>OX352481.1:4985446-7385446 GCA_947093115.1 Brenthis daphne | reverse complement strand
GCTATTTGTTCGATTTTTATCGAACATGTGAGGCTCAAATCGATAAATGTTGGTATATGAATTTTGCTCAATAATTTACATGAATATCTTTTTTCTAAAATATGTGTGCTTCCGTAAAAATTTTAAGAAAATGGCATAATAGCACTCTGTACCTTTTTGTTTTAAAATAAATGTTTGCCATTTTCTAAAAATAAACGTGTTTACTTCAGAATAATTATATATATTAAATGGTAGATATTTACAGTGGAATCTATTTGTATCACTCGCTAGGAAGCGCTGGAGTAACCAGCTCTCGTACGTCTAAATAAATTGTGTTTATAAATAGAGGAAGCCTTTCAAAGAGATAACTATTCAACAAATAAGCCGCATAACAGTAGTATACTAGGGCATACAAACGAAATTGAAGTATCTGTGTGATTCCATATTGTTAGCGGAGAATGCTCAAGAATAGGGGCGTGGCTTGAGTGACGTCGTTTGTGGCGTGATGGTGGCGTGGTGGCTCGCTTGACAACGCACGAGTCGCCGACACTGGAGCGGCTAGCTCACTTTTGTCGTGGCTGCCGGAACGGACGGACGTTCACATCATCGCTTCTCTTATTTATTTTAGTATTGTTAATATTGTTAATAATTCGTTAAAAATTAATAAAAAGTAATATCTTTAATTTCATCGTGTATAATTTTTTTTATAATAAAGTTAGTGCATAGATAAAATCAGAAGTGGGATACGCATTAAGTTTCTATAGCTTGGTGTGTGTCCCTAAGCCTGCTGTGGCATTCTGATGTAACTGTTTTTGTAAATCTTTTAGTTTTGAGTGAAAGTTCGTCAGTTGTTTATAATGCCGAAATCAAGTACAAGTCAACGAAAAAATAAAAGTAGGACATGTGAACGTTCTCCGAGCCCTGGGCTGCTCCAACAACTCCAGGCGATTGTTTCTCGTCTGAATGTGTTGGAAGACAATTCCAGGTTAGGTTCAACTAGTGTGGCTACCATTGGCGGGCAGCCCGTAGTGGAGTCTCCGGGTCCGGCGGTTGGCACCATAGTGTCGCGTGCACCATCTACATCGCCAATGACGTGTGTGACGCCTCCGCTGCCGTCTGTGCACGCTTCGCAGGTCTCCGCCAATGATAGCGCTGCTATTGAGGTAGCCGACAAGATTGTAAGTGCAATCAATGGATTAATTCCGGTAAGGTCTAATCACAATGTTTATATATCGAATTTTGATCCTAATATAAATGATATTAATACTTGGTGTGACGAGGTCGACCATTTACGAATCATTCATCAATGGGACGATAGGGAGTGTTTGGCGCGTATTGGTAACTGCTTAAAGGGGGACGCTCGTGTGTGGTTGAATGACTGGGTTACTAGCGATCGTAGCTGGACTAATTTTAAACGTGAGTTCAAACCTTTGTGTCCGCGGAAGGTAGACGTAGCGAATATACTTTTTGACACTATGAAAACTGATTCTAATAACTACCCTACATATGCGGAGTATGCTAGGCGATCTTTGTTACGTCTTCGTATAGTAAACGGACTTAGTGACGAATTAATATCGGCGATCGTAATCCGTGGTATAGTTGATCCACAGATCCGTGCGGCTGCTACCAATGCAAAATTAATGCCCAATGATCTGGTCGAGTTCTTGTCTATATATGTAAAACCCTCTCAGACGAAATTAAATCATAATACCCGCAACATTTCTAGTCGTTTTCATAATACACCGACTTTATCGCGTAAAAGGGAACATAGTTCTAGTAGGACGGGTTGTTTTTCGTGTGGATCCTTTGGTCATAAGCAGATAAATTGTTCGAAGCGTGCAAGATTACATAACTCACCTACTAGAAATGATAAACCTACAACATCAAAAACAAGTAGCAGTTCCTCTCAGTCAAAGTCTGTTATTTGCTCGTTTTGTAAAAAAATAGGTCACAAAACAGAGGACTGCTTTGCCAAGCAACGTGTCGAGGCTAATGGAAAATCTAATGTTAATTTTTGCCGTGACACTGTTGATAACTATAGAAAGAATGATATAACTACGGCGGTCATACAGGGTATACCGGTCGATATCCTCATAGACAGTGGGTCCACGATCTCGCTTATGTCAGACTCTGTATCGAAGTATTTTAAATGCAAGCAAGTACCCTCTTTTTGTGTTTTACGCGGTATTAGTGATCGTGATATTGAATCCCGTTATTTTAGTACTTTAACAGTAGAGTTTCCGGAAATCACATTAGAAATTGATTTTCAAATAGTACATGACAAATTTTTGAATACCCCGATAATAATTGGAACCGATGTTTTGAACCGAGAAGGGGTTACGTATATAAGGAAGAAGGGTATTCAACGATTAACTCGTATGGAAAGGGTATTTATTGCTGAGACGACTGAGTCAAATTTGATCTCCGTTATTAATACTCCTTTGATAGGTGAAAACAAGGACAAGTTGTTGAATTTGGTTGAACAATATTCAAAATATTTCATTACTGGTACCGCGATCAGTACTGTTACTACCGGATCTATGCAAATTCGTCTCAGCAATGAAACTCCTATTGTATATAGGCCTTATAAACTATCGCATAGTGAAAAACTCCGCGTTCGGGATATAATTAAGGACCTTCTTGATAAAGGGGTCATAAGGGAGTCAGAATCAGAATTCTCGAGTCCAATATTACTAGTCAAGAAGAAAGATGGTAGCGACAGAATGTGCGTGGACTTCCGGGCACTTAATTCAAATACTGTGAAGGATCGCTACCCATTGCCATTGATAGATGATCACGTGGATCGATTAGGTAATGCCAAATATTTCACGAGTCTTGATATGGCTACTGGTTTTCACCAGATACCGATGGCTAGCGACTCCATTCACAAAACTGGTTTTGTAACACCTGAGGGGCATTTTGAATATCTCAAGATGCCCTATGGGTTGGCGAATGCCCCGGTTGTTTACCAACGCATTATCACAAATACCCTAAAGACATTCATTGAAACAGGAAGGGCCTTAGTGTATATTGACGATGTGCTTTTGCCTAGTCAGACTATTGATGAAGGACTCCTCATTTTGCGTGAAATTTTAGAAGTTTTAACTAAAGCCGGATTTTCAATAAATTTAAAGAAATGTAAATTCCTTACTAACGAAATAGAATATCTGGGGAGAACAATCAGCAATGGTCAGGTTAGGCCAAGCGCTCATAAAGTAGAAGCCTTGAAAAGGGCACCGAGGCCCAGTAATGTAAAACAAGCACGTCAATTTCTAGGCTTGGCGGGTTATTTTAGACGTTATATTCCTGAGTATTCATTAAAGACAATGTGCATATCCAATTTATTTCGAAAGGGTGTTGAGTTTCGATGGGGTGACGAACAAGAGCAAGTTCGCCAGTACATTATTACACGTTTGACTGGCGAACCAGTTCTTGACATTTTTAACCCCTTATTACCTACGGAAGTGCACACTGACGCTTCGTCACTAGGCTATGGGGCTGTCTTAATCCAGACTCATGAGAGTGGTAGTAAGCGGGTGATTGGGTACTTTAGTAAAGTTACTCAGGGTGCTGAACCGCGTTACCACTCTTATGAGCTTGAAACGCTGGCAGTGGTCAAGGCATTGCAATATTTCAGACATTACCTCATAGGTATACATTTCAAAGTAGTTACGGACTGCAACGCCTTGAAGCTCACACAGCGAAAGAAAGATTTATTACCGAGGGTTGCTCGGTGGTGGATCTATTTGCAAGACTATGATTTTGTATTAGAGTATCGCAAAGGCGCTGCGTTACCTCATGCCGATTATTTAAGTCGTAATCCGATAAATATTTGTGAGATTAGAAGACCTTGTAATTGGGCACAGGTAGCGCAAAATGCGGACGAGGAAACCAAAAACTTAATACAAAAATTGGAGGACGGTGTACTAGATGGGACACGTTATGTATTAAAAAATAATATTCTGTATTATAAGTTTGATTCTGCTGGTCAGCCTACTAAACTTCTCTGTTTTATCCCTAAAGGTCACCGCCTTAGTCTATTGCGTGTGTTTCACGATGAGCATCATCATATTGGTGCAGATAAAACAATTGATTTAATTCTAAATCATTTTTGGTTCCCTAATTTAAGACAATTTGTCCGCAAATATATACGTCATTGCATAGTATGTCTTTCACATAAAAAGGTACCACGTCAACCTTTGCAGCCGATCCAGTCGTGGAGAAAACCTGACGTACCTTTTGATACGGTACATAGTGATGTGTTTGGTCCTCTCCCCGAGTCGAACGGCTACAAATTCGTTGTATTAATAGTTGATGCATATAGTAAGTTCTGTTTGTTGTATCCAATATATAAACAAGACGCTAATGAACTGAAGCGTGTCTTTGAGAATGCTATATCCTTATTTAGCACACCTAGGCAGATTGTAGTTGATAGAGGTAGAATGTACGAGAGTAGATTATTTAAACAATGGGTGTCAGACGTGGGCAGTAGTTTATTCTTTATAACACCTGAGATGCATCAGAGTAATGGTCAGGCTGAGCGATATTGCAGGACAATTCTGAATATGATTCGTGTGGAGGTTAATTTTAGAAATGAAAGTTGGTCAGAAGTCTTATGGAAACTGCAGCTCACTCTGAACATTACGAAACAAAAGTCCACTCAATATTCACCCTTATTTTTGTTAATTGGCAGCGATGGTGTGACGCCCGTTATCCGTTCAGTTGTGCGTGATGTGGCCCTTGAGGGAACAAGTGGCAATCGCGAGGCCTTACGTGAGCTGGCCAGACAAAGAGCATCTCAATTGCTGGATCAAAACAGAAAACGGCAAGACACTCGAGTAAATGAACGGCGCAAGCCCCCACATGTTTTTCATGAAAATGACATGGTCTTCGTACATAAGAACAGTCAATCTGTGGGCAAACTTGACTCTGGCATGCGCGGTCCGTACAAAGTTGTGCGCGCATTGCCTCATGGTCGATACGAGCTGAAGCTTATTTCCGGCTCACTCGGGAAGACCACAGAAGCTGCTGCTGAGCATATAAGTGCTTGGCACGGAGAATGGACACCAGATGTGTGCGCCGTATTCTTCGAGTGTGAGTATATTTGTAACTGTAATAGAGACTATTTGCATTGTATCACTTAAGCGATATAATAAAAATAGTACTTTATTACATGTTGGTCATCCTGTGGGCTCTGACACATAACATGTTATGTATAATTGTTTTATTTTGAGATATACCGCGGTCACTGTCTCGGTCATCCTGAGGGCTCTGACACATGTTAAAATTCATGTATTTAAGAACTTGCTGCGGCCTCTGTTGTTGAATTACAATTTTTCAGTATTTTATGCTGGTATGGTTTATTTTGTTGGCATAATTCCATCGTAAACATTATATTTCCAGGTGATGAGAATGAGAGCTGCTCTGACGATAGCATCATCGCTGGCCCGTCGCACCAACATGACGTCAACATAGCTGAAAGAGCGGGCGAGGGCGCTCCGCCGTCAGGAGAGGCCGTGTTAGCGGAGAATGCTCAAGAATAGGGGCGTGGCTTGAGTGACGTCGTTTGTGGCGTGATGGTGGCGTGGTGGCTCGCTTGACAACGCACGAGTCGCCGACACTGGAGCGGCTAGCTCACTTTTGTCGTGGCTGCCGGAACGGACGGACGTTCACATCATCGCTTCTCTTATTTATTTTAGTATTGTTAATATTGTTAATAATTCGTTAAAAATTAATAAAAAGTAATATCTTTAATTTCATCGTGTATAATTTTTTTTATAATAAAGTTAGTGCATAGATAAAAATATACATATGAAATAGCTATCCCACATGGAAGTCATACAATTGCTTGCACAATATCAATTAGAAAAAAAATCTTAAGCACTTTCTTCTCTGTCTATCGTTTTGACTATTTGTTGCTTATCTCTGAAATGAATTGATTTATATTGAACTTTACTTAATAGAGCCAGCGAGAAATTCAATACTTTGTTTACTTGTATTTTTGTATTAGTACATAATTTTAGACTAACTTTTTGGGTATTGAATAGTATAATTTTCATGACTGAGTCTTTATATGACTAGTCCATACTTAATATTATACACATTTATAATGTTTGTTTGCTTGTCCTTCCTGCACGTCGAAACAGAGTGATTGACGGGTTGGTGTGATTTGTTGTGTGGAGATAGTTGGAGTGACATAGGTTACATTTTACCGCGGGATATCAACTAATTCCCAAGGTACAACACGTTATAATATAACTCACAACAACTTATCATACTTGTGTATATACTATGTAATATCTTTATCTACGAGTATTCCATACTAACCGTTAAAATGTACCTTACCATGGTGAATCGCTAGTAAATTATAATATAACGATATCAAACCTGTGACCAAACCATTACTAACACGCTCTGAAACAGATCACACTACATCACGATGATCGTCAAATATCATTTTAATGTAATACTATAATGTTTAAACATTCCTACTTTAATTAATAATGAAATTAATTATATTTATTATTTACTGTATAATCAAAATGAATGTTTGAATATTTGCCTTGCATTATCGTGTTGTAATTAGAGAGAGCACGAGGTGGTGGAGTATGACATAAGCAAATAATATTATGAGGAATATAGTTGAAATTGTCTCACAGCACTAGTGCAAGTCCAAAGTCTTTGCTTTGGATAACATAATTATAGATTTAAAATTAAAAAAAAAAAACAGATTTTTGGTCAAATAATGTATAAGACTCGATAAAATGAATCAAACGTGCCCAAACTTGAAGGTTTTACTAGAAGCCATTAAGGAGATTCACTTTCCGCGTCATGTTTTCATCAGCAGGTTAATTCGATAGTATCAAAACCGTTTAGTTTAAAACCGATATAATTAGAAGGATGTTAAAATCACTTCAAAGATATCTTTAACTTGCAGTTAGATTTGACAAGCTTACACATACGTTATCAAATTTAATTTCAAGCTTTGACTCCTAGAAGTGGATCATCTATCAAAAATTGGATTACGCAAGCGGAACCACGGGCAAACGCTAGTAACGCAATGGAATAAAATACCATCTAAAGTGAGTTATATAAAATATCGGTTTGTATGTTTAGAATTTAGGTAAATCGTAAATGTACCGCAAATAGAATGCAATGCTTCAATATTTATGACGCATTAGGATTTAGTATCTCTGTAGGTCAAGTACATATATATATTTAACTGCCTCGTTGGTGTAGTAGCTAGCTGCAGATCTGGAGATCGCGAGTTCTAGTCCCCAATACGGTAATTGCTTTTTTTTAATTAAGAAATTTACAAAGGGAGATGAAAGTTGGCTGTTTTTAACCCATTGCATCGTAAAGAATCATTCCCTGCGGCTGATCTATGATCGTGCCCATCTATCGTCACACGAAGGGAGAGCACGTGAAGCCGTCGGTCCTGCGCCTAAACTCTCACCGGTCGTGTAAAGTACTCGTCCCACCGAAGTATGAAAGTGACAGGAATAGAGAGTGCACGTTGTGTCTGCGCGTATACGCGCTGCACTATAATATCTCCTGCGCAGCTGGCTAGTCTCAGTGAGATTGGTCGCCGCGGCTGAAAGCGGTCAGGAGGTAATTATTGTATCTTTAAAAGTATCTAATAACATTCACATGATTTTTTTTAATTGTATGCCAGAAAATTGCTTAGAGCCTCAAAATCTAAATTAGTATTTTTCAGAACTTTTGTCAGTTACCACTAAACCAACGTCAATGTAAAATGAAAATATCTAACTAGTAACTACTGTCTGTTTTACAGTTAGTGCTACAGTATGACCCTTGTTACTTAATACCACTTTCAGTCTCTTTCCACAGATGTGACCCAGGCCTTAAATGACGGAATACATTATCTATATATATATATATATATATATATATATATATATATATATATATATATATATATATATATATATATATAGATATAGATATATATATATATATATTTATATAAAAGAATCGCTGAATGTGTTGGTAAGCGCAAATCTCGAGAGCAGCTGAACCGATTTCGCTAATTCTTTTTTTAGAATATTCCTTGAAGTACGAGGATTGTTCTTACGGAGAGAAAAAAATAAAAAATTCCTGAAAAAGTCTCAAAACAACACTTTTTTTTACTCCCATACAAAAGATTCGTAATAATACTTAAAAGTCAATTTGAACTTTAGTACCATAACATAACGTTTAAGTGTTAGTGGAACGGTCCTGGGAAGGCAAAACATTGATGGCAATTGAGTGACGTTAGAATCGTATAAATATTAATGTCAATATTTGTTCAGACTATAATCTATCTCTGTGCCGAATTTCATCCAGATTCATTTAGCCGTTCTGGCTTGAAAGAGTAACAAACATACATACATACATACATACATACATACTCACAAACTTTCACATTCTTAATTTTTATATACATATTTATATCATAAAAAAGATACTACTTTCGACCCGAAAGTGCAATAGTGTAGAAACTACCAATTTATGCCTGAAATGAAAACTTTATTGTTGAATAATTTTATTATGAAGCAAACTTTTACAGGACTAACTTCAAGTGTAGTCGACAGTCGCTTCAGTAAAGAGTTTCGTGGAGCTTTTATAATAAATATTAATTAGTATGTAATTTACTGCATCGACGCCCTCGAAATAAAAGGCTTATAAAGTTATGATAGTTATAAGACTTATTCCCAACATATTCATATCCTAGGTAACCACATAGTCGGACTAATATTATAGATGTGAAAGTTTGTATGTGTATGTTTATTTGTCACTCGTTTACGATGAAACGGCTGGACGGATTTGAATGTACACAGATATCCGTATTATTTAATATTGTAACTGTGAAAGTATGTACGGATGTTTGTAACTCTTTCACGCCAGAACAGCTGAACGGATCTGAATGAAATTTGGCACAGAGATAGGTTATAGTCTGGAATAACATGGGATAGGTTTGTTTTTGTTTTCCTAGTGTGAGTAATATATCATAGGGGTACTTGAGTAAAGCGGATAAGTCGCTGGTGAAATAAAGATATGCATTTTGAGGGAGATTTTGCGAGGGAGATTAGCCGTAATCCACGCTAGTCTAATGCATGTTAACTGAACTCTAAAACGTAAAACTGTTTATTTTTTTACATCTAGGTGATCTAATCGTGTTGAAAATAAATCGTACATGAAAATCTCAGAGGTTCGAGACAAAGGTTCACGCCCGCTTCACTTGGTTTTCCAAACGAGTGCTTCACAAATGAACTACTATTACTGGATGTACCAGTAAGAGCTCATTATTAAGCTATTTCTATAGAAAAAAAACAGTTCTCAAATATTTACATGAAAAAATCTTGTCGGTATATTACTCTGCTCTCTACAAAGATAAATCAGGAAGAAGACGAATTTTTTTTATACTTAAAATTAATTAATATCCAATATTGAAAGATCCTGGATTACGTTATTCCCAAAGTGTGCTATCTTGTAGAAAAACATTTTTATTTATAGTACACGTAACATGATCCCCATTTTAATGTAGCCGTGTAATGCGAGAAGCTAAAGTTAATTGGATCTATTGAATCCATAGTATTAATATTGGGTGTTTTAATGAAGTAAAAATCTTTAATTCAAGATTAAGAAACCTTTAGTTAATTTAATTTAGCTCTAACCAAGCCAACGCACAGACACAATCACACAAGAAGTGATTTTTTTATCATCACTACTTCACTTAAATCTTTAAAACTACGCATCGGATTTTGATGCGGTTTTTTAATAGATTTTAGTATATAATTTGTTAAGTTTTTGTAAACATTGGCTAAAATATAACGATACTAGCGGCTCACCCTCGCTTCGCTCGGGTTCGTCGCTAGGTACGTTTTAAATAGATATAAAAAGAAAAAATCTTTCTTTCTCACATTTTAATTATATGTTTTAATACTTACCTATTCCGGACTAAGAGAAATCCAAAAATTAAAATATCATAAAAATTGGAACGCGGTCGAACGGGATAAAAAGTATCCTATGTCCTTCTCCTGGCTCTAAACTACCTCCCTGCCAATTTTCAGCTAAATCGGTTCAGCCGTTCTTGAGTTATAAGCGAAGTAACTAACACGACTTTCTTTTATATATATAGATTTGTTGGAGGTGTCGGAAAAAATAAGACGTCTGGGAGCTTTCAACGAAAACGCTGCCTAAACCCTTTGAGATATAACAAAATAATGTATGGTGGAATTGTGTATCTTATATAGGTCTACATAAAAGTCCGCGATGGCATATGTCTATCTCTTAAGGATAACATAGGTAATATATCCATTTTAATTTAAAACGTACCTAGGGACGAATACGAGCGAAGCAAGGGTGAGTCGCTAGTATGTATATAATCTCCAAAATACTCCAAATATTTAAATCTGAATTTAAAGAGGCAAACGAGCAAAGCCGGGGTAGATGACAAGTAAATCATAATACCTCGTCCTGTTAAAGTTGGTGAAATAGTAAAATATTGAGCTTGGCCGTTTATCTACGCTTATAGGTCAATGTCGCTCTCGAAGGAGAAACCAGTATCACTATTTAGAAACTGAAGGAGCTTGTTTCTGACAACGTCCTTTTGATCTTAGGACACTCGATATTTCTCACTTAAATATAACGACGCAAAAACAAATAATTTCTTAGATTTACGCCGAATATTCGCGTAAATATAAACATTATAAATAAAACTATCGTTTCAAGTTTTTTCACGGATTTATTATATACTAGCATTACCCGCGGCTCCGCCCGCGTTCAGATAAACAAAAACCAAATTCTTAGGGTATACATATTAGTATACTCTTACAATACAGTTTTTGTATTTTTTCTCAGAAATGAAATATTTTCCCGCGGTAAAAAGTATCCTATATGTTGACCCGGATAACCAGCTATCATCATACCAAATTTCATCAAAATCTGTCTAGTGGTTTTCTAGTGATGAGACAGACAAAAATTCTACTACTAGTTTTCTATTGATGAGACAGACAGACAAAAATTCTAAAAACTATAGATTCGGACTCTGTATGGATAATATTGTCTATTTCAATTACATTTTCCAAAAAATATTGAACGTACAGATTCGATTTAGTTACAATTTTAATATATGTATAGATGTATTAAAAACCGAAAAGATAGATTTATTTAAAATGACACATAAAATCAATTTGTTGCGCTATATATCCAGTATACCCGCCCCATACTGTAATAACATATTTCATGTTCTTCGATCCAGCGGAGAGGAGAAATAACGGGCAGACACGCGAGCGTGCAATTGTTTTTATCTAAATAAGCTTTTGTATCTTATGCTTTTACACTACTTGTATGACGGACAAAAAAAAAATGAATTGCAAGAAATTGAGTTTTCTTAGAAAATTTCACCTAAAACTAGTTATATATGTATTTTTATTACTCCTACACACTAAACAAATAGACTAAAATCATCAAGCTCAACCCATGACTCTTTAAAGTCCTTTATTCGTTTATTTAACTCGCATATAATACACCAACCTCATTTGGGTGCACTCTTAGAGTCCACCGACTCCATAGTTTTGTTCAGCTTTTATTTTTTATTAGCAAAATCTTTTGATTCTAAAATTGTACACGCACGAACCCATCTCAAATAAAATAAAAATAACAAGAAAATATAAAAATACTCAAAAAAGGCACGGACGTATGTCTGTGGGTGTTAGATTTACTCAAAAAAAAAACAAATAGACTATGATTAAAAGTAGCACATAGCCTGTTAAGCAAGTAGAGACGCGATAAGTTGCTAGTATTAATATAAATAAAGATTTTTCTGTAACAAACTAATAACAAACGCATTATCAAAATACAACAATACAATATGTGACATGCATTTTAATTGGTATCTCTCAAGCTGCGGGAACGCGGGGATTTATTATCGTTGCAAAATGATCTGAAGCTTGGAAAGAATCCATTAGATTGGTTTTTGAACTAAAAATGATGAGAAATATTTTGATACGTGGTTTTTTTATACATTCAAGAATTGTTATAATTCAAACAAATATGGGTTCACATAAATCTAAATAAAAAACCTCTGCTAAATTATTAACTACATATTATTAACTTCCATGCCCGAGAGTCGAGCCCTATATAATAGGTTACACCGTCCGTCCGTATGTCAAAGTTTCCTAATTAAATTTTTAGGGTTCCGTACCCGAAGGGTGCCAACGGAACCCTATTACTAAGTCTCCGCTATCTGACGTCCTTCCGTCTGTTAGAAGGCTGTATCTTATGAACCTTAATAGGTTCAAGAAGTTGAAGAAAGTTGAAATTTTCACAGAGTATGTATTTCTATTACCGCTATAGCAATAAATAATAAAAGTTAAAAAATATATAAGAAACATTTTTTTAACGTTCGTAATCGATCATAATGTACCTACTACATGCATATAGTAAAAGTCATATTAATAAAAAGTACATATACGATGGTACGGAACCCTTCGTGTGCGAATTCGACTCGCACTTGACTGATTATTATTTTGATTTAGGGGAATATTTTACGTTTATAATAAATGTATTCTTTCCGATTATTGGCGCATTTATTTTGATTTTTAGTTCCTAACGTTTCGAATACCACACAGCATCAATCAATCAAAATAAATTCGCGATAAAATCGGAAAAACTAGATGTATGTACTACTAACGCTGTAAGTACTGAGTAGCTTTACTTGTATTTCTTTGTTATTTTTATTTAATATGCTACTTTTCCTGTACGAATAGAAACATATTCGACTAGAGTCTTGTCAAAAAAAGCTCTAAAATAGAAGAATAATAATTTAATATAGACAAAATAAGCTTCAAACAAATATAAAAAAAAATTACCTCATTATAAACGTTAGCATGCTTAGTATGAAGTGAGTGCTGTTTTATATTTTTCAAATCGCCAGCGGAGCCGCCGCACGTAACAAGTCATATATAAAACCTTGTCCCACTTTAACGCTAGCTTTACGAGCCTCGGATGCAATGTCGTGTTGTAACAATCCAGGATTGCGTCCTTTGCATACATTATTCTGTATAATATGTAAGATTATACATTTTTTCTTTTTAACCGACTTCCAAAAAGGATGAAGTTATCGCGTAGCTTTATTTTGATACCTATTGCAATTTATTCTTCTTAAAAAAAAGTAAAACAAAAACTTTGTCCTGGCGAGTTTCTTTTAATTCTTGTCAGGACTTAAGCAATTTCTTTCTGTAAAAATTATAAAATTTAATGCAAAATTTTAGATAAAACTATCTTTTCGGATTTTTCCTATATACCTTTGAGGCGTCTAAAACCTTAGTATCTGACGTGACCATGATTGCTGTAAAGCATTCGAAACGCCGAGAACCAAAAATCAAAATAAATCCGCGAAAAAACTGAAAAGATAGTTTTATTTAAAATGTCAAATATTCGCGTAAATCTAAGAAAGTAAAGTAAGTAAATCTAAGTGATACAAAATAATAAAAATTGAATTAATTTAAATTGAATTTAATTACTAGCGCCCTTAGATCCCACAGATACGCCTCTAGGTTGTCTAACATCCCACGAGACCTATCTGAAATACCTTTCATTTTCCTCCGTACACGTTTAATTTCCGGTGGGGCGACAATTCGACACGACCGGCAAGACATTAGGCGCAGAACCGACGGCTCTACGTGCTCTCCCAAGCGTAGCGGTAAACCACTGCCAAATTCCTATTTACGGACTGTTACTGTTTAAAAAAAAAATATTTTAAAATGTATCCGAAAATAACATAAAAATTTATGTAATAGTATAAAAAATGTTTTAAAAGACAAAAAAATCGAAAGTGCATACTATAAGACTTCGCGATGCCATTCAGACAAAGAGAGACAATAAATAGCATTCCCAAGGAGGGTTGACGTCAGGCAGGCGTGAGGCGGCCGGTCGTAAAACTTTTGCCAAATCCTATCAGCAGTACAAAAGATGTGCTGCGCCGACCCCAAGTGATTGGGAAATGGGCAGGGAGAAGAAGAAGACTGTTACTTGATAACAAAACACCTAACTATATTTGTCTCGACCCAAGACACGAAGACAAGATCTGCAGCCGCACATGCTAGCCACCAGACCAAAGAGACATTATGAGGCATATAACGTATGACTTATCTGCACTTTCTATAAAGTACCAAAATCAAAAATAAGCTTTTTCATTCATAAAAATTAATAATAAGTATGGTTTACACAAATAATTCAATAACACTGAATTCTCAATTTGTTATTACTAAAGTCTGTATTATCTTTCGAGCATCGTAGTAAGAAGTTTGACTTGACTTTTAGGCACAGCCTTGAATTTTACTTGTTATACAAATATTTACTGTAGACTTTGCCTCTACTAGGCAGTAGGCCTATTTTATTAGCATTCCGCGTGTGTATTGTCCGATTTCAGAAAGGAGAGGTAACCTATAACTATTGAATTCAATGTATATACATCATTTTATATAGGTGTAGCGATACGTGTTGAAGGGAAACCAGAGATATAGGTGTAGCGATATTTGATCAATAATGTGAAACGGACTGATTTAGATCACTTATGTATATAATGGAAAAAATATCATCCACTATGAAAATTTATTACTTATAAGTAAGTACATGGCGAAAAAAAATTGTAATATCTGAATAAAGTCCTTACTACATGATTACGAAATTATATATCGTTTTTTTTACTAACAGGAAAATAATTTCTTTTAGATACCTTCTTACATTAAATCGAAGTAAACACTTGTTTTGGATTTTATAAAATATTTTTCTTAAAATTTGCCATTTTAATAAATTTTCAATAAATAGTATATCAATTTAAATGAAAAATAATATACATAAATACGTATTATAAGAGTGAAAGAGATGTTTTTTATTTAGCGCCATCTATGAGCTACAAATGGCATTAGTATATTCGTAGCTAGATTAAGAAGTAGTTGAAAACTAGGAACATAGATGGCGCTGTCACAATATTTTTTCAACGAGTTTTTATACAAATATGACAGATGGCAGAACCGGTTTAAAGTTGAACTATATAATAGAATACCACCGTCTACCCAGGGCTTGGAACCGATTAAAAAAAACGGTTTATTACGGTAATGTAATGGTTAGTTCTCCGCTCGTTTTTTAACCGCTTAAAGAAAACGTAAGGTATAGTAAACCAAAACAGTAATGGTTAACGGTTATGCTTAGATAACACAATAGACCAAGAATCGTCGCAGTTACATCCTATAGCCGCTAAAATGAAATAAAAAAATAAAAAAATACTATTATTAGAGAAAAGTTAGTACTACGCAATTTAACATTAGCTAAGATTCGCCAAATGTAAACGGACAAAAACTCATTTTAACTGGTTAATTTCTATCATGTAACCTAAATTCGACAAAACCGTTTTCTGAGTTTTAACCGGTTAAAGATCGTTACCGAAACCGTAAGCTAAAAGCCTGAAAAACATTTGGTGTGTTATATAAGTAATTTATATAATATAATGACCAGAACCGGTTTAAAAATTGGACAGGTTTCCGAACCCCGAACTACATTTAATAAGTAACTTTACCCATAAATTATAATATTACGAAAATATAATATGTCTATTGTTCAAAAGTTACCTAAGGGCTAAATATACGAGACCATGTTTCCTGTAAAGCGTTCCAAACCAGATACAAAAAAATCAAAATAAAACCACGAACAACCAAATTCGAAAAAAAAATGTTTTATTTAAAAACTAACGTAGTAACTTGATACGTCTTGTAATTAAATCTATTATTGAAGATTAAGGTACCATTGTTTGTTCTAACAGTGTAGTGAATACCTGTAAAATATGTATCTATACTAAAGTTTACATGTGAAGCTGAAGATATTTTACTTATACATATAATAAAATTCTAACTGAGTCGAATCTGTAAATTAAATATTTTTTGGAGAATCTTATTGAAATAGTTATTTTTATCATAGTCGTATATTATATCAGATAATGTTTTTATTATTGTTAATACCGTCTGTCTGAGACAGTATCACGAGAAAACCACTGGACAGATTTTAATGAAATTTTCTATGATGATAGCTGGTTATCCGTCTCAACATATAGGATACTTTTTACTGCTGGAAAATATCTTCAATCTGACAAATCTTTACTAAACCTTAAAACGTAATATATTAGTTATTGTAAATGTTTCATACGTATACTGGTCAGTGATGGTGTTCCTATTAAATAAATAAATAAATCTAAATCAAACTCATATCTGAAATAATTTTGTTTATGTGTATACAACTACTATTTTAAATCGATGTGAATTTTTGTGTATAGTTACTTTTTTTATGCAGTAACAACTCAAAGGATTTGGATAATAATTTAGAATTGAGCTTTTCTTATTTTAAATTAACATATAGATTTATCAACAAACCTATCAAGAACAGTGCACAATATTTTAACTTGTTTTCTCGAACTACAGTGGCTTTGGTTAACGGACACTGATTAAAAACGCGAACACGGTTTAATTACAAAGCCACAAACTTATTTCACTTGTGTCATCTACAGATAAGTACACGGTGTGTTAATATACTCGTAAATAGTGATGTTCCTTCACATGACATTGATGACACGTTTGGCTCAGTTTGTACTGATGCTACTTGCCGTGCCAGCGGTCGCGGGTTCGAGTCCCGCTGGGGGCTTTCATTTGCGTGATGAGCACGAATGTTTGTACTCCAGTCATATTTATAATATGTATGTATTTAAAGTTATATATGTGCAGTGTATCAACTATCTGGTATCCATAACACAAGCCTCGTAGCTTACCATGGAACTAAATGGTGCTGTGTGTTAATGTCCCAACATATTTATATTTTATTTATTTTACATCCATAGACAATCCCCGTGTCAGACTAATATCCCACAGGATCTATTAGATATAATAAACAACCGGACAAGCGACCGTAGATAACTTTCTGTTAAGTTAGCATTCACGGTACTACAGCTTTTGCTCGCAATTTGGTAAGTGTGGCGTAAAAATGGAGAATTTTTTGCTAAAATCAACAGCTCGTATAAGTTGCTAGTACACAAATTATATGGGATTGTAAATAAATCTACCTTTTCGGATTTTTTCGCGGATTTATTTTGATTTTTGGTTCCCGATGTTTCGAATGTTTCACAGCAATCATGGTCACGGGAGAGACTCTCCCGTCAAAACCTCGTAAATCTAAGAAAGTATTAGATCATATGGGTTTTAATTTATTGAAGGCATGATCGACATAATAATGTTTAATAGATAAATCTTTATGAAGTCAAAGCATTGACAACAACGTGCGAACTCCCGGCCTAGGTACCTAGCGCAGCGCCTATAGCCACGTGCGCCGTAAATTCGAATTTCATTACTTAAAGAAATAAACTTTTAGTGCGCTTTTTGTGGCAGAATAACTTTTTATGGGCCTTTTATCGTTTAAAAATAATATTATGATAATAAAGGAACCGAAACATCGTTATGAACGTGTTATGTGATTCGGTAAACGTATTAAAAGCCCACTTAAAAGATTCTCTATTGTCAGATGACGACGGCTGTTGATGTTTATATTACTGTGTTATATCGCGCTTTATTTACATAGTAGCTTACATTAGTATAGTATTTAGTTCATTATTACCACTCCACAGCCTATTTAGCAATGTTTTCCCGACAGATTCCGGCCACGGCGGCCAATCTAACTGTGACTAGCCAACTGCGCAGGAGATATTAGTGTGCACAAATGTGCGCGCAGACACAAGTGCACTCTCTATTCCTGTCACTCTCATACTCCGGTGGGACGACTACTCTACACGACCAGTGAGAATTAAGGCGCAGGATCGGCGGCTTTCGTGCTCTCCGAGGCACGAGGTTGAAACACCGCCAACTCCGGACTCTTACTGAGAATTATTGACATAAATAACTCAATGACTGAACCTAGCCCGAGCCGGGAATCAAAGCCTGGACCTCATAATCTACGGCCGTACATGCTAACCATTATTTTTTTCGGCCAATCTTACTATCTACCCAGAGAGATATTATAACGCACAAAAGTTCGCGCGAGCTCAAGTGCACCGTTTATATAGGTACTCGTATGTATATATTATATTAAATATTTCTTATATAGTCCTGTGGGACAATAAATCGAGCACAATAATAAAGATTAGACGTAATAGCTTAACTTGCTCTTTGAGGCATGGAGGTATAACAGAATTCCCCAACAGGCTATTACTGGGGAATTCTTGACAGAAAGACCCCAATAAAGTTATTTCTGTGTTTGGGCGGGCGGGGACTTGAATTTAAGACCTCTTAATCCGCAGTCGTCCATACAAGGCTCTGTACTAACATGGTGGTTATTTTAAATTTTCATTTTTTCATTTTAAATAACAGATTAGGATATATAATGATTTAAAGTTGGTTAACAACCATTCTCGCTAATTTTTCTACTTAAAAATACTTAAATATATATATTAAACTAGCAGAACCCGCGCTTCGCTCGTGCTTAAACTACAAAAAAATCTCTAAAAAGGTAGTTTCATACAAATTTTCATCCAAAAAGATGAAAACAAGTTCACGAAGGAAAACAGTATTATGCAGTCGGAGACATACATACATAAAACTACCTTTTCGGATTTTTTTGCGGAATTATTTTGATTTTTGGTTCTCGATGCGACGTTTCGAATGCTTTACAGCAATCATGGTCACGGGAGACCATAGATATTTTTATTTAAAATGTCAAATATTCGCGTAAATCTAAGAAAGTATTATGGTGGATATTATTACGGGAAGCTCCAGCTTAATCTACTAATGAAAGCTGATTTACATAAATAGAACCAAAAAAAAATGTAGATAAGAAAAATCTGTAATTGTAAAATTTGCATCCAGCAGCCAAAGATAATCAGTAAGCCATATCAGGGTCACTCAGGCCAGAAAAACTGTTCTCACTTGGCCTGACATAATATACTGTTTTTTATTACACTTAAATTAAATACAGTAATTAAAATACAATTTTTGTTTGCAAAGGTGGATGTATCTAGAAGAGATCTCTTCCAGCTAACCAAAGTAGTGAGAAATAATCTTATAAAACAGCCTAAAATCGCGCAGTTATAATAAAGTAAATAGCATACAGATACTCAAATATAAATAGTTAAATAAATATTAGGTATACATAACATTGTATGCTAATAAATACTATTAATTAATTATTCAAACAAGACAGGAAAGAAGTAAAAAATGGAGATTATTAGGACTGAAAGAAGGAAAATATATAATACAATATACTGACCTCAGCGGTGACTCCGCGGTAGTTCCCCTGCCCTTTGCCATGCTCGGGCGAGTGTCGCAGCCCCTTCGTGTCGATCTGCACGTTAGTCTGCATCTCGGGAACGCACTATCACTACACTTCTTATACACTTTTAAATACTTTTAATGTTAAAGTGCAAATTTTGTTCCACTTATTTACTATTAATTTGAATAGTTCATTCAATTCATTTATATTTTCCTACATGAAAAATTATATTTATGTCCTTTAGGTACTTTGTGCCTTTAAAGGTGTCATCTTCATTTCATAGTTTAGTTTTTTATTGCACATATTTAAGTGTAGATAGCTTTAAATAATAATATGCAAAATCATTGTTTTTTTTTTGAAATAATATAATGAGTATGAGACCGTTTGACTTAAAAAAGTTTTTACTTAGAGTATTGTTGTTATGAGCTTTCGTGCATTGATTTTCAATCGACCTGCAACAAACAAATATTTATGTTAGATATTATAATTTATCTAATTACAAAAAAACTTAAATGATTTAATTGACTTTCTTTAACTGTTTATTGAAACTATATTGAATTTAAAATAAAAACTATAATTAATTTAACTCTATATTGAATTTCTCTAACTCTATATTTTTAAATTAACTTATTAGGGATCTTGATAATGAAATTTTTATTTCGTTTAATAGAGAATGAACAGCGTGAAAATTCATAATTTCGAGAGCTAAACTCGTGGTAGTTGGCACATAAATTTCAGATTATACGTATATCATTAGTTTAAAAAACATCATCTCTATTACTTTCTTAGATTTACGCGAATATTTGACATTTTAAATAAAACTATCTTTTCGGATTATTTCGCGGATTGATTTTGATTTTCAATGGTCCGTTTCGAATGTGGAAGTCTTTAATTATGGTCACGGGAAGTATTCCGAAAAGATAGGTTTATTTTATTTAAAACATTATCCCTGTATAGGTAACATATGAGGAAGAGAGTAATAAATACAATTAACTTTATTATGTCACATATACTTAGACTAAAGGTTTACACAGACGGAGCCGAACCCGGAGCGAAAAAATATTAACAACCAGTGGGTCACTGCATCTCCAGGCTAGAGGATTTTTCAATAAAAATAGTTTGGAGCAAATTTTTGGTGACAACCTCCCTGGGTCGTGTTTGTTAATGTTTTATAGTTTAAAAAAAATCGTCTGGAAAAAGAGTGATGTGTCTACCACATAGATCGGGATCTCCTACTCTTACCATCAAAACTGTACTATACTTTAAAATAGATATTTTCCAGTTCAGGACCGTAAGTGAGCATCGCATTAGAAAAGATGGAAGAAATGCCACCCGACTTAGTGAAATAGCTCGCATGCCTCAGATGGTCGCATCATCACCTTTGAATGTACTTGGCTATATATCCTTCCTTTTTAATTATTATTTTTTCGTAAAAACGAGCTACTCCCTATAACTTAAGCTAAAGTTCAAGCTGGATTGTTAACGGCTTCTATAATATTATCCTGCTGCTTCTATATAGAGGGGACATGTTTAGGGGTTATCTTTTCTATATTGTTATACTCGTGTAATAAAGAAAAAAGTTTTGTTTGTTTCTTTGTTTAAAGACAATAAACTCTGAAAATACAGAACCGATTTGAATAGTTCTTTCACTAAGAGTTAGCTAATTATCTCTAAATGATATAATATGTAGGTTATAAATTATTGTCTATTGTGTGTTTTGTCCGAGCTGTCACGGTTTTGTCTGGAAAGTCTAAAATTATAAAGTGCTTTTTGCGTGTGCGGCTTTAATGGTTGTTTTAAAATGTAAACAATGTATAGCCAACATGACATACATATATCATTAATAGTTCTACAAAAACTTTAAGATACTATATGTAGTATGTATATCTAATAATATTTAAACGAGCAATTCTTGTAGGTATATTTATTTATTTATTTATACCGGCGATCTCGAAAACGGCTCTAACGATTTTGCTGAAATTTGGTATGTGGGGATCTTCGGGGGCGAAAAATCGATCTAGATCGACCTCTCTTACCTATAAACTACCCGTCTGCCCAATCGCACCAATAAACAAAAAATAAGCTTTTTAATAATTAAATCATTATAAAACAGAAGGTATTATTTTTTATTTATTTAAAAGCGATAATCCCTTTTGATTTTTTTTTGTATTAATTGATAGCTTTTTATGAAGAAAACTCATAAGCTATCTCTAGTCATCTAGTCTTCATAAGTAAGGTCTAGGGAGCGGAGAAATTATATATTTAAAATAAAAATGCGAGTGAACTCAGAAGCAAAAGCTCGTAATATTAAAAGTGTTAAAGTGTATTTGAACAGTATTCGGGTGCAAAAAGAAGCAAGTTATTCTAGAGCTGAGCGCAGGCGACGCGAGGGCGAGTCACTAGTGTGTGATATTGCAAAGAACTGTCTAATCAAGCCAGTTGTTCTCAACTTTCTACTTCATACAGCTATTGAAGTAATTCCAATAGTTTTCAACCAAAACTAACTTTGTTAGCGTAACTGTAGATAGAAATGAAGCTCGGACACAGTCTAGTCGGTCGTTTGGCGAATATTTATGAATGTGATCTAATTTTCCAAAGTTTTTGTACCAATACCAAAAAGTTGGATGAGTTCCAATGGAGATAAACAAAAAATACCCTTTTAAAAAATATGTCTTTGTATTGTACACACTAGTTGTCGCTCGTAACTCTCCTCGGGTGGTTAATATTAGGTAGGTATTAAGAGAAAATCTTTGGTAAGAACCTTCCAGGGTTGTGTTTGTTAATATGTTATTGTATAAAAAATATATTTCGCTTGGAACAAGAGTGAGGAGTCCACCACATAGATTGGCATCTCCTACTATCATAGATATATTAAAACATTTTCTAACAAATATCTCTTCAAAAAGTGGCATCGTTATGTCAAACCAAAGAATAAAATTAAAAAATCGTAAGTTCAAACTATCTAAACACAAACACACATCATCTAAAAGTATTTTTTTAAACGAAACAACGTTTTTTTTTAATATTGTCTTTCGAAAAGCAATGAACTAAAGAGATTTGTAATAAAACCGGCCAAGTGCGAATCGGACTCGCGCACGAAGGGTTCCATACCATTATCTATAAAAACGGCAAAAAAATCACGTCTGTTGTATGAGAGCGCCCCTTAAATATTTGTTTTATTTTAATGTAATTGTTTATTTTTAAGTAAATATATAACTAAATATTCTGTGAATATTTCAAGAGTCTACCTGTTGCCGTTATATATAGTTGCCGTAATATCGAGTAAAACCGAGCAAAAAATCACGTTTGTTGTATGGGAGCCCCCTTAAATATTTATTTTATTCTGTTTTTTAGTATTTGTTGTTATAGCGGCAACAGAAATACATCATCTGTGAAAATTTCAACTATCTAACTATCACAGTTCATGAGATACAGCCTGGTGTCAGACGAACAGACAGACAGACGGACGAACAGCGAAGTCTTAGTAATAGGGTCGGGACCCTAAGAAGGGCACAATTCTAAATTGTGCGCTTTTTTTTTTTTTTGAAGACACTTTTGAGACGCTAATTGTTTAGCTTGATTTTTTGTATATCAATGATTCGATCTAAGCAAATTATTCGAATAAAATATGCTATTTTTAAATCGATATGACAATTTAAAATATTTATAGTCAGAAAAACGTGTGTAAGTGTATGTATTTGAAATCGAATTGAAGCAAAAACCCTATGGAGTCCAAAACGGCTGGAGCAATTTTGACGAAATTTTAAGGCAATCTTCAAATTAGCCTAGCGTGTGATTTTGTAAAGTTTAGTACCGATCAGATCTACAAAAGACGGGTGGAGTCGAGGGCAATGCTAATAGTATATGTTTTTAAGCTTTCATGACCACTGACAATATTATTATGATGTAAAACAGGATATTTAATACGTGTAAGTAACGTGCCAAATATGGTGAATATCCTGTGTTACATCATGACAATAATGCTAATAGTGTATGAAAGATGACAATCTGTATGTGAAGGTAATTGAGACAAGGAACGACAATACCAAACCGAACCTACATAGCCTGAGATGAATCAAAAAGAATTAAGAGTCAGAAGTTACTTAAAATTTACTTTCTAGACGCATTTACTCAGATTTATTTGCAACTTGCTATTTACACTTAAACTGAAAACGCTTTGAAATTGATTCCGATATAATAAAAACTATTCAATATTATATACAAAAATACAAGAAATTTTTCAATACTTAAAGATTGAGCCAATTTTATATGGAAGTAACGAATGTAACGTGGCGTCGGTACACAGCGACCTCTAAACGTTTACGACTATTGCATTTTCCATTTCTATGTTATTCGCTGAGTTATCACAACGCTTTTATAGCTTCACCGATCTGTGGGGTTTCTTACAAGCTATACTTGGAATGGAAAAAATAGACCAACAATTTAGATTACTTCTATTAAATATAATCGAATCGAACTTTTCACGTCAAGTTGTTAACCAATATAAAAAAGGAGGATGTTTTCAGTTTTTTTAGTGTCTATCTATACTTGCCAACTATTAATCATCATGCTTAAGATGGACGATTTATCTGTATCTGAATCTGTACAATAAATATTTTTTGGAAAATCTTATTGAAATAGACAATATTATCGATACAGAGGCCGCGTCTATAGTTTTCAGAAATTTTGTCTGTCTGTCTGTCTGTCACCGCATCACGGAAAAACCACTGGAGGGATTTTGATGATATTTGGTATGATGATAGCTGGTTATCCGGATCAACATATAGGATACTTTTTACAGCGGGACAATATCTCATCTCTGAGAAGTCTATATTAAACGTGAATAGTCGCTAGTAAATTAATACGAGAATGTGGTGGCAGAATGTGCTATACTGACAATATTATTATGTACATAAAAATATACGTGTCGAATAGAAAACCTTCACCTTTTTTTGGTCAGTTAAAAATAGATAGATACTTTATTTTTGGCGTCTAATTTATATCAAATGTTCAGAGGACTTATAAATCCCAATACTTTCAAAACATAAGTTCAAATATAAACTCAATAATCCCATTAGGATTATAGAATATAATTGTCAAAGAGTATCTCCAACGAAACTTTTACTGGAATTTAATTTCAAACAGAAAATGTCTAATATTTAAACCAATAATTCTTTGTAGCGTGTAAAAAGTAAGGATGTAATTAATCTCTTTTGAGCGCTCGTAGTGAATACGCGTGGTCATGCTGCTGGGTTGTTAGCGATAGATTGGATAGAGCCTAAAATGGCCTTCAATTTCAAGTGGATTGAAGGTGGATAAGTAGATATTTGGAAATAATATATAAAAAGGCTATACTATCATATGAAATCGGACTTTAAACATTCAATGCTCATGCTAGGATTTGGATGTTTAGTAC
This sequence comes from Brenthis daphne, assembly GCA_947093115.1. Lineage (NCBI taxonomy): Eukaryota > Metazoa > Arthropoda > Insecta > Lepidoptera > Nymphalidae > Brenthis > Brenthis daphne. The sequence continues at coordinate 7,360,743 of OX352481.1, read as the reverse complement.
ACATGTTGAGTGAAAGTTGTAAGAGTATGAGACTGCACGTTTGGCTCAGTTTGTAGTGACTCTAGTTGCTGTGCCTGCGGTTGCGGCTAGCAGTGTACAATATGAGATAACTAGCTATTAAATTACAATAACGTAGTTCTAATAGTTTTCAAGTAAAAGTACTGGGAAATAAGTACAGACGGACTTGTTGAAATTAAAAGGTCTCCGTTTTAGCGTTTTAGCTACGAAACCCTAAAAAAGATGGGTTAACCACTAAAATTTCTTAGATTTACGCGAATTGCTGTAAAGCATTCGAAACGTCGGGAACCAAAAATCCAAATAAATCCACGAAAAAATCCGAAAAAAGAGTTTTATTTAAAACGGTTTTTAGCAATATTAAAAGAGATCAGATTAAAATAAATGCAATTCCGAATCAGCGTTTCTATCTCTATGTAACAAAATATTGGTAAATTTCACTCTATAAAGATTTATATTTTATTTGTAATTTGTAAGCGTTTTGTGAAAAACATCCTGTTTTTTATATGGACGTTATTGTTGATGGTATTAGTATTATTATGTAATTTATACTTTTATACTGCCTCGGTGGTGTAGTAGTTAGCACGTAAGCTAAGGTGCTGGGTTCGAGTCCCGGGTCGGATGAAGTTCAATTATTGAGTATTTCTGTCGAAAATTTTCTGTAATAACCCGGACTTGGGAAGTTGGCAATGTATCACTCTCGTGGCCCGGAGAACACGAGCTAGGGTGCGAACGACGAGAGCGTAAGTCATTACTGTAGGTATAATAAGGGATCTTATAATTTTTTCTTTAGAAATCAATAGGCCTTGTTGCTTTTTACTAATAAAAGCTGCTTACAAAACGCTGAGGATTCTGGTATTTACCCGACTTCAAAAAGGAGGAGGTTGTCAATTCGTCGGAATCTTTTTTTTTATGTATGTTCACCGATTACTCGAAGACGCCTGAACCGATTTGGAAATATATTTTTTTTGTTTCAAAGGGTATATGTATACTTCCCAGGTGGTTCCATTTAAATTTTATCGAAACCATCGAGCGGTTTTTAAAAAATCAACAATAAATTATTATTTTTAAATAAATTGCTTAATTCATCGAATATGTCATTAAAACTTTCTTCTTACAAATTGACTGCTCTTTAGGTCTACACTAAAAATGGAAAAATAAAAACATTAAAAATTACGAATAATGGACAATATTTTAAGATATGAATATCTAATAGGTAAATATGATTTGGTATGAACTCTTATTAATTATTGTTCAAATATTACACATCAATTTGTGATTTATTTACATATTGAAATATGTTAGATTTGCTTTGCATCCGCTGGCATATTTACATTTTAGTGCCTGGAAGTCGGGTTTTTTTTAAGTTTTTTCTATATGACGAGTTGTTTGCGCGTTACACAGTAAGAGGGTCTCGTTACACGGTAAGTGAATCTGACTTTTTTCGTAATACTATTTGATAAGCTATAATTATATTACTTATATTAATAATTATATGTACCTACATACAGCATGAACACAACATCCGTGGCCTCGCACGTAACCCCAGGACCTGCACTCGAGGGTTGTGACTCGAGGTGAAGGAGCAGGAGGAAAGAGGAAATAGGGACTCGATAATCGGATCTCAAGCATCCCATTTACCGAATGAAACAAAACGATATCTGTACTCTTACTTTACATCGATAATTTGGTACTTCTTCGATTGAACCACCTCTTATGTATTACGTGAATTATCAACCCGCCTAAACTATTGGCCAAAAAAGCTAGTAGTGTATGGAAACGTTTATAAAGTATTTTCTTTATCGGTAGATGATACCCATAACAAACTTTATGCGCGAGTACCGACACAACTCTCATGTATCCTTTAAGAGATTGGATAATATTTTAGCTCTAACGTTTATCCCACAACATCAAAATCCTAAAAGATATTCTATGATATGATTACATATTACAGTTTAGACCTAAGCGAAGCGAGAGCGCACGTCGCTATTTATTCATATTTTGCTAAACATAACTTACTATTAAGGGTGTAATCTGTATATGACTCAGTATAAAGGAAAATCTTTGTTAGCCTTAACAGCAGGTAATTACTGTGTTAGAGATGCTTTTTAACCACAAACCTTTTGAGACTTGGCTTTTATTCTGAAGTGTATAATAATACTAATGAAACTCTTACTTTGGGTGTCGGAAATATCAAAGAGAATTTCGAAGGGTCCAGTGAGGATGCTGTTGCTGAGCCGTTGATTTGTGTTCGACTGTCAGTTCGTCCATTCTTTCATCTTAGAAGGGCTAGAACTTCTTCACAGAGTCTATCTTATTACTTCATATTTCCTTGTAACTAATTAAATAAGGTGTTCTTGTATCTACCCTCTCAAACAAAAAAAAATAACATCGGTAATCTTAGATGTTTATTAGCTCTAATTAAAAAAGTTATAAATTACAAACCTCATTGGTATATTACTGTGCTTAGACACAGCGCCGTCGCAGTTCTTAACATATTTATACCGGTGTGACCCAACAAGAGATTCGTTTTTAAGAGAACATAATATACAGTAGCATCACATCACAAGTTTATTTTATGCCCTCTTCAAGCAAAACGAATCAAAGTATCTACCTACTTTAACTGAGGTGCCCTTAGAATTGTTACATTTATTATGGGATAAAAAAAAATTCATTGATTTTTTTATAATAGTTTTCTCTGTAATAAAATGAATGTTCGTATGTTTGTCCTCTACGTTCCGAAATCATTGATCCAAGTGTGAGTGTTGATCAAACTCTGGTGGGTTACTCTGTATACGCCTGCGAAGGTTCCTGGCGCAAAAAAAAGAATTCTTTTGTGGACGTTTGTTTTTTATGCGTTCCTAAATCATTCAAACGAAGGCCTGGGTGAAAAAAGAAGTCGCTAATCTTACTAATATAATAAATGTGAAAGTTTAGATGTATGGATGTTTGGGTGGATGTTTGTTACTCAATCACGCTAGAACGGCTGAACGGATCTGGACAGAATTTGGCGTAGAGATAGATTATAGTCTAAAATAACACATAGGCTACTTTTTATCCCGGAAATATGTACGGTTTCTGTGAGATAGAATTATTTTTGTTTTTCTAGGGTCGCACCCGAGCGAAGCAAGAGTGAGCCGCTAGTATAAAATAATATTAATAACTATGCTACCATTTCGACATACAATACAAAAAACTACGTTAATATATTTTACGAAGTCGCAATTTTAATTTTTCTACACTATTGGCCTTTGCTTGATATAGCAATAATAAATAATTTCCCTTCGGACGTTTGCTTTCATAAAAATAAATCATAGCCCTAGTATGAACATTCATAAAAATAAATCTAATTCGTAAAAACCGGGTCTGTTGTTATATACATACATAGTCTATATGTGTGTATGTATGTATGTACATATGTATATAGTAAAGACGTCATGGAAGTGGATTTGTAAAATTATTAAGTGTCTATAAAATTGCTGATTTACGATATCTCTGCTCTTTTATTTCAGAGGTCAATGGGGTGCAGCAGATGACCTCAATTTACATACCAATGGAGCATAATAACAAAGGCTGGATTGTGAGAAAGACTACTTTTTATCAGATGATGATTTATTTTTCAGATGGCCTTCGCTTGATCAATGACAGTCCTCTGCCAGGTCTGTTTTGGACTGCGACGTTTGCATCTTCCATGGGGCTTCCAGTCTAGGTTTGCTTCCATATATGGCTTGGATTTCTTCGAAGAGTGTGACCTATTCAGCTGCATTTACGGCGTTTGACCTGCTGGGCGAACGGAACTTCATTACAGTGCTCCCAAAGGACTACGTCAACAGAAGTATTATTCCTATAAAAAGGTTGTCTTCCATTAACCTTGTGTTAAAGATACAATTCATTAAGATAAGCTACTACAAGGCGGAGATCGGTTACCGTAAGATGAGTATATAAAAGTAATATAAATTCTATACAAAGCTCTCGCCTACATCTGAAGGGAAATAAGTGGGGAAGATGTAATATTTTTATATATTTTAAAAAAAAATCTTAGAGCTAAAAGCTTCTTTAAATTAAATTCTCGCAAGTAATCTTTGGCATAACTACATAGAATGTTGAAGTAAGATAATGTCAACGTGGAGGAATTATGTAAATAGGCGATGAAACTGCGCGGGGATCCCGCGGGATTTACGGGATCGTCCGGATCGTAAGACCCGACCCGAAACCATCTTAAATTACTATCACGTTTTAACATATGGAATCTTGTTATTGATGCCAAGTTTATGAGGTCACTGAACTTTTGAATATAAAAATAATGTGTGCTACAAATATTATTATGAGCTAAAAGATGAAATAACCTGTTTTTTTGAAGTCGATTAAAAAATCAATAGCAAGTCACTTTCAGTAAATACTCAAAATCGAATAATATGCTACATAAGTGTTTCATACAATGGACGAAGCAGAAATGATACCTCTTTATAGAAGTACAAATATAAACGTTTGAATAGTTAAATGTAATGATCGATTTTTAGTAAAGTACTCCAGTCTTTGGCCAACTTCATGAAGGAACTTATGTGAAAATTGAACTAATATTCTAATCTATTTTTTTAATTTTAATAATTTATTATTATTTTTTGAATAAATAGATGGTCAAGAGTAGAATAATCACATTCTACAGCTATTTTTAAGTCGATTTCAGGTTTATTTATAATCATTTATTTCATTTCATTTTTTTATATGCATTTATGAGGTATATAATATGAACCATAATAAACACCTTAAATATTGCATATCTATACATATAATAAAATTGTAACTAAGCCGAATCTGTACATTAAATATTTTTTGGAAAATCTTATTGAAATAAACATTATTATCGATACAGAGGTCGAATCTATAGTTTTCAAAATATTTGTCTGTGTATCTGTTACCGCATCACGGGAAAACCACTGGGATTTTGGTGAAATTTGGTATGATGGGAGCTGGTTATCCGGGTCAACATATAGGATACTTTTTACCGCGGGAAAATGTCTCATTTCTGAGAAAAAAATACAAAAACTGCAATGTAAGAGTATACTAAGATGTAAAACCTAAGAATTAGATTTTTGGTCACCTGAACACGGGCAATGCTAGTAATAAGATAAAAATTAACTGTAAGGCATACTAAATGAAATTATAACGAAATAATATGTAAAGAAAAAATAAGAAAAAACAACATATTCCTAGCTTGTTGTTATTGTTCTTAGCCTCCAAGCCAAGGGCTACGAATTTTTGATTTATTTTTAAGCCAGTGACTTACAGTTGCCTGGTTGGGGTGCGTTACTAAGTGCGCGAATTTTGTTCACAATTTCAAGGGTTTTAATTTTTTTGCGTGGAATCCTAACTCTTTTTCCAAAATAATAGTAGGTTAGTACCTAAATTACCCCTTATAACATCAGCTATCTACCAGTAACAGTCCGTCAAAATCGATCCAGCCATTTCAAAAATTAGCCGGAATAAACAGACAAACAGATCTTATAAATTCCATTTATACTTTTATATGCATTTAGTAAAAAGCTGTTGTTTTGTCATTTCAAACAAACACTTTTATTTTATTTGTTTGTATAGATTATACTAACAAAATACGGGCAACAATATCTGTTGTATAAATGAAAAAGAAGTGATAGTAATCTCATTCAATTCATTGTTTATCTATGTTAGTTTTCTTGTTAGCAATAAATTTTAAGCGGCAATCCTCAGTATTAAATAATGGTCAATCGATCGATCAGCGCGCAATCTGTCGTCGCAGCTTCCGACGGCGGACGATAAAAACCAATTTACTCCATCGTATTGTAAAATAACACCGACAATAAGTTTCCTGTAAGGAAATATTATCTGAATATAACAAATACGTACCTATAGCATCTTCACTAACACTATAAAAATATATATAAATACGAATGTTTGTCTTTCTGCTAATAAACAACTTATCAATGTGTTTTTTTATATATGGGTATGGTATAGGGTAGAAGAATGATATATTCCTACTTTATCCTAGTGGGATACAAGTCTGTTGCAGGAAGTTATTCCGCGTCACAGCAAGAATCGGGATAAATAATCAAATGAGATTAAATGCTTAAAAGACAGAAACGCAGCCGTTATGATGCCAAACTGATCGTGTATAAGAGTTCGTAAATAATTAAAAGATTAATATTATTATATAACTAAATTTGGCATAAATGTTCACTCACTGGAACTTGTATAATCAAATTACGAACATAAAAAGTCGTAGTGCTGCATACATTTAACTGGATGGTGAAAGAAATAAATCAGATCCAGTATGCGTATGGTGTCAACATTAAACAGACGATAAATAAATAACTTTCCACACTCAACAACCCTCACTATAATACGAGCAGTGATTTGCCTCCAGTCCGAAAATACACACACTTAGTAAACATGCACGCACACAGACTATAAAAAATGCTAATTTAAATCCATTTTAATATTATAAATGTGAAAGTGTGTTTGTTTGTTTTTCTTTTACGTTGAAACAGAGTGACGGGTTGGCGTGATTTTTAGTGTGAAGATAGTTGGAGAGCTGGAGAGTGACATAGACGACGTACTTTTTATCGCGGGAGATCCTCTCATTCCCATGGAAAAACATCTTATAATACAATCCAAAAAATTATTTCTAATTAGAATTACTTGCAACTTGGTATTAATGCTCTTCAATACAATTAAATAAATACGTGTTTTAGCATTTTTCGAAATTCAACCTATAAGGGGGTAAAATGGGGGACCTTTTTAGAGATTTTTTTCAGTTTTACCGGGAGCGAAGCCGCAGGTTCTGTTAGTAATTATTATATTTTTTGCTCCAAATAAAACTTTTAATCCACGACCTTTGCTTACAGATAAATTAATTATCAAATTCTCAAAGTGATTTTTATCAAAACATGAACAATAGTTCTTAAATTATAAACGGTTCTCACGGAATAGTTTACTGCATTGGAGACATGGTTGCGACATGGTCGCCTATTGCGAGAATGGTCGCTATCGACCATGGTCGTAGCCACGTCACCTAGTGCACAGGCGAAGCTAGCAATATATTTTATATATAAAGGAGATCATTTTCATCCCCTCGCTGTTTGCCATTAGCCATTGTATTTGAGCGCGAGTCAAGTTGAATTTTCCACATCATATACCTAACATCGCGTATAACATTTCGCGCTGATAACATTATATTTTGACGTGTACATATTATCTTGCGTCTTTACTTTTGACCGACTTCAAGAAGAGGTAGTACTCGTATCTTATTTTTCGTGTATGTTAAAGTGAAATTGATTCGGGTTAGAAACAATTATTACAAAAATAAAAGTATACTTTTATACTTAACGGTTTTGGTCACGTTTAAACAACTATTGATCATGATCTCTAAAATAGACATACCTCTTTGAATATTGCCAATTACTCAATTTACAATTACTCAAGCAATCCGCATGGTACACCAGCCATAGGGCAGTCATTCTTGGCTTCACGCCTGGCTGGTTTGCCGGATTGCAGGATGTATAATATATATCCTAAAGCATATAGGTTACTGCATCCGGTGCGAAGCGAGGGTAGTAACTAGTAAGTATCTAATTTTATTAAATTGACAAAAGTGGACTTATCGTTAAAAGAGATTTTTCCCAGTGATACCATCGACGAGCTTCTTTTAATTTACTATACCTACATGGTTAAATGATTAGAATGCAGAACTAAGTAGTAAGTTTGTTATCTCGCAGGCGTGAGTTAACATATAAGTTTATATTTTACCTTATAAACGCAGTCAGGAAACAAACTTTCTTCGGATGCTCAAACTCGCTATCAACTTCTTCAAAGTTATTGCGTACGGTTAGCAAAAAAATGGTTTTATGCCCAAAATTTATCAACTTTTATACCTATTCATTGTTTCTGTAATAATTATCATTTTATACCTATTTTCGACACACCGAATGCCCAGTGACCATGATTGCTGTACAGCAGTCGAAATGACAAAGGCATTTTGGCATACAGTTTTCCGGTGCATGTTTGTAATTCTTCACTTCTTAATCGGCTTGACCGATTAAGATGAATTTTTAGGCAATCTATCATAATGACAATCTTCAAAAATCTTAGTCTCTTCGCAATCATGTTTGATATAAAACTTCGGGAATCAAAAATACTGAAAAAATAGTTATGTCCAAAATAGAGTAAAAATGTGTGTCAGCATATTTTTCCGCTTAGACCATACATACTAAAGCTTTAAATCGGTAATTGATTTTTTATTTGCAATATTCCATCGCTTTATATCACGAACGTGCGGACGCTACCTCCATCCATCTTACAAGTTAAGCTCAAGTAATACTTGGAAGTTTCATACGAATGTGGACGCAATTGGTCGCTTATTTGATTTCTTTTCGAACTGGACACGTGAAATGTAGAGTTGAAAATCATAAGAAGAATATTACAAAAAAAACAAGATTATATCCTTCGTCATATTTCTTATAGAAATTAGTTTTATAATATACATCGGGTTCAATAGGTCGCGCCTGCCACTGTACCGCATTTGTTTTTAATTGTTTTTTTTTAAGAAATATTAAAAAAGGTTAATTTTAAACTGTTTAGTTATGTTTTGTTATTAGCGGGGAATATCTTCCGTTTATTATTCTTCCGTTACTTTAAAAATCAAAGGTTACTAAAAAGACCTAAGCATTTGTATTTTGTAGGTTTACAAAGTCACAATAATTCTAATATTTTAAATTATTCAATCTATATTGATATTTAGCAAACACTTTTATTGATTGACAAAAAAAGCTCAGCCGGATCGAAAAAAGCTAGTTAAATCTGTGACATGTACATAATGTATAGCGAAATTTTATTTTGCAAAATTCAAATATAGAGATTTATTAAAAGCACAATTCAAAACTTTTAAAAGTGAGGCCATTACGCTGAGTAAATGTTCGTGGGTTCTGGACTTGATTTGCGACTCATTTTTAAAATTTAACGGCTTTCTGTGCGATTTATTTCATACTTTAGTGGCACGAAAAAGACGTTTATTTGATTTTCTTTTGCTTATTTAACCAACAGTAATGTCTTTATGAATAGAAATTAATTGAAAAAAAAAACAAAACGTAAAGCTAAGAAAGCATTTTAACCTTAGTCTGTACTTGATCTTAAAAACGGCTACACCGATAGTATACAGATTTTCACTGGTCAATAGATGGCTTGAATGGAAGTCATATAGGCTACTTGTATCTTCTTAACACGATATCATAATATCCTTAAAAATGTCGAAAGGAAACACTTATATATCTCAACAAGGAAAAAGAAGTGTGTATCCGAAGAACCTTGAGAACTCTCTTGAAGCAATCTGTCCCGAAGTAAGTGGATGAAAAAATTGACAATGTCTCAAAATATCGCCAGATCATAGAAAATTAGATTATTACAACTTTTTAAAAACTTGATCGAGGACAATTTTGAAAAAATGATAATTTTCTTACTTAATACTGAAAGAATGTATGTATGTATGTGTGTATTTATTATATTAAGACTTAATATTAAATATTTATTTAATTTCATAAAAGTAATTATTTATACATATGGCTGTATGTCGCATACAATCGTTTGAATTTTAACGACAAATATAGATGGAGTAGTAATTAGAATTCTTTATTATCTATACTAATATCATAAACAGGCAGAGTTGTTTGTTTGAACGCGCTAGTCTCAGGAACTACTAATCCGATTTGAAAATTTATTTTTGCATTCGAAAGCCCGTTTATTGAGGAAGACTATATCATCCCGAAAAAATGTACGGTTCCCCTGGGATAGATTAGTATTTGTCTAGGAACAAACCCGAAGACGAAGCGAGGGTGAGTCGCTAGTTTTGCTATAGAAATATTCGATAAATACATGGTAAATATAGTAATAAATCAAAATTGATGCAATTATTATCAAAAGGATGAATGACTTTTAGAAATCCTAATCAAAATTAATGGTTCGTTGTAAAAAGTTTAACATACTCATAGTATCTTAATAATTAAGTAAAATTTCATCCACAATGCTTGGACTATAATTTTTTAAATGGCCCATAGAATTATCTGATATGATTTTTATAGGAACATTCGAATTTTAACTTAATTTAAAATCCTTTAAAAAGTAGTTTGAAAAGCAGTTCTGCTGAAAAAGGCAGGGAAATTTTACTATTCTAATTCCAAGCTTTAACCTACAATCTTCAACCCAGTGGAAACAAGTAGAAGAAGCAACGATAGAGCTACTTAATAAGCCTCTATCATGAACTATTTGTGAAGGAACTCTATTTGTGAGTAATAACCGGTTTTATGAAATTCATCGTCCTGACTCCAGATCTACATTGGCACTTATCACGCGAGATCTTATCGCCCTACAACTTTAAGGGCTGGCAGCTCGTGCTAACTAATTAATGGTATGTGATTAAAAAATTATTCTAATACATGCCTTAGAAACATTAAAAAATGTTTAATTTATACTCTTATTAAATGAAATATTTTTTCTGTTCTTGCTCAATTTATATTTTTAGTACCTACCTGGGCGACCGAGCTTCGCCCGATATTCGATAAATGATATTATTAGCACGATTAGATAGAAAAAAGTCCTAATATATAATTTATAAATAAATTAAATATTTTTAAATATCTTAGTACAAGTAAAGTCTAAACAAATAAACTTAAAAAACAAAACATTATTTAAATAAAATCGTTATAAGTGTTAGTTATTCTGTTTGTTAGTCTGTAAAAAAATATTTACATAGTTTATTTTTATGCTATTTTTATTTCTAAAAGATTGTTTGCAATCTGTGAATAAAATTACTTATTTATGAGATGGAGATGGATGATGAAAATAAAATGAGTAGAATTAATTATTTAAGAGATGGCAACCCTAGGACAGAAGAAAGGCTGTTCGTACGCAAGTGCAGTTCTTTGAAGTCGCTTACGCAAAATCATATTTCCTTTTTCTACTTTAAGGAGCTCACTAATACCGAAATAATGTTTTCACTCGTTTTTAATCTTACGATTAAATTTTGTTAATTTTTATTTGTATTTTTTAGATTTATAAATTACTAGTGGCTCACTCTCGCTTCGCTAGGGTTCTAGACAATCGAAACAAATCTATCCCACGGAAACCGTACATTTTTCGGGGATAAAAAGTAGCTTGTGTGCTATTCCAGACTATAATATATCTCTGTGTCAAATTTCATCCAGATCCCTTCAGCCGTTCTGGCGTGATTGTGTAACAAACATCCAAACATCCATCTAAACTTTCACATTTATAATATTAGTAAGATATAATATTTTATATAAATAAAAAATACTAATAGATTATCATTCATACATATTCATTCGCCTTTCAAAGCTTTTTCCTGTCATCTTTTGGCGAAATTAATGTATATAATATACTCGTACAGAAATGACTAAATCAATCTTGATTTTCAGCTTTCAGCTCACTTCACCATCCATATTTTTTTACAAGTATTGTATTATTTATATACTTGTAACATAATTAGTTTCAGAAAAAAAATGTCTAATAAAATAATTAAACCTATACCTTACTAAATTAGCTAACAATGTTGGATGTGCCTTAACTTTTGAAAATAAATAAATGCTTTTTAAAAGTTAAGACACGTAGAAGGTACATTAATCGTGTACATATCTAAAACTGAAACAATTTAAAATATTTCTTTGCAGAGGTCCTTAGATAAATTGAAACTCCAAATGTGAATATAATATATTATGATAGGATAAGAAGTTCAGGAAGAGTATCGACGACAAGTGCTGGAAAACTTCTCGAAAAGTCAAAAATTTCTATCAAAATTCGCTCCACATTGCTAATGTGTCCATAAATTCCAAAGTAGGGTTACTGGTGGCGCGGGGCGAATGCTAACAGCAGTTTAATATTTAAACTATAGAAGAATATTTGCTTTCGATCGCTTTTGCATTAAGAGCTTAGTCCGTAATCGCCGGATCGATTCCTGCTCTATTTGAAAATAATTATGCCTTTTCTGATGTATGAGCTATTCACTTTCAGTTTTTGTCATGCGGTATAAAGTCTTAACTCGGTATTTTGAATAAAATAATTTTAGATGTACATATGTATTGGTTCGATCTATTAGAATTCTGTTTCTCCGAGATTTCTATATTTTTTGTGCATTTGACAACTAAATAATAAAAAACTAGAATTCCCATCTTTCTTTTTCTTGATTTTTGTCTATGTACACTAATTTTATATAGAGCTAATAGTTAAAATTTGTTTAAAATATTATATGAAAGGATCTACCACCAACGATTCGAGGGTAAAGCATGAGCTCTACATAATATTATCTTTATCCTTTACTAGACTCGTTGCGCATTTAAAGTAACAGTCACGTGCGACGTCGCAACTTTGTAAATATAGTTATAATGAACTCTTATACAAACTAGATTATATGCTCTTACACTTGCTGTGAAATACACATTGCTGTAATGGGCTGAACTACCTGTGTCTTACAAACTTAGAGAATGCAAATTAGTTCGCGCGTCACCTTTACTTGAAATATGAGGTTTGTTTTGTAAAACTGCAATATTCGAAGAAATGCAACTTAAAAGATACATAAACTTTGGACAGAGACAAATTGACTACAAGTTTAAACTAACTGAACAGTTAAAATTTAACACAGGTTGTTAATTATTGATAGTGTAATATATTGACGTAACTGCCTCGGTGGTGTAGTGGCTAGCAAGTACGGCTGCACACCCGGAGGTCCTGGGTTCGAGTCCCGGGTCGGGCCAAGTTTAGTTATTGAGTCTTCCTGTATAGTAAGTCTCAGTAACAGCCCGGAGTTGGGAAGTTGGCGGTGTTTCACCCCCGTGCCTCGGAGAGCACGTAAAGCCGTCGGTCCTGCGCCTTAACTCTCACCGGTCGTGTCGAGTGGTCGTCCCACCGGAGTATGAGAATGATAGGAATAGAGAGTGCACTTGTGTCTGCGCGTACACTTGAGCACTATAATATCTCCTGCGCAGTTGGCTAATCTCATTGAGATTGGCCGCCGTGGCCGGAATCGGCTAGGAGAACATCAATATATTGACGACCGTTGTGGTGTTGTGTGATTTAATATTAAATGTAAACTTCTTCACGGTTATCTTGTACGGTTTTAGCTTATGACTCCGAGCTTCATATCCTGAATTTAGCTGTTTCTAAAAAATATCTACAGTATTTTTACCCTACTGCGGCAAAGCCAAAAGGAGAGTTATGTGTTTTATCTGAATGTACACGTATGTATCTCCGATCCTATGTTCCCTCTTAATTACTAAATGACTAAACCAATTTTGATGATTCGTATGAAGCGATTACATAAATACTTATAACAACTTATATATTCAAAAGTAATTTAGGATAAGAAATTTTGAAATAAAACTCCGAATGATAATTCCTTATAACTAACCAAACCAAACCATAATATAAAAATTATATGTACTATTAGATAAAATAATTTAGCTAGTTTGTATGCCGGTGATAATATCTAGTACGATCCATTAAACATTTCTTACTCTAACAACGTAAACGTAGAAACGACAAATCTATACATATAATAAAATTGTAACTAAGCCGAATCTGTACATTAAATATTTTTTTGAAAATTTTATTGAAATAGACATTATTATCGATACAGAGGCCGAATCTATAGTTTTTAGATTTTTTGTCTGTCTGTCTGTCTTTCTGTCTGTCTGTCTGTCTTCACCGATCTGTGGGGTTTCTTACAAGCTATACTTGGAATGGAGAAAATAGACCAACAATTTAGATTACTTCTATTAAATATAATCGAATCGAACCTTTCACGTCAAGTTGTTAACCAATATAAAAAAGGAGGATGTTTTCAGTTTTTTTAGTATCTATCTACACTTGCCAACTATTAATCATCATGCTTAAGATGGACTATTTATCTGTATCTGAATCTGTACAATAAATATTTTTTTGGAAAATCTTATTAAAATAGACATTATTATCGATACAGAGGCCGCATCTATAGTTTTCAGAAATTTTGTCTGTCTGTCTGTCTGTCTGTTACCGCATCACGGAAAAACCACTGGAAGGATTTTGATGAAATTTGGTATGGTGATAGCTGGTTATCCGGGTCAACATATAGGATACTTTTTACCGCGGGAAAATATCTCATATCTGAGAAAAAATGCAAAAACTGCATTGTACGAGTATACTAATATGTAAAACCTAAGAATTTACTTTTTGGTCAACGCGGGCGGAGCCGCGAGCAATGCTAGTTCAGTATAAAAAGTAGCAATCACATGTTTATTTATTAAATCCATTTGTATTCAAATACATTTTTAGTGAAAAGTAAATCAAAAGCCATAAACTGCTACGTACATAACATACATTTCAGTTGGTATACAATAGTCTATATTTCACAACAGTTGCCACACAATAAAAGTTCTTATTACAAGGTATTAAAGGACACGTTGTAGGGTAAGAAGCTGTAAACAAGATCATAAAGTGGAGTCTGAGCGTGCGGCCGCGCGGCGCCTCTCACCTACGCGTAGAACCGTGATTAATTAAAGTATACTCCCTAAATACTTTCATTGCAAAATGTTTTAAATAGTTAAAGTTAAATGTCAGTTTCATCTTCCTGAAGGAAAATATCGTGAGAATAGATATGGATTATTTATAGAACATATATAGATTATACATATCTGTAAACCTAACTAGTCTTCGGGAGACATATGAAGTTCGCCAACCCGCGCTTAGCCAGCGTGGTGGACTATGTCCTGATCCCCCTCGTATTAAGGAAGTTGAATGCCCAGCAGTGGGACGCTAAAATAGGGCTATATGAAACACAAAGCTGAAACTTAAAATTGTAGTGACTCGTAAATCTTATCCAAATGTTATAAGCATATAATGTTTCTAATAATCTATATTCAAATGTTTAAGTTATTAAGGCGATGGGGTGTATGTCGACCATAATATAGACAGCGATACTTATATAATAGACCTTATTACATATTGTGTCTTCTATACTGTAGTAATATGTAGTTGCTTAAAAGTTCCACAATTTGTTTAATTGTGGGGTAAATGTCAAACAACAGTAAAAATGTAACACATTTGACCAATTTCAAAAGAAACAAATCTTAAAAAATACTAAAATTCAGAGTGTAATAAGCTATGCGATATCTTTATTTTTCAATAAATAAATTATGTTTACAAAATTCAAGAAAAATTATGTGTTAATAATTATATTTGCGATAATGTTTATATTATTAAAAACATAATTTCTCCATTAAAAAACTGCAAGCACTTTTCGTTTAAAGTTTGAATAAGACCTCACTTACATACCATTTCCGTGGACCCTATAGGTCTATAGTTACTTAGCTTAAGCTTTCTCCCCTAGGCTTTCCCATTTATAGCGATCATGTTAATAGACTAAAAAACTACACGAACAAAACCGCAGGGAACTGTTACCTTTTTAATGAATGTTAATTTTATTCATTGCAGCTCACGCAGACTCGGATACACCTGATTTTAACGATTACGGCCATCGATTTTGTTTTATCTAAAGGTAATTTGACATGAGATTACAAAGACAAAAACCTATGTATTACAAATTTTCGAAAATTAATTAGCACTTAACTTTAATCTAGTTAACGGGATATAATTAATATATTGTTTTGACAGTGATGGCCCAGTTGTAACGCGCTTGCTTGGGAAATTGAGTGAAGCGAGTTCGAATCCCGGGTCTCGCAAATCTGATAGTTTCATGTGCGAATAATATCCAAGATGATTACCTCTTGACTTGCGGTGAAGGAAAACATCGTGAGGAAATCTACATGTCTGAGAGAACCTAACAAGTTTTTGAAAGACATGTGAAGTCCGCCAACCCACACTTGGCCAGCGTGGTGGACTATGACCTGATCCCCCTCGTACTGAATGGAGGCCCACCCCCAGCAGTGGGATGTTAAAAAATACTATACTTTAATAATATGTTTGGTATTGGGGTTCATGTGCTGCCGGATTAAGTTGTTGTCCTAATTCTTGTCATCTTAAATCCTGATTATTTTTGTATAATCAGTTCTGATGTTGATATGGAGGGTGATTTGAAACAAAAAAAAAAATTTATGTATTTATTTAACAAAGTTAAGAAGATGTCGAGAATATAAAGTAATAAATACTACAACAAGTACATTTTATTGATTTACTCATTTATGCCTTCAGGTCTTTTCGCATGATAAGTATTGTTAAAAAATAAAAAGACCTTTATATTCAGGACATAAACCTACTCTTTCAAAAATTCACTAAAATACATTGAAGTATCAAATACTCACGTAGTAAATTAAACTTTTAAAACATATTTGCATTTTGTGATTCCATTAGAATTTAAATTACCTGTAAAGTTTCAAACCGAATTTGAAATAAAATAAAACCAACTTAATTTATCAGTTCTTTAGTCAGATCTTTTTAATGTTTAAATAATTAAATAAACAAAGTTTCGTCAATATGTACCCTTATGTGTCTACAACATGTCCGTCCCACCGGAAACACTTTGCTGCAGCGCGTTCTTTCTATTTGAGCATTTATTACAGTCTATTTGATCTCATCAAAGCTCTCGATAGATGCAAATATTTACGACGGAGATACGTCAGATATTATACATATAACATTGTGCAGTAATTCATTATATTCTATTTTTTTAACTTATATTATTTTTAATTCACATATATTTTTGCGATTTCCATTACAAGTAATATTTTGAAAGACCAACGAGGCTAGATTGTATAGAGAAAACTAATTAATTTTTCAACAAAAGTCGGATACTTACTACTAAACCTCTATAAAATTAGTTATTTTACACGTAGAATGGAAATATGAAATTCCTACTCATTTAAAATAGAATTAAAAGAGAGATAATTGGTTTACAATTAGTGATGTGCGAGTATATTGTTTAACATACAAAAAATAAAATATATATACACCTATACACCTAAATTGAACTCTTCGCCATTTATGAAGTAGTTCATATCAAGATTTAAATATAATTAATGCTGCTTTTATAAAAGATCTTTTTTCTAATTTTGAGACATAAAAAACTAAAATAACCTTAAAACATCTATTTTAAATATAAGATTTATAAAATTAGTATTCCGACAACCCTCGCATTTAAATACCTAGTTCTTAGATATTCTTAGAACCAAATATTTATTGATAGCCATTACGTATTTAATGACAACAATAAATGTACTTTGATTTGTCATAAAAATTTACTAGAGCCTCCGTCTCTTCTATATTTTGACGTCACGTTAGGCTCAGTTTGTAGTGACCCTACATGGTGTGCCAGCGACGCAGGTTCGAGTTCCGCTGGGGACATTCATTTGTGTGATAAGCACGTATGTTTGTACTCCAGTCATGTGTGTTTATATTTAAAATATGTATGTATTTAAAGTTATATAATATGTGTACTTGTAGTGTATCAACTATCTGGTATCCATAACACAAGCCTCGTAGCTTACCATGGAACTAGATGGAGCTATGTGTTAATATCCTAACATATTTATTTATTTACATTGGTCACGACGTCATGTATTATGCATTGTTTATTCAGAATATTATAATCTGGATATAGCGTCCTTTTCTTTGTATATGGAGCAGCGCGATCAATCTCACTGTGACACGAGATGAATGTTGTGCAGACGTAACGTCCTCCCGACAGATTCAGCCGCGGCGGCGGTCAATCTCATTGAGACTAGTAGGTATGTGAATCTACTGTACTAACATATACTATTGCAGACTTTGATTAACAAGAGTAACTTATTCAATTCAATTCAATTCTTTAGGTTTGTGGCTTCTAGGAGTGCCTTTGGGCATAAAGAGTAACTTATGATCGACTTCAAAATGAGTGAGGTATACGAGGCATATGAGGGTAACAGTAGTGCCATAAAATCATCCTCCAAAGATCGGATAATTACATTCAAATAATTTTCAAATCAATAGACATTTTTAATTATATCAGTCAATTTAAATAAAACTATCTTTAAGGAATTTTTCGCGAATTTATTTTGATTTTTGGTTCCCGACGTTTCGAATGCTTCACAGAAATCATGGTCAAGGGAAAGACTAAGGTGTTAAATGTCTGAAAGGCATTATATAGTTGTTACAGATAATAACAAAATGAATTTAAAAATTGAAAAATGGCTCCAATATACCTTACAATATTTGTTAATTTTAATTTTAGAGATTTTTTTAATTTTAATTAGTTTTATAATTGAATATGGAATTCAGCGAAGACTTGACAACATCTCGTCATCTATGACCAAGCCATCGGTCCACAATGTTGACCTGGTCAATTTTGCTGGAACTCACTGCATGCGGATGTCACAGGAACGGAAGTCATGGAAATATTTGTCCAGCAAATGTTCATTTGCTGGCTTTAGACTGAGATAAGGATGAAATATATCAGGGGTAAGTAAGCCTTTGTTTTACTTGTATGACTTGATAATCACCTACAAAACTAACCAATATTTTTAAAATATTGTGCTAAGTCAGTTTCCATGTCACTTGTTGATAAATAAAATGTAATCTTTATGGGCTATAAAATATAAAGAATGCTCCGATATCACAAACATTTTTCGTAAAAGAAAGTATAAAAATAATAAAGTTGATATGTCTGAGATAAGATATTGTGACGATCAGTATTAGTACACAATACTCTATGACGGTATGAAAACGGTAATCTATACATATAATAAAATTGTTACTGAGTCGAATCTGTACATAAAATATCTCATTTCTGAGAAAAAAATACAAAAACTGCATTGTAAGAATATACTTATATGTAAAACCTAAGAATTTGGTTTTTGGTCATCTGAACGCGGGCGGGGCCGCGGGCAATGCTAGTAAAAATATAAAATTAAACAGAAATATTCCGTGTGTACTTAAGAAATACACTGAATGGTGAAGTTTATATAAAAAAATATATTTCACAGCCCCTGTGTAGTGAGATAAAGTAAACGGGTTAGCAGTTCCATTTGAAACCTAAATAAGTTCATGATAAGGCCGCCTTTGCCATATTCTTACATTGATTTATCGCGCCTTTGTCTTATGTTGACATTATGGAAAGTGAAGTACTAGTGTATGGTACACGATATAATCCATACCGATTTTAAATTATTATTTTTTATGTTTGACGTATCATACCTATGGTACTTACTTAGTTTTATTTATAATGTCATCAGTCTTACCTATAATTCCATATAAATTAGAAAAAATATATCATAAAAGGTTCCATAATTACTTTTAAGTAATATTTTTATTTTCCTTATTTGCAACCTCGCTAGGTTACTCAAGCATGAACTTAGCTCCATACCTTACCTACCTAAGTAATCTATATGCTACTATAAGTATTAGGCTACCCCCCCCTTTCCCCCCTCCTTCTCGCTATGTCGTGTGGATATTGGGGCAGCTCATTGGCGACCAGCAATCTAGCCGGGCAAGAAGCCATGAATTGCTAGCAAACTTCCTAATATCACGCCCCATTAAGACACGAATGATTCCGTTGGATTTTAGTAGGTAGCACTGGTTTTTCTAATCGGTGAGTCCCACATAACTACTTGTATGTATGCAGGTGATATGCGTAAATGTATTTCGCAACATTAAAGAAAATAGCCGATCCATCCAAATCCTTTCAGCCATTTCAGAGTGAATGAAAAACTAACATACACACAGACATAAAAACTTTCGAATATATATTCATTATATTAGAAAGTATTGAACTAACAAAAAAACGAAAAAAATTATAGCTAGGTATTATCAAAGTAAATTGAAGTAACTTCGTTAAGGAAACGCATAAGTTTAACGCCGAATCGAATGCAGCATGGTGGAGCTCTCAGATAGTAATCAGGAGATTCTTGTTCTTAAACGCTGAGATTGTGTAAGGTGTTAGAGGAACAGTGGAAATTATTTTATTTTTACCATTATGATCTGATATTGACATTTTCATTTCATTTTCATTGAAAACCTCTACAGTCAAATATTTACCACATTATTTACGCCTTTTATCAAATTTTAATAATATATTATATACTAGAATTAGTTATAACAGTCTTTCATTGAAAGTTACGCGTTGTAATCGAATCTAAACCTTGAGAAAACGCAAAATACCAAGACATTTTTTTATATTATTATTTTATTTATTTTTATATTTTATCTTTTTAATTTATCTTATTATTTTATTTATTTTATTATTTATATTATTATTCTATTTATATCATTATCTATACTTGTTCAGCTCAGTTATAGTTTATTGAGCGTCTCAAGTTTCAATCAACTTGTCACTAACGTTAAAGAGCGATGCGATAGAGAACAAAGGCCAAGGCTGATATTTTAAATGCCTTCGCGTTGAAATGAGCTCTTAAATTGGGAGTAAAAACCTATAAATTACTTTCTTATACTTAAAATTATATACCGCATTCATTAATACTTTACAAGTTTAAAAAATCTATTTTAATTGATCTCAATCACTACATAGTATAAAACACAGTCGCTTCCCGCTGTCTGTCTGTCCCTATGTATGCTTAGATCTTTAAAACTACGCAACAGATTTTGATGGGGTTTTTTTATAAATAGAGAGATTCAAGAGGAAGGTTTTAATATATAATTTGTTAAGTTTTTGTATACATTGGCTAAAATATAACGATATTTGTTGGAGGTGTCGGAAAAAAATAAGTCGTCTGGGAGCTTTCAACGAAAACACTGCCTAAACCCTTTGAGATATAACAAAATAATGTATGGTGGAATTATGTATCTTACATAGGTCTACAGAAAAGTCCGCGATGGCATTTGTCTATCTCTTAAGGATAACATACTATATCCATTTTAATTTAAAACGCACCTTGTTACAAATGGTTTTTTTTTAGATTTACGTGAATATTTGACATTTTAAATAAAACTATCTTTTCGGATTTTTTCGTGGATTTATTTTAATTTTTGGTTTCCAATGTTTCGAATGATTTACAGCGCACATCACGTGGTCACGGGAGAGGCTAAGGTTTTAAACGTCTCAAAGGTCATTATATACTTGTTACAGACAGTACCTACCCACATTCGAATCATCGGGAACCAAAAATCAAAATAAATACCTACGCGAAAAAAATCCAAAAAGATAGTTACGAGTACACTTTTGTTATAAATGCTTAGAAAATCGGAATGAGCCGACGAATTTACCGACGTGCTTACTACAACAGTACTCGTAAGTAAAGAGCAGTGATGTAATAATTTAAGCCAGCTCACCTACAATGAATCTTATTCTTTTCTTGCGGTCCTTATAACTGACACAAAATATAATATATAAAAAATAAATAATCTATACAATGAAAAAAATAAAATTCTGAGTCGAATCTTTACATTAAATATTTTTTGGAAAATCTTGTTGAAATAGTCAATATTATCGATACAGAGAAAATGTATAGTTTTTAGAATTTTTGTCTGCCTGTCTGTCTATCCGGCATCACATGATGCGTATGATGATAACTCGTTATCCGGGTCAACATATGCTTTTTACTGCGGGAAAATATTTTATCTCTGAGAAATGTATAGTATCTACTAAACGTATAGATCTTAAAAATAGATAGCTGTTAACTTTTGAAAATTTTAGAATCAGTTTCAAATATTACCTATAAACAACGATTTTTATCTCTTTATCACTTTACTAAGCGAGTTAAGCCCCTACAGAGTTACAACCGTAATACAAGAGTAATAATTCTAAATATTCAAACATAATCTATAATACAATCGGACACCATTACAAATTCTCGTTTTCATCTCCCGATAACTCCAGCCAATTAGGCATTATAAAGGAAGCGCGAAATGTTACACCCTCTACCCCTAAATACACCCCCCCCCCTCTCTCTTGTCCCTCTCCTCACCCTACATGCCCTTATCCCGCTATCACCAAAAATCTATGTCGTTTAAGCTTAACCGCCTAATTGAACGCCTATCTGAATCTCTGATACTTCGTTTCCCTTTAGAGTACCTACTTAGATTTTAAATAATAATATATAGTATAAGATAGTATTAATTATGCCCTCACGACTGATTTTCGTCTAGAACCGATGGCTTTAGGTGTACAGGGATAAAACACCACCAACTTCCCAATTCCAGGCTGTTACTGAGAATTCTTGACAGAAAGCCCCAATAAATATACTAGTACTTGGATCGACTCCGGACTAGAATCCAGAACCAAAGGCCAAAGAGGCAAGACTGTAAAATAGCTGTAAAGTCGTCGTTCACCTATAATGACGTTTTTATGGTAGGCATATTTAAGTGCGATCTTAGAAAAACCAAGGCTCAGTCTCTGGTTTGCTAAAGAATAATAATTTTGAACCTAAGTAATTAAGAACTTCAGGAATATCTTAGTCTATCTCAATAACAATCTTAAACGATTCTGACGATGTCGGATTTTCGAATGCACGTAATGGGAGTAATGTTTACTGGAACAAAGATTGCCGCCGAGGGCTAACGAAGCGGATGATCTTTATCCTATCCTGGAAATTACTGCCACTAATTACTTCTGTTCTTAAGGGCTTTCTACCCAAAAGTCTAGAGAACTGGAGTAAGAAAAATAAATACTTACGTAATATTCTGAAGTTATGCGTTAATAATACAACTGAACAAATGTAATTTCATCTATTTTTGACCGACTGCCATAATCAGAATGCTCTCACTTTAGGTGTTATTTTTCTTCTTTCTTATACCTAAAGGCTATATGTAATGTATTGTACATTTCAAGAAAAAAAAACTCTCATATTGTCTATTCTTTGAGATTCTAGGATTAAGTTAATTTAACCAAATATAATATTATATATTTTAAAGGCCGCCATATTATAATTGGACCGTTCCATCAAAAGTCTGATAATAGCTGTCCAATGAAATATAAATTTGCATATAAATTGCAATCTGCGTCGTAATGAGCCTTTTTATTGTAGTAATCGTAATAAATAAATTGATTAAGCGTTACTAATAGACACTCTTTGTACCTACAATATAATGAATAAAATAATATACGTTTTATTCTTTTTTTATGGTGCTCAGTGATAAGCGAGCAGACAGCCCACCTGATGGAAAACGGTATCAGCCGCCCATAACACCTACGGTTCATGCATTTAGGTTTTATGTAAGAAAAATGTAGAACCGCGGGGCGTTGTCACTGTGAGGACTGAGATGATCTGCCTCTTTCCTGTAATTGCACTGGTTACCTTATCCTTCAAACGGGAACATAACAATACAATCATTATTGCTTGGCGCGAGAAATAGATAAGGGGGTGGTACAAATCCAGTTGGACTCCTCAGCCTTGACATAGTCCTACATAGACACAGGCAAAAATAAAAAATAAATGATGAAAAAAATATAAATCTAGTGACTACGTTTTTTTCGTATTATGAAAGTTTTATGAATACAAATAGATTTGATGTACATATCTATCTTATATTCTCAAAAAACTAACTTTTACTGAGACAATATGACCATTTGCATGTACGCATAATTAGAATCGCCAACTTATAGAATACAATATACGATTTATCCTCCGTCTCTATGAACTCCAATCACCTCACTTAAAACACACTTGTGTAATAAAAGAAAGATTGATCTGTCGAAGGAGGCTGTCCGGAGCAGGCGAGCTTCCCAACCAACTGTAGACACGCGCCGCGGAAAATTCCTTTGTATTTTCACACCACTGATATCGAAATGAGAATTTCCTGTATAGTGGTATAGAAACTCGTTTACATTTTTATTTTTCTTATAGCTCTTATTTATGACATATACGCGATGTACCGAAAATAGCTGTTTTTGTTTGTTTTCATCTTGAAGAAAGACTAGGTTTTACACGCGGCAAAGATTCCATATTACTCCAGGACAACATACATTTCTATTAGTAATAGAAGGTTTACAACCGGAAGCAAGAAGAAACTATTCAAGTTGTTTTGGAAGAAAAAAAATGAGATTTTGAAGTAAAAACCTTGAGTCAATAATCGAAAAATTAATACGCCCTTTGCACCAATGGAAATTATGACATATAAGGACGTATAAGAAAATAATAATACTACGACAAAATTGTTAAAATCGGCTAATCGTTAAAAAAATTCAATTTTTTTTTATAATATACTCAATCTGTAAATAAACTTATAGCTATAAGAATTGCCATATAACCACAAGTACCCCACACACAGTGTTTGGTATAAACGTTTTGCTATTTTCTCGTTCGAGTGTCTAGAGTTTGTAACAATGAGGTTAAATGCAGAAGCTTTTCATCTAAAAACAATTTAAGCTTTCAATTCCATCGAAAACAAGGTAAATGTCTTCAATTATTATACATCTGTATAGATGCGAGGGCTTTCTACGGCGTGATAGGATTAGCGGACAGCGATGCGCATCTAGTGCAGAGTGAAGTGGAGGCCATCTCGTAGCTCGTAGCTCGGAAGCGTTTTGTTTTCAGCGTAATCCCAAACAATTGAGATCATGCCGGTTTGAAATTACTTTTATTGAACGAAATTAGTGCTATAAAAATGAACTAGCAACTTACCCTTACAACGCTCGGTTTCGCCTCTACGTGCCTGCCAGTACCTACCTAACCTATTTGTTTAAGGCTTTGAGCGTAAAGAAGAACCAAACATACATACACTGTACACACACATTCCGATATAATTTTTTTTTGCTTATAGTAAAATGTATACATATAAATAAAATTGAAGTGCCTGCATTAAATTGTAATGTCAAAATAACAGCTTTTTACACTAAATGCATATGAAATTATATACGGTAAGAAAAACACAACTTTTAAAATGTTTGTTCCGGCTAATCTCCGAAACGGTTGGACAGATTTTGACGGGACTTTCACTGGAAGATAGGTGCTTAATGTTATAAGGAGTAACCAAGGCTACTTTTATTTTCGAAAAAGAATTAATGTTCCGCTCAAGAAAATGAAAACTCACCTAGTGACGCACCCGAGCGAAGCGAGGAGAAGTCGCTAGTATACTAAAAAATAATAATGGCACTTCTTTCTTATCACTCTCTCGCCTTTTATTTTTTCTATTAATTTTAATTCTATTATTGTTTATTTTATCCTGATCTATTTTTAGCATCCTCTGTTTTTACATAGGTTACTCTCGAAGGCCGTCACTAAAAACCAGCATTGTACTTTGGGGTTCCTATTTATTTTAAACTAGCGGCTCACCCTCACTTCGCTTGGGTTCTTCCCTAATTGAAAAACAATGACATATATATACCACCAGAACCGTACATTTTTTCATAAAAAGCTTAGGTATATGCTATTCCATGCTATAATCCATCTTTGTGCAAAATTTGATCTAGATCCTTTCAGCCGTTCTGGCGTGATTGGTAACAAGCATCCATTCAAACTTTAGTATTTATATGGTTGTAAGATTTTGTTTATATACATTTGTTATTATTTTCGTACTGCGCTGGGAATTTATACGTCTAAATTTTCTATATTCTAACAGTGTTTGTCATGTATTTAATGTTCTTTAGTGTGATATTATCATACTAAAAACATCGGCTTTAATAATAGATTAATAAAATATAAGCTGTATTCAATACTTTTTTCTCATATAACATATCCTTTCTAATCCTGCGCGAACCTTCTTCTTCTGGGTTTTGAATGAAAATATTCATAGGCTATATATATAGAAATTAGACATAATGTAAGAAGAACTTCAAACTTAACTGAACTGGCTTTAAATCTGACCAAGGTAGCGTATAATTCAGGTAACAACTTAAAGCATCAGGTGCGTGCAACAGGTCGCTTTACCCCTCCCTGAGACTCCTTAACTCTCACTTTACTATTAAACACATTTGCAGCCTGCCTGCCTTTCAGATAGCATTTTTTATATCTATTAGTTTTCACCCGCGGCTTCAATCTTGCTAAGATAAAGAGATCTTCTAGATTATTTTGAGATAAATTATTTTAGTTTAAAAAAAACTAATAAATAAGAATTTTAATAAATTTAATTATATAGCTCTTGAAAACGGATCAAATATGACCATACACGAAGGTTTTACTTTCATTTCTTGATTTCCACTATCCACCTATTGACTTCATCATCAGGTTAGCTCGA
Source organism: Brenthis daphne (assembly GCA_947093115.1). Classification (NCBI taxonomy): domain Eukaryota; kingdom Metazoa; phylum Arthropoda; class Insecta; order Lepidoptera; family Nymphalidae; genus Brenthis; species Brenthis daphne. The sequence goes on along the minus strand of OX352481.1, from coordinate 7,334,598 downwards.
TGGTACAATACGATTAACCAACTTCTGAAAAGTTCAAAAAAGTCTGTTCATTCGAAGCTAGTAAATTATATTAAAAATTATAATTAATAAAATATATATTTCGTTTAAATATTAGCAATAATGAGTCTAAGTTTATTGGAGTAATCTTCCGAACCTTTAACAGAATTTTGACAAAAATAAATGAATTTCTAGAATACCAAAATAAAATAAATAAAGAATTCAAATGTAGAAGATTGAGAATTCGTTTTGTTGCCCGCTGCCACTTCAGCCTTTCAATGCTAACACGTTTAAGTTATCGCTACTGCTAAATTGGAAGCTATTAGAAGGCTGTCAGATTGAAATTCAGTTGATTAATGAATTACTCACGGCCCAGCGACTCGGAACATTGTCCGCGTCCGAGGCTATGCAAGTGTGGACGAAACCGACAAACGAAATAGACAACTATAGAAATTAAATTAATTAATAATATCTACAGAATTTCCCCTAAAACACAGTTTTTTTGTTCAAGAGTTATGGCTGTGTGCACATGTTCCTATTGTGTTATTTGAATAAAATCTGTTTTTTTATATAAATATAACAATATAATGTATTAAATGAGTAACATTTTTGAAACTAATTGACTTCAAATATTGGAGCTTGTGTATTCGGTTTTGGTTTTGAAGAATCTTTATAAATATGTTGCTTATTTTTGAAGACTTTCTGGAGCAGCGGTTATAGCATTAATCTCTACGCCAGCCATAGCGGTTACATTTTCTACGAATTAGAACAAATATTTCCCGCTTAAAACAAATTGTCCCGCTGGACGCACTGAGCACAAATGTGTGTACTTTAGTTATGGGTGTTTATATTTATAATATGTATGTATTTAAGTTATATGTATCAACTGCCTGGTATCCAGAAAACAAGCCTCGTAGCTTACCAACGAACTAGATGGCACTGTGTGTAAATGTCCTAAAAAATATAATGTATATATATTACGTTAGTAATAATGTCCTCCTGGACCATGTGGGCATTGAATGCACAGTTTTTATAGGGTGGTAGCCCATTCGTCCATTGTAAATCGAGTTTAAATCTCGAGTCTTACACTACTCGTTGATTCTAATATGCGAATAATTTCCAATATTATTATGTAATTTCGACTAGCAAAGGGAAAGGGAAGCTTTAGTGTTTATTAACACCTCCAGGTAAATTTCTAAGAAATCAATTAAATTTCTAAGAAATCTTTTGTTAACTGTAACACCAGCGTCCACACAATTGTCCACTTGTGGACTTCAGCCAAATCCCCCTTACCTTAAAAGGATACTAGTGCCTAGAATTGCGATATTAAATGTCTGAATTATTATCGCACAGTGGATTTTACAGACGTAGATCTAAGTTCTAGTTTAATATAATCAGAAACCAAGCATCAAACACAATTAAGCTTGATTGAGAACATCACGGCTATTAACAAGGAACACTGCGCTATTGTCTAAGCTCTAACAGAGAGTGTCGCGAATAGATACTCGTAGTTACTTACAGACCAGTGGCGCGGAATATTGCGCGGCGATACAACGGACGTTGGAGTACTATGCAACTTTAGACTTAATTTTCTAAATAAGTTTGGGCAAGCTTTCACTGTAGGCAATTAACGTAGCAAATTTTCGAGATATAGTCGATTTTTGTAGTTAAATGTAGTAAATGAAACGACAGATCAAGCCAGTTAGCTTGAATTTTTTTGGCAAAAGGGTATGTCTGGCAGTGGACGTCTTTCGGCTGATACAGGTCGAATTTAACTACAGACAATACTAGTATTACTGTTGTAAAAGCGGTTTTATTCCTTTTCCTTTCAAGAGAGAGAGAGAGAGAGAGAGAAAGAGCACGTAAATATGTAGATATACCTGTGAATTATAATTAATAGATAGTAAGATTGCTAGCAAGACCCGCAGCAAGACATGTATGTTTCGACTGCATAATACTATATTTTTATGTCAAATTGTTTCTATCTTATTAGTTTGTTTCTGTGGAGTCGGCTCTTGGTTTTTGTAATTTAATTTTATTAATTTGTTTATTATTGCGAGAAAAAAGCTTCTTTTTATCTTGCAAATAATGAATATAACACACAACACCCCCTTTAAAGTTTAAACTATTTGGTCCTCCCTGACTTTATCTAATTTATCTTTCCCAATTAATTGACGAGTTAACTGGACTATCAAAAAAAAATCTATCAACAACTATTAAAATTCTTATTTCAGGAGGCCTTCAGTAGAAGTTAGAAAATAAAATACAGTTACGAAAGGTTTTACTAAGCAAAAGACAGTTAACTCAGTAACTTTTCAGTAACAGACAATATAAACAGTTTATATTTTCATAAAAACAGTTAATTTAGCCATAAATGAGTAAAAAAATAAGCCTAACCCACTGACAGCTACTTTGGAGAGAATGGCTGTTAAATGTTTTCATATATGTATTTGAAAACTTATTTATAGTATTTCATTTAGCGTTAACTTGAGTTTCTAAAGTTTTTTTTGCATCTATACCTTATTTTCTTTTGAAATAAATTTGATATAGATATTTAAACTATTTTTCAAAAATAAATGTGGATTAGGCCATTTTTGTATTTTACATAATTTCAATTTTTTTGTAATAGGTTTAAGGGTTAGGCCAAATAGTATATAACTTTTTTCCCGCTATTATTCTCTTCATTGTAAATTTAAATCACGATACATTAATGCCTACAATAGCATCTCATTCAGAATAAGCCTTATGGCAGCAATGACAATGCAGTACACTGAGCGGGTTAGGATATTTTTGCGTTTTCAAAACGTTGAAAAAATTAAAATGTAAAAACAATTTTTTGACGAATTTTTTTTATTATAAATAAAACTGCACTCAAGTCTTTTGTAAATTAAACTTTACCATAGTATTTAAGCCGGAAAACAAAAAAAATGTAGGTTAGGCCGATCTTGCATCGACGGCCTGAAATATTAACTATTAACAAGTTAGTTCTATGTAAATCAGTTTCAACTGTTCTCCTCTCTACTGGGCACAGACGATTGAGCTAACTTCCCTTTATTGAACAATTAGTTCAAGTGTTTGCGGAACGGTAATAAAGGACCGCTGAAGCTCACAATCGCCTCAATAATGGCAAAGTTCGCTCTGTACTTTACAATTATCTGTGGCGTTTATTGTTTTGTTCACATTGCTTATTGAATATTTTGTATATGTTGACGTTGTAGGGCGTAATCTCTGGATCTACTTAACCAATTTAGATGATACTTTTTATCCCGGAAATCATGCATTAAGGGGATAAAAATGGAGATGAAAGTTTGTATTGGGAACCAAGCTAGGGACGAACCCGAGTGAACCGAGGGTGAGTCGCTAGTATTTTAATAAAAGAGAATAACATTGAGTATGAATAAAGTGAACACAAAAATTAAGTTAGATCCACTTCGTCACGTCGTTGGTCCGGCGAGCTCTGCCAGGGCGTGCCTGACATAATAACACAATATTTTATGTATTTGTATATATGAATAATAAAAGTAACTAAAGAAGTAATATTATTTTTACTTTAATTTTTAATTTTGTTTAATCACTAATTACTTGCCTGCGGCTTTGTTTCCATCCCTACTTCTATACTATAATAAAACAGTAGAAGTCGAATGTCTGTACATAGCAAAAAAATGCTAAAAATCGAGTCAGGGGCATGTAAGAAGACAAATAGAACAAATCCAGATTTTTTTCAAATTTTTGTTTCTCTGTCTGTTTGTCTGTTTGTACGGGCTAATCTCCGAATCTATTGGACCGATTTAAATGAAATTTTGCATGGTGGTACCTTATATCCCCGGGCAACATCTTAGATACTTTTTATCCCGGAAAATTAAATAGTTCCCGTGGGATAGTAAAAAACCTATAATACGAGTAAGTTATACAGCTTAGTACACAAAAACTACGAATTCGATTTTAATAAACCTTTACAATAATATAGTTCATACATGATAATAACAAATTGGCTACTTTTCATCCCGGAAAATGAAAGGGTTCCCGTGGGACAGTCAAAAAACTATAGTAACTTATACAGCTTAGTACACAAAAACTACTAATTGGATTTTGATAAAACTTTACAATAATATAGTTCATGCATGATATTAACAAATTGGCTACTTATCATCCAGGAAAATTAAAGGGTTCCCGTGGAATAGTCAAAAAACTATAGTAACTTATACAGGGTAGTACACAAAAACTACTGATTGGATTTTGATGAAACTTTACAATAATATAGTTCATACATGATAATAACAAATCGGCTACTTTTCATCCCGGAAAATTAAAGGGTTCCCGTGGAACAGTCAAAATACTATAGTAAATTATACAGCTTAGTACACAAAAACTACTGATTGGATTTTGATGAAACTTTACAATAATATAGGTCATACATCAGAATAACAAATAGCTTACTTTTTATCCCGGAAAAATGTACGGTTCCCGTGGGATAGATGTTTTCGTTTATTTGTAATGTATTAAGTACACAACATAGACCCCAAAACAATAGATATTAAAACAATTTGTCTGTATGTCTGTTTGTATGTTTGTACGGGCTAATCTCCGAAACTTTTGGACCGATTTAAATGAAATTTTGTATGGTGGTACCTTATATCCCCAGTCAACATCCTAGATACGGGATATGGGATAGTTAAAAAACTATAGTATCTTATACAGCTTAGTACATAACAACTTATGCACCTAATTTAGTAAAATTTAACATTATGACACTTTATATTGCCGGTCAAACAACAGGTTACTTTTCATCCCGAAAAATTAACGGTTCCCGTGGGAACTAATAGATCTCTATTAGTGTTTTCCTAGAGGCGAACCCGAGCGAAGCGAGGGTGAGCCGCTAGTTTATTTATATAGTCCATATTTATCTTATAAGCATGGCCCTTTTTTCAAAGGTCAGGCACATGTTTTAGATCCGTTTATTTTCTTCGATTTAACATCGTCTGTACAAAATATTGTTCACGTCAAAGTAGCCTTCGTTTCTTTCTTTAACGAGTTCTTTGGTTTTTATAGCTATAAGTACAATGCATTACTTTACTCTTTGCCTTTGAGGTTCGTGCTCTACGATATTGAGGTTATATAAAATTGCACAAATCGAATAAATGAGTATTTATTCTATTTGTGCAATTTTTTAACGCATTTTTTTTATATTTTCTATGCCATTGATATGCTCTAAGATATCGAAAAAATAATGTTAGTTTAGTTTATGTCAAGAATCAATTATACCTTTTTCAACACGCCAAACTCAATTCCAATCATGCCGTATATACGTACTTTTTTGCTTTACTTACTGCACACTGTCTACTATGTATGTACTATAAATACGAAAGTTTGTGTGTATGCATGTATGTGTTCGAGCGTGCTTGCGTACGTGCGTGACGCGTGTATGCGATTTGTTTGAAAATGACTAAACAGACAGACAGACCATATCTAGAATACATAACCTACTATTACATACATAGGGACACACACGAGCGAACTGAGGGTAAGTCACTAGTATTTTTAGGTATATATTTTTCGTATATTTTTATTAAAGCTAGTACAATGAATATAAGAGTATTTATATAGTATTGTAGATAGTGATGTCGGTCACGTTGCCGAGGCGGGCCGAGGCGGCGACGCGACGTGACCGCGCAACACCTCTATAGTTTACTGCGATATATTAATTGCTTTCTAGATTGCATTGCTGCAAACAGCTTACTGCGGATATAAATATTAATTTCACTCACATCTTTTTAAAAACAATTATATAAACCTGTTTTCCGTGGGAATAACAAATTATCAGAGTATAAAAACCACCCAATCTCCTGGTACCTGACTAACGTGACCTCATTGCAATTTTATTGCAACATTCTAGTTAATCTAATGATTGGCATGTTTTGCTGCAGACCATGAGGTCATTTTTAGTTATTTTTATAGTATTTTATTTTACGAAATACTTCTTTGGGGCAGTGCCGCGGAAAAGAATTCTATATTTATTCTTCAAAAAAGCCGGGCCATCTATGATCTAAGAGCTCGTGATTCCCTGTGAGACGTTTTGTAAAGAAATTATATTCTTACCGTTGCGCCACAATATATACTAAGTAATATATTATTTGTTCACAAAAATCATAATTTTAAAACACACAATAAATATAGAAATAAGCTTGTTACGCCCAGATTTCAACTCCAAAACGTGAATAAATCCTTAAGACAGAAAAGTTTTTACAGGATGTGTGTGATGTAATAAAAGCTAAAGCGAATATGTTTAGCCAGAAGTATGTGCAAAACAAAGTAAAAAATATTAGAAGCACGCTGTGTGCAGACTCGCCTTAATCAAGCGAGGACGTGTCAATTGCGAAGGCATGTCGAATGTGGGTCAGAATATCCTTCTTCTAGCTATTAGGTAATAAGGAATTATTATAGTTCTAAAGATTGGAATAGTTTAGTTTATATCATTTGATTAACGAGTACATAGACTCAGAAGACTACTTACAATTTTAATGCTATTTTGTACGAATAATTTTCACAATCTGCAACTGTAGCAACGCCTGAAAGATGTATATGCACGTATTTTACAAAATTCTTTTTATAATATACAAAAGGTTTTCACAGTCCATTGTTTCAAATCGCACAGTCCACTGATAAAGCGTCGGGACTCCACAAAGTAGCTAATTAAAATGTCCCCTAGAACCACATAAATGTTACTTTCTTTGAATTTTACTGCACTTCCAGCTATTTGTTAAGATGCTGTTTAGTTTCAAAACTAAGCTTTTAATTTGCTTTTAGCTGTGTATATTATAACACTTATAATTGTCGATTTTCTTCTGTACATGCAGTGAGACTACAAACTATTAAATAAACTTAACAACAAAAAAGGTAATCACGTTACGCTACAAAAATCTATTAAAAATAGTTTTATTGACTCTTGCATCACGTGACGTCTGAAAAAACAAAATAGTGTGAATTAACAATTCGGACACAGTGTCGAATTAAGATGAGGTTTGGTAATTAATATTAGACCTTTATTTACAATAAAGAATACTACAAATACATTTAATTATATATACAATTTAATTAATTTTTACTGTACAAGTCATGTCCGCGTGGAATAGTGGCAAGAATGCTAGACGCATTCCCCCGCTGAATGGCAATGCTGATTCTTTGGGCGAAAAATGCGCCCGCCCTCCTGTCACCAGTAGAGGCGATAAGACGAGGTGTTATTTATTTTAATTAATGAATTAAATTAATTAAATAGAATAATATATTCAAAATTAAATATGTTTACTAGATAAGATGGAACTTTACATATAAAAAAATCATCTTATGTTTTTGAGGTGTTACTTTTACTTGGAATTGTAACGAGTACAAACCAAATGGAAACAATATTATAATTCAATTATTATTTTCTCGTTAAATTAAAATTTCTGACTGATTTTTTGCAGGTCTATGTAGCGGTTGGAATGATTTAACTGTCATTGTGAATTTAGAAATTTAGATACTTGAGCACGTCCCGCTCCTCCACAGCCGTAACACGCGGAACTTAAAAATAAATTTGTAAATATAAATGTTAGTGTTGCAAAAATCAAATCGAATCGATCATCCAACTAAATGCATTTATTATGGTTTTTATGCATTTAAGTTAATAAACATTTGGTTGTAGGAAAATATTATGCTTTTAAAATAATATTATTAGATATTAAAATAATTTGTTAAGAAAACGAATTCAACTACATAATATAATATTATTTCAAGCAATTCGCCATCTTTCAATGTAACGCGGTCACGGGGAATCGCTAAAATTACCATAATTGATGAGCCGAACACGTTCTAAGACCATCTTTAAGCAATATTCAAAATGGGTGATTATAATTTTCAACCGACTTCAAAAAGGAGAAGGTTCTCAATTCGACTGTATGTTTTTTTTTTCAACCGACTTCAAAAAGGAGGAGGTTCTCAATTCGACTGTATGTTTTTTTTTTTTTTGTTTGTTACCTCAGAACTCCGTCATTTATTAACCGATTTGGACAATTTTTGTTTTGTTTGAAAGGGTAGACTTCCAGATTGGTCCCATTTAAATTTAAAAAAAAAATACCACCCTTAAGGGTGGAAAAACAACTAATAATGAATTTAACCTACTTCTAATTGTCATATTGACTTGAAACTTTGCAAGTATTTCTATTTTCGTTGATAGTACAGTGGTTCGGTGTTGTTGACCTGATCTGATGGCAAGGCCAGAAGGTGGATAGGTGGAACTCTTCAACGGCTAATAGTAGATACTTTGAGTTTGGGCTTATTTTGTTTGATTTGACAAGCCTAGCACGTTAGAATCCTTACTTTGCTACTACTGTCTACACTAAAAAGGGAAAAATAAAAACTTTTTAACAAAAAAATAAAAACCGACTTCAAACAAAAGCACTAAAAAATAAAAAATTACTGATTGGTAGTTTTCATTTACTATACATACCTAATCAAATATTTTCGAAGTCGGTGTGCTTTGGCTAAGTAATTAAAGCCTACCTATTAAATATATACCTAATCAAATATTTTCGAAATCGGTGCCGGCCCATACAAAGCAAAGCACGCCGACTTCGAAAATATTTGATTAGGTATGTATAGTAAATGAAAACTAGCAATCAGTTATTTTTTACTTTTTAGTGCTTTTGTTTGAAGTCGGTTTTTATTTTTTTGTTAAAAAGTTTTATGTTTAATCTATACATATAAAAAAATTGTAACTGATCACTATCTGCACATGGAAGATATTTGAGAAAAACTATTATTGGGGGTCTTCATTATTTTTTATCTGTTCATATGTACGTTTGTGCGCGCTAATCTCAGAAACAGCTTAACCGATTTGAGTGCGGTTTTCGCTAATGTATTGTGGTAAGCTTCACTTAACATATAGTATAGTTTTATTTCTATCGATTAATAAATAAAAAAGTTATGTCAAGTTAAATAATCACCTAGGAACGAATCCGAACGGACCGAGGGTGAGTTGCTAGTGTTCAATAAATGTATCTAATGAATGGTTGTGATACTGCAAGGAGTTATAAAGAGTAGAAACCATCTCCTTAACTTATCGTTAGACAGTTACAAAGCTAATCTCATATCTCAATAAACTTGTCTTCTAAATCAAAGGAAGCCCTCGTCTCTCTCACACACAGCACGCTGTCCGGAAGCCTGTATTACTCTCTATGTGGATGAAACAAATTGAAACAAAGCAAATTGGGTACGTATTTGTCGTTTTTATGTAAATCTGGTCTATTCACGTCGTAAATATTCTAGAAGGTCCTATGTGAGACCTTTCATCTGGCGGCGGGGGGAATAAAAAGCTTAAACAATTTCACCTGTTGAGTTGATTTGCATTTTAGTCAGTTATGAATTAGTATTGGTTTCATATTAAGTCATAATATTTGATTTCATTGTATTGTGTGTTGATCTATGTGTAATTTAAAAAAGTTAAAATTAATTAAAATTAAAATTTTTAATTTAATGTGCTATTATTTATAAACAAATTATTGAGCGACAACCGTTTGAAATTACCATCTTGCACCACAAATTACTATGGTAACTCTTTCACCGTAAAAGATGCAAAGCTATGGAATATGCTCCCCCATGATGTTCGCCATTCAAAGTCACTAAATATTTTTAAGCGTCGTCTAACTAATTATATTATTTATTTATGTATATGTGTACGTATATATAATACATGTATGTATATATTACACTGTTGCCTTATGTATGTATTCGTGTTTGTAAACGTAGTTCATTTTGTCTGTATTTAGTGTTAATTGCACCGTCCCGTCTACCATTCTTCTAATCCTTTCACCAAAGGTTGTCTGTAAGAGATTGCTCGTAGCAATAAGAGCGCCTTTGCATGCCTTTTTGTTATTTTTTTTTCTTTCCATCTTCGGTACTCTTCTTTTGTGTGTGCAATAAAGTCTTTATCTATCTATCTATCTAAAATTATAAAAATGTTTAAAGTTAAAATATTGTAAGGTACTTTGGTGCCATTTTTCAATTTTTTTAATTCATTTTTTTAATTGTGGGTAGGCTGTCTGTAACAACTATAATATAATACCTTAGAGACATCTAACACCTCAGTCTCTGCCGTGACCATGATTGCTGTAAAGCATTCGAAACGTCGGGAACCAAAAATCCAAATAAATCCGCGAAAAAATCCGAAAAGATAGTTTTATTTAAAATGTCAAATATTCGCGTAAATCTAAGAAAGTATTAAGCCTGTTATAACTTAAATACCAAATGAGTTAAATATAAATAAAAATAAACGTATGTCTGTATGTCGGTTTGTTATGTATGCAATCCTAATCACTTAACCGATTGCGATCAAATGGTGATTTGTTGTGGGCATACGCGCGATGTGTATACGTCGTGTGTATATAAATTCCAGCTAAAAATGGACAGGTCTAAATAATATTGAAACTCAATAAAGTAGTAAATATAATAATAAATTTCACTTTAATAATTTTGGCCGCTGCTTCGCTCACGGATTTTTTTTTATGTAGGTATAGTTGTTGTGCTCGTAAAGGAAATGGCATGATAATAAATAACATATAACCTTCCTACCTTAAGTTAAAAAATTCCAAAAAATCCAACTGGTACTTCCAGAGGTATTTGCTTATAAACAGTTCCTAAATATGTTTTTATTTATAAATTGTCTCTGTGTCTTATAATTAGTGACGAAATAAGAATCCTTTCTCAATAGATGGGCTACAAAATTCAAAAAGGTCTTTTCAATTTGGACCAATAAATCCAGAGATTAGCGCGTTCAAACCAAAAAAAAATTTCAATATTTATATATTAGTATACATCATATCTTAAATTAATGGAATTCTGTTTAATATAATAGTCATAGCCACAGTGTGCGCGCATCTTGAGTTTTCTCGCAGACTTCACGTATTCCTCTTGTACTTTCAATTTATTACACTATTTTCTTTTCAGTGGAATTCATTTCGCAGCAACTTTTTATAGCTTTGTTCTGCAAATGCACTAAATTTAACTCTAAAATACTTGCAATTGTAATTAGATTTTACTTTCTTAGATTAACGCGATCTTAGATTATTTGATTTAAATCAAAATAAATCCACGAAAAAATCCGACAAGATAGTTTGATTTAAATTGTAAGTAACCTATGATGGCATTCACTCTCTTTAAACCATTTTTTTTTTGAACTCCTGCTTATTCGTTGTGCTAAGGGTTCGTCGTGTGCCTTTAAAGGCTAATCTTTTAATTTTAATAGATAGTAATAATAAGACGAACACTGATATTTTATTAAAAAAAACATATTCGTCAGATTACTAAGTGCGCGAGCACGACTCGAATTTAACCAATTGTATTCCAACAGAGTTCAACAATTTGTGTCAAGGCTCTATTTATTTTCGTACATTAAACCTAATTATATTATTATTCTTATTGTTGCTAAAAAGATTGGTAAAGACGCGTAAGTATGGATTGGAAAACTTTAGAAAGATTAGGTAAAGCAGGATGTGCCCTGGACTAGCAAATAAGATACTTTTATCTCAGTAAGGAAACCAGGTAGTTCTTCAATATATGGCGCTCTCCAAGAACGTAGAAAATAGAAAAAATATTTTAAGCAGGCGAAGCCGCATTGACTAGCCGATATATAATAGAATAAAATTATAATAGGGTCAATATTTCTCATATTTATTTTAATTATTGTTTTTTCTTTTATCAATTAATTTAGTGAAATAGAAAGAACGTGATAATAAAATAGAGTCCAATTAATGTATATTTACTCGAAGCTAAGTTTCCTATAAAACATTCCTTTGCAACATAAATCCTTAACACCCCAACATTAAAGTTACATTAGGAATAGAACAACGAATTTCTACTCGAAGCGAGAGAATCTAACAGGTGGTTCCTCACGCCCCGGTAGAGCACACGATTTTGTGCCTTATAATTATAGTAATTTGAAATAAAATTTGAATGAATCAATCGATCTTGAAAGCAGTCGGAGGAATGTCACTTAATAATCACATTCGTTTATTAAATGCCGAAAAGTTTCAAAGTTCAAATTGAAAATCTAATTGAAAGCTTAGTTTTACGTAATGTCGTAATTTGATTTAATTTTTGTCCATTATAAATACTCAGAACACGTGTGTGGTTCTAGTTCCATTTTCCAAGAAATATAAATTATAATTTAAAAATAAAATTAAGGAAAAGTGCGAGTCGGAGTCACCTACCGAGGGTTCCATACAAAGTAGGAAATCTGTTTAACTTTAATTTTGAACTTTTTTTATTTTTTGAATATTTTCCTTTATTTTTGCTGACCTTGCTTTTGCCAAATTTCGTGATTCTAGCTCAAAGGGAATTATGTAGGTTTTTGACCCAAAACCTATAGGGTACTTCCAGTTGACGTAGAAGTGTCAATTTTGGTTAAAAGCCAAGGTCTTACAGTATAAGTGAAGGAAAAATTCCGAAAAATAAAAAAAGTTGAAAATTAAGGTAAATTTTGGTACTTACAAGTTTGCGCGAAAACCTAAATTTGCCAATATCTTTTTATCATGTTGAATCAAGACTTTGATCTTTATTTACCTAATAGCGACTATAAACTTCAGTATCTGGTATAAACTTTAACGGCCCGTTCCTGAGAGAATTGTGGCGAGTGAGTGGTGACACAAGGACAGACAGACGTACAAGAGAATGATCTTAAAAGGGTTCCATTTTTTACGTTTTGAGGTACGAAACCCTAATAAAAACACATAAAACAAACAAAAACAAATTAAACTACTTTTTAATGGTGAAATTATTCATTTTCTCTACTGCTGTTAACACTAACATTCGTAAGAATGCAAGATTTTAAAGTATTATGCTGATTTACGAGCTTAACTACACCGCTTATGTCCCGCTAATGATTATAAATGATTCATATATTTTTAACTGTGAATTTTTAGACGGTATAGTTAGTTATTAATAGACATAGATTAGTTTCTATAAAAACATTGGCTTAGCTATAGAGTAAATCAATAAATTCAATTTTAACATATTATGTTATAAAGCAATAATATACAATATTCTAGCGAATCACCCTCGCTTCGCTCGCCCCTAGTTACTTTTTAATTTTTTTGAGAGGAACCCTAATTCTTTTTCTAAAATATAAGTAACCTATGCTACTCCCTATAACGTCAGTTATCTTCCAGTGAAAGTCCCGTCAAAATCAGTCCAGCTGTTTCAGAGATTATGTGGAACAAACAGACAGACAGACAAAAATTTTAGAAATTGTGTTTTTCTTATAAGTACCGTATATAATTTCATAAGCTTTTAGTAAAATGCTATTATTTTGACATTACAAACAGGCACTTCAATTTTATTTATCTGTATAGATTTTAGGATTCGATATCCTAAAGAGTTCGGACGGTACCCCTTTTATTAAATTACCCCTATTTTAAAACGACACAAAATATATAGTCCTATAAAGGTAGGAAAGGTAGGACGAACACTAAATAGAGTAGGCTTAACAAGAAGGTAAGAGCAAACCCTAAACATAAGTACTACATTCAAATTTTTCACCTAAATGAATTAGTTATTTAGGCTCAAATACAAAGCCCTGTGGGAGCCTAATTTCATTACGAGATAAGTGAACAAAAGCAAATTAGCTTAAAAGCAGATGACATTTAGGAACAATCCCACAATCTTATTAGGGTTAGGAGTAGTCAAAAATGGGATTCAGGACTCTCGTCCGCGACCGATGTGTATGTATTAATGTTATATATATATATATATATATATATATATATATATATATATATATATATATATATATAAAAGCATATATATGCTGAGACTCAAAAGATCTCTTGCCTTCTCATTGGGTATTCCAAACAAGTTATTTTTAATGTTAAAACATTAAGTTATTTTCTCACTCTGAATACTTTGAATAATGTTCTAAAAATTAGTCAAGCTTGGTCCAATCTCTGTCACCAAAAGGATCCATGTTTCCTATTACGGTTGAATGTAAAATTATAGTAATTTAATTCATTTAATTCGTAATAACAAAAATGGATACAAATATACTCCTTAATCTAATAACAATTATTGTTTAACAAAACATTGGGCAATGGAGTGCTGAGACGCACGCACTAGGACACACCCTGTGTCGCGTACGTCTAACCTTCCACAGGAACCTCCTATCTAATTTAAGACTATAGCTTAAGATGATAAGTTGTTAAATAAATAATAAAAGAAAAATATATTAACAATAAAATATTAAGACAATGATCATTAATCATTAATTGAAAATGTTGAATTGATCAAATTAAATCAAAATCAATTTTTGTTCATTAGGTATAACAAGTACTTTTAAATCAATCCGGATCAACTCCGAGAGAAAGCTACCGTCGATTCAGAATGTAGTTCTGCTGATAACAGCCGGCTGAAAATTCAACAGGTGCCTTTAGGTGAGTCACAATATTTTTAATACAGAATTTATTATGTACATTAATAACATTTATCATATTGGTTTAAAAGAGTGTCTTACCATTTATACCGATGACACTTGCCTCTTTTCCTTGGGAAACTCACTTAATGATATTTTTAATTATGCTCAAAATGACTTATATCTGTTAAATTCATGGTTCAAGAAAAAACCCTTAGCTCAATATATACTTCAAAAATGAAGTATACATTACATATTACATTATTTTCTCAGCAAAAAATTAAAAAAATCAAATCAACCACTCAATTAAAAATAGACAGCCAAATAATAAGTAGAGTAAATAGAGCGTGCTCGAGCAAAGAGGTCGAGCCATAACGAGCAATAAGCTACCGCACATACAAGTTCATTTATCTTATTTACATACATTTTCGTCTAAATATTCACTTGAGCTGAGTAAAATTATACTTTAACATATATTTATGTTTTCGCACAGGTACGGAGTCTGATTTGTTACATGGAAATGGTTTAAAGGACGGAGTGTAGCATCGGTTAGTTTATTTCACCTCTGCATTGTATACATGAAATTTATATATGATATAATATAAAGAAAAAGTTAATTAAATATTTTTGTACATTAAATATTTTTTGAAAAATCTTATTGAAATAAACATTATTATCGATACAGACGCCGAATCTATAGTTTTTAGAATTTATTTCTATCTGTCTGTCTGTCTGTCTGTTACGCATCACAGAAAAACCACTGGAGGGATTTTGATGAAATTTGGTATGGTGATAGCTGGTTATCCGGGTCAACATATAGAATACTTTTTACCGCGGGAAAATATCTCATTTCTGAGAAAAAGTACAAAAACTGCAATGTAAGAGTATACTAATATGTAAGACCTAAGAATTTGGTTTTTGGTCATCTGAACGCGGGCGGAGCCGTGGGCAATGCTAGTCTAATACTATAGGTATATTATCTCGTCTAGACTAGATCGGACAAATAACATTTATATCACAAATACTGTAGGTATATAAAAAGATAAAGTCAAAAAAATATTTTGTATATTACTTTAGATTGTGACGTTAATGATTCTGTGTTTCATTCATTCCGAATATCTAAGTAATAGGTGTGCCTCAGTCTTGAGAAAAATTGACGAATGAATTCCGCGGGGCCATTGATCTTTTTTTTTTATTTTATTATTTCATCTTTTTTCGCGCTTTTATTAGATTCAAGTATGAGTATACATTGAAATCTTAGAACTCAATTTTAACCTTCTTCTTACAGTCACATACATATACTTGAAACATCATAATTATACGAAATCTGGACGATAATGTAATTATTTAATACCACAGAAGTTATCTGATTACGATAACGACAAAAGTTCATGCATAAGTCTAATTGATTAAAATATAATTTCTTTTGTTTCATTTCATTTGATAAAAATGCAGGTGTATTGTGGATCACATCGATACTACAAGTAAAATCTTTAATTTGGGCATTTAAATCATTTAGACGAATCCATATATGTATTACGTTATATTCGATCAAAAGCGTATTTTTATTTTCGTACCCCAAAAGAAAAAAACGATCTTCTTTTTCTCAAGAAAGCGTGGATGTATTAAGTAATATCAAATACTCAGGTCTGCAATTTCTTGGAGCTATGAAAAATCTAAATTCTAAGTCAACGCAATTACCAGATACGACCGTTTGTGCCGCATATTTTGATACCCTCGCGAGGGAATCGAAACCTATAGGGTAATTGCTCTTGACCTAGAATCATGAAATTTTGGCAAGAAGCAATGTCTTATAGTAAAGGGAAAAATCCGCAAAACGTAAATTTGTAGTACATCACAAAAAATTTCTTTTTGTATATACAAAACTTATTTTAATGTTTTATGCTACGGAACCCTCGATGTGAGAATCAGACTCGCACTAGTCTGAATTTTAATTGTATTAGTTTTTTTTCTTTTATTCATATAATCTTAGTATTGCCTAACCATAAATAAGTATAATCATAGATTACAAAAGCCTTGTAGTAAATAACAATCCACCAACGTTTTTAGACTGAATTCAGAACGAGAGCGTGTGCACGCCTCACGTACATTGAGGACCTGCGGCCGCGCCCTCGCCCTCGCGTGTTTTTTGGAACGTGATTGATGAGGAATGCTGAACAAAAGTATGAAAGGACGCCTACACTTGTCTACTGAAGTGACGTTATTGTTTCATACGCTATCGTTAGCATCATATCTACGAGTGTATCAGTTATAGATAAATTGTACCTATTTTATGTTATATCTATATATGTACCTTTTTATTGCGTAGAGTTAAAGTAAAAATATTATAACCTTTCTACTAACCTATGTGGATAAACTCAACTGCAGATGGAGCTCAGAGAAGCTATTTTTTTTTAGATATTATAATAAATATTATTTTCTGTATGTAAACTTCCTAGTACGGGAACATGATATGTATACCCGATATATTATATTACTGCGATTATAATATATAAGAAGATCACGTAAGACCGCCGGTCCTCATTTGGGTTCTCATCGATCGTGTTAAATTGTCGACGCGGACTTTCAGAGTCAAAAGATTCGACTATGCACTTATCTGCACTACAAGAGACATCTGTCCACAGGCTCTCTGTACACAGGCTAGTCTGAGTGAGATTGGTCGGGATGAAATTAATATTATACAAATTGATGTTTTAACTAATCTATACATCTATAAACATAAATAAAATTGAAGCGGCTATTTGTAATCTATGCAGATAAATAAAATTGAAGAGTCTGTTTGTAATGTCAAAATAACAGAGTTTTACTAAATACATATGAAATTATATACGGTACAAGAAATACACAATTTTTTAAATTTTTGTCTGTCTGTCTGTTTGTCGGTGTGTTTCGGATAATCTGTAAAACGGTTAGACTGATTTTGACGGGGCTTTCACTGAAAGATAGCTGATGTTATAGGGAGTAACATTGCTACTTTTATTTTAGAAAAAGAATTAGGGTTCCGCTCAAAAAAAATGAAATTTATCGTACCTAGGGACGAACCTGAGCGAAGCGAGGTGAGTCGCCAGTGACTACATAAATAACTGAGATAATAATTTCTTTTTAACATTTAAACGCTTAAAAAAATACGCTAATTTTAAAATAATTCGATTCCATCATTAGTGATTTCCATGTTTTGGATGAACTACCCACGAGCTTTCTGCTAAATTTTTAATAAATTAAATGTTTTCATCGTTTTTTCCCTTATTTTACTGATATATTTATTCCAAATGATAATGTCATGTAAAAAATGTATCCAACAGAATCCCTCAATATGTAAATCTATCAACAATATCAATATAACAATCATTAATTTTAAAGGGAATATGATCAATTTTTTCTTTCTTGTAAAAATACAATAATTAGCCTTCGCAAATATTCAAGCCAATTTATTTCAATTTAGTCACTATAGTATTGAGGCAAGTTTGTAACTCTAGAATTTTTTTTTTAATAAAAAACAATGTCGTTGGACGCCTTGAGTCTTCAGTTTATATTTTTTAAATGTGTAAGTTTGAACGAGTGTTGTAATGGCTGAATAGATTTGGATGGAATTTAGTTCACAGATAGGCTATCTACCAATATATATACCCCTGTAAACTATTGAAAGGCACCTAGGAAGGAAGTAGTTGAAGCGAGGCACTAGGTACCAATATGTTTAAAAACCGGACAAGTGCGAGTCGCACTCGTGCACGAAGAGTTCCGTATCATTATCTATAAAAACGGCAAGAAATGTCTGTTGTATGGAAGCCCCCTTATATATCTATTTTATTCTGTGTTTTAGTATTTGTTGTTATAGCGGCAACAGACTGTCTATCACGGTTCATGAGATATAGTCTGGTGACAGACGGACAGACAGACGGACGGACAGCGGAGTATTAGTAAGAGGGTTGTTTTGTCCTTATTAATTAGGGTAGTCATTTTACCTTTGGGTACGCAACCCTAAAAATGATAATAGACAATAACTTCTTTTTTAAGAAGACTCCTGTGATAGTGCTTCATGAGCTCTACGATACCTTGTTAAGTCACTGAAAGTCTAAACTGTAAAAAGCTATGCTCTAATGTGTTTAGTTCACTGAAAGAGCTTTCATACGAAAAGAAAATAGAGAAACGCGCGCCATTCGAAATGTTTAGCTTTTACGTGACTACTGGAGTAAGAAGTGCTGAACATTTGCAGGTAATATTGTCCCTATTTTAACTTTTACAAGCGATTTTTCCTATCGCCAATGTTTAAAGTGATACAGTTTTAAACGTATATCGAATACTAATGACAGATATAAAATACGTGCGTTACAAGCAAACAAATATATTCATATATTCATTTTTATTACTCACCCTCGGTTGCGTCCTAGTAGTAAGTAGTGCCAATTTCACCCAAATGTCCAGTTATTTCAGTAAAAAGGAATAACAAACATTTGTATGTCTGTTTGATTTGGGTGAAAAAATATGTTTGTACATACATATACCTACAATTTTTTAAGTTATACTTCATTTGGCACGTTTGGACACGAGTTTATGAGAGTAAAATTTTCACGATGCGTGTGTACACCGACAGCCGACCGACATGATAAAGTTAGGTGAAAGCGACATGATGAAGTTAGCTGTATTCCTTTTACAAACAGAGAACTGTGACATACGAGATGAAATCTTTATCTATTTTTGTTCTGTTACGTCAAAGCAGTATAACTTCTTACGTGCGTACATAAGTACACACACACATTTTTTGTAGCATATATAATAGTATCATCCGATTCTTTTATTATTATGACGTGATTTCCTATTATATAATAAAAGATATTTCAATAGATTTTTTTTTAATTTAGGAGCCTTGATATAAATGGTAAAACCTTTACTGGTAATTTATTATGTACAACGTAGGTATATCTGTGACTTCATCCCTGGATAAAGTCAAGAGTGTCGCAGTATTGTGATGATATCTTTATGAATGTATATCTATATGTACATATAATAAAATTCTTACTAAGTCAAATCTGTTCATTAAACATTTTTTTGGAAAATCGGAATTGAAATAGACATTATTATCAATACAGAGGCCGAATCTTTATAGTTTTTAGATGTTTTGTCTGTCTGTGTGTCTGTGACCGCATCACGAAAACATCACTGGACAGATTTTGATGATATTTAGTATGATGATAGCTTGTTATCCGGGTCAATATGTAGGATACTTTTTACTGCGAGAAAATATGTCTTCTCTGTGCTAAACGTTAAACGTAACTAGGGACGAACCCGAGCGGAGGGAGGTTGAGTCGCTAGTCAACATATAAATTATATTAAAGCTATAAATGAATTCTTTATTTTGATATCTTCGATATATGATGGTGCGGGCTACAACTAGTTATAACCTTCGCGACTATGTGCCGTACCGACGGGAAAGTTTCTAGTAGTCAAAGTTCCAATTACCCGGCGAGTTAACGAAGCAGACGTGCCTTCTTACTTAGCGTTCTTTCCCTACATTCGACTGTAAGCCAGATATTTGTGATATCGAACGATACACTTGTTTTAATGTGACGAGAAGACTCAATGTCAACATTATTATTCAATTGGGTCACAAAGATAACCGGTTTGTTTTAATAATACCTATAGATGTACATATGATAAAATCGTAAAAAGCCTTGAAGCCTTTTTGTTCCAGAACAATTCATAAAAATATCCTTTTTTGTTTATTTATAATATGTGAAATCACTATCTGAATTATATATATAGATAGATAGATAGATGCTTTATTGTAAACCACAAAGAAATATACAAAAAGTAGATATAAACAATAGATGATGCACAGCAGGCGGCCTTATCGCTATAAGCGATCTCTTCCAGGCAACCTTAGGGTGTAGGAGAAATTATATGAAATGGTAGGCGGAGTACTTACTACACACTATTGCATATCCTAAATACAGACATACATAAATATATACATACATACATACATATATACATACATACACACACACACACACACACACATACATACATACATACATACATACATACATACATACATACATACATACATACATAATACATACATACATACTTATATACATACATAAATGCATAAATACAATGCATACATACATAAATGTAGATGAGATGAAAAAGTATAAAAAGTTCAATATAAGACACAATAGAGACAAATAATATGATTTTAACTGTACCTTAAAATTATCAAAACTTTTGGCACGCCTGATGTGTATTGGAAGATTATTCCATAAGCGTGTAGCCTTTACGGCGAAGGAGTTGGTAAGGAAACAGGAGGAGTGAGAAGGAATTTTAAGCAATAACGTTTCACTAGAGCGAAGTGAAAGAGTATGGGTATCATTCAAAAACTGAAAACGCTCTCTAAGGTAGAAAGGAGAAGAAGGGTAGAACAGCACGCAGTAGCGAAGATGAAGTATATGAGTATCCCTGCGAAGGCGGACTGGGAGCCACTTGAGCTTTTTGCGAAAATTTCTAAAATAAATAAAATCATAAAATAGTTCTGCTTCTAAAATAAGATACACCAAGGAAATAAGACATCTTTTCTCACGACACATCTTACATACTCGTACTACAGCGAAATAGAATTCAAGACCTAAATATTATATTAGGTATCAGTTTTACATAACAAGAACATATTATTATATTTTTCTAAACTACCAAATAAGAACGATATTTAATTCCTAAACTCTAAAAACCTTGATAAGTCTGTATATGTATAAAGATACGAGTTTTTGATAAAAGATCAAAAAGGGCTGAAATGATTAAAATCTTTGTTTAAAGTAATTTTACAAAAATACTACGCGGTAACCACATTTCTAATAACTTCAAAGGGACAGAACATCGGCGTATAAGCTCCGATAATGTAATTTTACATATTATATTTCCAGCTTTTCTCTTTGCACCACAAACATATAAAATATTACATCATATATATAGCATTCGCCCTTGGCTTCACTCGTGTTAGTCCATTGTGAAATAAATTGTAATTCTGTAGCCCGGGAGTTCCATACAAATCGGATAAGCCGTTCTTCTTCTACCCATTATCCCGCAGTAACAATTTTCTTTTGTAAAATGAAAAGTAGTCTAAGATATTGATCTTGTCAAAATGCTATACCTGCCAGATATATTAAAATTAGTTTAAACGATCGACATAAACAGAGTAGTTCAGTACAAACAGAGAGACATTCGTTTTTTATATGAGGCATAAACCATATTGTGTATGTAGATAAAATAGTAGAAAAAAAAAACAAAATGAAAATATTGTACAATAACTTTTCAAGGTGTTATACAAGCATAGAGTTTTACTGCTTCACTGAGCTGGCTCTCAGAAGGATTTAAAGCGACGACGTCTCTCAGAGCACGTGTTCTCGCTGGCTTTTGTCTGAAACAATAAACAAGCGAAATGGGCTACGAAATAGAAAATTTATGGAAGTCAATATTCAAAAAAATCTAAGACACACTTTTGCATACTTTCACTCGACTCCCTCGCGAAGAAAACGTTATATTTTTTTGTAATATTATCAGTTCTACCGGAGAGGTTCTCAAACCAAGTATTTGTTTTAAATTACGTACTCGTAGTCATTTATTTCGGATGAAAATTATTTTTTTCCCGAAATATCTTCTGAAAAAATTTGCTATAAATGTACAGAGGGAATATTTATCGTACCATATCAATGGATTCTGGTGACTTTGACCTTATTCGATGCCAACCTACGCTCGACGTGGTGGTACGCGGCTGCCACTCAAGAACCCATCTTGTCTGTTCTACGAGTGATATGCACTGTTAGCGGATAATATCATTGGTGAATGAAATTTTATTCAATTAGACTTATTACAAGCACTTTTAATCGTCAATTTAATTTAAAGAGTGTCAGTGTTAGGTATTAGTCCGTGAGGAAAATACCACCAGCTTGGAAAGCAGTTCTGCTGAGAAGAACCGGCGAGAAGCTCATTGGTCTTAGTCTTTCCGTGTATTTCGATGACGATTATGTTATTCTGATCTATCCTTGCTTATATCTTTAAGAAATAGAAACAAAATACTCTGTTATTGGGTAGATACTACGTTACTATGATTCAGGATGTGTCAATGAAAATTACCATAGACATTTAAATCTCAATAAATTACTAGAAGTTACGAGTAGGTACGACTAAGTAACTCTTTAAAACGGACCACATTTTAAACAATAAATTCATTTAGCAGTTGAGTTTTCCCCGTTTCTAATTTGCTAGAATGCAATATAATAGGTACAAATTAGAAAACCGAGCGCCTCTAATGAAATTTGTTCTGCACGTATATTTTTTACCTGTAAACCTCAGATAGATGAGGGAAAATCCGTGTGTTTTGTGACTGGACTTTAACTCTTTAACCCAATTTTATATTAAACTTCATTTATAATAAGCTAAATAGATTATTTCATACTGATCTATTATTAAGCTTAGACCTGTTATTAGCAACACATCTTTATTTATACACAGGGACTCAATTACGACAATTAAGTTTCTAAATTACTACCCAACGGTGTGGAATCGTGACAGCTGTAACAGTTCTCATCATTCAAATTTGCTTTAAAATGGACATAGGTAAGATTACACAAATCCAAAAGTAATTATAATCTAGTAGTTTATTAGTTGTTCTAATATTCTTAATATAGAACACGTGAATCATACAGATGTAGAAATCTTTAAGCAACTCATGGTCTATGACAATATTTTTTTAGGTAAAAAGGCATATTTACCATGTTTTTTAATTACTTTTATGAGTTCTCAGAACTGTTACAAATATCATGGTCATGGGTAAAAGTTAAGACTACTAAACAAATTTAACATCCACCTGTTAAAAGTTTAGTACATCCGTTCAGTTCAGTTCAGTAAAAATACACAAAAATATCGAGTTACTCAAACTCGCGATCTCCAGCGAACAAATAGAAGTGCTCGATCTGTAACCGCTGAATCACTCAAACGTTAATCTAGTAAAATCAAGTTGCCTTAAAAGGGAATGGAGAAGCCTATACGGATATTACTTTAGATTACAAGAATCTTCCTAACATTCACCGTTCGTTTGTAATATATATTTTCCATTATCTGGATGTTTTTTTCTTATTTTTATTTAAAGGTTCTCTTTAACTTCAGGGACTAAAAACTAAAATAAACACCGCAAAAAAACACCCGAAAAGATAATTTTATTTGAAATATCAAATAAACGCGTAAATAACTAAGAAAGCATTAATAATATGAATTTCAAATCTTAATAAATTCTATTTTAGTACTTCTAATTTTGGAAGTCAGTCAAAATATCAATCTATCTGCCAGTGGAGTGACTAATGATCGCGTAATAAATTGTCGCTTGATTGGCGAGCTAAGTGTCTGGAACATGTGCCGGGCGAGACGGGGGCGAAGTGACGTCAGGTACATAACAAGGTAATGACAGCGTCCAATTTATTAATAATAATTGTTTTTTTTTCTTTCTTAAAATATTAAGGAAACGATAATTCGCATAAACAGTAACTGAAGATACCCAATGTAATTATTGAATTAAAAGTAAATCTAAGTAATCCATCTCTCCGGCTAGTGCGGGAATTGTCATGCAAGACGTATCTCCCTCATACACAGTATTCATAATATAATTTCCCCTTGAAAGCCCCTATTTTTTCTTGATAAAAATACTCTTTGATATAATTACTTATACATGTACGTATATGTATGCCCTTTTTAATACCCCACAGCTGAGGGTAGGATCAGGTCGTAGGCCATCACTCTGTCCATGTGGAGGTTGGCGGACTTCACATGTCTTTCGAAAACTTGCTAGGTACTCTCAGACATGCAGGTTTCCCGAAGATGGTCTCTTTCACTGTAAAACGAGTGGTAACCACGTTGAATAAAAATCATTCGCACGCGAAAAAAATGAGAGGTAATATACTAATACATTCTTAAGATTTTCGAGAATATTTGTCTATTTTTAAAATTTACTTTTCGGATTTTGTCGCGGATTATTTTGATTTTTGATTCCCAAAATGAGAAAATGAGGAACCAAAAATCAAAACAAAACCGTGAAAAAAGCTAAAAAGATAGTTTTATTTAAGAGGTAATTTACATAAACCCGGGATTTGAACCCGCACCCAAGCGGGTTCGTTACCAATGGGCTGCTTATACATAAGTAATTACAATTAGCCGGTGTACCTTTACTCAAATAAAAAGAAATTATTTTCATTTTACTTACAAAATAATATATGCCGTATATCATTATAAGTATTAAGAATATTTAGTTGAATATTTAGTTGTAATTATTATTATTATATACGCACGCACTGTTTGAAATCAAATTGTGGAACGTCAATACATTTAGATTAGGAGGCACTTACCATGCTTATCACTTGTACGTTTATAATTATCTAAATAGAAATATTCCGTTACAATGTAAATTCGCCAATTCGCATTTAGCGAGGGTAGAATAGGGACTACAAAGACTACAAAATAACTCGCGTCGAGGGAAGGCCCGGGGCTGTAGTAGCTTGAGAAAGAAGAAGCTTCTCTTTGAGAAGTAGACCATAATTAGTATATTTATGTTTAATTTGATAACATATATTCATTTTATCTAGACTTTAGCAAGCATCAATCAAGATCTCGCGGAAATGTCTTTACATAAAAACGTCGCGCGTTTTGTCAACGTCGAGTCTGAAAAGCTCGTGTAACCGAAGCTTTAGTCAAACAAATGGCCGGACCAGATACTAAATTAGAATAACTTATCTAAGTCCCGAGGGATCAAACTCTGAATCTCAAGTAATAATACTAATTATCTAACTAGTAAAATCAGTCTAGAATCCTAGCTATTAAAGCCCATATCCCGCAGGCTACAAAATATTATGTATATAAATTAATCTTTTTAAAATGTTAAAAACAAAACTATTTCAGATATTTATGAAAAAAAAAATGTCCCATGTGGTTCTGTATCCATACTTTTTTTAATATTATAAATGTGAAAGTGTGTTTGTTTGTTTGTCCTTCTTTCACGTCGAAACGGGGTGACGGATTGACGTGATTTTTTGTGTGGCGATAGTTGGAGGGCTGGAGAGTGAAATAGGTTACTTTTTAATGTCGGAGATTATCTTATTCCCACGGGAAAACAGGTTATAATACAATCCAAAAAATATTATTATGATCAGAATTACTTAAAACTTGGTATTAATGCTCTTCAATAAAATTAAATAGACATATATTTTAGCATTTTTCGAAAATTTGTATGAAACTACCTTTTTAGAGATTTTTTTGTAATTCTAACGCGAGCGAAGCCGCGGGTTCTGCTAGTTTACAATATAAGTTATTAGTGAGAATGACACAAAAACTTGAAAACATTGTAGGTACTTAATCGACGTGACTTAATCAAACATTGCCTTTTTAGGAATCCGTAATCAAAGGGCGATAGAAAAAACCTTAAATTTCTACATCTGTCATCGAGTAGAGTAACTAAGAGATGAAAAGAAAACAAATAATACAGCGTGTAAAACATGACAGACAAGACGTGTAGAACATACCTAACCTTGACCTTTATAAATATTTATCGAGATTTAAGACTTGAAACCCAATGCTCTGATCTCTACACCAGCCAGTTGTCAAATACAAATATGTATGTATAGTATGCAACATTAAATAAAATTTAGTATCAATATACATATTATAATTTTTATCATATAATTAAAAGTTTTCTAAATACAGATGAATAGGTTTTACAATATTTATAAGCTCGTATAATAAACATAATAACAAAAAGGGGAAAAGTCTATTTGTTACTTAATCGGCCATTAGGGATGCGTAAAATAGTTTATAACACGTACGGCGAACTTTAGGAATGAAACGCTTTATACTCTTTATTTAATCTGTCGTAATAAATATTTATGGGATATTTTATCTGTGGCAGTTAGAGAAGTTACTACGTCACGTCAGTCATGTAATGATTCCCGTGTAAAATGTACTACTTAGAATAATAAATAGTATGATTATCTTTTATATACTAAGTAACATCATAAAATTCAAATGAATCGTTTCT
The DNA here is from genome assembly GCA_947093115.1 of Brenthis daphne. NCBI lineage: Eukaryota > Metazoa > Arthropoda > Insecta > Lepidoptera > Nymphalidae > Brenthis > Brenthis daphne. The sequence goes on along the minus strand of OX352481.1, from coordinate 7,308,076 downwards.
CTCGTATGTATCTGTAGGTGCTTAGCAGTATTCTATGTATTAACTCAGGTCATATTCTAATTGTATCCTGAATTTTATCCAAACTCGTCCAGCCGTTTCAGCGGAAAGGAGTACTAATTGATAAATCAGAAAAATCCATACTAATAATATAAATGTGAAAATGTGTTTGTTTGTTTGTCCTTCTATTACGTCGAAACCAACAGGAGTGTCTGGCATTTTTTTTAATGTGGAGATAGTCAATGGGCTGGAGAGTGATATAGGCTACCTTATATCGCGCGAGATTATCTCATTCCTACGTGAAAACACGGCAAAACGTACCTAGGGATGAACTCAAGCGAATATATATAATTAATAAATACAGTTAAAGAAGTTAATTATTGTTTACTTCCGAATATTTTAAAGCCACGAAATAATTAAAACTACCCATATTTTTTACTAGCAGCATTCGCTCGGGTTCGTTCCTAGTTAGTTACGTTTTAACGTTTAGTATAGATTTCTCAGAGATGAGATATTTTCCTGCAGTAAATACTATCCTATATGTTGACCCGGAGAACCAGCTACCATCACACCAAATTTCATCAAAATCCCTCTAGTGGTTTTTCAGTCTAGACAGACAGACAGACAGACAGACAGACAGACAGACAGACAGACAGACAGACAGACAGACAGACAGACAGACAGACAGACAGACAGACAGACAGACAGACAGACAGACAGACAGACAGACAGACAGACAGACAGACAGACAGACAGACAGACAGACAGACAGACAGACAGACAGACAGACAGACAGACAGACAGACAGACAGACAGACAGACAGACAGACAGACAGACAGACAGACAGACAGACAGACAGACAGACAGACAGACAGACAGACAGACAGACAGACAGACAGACAGACAGACAGACAGACAGACAGACAGACAGACAGACAGACAGACAGACAGACAGACAGACAGACAGACAGACAGACAGACAGACAGACAGACAGACAGACAGACAGACAGACAGACAGACAGACAGACAGACAGACAGACAGACAGGACAGACAGACAGACAGACAGACAGACAGACAGACAGACAGACAGACAGACAGACAGACAGACAGACAGACAGACAGACAGACAGACAGACAGACAGACAGACAGACAGACAGACAGACAGACAGACAGACAGACAGACAGACAGACAGACAGACAGACAGACAGACAGACAGACAGACAGACAGACAGACAGACAGACAGACAGACAGACAGACAGACAGACAGACAGACAGACAGACAGACAGACAGACAGACAGACAGACAGACAGACAGACAGACAGACAGACAGACAGACAGACAGACAGACAGACAGACAGACAGACAGACAGACAGACAGACAGACAGACAGACAGACAGACAGACAGACAGACAGACAGACAGACAGACAGACAGACAGACAGACAGACAGACAGACAGACAGACAGACAGACAGACAGACAGACAGACAGACAGACAGACAGACAGACAGACAGACAGACAGACAGACAGACAGACAGACAGACAGACAGACAGACAGACAGACAGACAGACAGACAGACAGACAGACAGACAGACAGACAGACAGACAGACAGACAGACAGACAGACAGACAGACAGACAGACAGACAGACAGACAGACAGACAGACAGACAGACAGACAGACAGACAGACAGACAGACAGACAGACAGACAGACAGACAGACAGACAGACAGACAGACAGACAGACAGACAGACAGACAGACAGACAGACAGACAGACAGACAGACAGACAGACAGACAGACAGACAGACAGACAGACAGACAGACAGACAGACAGACAGACAGACAGACAGACAGACAGACAGACAGACAGACAGACAGACAGACAGACAGACAGACAGACAGACAGACAGACAGACAGACAGACAGACAGACAGACAGACAGACAGACAGACAGACAGACAGACAGACAGACAGACAGACAGACAGACAGACAGACAGACAGACAGACAGACAGACAGACAGACAGACAGACAGACAGACAGACAGACAGACAGACAGACAGACAGACAGACAGACAGACAGACAGACAGACAGACAGACAGACAGACAGACAGACAGACAGACAGACAGACAGACAGACAGACAGACAGACAGACAGACAGACAGACAGACAGACAGACAGACAGACAGACAGACAGACAGACAGACAGACAGACAGACAGACAGACAGACAGACAGACAGACAGACAGACAGACAGACAGACAGACAGACAGACAGACAGACAGACAGACAGACAGACAGACAGACAGACAGACAGACAGACAGACAGACAGACAGACAGACAGACAGACAGACAGACAGACAGACAGACAGACAGACAGACAGACAGACAGACAGACAGACAGACAGACAGACAGACAGACAGACAGACAGACAGACAGACAGACAGACAGACAGACAGACAGACAGACAGACAGACAGACAGACAGACAGACAGACAGACAGACAGACAGACAGACAGACAGACAGACAGACAGACAGACAGACAGACAGACAGACAGACAGACAGACAGACAGACAGACAGACAGACAGACAGACAGACAGACAGACAGACAGACAGACAGACAGACAGACAGACAGACAGACAGACAGACAGACAGACAGACAGACAGACAGACAGACAGACAGACAGACAGACAGACAGACAGACAGACAGACAGACAGACAGACAGACAGACAGACAGACAGACAGACAGACAGACAGACAGACAGACAGACAGACAGACAGACAGACAGACAGACAGACAGACAGACAGACAGACAGACAGACAGACAGACAGACAGACAGACAGACAGACAGACAGACAGACAGACAGACAGACAGACAGACAGACAGACAGACAGACAGACAGACAGACAGACAGACAGACAGACAGACAGACAGACAGACAGACAGACAGACAGACAGACAGACAGACAGACAGACAGACAGACAGACAGACAGACAGACAGACAGACAGACAGACAGACAGACAGACAGACAGACAGACAGACAGACAGACAGACAGACAGACAGACAGACAGACAGACAGACAGACAGACAGACAGACAGACAGACAGACAGACAGACAGACAGACAGACAGACAGACAGACAGACAGACAGACAGACAGACAGACAGACAGACAGACAGACAGACAGACAGACAGACAGACAGACAGACAGACAGACAGACAGACAGACAGACAGACAGACAGACAGACAGACAGACAGACAGACAGACAGACAGACAGACAGACAGACAGACAGACAGACAGACAGACAGACAGACAGACAGACAGACAGACAGACAGACAGACAGACAGACAGACAGACAGACAGACAGACAGACAGACAGACAGACAGACAGACAGACAGACAGACAGACAGACAGACAGACAGACAGACAGACAGACAGACAGACAGACAGACAGACAGACAGACAGACAGACAGACAGACAGACAGACAGACAGACAGACAGACAGACAGACAGACAGACAGACAGACAGACAGACAGACAGACAGACAGACAGACAGACAGACAGACAGACAGACAGACAGACAGACAGACAGACAGACAGACAGACAGACAGACAGACAGACAGACAGACAGACAGACAGACAGACAGACAGACAGACAGACAGACAGACAGACAGACAGACAGACAGACAGACAGACAGACAGACAGACAGACAGACAGACAGACAGACAGACAGACAGACAGACAGACAGACAGACAGACAGACAGACAGACAGACAAAAATTCTAAAAACTATAGATTCGGCCTCTGTATCAATAATAATATCTATTTCAACAAGATTTTCCAAAAAATATTTAATGTACAGATTCGGCTTAGTTACAATTTTATAATATGTATAAATGTATGATCACACAATCACGATGTGAAAGAAAAATCCCGCCCTCATACCGTCCACTTAATTTATCAATGTATTAATTAGTAGATATCAACCAGAAAAAGTAATAAAAAAATAAACATTTTTATAAAAAAAACTGACACAAAATGAAATGAAACTTTATTCACATAGACTTACACGCACTTTTACTATATGACTTTATAAGCACTTTTGAATCGTCAATTTAAAGAGCGTCAGTGTAGTCAGTCCGTGAGGAACCTACCACCGGCTCTGAAAGCAGTTCTGCTGAGAAGAGCCGGCGAAAAACTGAAATGCTAAGAATAAAATTAAAACTCAATAAGTAAACCTTAACTAATGTTAGTAACTAATTTAGAGTCTACGAAGTTATTTGCCTTTTAGACACGTTCTTCTGGAGTACACCGTGACGTGTACTCACAAGTACGCCACTGCGTGTATCAACTTGCGATTACGGCCGTGGTCTCGTACTCTCTACGCGAGCGTCGCTAAGCGTCTATAAGTTTAAATTGAGTTCTGCCTCTCGAGACATTCGTGAATAATAAACTTATTTCGAAACCCTCGCCGCGTGTCGCGACGTATTTCATTACGCTAAGTATACCAACTGTCTGACAGACTCTGCCTTTTGGACGGAGATTTGATACGACGCGACGCTCTACATGCGACGTGAATCATGAATGTAAATGTTTATATTAATTACAATGAACCCTCGCTAAGATATTAAAGTCTTTATAACACTTTATGCCGTCTATCCACTGCAGGAACTCAAGTTCCATAAAATCAAATGAGCTTATGTCTTGTATCCTGTAAGAGTTATTTTGTATCTTTCTGAATAAGAAAAAGCTGTTACATTAAATAATCAGTTTAGAGTTTCAGAGGTAAGCCTGTAATGTAAAAACAGACAAACGTTTTAATCGTTATTTTTGTTACCTTGTAACCCCGACAATCGATATCCCAAGATTGATAATCTTAAAATTAAATGCTATTAAAATTCTAAAAGTTAAAAATCTATATATTTCGCAATTGGCTGTAACAGTAGTCGACAAAATAACAATAATAATTCGGATCGCGGTGTGGTGTTGTCGCACCCCTACCTCGTTAAGTCTCATTGTGTCGGACGCCTCACGCTGGCGATGCTCACTAAAATAAAATGAAAAAGAGATGTGCATTGAAAAATGTGATCTCCGAATATTGTGAATGTGAAATAAAGTTTACTTGAAATCGTTAAGCCACAATCTATCGTGTTGAAATTTGTCATATATTATATATATAGCTATATATTTTTTTTAATTCCTTGGTTACTTAAGAAGTTAAAGGCAATTGAAGAACTGAGAGAAGCAAATGAATTTATTTAAGTGAGTCTTATCTTCGAATTCAATGTAAAATAAAAATTATTTAATTATGTGTAAATATTAAAGGATATAGCAGCTGAAGTAATAACACCTATGCTGAAATAATAATTCATCCGAGCCATGTGAAGGTAAGTCACTAGTACTTATAAAATAATAAGTAAAGCCACATACGATAACTAGTTCACTAAATGAAATCAAAAGTCTACACATGTCGTTGTTATCGTTGCAAATATATGCAAATATTCAGAATATCGGTGTACAAAGTCGTCACACGCTTCCGCTTCCACCAGTCTCCGTCGTGCAGGACTGTAGCAGGCGACGTACGATAGCTGTTCACGTGAAATGGCTTCGAGAGAGTCTCACTGCGAGATTCGAGTGTGAGATGGATACGAGGAGACACTGTACAGTGTACACTGTGTAGTATACAGTGCATACTATACATGTCCAGGCAGATAACAAATGTTTCTTGAAATTTGTTAGGTTTCTGACAATTTGGGCGCATTTAGTTAGTAATGCGGTATTTAAATAAATCTTTTGCGATTTTTGACTGATGGTGACGTCTAGATCTACGAGTATGTGTTAAAAGTAATCAGATAATTTAATGAAAATAGAACTTAAATCGAAATGCCATGAAGGCTTTGAACCAGACAGCTCAATCAATAATATAAAATCGTTCAAAAATTAAAAATTTCGACAAATCTTAGTTTAATAAAAACTTTAGGATATAAATTTTTGGATATCAATTTCATTTAAGTTCTTATTTCAAGAAATAATAATAATAATTTTTAAAATTAAAAAAATATGGTAAGCATTAATTTAGACCATTTAATATTACTAAAACCTAATAACGCACAGTGCACGAGACGTCGCGCGAGATGTAACCGCCAGCAAACCACAAGCTGCACTGTATAGTGAATATTGAAAGCTTTGATTCTGTGTAATCTCTGTATACCCGTTTATTAGAGAGTATTCCAGTATATGTACAAGCACTTTTATACACTTTACTATAGTATATACTAAATATTAGCTTCTACCTTTCGCTCGATTGCATTTCTAAGTATCTAACAGTAGGTAACCTATGTTTTATCCAGGTCATAATCTATCTATGTAAAGAAAATCATCCAAATCGGTCCAGCCGTTACAGCGTGTAGAAATAATAAGCCTACACACACGAAATATTAATCTTTCGCATTTAAAATATCTGATAAATGCGTTTGAAATATTATTTCTTCACGCTGTAACGACTCAATAAATGTACGTTAAGTTCAAAACAGGAACACCTTAAATACTCGTAACTAACTATAACACGTACATAGTTTAAGGGAAAAGTAGTATTATAGTTTTTTCAATAGGGTTTTTCGGTTCTTATTTCTAGTTTAGATGTACATACAACTGAGCATATTATTACATACACGAAAATGCAAGTAATAGATTATATCTGAACGAATAATAAGCTAGAAGCACCTACTTCCAGACAACCTTTAGCAAAAGGATTTATCGTTCAAGAGACGGAGCGGTGTAGTCGTTAAATAATACTCAATTTCATAAATTTATTTGTGATGTTTTCTTTGTATAAATTTCTACAGAAAAGCAAATACAATTTTTAATTTTTAAGACAACTTTCTCTTTACGTATTTTAAACATAAACAACAAAGTTAAAGAAATGGAGTCAGTCGATCTTATGTGATGCAGTTATTTATATAGGTGATAGAGTTAGGAGATGGATAAAAGCTGTATTTAAAACTAATATATAAAAGTAATTCCGTATAAGCCTACGCTACTGAAGCCCGACTCTCCCGACTCCCCCGACTCGAGCGGCCGAGGCGGCTGCAGCGGCGATGCAACCAATTATACGGAGGCTCTATTTGTATTGCATTTAGTCTAGTTTAAGCTTTCAGACCACCGCGTCTAGAGCCGACGTCCTGATACACATACAATATATTTACATATACATATATCACTACCATCTAACTAGTGATGAGCGAGCTTAGACAAGATGTCATTCTGCAACGGTAATACGGTACGGTCTAATACGGTATTATACGGTAAAACCAAATATAAACAATTACATAAAATATTTATTATGATATTGTTATAATAAAAATTAGAAATTTATATTTATTATTATTTCAAATTGTGAAACGATAATATTTAATAACACAAATTAGAACTGAATATAAAATTAAATATATTTAATATTACATAAATATAAAATTACTAGGTACTTTGGTGTTATTTTTCTTTTCCTTGTTTTCGAACAATTTATTTTTTATTATTATATGAGTAGGCACTGTCTGTAATAAGTATCAACTATGACTTTTAGACGTTTAAAACCTTAGTTTCTCTCGTGACAGTGTCTGCTTCTTGTATATATATAATATGACTTGTCAAAATGAAACATGCATGTAACTCCTCTTTTTTGAAGTCGGCTCAAATTCACATAATATAGAATATGTAGATAATCGTTTAAGACATTTTCATGGAAGCTAGAACACTGTGTATACTTACTTAGCCTAGTTACGTTATGCACAAGTTTAAAACTTAGATTTGAGCGCATTCATTTGCATAATGTATTTCATAGTAGATGTGAAGTGTCACTGCATACTGTGCCTGTGATTGCGGTTTCGATTCCTGTACAATATAAAGTTACATAGGCTAATTTAATTTTTTAATTAAATTATGGTAACATAAACAATTTGTTTTTTGAAAATAGAAACGTTTTATGAACTACAGAAATGTAAATTTTGTGATAAGTAGTAGGAGATTTGCTTCGGCTATTTTTGAGTGAAAAATAATTCATAACGAACGAATAATATGGTATTTACTAAAACATAATCATGAGAAAAACAAATATAATTTAAGTCATAATTACCGATTGAAACCACAATAAACAATTTAAAAAATGTTAATTATATACTATTACTTACTAACTCGGGCTTACATATTTACGTTTATCATCAGAAAATTTTTAAACATATTATATTTAATTGATCTTGGATCCTCACTTAATTATTTCTGTCATTCTCTATCTATTCAATTCTATTACTACACAAGTGACTCACCCTCGCTCCGCTCGGGTTCGTCCCTACATACGTTTTGCATTTGTATAGATTTCTCGGAGATGAGATATTTTCCCGCAGTAAAACGTATCCTATATGTTGACCCGAATAACCAGCTATCATCATACCAAATTTCATAATTATCTGTCCAGTGGTTTTCTCGTGATGCGTTCACAGACAGACAGACAGACAAAAATTCTAAAAACTATCGAAAATAATGACTATTTCAATAAGATTTTCCAAAAAATATTTAATGTACAAATTCGACTCAGAGTTTTGTTATATGTATAGATTTGGACAAACATTCAATCGACAACATTCAATCTGTAACGCCATCTATCGAAGCTTATATCAACAACTCTTATTTTGTTTCTTTCAAAGAAACCCCATGATTATATTATAAAATTATGCAGATCTCGCTCCACTGCGGAGCATCCTGAAATTATGATTAGAATTTTAAACGAGATATTATATTTGTACAAATGAAAAGAAACAAATTTCTATTTAAAAGACGCGAGTTGAGGCATACCTACTTCGGCGTTTGTTTTGAATATCTTATTATATTCATTTTGTAATGTTATTTTACTCTTAAATTATCATTTTCCTTGCCTGTATGTAGATGATGTCATATACATACTTTATCAAAGTGACTTGTAACTGAGCTTATTGAAGTAAACAAATCATTAATTAAAAACATAATCTAGAAAACACATGAGGTTAATGAAACTACATATGAGTATATCTAAACCAAACTGCTAAGCCAACTGTGATCTTCTATATTATAGAGATCGTCCACACGACGACACGAAAGTGCAGACAGACCGACACGAAATGAAGAACACATGGGCTAGAAATATATAATTTAATCACAACTACAAACTGAAAACTTATAGTCTCAAGTTGCATTTTCTACCCTATGTTATTCCTACACTCTTATTTGCTCAACTTGAATAATAGTACAGTTTTGTTTATACTATAGTAAAGTATGAGTGTGATAAATATCAAGGATTTTATGAACAGGTTCCCCTTTATGTCGATTAGTTGCTGCCTTAACAGTTATAGTTTTTGTGTGATATTTTATTGCCATTTTCATCTAAACTTTCTACTCATAGGGATTTTATTGGATTGTATGTGTACCTATATGTCTTAACCCCATATCTACAATATCTACGCAATGTTATATTCATACATACAAGTATTCTGTTCATATTTTTATTAACGAATGACCGCCGTTCCTAATTCCCACCAGCTGATAGAGTCGATACGCAGTGCAGCTATCTCGATGACGGCAATTACTCGTACAACGCAAATTGCTAATATTCTACTAAAGATCCAATAGTCTAATTTCCAAACCAGATATACTGTTGTCTAACGACCGATCAATATAATAATAACCTTTCATATATACCTAATATAAAATTATGTAACATTATCAAATGCATTTGTCGTTTATTTTACCAATTTCTGATTCCTAAATAATTAAGTTAAACCAATGAGAGATACATGAGCTGCGAACTTAAGCAGAGATTTGAACCTGCACCAATCACTTACAAAATATAACAAAGTTATAAGCTAAAGAAAATGATTAGAAAAGACCAGCCAGACCAACCAAAGAGGTATTGTGTTTAGGCTCATTGGAATGGCCTCAATGAATAGGTTATTATATGTTTTAAATTTTTAATCTAATAATTTTAACTGTCAAGCGATTTCCGCACAGATTTTGTATGGCAATAACAACCCGTGGTGTTCTTATTTGCCAAAGCAATTGACTAACTACCTATTTAAGGATTAAAAAAAAACTATTTTACATTTGATTATATCTTAATAGAGCAGTTTCCGGGTGAATATTAAATGTTTTTAATAGAAGTTATGTCTTGTAATTATTGATTAACTCTGCCAACTACACTACTAGCTTTTACTAGAGCGTTTTATTGAGTTCACAACCATTTATAAGGACCCGCCTTTTAAATTAAATTGCGTGATCTAAATTACAATAGAATTTACTCAATCGATTTCAATGAAGTTTAGCTGCCTTTTATTTGTGGCTATACCTTTCACAATCAAAAATTTCTATCAAAATCTGACGTTCTCAAACGTCTCACTATCCAACAGGGACACGCAATCACGCAAAATTTTATTTAACTTTATATATGAACCTATATATCGACCTCTTGATACATAAATTGTGCGAATTCGATGATATCTATTTGGCTTCGTGATATCTCATCGAGTCCCAAGAACTGATGAACTGAATAAACCTTGCAATGCTCTCTAGACTTTACTTACATAATATATGTATTATGAACAATTAAACGCATCCCTGACGAAGTTGTTCGGATATCTGTATTGTAATAAAATTGTAGCGAACGAATCGAAAGGTGCCTACATCCTTTTCACTTTTATTGAGAGACATGAAGGGGGTCTCTTGGGATTCGAGCCGGTTGCAAAAAGTTACTTCTAGTGATGCGTGAGCGAGTAGAACCTTTGTCGTAATTAAATAAGCAATACGCTGTCAACATTTGAAGATATACACATAGCTGGTATATTATCCTTCGGCTTACCTTATAATATTAAATTAACAATTCTTGTATATACACATATATTCTTGTTTATTCCGTGTATCTCGGGAACGGCTCTAATGATTTGGATCAAATTTTGTATTTAGATAAAGTTTTGCTTTTTAAGTTTATCTATATAGGTGTTATATTTGCCAACTGGCACTCCTAGAAGCCACGAAATAAAAGAATTGTATTAATTGTTTTTTTTTTCTGAAAAAAAGAACGATATTTTCATATCATTTCCGACAAAAACAAAAAAAATTAATACGTCGAGTGACACTCGGTCGCCCAGGTACTATAATTTTATATGTATACATTTAAATGATATTTATTATAGTTTATATAAAATATAAAATCTAAAAGACTTTAAACGGTTGCTATTTACTTAAAAGAGATCAATATCTGGAAGCGTTCTCGTTTTATTCAAATTTAAATAAATAAGCGCTATATTTGAAGACTAGAATACTTGGCGAAGATTCAAGGAGTACAAAATGAATGGCGTAATCAAAGGACGTAATTATGTAAACACTTTAGAGCAGTAACGTGCCGACAGACAGGTTTTAGCAGAATAATAATATATACATATATAAGGTTTTAAATCATTATACATGCAATGCGGCCATAGATTAATGGCAAGCAAGAAAGGCTGGTCTCTCATTACCGCTTGGAAGTACAGCCGGGCGTGAAGCCAAGAAACGCACTGAGCGGTGGCTCACTTCGGTGGGCGGTGTACCACGCGGGTTGCTCCTGGTACTTCTCTGATAGCAGAGTCGACCGTTGAAGCAACGTATAGGTGGTATTAAAAAAAAGAGGGCACGTGAAGGTGTGATTACTTTTTTATTATTATTTTCCTGGTGATATTGAATTGCCTTTTAATTAACTATTAGCGAGTCCCGTGTTAGAGTCGTGATCAATACTCATATCTTCCGTTTAGATGGCTAATCTCAGTAAGATGAACGCCATAACTGTCGATTAGAGGACATAAATGATTGAGTCGTTAATATAACAGTAACCTATTACCTAGTGAGTGCAAGTAACATCGTCCGCTTGTACATTTCCAACAGGAGAATATATTCATGTGATATGATATTCAAAAAAAATGTTATATGCATAGAGTCATCATGTAATCTAGTTCCACGCCAGCGTTACTTTAGGACACTTTAGTGACTAATCACAATAATTATGTTATTTTACCAAACTATAAAGCATGTTAGCGGGAAAGCTCTATCTGGTGCCGGCGAAGGGCACAACATATTTTTCATCTATCTGGTAAGCATATTATGAGTGCAGGAAGATCTTACATCGGGTCATTTACTATAAACACAGTGAATATTAACAAGATAGCAAATACGAAAATTATAAATTCTGGTTTTAACAAAATTAACTTTTTATGTACTTTTTATAAAAAAGAATATTAATATATTTGCTTTAATCTAAAATTTATCAAATTTAAATTTAAACTTAAAAATACGATCTAGATATCGTTATTGTACTCGTAGCTAAAGCTAACTGTTCACGCATTTCGCGACGTGACAATAACCAACATCAACTTCTTTAAAAGACCCTTAAGGACCTCTTTTAATAGTATAAGGGACAAATGCACCCCGAGTGAGATTCGTACTGCGTGCCAGTCAGATAAAACGGCGGTCAATTACTTGCATTTTTGCATTTATTATGAAGCACTGGTGATAATAAATTAAAATATGTTGATACATTAACACACAGCACCATCTAGTTCCATGGTACGCTACGAGACTTGTGTTATGGATACCAGATAGTTGATACACTACACATATATAACTTTAAATACATACATATTATAAATATAAACACCCATGACTGGAGTACAAACATTTGTCATCACACAAATGAATGCCCCCAGCGGGACTCGAACCCGCGACCGCTGGCACAGCAAGAAGGGTCACTACAAACTGAGCCAAACGTGTCGTCAGATAGGGACGGATATTCATGAACAAGCGTAATGTTGAAGCTCGCGTTTCAAACCGGAAGCCGCCGGACGCAGAATTAATTAAAAATTTTGTAATCCGATTTGTCTCGTTTGGGGAAAAACTTTGATGTAACAATTCATCAACAATGGTGGCGACATCTTAGATTCCAGGTGACGCCAGGCCAAGATTACCAAGAGATATATGATTATGTTCTAGAGAAAAGTTGTAGAGCTTAATAATGCCTACAAAAAAGTCAGCAACAGCATATGTCTAACTTTTATATTTAAGTCACAAAAAGTAGTTTATTATATTAAAAAAATAATTTAAATCGGTAGATCATGTTTATTGGTCATATTATCAACAATTATGAATTCTTATCAAAATAGGTAAATTTATCGTCTAAAATGTTTAAACCTAAAAACTTTTCCCTTTTACTGCATATAACTTGGACAAATGGGTATAATAATACGACATATTCGTAGGTGACCCGCGACCGTGTCGTCATCAATTGAGTGATATTTCTATAAGATGGTTTTTTTTCATATACAATACTAATACTATACGGCAATCTATCTATACTAATATTATAAAGAGGTAAAGTTGTGATATTGTGAGTTTAGGGGGTAATCTCTGGATCTACTTAACCGATTTAGATGAAATTTGGTAAGGAGATAGTTTGAGACCCTGGGAGGGACATAGGATATATTTATCCCGGAATGATATATTTTTATATTTTTATCCGAATATTTATATATTATTATCCCGGAATCATCCCTTAAGGGGATGAAAGTTTGTATGGAGAAGCAAGCTAGGGACGAACCCGAGCGGAGCGAGGGTGAGTCGCTAGTATAATATAAAAAAAATCGAAGCAGTAAGAATATAAACTTCCACTTTAATACGTAAACCTAGTTATTTAAATAAGGCCACTTACATATTTTAATTTTTTTATTTTATTTAAGTTCTACGAAACATAACTTAATTTTAAACATAACCTATTTATTACGCTTTGATGGCAGATAATGATCACGCGACGTAATTGAAGGTTAGGCATTGCTAGGTCCGACCTCACATTGTATGTGCTATTGAAATTATGAGTCCTTATTTAATTTTAACAAGTGAACTCGGTGCGATCCCATCGGAACTATAAACAGAAGTTTAAACATCGGGCGAGGCAGCGCTAGTCAAATGGTAACGCGGGTACTTTGAAATTCTAATGTAGCGTATTCCTATCCCGGGTCTCAGCCCTCTGATATTCTTATGTATGATTACACTTGCCTTACAGGGAAGGAACATATCGTGAGGAAACCTGTACGTTTGTAATAACCTAGGAAGTTTTCGAAGAACTGTAAAGTGTGGGTTGGACTTGGCCAGCCTAAAGAGTACTGGAAACTTAAACATCAATTTCTATAATTCTAACTTCAAGATTTCCATTAACTCTTTGTGGAATATTGATGAATATTTGAAAATTCTTCCTTGTGGTTCAAGGCGTATTCTGACAATTACAGTGTGATCAAGTAGACTGACGCCCGCCCCCACTTTGTGTGCCGTCTTAATTTTTGCCTTTGTATTGAAGGCCTTCTTATTAATTATATATTTAATATAAATATAGTTAATTTCCTAAGAAGTCGTTCAAAAGCAGTAAATATTTTTTACAGCCTGACATAATAATACCTATTTAATTCGTGTAAAAGTAAAATTATAATTATTTATTCGTGTATAATTTAATAAATATAGTTGATTGTGATTGTTATATTAGCTTTAGCGAATGTGACTAATAAAAATCTAGAATTACTAAGTTTTAATTTCATTCCATCCAGGGTTACATCGTAGGCATTGCAATACTACCTAAGTACTCGTATTTGGATACACCGCGCGGAATGCAGCGCTCGACCTTCACGTCGCGAAACACGCGGTAGCACGCAACGTCTACTGAAACTATGCGAGATTATAGAATATGTATGCAAAATGCAAAGTTTTATCAAGATAGTAATGTATTTACGTACATAACAGCTTTGTTATATTTTTGATTTACTTCGGCGTTCGACTTTGCTCGCTCGTTTGGCGATAACTAGATTATGAGAGCGATTCTCATCTGAATGCTGTACTCACCAACGAGCATCCTTTTCAAGTCAGCTTAGAGTATTCCGGATTATTAATGGGAACATACAGATAAGTATTTTTAACATTATTAAGGGTTTAGTATCGTGGAAATAACCACATGCGCAATGAGGGAGGAGGAGGATCTCGATCGAGATCTAATATCTTGTTAGCAAGGAAAGTAAACAGGAAAAACAACTATGTGCTTTAAGATTATCGTATCCTTCATAAAAATTGAAACATTCCATGTCGAAAATGTAAGGCTTTTAATTCGTATTAAACATAACAAAAATATGTATATAAATTTTAATTCTAACCTACGTACATTGTTTTAAAGCACTTTTCTCAAATAGATTTTTTTTTACTTTACATGCACGAGTATATCAACAACCTACTTATTCAATTGATTACATTAAATAGTGTAGGCGTTTCTAGGAGGTATATGAATAATAAAGTATTTAATTTTTTAAACAATATTTATGGAACGTTCACGGCCACAAGGTATACTGCTATAATGTATAGATCCTAACTACTCGCGATCGCAGACACGCGATCTAACGCCAGGCTTAGACTTAAAGAAAAAAGCTGATTTATAATCGCAGTTTCCCTGCCTTTATGTTCAAAGGAATGCCGTTAGTGTATGTATATTACCATATTAGAATAATTACGTAAAACTAACTGTTTGAAAAAAAAACATTTCCAGATTTTTTTTCAGCTAAAAAAGTACATTGACTTCGAAATATTAAATGAAATATTTAATTGAAATTAATCCTGTACCTATTCATTAATTAAACAATCATTAATTTCGAGCTCCACCTTTTTGAAGTAGATTAAAACCATTAAATACAACCCTAAATGCTACCAAGAGTACGATTTTGTAGTATTTAGTACATTACAAAATACGGGGGTTATTATACCTTCTCCCCCAAAAGGGTTTGATTTATGATGGCTAAAAATAGTTAATAATATCATATTTTAGCTCATATATAGTAGGTATATTTGCTGAAGAGAAGGAAATGTAACATATCCCTCTATCTTACACAATCGTTAGTGTTATTTTTCAAACATTTCGACGACGCGTTTGGCTCAGTTTGTAGTGACCCTACTAACTGTGCCATCGGTCGCGGGTTCGAGGACCGCTGGGTGCATTCACTTGTGTGATAAGCACGAATGTTTCTACTCCAGTCATGAGTGTTTATATATATAATGTGTATGTATTTAAAGTTATATATGTGTAGTGTATCACAACACAAGCCTCGTAGCTTACCATGCAACTAGATCATGTTGTGTGTTAATGTCCCAAATCCCAATATATTATTTATTTATTTACTAACGACTCACCCTCGCTTCGCTGGTATTCGTCCCTAAGTTGCTTCCGAATACAAACTTTTATCCCCATTTTCACCACCTTAAGGGATGATTTTCGGGATAAAAATCATATATCCTTCCCAGGGTCTCAAACTATCTCCTTACCAAATTTTATCTAAATCGGTTAAGTAGATCCAGAGATATCCCCCTACAACGTCACAAACTCACAGATTTTACCCCTTTGTAATATTAGTATCCCCGTTTTAGTAGTGGATGGTAAAAATACTTAAAATTATAGTTTTGAGGAGAGTAAATTTCATAAACAACTAATTCTATAAAAATTGTTAATTTCACAATTTAAAACGTCGTTCAAGTGAATGCGAGGTGAAATTAATTACATTAGACTAGTTTTCGTAATAGACAGGCGCCATTACCGTGACATCTTAAATAGTCAGGATAAATATTTTATACAGATAGGTTAAACAATAGGCATATATTTTCACAATTTCGAACAATAGGAATAAACTAACGGTAAAAATTAATAAATTATCTTTTGATAGCTAGAAACAAAAAAACGTCCCATAGTATTCAGCTTTATATTAGCTGATTTCAATAATCTTAACTCTAAAAAAATTTGACGTAAGCTTCATTCAAATTGCACCAAACTGTTATACCTAGCTGGTAAGGAAGAGTACAGATAGATAGATTATTGGGACCCGTCGTCTGTTATAAATGTTTACAGAAAGCGCACGATACGTCTGTTTATATTCCACGTGGGCACTATTTGCTAGCTGAGCGCAGTCTAGGCGATGGCGCGAGATGAACCGTATTAATCTATCACTGACACCAACTTTATACTATACGACTACGACACGACGACGACGCGGTAGCTAGGACATATTCGCGATTTCACGTTTTGAAAAAAAAACTTTATTGTAAAAATTTTTGAATGTAATTGAAGATACAATAATAATTATTGTATCGTTTCCGATTTGCAAAATGAATTATCTTACTGATGTCTCATAAACATAATATCTAAATTAAATGTCATATGAATTTACTTTTTGAAGTAACATATCGACTTGCGCAACTATATTTTTAGTAATAGTCTTTGTTAAAGTTTTTATGACACGTTAATGATTATTTAAAACTCAGACATATATTTTTGAGTTTCAAATCTGTAATTTAAATTCATACTATATAATGAGAAAGTGTGTTTGTTTGTCCTTTTTTTCACGTGGAAATGGAATGACGGATTGACGTGCTTTCTTGTGTGAAGATAGTTGGAGGACTGGAGATTGACATAGGCTACTTTTTAGCGCGGGAGATTATCTCATTCTCACGGGAAAACACGTTATAATCAAACCCAAAAATTATTTATGATTAGAATTACTTGAAACTTAGTATCAGTGCTCTTCAATACAATAAAATAAGTATGTGTTTTAGCATTTTTCAAAATTCATCTCATAATAGGCTAAAAAAGGACAAGAAAGTTTGAATGAAACTTGTCTTTTTAGAGGTTTTTTTTTGTAGTTTTAGTGATTTCTGCTAGTATTTAATATTCTCAAGAGTCATATTAAAGATCGCATCACATTTAACCTGCATAAAAGTATTTTTATCGTACGATATAAAAGATGCAAGATTAGAGCAAGTGGTTTCAAATGGGATTTGTAGAATTATTGTTGCTTTATTTTAAAAAATGGTTACTATATTTATCAAATACTTGGAGATTGTTCAGTTCGTTCAAGAAATTATAGCTCAGAGTATCTAGATTAAACTTCTGAATAAACATACAAAAATGGACATGTAGACAATAGAATAGTTCATACTGATCAGGGTAGAACCGTGGTATCGGAATTAACACCTAATAAGCATATAAGTTCACGGATGGCAAGGTTAGAAAATATTATCATTCTACGCCCAAATAATTACTTCTTTATAAGGTACACCGACTTAAAATCAATTCAAAAGTAAACAAGTAGAAATGACCTTCTTTCCATGGCACTTATATGTTATGTTTTATAGAATTGTAAAAATCTATTTCCAAATAAATGTACGCTCGAATCAAGTACCTCCTTTGTCGAAGCCAGTTGACCAAAAAGATCAAAGAAATCAAATAATCTCCAAATGAGGAGCAAGTGACAACATTATAAAGCTATGCAAAAACCAAAATACTTTCCTGTTATTCTAATTAAAGCTCGCTAGTACCTACTCATAGCGAACTAAAGTTTGACGATGATAATATATTTTCAACGTAAGGCAACAATCGACATGCTTATCAAAGGTTCCGTACCATTACATCGTGCATTTTAATTACTAATACTAATTAGTGCTCACACTTCGACTCCTTGGACAACAGGTTTCTCCTGAAGGGTACATGTTGCGAAAAAAAGATACAAGTCTGAAGAAATAGGACAGACGGACAATATTGGCCTAGTAGAAATAGAGTAGGTAGCGGCTTAGTGATAGCATCGATGTCATAATACTAAACTCAAATAAGGTCCCAACTGAACTCTCTCCGTACGGAACTCTAACAAAAATTACGATTCATCATAATAATATTACAATTCTCGAGTTGTGGGAAATTCTTAACTTCAATTTCGTATCCCAGTTTGAATTTTATTCGAATTGTTTAGAATACATAAAACTGGAACTCGGACTAAAGTTCTGAATATAAATAAGGCTGGAGTGCTAAATATAAAGCTCAGACAGCTCGCGGACGAGTCTCCGCCAATCTGACTTTTCTTTTTCTTTATTAACTGTCCTTGACCCTGCGCTCGTACAACAGACCAAGACCAAAGCATTAAATAGATTTTCCCGAAAATAGCTATAATCTACTATTTATTAGTCTGGTAAGTACTAGGATCTGCCTGTCGCTCCGCTCATCTGTTACATACATTATGCTAAAACCACTATAAATTGTTTCTGCGTTATGTGACAGCATGCTGAACTGTGAGCCATATCGTTTGATCTGATCCACTTCCACCTGTGATATATTTATGAACTGAAATTTTAGGATTGGAAGTTAAAGCTATTTTCTTGTCCATAAATATGTTTTGTTGCGTTCATATAAACGATAGAGCAGGTCACGTACACTCGCGGTACGCGACTGCATCCAGTCACTAAGTACTGGGAGTATATTCCACCACCACTTTCTGAAAATGGTGGTGGAATATGAATGGTGGAGATGAGTAAAATATATATAAAAAAATATGTGTAAAAATTAATATTATTGTATAATTGCGAGTGAAGAGCGTTAGTACATCAATATAACAGTTTAGCTTGTCTAAGAAATAATAAACTAAGTGATACTTAACTTCAATGGACTTTGCTTCATTTTTCACTTCTTCGTTTTTCTTCTCGATGTTCACTTAACTTCAAACTTATACTAATTACTGGACTGTCTGATGATGCCTTCTTTTACATACACATAGAAAAGAACAATCTATTAAGAGACTACTCGTAAACATGAATTATTTTTTCTAGAAAACATTCTGTCCCTTTTCAACTTACGGCAATTTCCTATTACTTATCCTTCTTATGAATTGTCAACCGTCTTTAATAATTCTTAGGCAAGCTAAACTGTTATATTGATGTACTAACGCTCTACACTCGCAATTATACAATAATATTAATTTTTACACATATTTTTTATATATATAATAATAATTAAGAAAAATAATTAACAAAATATACAGTCTGAATTACAATATAGCGAGGTTTTTATAAATTACATGGGACCACCCTTGAGTACGTAACCTATATAATAAAATTATATGAATCCGATTCACAATGGGCGAAGATATCGCTAAACATATGTACCTAGTGTACACGTAAAAGAAATATAACGAAATTTAAAACCTCATTCTTTTGAAGTCGGTCAATAATAATACTGTCGTTATATGTACGAATACATACGGACAAAAACGTAGGCGGCATTCATGTTATATTCATTTTTACGAATTAATGAACCAAATCTAAATAAATCTCTTAACGTTAATTCAAATATTAAGCAACGATTTAATGTCGCAACAACAACCATCACGTTTTAATACAACTTCTATCTTCTATGTTTTCGTTTTTTGAGCTAATAATTGATTTAAAACTATAAAGAATATATTATGTACATCCCTACATTTAAATGTAGGTAATGCAATTTTCAATTCTTTGGTCAAGTAAAAGCTTTTCTAGAAAGTATAAGACATTCAAATACATAGTTATATCGAATTCATTAATAAAAATAAAAGAGTCTAAAATCGTTTTACTTATAGTGGCATGTATAAATATTGCATGAATTCAGTCCTTTATAACGTCCCGCTACTGGGCACGGGACTCCCTTACGAGGGGGATCATCAGGCCATAGCCCACCACGCTGGCCAAGTGCGGGTTGGCGGACTTCACATGTCTTTCGAAAACTAATTATTGCATTACAAACAACAAATAAAATCTGTGAAAAGGAAACATCGACGGATATACAGCACTCTTTCACATCGTAAACGACATCAGTGATAACTTTTATCCAAGTTATACTCATATTACGCTATATCGCATCTCACAAATCATACCGACGTATGGCGTACACAATACTTTCATACTCCGCTAATGCTCTCTCGTTTCCGACGCAGTGTGCGTGAAATATGCAAGGATAAATCGTACAATATCTTAGAAGAAGGAATGCAAGACTTTGAAAATTTGTTGTGTTATACGGTCTTATACGATACTTTTGATAAAATAATTTATAAGTTAAAACGGATGCGTGGTCTCAACGTTCTGATATATTTTTCTTATATTTCATAAAAAGCAATTAATTATTGTTCTATAATAGGTTTTTATTTATTTTAATAAAACATTATAATTTATCATCAATCCAGAATGAGCCAAACAATTAACAAACCAATGCGTATATTTATAGCCGCGATTTACTTACTTTCTAATAACATGAAACATACAACAAAAACCAAATTACTATAAAATAAAAGCTAAAATAAACTTCTGCAAAAGCATACCAAAAAAGATCTTCATTTTATTAACACCAAATGTCTTGTTATAGTTTACAACTTCGCAAAGATTTACGATTTAGCCCAAACTTCCTTCCGGAAAATCACTTCCGGGTGTCGGTTAACATAAAGAATGTGTATTTTTGTTTATGAAGCCTGTAATATAGGGTACTTACGGAGTTCACATTTTGTAATCACATTAAAATGTTTCATACATCACGAAAACAATTACGTATGTAGTAAATCCAATTAATGAACCGATCACCGCGGGACACGTCACGCCGCGCCCGCCGCCGGCGCCCGACTGCCGTCTCGGGACACCACCATAGAGCCTTCCGTATCAAAAACCCAGTCTATCCCGATCTCTACTTCCCTTATACGGTCATACATTTAAGAGATCAAATACTTCGGTCATGATCGAGGATTCTATAGATCTGAACAATATATTATAATTTTCGTCTCTACGATTGTTGATAAAGTCAAACTCATTCATTTCTGTAGAATCATTTCGTTTTTATATACGTGTTTTATTTTTATTCATAAAATATATCTGCCACATTAAGTGGGTGTGTTTGTGAATCTGAAATAACCGAAGGACGCCTGGAAGATGTGTTTCACTTTATACAATTCTCATAAAATTTGACATTTACGAAGACGGTGACTGTTTTGTGGATAGAAAAAATATAATTTATTTGTTGCAATGCTCTTTACTGTTATAATTTTATAAACTTGTTATTTTCCTAGAGCTATAGTTAGACGTCAAAATATGCTATTTATTTTGTTTAAGATTCAACATAAAATACAATATTTAATTAGACCTAGGATTTCATCAAAGCTAAGCCATTATAATCCAGCTTCAATATACTTATCTAGCGTTTTATCATTTTAATTACCGTGCCTTCGTATTAAAAAATTATCTTTACCTTAAAAGTTAAGTTCAGGGATTTATTAATAAGCACTGATGACCTTATACCTAGCAGTAATTAGACGGTCATAATTCAGACTATTCTTCGAGCCAATTTATTTTGCCTTCATAGGCGATAGATGGCGCTTGCCCGAAAACTTTTGAATTATTTCATTTTATAAAAATCCGAGCAATAAATTGGTTAAAATGTAGCAAAATTCTAAATATACCTCAGGGACATGGGCACCTGTCTGTAATTATTTGTTAACGCGTGTTTTTAAACAACTTATGATATGCCAACAGCGCCATCCATCAATGCGTAGTACCTACACACTACACATACCTAAAAACTTACTACACACCTAATGACTGATTAATCATTTTTAGATCGTTAATCCATACTAATGTTATAAATGTGAAAGTGTGTTTCTTTGTTTGTTAGTTTGTTTGTTTGTCCTTCTTTCACGTCGAAACGGAGTGACGGAATATCGTGATTTTTGATGTAGAAGATTATCTCATTCCTACGGGAAAACCCGTTGTAACACAACCCAAAAAAAAATGTATGATCAGAACTACTTGAAACCAAGTATTAATGGTCTTCAATACAATTAAATAAATACGTGTTTTAGCGTTTTTCGAAATTCATCCCATAAGGGGGAAAATAGGGGATGAAAGTTTGTATGAAACCTTCTTTTTTAGAGTTTTTTTGTAGTTTAACGCGAGCGAAGCCGCGGGTTCTGCTAGTAAGATTATAATATGAAAAAATACAAACACTTTTTTTTATTAGGTGATTTTTACTGTATATTTGTTTTCAAATTATAAGGGTTCCTTTTTGCATTTTAATTATGGAATCATAATTTTTAAGTTCAAGCTCAATAAAAAGACATATTTCACAAAGTATACACACACGTACGGCAAAATACACAGAAGAAAATATTCACACATTTCGCCCTATACCTTATACAAAATAGTGATCAATAATACTTTCTTAGATTTACGCGAATGTTTGAATCAAACTAGTCTCTCCCGTGACCACGATCAATGTAAATTATGCGAAACGTCGGGAACCAAAAATCGAAATAAATCCGCGAATTAATCCGAAAAGATTTTAGAAGTTTAATGTTAGATCTGAAAGAGGTTTTATTTACAATAATGATTAACCTAGAAATTTTATTATTTCTCTTTGCATCTTTCTATATGAAAAACACATTTAATAACAATGAGTCAAAGCTTCTTAAATAATATGACTATTGTAATGGGCTTAGTAGAAAGCTGTGATACAAAGTACTTGCTTTCTTACTTCTAACAAATGTTGTTATATTGTTCAATCATCCTCGAAGTTCTTTTAACATTATTTATTTCCATCTTCGTCGCCTCGCGGCTGTATCATAATTCATAAGCCACATAAAGATAGAATAAAGGAATTAAAAAGTTTATATACATACTAATAAATTACTATATGTAGGTATACTAATTCATTATAATATGTATAATAGATATTAGATACTTACTTAGAGTTACGCGAATATTTGAAATCTTATTAATATTATAAATGTGTAAGTTTAGATTTTTGAATATTTGGATGTTTGTTATTCAATTACGCCAGAATGAGTGTACGGATCTGGATGAAATAAATAAATAAATTTGGCTCAGAGATAGGTTAAAGTCTGGAATAGCACATAAGAGCTTTTAATCCAAGAAAAATGTACGGTTCCCGTGGGATGGATTTGTTTTTGTTTTGCTAACTTTAAATATAACTAGCTTTTGGTTCCTTTCTTGATTTTTATTCCGATTTTTGGTTTCCGACGTTTCGAATATCTCTCCTAAGACCATATTATGTTATTAAAACGTTAGGAACCAGAAATCAAAGTAAAAAAAACATGCAAAAATGCAAAAATAGTTTCATTTAAAACACAATGGACTTTAGAGTAACATTTACACAAATGGCGGTTTTATCAAACAAATCACAATAAGCCGCGCGCTGCGGCGGCGCCTCTGCGAACTTTAAAACTATTCCCGTGCAGGCGCGCGGTGCGTGACGTCACTTCCAACATCCAGCTTTAAGCGACTCTATATGAAAGGAAAATACACTCTCATATTAATAACAATACCTTTAGCTACAACATCCACTAAAACTACCTACTTTCTTCGACTCCGTAGAATTATTTTTTTATTTAAATATATAAATAAAATAAATAAAAAAAAAAAAAATCTTTTATTTGCGAGCAACATAGGCTCATAGTTGGTTAGTACAATAATTACTTAAGAACTATGTTAGTAAAACAAAATACAAATAAAATAAATAAATAGCTACCATAGGGAGATTGATCCAGTTACATTTTGTACATGTAACTTGATAAACCTCCCCATGGTGGGCCCATCCAGTCTTTCCGCAAATACCTTCAGGATGCTGTTGGTGCTTGCCCTCACCCTTTGTATCACAGACGCCACCTTCTTACGCATTATCGCGAAATAATCGTCAGTGTGTGCATCTGCAAACATGCCTGACGCACTACAATAATAAGGGAGCCTCAACAGCGCCCTGAAGGCATTATTATATTGAACTCGCAGGACGTGTGCCGCTCTTCGAGTACAGCTAGCCCAAAGGCTGCTGGTGTAAAATGTTTGGCAGTAAGCCTTAAACAGTGTAATTTTAACAGGTACTGAACAACCAGCAAACCTTCGGGCCAGCATATTGGCCCTTACAGCCAACGCCCTACGTTCTCTTTCCATGTCTTTGTCGTCTTTTAAATTTTCAGTAACAATGTGTCCCAGATATTTAAATTCAGTTACTCTCTGTAAAAGTGTACCACCAAGCTGAACAGGAGGGACACATTTTGGACTTTTATTTTTCCCTATAAAGACTAACAACTCACTTTTCTTAGGATTATATCTTAGGCCATGCTGCTCAGCATATCTTTCACAGATTGTAAGTAAGTTTCTAATTCCACATATTGAGGGACTCAGCAGCACCATGTCATCTGCATAATTTAAGTTAATAATATATGCATATGTATTATATGCATATGTATTTATTTCCATTAATCGTAATTATATATGTATCAATGTAAGAGTAGACCTACAATAACTCCAAATACAAGTTTCAGTATTATTTAAATAATATTTCACTTATGTTATCTAATCTTGAGGCAAGTGTCTCAGCTCGTGAGGGAGATCAAACAAATAGCTCTTGAAATTTATTTCGCGCAAGTTGCCTCAGGATATATGAAGTACCCCCCCAACGTGCGTTCACCTTGTCGTGGTGGGGGGGCTCAGTAGTGCCCGGCAACCCAACCGGGCGCGAAGCCAAGAAA
The DNA here is from genome assembly GCA_947093115.1 of Brenthis daphne. Taxonomy (NCBI): domain Eukaryota; kingdom Metazoa; phylum Arthropoda; class Insecta; order Lepidoptera; family Nymphalidae; genus Brenthis; species Brenthis daphne. The sequence goes on along the minus strand of OX352481.1, from coordinate 7,282,598 downwards.
CGCACAGGGAGGTGGCCCACTTCGTTGGGCGGTGGGAGGTGGCCCTCTTCGGAGGGCGGTGTACCATGCGGGTTGCTCCTGGTACTTCTCTGATAGCAGAGTGGACCTTGGAGCAACCCCGTGGTTGTTGTGGTCTGCTTTGGCAGACCTGCCGTCGGGGCGTCGTAGTTGAATGCGTAAGCGATCCTGCGACGCCCCATTAAGACGGTGGAAGGCTTTGTTGGGTTTTAGTGGGTAGTACTGGCTTTGCCGGTGAGTCCCACACCTCGTGCGTAAAAGCATTTCCCAACGTTAAAAAAAAAAAAAAAAAAAAAGGATATATGAAGTAGGATCTTAAGTGTGACGGCAAAAAGGAATTTTGATAGACTATTACAGTGTACACAAAATGCAAAATATACGCCATTTATAACTTTGTGTAAAAGTCAGCGTAGTGTTTGTAAACATTGTTTATTTAATCCATACTATCCATACTAATATTATAAATGTGAAAGTGTATTTGTTGGTTTGTTTGTTTGTTAGTTTGTCCTTCTTTCACGTCGAAACAGAGTGACAGATTGGCGTAATTTTTTGTGTGGAGATATTTGGAGAGCTAGTTAGTGACCATTTACCGCGGGAGATTATTTACGTTGTAATACGAACCAAAAGAATATTTATGATCAGAATTAATTGAAACTTGGTATTAATGCTCTTCAATACAATTAATGTTAATGTACACGTGTTTTAGAATTTTTCGATATTCATCCCATAAAGAGGTAAAATAGGCGATGAAAGTTTGTATGAAACCTATCTATTTAGTTTTTTTTTTTTGTAGTTTTAGCGCGAGCGAAGCCGCGGGTTCTGCTAATAATTTTATAAATATAATTAATAATTTTATACTATAGCAACACACTAGACCGCTCACTAACCATTTTTTTATCGTTGAGAAATGTAATTACGATCAAAGATCACTAAATAAATATATTTTACGCTAAGAGTAAAACGTATAAAATAACTTAAATATGTAAATATATGAAGAGGGAAGGCGTAAGCTTGAGAAATTATAGTATTTAGGATGTGGCCGGTGAGCTCGCGGCCGCGGGCCGGAGGGCGGTGATAGCGAGAAGCTTTTGGGTAATTCTGCTCTGTATTTTGATTTGACCATTCTACAGTGTTAGTTATTTATTTATGTTACATGCGTTTTTTTTTTTTAATCTGTCAAATCATTTTACTATTGTTGTTTGTACTAAGTTGAACCGAAAATTATCCGTTCATCACAATCAATAATAACTATTTTGATCCTTACTTAACATTTTTCTAATGAAACTCAGCTTATTATTGAAGGCTGGAGGTCGTTGGGTACATCACATCATCATTAACGCATGTTGAACTCTAAAATAATGTGTCCTAGAACAAAGAAACGTTTTTAACAGTCTTTTATTAATTTAGTAATGGAAGCTTTTTGAACACTATCTCAGTAATTATTTTTGGTTTAGTTTTTTCAAATATTTTTTTAAACCAAGATCGCCCACTTGACAAACGCTAGAACACGTAAGTGAAACCCTTCCTTTACTCCATTAGCGTGAAGCCCCCGGCATTTCAACGTTTTACGACGGGATTATTCCCTAACGCCCTCGCAATCGCCTCGCGAAGTACTCGCCGTGACCGACCAACTTGTAACTGTTGCTCTTTCAAATGTTGGTGTTTTCAAGGTTTTTATAAACAATTGGTCAAGTGCGAGTCGGGTCTGTCTGTCTTCTGATAATTGCAGGTATTTAACTCTATATGTTATTCTAAAATTAATTATTAAATAAAACTATCTTTTCGGATTATTTCGCGGATTTATTTTGATTTTTGGTTCCCGACGTTTCGAATGCTTTACAGCATCCATGGTCACGGGAGAGACTGAGGTGTTACATGTCTTAAAGATATAGTTGTTACAGACAGCTTACCCACAATTAACAAAATGAAAATTGCACCAATTACATTACAATATTTTAACTTTAAACATTTTTATAATTTTAATTATAATTGAATATGGAAAATTATTTATTTAATTTTTGCTATTATTTTTATAATTATTACAATTTTAAAAAATATTAATTAGTAATCTATATTTAGTGTTGCCATTATTATATTTATAACCATAAATAAAAATATAAAAATATAGTATTAATTATTTATTAATTATTAAAGCCATATAATTATTCTATGTATTTTTATATTTTATTTATGGTTATAAACATAATAATGGCAACACTAAATATAGATTACTAATTAATATTTTTTAAAATTGTAATAATTATAAAAATAATAGCAAAAATTAAATAAATAATTTTCCATATTCAATTATAATTAAAATTATAAAAATGTTTAAAGTTAAAAATATTGTAATGTAATTGGTGCAATTTTCATTTTGTTAATTGTGGGTAGGCTGTCTGTAACAACTATATCTTTAAGACATGTAACACCTCAGTCTCTCCTGTGACCATGGATGCTGTAAAGCATTCGAAACGTCGGGAACCAAAAATCAAAATAAATCCGCGAAATAATCCGAAAAGATAGTTTTATTTAATAATGTCAAAACATTCGCGTAAATCTAAGAAAGTATTATACTAAAATTAATTTTTAAATTCCAATATTGAGTGAAATTAATAGGATGAAACTGAAATGATTTATTTCTGCGAAACGCACGTTTCTGAATTCGTACTGATAGTTAACATGATGCGCAAAATAAATGGATAATTTTCATCTCACGACAGAACATTATTGAACCTCTTTGCAATGTTATTATATTTAAAATTAGTCATTACTCATTACCATTTTGATGGGATATTATGCATGATTTTCACGCGCGCGTCAGTCGTGAGTAGAAAGATGTCTTACTTGTCTACATCGCGAACCGCGCTGTACTACATACATGTAGATACAAACAAACGATACTATGCCGAATAATCTATTTATCATACATTAAATATTTTTTTGAAAATCTTATTGAAATAAACATTATTATCGATCCAGAGGCCGAATCTATAGTTTTTAGAATTTTTGTCTGCCTGTCTGTCTGTTACCGCATCACGGAAAAACCACTGGAGGGATTTTGAGAAATTTGGTATGGTAATAACTAGATAACCGGGTCAACATATAGGATATTTTTTACCTCGGGAAAATGTCTCATTTCTGAGAAAAAATGCCAAAGCTGCAATGTCAGAGTATACTAATATGTAAAACCTAAGAATTTGGTTTTTGGTCATCTGAACGCGGGCGGAGCCGCGGGGCAATGCTAGTTATATATATATATATATATATATATATATATATATATATATATATATATATATTATATGTATATTATATGTATGTATATATATATATATATATATATATATATATATATATATATATATATATATATATATTAATAATTGCTTCATTTAAAAATTAGAATACAGATAATGAAAGAATGCATTATTTACTAGAATTCACTACAATTCAATACATAAATGATATTACGTGTTTGATTTCCGATCAAGAAAATAGGTTTCATTCTTATAGATTATTGTTTGATAGACACAGATATTTAAAAAAAGTATTGATAAATAAAAATATTTTATAAATTTAATATTAAATTATAGATTTTTTTAAATTATTTAGTTCACTGAACTCTAATCAATACTTCATAAATACTTGAGTAAATTTTCATTTCTGCGAGACAATTTGTCAGATACAAACAGTATAGCTATACGAGTAGTATAGTTTGCGTAACATTGACAACAGTTGTATATTACACGTAGATGTAATATAATAAAGCGGCTATTCGCGAAGTATCGTCGCTCGCTACATTCACATTCTCCACGGACTGTTGAGTTCGTTATTTCGGACTGAAGCAGTGGAGTGTAATCGTGTACAAGCTCGTGTTGCTTGTTGTCGCATGTTTTTGACTGAGTTCAAAAAGGATGGGTGTTTTAAGTATGCATTAATCGACTCTTATATGTCAATATGGTAGAGTTTCATTCATTTACTTGTGGACCACATCAGTGTCTACATATCGACTGCAGATCCGAAGGATGTGTTAGTAAAGTGTATTAAGTTTAGTTATTGAGCCTTTCTATTGAGAAAGTTTCAGTGACAGCCCAGAATTGGGAAGTAGACACACACACGCGCGCTGCACTATAGCATCTCCTGCGCAATTGGCTGGTCTCAGTGAGTTCGGCCGCCGCGGCCGGTGTGGACAGGGTTAGGACGACATTATTATGATTAGATTTAATAAGCCCCTGAAACCTGTACAAATGCTCGATTGTACCTCTAAGTACCTGACAGCTTTTTGAATATTTTCATGCGCCATAGCTTATATTTCTTTTGTATATAAATTAATAAATATAGATTGAAGGAATAAATGAACACTCAGCAAACATTTCTCAAGAAACTGTACATCAAAATACAAAACAAACACGCAAGTAGATATACCTATATCATCTGCAGCTACATAACTAAACGAAAGAAGAAAGAAGCGAGGACAAAAAAAACCGCTGAAATATTCACTGGCAATATTTGTGACATCTTTATTTTTATTTATAGAAATGTTTAAAATAATTTTATGGCTGTTATATCGGAACGGCGTGCAACATCGCCCGCAGCCCGCCGGGGGACAGCAGTCGCTAGCGACGTGAACGCGACGTGAAAGCGGAAATTTAAATGGCCTGTAAATTTTTCCGCGTTATTTTTTGTAATTATCATTAGCGTTGGATAAATGCAACGCGTTTTTATTATTTGCTTAAAATGGCGCAGAGAAATTTGTTGCTGACACAAACCGTATTATTGTATTTTATGCGAACTAGCTCTCACGCGGGCCTTCGTGAGATACAAGTATGTGTTGGGGAAACATTCTTAATGTTCGAATTCTATTTTTACAAAGAATAGTGTTTGGTGGTAATTATATCCTCGTTTCACGCAACAAAATTCTATTTTAAATCAGTAACTCCACTTTAGCTACGTTATACCTACGTCACCTACCTACATATGTATGTGAAACAAGCAACACAAGAAGATAGAACAGATACAGTAAATAAAAAAAGTGTAGGAATTTTATTTATCTTTTAATGATTATATATTTCTTTAAAATATTTATAGTGTCTCATCAATATATAAACAAATTAATAAATTTTATTCATATAAAGAGCAATGGAGCGCTGTATTTATATTTATTGTAAACATAAATGAAAACACACAAACTGTCATAAAATATATTTATTTCGTGAAACACTACTCAGAGTTGACAAGATGACTCTCTATAATCGCTATCGCTAATATCGCTAATAATAATAAATCTAAAAACGTACGATAATAATATTGCGTTGTGATCTTCACAATATATTTTTTAAATTCTGTAATATATTCAATTATCAGAACTTTTGCTAAATAAGTTGGAAAAGTGCCTAAATTACCGTTACCATAAGAAGATGAAAACATGTCATTCGGTCACAATGCTGTTCTCACCGTCACAGTCATTATGTCATTCATCTTATCTTAATGTTCTCCTTCAGCATGAACAGCACCGGCGGGCCGGCCAGCGCGCCTAGCGCGGGCGGTCGCGCAGCTGGCGGGCCAGCCAGGCCAGCGCGTCGCGCAGGCCGGCGCCGCCGCGCGCGCTGCACGCGCCCACGTGCCACGCCACCTCCGTCACGCGTTCCAGCCCCAGCGCTGGCGGCCGGTTAATGGACACACTTATTATTATATCTACAATTATAAACATATACTTACCTAAACGTTATGAGTTTATTTGTATGTTTATTTGTATGTTGAAAAGTTATTTTGCGTTTTGTAGTCTACTAGCGGCTCGAGCTCGCTTCGCTCGGGTTCGCTTCTAGATAAACAAAGACAAATAATCCGTTCAGCCGTCCTGGCGTGATTCAGTAACAAACATTTAAACATCTAAACTTTCATTCACGTTTGTAATATTAGTGAGATATATTAAGGAAGGTTATAGGCTATTATACAACACCTATGAGAATAAAATAATTCTATACAAACTAAAAGACACAAGCGGGGCCGCGAAACATCACAACACTTGAAATATCACTACATGCTTAGTAATACCAGTAGTTCTGCGAACAGTAGATCTCGCAAGTCTAAACTGCATTTTGAGGAGCAATTCTGCTCATCGCGCCGTAGACCCTCATCAGATCTTCAAATTTTTACGAAACCTACTTAAAGTTACTACCTTTCAAATAAAAAAAGAACTATCGAAATCGGACCTCATAAAGAGATATCCAGCAAGTCCCTTTTTTTACCCTTTTTGGAGGAGTACCCTCCAGTAAAAATCCCCGATGAAAAAAAAATATATAAAGTCGTAAAACCTGTATACCAACTTTCATTTAGATTGGTTATAAAATACGACCTGCAGGAGTACCAAAAAACTGACAGAGGAAAGCAAATTTTTCTAGACTTGAGGCAGTGACGCTTTGCTTGCTCCGTCAATAAATGCGAAAGTTTGTACGATGCGCGATTATGATACTTCTTTTTGCAAAAGGAATAAACTCAATAAAAAAACATGTTATAAAGACACGCTCATGACTCGCTTATGATTTGAAGACGACGGATTTTACCAGAAACATAGAAAAAAACCCGGTATTTATATTATAATTAATGATAAACAGATAGCTATTACTATTCTAACACGAGACAGACAACATTTTGGTGTTCAAGAGGATTGCTTTTAAACAAATAGCAAACGCGCCACACTCGATTATACTGGTATCATAAGGAAAACAAACACTAATACTGTTAATACACAAAACGATATTCATTTATTAGGCGGGTCCAGAAAAGATCTGAGAATATAAAACTCCACAGATGTTTTTATTTATGTATGTATCTGTCTGCCAAATTTGCTACGATACTGAAATATCTGATTATTTCTGCTCGTGAGATATTTTCAATATTGATTAAGAAAATGGAAGATTATTTTATCGCGGGTCACGTGGTGCGGTGTCGGTGGGGGAGTCGAGTCGGAGTTAAACAAAATAATCAACGATAACCATTCAGGAAATTGTATTTTGAATTGAACTATTATTATGATCAAAAGGAAATGTCTCCGTTCTGTTGCCTTATGTCTAACCATTCATTCAAATTCAGTATTCAAAATGTTTTATTCAGCATTAAATTACCTATTACAATTGTTTATTGAACATTGTGAGTCTACTACCAGTTGTGAGTCTAAAACCTCAGACTTGAGAAGAACTGGTTAAAGGGACTCAGAGGGACTAATATTATTACGATATCTTTTTTGTAAGTTAAATTATAATTTACAATTATATTATAAAGTTGGTATAGCCGATCACTTCATTCCCAAGGCGTGCCATCTTCTATCAAATCATTAATTGTATAATAGCCTTTAGCTTTAGCATATAAACGTTCATCCATTCTTCATTCACATCGTCATGTAACCATCACAAATTATGTCGAGTTGTGTGGTGCAATGAGGGTCGAAGCAAAGCCGGGGCGAGCCGCTAGTATAACATAATTTCCTAAACCGTTAAATTATGTCGATACATTTAGCTTGGGATTATATAAATAAAACATATTATTTGTGTAAATTGTCCCCAAGATGGATGAATTAATTTCATAATTATTTTATTTTTTGGAAAACTGTGATTTACAAGGTGAGTCGTGTGTAGGATGTAATAAAAGTCATATATAATATTTATAGTGTCTTCGTGTTCGTTCGTTTAAAGTGTTAGCCAAGATTAGATAAAACTCTATCTAAGTCTCTATGGTTAATGATCTAAGTTTTTAGCTTCATATTCGACCCTCTCTAACGTCTCACTGCTGTGCACGGGCCTTCCTTTAATAAGAGGGAATCAGGCTACAGTCTACCGCGCTCTAATAGCTAAACTCTGAGATATATTTTGGACACGTTAAACTTGGAAGAAACGAATGAAATGTTGATAGAATAGAAAAGTAGCGTGGTACCGGCGGCGACGTGCGGCGCGGCCAGCGCGCCCGGCGCGTCGCTCTTGTTGGCCAGCACGAGCAGCGGCGGGCGGCGCGCGCGCACGGCGGGGTGCGCCAGCGCCAGCGCCAGCTCCTCGCGCGCCACCACTCGCGCACAACACATCTCACGTTAAACACTTGCAACATACTATGTATATCGACTGTTTTAAATTATCTCTTTTAAATAAATAATTATTTTTCTTTTTTTTAACATTTCAACTTACGATTGATTACCTATATCTAAGTGTATATATAATTTTTTTAAATGAAATCGAGAGTCGACTTTTTTCATATATGATCACTATCTAATTTACTATTGGTTTTAATCGTTTCCAGTTTAAATGTATAATAATAAATTGTAAAACACGATTGAAAATCGATTTCGACGATCAGATGACCCTTTTATTGGAGGACCATATTCGTTTACCGATTTGTTAGACGATAAGTATTGCATTGTGAGCGATTAAATATAAAACATAACAAAAAGAGAGAATGGACGTAGATACCTAGACGCAGATGGTCGGCGGAGTCCACGACGAAGATGATGGCGTCGGCGCGGCGGTAGTGGCGCTCCCACAGCGCGCGCAGCCGCGCCGCGCCCGGCGCGTCCCACGCGCGGAACGACACGCCGCCGCCTGCGGGAATCGTGGACCATGTGTGATACTTATTAAACATTTTTTAATAAGCTTTCTCATCAATAGTAAACACTAATATCGTTTTTTTCACTTTTTTGTCTCTATATATTATGTATTTTTTTAATAAGTCGCATAAAACCTACCTATGAGACAGAACATCGTTTGAATTTAAAAAAATGGACTACCCCCTTCCCTAGGGTTACGTAGAGAACAGAAAACATTTCATTCATCTTTAGTAGTTTTACATATTAAACCCTTACAAAAAGCCTTAAAAAAGCCTTACAAAAACCAAGATATGTATAAATATTAAATAATAAATACTTTATCTCTTGTAAAATTAACAAAGCGTGTAATGCCACTGTGTTCTATAATATATCTCCAGATATAAAACGATGCATCGAGCTTTTAAGTTAGACCATATTCGTTGCCTTTGATTTGAATTCTCAGCTGAATTAGAAATGGTTTGAACAGATCTTCAGATCCAAAATGTTTGAGATAGTAAATACGATAAAATTTATCACCACATAATATTATATGAAATAACTCTAAAATAAGCTAATAATAAATAATTTCCAGCAACATCTATACATATAATAAAACAATAATTTAGCGAAATTTATCTATGAAATGTCTATATGTTTAATGTACGAGTATGTATATATGGCTAACGATGCTTAAACCTTAAGAGATACATCAAAAAATGTACTAGAAAATTGTCCCAAAGAGTCTGAGGTACAATCGCAATACCTATTTTTATTATCTATACATATAATAAAATTGTAACTAAGTCGAATCTGTACATTAAATATTTTTTGGAAAATCTAATTGAAATAGACATTATTATCGATACAGAGTCCGAATCTATAGTTTTTAGAATTTTAGCCTGTCTGTCTGTTACCGCATCACGAGAAAACCAGAGATTTTGATGACATTTGGTATGATGATAGCTGGTTATCCGGGTCAACATATAGGATACTTTTTAAAAAATCTCATTTCTGAGAAAAATAACTGCATTGTAAGAGTATACTAATATGTAAAACCTAAGAATTTGGTTTTTGGTCATCTGAACGCGGGCGGAGCCGCGGGCAATGCTAGTAGGTATATAAAAGGCAATGTCGCGACTCACTGATAGACTTATCAGCGTACAGTCCAAGCCGATGATGATAGACGTTTAAAAGTTGGAGAAGTTATCTATTTTATACTATAGGTGTCATTTAAGAAAGGATTTTCCGAAATCAATCCCCAAGGGGGTAGAATAGGTGATCTAAGTTTGTCAGAAATTCTGTCATATTTAATATAAATGCACGAAAATTACTATTAATATCCATACTTTGTAATATTATAAATGTGAAATTCGAAGAAGTGAAGGCAGAGTTCGTTTGTTTGAATGCGCTAAACTCAGGAACTATTAGTCCGATTTGAAAAATTCTTTTTGCATTAGATAGCCGGCTTATTGAGGAAGGCTATAGGCTATACATTATACATATTACATACATCATCATAATACTACTTAGTAATTTAATGCATATAGTCTATCTTAAGAGTGAGGCGTATATAACGGAACAGATTAAAAAAACAGGTTTTTAAAAGTAACAACATGGAACTGTTCCGTCATAACCGAAATACCTGTTACTGTTCCGAAACTTATTACGATTCACGAAACATCAAACAATTGTCAATACGAATCTGTTACAGATACAAAATGGAACTGGAACACCTTGGAACTAGCCTTTCTATCTTCTCTATTCATAAATAATAAAATTGTAACTAAGTCGAATCTGTACATTAAATATTTTTTGGAAAACCTTATTGAAATAAACATTATTATCGACAGTAGAGACAACCCCGAGAGAAGCGAGCGTGAGCCGCAAGTTTATAATTATTCTAATCGTTTTGCCACTATTGCAGTAGCTAACGAATTTCAAAAATATGAATTTCATCAAAATCGGTTGAGAAATACTTTTGCTATAGTTAAGCACTTATATATCGGATGTGAACGTAACAATAGCGCGATGCAATGTACTACTAGCGCCATCTATGACGTGTTGCTTGTACTTAACAGCAGAGTAAAGTTCTACCCGGACAAGAACAGAGAAACTTAATTTAAGCAAACATTAGACAAAAATCATTTAAAATGTATATTTTTATATAATAAATATATATATTACTGATGTAAAAGAAATTATGGCATTCTTTTATTTTAATAATCATTTTTACTTTAAAACATCTGTTGTAATATTATAAATATTTTCATGTCACGTCTAGTGAGCGTCTTTGTACAACAAAATTTATTCAATTCAAATTTAACAATAGTCAATACATCTACAGTGCATTATTATTCTTTAAATACAAAATTATTTTCTTTGATATTTTCAAGCTCTCAAAATAGAGTCGTCGCTATATATTAAAAAAAATCATGTACGACGCTGCTCGCTTGTTGCTATTATATCGAGACTGTATGTCAGTGCACAGTGTATAGATTTAATATATCAATAAATTTATGTATTCGAGTAATTTAATCTGTACATATAATAAAATTGTAACTAAGCCGAATCTGTACCTTAAATATTTTTTGGAAAATCTTATTGAAATAGACATTATTATCGATACAGAAGAGACTTACATTAAATAATCTATTTTAATATATGTTTTTTTTTTTTTTAATAATATATTTTGTAGCGACGCTATTTGTGTTTTTGCAATAGTTTTTATGATAAGATTAAATTCTGTATAACCCAATCTATTAATAATTTAAGATGATATTTATATAATTCTATTCCTCTGTCACAGATATTTTTATGAGACAATTTTATATAAAACTAGCATTGCCCGCGGCTCCGCCTGCGTTCAGATGACCAAAAACCAAATTCTTAGGTTTTACATATTAGTATACTCTTACATTGCAGTTTTTGTATTTTTTCTCAGAAATGAGTTTTTTTCACGCGGTAAAAAGTATCCTATATGTTGACCCGGAGAACCAGCTATCATCATACCAAATTTCATCAAAATCCCTCCAGTGGTTTTTCCGTCATGCGGTAACAGACCGACAGGTGGACAACAGACAAACAAAAATTCTAAAAACTATAGATTCGGCCTCTGTATCAAAAATAATGTCTATTTCAATAAGATTTTCCAAAAAATCTTTACTGTACAGATTCGGCTTAGTTACAATTTTATTATATGTATAGACTAGCGACACACCCTCGTCCACGGGTTTGTCCCTTCTTACGTTTTAACGTTTAGTATAGATTTCTCAGAGACAGAAGTCGGTGCCTGCCGACAATATTTTAAGATCGAATATCTAATACGTAAATATGATTAGGTATGAACTCTAATATAGTTAAAGTATTATACATCAATTTGTGATGTATGTTACGTATCGAAATATATTAGATTTCCTTTGCATCGGCTGGCACAGACTTCGAAAATGTCTGATTAGGTATCATTTCTAAATGAAAACCCTAGTTTAGTTAACTTTTACATTTTAGTGCCTGGAAGATGGGTTTTTTTAAAGTTTTTATTACTGTAAATCTACTCTACAGAAAATAAACATTAGGGATAGAATACGGAGGCCTTGTTTTTACAAAATGGGATAGTACACTTATAAAATTGTTAATTTTAACTGTTAAAAAACCGTTGGTCTTCGATCAACAATACTACTGTTGAACGAAGCGTGCGGTGATCATACAAAATAGGGATTCGTTTTTATTTTTAGAGATGCAACAAAACAAAAATTATTTCGCTATGCAAAAAATTATTGATCTCAAACCCGTTGCAGTGTGGAGGAAACCAAAGCAACAAACATTATTAATATTAGTACATCGCAATGGTCATTGTAATAAGAATTAATAAGACAGAAATATACATTGAAAGTGCTCCTGCGTGTGTCCCACAGTGGTCGCAGCGGGCTCAGCGGCGCCAGCGGGCCCAGTGGCCGCAGCGGGCACAGCGGGCCCGGCGGGCGCGCGCAGCGCCGCCAGCAGCGACGTCTTGCCGCTGCCGTCGAGCCCCAGCACGAGCACGGTGGCGGGCGCGCCGCCCGACACCCACGCCGACAGCTTGTCCAGCAGACCCATGCCCGCGCCGCCTTCTCTACCAAGTACCTAACAACAGTTCGACGCTGCTAAGGCTATTGACATTACTTGTAATATAAGCATAGATACTAAACTATATACCGTGCAAAGTCCCCTGTGTTGGTGTAACTCCTGCTTACTCTACCTCAGCCCTCGCATCACTCTGCGCACATATCCCGGCGGCGCCCGGTGTGGTCGCCGCGTGTCGCCATGGCAACGGCGCACAACACCGGCCCGCCTCGATGCGTCAAATTGGTATCGGCAAATAAATTGAATCATTGCATTATATTGCAAGCTGTACTTTTTTGGCAATAAAGATTATTATTATTGTTATTACGTCGATATGATTGATGTACGGTGCACAATAATTAATATGATAGAAATTGATTTTTTTGGACTTATTCTTATTTTTTTACTTGCAATACAGACTACATAAATACTACCTGACTACATAAATTATTATATTTATTGTAATATTCCAATTATTCACAAAACTTTTTTTGTAGACTTACACATTTTTTAATTTGAATTCAGAAATCTCTTAAAAAATAAACTCAAATAAATATAAAGAAACTACTATTAATTATTGATGTAATATGCTTTGTCAGATGAAGAATTTAAGCAAAAATTTGATTACTCCTCAAATTCCGAGAGTGGCCTTCGACCAATGACGGGCGCCGGCTCCGGCCGCACTTTTATTACGGCATACTTCATATTTCGGCGTTTCGTTACTTATTTGAGCCGTCTTTGGACCGGCAAGATGGGGACACTTAAATATTGCTCATATATGAAGGAACCTAGGTGAAGGTAATGGATTGGTTAGATATTTCTGTTTTGGTTCAAATTTATAAATAATAACACAAATGAAAAGTAAACAAACAACATTTAATTATATAAAACATGATAATACTTATTATTTGGTCATATTAACATAGAGAGACTTAGCACACTAGTGTTACATATTAATTAATAGCGCGCAACTAAAATACTATGGGTCCTCTGATTTTGAGGATGCCCTCATTTAATAGTCTACAAAAATTGCAAAATTACAAAGTCACACTCAAGTCTAGGCAACCGCTTCATAGCAAGAGGCGATTGGAACTCCAAACATGTCCATTGGGGTTCAAGACTAATTACGACAAGGGGAAGACAACTGAAGTTGAGTGTCGACATGAACCACTTAAGTACTATTGCTCCATCAGAACCTACCAACTGGCCAGCCGATCACAATCGAATCCCGGACATACTCGACTTCTTCCTAACAAAAGGACTCTCCAAACAGTACATGAAGATCGAGTCATGTGCTGATGGGTCATCTGATCACACCCCAGTCTTACTAACTATCAGCTCAACTATAATTGAAGTAGAGAGACCCACAATATTATATAATCAGCATAATGATTGGCCCTCCTTCAGGGAACACATAGAAGAAAACCTTAACCTAAATATCAGGCTTAAAGAAGCGGAGGAAATTGAAACAGCAGTAGTGCAATTTACTAATCTCATACAAGTTGCCGCGTGGCGACGCACGCCTTTTATCGAACATAGGAGCCAGCCCACAAACGTACCATTGGAAATAAAAATCCAGGAGAAACGCAGATTACGCAGAGTCTGGCAGCTGAGCCGTCATCCGCAAGACAAGACCTTCCTTAATAAAGCCATTGTAGAAGTGAAGGAAGCTATAAAGAATGGCAATGACTTAACAATGCAAGCAAAGTTGGAGTCTCTAACTGCTACGAAATCCAGCAACTACTCGCTCTGGAAAATCACCCGTTCTTCTAACAGACCTAACGTACCAAAAACCCCATTAAAAAGGGAAAACGGCTGGGCCAAAACAAGCCAAGACAAAGCGAACTTGTTTGCGGATCATCTAGCAAGCGTTTTCACACCAAATGTAACACTAGACAACTCATCAGAAGAACATGTTGATCTCATTCTAAAACAAGACCTTCAAATGGACTTTTCCCCTACACCCGTGTCGCCCGCAGAAGTCATAAAAACTATCAAAAGGCTGGACAGTAAAAAGGCACCGGGTTACGATCTGATAACTAAAGAAGTATTGCTGGAACTACCGAGAAAGGCTATTGTCTTCATCACGATCATCTTCAACGCCATGCTACGAATAGGGTACTTCCCGATTGCGTGGAAAGTCTCGGAAATCATCATGATTTACAAGGCTGGCAAACCAATGACTGAAAAAACATCCTATCGTCCAATCAGTCTGTTACCTACTCTATCCAAGGTACTGGAGAAGACAATACTTCGCAGAATTATGCCAAGTCTCTTGGAGCGCAAAGTGATACCAGATCACCAATTCGACTTTAGAGAACACCATGGCACAGTGGAACAAACCCACAGAGTATGTGACGCTATAAGAAAGTCCTTAGAACAAAGGGAATACTGTTCGTCAGCGTTCTTGGATATCCAGCAGGCATTCGATAAGGTTTGGCACAAAGGTCTACTATGTAAGATCAAGCAGAAAATTTCCCACTCTTACTTTTCAATATTTAAATCTTACCTCGATGATCGCATATTTTATGTGAAAGAAGGCGACGCCACTTCTGAGTTCCAAGAAATTTACGCCGGGGTGCCACAAGAATCTGTTCTCGGCCCCATGCTCTACACGTTGTACACTGCTGACCTACCGCTACGCCAGGGACAACCACAGCTACATTTGCGGACGACACCGCTATATTAGCAAGTAATAAAGATCCAAGACTGGCATCAGAAAACTTGCAGAAAGGCCTTAACAAAGTAAATGAGTGGCTCCAAAAATAGAAAATAAAGGCTAGTGCTGCAAAGTCAGTACAGGTGATATTTACCCTCAAAAAAGGAGACTGCCCACCTGTAAAGTTGGGCCAACATACTCTACCGCACAGCGACCATCTTGGCTTACATATTGATCGTAGACTAACCTGGAGGCACCACATCAAATGTAAAAAGCAGGAGCTTCAAATAAAATACAACAGCCTATACTGGATGCTAGGAAGGCACTCGAGACTCTCTTTGGAAAACAAACTACTGATATATAAAGTTATCCTAAAGCCCACTTGGACATATGGTTTGCAACTATGGGGCGGCGCAAGCGATTCCAACATAAATATACTCCAGCGCCAACACAACAAGATACTAAGAACAATTGCAAAAGTACCATGGTACATAACTAACAATGAAGTTCACGAGCACCTTGGAATGAGAACAATCAAAGAGGAAATTCGGAGTTTGGCAGCTAAATACAAAGAACGGTTAATTCGCCACCCTAACGAACTTGCTCGCCAGCTCACCATGGACCAATATGTGAGACGACTAAAACGTCATCATATTCTAGAGCTAGAGGACCGACAGTAGCTCTGGGCAGCAGATGAGTAGATGCTTCCAATGGGAAGTCGCTCCACATGACAGCATCACAGAACAGATTTGCTCATAGTCCTAGGGCTGATTGCAAATACACTCCAAGAAAAAAAAAAAAACAAAGTCACACCTTGTCATTACGCGTAATAGAAAGTAATTGTTTTGAAATATTTACTATTCTATATATTTTTTAGTGTGTTCGAAGTACCTATTATTGAATTTTAGAATTATTTTTATTTGAAACAGTACAAATATTTTTAACACACATATATTGCATTGGAAAACATGGACACGGTGCAGTAAAATGAATCATCCATTATAGCAACATGCAGTGACTTCAGGCCACAGTTGACACCGCGCCGACCGCTCGCTCACAGCGCAGTGCACGCGCGCTCGCAGTCTGCGGGGGCGGGGGCGGGCGGCGTGGGGGCGGGCGCCGGGCCGAGCGCAGCGTACACGTCCTCGGGGCGGCGGCTACGCGTCTCAGGCAGCGCGGCGGCGGCGAAGACGGCGTAGGCCAGCGTGAGCGCGGCGGCGAGCGCGAGCGCGGCGCGCAGGCCGCCCGCCGCCGCCGCGGGGAACAGCGCCACCTCCAGCGCGTTGCCCGCGCCCGCGCCCAGCGACACCAGCATCAGCGCGCAGCCGCGGTACTGCGCACACCACGACACTCACGATACAGTATATTCTATATATGCATGAGACAATTATAGCTATAGGTACCTTGTAGTGGAACATGTCAGCGAGCAGCGCGTAGGGCGCGGGCTGCAGCCCCGCCGCGTCCGCCGCCACCGCCAGCGCCACGGCCGCGCCCAGCGCCGGCCCGCGCCACTCGCCGCCCGCGCCCGCGCCCGCCAGCCACGCGGCCGCCGCCAGCGCCGCGCCCGTCACCGTCGCGCAACATATGATCAACGGCTGCGGACATCACACGGCTAGTGACGCTACACACACACGCGAGCACGCACACCCACACATACACATGCGTGCACGCATACTGTAACAACGTGTGTATTGGCACAAAGCTGATTCTATACTAGTATGTTGACAAACTAACTTCCACAGACGAAGTCACTATTATGTTTGAAAATTACCACTACGAAAAGTCCATAAGTCATGGTATATTATGATTAACAAATATCCTATAACATTTACTTATGTATGTACAGATTACACAAAAAGAAAGCAATAAAATAGATCTAAATCTAGGATCCGTTGAGGAAATGTATTTACGAATACCACCTGTATGTCTACAGCGGTATGGTATGCATAAATGCATTTTCCAACATAAAAAAAGATCCGTTACCACCCACAAAGATATCCAAACAAACGTAACACCTTCAAAATTTCAAAACAGGGTAAAATCAAGACATCATACCCGTCGGCCGACCCGCTCTACCAGGTACAGCGCCACCACAGACATGACCAGCTGCACCACGCCCAGCAGCAGCGCGTAGCGCGCCGGCGACGCCAGCTCCGCGCCCGCGGCGGCGGCGGCTAGGGCGGGCGGCGCGGCCAGGGCGGGCGGCGCTGGGGCGGGCGGCGCGCGCTCGTCCCGCGCGATCACGAATACGCGCTCGGCGTACTGCAGGATGGCGAGCACGCCGCACATCTCCTGCCCGATCACGCAGATGGCGCCGACGATGAAGGCGCGCCGCCGGCGCGGGTCGCTCACTGAGGGTGGGACTCGCTTTATTATTTGTTACACTCGTTCTTCTTTCACTGGCACACTGCGGTAATGGTACATCATAAAAGGCATACACTATACAGTAGGCGTTCACATATTTTAAAGGGAATACTATCAAATACAAGGGGCAATTTTCATGGCGAACGGTTTTCTAAGGTGACAGGTTACACTGTTGACCGTAGAGCGCACACTCAGTGACTCACGCATCTCGGCGGCGAGGCTCCAGGCGCGCTGCGGCGCGGCGGCGGCCGGCAGCGCGGCCAGCTGCGCTGCCAGCGCCGCGTGCCCCGGCGGCAGCCCGCGGTACCACGCCAGCGCCGCGCCCGCCTCCTGCGCGCGCACACACCGCTGTACTCTACTAGTCTAGTGTTTTAATAAACATTATACACAGCTTAGATAGTAGCTTCCCTAGACCTTTAACGACCTACCGGTAAGAAATCTCACGCTCCTCATTAAAAGTGAGCGCCTCTTTTTTTCATTTAAGAAACATTTTTTGTACATAATCGTTGAACATAATTATTCGAGTTTAAATTATTATTAATTTAGGTTTTTTTTTCAAATAATCGGTTTTGTTTTTACATCTGTCAATACTGCAAACATAAGCACACACAAAATTTAAACCGTGTAAATAAATTATAAATGATCAAATTACATTATAGGTATTAAAAAATTTAATACCTTTACTTTATTATATATACGATAAAACATAATATAATTTTCCATAATATATGTATTACTCATATACACACATATATACATGTTACTTATAATGATGATCGACGGCTGTTCTCGCTGAGACTAGGCGACTGAATAGGAGTTATTGTAATGCAGTGCGCGCGTGCACGCGCTCTCACTCGCCACTCCCTCCGACACGACCAGTGCTCTCCGAGGCAC
Organism: Brenthis daphne; assembly: GCA_947093115.1. Taxonomy (NCBI): domain Eukaryota; kingdom Metazoa; phylum Arthropoda; class Insecta; order Lepidoptera; family Nymphalidae; genus Brenthis; species Brenthis daphne. The sequence continues at coordinate 7,263,996 of OX352481.1, read as the reverse complement.
GGGCATGAAACACTGCCAACCTTCCAGAATCGGCTCTTCACTCAGACTTCCTTAACAGAGACTCAATACCTTGGCCCGACTCGGGACTCGAACCCGGAAACATACATACTGTCCGCTAGAACACTAGGTGACGTGACCGACCTGCGCGCGGCCGCGCGCCGCCAGGAAGGAGGGCGACTCGGGCGCGCGCGCGAGCGCGGCGCAGTGCGCCAGCGCCAGCGCCAGGCAGCCCGCCAGCACCACGCTGCAGGGGGGAAACCGAACGGTACACTATCTTAATTTTTTAATGAAAAACCTATTGCACTATTTCCTATCCTATAATCCTATTAATTCCTCCACGACCGCGGACACGCCGGTGTGTCGGTTGACGATAGATTTATTAGAATTTTAATTAATTTCTTAGGAATTCACCTGGAGGTGTTAATCCCATTGTTAATTATCCATACCGATATTATAAATGTGAAAGTTTGTGAGGATGGATGGATATATGCTGGGTGAAAGGCACAGAGATAGATTAAAGTCTGGAATAGCACATAGGTTGCTTTTTATACCCGAAAAATGTACGGTTCCCGTGTGATAGATATGTTTTTATTATATTACTCCATAAAGCGGTACTATGACCTAAGTAAACTTTTATATTGAGATTGATTCGAACGCAAAATATTAAAAAACAGTCAAGCATAATACTTTACTGATTGTTGATTTTTACTTATTTGTCTTTTTTCTTTCCCTATTTCATATAGAAATTGAGGATATACGTTAACTAAACTAGTTCAGCCGTTCTCAACGCTAAGCAACAAATAGCATCTCAATTCGACACATATTTTCTTTTTATATTTTATGTTTGACCACGTTTAACTTATTACGGTGTAGTCCGATTTCGATTACTTATTCATTTTTTTATTGGATAGGATCCTCAAAGTTAGCCCAATTTAAACGTGATAAAAAATATACCTCTGTATGTAGAAAATAGGGGATGAATGATCTTTCAATTACTGAAGCTTAAAAACGCTTTCTGTTTTGCTACTACTATCTGCACTAAAAATGGAAAAATAAAAACTTATTAAAAAAACCAAACTGATTTCAAACAAAAAACACTCACAAGTAAAAAATCACTGATTAATAGTTTTCATTTACTATACATATCTAATCAGGTATTTTTGAAGTCGGCGCCAGACAAGTTAAAGAACACTGTGATTCTTTTTACTTCTTAAGTATTTTTTTTTTACTAAGTTAGTAGTATCTAAGGAGATAGAATCATACTTAATATTGCGGGCCTAACAGTTTAGCCAGCGTGAGCCATGTCAATTTAGGAGTAACAAATTTAGGAGTCTTTACAAACTACATCTTTGACGCTATGGACGGACGCGACCAAGTCGATGTGATTTACACTGATTTTGAGAAAGCCTTTGATCGCGTAGACCACATAATTTTACTACAAAAGTTACATCAGTTAGGAATACAGGGAAATCTTTTTAGATGGTTTACATCATATATTAAAAATAGAATGCAAGCATTAATTATAGGCGATGCTAGAAGCAACTTCACGTGTGTACCTTCTGATGTACCACAAGGTTCAGTACTGGGGCCTCTTCTATATAATGCATATCTTTATGATATAGATAAATGCTTTAGGCATTCACAATTCTTAATGTTTGCTGATGACAAAAAAATCTTTCTTAAGGTCAAAACTATTGAAGATTGCATAAAAATACAAGAAGACTTAAACACACTAGCCCATTACTATGAAATAAATAGGATCAAGGTAAATGTTAGTAAGTGTCATCACATAACTTTCAGTCGAAAAGAGAGACCCATCTATTACAACTATAATATTAACGGAATATCCATCGAAAAAGCTACCTCTGTAAAAGATTTAGGTATTACACTTGATCAGAAACTATCCTTTTCGGAACATTACGACATAATAATAAATAGGGCATACAAACAGCTTGGATTCATTAAACGAGCTACACAAAATTTCACGAATACAGAGTGTATTAAACTTCTTTACTTTACGTATGTACGAAGCATTTTAGAATATGGCAGTAACATCTGGTCACCTTATTACCAAATACATATCAAAAGACTTGAAAATATACAAACTAAGCTCATAAAATATTTACAATTCAAGGATTTTAAATACTTTGATACATACCAAAGTGCATACAAACACTACGGCATTGAAATACTTGAACATAGACGCACAAAAAGTGACATTACTTTGTTACAAGCAATTTTAACTGGCAGAATTGATTGTCCTGACTTGCTGTCAAATATATCACTACTTGTCCCAAAATTAAGAACGCGACATACCGCCCTATTATATGAACCACCAAAAAAAACACTATATGCTAAAAACGGCATCATACCGCGTCTGACACGAACCTATAACAAATATTACAGCGACTTAGACATATTTAATCTCTAAACACGCTCTTAAAAAAAAAATGAAAATGCTTAATGTCTTCATATACCCGTAATCTATATAAATAGGTGTACATAACTGTAAATATATCCGTAACTACTATAGACCCGTACAGTTATACATAACACAGAAACACACATATACTCACAAATATACACACACACACACACAAACGCATGCACATACATACACACACACACAAACACACACACACACACACACACACACACACACACACACACACACACACACACACACACACACACACACACACACACACACACACACACACACACACACACACACACACACACACACACACACACACACACCCGCAGATACATGTAAACACATTATGTTTGATGTGCATATCAGTAGTATGATCAATTTAATTTATTCAGACTTTTTCTTCCTTTATTACTCTGTACTCTGTTGTCTAATACATACACTATTATATCTAATAGAGTAATCTAATTTTGGCCATATTTATTAATAACTCTGTGCTCTAACTGTATATCAACAATTTTATAACGCTGTAAGATTACCAATAAATAAATAAATAAATTTCTAAGGATGACTCGAACCAGCTATTGTATTTTCCCGTGGGAATGAAAGATTTTCCTGTAGTAAAAGGTATTTGAAATGTTGACCCGAGTAATATGTTATCACTACACAAAAATTAAAATCCGTCCATTGCTTTTTGCGTGAAACGCATAAGACACACAGACATACAAACAAAAATTTAAATAACTATCGTTTTAGGGTCTACATTATATACACAAAATGTTACATTAATTGTTTTTATAAAATATTCCATGTACAGATTTTGCTAAGTTACTTCTCTATCATATATATAATAAACATTATATAATAAATAATATGGATAGAAGAAGATAATATATAAAGAAAACAATAGCACAATACATACCGTTGCCCTATAGCCAGGTCCGCGGCGAGGTACATGAGCAGCACGCCGAGGTTGTGCGCCGTCGCCAGCGCCGCCACCGCGGCGCTGCCGCAGCGCGCGCTGCACAGCTGCAACCACGCTACGTCAGGCGCCGGCTAGGGCTGGCCGTATTGTCTACTAGTACTCGAATAATCACCACCGGCGGATTAGACGGATTCTAGAGTGGACACCGTGCCTCGGCAAACGACAATATATAAAGTTACTGCATAGTCGGAAGCGTAGAGCTGTATATCGAGCTCGATGGCGTTCCTTAAGAGATGGCTATCTAGCAAGGCTGATGGTGATGGAAAAACAAAAAAAAATGTGTGTTTGTGTGCAATTTACACACGGTAGAAATGAAACTCCAGAAAAGTAACCTACGAGAGAATTAAATAAATATAGAGTATCGGGAGAATAATTGTAAGATTCATTTTTTTTAATAATATTTTTACCATGTTTGAAAAGTTATTTTACATTTTATTTAACATACCTATATTACATTACACATTATTCAGTAGGTATTAATAATATAATAATAATAAATTATTTATTTCAATCATCAAAGGATCATATTTTGTTAGTAAAACATTATTATTTTTATTATTTTTTACGTCCTGTGTAATGTATTTTATCTCACTCTCTCACCATCTTAATCCTATATATTTATGTTTGTCTCTTTGTCGTGTCGCATTTTAGTTTCATCGAGTTTAAAATCACAACGATTCTAAAGAAGTTTCCCTTCAATAACTATATGCATTGTGTGTGTTGTGTGTGTTTGCGTGTACCTCTTTAGCGAGCAGCGGCGAGAGCGCCCAGGCCGCGGCGCCGCCCAGGCCGGCCGCCACGCGCGCCGCCGCCACGGCCCACGCGCCCCACGCGCCCCACGCGCCGCACGCGGCAGCCAGCTTCAGTGACCAGCATACCTGCACATTGACAATCATATTAGCTTCATCATTTCATAGATAGCCCATGTATTTCTCCTATCATTTAAACCGTTTTAGCGTAAAAGAGCAGCAAACATACACACGCACACATAAACATACAAACTTTCACGTTCACTATAATAAGAGTCCGATTTAAAAAGATATATTATACATTTACGAGTACGTGTTTATTGAGTGAAACTATATTTAACTCCTAGACTACTTTTGTTATATACATAGCTACAAAAATGTGATAATGGACAAGAAAAAGGTCAATGTATCGACTCTTCGGTGTTGATACATTACGTGGTAAACATGCGTATTGACGTCAACTTTTACTATGGTACTGTTGAATCACCGTCCCTGCTGGTTGGCATACACTAATTTTTCCAAACATTAATCCTCCATCCAATATCTTTTTATTCTTTCATTATTGCACTAAAACGATTCCAGTTTCTTCCAAATTTGATATATAAAATGACCTGTGAAGTCCTATCTACCTCGCCCACGCTACTCAATCAAAATAAGAAGCATATCGCATGTATGTCAAATAGATAATACGTCTAAATGATCGGTGAGGCGTACCGACCACGAAGCAAGCGGAGGTGCCGAGCAGTGCCACCTTGCGGCCGGCGGCGAGCGCGGCCGCGCTCAGCGGCACGCCGACCAGCGCGGCCGCGAACGTCGTCACGGCGGCCACCACGGCGGCGCGCCCCGCCGCCGCGTCGCCGCCCGCCTCGCCGCTCGCCAGCGACACCCAGCCCAGCGCCAGCCCGAATGACAGCGTCGGAACGTTGACTGCCGAACAATTCAATATTATTGTAAAATTCCTTAAGCTACGTGTGTGCGTTAACGGAGGGGGGACCAAGATGTGGGGGGCTCATTAGCATCCGGCAATTCGGCCCGGCGCGAAGCCAAGAGGAGAGCCACACATATGGAGGTGGGCAGTGTGCCATGCGGGTTGCATGCACCTGGTACTTCTCTGATAGCTTTGGCAAACCTGGCTCTCACAAGTGACAAACTAACTAGATTCATATAAATTTAATGAACGTTCAATACGATACATATTGAATGACATAGCCAGTCAAAATAGACTAAATTATGATCCAAGTTTGCATTAATTCCCAACAAGCTCGATTTTTGTGTGGGCCTTGAATACGTCATTACAAATGATATGTCAAGTCTCCATCGATCCCGCTTGTGCGTTGTTTTTTATTCGACGTCAAAGGTCACAAATTTGCGTTTTTTGCGTATATCTCTGAAACAACGAGAGTTATCGAAAAATGGTTCGAACAAAGTTTGTAGATCGTAAAATTGTCTACAAAAAATATCTGTACACTTTTCTTCTACAAAGTATTGCTTTCGAGATATCTTGATTTTAGACCGCAGGAAAATCGTATTTTCGACTATATGCACACATTTCCGCACCACCTCTGAGGTAGTGTACACGGCGCTTTTTTTTTAACGTGGTTTCCCCAGTAGGAAGTTAAAGTTATTAGCCTAAGCCACTCGAGTTACATTGTTTTCGGTATCGAAGGGTATTCATGTTTTTTTTTTTGGCGCGCGCGCGGGTAATAAAAAAAAGGTTATTGTTTTGCTACCCTTGTGTGGTGAAAAAATATATGGGGAGGTGTGTTCTTTTTTGTTATAAATGTGAGATAATGTAGTTAGTTATAAAATGAGAATAATAAAATTTGAAATAATGGTTCTATTTTTAAGTTATAAAGATTTTCAGGTAGATTTTTGGTAAGATCGGTGTACCCTGACTTCAGGGTCGATTTACTAATATATTGCAAAAAACTAGAATAAACCAATCTTTGAATGTGTTAGGTTATTTCATAACGATTCCAACGACACAAGTTACTTCTATAGCTCCCATACAAAACTAGAGATATCGTCATTTTTGGCCCCCGGGGGGTGGTTTTTTTTTACTATTTGTTTTTTTTTAAGTACCCACACAGATCCGGCCATCTTGTTTATTTCTCCCCTCCACAGATAATAGTTTAACCCGATGATGCATACTAGCCACGTATGAGTGCATATTCGTGTTTTCTATGTTTAAAATAGCCATAATTCGAGAACAGTGCACCGTACAAGAAAAAGTGTTGAGATATTTTTTGTAGACAATTTTACGATCTACAAACTTTGTTCGAACCATTTTTCGATAACTCTCGTTGTTTCAGAGATATACGCAAAAAACGCGAATTTGTGACCTTTGACCTCGAATAAAAAACAACGCACAAGCGGGATCGATGGGGACTTTTGACATATCATTTGTAATGACGTATTCAAGGCCCACACAAAAAGCTTGTTGGGAATTAATGCAAACCGGATGTCTATTTTGACTGGACTAACAAGTCTAAAGATAATATTTAAATATTTTATTCATACATTATCTATTTATTTAAATATTCGGCGCCAAGGTCGCGTGTACACTGCCCAAATATCTGGCGTAATCGAGTATCTACATCTGAGACTCCTCTCCACAGTGTTGTAACGTCGGACACAGCACTAACCTCGGCAGCAAATAGTCGCCGTGACTGAGCCCACCATGAAGTCAAACTTGCTATGTAAATATATGCATTGCTATGTACATATTACCATATTACATATGTTCATTTAAAGCAAATCTAAGCAAACATATTAATTACGAGTAATGATAATTTTAGGATTTCCATACAATCTCCAGATGATGAAGTAATGAAAAAAGTAGACCTTTTTTCAATTATTTGCTGTTCTAATATTTTGTGGGAACCGCTCTAATGGTAAATACTAAATAATTGTTTCATGTTGCAGGCAGGAGTCATGTCTTAGAGAGCTAAACAATCTGCAGAAATTTTAAATTCCAACGACATTATTGACCAATAGAATAAAAAAGAAATAATAATAATTACAAAAGGAACTAGAATTGAGACAACGAAATAAACATATTTTAAGATAGTGGAAAATAAAACAGCCGGAAACGAGACGAAAATTATGAAAAAGAGAGAGCTGTATTTGAATTAACAAATTTAAAGTGTAAAAAGAAATGTATTAATTGCAGACACGTAATGATTTATTCGAGATCATTTTACAGAGAGAGAAGGTCGGTAGAAGGAAAAACAATAACTTGCGGTAGAAAGTTATGAGAAAATCAACATTACCATTAAATATCAAGAGGCGCTAAAATAACATTTGATTTATAATATTAATTATAATACAGTTTTATAAAAATATCTAAACGGGAGTTTTCATTTAGAATAGATACCTAATCAGATATTTTCGAAGTCGGTGCTAGCCTACAATATTTTAAGATATGAATATCTAATAGATAAATATGTACCTACTTTACGTATCGAAATATATTAGATTTGCTTTGCATCGGCTGGCACCGATTTCGAAAATATCTGATTAGGTATCTATTCAAAATTCAAAATATTTTATTCAGCATTTAATTATTACAATTCTTTACTGAACGTCATGAGTCCACTACCAGTTCGGAAAGAAGAAGCCTCAGACCTGAGTAGAACTGGCGAAAGAAACTCAGCGGGACTAATATTAACTTGTTATCTTTTTTTAAGTAAAATTATAATTTACAATATTTCTATCAAGTTGAAGTAGCCTGGAGGCGATCATTTCATTCCCAAGGTGTGCCATCTTCTATAAAATTATTTATTGTATAATAGCCTTTAGCACACAAACGTTCTTTAACAATTTTTTTGAATTTGGCGATAGAAGCCTTTTGAACATTTTCTGGGATCCTGTTGTACAAGCGTATACATTGTCCATAAAAAGAATTACTGGCTCTGTGTAGACGAGTCACAGGCATTACAAGTTTATGTTTGCTCCTAGTATTAATGTTATGCATGCCACACTTCTTGGGAAATTCGTGTATATTTTTACGGACATACATAATATTTTACCTCCGTTTATTAATTTTTTACACTTTAATGCCTGGAAGTCGGTTTTTATTTATTTTTAAGATTAATTATTTATTATTTATAACTTAAATTTTGGAGATTTTGTGTGTATTTTAAAAGTTAAACAAGTATTAACTAATTACCAATAATTCGACTAGCATTCAACAAAATGATGTCAATAATTAATAAAGATTGATTAAATTTACATAAATTTGTATTAATACAAACAAAATTGAAGCAACTTCAAAATGAATCCCTACATGAGGTAAGTATCCCCCAAACCATTTCATTGAAATTAGATAAAAGCATTAACCTAAGCAACTGTCCCTTTTTTTAGAGGTTAAATAAAACAGGATTTACTGAAAAACAATATTGATTGTGTTTATAAAAATAGTACACAATAAAAGATTAAAGGCCAATGTTTTAATAAAGTAGGGCAACTATCCGGCTTTTACCCTATAGGCATCCCTAAAAATACGCACATTACCAAAACCGGTTATGATGCATCTTGTAATTCGCATTAGCATTTAGCATTATTGTTTTCTTTTATGGTTTATTTCTTTTAACATAAATACTACGTGTGTCTCTAAATAAAATTACAAACGAAATAAAACCAAAACAAAAGGGTTTAAAAAATCTAGCTACAAGTCCACATGTAAGCATATATTTTAAGTAAGCTTTTAAGCTCTTCATATATCATTTAATTACAGATACAAATAATAAAAATATACTACAGATACTAAGCATATATAAATTTTTCCGGGACCTAGCCGTGATTAGGGCAGAGGCAGACTCAACGTCGCGCACGTTAAATCCCAGTGTCATTTTATATTTGAGACTATATTTACTTATTAATAAATTTGCAGCGTAAACTGTGTGGTCCATATTTACCTTTCACACCTACCAGTTACCTACAAATACCCCAAATATCTAATTTTTGATTTTTTTACTGTGAGTCCGTACTAAGCTTTCGCTTGGGGTAGGACGTACGTTATTTAAAATATACAAATACACATTATTGTAAGCATCTTACAATAACTAATTAATTCAAATTTAATTAATTCTTGTTACTTTAAATTCTTATTATATGAATATGCCTAGTTATTTAACTCAAATCATATTAAGTATAAGTACTTGACACAGAAGTTTTGATAACTTACTCAGTATTACAATCAGCACCTGGTTCAGAGCGAACCTCGCACTCGTCAGCCACGACCGGTGGCTCTTCACTGTCATTGCTACACACTACACTAAACTATCACTTGTGCTTCACAAATTGTAATTCAATTAATAAACAAGGATATCCAAGACTTACTCATGTATAAAAATTTAATAATACATCAATAAATTTTGAATAAAAATCCACATCATAAATATAAATCGTATCATATCTATCGCTTATTTGAGAAACTCAGTAGATTTTCATAAAACAATGTAAATTCATCGATAAATATTTCGAACAATAATAATCAATTAATTGATCACCAAGGCATGTCCCGCGAGGTCCGCGCGACGGCGACGGCGGTGGCGGTGTGCGGCGCCGCGGGCCGCGCGCGCGCTTTAAGCGCTGCGCTCGCGCATGCTCCAGGTAAACACTGCTTTTAACACGCCTCTGACTCGTCCTGTACTTTACGTCGAAAACGAAATACTTCCCTGTACACACCTGTACGAAATACTTCCCTGTGTTTACAATGTACATCTATACAGATAAATAAAAGTGAAGTGTTTGTTTGTAATATCAAAATAACAGCTTTTTACTAAATGCATATGGAATTATATACGGTATATACGGTATTTATAAGAAAAACAACAATAGTGCAAGTAGCTTTAGGAAACCATACAAAAAAGCCTTATTAAAAAAGCAACTTACTGCAGAAAATTTGAATTACTCCTATACAGTAGAAATGAGCCTAAAACATTATTTTTAATAATAATCATTATACTTGCTTTAATAAGCCATTATAAATTCATCCTATTGTACTCTTATTTACTCGCACATACAAGCACGCACGTACATACATTAATATACACATACATTCGTTTACACGCACACTCACACACACACACGCGCACACACGCACGCGCGCACACACACGCACACACACGCACACATACACACACAAACACACACATACCACACAAACACACACACACACGCGCGCACAAATACTTTTATTTTTTAAATTTCATTTTTGTTTTCATTACTTTTTTTTTTTAATCTTGTAGAGGTTAACTGGAGGAATAGTCCTCTTGCATTGCTCCCGCTCAACACCCGAGGGAGCTGGGTGTAACTGAAAATCAGCGCTGCTTGAGATTTAGGTCTTAGCAGCATTAGCTGATTTACGCGAATATTTGACATTTTAAATAAAACTATTTTTTCGGATTTTGTCGCGGATTTATTGGCATTTTTGTTTCCCGACGTTTCGAATGCTTTACAGCATCCATGGTCACGGGAGAGACTGAGGTGTTACATGTCTAGAATGTATAGTTGTTACAGATAGCCTACCCACAATTAACAAAATGAAAATTGCACCAATTACATTACAATATTTTTTAACTTTAAACATTTTTATAATTTTAATTATAATTGAATATGGAAAATTATTTTTCATTTGTAAAAGTATATATTAATAGTGTTGCTTAGTAAGTTGTTGTTTTAAATAATAGCAAACTAAATTAAAATTATTATCCTTAATTAATTTTAATTTTTTAAATTACACATAGAACAATTATATGGCTTAAATAATTAATACTATATTTTATATTTTCTTTATGGTTATAAATATAATAATGGCAACACTAAATATAGATTACTAATTAATATTTTAAAATTGTAATAATTATAAAAATAATAGCAAAAATTAAATAAATAATTTTTTACCCTTTGCCATAAGTTACTTTAAGCCTTACTGATTCTGCAAACATTTGTTACTGTTTTTATGGCAATAAATACTATTTGTTATTATTATATGTTCTTTTTCTCAGCTTTTGGCTGGTTTTAACTACATTACGGGCCAAAGCCAAGTAAATGTAGCGTGTGGTATGGTGAGTGCCTGTTTAAGATGTAATTGTGTTTTCTTCTTCTAACTGCATGAACTTACGCACTATTCTGCATGTGTTTAAAATGGCAGCTTTCTGCAGACTTATATAGACGGTTTCTTCTAAATCTATTAGTTTCAGGCTATGTATAAGATGATTGGGTATGACACCTGTCGTAGAGAGGACTATAGGGATAACGTAAACTTTTTCTTGTTTCCATATTCTTGCGACTTCTTCTTTAAGTTCCGCGTATTTGCTTATTTTTTCAGATATTGTTTTTTGTAGGTTATGAGTGTTGGGAACCGCAATGTCTATCAGGTAAGTGATTTTTCTTATTTTATCCTGTAAATTTATGTCTGGTCTATTATAATGGATGGTCCTATCTGTGAGTATGGCACGATCGTAATACAGTTTGTGTGTGTCATTTTCTAGGATAGTTTGTGGTGAGTATTTATAGTAAGGTGTGTGAGTGTTTTGTATGAGAGAGTGTTTGAGTGCTAGTTTTTGATGGATGATATTTGCTACTTGGTTGTGTCTGTGAGTGTAGTCTGTTTGTGTGAGTGCTGTGCACGCGCCAGTAACATGTTGTATGGTTTCAGGTTGTATGTGGCACCTGCGACACTTATCGTTGACGACGGTAGGGTCTTTTATGATATATTTTCTGTAGTTTTTTGTATTTATAATTTGATCTTGTATAGCTATCATAAAGCCTTTGGTTTCTGGGAACAAGTTTCCTATCTTAAGCCACTTGTTAGATGCTTCTATGTTAATATGGGATTGTTCTAGATCGTGTGGGTGTCTACCGTGAAGAACTTTCTGTTTCCATTTTTCAATTTTTTGACTTTGTGTGTTAGTGTTGGTTGTGTCTGGTATGTTTGGTTCATTTAAATTAAGCGGAGTGTAATTAAAATCGTTTAAGGTAATTGTTTTGTGTATGTTACTGGTGCGTGATTTTGTGTTAAAGAATGTTCTTAGGTTTGTTATTTGTGTCTGCCAAAGGTTTTTAATATCGATTAGGCCTCTCCCTCCATTTTGTCTTTTGGTTGTGAGTCGTTCGGTGGCCGATTTAGGGTGAAGGTTGTTGTGTTTTGTGAGAATTGTGCGTGTGGATCTTTCTAATTGTTCAATATCAGTTTTTGACCATTTTATTACTCCGAATGAGTAGGTTAATATAGGTATTGCAAAAGTATTCAGGGCTTTTATGAAATGCTTTCCAGATAATTTTGTTTTATAAATTGCGTTAACTCTCCTACGATATTCTGTATTGAGTGTGTGTTTAATTTCTGTGTGGTTGATTCCTTTAAGTTGCTTGTATCCTAAATATTTATAAAGATCTGTTGAATCCATTGCTGTAATTGTGTCGGTGTCGTTAATTATATAGTTGCCGGGTTTTATTTTTCCTTTTATAATATGTAATGTCTTACACTTATCTAATCCAAATTGCATATTAATATCTTGACTAAATTTTGTAGTAGTTTCTATTAGCGTTTTCATTTCTTTTTGGTTGCTAACATATAATTTAATGTCATCCATATAAATAAGATGAGAGATAACAGCTTCAGCGGTATTATTTTTAAACTTATATCCGGCTCTACATCGATAAAGTAAGTGAGACAGGGGGTTTAGGGCGAGACAAAACCATAGGGGGCTCAGAGCATCACCCTGATAGATACCCTTTCTAATATGTAGCTGTCGAGTTCTTAATGTATTGAGACCTTTGTTTAGCTGGAGCGTAGTTTTCCAGTGTGTCATTATAATGCGCAAAAAGTCTATAATTTTAGAATTAACTTTATATATTTCTAATATTTGTATTAACCAAGAGTGAGGAATGCTATCGAAAGCTTTTTGGTAATCTATATATGTACAATGTAAGTTTCTATTTTTTGTGGTGGCATGTTTGTGAATGGTGGAGTCTATTATTAATTGTTCTTTACACCCCATATGGCCCCGTCTGCACCCCTTCTGCTCCTCAGCTATTATATTGTGACGTTCTATGTGTGTGTTGATTTTAGTTGTGATTGCTGATGTCAGTATTTTGTAGATCGTGGGTAAGCATGTGATTGGTCTGTATTGAGAAGGTTCTGATGTGTATTTCACTTTAGGTAGCATATAAGTTATTCCTGTTGCAAAAAATTCCGGTATGTCCTGTTCACCTAATACAATATGTGTTAAATTTTTTGCAATGCATTTGTGTAGTATCGTAAGCTTTTTATACCAAAAATTATGTATTTTATCTACGCCCGGGGACTTCCAATTGTGTAGTCTAGCTGTTATATTTGTTATCTCTGTAAATTCCATTGCCTCCACTGCTCTCCATTGTTCTTTTTCTTCTGCAATCCAAGATGCTTTATCATTATGGTGATCCTGCTCTTCCCATATGTTAGACCAAAATCTTTCTAAGTTTTCTTTCGTAGGTATGCCTGCATCGTTCTCAGTTGTTGAGTCGTTATGTGGTTTCTGTATATTCCTATAAAATAACTTTTCGTTCATAGCAAATGTAGCATTATCATTTTTGCGCTGTTGTCCCTTCATATACCTCTTAAGTCTGCCTACTTTAAGTGCCAGTTTTTGTTTTAATGTGTCCAGAAAATCATGAGGTGTCCTATTGCTACTTTCGTGTTTGGTGTGGATTAAACTATTCCTAAATATTGTTTCTACTTTTTTAACTACTTTTTGAGATCTATTGTTGTTAATATACTGTGTAAGTCTGCCACAGTCCGCCCTCAATTTTTCAATATCCTTTTCTAGTCTTTGTTGCCAGGGTGGTTTCATCTTGTCTCTAGATCTTGTATTTATTGTGTGTTCGGTAATTTTAAAGTTGAGTTCTTCAGAAATTACCACCGCTGTGCAATAAATTAGAGTGTGTATGTCTATCAATTGTATGTCATCAGATAAGAACTGTGGTAGGATACTTTAATTAAATACATTAACTAATCGGAAAAGTTTAGGGCTATATTTAAGTTTAGGTAATTTTGGTCTCGCTGTGGGGTCCATTCCAGCATAATGTGTTAATTGTGTTCTATATTTGTCATGTAATTCTTGTATATATGTATCTGGTGTTAGATTGTGATCCTCATCGACCAAGGTTTCAATGTCATTTTCGATCGTAAAAGTTAATGATTCGGTCTGTGTGGATGTGTGTGATGTTTGTGTGATTATATGTGGTGTGTTCGTAAATGTGTGTAATGTTTCCATGTGAGCTCCTGAGTGACTGTGCGATTGAGATTGTGTATTATGTTGTATTTGATTAATTGATAGCGGTTGTTCTTGCAGATCATTTTCATTTGTATTTCGTATTAATGTAATTGCGTTAGTTTTTTTTTATAATTCTCTGTTTCTTCCTGTATTAATATCGCCCGTACTTCTTCTTTCAATTGGTCAATAACTTCTTGTGACAAAAGTTTATTCCTAACTATAGTTCTTCTCTGGTCTGAAATTCTCTGTTCTGAAACTGTAATTTCTGGATACTGTCGTGTGAAAAGTGCGTGCAATTTTTGTCTATAGGTAGTCATATCTGTCTCTAATTTTGTAATGTGTAAGTATGTTCGCATGATGAATAGGTTTACATCTTTGCTCCATTTCATGCGAACTCTTGCTTTTCCAGCCTTGGTGGACGCGGGTAAGAAGGCGTTTGCCTCCCGCGCAACATTCAAGGCCAGCTTGGGTGGAACTGTATCTATCTGGCTATTAATTGGGGATGACGATGGCATGGAAGGTGATGATGATACAGATGGTGATGATGTCCTGTCGCCATCGTAAATGATTTCGGCTGTACTATTTGTTATTATTATTATTATTATTATTTTTAAAATGCTGTCTGTTTATTCCTGCTAATCTCCGATACGGCTGGGCCGAATTTGACGGGACTTTTACTGGTAAGTAGTTGATGTTATAAGGAGTAACTTAGGCTACTTTTATTTCAGTAAAAGAATTAGGGTTCCGCTCAAAAAAACTAAAATGTACCCAGGGACGAACCCGAGCGAAGCGAGGGTGAGTCGCTAGTTGTACATACATACACATGTATGTATATGTATTGAGACTTTAAAAGAAGCGATAGTACTCACATGTAATTCGCATGAAATAAAAAAGTTATAATGTCGTTATGCCACACCATTGTTAAGAAAACATGCTAAATATATTATATTCAATTTATTAAAATTGTAGAAAATATTCGTTAAAATATGAAATATATATTTTACACAATTTCATATTTAAAATAGATTTAATTTTCTGCCTAATACAATTGTTAAAATGAATACCAAATACCGATGCAACAAGTATTTGAGTCGTCAGACTTTAATTATGTTACTGACGCTCAGCGCTGGATTTACACTCGGGGCTAGTGCCCAGGGCGGCAAAATTCGGAGGATAGGAAAAAAATCTCTTTGCGTTATCGAAAGTGCTTTGTTTTTTCAAAAAACACATTACATTTTTCGAAAAATTGAAATCATTTACAAATTTATTTTTTGCATTTTTCAAAAATTTTATTAAAATTAAAAAAAACATTATCGAAACTTTACCCATTTTATGCAAAATTTCTATAATTGGGCGACAATTTTTACTATGCCCAGGGGCGGCAGTAAGGTTGAATCCGACACTGCTGACGGTGCACTTTAGTGTACGAGCTTTTCTTGTTTTTTTTTTTTGTAGGTAAACTAACTTTAGTACATTTATTTTAACTTTTGCTTTAATGGTCTGACAATTCTGGGATCAAACGAATGTGAAAAATTACGGAGCTTTCTGTTTAAAATACATATTATCTTATAGAGGTTAGTTTTATGATATTAATAATAGAGCCCTGCAATTAGAGCGATGGCGCAATTATCTGTAAATCTGTCTATCCCCGTGTTCCCGCACGTCCCGTTGCGTCTCACTTCCACGTCTGCACCTGCACTACCTGCCAACAAACTCGCTTTGACAGTAAATAGACGAATCGACTTTAGAGAAACCTATGACTCAGTCTGTGATAACTTCCTAACGGATCGACTACACTGACATTTAATTTTAATTTTAAATGTAAAATTGACGATTCAAAATAGCTTGTAAAAGTCTATTTGAATAAAGTACATTTTGATTTGATTTGACTGATCTCGTAAGTAAACGGGAACAAAAAGGTAAAAAATAACGTTCGCCCAAAGCATTTACTCAAACACAATACTCTACGTCAGATGTCGGTAATACCTACAAAAAGGTAATACATATTCGCAAAACGTGACATTGCGAAAAGTTGGCGTACAAACTAATTAGATACTCAGAAATATATGTTTGTGATGAGCATAAGTGCTTTGTACTTTTCCACTCACTATAATATTAAAAAATAAGAAAAGTATATTGTTCTAAAATTCATGAGAATTCGCAAAGCTATAATTTATTGGGACGTAATTTGCATAGATAAAATAGACGTCGATACCCACACAAAACTACATAACAAGTTATTATAACAGCAGTAAAAATTATACAATCACATTTAGTCCAGGAGAAATCGACGCATGAGTACCGAAAACTATTCCACCTCAATTTTTTTATGCGATCCTCTTTAAATCGCTCTACTGATGATATAAACGCGTGTTACCTTGGGGCAACCCCGCGCCATATTGTTTAAACCGAAATTGGAACTCATAATTGTGAGTGCGCGTAATAAAAAATTAAAAAACAAATTCAAATCTCAATTGGGGATATTATTAACTATTGTATAAAGATTTTTTTTTTATATTTAATTAAATTTTTTGAAACATTTTTCGTGGGTCAAAAGTATCCAAATTTGAGATTTTTCAAAGCTTTAAAAATTCATATCTCCAAAAATATTAACTTAATCGTGAAAAGTCATAGGACCTTTTTAATTTGTATTTCAATAAATAATATAAAAAAGTATTTCCAGTTGGAAAATAACAATTCCTTACAATTGTTTAAGCAATTTCGGTTTAAACAATATGATACGGGGTTGCCCATGGCAACATGGATTTATATCATCAGTAGGACAATTTAAAGAGCATCGCATAAAAAAATTGAGGTGTAATAATTTTCAGTACTTATGCGCCGATTCATCCTAGACTAATTAGCAATGCTCGATCACTTTTATGCTGATTTAATGCTGATAAAGAAAAACCATTTCTGAAAATTGATACTGGTATCGATAAGGATAACATTGTAATTTGTAACCCAGTGTTGTGACAGTTTTGAATTTAGGCAAAATCAAAACCTTTAAAACTTTATACAAATATAACAAAAACTTTATACCTATTAACCAGAAATTAATTATTATTTTAAAACTATCTCAAGACTGCAATCTCAATGAATGTTTCACGGATCCAATTGTGATAAAACTTAAGTGAGTTGTTCTATGAACGCCCACAACGGTTTCTGGCCCAAAAAAAAATTTTCGTATGTTTGTCATCTATGGTTCCTAAAACATGCTGGAGCGAAGCGAGAGTACGTCGCTAGCTTATGTTTAAAGGCTACGCTCGTACTTCCTCAATAAATAGTTTTGGTTACACGTTCAAACTAATAAAAATAAACTCTTCGGTTATTCTTGGTTCCCAATAAAATATCTCTTGCTTAGAAACTTCTTACAAGGTGTAAAACTGAGAATGTAGTTTGATTAGCATAATTATATACTGAGTCATGAATAAGTAAAATATAATAGAACATAAATGCATATTTTCCATAAATAAATACAAAACACATGATTTCTAGGAAAACCCCTTGATCTTACCCAACGTATCGAGTTTCCGATACAATCTAATATTTGTGCTTTATTACATGCTATTATTTAATTTCACTTGTATGTTTGAAGTATACGTAATTCCCCTAACATAAACAATACGATATCGTTGTGTCTAAAAACTGATGGGATGAAGGAGCCGGTGGTAACGAGAACTCTTTTAGGCCTTGACGTAAACCCTCGATTTTACCATCACACCAAAAGGTAGTGACAGTGATTCCAAAATGTCATAACATAAATACTTCGAGTTTTAGCACGTTCGATTGATCAATAATGTGCAGGAATTCACTAATTTAAATTTAGACATAATAACAAAAAAAAGTATTATAAATGTCTACAGCGTATACATTTTAACGCCCCACTGCTGGGTTCGGTTTTTCCTTTAATACGAGGGGATCATGACATAGCCCACAATCCTGCAGGTTGGTGGACTCCTCATGTCTTACGAAAACTCTCTCTTGAATGAAAAGCTCTCTTTTGAAAAGCTCTCTTAGAAATGTAGGTTTCAGAAAAATATTTTCCTTTCCTTTGACTTTTGTCTGACAAATGATATATTATGAGTTGTCTCATAAAATATGGTCAAAGATTATTAAACAGAAAGATGTTTGACGATTTAAGAACATACACTGGATTTAAACTAATATAACACTTCTATGCTTTCATTTTAACGCAAACAAAAAAAATATATTTTATACTTATTAATTACTATAGTACAATAAAAGAGAATCTTGGTCGAGAAAATTATTAAAAGCACGTGCCTAATATGAGGTCACCGAACTCGAGACAACTATATCATTATAAAAAAATTGAACCTATAGTTTTAAGAATTTTTGTCTGTCTGTCTGTCTGTCTATGACCGCATCACAGAAAAATCACTGGTGTAATTTTAAAGAAATTTGGTATGGTAATAGCTGGTTATCCGGGTCAACTAATATACTAATACGAGTATACTAATAAGTATATAAAACCTAAGAATTTGGTTTTGGTCATATGAACGCAGTCGGAGCCGCGGGCAATGCTAGTCTATGTATATATTAAAATTGTAACTAAGCCGAATCTAGACGTTAAATATTTTTTGAAAACCTTATTGAAATAGATATTATTATCGATACAGAGGCAGAATCAATAGTTTTTAGAATTTTTGTCTGTCTGTCTGTCTGTTACCGCATCACGGAAAAATCACTGGAGAGATTTTGATGAAATTTGGTATGATGATAGCTGGTTATACGGGTCAACATATAGAATACTTTTTACAGCGGGAAAATATCTCATCTCTGAGAAGTCGATACTAAACGTTAAAACGTAAGTAGGAACGAACACGAGCGAAGCGAGGGTAAGTCGCTAATCAGAAATAAATTAAGTATTTTAACGCTCGGTGCATGGCAACATTAAACAAATCGACGCTAATTTACTTTTAAAATAAAACTACATCAGTACATTTTGATGATGATTGTTCTATATTTTGAATTTAACTGAATCTGAAGCTTTAAACGATTTTTAAGATACAGAAATTCAAATATTCAGCTCAGTCGTCGATAATTACGGAAAATCGCGGTTGTATATAGTAATTTTTTTTTCTATAGACTTGACTTCTGCTAGAAGACAAAACCCTCACATGATGAGCAGTAAATCAATCGGACAGCATGTGTGGAGCGTGCGTGAGAGGCATACAGAGCGCGGGTATATCCCTTGTAAACTCTCGTCAACATAGTACAATAGCACCTACTACCCACCTATCTCTACACAAAAAGTGATAATCATTTATTGGATTTATGCGAATATTTTACATTTTAAATAAAAATTATTTTTAAGATCTTTCAGTGTTTTATCTCACTATTTGGTTTTACTATGTTTCGAATATAAAAACTAAAATATGATGTAAGCAGCCATCGATCAAAAAGTACTTTTTAATCGATGTTAACAGCGTTCTTTTGTGTATCTCGAGTCTAAAGATCATTTAATCTATCTATACATATTATAATAAAATTCTGAGTTGAATCTGTACAGTAAATATTTTTTGCGAAATCTTATTGAAATAGACATTATTATCAATACAGAGGCCGAATCTATAGTTTTTAGAATTTTTGTCTGTCTATCTGTCCGTCCGTCCGTCCGTCCGTCTGTCTGTCTCTCTGTCTATCCGTCCGTTCGTCTGTCTGTTACCGCATCACGGAAAAACCACTGGAGGTATTTTGTTGAAATTTGGTATGATGATAGCTTGTTGTCCGGGTCAACATATAGGATACTTTTTACTGCGGGACAATATCTTGTCTCTGAAAAGTTGATACTAAAAGTTAAAACGTAAATAGGGACGAACCCGAGCGAAGCGAGAGTGAGTCGCTAGTATTATATATGTAATTAAACAAAGTTATGTTTGCATTAAATTACTCATATCTTGTATTTCAACATATATGCAAGTAGACACAACTCTGTATTGAGGAAGATTCTAAATTAAAATATGCATTAAAAATAAACATGGTTTATAATGGAGAGCCTTCGACTGCGTCGAGATCAAAACAAACAACTTACAATTTCATATATTCTGTGCACATGTCTCGGGGCAACAATGAGAAACACAAATAAAATAATCATTGAAAATTATTGTGATTAATCTATACATATAATAAATTGTAACTAAGCCGAATCTGTACATTAAATATTTTTTGGAAAATATTATTGAAAAAAACATTATTATCGATACAGAGGCCGAATCTATAGTTTTAAGAATTTTTGTCTGTCTGTCTGCCTGTCTGTCTGTCTGTCTGTTACCGCATCACAGAAAAACCACTGGAGGGATTTTGATGAAATTTGGTATGGTGATAGCTGGTTATACGGGTCAACATATAGGGTACTTTTTACCGCGACAAAATATGTCATTTCTGAGAAAAAAATACAAAAACTGCAATGTAAGAGTATACTAATATGTAAAACCTAAGAATTTGGTTTTTGGTCATCTGAACGAGGGCGGAGCCGCGGGCAATGCTAGTATTTCATATGATACGTATCTGGAAGTTACAGGTAGTGTTGCGCACAATGTAACTGAGCTGCGCTTGCGCGACCGGCCGTCTCATGTGTGGCAACGCGTTCAGTAGTCATCGCTAGAGAAATTACACTAAGGAGATATGCGTTTCAACATTTGTCAACGATTTTTAACCCGGTTATTATATTATTATGTTAAAATCTTAAAATGAGGGCTTAAACACCAATAGGGCATTTTTTCAACCATCGCCGAAAAAGATAAACTGCGTGACTGCGTGTGCCAGAGGAGCATAACGATCATTTAGAGACCTACTCCACGTTACATTGTGTATGTACCTCCTAGTCTCCTAGATAACTCCGGCCACCAATAAAAACACCAATGTATTTTGCTACCATTCTCCAGATTTGCAATATAAGTTCAACAATAACGTAAACAGTAAAAAAAAGAAAGTAAAAAAAGTATAAGATGGAATCCGTAACTTGAGCTGAAGTTTCTGTTTTTCCCGTCATACAATTTATGCTATTTAATGCGAGTATTTAATAATAAAATTATCATCAATTTATATGAAATAAATTTTAGATACCTACCGTCATTTCGCTATATTACAGAATTTTCGTGAAACATTTTAGTAACCTTAATAATTATATTTTTTAAAGAATAGAAGTATATACACTGTACCTACAGGTTGGTCGGAACGTTGACGTCCAAAAATAAAATTTAGGTCCCTCGTATGGTACGGTAGCCGAATCACCCCCACGTATGTTACGCGACTTTTCATAATTTACGAGTTATGATTTTCTTTCTGAACTTATGAAAATTTTCGACCCAACTTAAAAATTAAAAAAAAAATAGAAGACTTTGTCGAGATTTGTTTTTTGCTATTAAATATTCATAAGTAGTACTTTTATGAATAAAACCATCAGCTTCGTAACTGTGATGAAAGTTATGTTAAATGTTGTTATTAAGTGAAAAATTGACGATCGGTCAATTATGACTTAAATTTTCAACTTTAAGTAAAAAAATCTAAACAGGTGACTTCATGGTTCCTAAGTAGACTCAAGAATGAGCCATCCTGTCAGCTTTTACAATTATTAAAAAAAAAGTAGTAATCATTATTTTTGCAAAAAGAAAACAACAAAACACAACAGTCTGACAAATAATATATTTTTTATTCAACCGATTAATTATCGGGCGAATAGCAACAACCTCCTTTATTTATTATTCGTCCTATTAAAATACGAAAAATTATTTTTATTCGTCCTTATTTTAAGTACAAATAGCAACTACCTAAGTTTATAGTTGCAGCCCTGAATTGGGCAGTCGATGGTGCTACAATCATATATATCAGGTTATGAGAGTATGATTTGAATGAAGTTAGTTTTTCTCATATTCTGATTTAAAAATTATTTGAAGAAATTTTGATGAAATTTTGCACACAGATAGGATATGACATCGATTGACACACAAGCTACTGTTAGGCACCAACAGCCGTTATAATAAAATTCTTATACTATCACTTACACGTTGTTCCCTTAAGTTCTCTTCTCTCCATGTCTATTGTTGATTGTACTGAAAAAATACAAATTAAAGTTATTTATTTAAAAATTAAATTCCGTGACCACAGGGGCTACTTTGGCTAAAATCGGCCCTCAAAGACTAAAATTTTTTTTTGATTCTAATTGATAGCTTCATCACAATTGATAACTATATCTGTATATGCGCAATCGATATTGCGTTTTCTAAAGTACTTATTTTACTTTAAAGAACAATAGCAAATTTTTATGTGAATGTTTTTAAGGCGTCTTAGATTAGCACATATACAAAACTTAATTATTTAATTTGCTCGTTTTTTTACGGCTTTAGTTTTTCATGGTAAAGTCACGAAGAAATGTTTACATAATAAGCTACTAATTGATTGTTATTATGTACTTCCGGTTTAGCCATTCGTAAAGGATGATGTAAAAACTGTTGCCACAGAAGAAAATAGAATGATAATAATAATTATATATGATCGAACGAACTTCTCAAATGAAGTTCGATCATTATTATATGAGTCACTTCATTGAAATTCCCTCATTAAACATTTTTGCAAATGTAAAATATTTTTTGTTAAAAAAATTATGATTTTATGACATTTTTCGGATAGCAATTTTTTTTTAATTAATGGAGTCAAACAAGAATCAAATAAATATTCAAAGTGACTGGGTTCAAGAGAACTTCTGTTATAATTTACTGCAAAACCTAAACAATGCAATAGTTTTGAAAAACCTTTTTGTGTTTATTATAGTTATCTGTAATACAAAGAACACAGAGCCTGATGAATGAGTTATAGCTTGTTTCAACACATTAGTAAATGTTCTATGGGCTACTGAAAGGCCTTAGGGCATATTACTCTCTTCTCAAATTTAATTCATCTTCAAATTGAAATTTGAGCTGTACACGTGTTTGCTTTCTCAAAAATAGATAACAAAACTGAAGGTAAGTATATCAACTTGTGTTACTAGCGTTGTTGTAAACAACGAAAGCATTAAAATTAAATTAATTATTTTTTTGGAATTAAAACTCTAGCAGTATGGGAAAATTCTACCTAAAATTACAAAGTTATATTAAGTTTGTAATATTAAGTCAGTAATGGTGAGAGAGGCTGCTAGCGTGAAGTACAGACTTACTGGCGAGATGCAGACGGCCGCGGTTTGTTTGGGTGCGCAGCTCTGAGCATTTGCCGAGCTGGCATCTGGCGGTTCAAAGGGCCCTCTGCACGGGCCTTTGCACCTTCCCTGCGGTTTTGCTGATTACACGAGGGCCTGTTTCAGGTTCACAAACACTAGAATATCGTTTGTGAATTTGAATCCATAAATTATTATTCCGTTGTCGATACATTGTTTGTTCTTTACTACGCGCATTAATACGCGCTAAGTTGATTAGTGAAAATCGTCCGCATTCCACATTGATTGTCACTTTTTATTTTAATTATCGTTTCATTTTAACATTTGCAAGTACTACTGTTGATCAGCTTCTTGAAAATCGGCAAGGAGATTAGAGGGCTTGTTTTATTGGCGAGAGGTATTAGAAATTGCCTTATTATTTAATTTTAGTGCTAGCAGAGGAGTGCATTTTTTCGTTAAATTTAAATATATAAATAGGTAAACATATAGGTACCTAATCTTTTAATAGATTATATTTAAACTCTTTTAATATAGTACCTTATTTAAGACTATTCTTAAACAAATTTTAGCCTATGCTAAAATTTGCGCCAAAATATGGTGAATTTCCTCACCAAATGGATCATTTTCAGTCTCCTTTCATAGTGTTATGAGAACCTCTGGATCGAGTACTGGACCCACATTGGGACCATTCTTTTGAAAAGCGAATTTCTGCGCTAGGCATAAGTGTCCTGATTGGAATTACGAATTGTCATTAATTTTAGCCTCATTAATGTTTTGATCTAGAATACGTCGATCCCTAATGAAAAACACGATGACGATGGTTAGGTTCCTTTGTGTTTAATGTACAACTAATCGCCAGGTAAAACTAAATTTACATAATAATATGTGTGGTTTAATGCAAAATAATAATGGATCATTATTACTTTTTGAACATGTTATAAAATTAATAAAGCTCTCGTGTTAACTCAAGGTTAACCGCCAGGCAAAAGCTTTCGAAATGAGCTTATTATAACATAAGGTATATATTATATATTTTATACGTATACGTACGTACGTACGTATTATATATTATATATTTCATACTTTACAGTTTTAGTCGTCGTGTTAACTCACGGCAAACCTTCCAGGTAAAAGCTGTCGAAATGAACATATTACAATATAAGTTATAAATTGTATATTTGATACTTTATAATTTTATACGACCGTCATGTTAACTCACGGTTAACCGCCAACCAATTGAAATATACTTATATTTATTATTATCTTAATAATAGGTTTTGTTTTAAGGTTATATAATTCTATGTGGCCCTCGTGATAACTTTCAGTTAGCCGCCATTCTTTAAATAGTATTATAAATTTATATGTAATTTCACAGAACTATACGTGGAGATCTTGAAAAATGATAGCTGCCGTTGCGCATTTCGCCGCAACCTCTTCGCAGCCAGGAGTAAACGGGTCATATTTTGGGACGTTTATACGTTCATAGCGTATGTTCATCATTTATATATCAATTTAAAGCAAATTTTTTTCTGTGCATGATAAAATACCTCTACCTATGTAAAAAGGGCCTCAAAGGAAAGAAAAGAAGGAAAGAAAAGAAGGAAAGAATATAATATTATGTCATTTATCGGACAATAACAACGGTTACCATGGCAAAGATAGATTAAAGTGAAGGAGAGTTAGCGCGTTAGTTATCTGTTTGTATGGCAGCTATCATTTTTCAAGATCTCTACGTATAGTTCCGTGAAGTATTCTGTGTAGTATAATTCATTGTAATAACAAATACATCGTTTTTATTCCAAAAAGTCAACTATTATCTAGTTAATTAAACATACTCGCGGGTACATTTGAATAGGCGCCCCGGTCAAAACATATTGTCCCTTTTATTATTGTATATAAACAATTGATTTCGATTAAATACGCTATGAACGTAACAATCTTGCAGTGGGATCTCGATCCATAATATAATTTGAATCCGACGATGTTTAAACAATTGTTGTTCCTTAAGTTTCTTGAATTCCCATTAGTTTACATCTTTCTTCTTCTTCTTGAACATATTCACTTTTATTTGGAATTTTTACCCGAAGAGTACACGTGTGCTTGCTACTTCGCACGAAAAAAGAATGACGGCACTGACTCCGAGTAGTAGGGTCTAGGGATGTAGACATTAGCGAGTAACGAATTTATTTTAAGAATCCATATACATATCGACTTTTAAAAAAAATCTCTTAAATGTGTGCGAATGCTACCTTGTAGATTAAAAGGACTACCTGGTTATATTATATCTGAAGGATGAAGCGAAGAAAAATAAATTTAATATTATCTCCATTTTAATTGTTGTTTTTATCATAAGTATATTATTGTGTAAAGTTCGTATTTTAATAAATTTTAAATTACCTAGTACTTGGAATCATATTTTTATACAGGTGTATAAATCTGTATAAAAACATGTAAATTAAATAAACACGCAAATAACGTACTTTTGTGTATATATAGTCCACCACTACCGACTGTATGTTTTGTATCCAAAAATAAAGGAGGTAGGTATAAGTATGTTTTGAGGCTATAGGCCCCGTTCAACGATTTAAAAAAATCATATCCATGCCATTTATAAAATACGTTGGCAAACCCGGAATTAAGAGGGATAAAAGTGGAGGGCTTAAGCATATTGTGATAATTTGAAATGTTATTTACTTACAATTTTTTATTATTCTTCCTATTTACAGTAAAAGAAATTACAAACATACTTTTAATTATAGGAGGTATATAATATATACACATAAGTAGGTAGGTAATATATGCCAACCTATCTAATTATGCGTATATATTATATACCTTAATTTGATGAGACCTTATAATTTTTTTTTCAAGAACAAAGCGTGAATAATAATACAAATGACCACTTCCTAACATTTCATTTTTTGTATTGTTTTTTTAACAGACTTCCAAAAAGTTTCTCAATTCGTCGGAATGTTTTTTTTATGTAAGCCTCCGTTTAGTTATTTTTTACATTTTAGTGCCTGGAAGTCGTTTTTTTTAAGTTTTTATAATGGAATATGAATTGAAATGTAGATTTTAATTAGAAAAATGAACACTTATATAAGTTGTGTATTTTTAGCTGTTTATTTGAAGCACAAAAACATCGCCATATGGCATCAATTTTTTGTCACAAATTAATGTTAAAATTATAATTAGTATGATATTAAAGCATTTACGTTTTTATAATATAAGTGTTATCTACTTTATTATTTTTATATTTGATAATGTTATTCTCGCTTAATTATATTTATATACTTCAACATTGATAAAGTGGAACTTAATTATTTTTCTTTTTAGGGGAAAAGTGCTATCCCATCAAAAACATCAGAACTAGATATTTTTCATGATACCTTCAATAAATTTAACTTCAAAATATTAGAATATTATTTGTCCAAACTGTGATTTAAATATAAATAGAATAATTATTATTATTTTTATTTTTACTTTATTTTATATTTTTAAATTATGTTATTTCTAATTTTTGTTAATTTTGTATTTTTTATCAATTAATAATTCCATAATATTATAAATGCTATGTACACTTGTAATTGATATACATGTCTGTTTCTTTTTTTTACTTTAATTATTGTATTGAATTGTTTTATCATGTGCATTGTAAGTGTGCTTAATAATAAATAATAAAAAATGTGAAAAAGGGAACCAAGTTCAATATCTATACATATAAAAGAACCGTAGAGGTAGAATGTCTGTACATAGTCTGGCCATAAACACTGTTACAATTAAAAATAAACAAAATATTACATTTGAATTTTTAATCTGTCATTTTTATATGATTGTTCATTGTGTTTTCTCATTTTCACGCAAATACATTGTAAAATATTTTGTGATATTAAAATGGAGAAATGTTACGTGCAATAAAAAAATGTTTTTTTCTTTGTAACAATATTTATGGCAAGACTATGTACGTAGAAAAAAAATGCTAAATACCAAGTCCTACTGACTTGGTATTTAGCATTTTTTTAAACCGACTTCCTTAAAAAAGGAGGAGGTGCTCAATTCGGCTGTATGTTTTTTTTTTGTTTTTCATTTATGTTTGTATCTGATGGTAAGGCCAGAAGGTGGATGGGTGGAACTCTTCAACGGCTAATAGTAAATACTTTGAGTTTGGGCTTATTTTGTTTGATTTGACAAGCCTAACACGTTAGAATTCTTACTTTGCTAGTAGACAGTTGTAGTGTCTACACTAAAAAGGGAAAAATAAAAACTTTTTAACAAAAAAATAAAAACCGACTTCAAACAAAAGCACTAAAAAGTAAAAAATAACTGATTGGTAGTTTTCATCTATACATATAATAAAATTCTAACTGAGTCTTATTCAAATAGACATAATTATCGATACAGAGGCCGAATCTATAGTTTTTAGAATTTTTGTCTGTCTGTATGTCGGTCTGTTACCGCATCACGGAAAAACCACTGGCGGGATTTTGATTCAATTTGGTAAGGTGATAGATGGTTATCTGGGTCAACATATAGGATACTTTTTACTGCAAGAAAACATCTCATTTCTGAGAAAAAATACAAAAACTGTAATGTAAGAGTATACTAATATGTAAAACTTAAGAATTTGGTTTTTGGTCATCTGAACGCGGGCGGAGCCGCGGGCAATGTTAGTTTAATACACATACCTAATCAAATATTTTCGAAGTCGGTGCCAGCCGATACAAAGCAGAGCACTTCTTTTACATGTTATGTTTTTCATGGTACAAGTTTTTACCACAGTTAAAATAGTTCATAATCACTGAAATTTATTTTATTATATGAGAAATGCTTTTTTTGGTATTTATAAAATCAAGAATTTCGATAGTTGATATACC
Organism: Brenthis daphne; assembly: GCA_947093115.1. Classification (NCBI taxonomy): domain Eukaryota; kingdom Metazoa; phylum Arthropoda; class Insecta; order Lepidoptera; family Nymphalidae; genus Brenthis; species Brenthis daphne. Next base: position 7,235,520 of record OX352481.1, on the reverse strand, counting down.
TACATACTCGTAGATGGATCAACACCATCACTTATTTATCTAAGCAAAGAAAAATAGCCCAAAGAATTAATTGATTAGAGCCGCCCATTGTTTTAGTAAGTATAAGATGGGGGATGTGCCAGTGTTATTGTATCTGTGGTTTTGCTACGGTGAAATCACGGAAGATAAAAACAATGTTGCTACCCTTCCATGAGTGAAATAGAACACACAAACTAACCGACATGCCTTCACTACGCCCACACCTTCATCTGCTTCATTGAAATTTACCAAATTTCACTCACACAAGTAAGTGTGGTGCCGTCTTGGACATAAACAGTTAAAGACTCGCATACTGTTTCCTTAAGCACGGCGTTTCCCGCAATGAGGAAGGTAAATCCACAACGATACTACACTACCTCGGTTAGATGTTACATCTAGAATATTTAATTATATTGTTAGGTAATAGTTTCGCTACTATATTTTGTACTAAATTAGACCGACAATAATTGCAAATCATTAAAATACGATAATAAAAAAAGATTTTTTGTGGGCATTGGTTATACCTATACTTTCCTAGTAATTTTTCGTCACAGCTGCCATTCTTAAAATCTATTCATTAAGGCGTATTTCTCTATATGCCAGAAAAATAATAATGCAGTGCAATTACGAGTAGAATTGTGTATTAAATGTGCGAACGCAAGTGCAACAGGTCACTAAATCAAATCCAATTATACATTATGCAACAAATACTTTGCGGTTTTATCTGCGCTTAAATTATTCATTTCTTAGTATAAAACAAAGTCCCTTCCCGTTGTCTGTCTGCCCCTATGAGATATAACAAAAACAAAACAAACAATAATGTATGGTTGAACTGTGTATCTTATATAGGTCTACAGAAAAATCCGCGATGGTATATGTCTATCTCTTAAGGATAACATAGGTAATATATCCATTTTAATTTAAAACGTACCTAGGGACGAACCCGAACAAAGCAAGGGTGAGACGCTAGTTAGTTATAAATAGAACTGCCAAGCAACTAGTTATCACTTCTTCTTCTCCCTGCCCATCACTTGGGGTCGGCGCAGTACATCTTCTGTAAACTGCTGAATGATTTGGCAAAAGTTTTACGACCGGCCGCCTGCCTGACGTCAACCCTCCTTGGGAATCAACTAGTTATCACTTATAAAAAATAAAATAAAATAAAAAATAAAAATCTTTTATTAGCGAGCAACATAGGCTCATAGTTGGTTAGTACAATACAATTACTTAAGAACTATGTTAGTAAAACAAAATACAAATAAAATAAATAAATAGCTACCATAGGGAGATTGATCCAGTCACATTTTGTACATGTCATACTTATCATCTATTAATATATTTATTTACATTCGTGTTCCTACTGAGACTGCCGCAGTCGTTCGGTATATATCTTTTAAAATAGTCATTTAGGTATGTATTAAATATCTATGATTTCTTCATAAATACCTATAATATAAAAATATACATAACTGAGCGTTTAAGTGTGTTCTTATTTACAAACAAAAAACCTTACAGAAAATAAAGATAGCAGTTAGACAGTAAAGTTCAATTTATTATTACACTTAAATCAACAATAATCCATAATATTAATTCTTATAAGTAGAATACATATTATCTACTAGCGGCTCACCTTCGCTGCGCTCGGGTTCGCCTCAAGATAAACAAATCTATCCCACGTAATTTTTTCCGGGATAAAAAGTAGCCTATTTGTTATTCTGATGTATGAACTATATTATTGTAAAGTAGTAGTAGTTTTTGTATACTAAGCTGTATAAGTTACTATAGTTTTTTAACTAAGGCATGGGATTTCTTTAATTTTCCGGGGTGAAAAGTACCTAAAATGTTGACCGGGGATATAAAGTACCAACATGTAAAATTTCATTTAAATCTATCCAACAGTTTCGGAGACTAGCCCGTACAAACAGACAAACAGATAAACGGACAAAAAGACAGAGAAACAAAAAAATTGAAAAAAAACTGAATTTGTTCTATTTTTCTTCTTGCCTCTGGCTCGGTTTTTAGCATTTTTATTGTATGTACAGACATTCGACCTCTACAGTTTTATTATATGTATAGAATATAGAATAATTCCTCCACGACCGCGGACAGGCCGGCGTTAAAGTTAATATTTAACAATAGATTTCTTAGAAATTTAATTAATTTCTTAGAAATTTACCTAGAGGTGCAGTTCAAACTTACCTGGTAGTCTCTTTGGGTCTCCCGGAAGTTAGGTTTAGTCTTAAGCTATAAAAAAAAAGTAATATATATTACTTCAGCAATGTAAATTTTCTTTAAACATTTTGGAACCACTTTATCTAAATCGTCATCGTTGATGTGCATAAATAATGAAAATAAATATTTAATTTACCAAAACTGACGCTTTATTTGTGTCAGCTTTTTTATTAATGTTGATTTTGCCAGCACACATATTTAAGTAATAACAAGTGCCATAATATTATATCTCACGTGTATTCGTTAAGATGATGTAATAATGCTAAATAGGCACTTAATTATATTTGCCGTCGAATGCATGAAACAGAAAACATAGGTAGGTACTATATCTATCCAAGAAATTACCACAAAGTATTTATACTTATTATACTACTAGCGGCTCACCCTCGCTTCGCTCGGGTTCGCCTCTAGACAAACACTAATAGAAATCTATTAGTTCCCACGGGAACCGTTCATTTTTCCCGGTAGAAAAGTAACCTGTTGTTTGACCGGCAATATAAGGTATCAGAATGTTAAATTTTACTAAATTAGGTGCATAAGTTGTATAAGTTATAATAGTTTTTTAACTATCCCACGGGAACCATTTAATTTTCCGGGATAAAAAATATCTAAGACGTTGTCCGGGGATATAAGGTACCACCATGCAAAATTTCATTTAAATCCGTCCAATAGATTCGGAGATTAGCCCGTACAAACAGACAAACAGACAGAGAAACAAAAAAATTGAAAAAAATCTGGATTTGTTCTATTTGTCTTCTAACATCCACCTGACTCGCGATGGCTTATTATTAGCGTATTTCATGTATAACTTTGGTGTTTCTATACCGATTTCTATGATTCTTTTTTATGAAATAGTTAATAATGATAACTTTTTTAATTAGGGATGACTGAGAGTGTTATAAACGTAAGAGTAGACAAATATAAATCAGAAAGCTTCGAACTGCTAAGCTATCGGGAGTTACACGTGTTATTGTGAGTCAACCATAAAAGATAGACATATGCTGTCGTGGGATATTTTTTATATAATTTTAAGGAGAACATTTCCGTCATACATGATTTCTGTGTAGCTTTAACCATTAAGGTTGCACACGCGACGGAAGCTTAAAAAATGGAGTAACTTCTCCCGTTTTCCCAACATTTCCCTTAACTGCTCTGCTCCTATTGATTGAAGCGTGATGAAAAGTATACTATAACCAGCTCAGGAGTATGAAAAATAATTGTACCAAGTTTCGTTAAAATCCGTCGAGTAGCTTTTGTTTCTATAACGGTTATACAGACAGACAGACAAAAATTTTACTGATTGCATTTTTGGCATCAGTATCGATCCCTAATCACCCCCTGATAGTTATTTTGGAAATATATTTCATGTATAGAATTAACCTCTCTACAGATTTATTATATATTATAACTATTATTATCTCATTTTTTTCTCAAAAATTACTGTTACATAGAGACAGACGGACATGGCCAAAGAACCCTAAAAACGCCTTAGCCTTCTAAGTGTTTCACTTGCCATAATCCAAGTTAAATCCATCATCCTATTGAAAGTTAAATATCAATTAAATTGACGATTCATACGTGCTTGTAAACATACTTATGTCTACTTGAATAAAGTTTAATTTCATTCCATTTCATAAATAAATATTATAACTAAATTTTAAAAATAGTGCTACTTATACTCACTAAAATAAATAAAGCGCTAAAACACGAGAAATTAAACAAACTAATAACAAAAAACCAAAATCTTAAGATATTTCTAGAAATGAAGTCTCAACTCTCGAATCGCGGTATTTTTGATTTTGAGAACCCGCCAACCAAACTAAAAGCACATATAATTCAATTTAATAAAAATTAAAAAAAAGTTTTCTGAAAAAGTTCATGAAATATTTAAGCTAGAAAACCGTCTTTGTTATAATTATATGAAGTCTTTACAAAAAGAAAATGTTACTTATCAAGCTTACAGCTTTGTTAATCTTTTGTAATCACTTAAAATTCGGTAGAAACATGGGATCTAGGTTATAACCTTCAATCAAAAATACTACTAGATAACATGTCCCATACAAATTACAAAATCAAAGCTAAATCGCGAGTGTTATACATAAAGTATTGTAATTCGGCCCTGTCCTTGAAATAATTATATTCTGAGAGCTGGCGACGAATTTTGGGAAGGTCCTTTTGGCAAGTTGAAATTGTGAAAAATATAATTTCATAAATTGGCGAGTCCAGTCCCGCGAGTCTTTTAGAGCGTTAGGAGTTATTTCGTTACTGCGCAGTATATAACATTTGCAAAAAAAATATCCAAAAAAAAACATATTTTTGGCAACTTGGTAATAAAGTGTACAAATGAGTACTCATTTGTAAACTTTATTTGCGTCTGGGAATGGTTTAAAACCGGTAAATTCGTCTGGCTATTTGCAAGTATTATTGAAAATTACTCAATAAATACGTGATTAAAATTTCAGATTGCCAAAAGTATATTTTTGGGAATTGTAATAAAGTACCTTTGGAGAGGTTTGGCAATACTTTATAACCGACAAAAACGTCTGGGGTTTTGAATTATCTGAAAACTAAATTAAAAGATTAAACAAAAATCAAGTTTACTGAAAATAAGACACTCCGTATGAAACATTTTTTCTTCGCGCATTATTTTTGCAACTATTAAAATACATATTGCGATGTTGTGAACGTATTTACGCTTACACTCATTGCAACAAGGAACATTTTTACTCTAGGGAGCATTGCAGTGTTTCAATAGAACTAATCGAAATATACGCTCACTTTGCAAGTGAGGTTATATTTACCGAGACGGATTTCTTACGCCGACCCGATATCAAGTAGTATTGTTGATCGATGGTTATAACCATGAATGACAAAAGTTATAACTAAGTCTTATAATACTTTCTTAGATTTACGCAAATGTTTGACATTTTTAAATAAAACTATCTTTTCGGATTATTTTGCGGATTTTTGATTTTTGGTTCCCGACGTTTCGAATGCTTTACAGCATCCATGGTCACGGGAGGTGTCTCATATATACATGTCTTGAAGGTATAGTTGTTACAGACAGCCTACCCACAATTAACAAAATGAAAAATGCACCAATTACATTACAATATTTTTTAACTTTAAACATTTTTATTATTTTAATTATAATTGAATATGGAATATTATTTATTTAATTTTTGCTATTATTTTTATAGTTATTACAATTTTAAAATGTTATGACCATGGATGCTGTAAAGCATTCGAAACGTCGGGAACCAAAAATCAAAATAAATCCGCGAAATAACCCGAAAACATAGTTTTATTTAAAAATAACTAACTCTTCATAACTCTGGTTTCTATTTTTTCCTCAGAATATTTGAAATGGCTCAAATCACTTGATTACTTTAGGCTTACTAATAATAATAATAATAATTTTATTATCCAAAAATTTTTTGCAAAAAAGTTTTACAAAATAATTTAGCCAAATAAACAATATCGTTATAAGGTGAATGAAGCATCTGTAGCTGAACTAGGAAACGTGTATTTCAGCTAGCAGCGCCAAAACCTTCCAGAAAAAGACATTGCTTGACATGCCAAAGTAATATTTAAAACAAAAAAATAAAATTCAAACAAAAGAGATAAAAAAAACAAAAAGATTCTGCGTAAACATTGAATGGAAGTGATCCTCCCCAAGATAAATGTGTGAGTGTGTATGTGTATGTCTCTTATCTAACGTTCTGAATTTATTTTTAGTCTGGTGACTGTTCGACAGTGTCAATCTTTATTTGTCATCCATGGTTGACACTTGACACTGTCAAGACTGTCACACAGTTTTGACTATGAGTTTTTCTTAGATAATATTCTGAGACTGAATTCATTCTTTTCTGTCGCATGTCTGTTCAGTTCAATTATCAATATAAGTCTATAACTATTAAGTATTAAACTAGGTTGTAAATTAATAGTTTATTCCTAGTTTTAAGTAATTTAGCTCGATTTTCGGTAACGTTAACATTTACTTAGTGTAATCAGATAAAATTATAAATTGAAATGTTGATGTGATGCTAAAACTGCAAGATGTTATCGCGCTACGTGGTATCCCAAGTGAAGCACAATTCGTACTTCCTTGTGGGATTAGGTATTGGGCTATGGCTGGCGCTGGCGACGGTTCCACTGGAAGAGGACGTGGCGGCTTGCGACGGCGCGGCCACGGTGACGACGCCTGATGACTTCGAGCCGCAGCGCGAGGAACGCCCGTTGGGGCCCGCAGGCCAGTCCGGCCGCAGCGTGCAACGCCCGAGATACTATAGTACTGAGCTAGGAATGCGTGGTGGTTTACTTGCAGGTAACAAAAAAAAATAGATATCATAAAATTATTTTTTAAATTGGAAAATAAGCAAATTGTAAATATATATGAGAATGTAGTATTTACAATTTTTTATTTTATATATGTATCTCCACTTCCTCAGGTGAAAGTTGCTTCTAGTATTACATTTTAGACTTTTCGCCACCAAGTAATTGGTATGTCTGTTTCTAATGTAACTTCTGTAATATAAACAAATATAAGTATTGTTTTTTTTTCGTGTTAAAAATATTGATATTGATCAAAGTAATTATATTTTTAATATAAAATATTTAAAGAGAGACAGACAAAATTTAAAAAAAACTGTAGATTTGGCCTTTGTATCGATAATAATGACTATTACAATAAAATTTTCCAAAGAATATTTAATGTACAGATTTGACTCAGAATTTTATAATATTTATCTATACTAAAATTATAAAGAGCTAAAGTTTGTGAGCTTGTGACGTTGTAGGGGGTAACTCTGGATCTACTGAACCGATTTAGATGAAATTTGGTAAGAAGATAGTTGAGACCTTGGAAAGGACATAAGATACTTTTTATCCACGAAATCATCCCTTAAGGGGGTGAAAATGGGAATGGAAGTTTGTATCGGGAAGTAAGCTACAGAAGAACCCGAGCGAAGCGAGGGTGAGTCGCTAGTAGCTTATAATATTGTGACACTTTTTTAAAAACCAGACAACAATAAAAACAACAACAACAACCTTTTTATCATTTGATGTTTATATATAGGTATTTGTTATCTTTTAATGGTTCTGCATAATCAGTAAGAATATGTATGCAGGTTTTAACAGTAACAATTTTAAAATAAAATTTGATGGGCTGCGGACTGCAGTCCCCAATTTTATTGGCCATTAGATTGTGGGTGGGATAATTGAAAGTGATTCAAGCATACCTTTTCTTTAATCATTAACTGTGTAGCTTCATGGTAATATTTATTAAAATATTAGAGACTCACCGTCGCTTCGCTCGGGTTCGTCCATAGCTTGCTTCCCGTACAAACTTTCATCCCCATTCTCACCCTCTTATGGGATGATTTCCGGGATAAAAACTATTTCACTCACTCACTTTTCATATCATGAGATTTAAAAAAAACCTATTTTAGTAAATAAAATTTCTTTTAATTTTCTTCTATACAAAACTTGTCCTGACAATAATAAATACAAAAAAAGATTTTTTTTTCAAGTGTACATACATATGTACATATATCAGATTCAAATATCAGGTTATGGTGTGGTAAAACTTATTGAAAAAATCACAAATTGGTTTACAATTAGCAAAGACTTACAAAGTCTTTAAAGTTTAAGTACATATTTAATACCATCTCGTCGAAGTTGATAAGTAAAATTATAGGCTGTAGTTATCGACCACTTGATTGGTATGTTACTAATTATAGTATATTAATACAAACATTTTTAGCATCAGTAATGTAACATAATGTAAAATGATTTCCAGGTGTTCTCAGCTCCGAGGAAGTGCTGGAGACGCGCGCCGCGGCGCTGAACAAGACGGCGGCGCGCCTGCTGCCCGCGCTGCGGTTCTTCATCACGGCCAGCACGCTGCAGGCCGCTCCGGGGCGCGCCAACGTCGTCGGCTTCACCGACACCAGGGAGATGCTGAAACCCTTCCACGCACTCAAGTATCTCGCAGACAATTACTTGGAGGAATATGACTTCTTCTTCCTTATCTCCGACACGTCGTTTGTGAACGCGCACCGCCTGCTCGAGCTCGTGTCGAAGCTTAGCGTTAGTCAGGACCTCTATATGGGCACAGTGGCGGACGATGACACGCATTATTGTACATTAGGTGAGTACTTTGTTATAGTACATTGCTATCATTGTTATTCGTTTTATCACATTTCTTGGATATATGTATAAGAATGGCCTGTGGAGCCGACGCGTGGCATTTTGGCATACATCACTGACCTATCTCGAAAGAGGAAAAACGTGAAGATAAAAATATACTTAATGCTACATTTTTGAGTTCCGTATCGTAATCAAAAAGCAAAAATGCAACTCTTACATTTCGACATGTCTGTCGTACGGTGCCTCGTGACTTCATGACTTGTAATTAATGGCTGAAAAAAAATGGAATCTACATAACCGTGTATTTATAGATAGCTTTTTGTAGAGTTTTTTAAGAGATACATTGTATGTACTAGAAAATTGTAGGTCTACAGAAAAGTCCGCAATAGCATATGTATTTAAAACGTACCGGTACCTAGGGACGCTTCCGAGCGAAGCGAAGGTAAGTCTAGTTTATTGTAAAGAACCATAATATACATATACATTATTAAACATTTTAACTTCTATAAGTGCAAGTGGTGTAATTGCAATATGGTGTCGGGTGCGCAGAGGGCGGCATCCTGCTGTCGAACTCTGTGCTGCGCGCGGTGCACGGCGAGCTGGACTGGTGCGTGCGCAACTCGTACTCGCCGCAGCACCACGAGAACATCGGGCGCTGCGTGCTGCACGCCGCGCACCTGCCGTGCGCCGCCGCCGCGCAGGGCCAGCGCTACGCTGCGCGCGCCGCCGCTGGCGCGCTGCGGCCCGCGCTGGCCGACGCCGTGGCCGCGCACCCTGCGCTCCACCCGCGCGACTTCCACCGCCTGCACGCCTACGTGGCGCGCGTGCGCCTGCAGCGCGCCGCCGCGGCCTCCGCCCGCGCGCGCGCCGCCGCCGCGCTCAGCGCGCGCCGCCACCCGCGCGGCTTCCGCAACGCCACGTGGCCGCGCGCGCTGCGCGACGACGCCGGCCTCGCGCCGCCGCCGCCCGCCACCAGGTCACACGCCGTTACCTCACTCTTCTATATGCTTTCTTAGTATTATCATAAACGTGGCAGAGTGGCATAGAGAGGTAATATAATATTTAAAATAAGTTAAAGTAAAATAGAAAAGCAATGAATATAATGCGGCAGGTTCGACCACCTGAGCTGGACGCGCTTCAACGAGACGCACGCGCTGCTGCTGGGCGCGCGCGAGGCGGCGGCGCCGCTGCCGCGCGCGCACCGCGCCGCCGTGGCGCGCGTGGTGCGCGCGGCGCGCGCGTGGGCGGCGGCGCGCTGGGGCGTGGCGCACGGCGCCGTGGCGCTGGCCGAGGGCGCGTGGCGCTGGGCGCCGCCGCGCGCGCTGCGCTACCGGCTGCTGCTGCGCGTGGGCGGCGCGCTGCGGCTGGCGGAGGTGGCGCGGCCGCTGGGCGCCGCGCGCCTGGCGCCCGCGCGCTACGTGACGGAGAGCGCGCGCGTGCACGCAGTGTTGGCGCTGCCGGCCGCCGCCGCCGCGCCCGCCGCCGACTTCCTGCGCCGCTACGAGGCCGTGTGCCGCCGTGACGCCAACACCGCGCTCACCGTGGTCAGTGCCGCGCCATCGACACACACACACACACACACACCATTACACTTTTATCAATACTTTGAATAATGTGACAGAGTTTACGTTGTTAATTATTATTTTAAATGAGTAATATTATTTTATAGACAAACAAGAACCCTATCCCACCCCCCCAAGAAATCTATCCCACGGGAACCGTTCGTTTTTCTGGGATAAAAAGTAGCCTTTATATATTTTTTTTAAATTCAGGTAAAAACAGTCGTATACAAAAAATCTAAAACAGTTAGAATACAATTACACCTATATTACCCTATATTATTACAAATGAACTGATTTGTCATCAAAAGTGACGGATGCTAAATAGTAGGGGAGCCCAAGAGGGGATTTCCTGTAGTTACTCGAGCGCGGCAGATAAACATAAAAGAGGTTACCTTGCACTCTATTGAGTACTTTCACCACAATATAAGTCTTCTATATAAAGGGGCGCGTCTAGGGAAGCCGATTAAAATATTTAAAAAATGTTTTGATAGGGTAAAAATACTTGAAACCGTCAGATTAAGGTATGGTAGGCTAGTCACATCCTGAAAAGTGTCCAATTTAATAATCTGCCGATTTGCACAAGCCTAAGAGGCAAAAATCATCATAAACTTTATAGTCGATTTTTGCCTCCTCGGCTTGTGCAAATCGGCAGATTATTGAATTGGACACTTTTCAGGATGTGACTAGCCTACCACACCTTAATCTGACGGTTTCAAGTATTTCTACCTTATCAAAACATTTTTTAAATATTTTAATCGGCTTCCCTAGACGCGCCCCTTTATATAGAAGACTTATATTATGGTGAAAGTACTGAATAGAGTGCAAGGTAACCTCTTTTATGTTAATCTGCCGCGCTCGAGTAACTGCAGAAAATCCCCTCTTGGGCTCCCCTACTAAAATAAGTATGTTTACAAAAATAATAAGTGAAACTAATTGAATAAAAATATTAAATAAAACTAAATTGAAACTACTAAAAAAGAAACAAAAATACATATGTCTTATACAAGATTTAAAAATAAATAAGTTTATACAAAATTTCCGAAAAACTAAAACATTGATTGGTTTATACCTACTAACAAAATATAGAAAGCAAATATACTAATAATAAAAAATAAATGTTAATAATATTATCATAGTGCAAACAATAGAAGCCCATAGTTAGAATATTATATGAAACACTTGCTTTTTATACATACTTAGTTTACACGAAAAAATATCATCAACAGTTAAATTATTATTATAGAATGAACAAGAACGCCTGAGAAAGGTATTTTTTGCATTCCTAGTGTGATATGAAGGTATATGAAATGTATCTTTGGAACGAGAGGAAGAGGAGCGGGGAATTATGAAAAAGATGAGGTTTAATAAATCTGTGGAGTTTACATAGTTATTAACAATTTTGTATAAGTATATGGTATCTAAATAATTACGTCTGGAGTGCAAAAGCTGCATATCATGTCTTGTCAAACTCTCCTCGTAGTCGGTATAATAAAAACCAATAAGATAGTCCAGAGACTTCACGAACTTCCGTTGCACTTTCTCAATTCCTTAGATGTGTACAATATATTGAGGACTCCAGACGACAATTCCGAATTCGAGAATGCTTCTCACATAGGCGTTATATAGTATTTTAGTGTATTACCTCGAGTAAAAGGTTCGCTTAGACGCAAGGTTCATCCTAAACGCTTAAAAGCTTTAGCTGAAATTTTTTGTCAACATGAAGGTAGGAAGTGCAGTTTGCAGTCTAGCGTAACGCCAAGGTCACGAACTTCGATTACTCTGTTCAGAGTACTTCCTAGTAATATAATTATTATAATAATTTCATTTTAGATTTTCTATATTAAAAAAACCTTCGAATAAATCAAAATAACACTTTAACACGCCTCAATCTCAAAGAAATTATAACAAACGTGCAGGTGATAGTGTCGGGCCCGGAGGCGCTGTCGGAGCAGCAGGCGGCGGCGCTGGCGGCGCTGCGCGCGGCGGCGGCGGCGGCGGCGGCGGGCGTGCTGGACGCGGCGGCGGCGGGCGGTGGCGGCGGCGCGCGGCGCGGCACGGCGGCGCGGCCGGCGCTGGCGGCGGCGCTGCCGCGACTGGCGCGCGACGCGCTCGTGCTGCTGCTGCTCGCGCCCGAGGCCGAGTTCAACGAGGACTTCCTCAACAGGGTATGTTCGCGTCGAGACACTCGACATCGTGCGCACATACACATGACGAGGTCACGGTAATGTTGCATACAGTATTCCATCTTCATACAAACGGCCGGAAATCGAGTTATACCTACGCGCTTCGAGTTCGGTATACACTCGGTAGACAACCGTGCGGGGTTGCCAAATCGTATATTTGGATACGAAAATTGTCTCGCCGTAATTGACTCCCGTAACTTCGCTAATATGAAACGAAAAAGTATCGAGACATCGTATGTTTTTAAAATAAAAATTAATTAATAAAATTAAAAATAAAAATTAAAGTAATTTTAATAAAAAAATATATTTTTCTACTATTAAATTTAACAATAAAGCTTTTCGTACGTCTCAGTCGAGGCGCAAATATTTTTCAATCTCAAATTTATAAGGATCACATGCCACTCTTATAAATTTGAGAATTTTTAATTAAATCTACTAATAATATTTTTTAAATAAAAAATATAATATTTGCTATCACAAAACTAGAAAGAAACTCGAGTAGGTAGACGAAATTAAAATACTGGCCGGCGGACACTCGGGCAGCCCTGTCGCGTGGTTGCGTACCGCGCGGCCGTAGGTAACTAGCATTGCCCGCGGCTCCGCCCGCGTTCAGATGACCAAAAACCATATTCTTAGCTTGTACATATTAGTATACTCTTGAATTGCAATTTTTGTATTTTCAACAGACTTCCTCAAAAAGGAGGAGATTCTCAATTCGACTGTATTTTTTTTTATGTTTGTTACCTCAGAACTCAGTCATTTATTAACCGATTTGGACAATTTTTGTTTTATTTGAAAGGTTATACTTCTACTAAATTTATAATATTAAATAAAAACCGACTTCAAACAAAATCACTAAAAAGTAAAAAATAATTGATTGGTATAATACTTTCATAGATTTATGCGAATATTTGACATTTTAAATAAAACTATCTTTTCGGATTATTTCGCGGATTTATTTTGATTTTTGGTTCCCGACGTTTTGAATGCTTTACAGCAATCATGGTCACGAGAGAGATTAAGGTGTTACATGTCTTGAAGGTATAGTTGTTACAGACAGCCTAACCACAAATAACAAAATGAAAATTGCACCAAATATTACCTTACAATATCTTTTAACTTTAAACATTTTTATAATTTTAATTAGTTTTATAATTGAATATGGAATATTATTTATTTAATTTTTGCTGTTATTCATATAATTATTACAATTTCAAATATATTAATTAGTAATATATATTTAGTGTTACCATTATTATGTTTATAACCATAAAGAAAAATATAAAATCTAGTATTCATTATTTAAGCCATATAATTGTTCTATGTGTAATTTAAAAAGTAAAAATTAATTAAGGATAATAATTTAATTTAGTTTGCTATTATTTAAAAAGACAACTTACTAAGCAACACCATTACTATAATAGTATACTTTTACAAATGAAAAATATTGATCTGATATGCTGTCATTTTGATCTACACAGTAAGAACTTAGTACATCTACCTGTCTAAAACGTCGGGAACCAAAAATCTAAATAAGTCCGCGAAATAATCCGAAAAGATAGTTTTATTTAAAACTGATTGGTAGTTCTCATTTACTATACATACCTAATCAAGTAATTTCGAAGTCAGTGCCAGCCGATACAAAGCAAAGCACACCGACTTCGAAATATTTGATTAGGTATGTATAGTAAATGAAAACTACCAATCTGTTATTTTTTACCTTTTAGTGCTTTTGTTTGAAGTCGGTTTTTATTTTTTTGTTAAAAAGTTTTTATTTCTCAAAAATGAGATATTTTCCCGCGGTAAAAAGTATCCTATATGTTGATCCGGATAAACAGCTATCACCATACCAAATTTTATCAAAATCCCTCCAGTGGTTTTTCTGTGATGCAGTAACAGACAGACCAAAATTCTAAAAACTCTAGATTCGGCCTCTGTATCGATAATAATGTTTATTTCATTAAGATTTTCCAAAAAATATCTAATGTACAGATTCTGCTTAGTTACAATTTTATTATATGAATGGATTTCAGGGACAGGGCCGAATTGCAATACTGTATGTATGACATTACCGTGACAAGGTCATAAGGACATTATTTACATTTATGTCACTATTAAAACTTGAGTGACGTCATGTTATAAACTATCTTCGGTATTATTTATCCAATATGGCGACGCAAACCGCGATCACGAGATTAAACATTTAAAATATTTTTAACTGTTTCCATATCTTTAGTCAATATTTAACAATAATTCGAACGGACGGAATGTTTTGTTGTGTTTCAAGTAATTTAAAAAAAAGGTATTTTTCCTAAATTTAAGGACAGAGGTGTCAAACATCATTGGAAAATCTTTTTTATTATTATTATTCGAAAACGACAAAATACTTGTTACCTTCAATATATTAGCACTTTTTGTGCGCTCGACACGAGAAATGTCGTATCGTATTGTGTAAATGTGTACAATCCAAAACAATATTAAATAAGATGTAACGCCTGGTGCATGTGTGTGAGAGCAGGTGCGCATGAACACGATCAGCGGCGAGCAGTGGTTCGCGCCGGTGGCGTTCCACCGCTACGCGCAGGCGCCGCCCGCCCCCGGCGCGCCGCCCGCCCAGCCCGGCGCGCCGCCCGCCCCCGCGCCCGCCCCCGCGCCGCGCGCCGCCGCCGACGTAGGCCGCTTCGCCGCCGACGCCGCGCCCGTCGCGCTCTCCTTCTACCGGCAGGACTACGAGGCCGGTGCGTCGCGTTTCGCTGCGGCTGCACCGCTCCTATAATTTTAATAGCATCAATAGATTAACTAAATATGACGAAACTATCGTTATTTGGCTCCGGATTGAAATTCCAATATACAGAACAGATGAACGCTAAACGGATATTTAACTTTTCTGTTTCTATTGTCATATAATTTAAATCTATTAAATATGATTCCCGGAGTTTTGTCACTAGGCTCCGTTTCTTACAAATTTCACTAAATGATAAAAGCAGTTAAATTGTCAAACGGTCTCTGATATCACTTTATTATTGATAGCATGTAGTCAGTTCTGGGTTTGAAATAAAAAAACCTAACGGGAAGGCTACGTAAGTCTTGTCACTCGGCAACGTAAGTGACCCTTCCGTTGTCGTGTCCGCAGCGCTGCAGCAGTGGCGCGGCGCCGCCGACGCGCCGCCCGCCGCGCTGCTGGCCGCCGCGCCGCTGCGCGCCCTGCGCGCGCCCGAGCCCGCGCTGCTACTGCCGCCGCGCGCGCCGCCCTGCGCGCCTGCGCCCGCCCCCGCGCCCGCGCCCGCCCAGTGCCTGCGCCGCGAGCGCGACGCCGGCTTCGCGGACGTGGTGCTGGGCGCGCGGCACACGCTCGCCAAGACGCTGCTGCAGCGCCAGGCGGAGCTCGCCTGAGTGCACGCGCACGCGCTGACGCCTGTCTCTCTTGCCCATTGTAATAAATATTTTGTACGCATTATGACACTCTTTTATTTATTTGCCTTACATTTGTATGCGAAAATATTTAGAGTAATATAAATACACATAAGTAGAGTATAATGACAGGAGGGCTGTGCTATATGTACGTAAATGTTGCGCTAAATTTGGTTAAATTACTAGTAATAGTTACGAAAAATATAAAATAAATGATGGAAGTGATTTTTTTACGATGCGACAGATTGAAACTACACTATGAAGTTAGTCGTTATTGGCTACAATGTTAAGTTAGTCCCGGTGTCTATATGTAATCAAACCTTGCAAAGTTAAATTTGACCCACTTCCCGATGTCCGATTGAGCTGAAATTTGGCACACGACAAACTTCTGACTCAAACTTGTCGATTACCTAAATGCTGCAATTTTTAATCCAATATGGCGGACGTTACAAAATAGCGATTTATTATTTCCATAGCTATAGTACAGATCACATAATACTAGTACAGATGCCTCATTGAACAGAACTAATACGGGCAATTTTTGTTCAAACTTTTAATTTACAAATATGTCAAAACTAACGTATGGTAAATATTGTAAAATTCATTTTGCATTCGAAAAAAAAATCGGTGATCTTAAGAATTTTTAACCGCGATAAACAATTCATAAAAAGTAAAAGCGCTATCTGAAAACATACATACACTAAAGCCATCATCTGATTGCTGATATTATAATAATCAGGGAAATTACGCAAATTTTATTTATAGGCGCATTATTATTTTTTTCCTTCACTTAGAATATTTTTTAAAATAAAATTAATAAATAAATAACAATAATACACCCTTTTGGGATCTATTTTTTACCTTTTGTTAATTGAACACATTTTTTGAACAATATTTTGTTCGTGATGAGACCCCATGGCTATAGTGACCCTTTTGATATGGATATCAAATGTAAGGGTTTGTTGGGAAGAATACGTAATTACGTGATAATTAAAAAAAACATTGTGAGTTGTTTGTAACGGTTAAAAATGGTTAAATTCACAGAATTTTGTTTAATCGCGTGCATGATGAATTTTACAATATTTATCATATTATGTTAGTTTGCACATATTTATAAAATAAAATAGTTCAACTTTTTACGGAACAACGGCGTCCTTTATCTACTCAAGCAAACAAAAATAGTCCAACGATTAGCCCGAATTAGCGATTCCTAATTTCCTTGTATGGGATGGGGCATCTGTATATTATCAATTATGTGATCTGTGATAATACTATATTTTTGGTAAATTATCTGTAGGTTTGTTTGATTTCGGTCACGGTAGTCAACTATACTGAGATAATAAAAATAGTCATTTTTTAACCCCCGATTGAAAAAGAGGTGTGTGTATTGAATCGAGTGAACCGATTTGGATGCGGTTTTTTTTATTTGACAGTTAGTTTCTTGGCGATGGTTCTTAGACACGTTTTATCGAAATCGGTGCAGTCATTTGCTAGATATGAGTGATGGAATTGAGTATAAAAAAATCGAATATTTCCTAATATACCCAATTGGGGTATCAAATGAAAGCGTCAAACAATTGGACAAGTTTTATCAAAATCGGTTCAGCCATTTTGGACATGGGGGTGAAGTGGTGATAAATAATCAAATATTTTCAAATATACCTAAGTGGGGTATCAAATGAAAGGGCATTATGAGTATATTTAACTTAATATTGTTTTTTATTATAAATTTGATGTGTCTGTTGTGTATCTGTGGGTCTTGTCTGTGGCATCGTAGCTCCTAAACGAACAGACCGATTTTGATGCGGGTTTTCTATTTGAAACCTGACGTCATCGAGATGGTCCTCACCTATAATTTGTAAAGATCTTTTCAGGCGTTTGATGATCATCATTCATTTCCTACTGGACAAAAGGGTCTTACTAACTTTCACAGATCCGATTGATTTGAAACTTGGTGTACTGTTATTTTGGAGGTATTTCCAAGACAAGCTAACGTTGAGCAGATGCTGTAGTATCAAGTAGTTTGCTGGATGCTCAATTCCTCAGAAACTATCAGCAGATATCGCGTGTTTGAACACATAAGAATATTTACAATGAGAGTTATCCATAGAATTAGTGTTCGCGAGTTATTTAAAAAGGATGAAATAAAAAAAAATTAAGATATCTCCGACACAAAAAAAAGTCCTTTAAAAAGTAAAAAAAAAAATATTACGGCCTTTTAGCTTCATTAAAAGTACTCATAATTAGATTTTCATGAAATTTAATATACAAGGGGTTGCCGGGGCGATAAATCGATCTAGATTAGTCTTATGTCTGGGAAAATGCGTGTTTTCTAATTTTTATGCGGTTTTCTTTTGCATTATTCCACGCAAAATATTATGTTCGATAATTTCGCACGCTCGGATATAAGCATCATGGTCAAGCGGCCAAGGCGCAAGATCGAATAAGTGTCCGGGTTCGAATTTTTGTTTTTTTTTTTGTATTTATTAAAGTTTTTAGTTTTTTTTTTAAAAAAAAATTGTACTTATTAACAAAAAACTTCGAGCAAAGCTCGGTGGCCCATGTACTTAAATACTAAAAATCTAACTGAAAGCAAAATTCCTTTCAAATATTTATCTATTTTCTAAAAGAACCACGTTGTAAATACGCTTATGGCTACGTGATGATAAGCAGTTTTTTTGTTATTTATTTGCAGCCAGGTTAATTGATAAAATCTAACAAAGTGTGGTGAAATTGATCATTACTCGAATATTGCAAACGTGCAGTGTTATAGCGCTTTTTTTCTGTAAATATAATTCTCGTTTTAATATAATAGATGGCGCTAGTAGTAAAACCAATCAGACTCGCAGCACGCAGAATCATCAGTCCAGGAATGTTACAAAAACAGTGGTTTGGAATTAAATACGAATTGCCAATTAAAACAAATTTATTCTATGAAATGTAAATAGTAATACACATCAATACAGGGAGCGTCGCCCGCGGCAAGTGCGTCGTGTAATAAATGTCTTTTATATTGATATATAAAGTGTGTGCCGCAGCGCGCGGCGCGGCGACGCGGCGGCGCGGGCGGCGGCCGGCCGCGGATGCGCGCGAGGTACGAGAGAAGCCTTGCAGCGTCAGTGGAATGTTCTAGAGCGAGCGGGGACGCGCGGGCGGCGGGCGCCGCGCTGTTCCCCAAAATGCACGTAAATGCGTACACATGAGTAATTTTGAGGTAGGTGCGACACAGTGCAGTACGGCGCAGGACTACTGCGGCGGCGGAGACACTTCGCCGTTTTCCTGCGGCGACTCTTCCTCCTGGAAAATAGAGTCAAGTTTGTACTTTATATTAGGCCAATCCGCGAGGATTTCATCTAGATGAAGAAGAAGCTACAGGTACCCGAGCGTCGGTAGGAGGCGCCTGCGGCGAGGGCGGCGCGCACAGCGTGGTCCACTCGCCGTCGGGCTCGTAGAGGCACTCGACGCAGGCCAGGAACTCCTTGCCGGAGAAGCCGCCGGCGGCGTACAGCACGTCGCCGAGCGCGGCCAGCGCGGGCGCGGCGCGCGCGCGGCGCAGCGCGGGCCCGGCGCGCCAGGCGGCGGCGCGCGGCGCCAGCAGCAGTGTGTCGCGCAGCGAGGCCGCGCCCGCCGAGCCGCCCGCCGCCACGGCCAGGCCGCGCCACACGGCCGCGCCCACGGAGCGCCGCGCCGTGGCCAGCGCCGGGCCCTCGCGCCAGCCCGCCGCCGCCTCGCCCAGCGGCAGCAGCTCGGTGGACGCCAGGCAGTTCCACGCGTCGCAGCCGCCCAGCACCCACAGCGCGTCCTCCCACACCACGCCGGCGCACTGCGAGCGGCCGGCGCGCAGGGGCGGCGCGTCCTCCCAGCGGTCGTGGGCGGGCAGGTAGCGGTGGGCGGCGCGCAGGGAGCGGCCGCCCGCCCAGCCGCCCACCACCCACAGCGCGCCGCGCGCCTCGTCCGCTGCCGCGGCCGCGTGCGAGCGCGCCAGCGGCATGCGCGCGCGCGCCCGCCACGCGCCGCCGCCCGCCGCGTCCTGCAACGCGAAGGGGCCACTGCATCAATTCTGACAAACTCCTCATGGGCGGAGAAACGAATTCATATATGTACTTATATAAAAAAGAATTTAATTGAAAACATTTTGGTAAAGTACGAGTCTGAAATAGTAAATTAAGATACATATGATTTAATTAAATAAATATTAATTAAAAAAATAAATAGTCCACTATAAATAAACGCCGTTCATTAATATGATAAATTATTTCACGAATATCGTACCTATAACATTTTATAGCTCGACTGACGTAAACCCGCCTTCTTTTTAAAAAGATCTTCCAAAGCCTTGATTACACTTATGTATCATTTATTCCGATTAGAAATCCATACTAATACTATAAATATGAAAGTGCGTTTCTTTGTTTGTCATTCTTTCACGTCGAAACTGCTAGGCGGATTGGCGTGATTTTTTGTGTGGAGATAGTTGGAGGGCTGGAGAGTGACTAAGGCTACTTTTTACTGCGGCAGATTGTCTCTTTCCCACGAGAAAACACGTTATAATACAATCCAAAAAAAAAGTATGGTCAGAATTACTTAAAACTTGTATAAATGCTCTTCAATACAATTATTTAAATACATGTTTTAGCATTTTTCGAAATTCATCTCATAAGGGAGTAAAAAATAGCGGATGAAAATTTGTATGAAACCTAGCATTTTAGAGATTTTTTGTAGTTTTACCGCGAGCGAAGCCGCGGGTTCTACTAGTATATTATAAATTGAACATTTATAAGATTTTATTTTCTTGAATATTTGACATACATAGTTCATTATCGCACGGTCTACTTAAGTCTGATAAGTATGAAATACTCCGAAAAGATAGTTTTACTTAAAACTAGCATTGCCTGCTTCTCCGCCCGTGTTCAGATGACCAAAAACCAAATTCTTTTTACTTTATTTAGGTTTTATTCATTTATTTATTAATTTTATTTGTAAATTGGAAAACAGTCAGCATATATAAGCATAAAATGCAAAATACATCACAAATAATACACTTAGCCAATAAAGTTTCCATTTATACATAAATATAGCAGAGTAAACGTACTAACAATAAAATAAAAACAGATATAAATAAAATGTGTAGCTACAAAATAAAAAGAAATACAAAAAAAATAAATAATAAATAAATAAATATAATATTTATCAGACTCTATTGTTTTTTTAAGTTCAGTAGGTAGGTAGTAGGTTTTACATATTAGTATACTCTTACATTGCAGTTTTTGTATTTTTTCTCAGAAATGAGACATTTTCCCGCGGTAAAAAGTATCCTATATGTTGTACCGGATAACTAGGTATCACCATACCAAATTTCATCAAAATCCCTCCAGTGGTTTTTCTGTGATGCGGTAACAGACAGACAAACAAAAATTCTAAAAACTATAGATTCGGCCTCTGTATCGATAATAATGTTTATTTCAATAAGATTTTCCAACAAATATTTAATGTACAGATTCGACTTAGTTACAATTTTATTATATGTATGTAGATGTCAAACATTCGCGTGAATGTAAGAAAGTATTATTCTTTGATAAGTGTTAATTAAATGCGGGTTTAGATCATGCAGTGCCAAAAATTTCTATACTTTTTAATAATTCCATAAAATTTAATAACGGATGGAGAAATAAACAGCTTAAGTTCAACACCCGCTCACCTCCTCGTAGACGTCCACCGAGTCCAACTCCGTCTGTCCGTCGGAGCCGCCGAACACGTACAGCGCGTTGCCGAGCCGCGCCGCCGGGAAGCGCGCCCGCGCGCGCGACATGTCCGGCAGCGGCGCCCACGCGTTGTCGCGCGGGTCGTACGCCTCGGCCGCGCGCAGCACGCGCGCGCGGTCGTAGCCGCCGCACACCACCAGCCGCGCGCCCAGCGCCGCCGCGCCCACCGCGCAGCGCCCCAGCGACATGTGCGCCAGCGCCGCGCCTTCCGCGCCCTCCGCACCGCCCGCCCGCGCGCCGCCCAGCCGTCCGCCGCGCGGGCCCGCCGCGCTGCCGGCGCGCCACGCCACGCGCGCCGCCGCCAGCCGCCCGCGCAGCTGCACCACGGCGCGCGTCACGCCGCCCGCCCCGCCCGCGCCGCCCGCCCCGCACGAGCGCGCCGCCAGCACGCCGCTCTCTCCGGGCCCGCCCTCCTCCGCCGGGTCGCGGCGGCGCGGCCCGCGCGAGCGCTCCTGCGCCTCGCGCCGGTACTCCTGCAGCTCGGGCGCGTCGCCGCACGCGGCCGGCAGCTCGCCGCAGTCGCGCAGCACGCCGCTCGCGTCCACGAACAGCAAGTGCGTCCGCGAGCACAGCTCCTCCAGCTGCCGACAAACCGCACACCGCACTTGTATAATAGACACGAAAATTTCCGCAAATTAATCCCTAATTTGTTACGATAAAGCAACACTCACGTCCACGTCTGAAGAATTATGATCTCTGAGCCAAGAAAGCGCGGCGTCGGCGACGGCCGCCGGCGCCTCCTCGCCGCCCTCGGCACTAGTCTCTCGAAGTAGTTCTATGCGAATCAGCGGCAGTGCCGCCAGAGCGCCGCTCTCACATATTTCATCGAACTAAAAAAAAGCTACGAGTTAATGGGAGTCCTCATGGACCAGAGGAGTTCGATGGTAGGATAGTAGGGCGTTTATTGTGTGTCGTTTGTCGCCTTACGTTCTGCGCAATGTAGGCGTCGAGCTGGGCGCGGTGGTGCGGCGCGAGGTCGGGCAGCTCGCGCAGCGCGAGGCAGTCATGCGGCGCGCGGCGGCGCACGAGGCGCTCGGCCAGGTGCGCGCGCGCGGGCTCCACGCGCAGGCGCGCGGCGGCGCAGTACAGGCGGCGCGCGGCGGCGGCGTCGCGCACGCGCAGGCGCCCGGTGTACGCGTACTCCACCAGCTCGCGCAGCGCGTCCGCGTCCACGCCGGGCACGCGCAGCGTGGCGGGCGGCGGCTCCAGCGTGGCCAGCGCGGCCAGCAGGCGCGGCGACACGGCGGCCAGCACGGCGCGGTGCGCCGCCACCTCCTCGCCCGCGGCCGCCAGCAACACGTCGTAGTGCTGGCGCGCCTTGCGCAGCGCGTTGAGCGCGTGCAGGACGCGCGCCGGCGTCTCGGGGTCGTCCAACGACAGCTCCTGTTCCAGCGCACTGGGCTCCTCGCCCTCGCTGTCGTCGGAGCCGCCTGCGCACGACCCGCGTTTATACATTACCCCTCGCACAGTGTACGCAGTTCACAATGTTGTGTACTGTACACTGCGAGTTGTCATCGACACACAATTATGTCGTACAATTAATTTCGCCGACTTATCGTACCACGCGCGGCCATCAGTGTCCACGAGACATGTGACGAAAACAACAATTAGCGATGGTTAATTCCAATGATAAACTATAACAGGCCGCACGACTATACTTATTATCAGTAGATAACGCGATACGAGTAAGCACGAGCGGCACCTCGAAGCAATGCTGGCTGGCAGCTCCGCATCGCTCGCGGCTTGTCTTGCCTACTGTTCTGGCGTTGCGACGCTTTAGTGTTTTGTTTTTGATATTATCTTAATATTATATACACTCGAGATTACTTTTCAATGATAAAAATATTACAAGTCAGCTTTAAGTAGGTGATAATATCTCCTATTAAAGTTACATAATAAGAAGACAAACACCACTAATTAAAGATAGAATTGTATATACACCGCATCGGTTCCGGCTTCACTCAATAATCTCATCCAAACGTAATTATATATAATTTATTTTCATAAATCGTTTGTAACCGTTCGCGAGAATCGCAACTCGCACAGCGGTCGCGGCGGCGGACGGAGGACGACTTTTATAAATTAGGTACATAATCTAAAGGAAGAAATGCGCGAGGAACTATTTGATCGTACACAAGTATTCATCAATTGGCTAAACGACCGTCGCCGGCGTCGACCAGTTCAATCGAGCGCCCACCGCGTCCGCCTCTCGCCCGCCTCGCGCCCGTCGCGCGCGCGCCTGGTACGACGGAGACAGCAGTGGCGCTGGCGAGTGGCGCGTCACGTTACTGCAGAATCTTTTGTAATTGACTTTGTAACAGCCTTGAAAGTTGTTTATGCGGCCGCATCGATTTACAGCTCACGGATATCATTCTATCGGATTTCGTCGAACGACTCGAAGCCATGATGAATCGCGTAAACTACGGAGCGGATATGCGACTAGCCAGACATCGATCGCTGCAGGAAATTTAGAATTGAATAAGCATCAATCGTAAAGTGGAAAAATGAAAAGAATTAAAAATAAATTACAAATACTAATGTGTTAGTAAAACACAGCGGGTACTTTCAATGTAAGAGAAATACCGCATGTATTTTTATATAATTTGTCTTTTTTATGCAAACTAGTAATCATCTGCTAGTTCAATGGTCTATTAAACTACTTTAAATTAAATTACATACAATATGTGTAACTTTACTACAGCTGTACACTGTAAGTACATACTCGTATGATATCCCCCGCCTCATTTCATTCAATTCTGAGAAACTAGTGCTGAACTTTTCCTAATGGAAACAGTTTATTCAGGGTGTAACTATTAGTCTGGATTATAATAATGCATTTGCATATTTTTACTCAATTTAAAATTCAGTAAATAAATAAAGTTTTACATTTCAATCAGTAAACTTTATTTATTATTTGCACCAAGAAGATAAACATTGTTAATATATATATATATATATATATATATATATATATATATATATATATATATATATATATATATATTATTACTTATTATCACCTCGGTGGTGTAGTGGCTAGCATGTACGGCTGCACACCCGGAGGTCCTGGGTTCGAGTCCCGGGTCGGGCCAAGTTTAGTTATTGAGACTTTCTGTATAGTAAGTCTCAGTAACAGCCCGGAGTTGGGAAGTTGGCGGTGTTTCACCCCCGTGCCTCGGAGAGCACGTAAAGCCGTCGGTCCTGCGCCTTAACTCTCACCGGTCGTGTCGAGTGGTCGTCCCACCGGAGTATGAGAGTGATAGGAATAGAGAGTGCACTTGTGTCTGCGCGTACACTTGAGCACTATAATATCTCCTGCGCAGTTGGCTAGTCTCAATGAGATTGGCCGCCGTAGCCGGAATCGGCTAGGAGAACATCATCATTATGATATTGATAAAAAATCGGACAAGTGCGAGTGTGGTTCGCGCACCTAGGGTTCTGTAGTATGAAATATTAAATTTATATCTTGTTGTAACATATTAAATTGCTATGTTAAAAGTAAAATATTTATCCGTCTACGATATTCATTCTATGGACGGCAATAAATAGTTTTGTACTATGATGAACAAAGTTTGCGGCCGAGTGTATAAAATGGAAAATCGTATTCTGGAAGCTCTGTTTATTTATTTTTTAGGATTTTGCGACGCATAGTTTAAAAGTTAAAGAGGACGGGACACAACATTTACGACATAAGGACCTTTTAATTCTGTAACTATTGGATTGAACAAAATCAGTAACAAACAGCTATTTGAATGAGAGACAACCCTTTAATATTATTTTTGTAATTTGACTACAAAATAACTAGCAGTTTACATGAGACACCTACATAAGTACCTAATTAAAAAAAATATAAGTCCTAAGTAAAATTTACAGATAGACAATTTTGCCAAAATTATTAAAAATCCATTATAGCCATTTGACTAAGGAACCCTAAAACGTAACTAAAAATAGGTCCTTCTTTTAAGTTGTTTCTTTCAACACTTTATTAAAAGCATTTTTTCATAAAGCTCCGGACAGTTCAGAACAAGGTATTGAATAAGACATATCAAAACGAAGAGCACCCACTAGTTAGATACAGTTTGACTTTGTTCATTTCTATTACATACAATTGTATTAAACATATTTGTCATCATAAATAAGCTTTGGAATGGACTCTACACTGAAGTGTCTATTTGGGTGATTCTACGTACGATAAGAGGTTTTGCGTCCATAGAAGATGCAACCAAGGGAGAAAATTGATTTTTTTTGATTAAACACATATATTACGATTTAAGTCCCTTTTATACACATTCACCTAAGGGCAACTCGCTTTATTATTAAATATTTTTAAAATTAAATTTTATTTGCAAATATTACTTAAATTAAAGTACACACTGGTAGCTTTCTAAATGTATATAATTCTTAGCCATGAACTTCAAAATCATTACAGTAGTCAGTGAGTATGTACACTGGTAGTTATCTTGCCAGAGGAAATACGCCAGAGAAGAGACTTTTTCGCGACAAATTTAAACATTTTAAATGACAAATTAAGATTGGGTTATCACATCTCAACTATTACAGTATTGTTAACTTTAGTCAATAAATACAAATAAAATGAAATGTATAAATTTTACGACTTTCCAGTGGAGAGACAGTCACCTCGCGAAAACACTGCATAGCACTTTCGCGTCCTCCCAACAAACAAATAACACCAATCTAACGGCTCGTCTGTTTAGTATTGCTAACTTCACGTTGATAAGCGTCCTAGGGCCCTAGTTTGAATATGCCCAATAATTATGTTAGTTTTAACGGACCAAAATTCGCCAGAGTAGAGACACAAAAAAAGCGGGACAAAAATAAAGTTCAAAAATTATTGAAAATAAACAAATATTGTTGCATTTTACATTTATAATACTCAAGTATACTTGTTTAAATTCGTGATAAATATACTTTAATTTGGAAAATGGGACAGAAAAGGCATGTATTGTCCGCATGTTTAACTAAAAATATGTCAAAGGGACATGCCAGAGTAGAGACATTTTCATACTTAAATATGGAATTTTAGGAAAATGTATTTTAATTAAGTCTTTAATCGCAATGCTATTCATAAAATACATTAAGATGCTGTGATTTATTGCAAAAAATGGCAAGACTTAGAATAAAGAAGCTATTTTATATCGATTGCCGTACACATTACCTCTGATCGTAGAATCACCAATTTAGAAACTAGTTAACAGGCAACGTTACTTCTGAAAGTAATGATGTGACCCACTCTAGAAGGATTGCAAAAAATTACAATCAAAATATGTAAATTAAATATAATGTTTTAAAAATACTTCAAAGCAGAACTTGAGATAAAAAATAGTCTTCTAGTAACATTAAGATGTTCAAAATAAAATTGTGGAATCTACATCTGTAAGTAAAATACAAAAACTTAATGTCTTACTAACAACTTCAAAATTTTAAAGGAAAGCGGCTAGAATCTACTTTTAAAATATGCAATATTCTATATAACAAGATTTTTCAAGAATTCAATTAAAATATGTGGATGCTTTTAGTTCATGTTTACCAATTAATACATTCATGGTTATATTGAGCAATACCTAAAAGATTAAAGCAGTATGAGCGTAACATTTAATCTAATATAAAGAAGCACCACTTGTATTCAGAAATAGTGACTGTGTTTCATTACATAAATAACCATGTTTTATCTTTTAAGTAACTTTTTTATTTTTAATGCTAAGTTAAATGCTAGTTAATGAGCAATAAAGTATAATGCAGCCTGTCTTTTTGTAAACAAAGATATCCTACGACAGATAACTTCAATAGAGACATTGTTAAAAAACAGGTTCTGTTGCATTATTTATAATAATATTGTCTTTTCTCTGAGGTGTAACTGTTATTTACAGTAAATTGTTTCTTTCTATTTGAATCAATATGGTGAAATTTATGAACAGCATTTCTTACTTTTTCCATTCTCATTTAGTAGTGTAATATTTGTTTAACTTTTTAAAAGTTTATGTATATATTGATAAACTACTTTATATTACCCTATTTAAATAAATATATATTTAGCTTCAGTTTAAATAAATCAAATATAGCAGACATTCACATTTTTAACTTTTACATTTAGTTAACTTTGCATTTCTGTTAGTTATGTATATTCTATTAATTAAATAAACAAATTGATCAATCAAGCTGCTATGTAAGTATATCAAAAAGCGCTTAAACCTTCTTTAGGAAAATACTAAGATCTAGTTTTATTATTACCTATAATGTTTTTACTGCGATTTTATATGTATTAGTTTAGCCTTGTAGAGTTATCTAGAAAACGAATGTATTAAAGGAGTTTGTATATAACTCTAGTAAGTATGTTGTTGTAGCTCACCGTCCCCGTTCCTGTAGTCGTCCTGCGGTTTCATGTCGGCGGGGCCCGGTGGGGGCCGGTGGAGGCCGGCCGGTGACCTGCACAGCACAACAGCAATGAGCACGGCGCCGTGCGCGGAGGCGCTACTGAGTACAGGCCAAGCAGCGGCGGCACGCGGCGGCCGCGACGCAGTAGCGCGGCCGGTCACATGGCCGCGCTCGCCGCGCCCTCCGCGCCTCCGCCGCCGGCTAATTAATTAAGTGTATTACACGTTATCTCACGCGATGAGCCTCAGTAGACCCAGGCTGCTCCGAGAACGAGACACTCGCTGTCACTCCCGAGATCCACGCGCCTTGTTTTGAACTTCCGACGACTGACAATGACAATGACATCCACATTCCGTTCGATGAATGATAACATATTCCCGTCTCTCTCCCCCATGACTAGAAAAGCGAGACGCCCGACAGATATTTTGACAGCCATGTTTCCCTCACGCTCGTGAACACAGATACAATCACAAATGTGTTTATAATATTATTATCGTATTATGTACCTATAAATACTTTTGTAAACATTGTGAGGTACGCTCGATCTTAATATCGTAATCATACTTATGACATTTAAGGGTGTTTTAACGTTTGTGATTAGATGTTTTATATGAATCGTTTATAAAATAGATAAATATTTTCTTTCAATATAGTAAAGTATAGATAGGTATAATATATTATTACCCTGACCCTAATCTATTAATAGAATATATTATTATACTTATTTATACTTCCTTAACATTTTTATTTAACTATATTAGCTACTAGCGACTCACCCTCGCTTCGCTCGTGTTCGTTAACTGGCTTGCTTCCCCATGCAAACTTTCATCCCCTTATGGAATGATTGCGGGATAAAAATATATAAATATTCGGATAAAATATTTAATATATATAGACTTCCGGGATAAATATATTATATTATATCCTTACCAGGGTCTCAAACTATCTTCTTACCAAATTTCATCTAAATCGGTTTAGTAGATCCAGAGATTACTTACAACAACGTCACAAACTTACAATTCACAAACTCATGAATTTTACCTCTTTATAATATTAGTATAGATAGGAACAAAACAAACAAAAAAAAGGGAACAAACTCCCTAAATACATCCATAAAAGCCCCTCTATAAGTTCTTTTAAAAAAAATATAAAACAGTACCTACTTTCACAAATTGGTCCTTAATTTTATTATCAGATCCACTATTTTTATGTATTCCAAATGCATACGATTATATTTATATTTTAATTTGTATGTATATGTATGTATCTATACTAATATTATAAAGAGGTAAAGTTTGTGATATTGTGAGTTTGTGACATTGTAGGGGGTGATCTCTGGATCTACTAAACCGATTTTCAAAATTCTTTTATCAATAGAAAGCCACGTTCTTTCTGAGTGTTATAGACGAAACGACAACGAAAACGTTTCTTACGAACGCTACCTTACCTTGCCTTAAGTTCAATCTCTGTCTCAGACCTCTGATATTTTCATGTTCGAATCATTTCTAACATATATTTTATTAATTTCCTCACGGACTTACACACAGACGTTTAATGTAAAATCTTTATTTTCATAATATAAAAATGACGATTTAAAAGAGCTTGTAAAAGTCTATTTGAATAAAGCATATGTTGATGGATTGATTGAAAAATACGTACAAAGTAAGAAGCCGGCTAGTTGGCCCTTTTTGCTGACTATTCGCCGACTAGTCGCCGACTACAAAAGTGGCCGACTAGTCATCTCATCTCTAGCACATCTCATCTCATACATCTCTAATTATTAGTAAGATCTTTTAAAGTATATGCCTAAACATAATAAGGTATAATAATTATAAGTCCAAAACCACTACACTGCCATACTAGCACCACAGATCATATAATACTATACCAGCATAAACTATTTCCTGCATCCGCGCCGATTACAACGCTACATGCCTTTCATGAGTTCAACTTCAATATTTGCATGTCTGGTCTGCTAAGGGCGGAGTTCACCGACTTTTATAAATGCTAGTCCTACTAAGTTTGTTATTCTTTACTAGTATAAATAGTAATCTGACATTTTTAAGGCTTTTATTGCTATTTCAATTAAAATCTTTTAAGACCTTCAGGTAAATTTCTAAGAAATTAATTAAAATTCAAAGAATCTATTGTTAACTGACACGCCAGCGTGTCCGCGGTCGTGGAGGGATTAATATTGTATAATAGGGGGTAGGCACTGTCTGTAACGAATAGGCATATAACGTCTTTGAAACGTCTATAACATTAGTCTCTCCCGTCACCATGATTGCTGTAAAGCATTCAAAACGTCGGGTACCAAAAATCAAAATAAATCCGCGAAATAATCCGAAAAGATAGTTTTTATTTAAAATCTTTTATTAGGTATTTCAATTAAAATCATTTAACGTACTAATATAATAATATACTGCCCTCCCGAACCTAAAGTGCAGTAACAGCAAAAACACGATTTCGAGAAAAACGCGCCTAAAGTTTAGAATCCATAAAAATATATCAAAAAGAGACTTTTCGATAAAACCTTGAATGGAAAGTGAAAGAATATGTACAAAACTAAAATACTAAACATTGTTACGTTAGTTTTTTTTATAAAAAACTATAATTATGGCAATTTTAATTTTTTAGCCCCTATTACTACACACACTTTATTTGTATAATGTTTTCAAAAACTGTTTTAAATGCAGTAAATTCTGTTATTACTGCATTTTAGACATTTCTTCCATGATTGTTACTAACTAAAGTGCAGTAATATTATGAAAATACTGCTATTTAGTCTGTTTTTTTGAACAAAACACTGATATTCCACACTTATAGTAATATAAAATTACCTTTAATTTTGATAAAAATATGTCATTTCTTAAACAAAACTGGACATGCATTTATGACTATGCTATTAAAACTATTCATCAAAACATTGTACATTATAATCTAATAGTGTAAATTGTTTTATATGACTAACAATATAACAATCTTTACAAGATGTTGATAATCTTAACTAGTTAATCCACCATAAAACTATATCACATGTATTTCTCATGCATGGACCAATAAAATTTACATAAAATCTTTCTTCTGAACATAACTAATTACTAAATGAGTATTCTTGTCTTACAAAAATAATAGTCTGAAAAGATTATGGAAGGGAGAACTAAGGAGAATTAACTTATATGGGAAACAAGTTGAAAAAGTGTCCAGTAGTGAGCAGCAAATTATAGCTCAGAAACTCACTGTTACAGCACTAGCGTAGCAAGTAGATGTGATGTGAAGTTAGTAGTTTTTAACGGAGTGAAGTGTGCTGAATTATTATTACTTGAAAATAATATATAATTATATTGTATATCGCTTTTGCCTATGCTAGAACTATTTTGAAAAGTGCGCCACAGCAAAGCGGAAATCTTTCTTTCCTTGTTTAATTCACCTTCTTACTTTTATGACGCTATGTTTTAAACTAGCGACTCACCCTCGCCTCACTCGGGTTCGTCCCTGGATACTTTTTTTTTGAGCGGAGCTCTAATTCTTTTTTTAAAATAAAAGTAGCCTATATTACTCCCTATAACATCAGTTACCTTCCAGTTCCGTCCATCCGTTTCAGAGATTATTCGGAACAAACAGACAGACAAAAATTTTTAAAAATTAGTTTTTCTTATAAATACCGTATAATATAATTTCATATGCATTTAGTAAAAAGGTTTATTTTGACATTACAAACAGACACTACAATTTTATTTATCTGTATAGATGTATAGATTCATATACTTGTTTTCTGTGGCGCCACCAATTTAATGCTTGTCAGCGGTCACTTTTTATACGAGTTCTCCTTAGTTCTACTCTCCATATCTCTTTGGTACAGACACAGCATGGCACGTCAAGTCAGCCTTAAGCCACAGATTAAGGAGACTGTCTCAAACCGCGATATTGCCTGTCCTGTGTTTTAATATTTTAATAATTTTACCTATTAAAACGCAGTATTAGGGAATAGTAATTGACTTTAAGTATTTTAGGTAGTATGAATTGGATGGAGCAAACTAACTAATATGCAGTAAAATTTATAAATATTGTAAACTAAATGGTCTTTTACAAGCAACTACAAAACATCCTACAAGTTAAACTGCAGTAAAGTTATTAAATACTGCATGTCTTTTAGTTTTTCACAAGAAATTACAAAATCCCCCACAAGTTAATGTGCAGTATGGAATGTTAATACTGCACTTTAATTAGGAATATAAATAAAAAATATTTTTTTCTTAACCTTTGCAGTATAATCAATTTGTATAGAGTCGAATAATACTGCATTTTAATAAGTTTTTTCTTGATTCTCCTAGAACAAACTACTATTTTAAGTGCCACAAAATATGATAAAACACTGCAGTTTAGTTAGGAAACAGAGAAAAATCTTGTGCAGTATTAATTGTACTGCGGTTTAGCTGGTGAACATGGAATATTTTAACAGATTTGTGATATTTTTGCTGTTACACCTTCCGAAAAAACATTAAAATAAAATACTTTTATTAACGCTACAGAAAAAAGAATTAATTTGACTGATAGCTCTACTAAAATGGGGATTTAGAATATATATTTAACTCAAAACCGACCAAAATGTCTATTACTGCACTTAAGACTCAGGTGGGCAGTATACTACGCAGCCCGCAGGTTCTTTGCACATTTGAGCAATTTTTTCTAAATGTCAAAGTGCTCTCAAATCTACAATTTTTAGAGTAGAGGGATGATCAAGAGCTCAATTTTTTTTTAAAGTATAACTCTATAGATTTCCATCCTAGTGTCCTCTGATTGCTGTTATGTCTAAAAAATACAGCCACGTGAAGCCGATCGACTTTTCTAAAATCGCTGTTTTAAATACCCATAACTTTTTTTCTATCACCTCGAAATCTTTTGAAAATATCAGAGATTACACTTCATTTTATTCTTATATAGCCTTAAAAATTTCAAGTTTGGTTATTGACCTGGTTATGGAGCTATGATTTTTTTATAGGCACTGTCAAATTTTTAACTTAGTATGACGTTCTTCGGACTTTTATCATCAGTATTATAATTTTATGGTATCTATTAATACTTATTAGAAATCTTATAGTAAAGGAAAAAGTTAAATGGTTTTGTTATAAGTCTATACTTCTATTTATTATAGCTATCTATAAATTATAAACCTAAAAACCCTCGATCATCTTGGATCGATTTTCATCAAACATAGCTAAGAACGCTCCCGACTAATTCAACTTTCAAACAAAAACAAACAAAATCAAAATCGGTTCATCCGTTCGGGAGCTACGATGCCACAGACAGATAAACACACAGACAAGTCAAACTCATAACACCCCGTCGTTTTTGACTCAGGCGTTCAAAAATAAATAATCAAGATGTCTGATTTTGTGCCCAAAGTATTAAACAAATTCATGTTATTTTTTATTTTTTATAAAAATAAATTAAAAATGAGTTTCCTTAAAGTATACATAAACTATACAGGGTAATTTTTAATTTACTGAAAACCTTTTGGGAATATATTCAACCTCTCTACTCTGTAGCGCCTCGCGTTCCGTCTCCCAAGCTGGGCACACCTCCAGCGTATGCTGGGCCGACTCGTCCGGGCAGTCGTCGCAGTGGTGGCAGCGAGGAGAGGGCTCCCTCCCGGCGACCCGACACAGGTACCCCCCGAAGCAACCATGCCCCGAGAGGATCTGCGTGGCGCGGAAGGTTAAGACGCCATGCCATGCATAAATACACACATCATGAACATTTTAAACAAAATTGTTGTAGAACTTGACTACACTGATAACAATTGACAAATAAAATTACAGTACTCTGTATTTATATATGTAGCAATATACTCTATGACTCTGTAGTCTGTACTACCTACCACTCACTTCAGTAGTCATAATTATGTAGGTAAGTAATAAGTAGTATTTCCGGGTATATATATATTTATTATTATTATATTAATAATCAAAACATTGTTAGTGTATTATGACAAATACACTAACAATGTTTTGATAAGTTAGTTAGTTAGTTCTTTGCTTTAATGGCTTTAATGCGTGCCAGTTGAGCACAAATTATTTCTACATAATAGATAATTGCTACATATTTTGCCATAGATAAAAAAGGGTTGCTTATAAACTCATTTGCTACCGAACAGAGGAAAATTGGACAGAGATTTTATTCCGGCCAACATTTTTAACACCATCATTAACTATAGATTGAATTTTGTTGTGGTGTAAAAATTGACCAAATTTAATAGCCCGTATAGTAGTTCCTGCTGCTGGGTCTGCAACTTCCCGTGAGACATGAACAATGTAAGGACCTTTGTCTTCGTTGGAATAGGATTTGGGACCATCAGACATACTAGGGTGGACATAAACATTTTGTATGGAAGGAGTGGCTGAAGTAGGATCAGTAATTGTTTTTTTTGTATTCTCTATATTCTCATTAATTTCACCTGGCCTCTTACGCGAAACAGGCCTTGCCACCAAACTAACATGACCACCTCCAGTGTCCGGTGGATCCGGAGGAGGGTCACCGTCCATTATACTAAACTAAATCTTCAACTTAATTTAAAATACACACAACACACACAATAAAGCTACTTACCGCCACCTACAACGCACAAATACGCACAAAACCAACTATTTCAATACTTTATATTACAAGAATTCTTATAAGAAAGGCCGAAAATCTCACTACACGTGTGTCAACCACAACAAACGGTAGCGAAAAAACAATGTTTTGATAAACTACTATTGAACTTATTAAACTTTTGAACTTATTGAATTCAGCTCTATTTAGTCTGTGGAATTATAATAATATTATTTTTTTATTTTCTAATTTTTGATTTTTTATTTGCACATTTGTTCTTGATAAATAATTGTTTTTCTTGTTACTCATCATTCAATCATTAATGTTTGTTCATTTATAAAATACCTTAAATTATATTATAATCGTGGCGTATCATAAAAGCTTAAACCAAATAAAACATATAATTTCGGCTTGCTTACCTGTGACCTGTGGTATGTAATCCCGTGAAGTGTGAACTTTGTTTATAATAGTTTTTTCTTCATATAACGTGGATTATTATACAACTGTTGTCAGCTGTAGCTTATAAAATACCATAGATTATAGAATTCTTGTTGTTCCTGGTCTGTGACTCTGTGCCATAGAAA
This sequence comes from Brenthis daphne, assembly GCA_947093115.1. Lineage (NCBI taxonomy): Eukaryota > Metazoa > Arthropoda > Insecta > Lepidoptera > Nymphalidae > Brenthis > Brenthis daphne. Next base: position 7,200,631 of record OX352481.1, on the reverse strand, counting down.
AAAAAAGTAACAATAGCATTGGCATTTGGCATGACGTAAAATTTTAAATTAATTTGTCGTGTAGAATTTTGAGGTGAATTAATTTTCAACGCGACTTATATATTTTTAATTCATAATCAGACATTTAAAAAACATGGAATTGGTAAGCACATAACATGTATTTTTTTATTTACTAGATAAATTGAGTTGCTGACAAAACTAAGCTAAGCATGGATCGCATAGCGATATTATATTTTCTTTTTATTTATTTATCGTGTTTTTTAAATTGATATTGTAGAATCTAGGATATCTAGAGTAGATGTTGGTGATAATCTAACAATGGTAATGAAATATTTCATCACAACAGAACATCCATCTGTACCAACCTTGGTACCTGCAATTTACAATATGAAACTCTTAAAGTGTATGCTACTACAAAGCATCTAACATTTCATTAATTTTACATATTATACAATAATTACATATCTTACACATATATAATTCTATAATTTTTGTGAAACAAAACCAAGGCATGATGATGAATTACTGTAAAAGACTTATGTCCTCATAGTGTTAATTGTTAATAGAAGGTTTCTATACATAATTACACAAGGATTTCTCGAAATTTACTAATAATGATTACTTTAATGTATAATAAATATATTTAAATCAATTTATAGTACTCAAAATTATTTTGATTGTCAACTAAAAGTATAATTTACTTATATATTTTTGTAATTTTATCTATACATATAATAAAATTGTAACTGAGTATGTCGAATTTGTACATTAAATATTTTTTGGAAAATCTTATTGAAATAGACATTATGTATTATTGATACAGAGGCCGAATTTATAGTTTTTAGTATTTTTGTCTGTCTGTCTGTCTGTTACCGCATCACAGAAAACCACTGGAGGGAGTATGATGATAGCTGGCTATCCAGGTCAACATACAGGATACTTTTTACCATGGGAAAATGTCTCATTTGTGAGAAAAAATACAATAACTGCATTGTAAGCAATTGGAAAGGAAAACATTCTGATGAAACCTGCATGTCTGAGAGAACCTGAATAATTTTTGAAAGACATTCAAAGTCCACCAACTATTGCAGCTCTTGGCCAGCATTGTGTAAGGCTTGTTAAGGCTTGATACCCCTCTCATTGAAGGTAGGCCAGTGCCCAGTAGCAGTGGGACATTAAAAAACGGCTGAATACAATACATGCACTTTTCAGTACCCTATTTATGGATAGTTAGTAATTTTTTAACACAATGTGATAATGTAAAAATTATTTTATTTGTAGCGAGGTAATGTAAAATGCACATTATAGGTTAAAGTGGTATTTGCAACTCTTGCTCTTCATATTGAAAAACAAACTTGTATGAAATGGAGTTACAATCACATTATTTTTGGATATATATTATATGTATGTGATTGATGAAGTGTACTCCTTAAATTAAACAGTGATCTGTCTCTTAAAGACTTTAAAGCATATTTTTTTCTGGAAATACATATAAGGAATAGTAAAACAAATTTTATAAAATATATATAATAAACACTTCTTAAATGCCATATTATAGGTATATAATGAAACTAGCATTGCCCGTGCCCGCATTCAGATGACCAAAAACCAAATTCTTAGGTTTTACATATTAGTATACTCTTACAGTGCAGTTTTTGTATTTTTTCTCAGAAATGAGATATTTTCCCGCAGTAAAAAGTATCCTATATGTTGACCCGGATAACCAGATATCATCATACTAAATTTCATCAAACTCTGTCCAGTTGTTTTCTCATGATGCAGTAACAGACAGACAGGCAAAATTCTAAAAACTATAGATTCGGCCTCTGTATTGATGATAATGTCTATTTCAATAAGATTTTCCAAATATATTTAATGTAGAGATTCAACTCAGTTACAATTTTATTATATGTATAGATAAAAAAATATCTAGTTTGAAAAAAATATACAACATGGGCTTTATACAGCAGGCAATAAAAACCCATTTAGTAAGGGAATGAGTGAAAGTTTCTGAGTTTAGGTAATAACTTATAAATTATGTAAATAAATGCTTTAATGAATTAACTCCATAAGTGCTAGTAATTATTGATAAAAATTTAATGAAGAAATAGATTAGATTAGAATTTTTTTAAAGTATCTGTCTGTCTGCCTGCCTGTGTATTTGTTCTGACTAACCTCCAAAACGGCTAGACTGATTTTGACGGGATTTACACTGGCATATAACTGATGTTATAAGGAGTAACTTTAGGCTACTTTTATGGCTATGTGAACTTGGCACCCGACTTTGGAAAAATTGTTCTTTTTTAGGTTTATTTGAACGATTTCGGTTAGTAGTAGATAGTAGTGAAGCTAACTTCGTTTGTAGTAGTGCCAAAAAAAATACAGACAACAAAAAAAATGTCATCCCCCGAAGTTGGTAAAAAAAATTTTTTCCGCTTGATTCGTGGAGAAAAACGTTAGTAGTGTTTTGTAGTGCAATTTTTTTTGTTTGTAGTAAAACAAAAAAAAAAAAATTTTTTTCGAGTATTTTTGCAGAACGACTTTTACTACATACATTTTTTTTTTGTTTTACTACAAACGAAAAGAATTGCACTACAAACCACTACTAACGTTTTTCTATACGAATCAAGCGGAAAAATTTTTTTTTACCAACTTCGGAGGATGACATTTTTTTTGTTGTTTGTATTTTTTTTTGGCATTACTACAAACGAAGTTAGCTTCACTACTATCTACTACTAACCGAAATCGTTCAAATAAACCTAAAAAAGAACAATTTTTCTAAAGTCGGGTGCCAAGTTCACATAGCCTACTTTTATTTTAGAAAAAGGAATTAGGGTTCTGTTCAAAAACATGAAAACATACTAGGGGCACAGCCCAGCAAAGCGAAAATAAGTCTCTAGTCCAATATATAGATGATAAGGTGGTTTCGACGCGAAAGAAAGACAAACAAACAAACATACTTTGACGTTTATAATATTAGTATGGATGTTACATGTACATAAAATGACATTTATAAAATGCTCATATTGTAAAGTAGTTCATTCAATATAATATGCTTTTCAAAGACGCATTGGTATATTTTATTGGTAAGGTTGTTTTGTAGTATTTTGTTTATAATGTATGTGAAACTCAGTTGCAGGGTGGTGACGGCACGATGTCCGGCGTGGGTGTAGGCCTGGCTAGTGTTGGCGGTGTGAGCGTGGGCGTGGGAGTGGGTGGAGTGGGCGTGGGCGGCTCGGTGTGCGCTACTAGCGGTGAGTAGGGTGAGCGCGGCGAGTGAGTCTCAGTGCAGCAGTCTAACGCCCCGGCTGTGCTCGCTGTTGCAGGCGCGGCGGCGGCGGCGGCGGCGGCGCGGCTCTCGGCCCGCGCGTGCGCGAGCCTCGCGTCGTCCCTCTCTCGTGTCGTCTCGCCCGCAGTGATCAGTGTTCTGCTTTCTGTTTCAGACTAGATATAAGTTAGGTTATTGCTAAAGGCTAGGGCGAGCGCGCGGCGGCGGCGCGGCGCCCGCCTGCGGCCGGCATCGGTCTCACAATGTACTTACTTCATTATATAGTGTTGTCGCGCGTGCCCGGTGACTGTCTGTGAGCGTGCTGCGGCTTCTCATCCGTATCTTCACTTGCAAACATGGATGAATGTATAATGATGATATTTCAAAATTTAGTAATGCTTGTATTTATAATAAAATTATAACAGAATGACAGGAGAAAGCAGTCTTAATTTACTATTTACAATTAATTTTTGGACTAAAATGTTCGCAACATTACGATGTTAATATTAATAATAACATGAACAGGTTATTTGAATGTAACGAAAAAGTGTAAATATAGCAAAGTGCGTGCGAGAGAATACGTTTGAAGGTGAGAAAGGTTAGAGAGCGAGAATGTGCGCGAATGTGCGAGGAGCCGCGGCGGAGTGTGTCGGCGAGTGCGAGCGCGGGCGTGTCGCCGCGCCGCGCTCATGCTCTCGTTGCTTGCAGGCGCCTTCCTCGCCGCGCCCGTCTACGACCTGCAGCAAGTGGGCGACGTGTTCACGGGTGAGTGTACGCTGTATGTACCCTGTACTGTGTGTGTGTGCGGAGTGTGACGTGCGCGTGTCGCAGGGCCGGGCGGCAAGTGCTCCACGCTGCCCGCCATCCTGGGTGGCACGCTGCCGCGGCTGTCGTCGGAGCAGGCGGAGGCGGTGGCGCGCGCCAAGAAGTACGCCATGGAGCAGAGCATCAAGATGGTGCTGATGAAGCAGACGCTGGCGCATCAGCAGCAGCAGATGGCCACGCAGCGCACGCAGGTGCAGCGCCAGCAGGCGCTCGCGCTCATGTGCAGGTACACATACACACATATACATTATACATACGCTCATTTACATTACTTTTTGTAGCATCAGGTTGAACGTATGTATATTTATAAAGCAGGAATCACTAATACACCCACGACTCTTCAGCTTTGATTGAGTTATATAATTGGGAGCGTGATGAGAGCGATGTCTGGAGATTCCCGCTTTGGCTGGTCGAGTCCATGATATTTAGTAGCTGAAAAGATCTGAGTTACAGTATTTTTCCTGCACAAAGCTATTAGTATGCGCACGTGTGTGATACATTGTGGTCGGCAGGGTGTACGTGGGCTCGATCTCATTCGAGCTGAAGGAGGACACGATCCGCCAGGCCTTCCTGCCGTTCGGGCCCATCAAGTCCATCAACATGTCGTGGGACCCGGTCACGCAGAAGCACAAGGGTTTCGCCTTCGTGGAGTACGAGATCCCCGAGGCGGCGCAGCTCAGCCTCGAGCAGATGAACGGCGTCATGCTCGGCGGCAGGTAACGCTCACTACTGTATTAGACGTTTTTAAATTATAAAATTTATATTTTGTATTCGACATAATATACTATTACCTACATTTAGATGCCAAAAAAAGTATTGTTTTTATTATTTTTTCTAATTTTTGTTTATATTCTACTTAAAACCTCCACAACACGTATCATTAGGTCAGCTTGTAACATAGTCAATACAGTAAAAATTAAAATAAAGTTCGTTTTTGTAAATCTATATTATATTTATTGGTACTAATGGGAAAGTTTGTATGCTACAGAAACATCAAGGTGGTGGGGCGTCCTTCCAACATGCCGCAGGCGCAGGCCGTCATCGACGAGATACAGGAGGAGGCCAAGCAGTATAACCGCATCTACGTGGCCTCCATACACCCCGAGCTCACCGAGGATGACATTAAAAAGTGAGCTCATTCGCCACCTTTCACTTACATTAAAGGTTGAAATTTAATTAATTTAACTTTCGTCGTAATGGCAGCGTGTTCGAGGCGTTCGGCCCCATCACGTACTGCAAGCTGGCGTACGGCGCGTCGGCGCACAAGCACAAGGGCTACGGGTTCATCGAGTACGCCACGCTGCCGGCCGCGCTCGAGGCCATCGCGTCCATGAACCTGTTCGACCTCGGCGGCCAGTACCTGCGCGTGGGCCGCGCCATCACACCGCCCAATGCGCTGGCGGGCCCGCCGCAGGCCTCCGCCATGCCCACTGCCGCCGCCGTCGCCGCCGCCGCCGCCACCGCCAAGATACAGGCCATGGACGCCGTCGCCACTAACGCCGTCGCGCTCGGCCTCACCAAGCTCACCGCGCTCGGCGTGCCGCCCGCGGCCGCGCTGCCCACGCTCGCCGCCGTGCTGCCCGCCATGCCGGCGCTGCCCGCGCTCCCCGCGCTCCCCGCCGCCCCGGCGCTGCCCGCCGCGCTCCCCGCGCTCCCCGCCGCCATCCCGCCGCCCGGCGTGGTGATCCCGCCGCCGCCGGCCGCGGCGCCCGCGCCGGGCGTGCCGGCGGAGGAGGGTGGCGGCCAGCAGGCGGCGCTGCAGCGCAAGCTGCTGGACAGCTCGCCGGACACGCTGCAGCAGCAGGAGTCGCTGTCCATTTCGGGGCAGTCGGCGCGCCACCTGGTGATGCAGCGGCTGATGCGGCGGCGCGCGTCGCGCACGCTGCTGCTGCGCAACATGGTGGCGGCGCACGAGGTGGACGAGGCGCTGCACCACGAGATCCAGGAGGAGTGCTCCAAGTGGGGCCGCGTGGAGCGCCTCGTGATCTACAACGAGCGGCAGAGCGAGGAGGACGACCCGGCGCTGGCCAGCGTGAAGGTGTTCGTGCAGTTCGCGGCGGCGGAGCAGGCGGGCGCGGCGGCGGCGGCGCTGCATGGCCGCTACTTCGGCGGCCGCACCGTGCGCGCCGCGCTCTACGACCAGGACCTGTTCGATCACGGGGACCTCTCCGCGTAGGCACACACACGAAACTATCATCTGTTTTACCTTTTAACTCTTCATTTTTAAATAAAATATCTTTAGTCAATGCACCATCTAAAATTATTTCAAAAATCTTAAGTCATTTTGATATATAATAACATTTGTAGCGTCCCGTCTTCCATCACTTCGTTCTGATACGAGCTGGGTAAGAAATCCTCATGCACTAAGACGAGCATTCCGTTTCTTTCTTTACTTTGCATCCCCGGCCAGGGTGCGAAGTTCGATCTCCGCATTTCAGCAGTTCCGGATAAAACAACATTTTTTTGCAAATCATCATACTCAAATAAGTAGCTATATCGAAAATAGAAATAAATACTTACATTTTTATACAAGTATGTATGTGAAACTATGTTGTAATGTTTGTCGGCGGCACGTGCTATCAACTATCGGTTGTAACCATAACATAACAGTCATGAGAGAGCAGATAGCTGTGATCAGGTAACTAACAATAAGTATAGCGATAGAGGTAACATTATAATTTGTATTCATTAATTATCCTAAATTGTTTATAAATAAATAATTATAATATATGTGTGTACATTTTTTTCGATATTTACATTTTTTTCGATATTTATTTTGGGAGAAGAATTTGTAGCTTATAAAAAATATTTTTTTTTATATAAAAAAATCAATGACTCAAAATTTTGAGGTGGCCCACTGATTTTAAAATCTATACATATAATAAAATTGTAACTAAGCCGAATCTGTCCATTAAATATTTTTTTGGAAAATCTTATTGTAATAGACATAATTATCGATACAGAGGCCGAATCTATAGTCTTTAGAATTTTTGTCTGTCTGTCTGTTACCGCATCACAGAAAAATCACTGGAGGGATTTTGATTAAATTTGGTATGGTGATAGCTGGTTATCCGGGTCAACATATAGGATACTTTTTACCGCGGGACAATATCTAATTTCGGAGAAAAAACGCAAAAACCGCATTGTAAGAGTAAATTGTAATATGTAAAACCTAAGAATTTGCTTTTTGGTCATCTGAACGCGGGCGGAGCCGCGTGCAATGCTAGTATTATAATAAAGTACCTAGGCCGCCGAGCTTTGCTCGGAGTTTTTGGTTAAAAAGTACAATTTTCTTTAAAAAAAAAAAAACAAAATAAATTATACCTTTGTATCCGACCGGGATTCGAACCCGGACACCTGAGATTGTTGATCTTGCACATTGGCCGCTTGAACACGATGCTTATATCCGAGCGTGCGAAATTAATTCGAGGAATAATACAAAAGAAATAATAATAATAAAGCTTTATTTATTCTATACATGCTTACTTATAATTTTAAATTATAATTACTCTTACTTAATAATTTTTAACATTGTATTTTAACAGATCATATTTATAACTTATTTGATTATATTTAATTTAACTTCAATTTTTGGTTAGTGACTATTTATTAACTTATCATTTTTTAACTAATAATTTTGTAATCTGGAATTAAATTATATTAAAAATCTTTAATATAATTTGAAATGATATTGTATGTTGTGATAACCTATTTAGTTACATTTAACTTGTTGTTAGCTTATGAGCAATTACTTAATTGATTAATATATATAAATTATCATTAACATATAAATAAATAAACAATCACATTAAATTAATTAATTCAATAGAGTAAATACTAATCATTTCACAATAATAAATATAAATAAAATTTCTTTCCATACATTAATTCTGACAATAGTTATAAATTAGGTATTTAATTACATAATTAAATGTATTTATTAGTAAATGTCTTTTGTGAATTTCCTATTAGGTTTCATGTGGTCTATACATGAAACCTAATAGGAAATTCACAAAAGACATTTACCTCTTGGGTAAAAGCCTCCTCCAAAGTAGTCCTGCATATTATATATATATATATATATATATATATATATATATATATATATATATATATATATATATATATATATATATATATTATTGAGGTAAGGCGTTTCTGGAGATACAGGCAACTTCTTTTATTTGAGTATTGGCAAGAAGTGTTCTTATTATTATCCACAACAATTAGTTTGTCATATTTAATGAAAGCTGTTTTGCCTAGGTCTTTTTCTATCTTTAGTTGGGCTTGTAACTCTTTGCGTTTGTTTAAGACTTCTATTGGGTAGTCCTCCTTAATGTAAATATTGAGTGCCACATAAACAATTGCCATTTTTCTGAATTTTTAGTTTCAGGCCTATTGTACTAAATGATATTATGATTGGTCTAACCTCCACACCTTTTTTCCCTATTCTTCTAACAGCTTCAACATGATTGCTGTGGTACTAAACGTTGAAATTTGTATTTATTATTTTTATTATTTTTTCCTCTAGTTCATGATAGGATTTTTCACCTTCTTCTACTCCGAACATAACCAAGTTCTCGCGCCTAGACTTTCTAAATTATTTATTGAGGTACTTTGTTCCTGGATTTGTTTCTCAAGAACTTCATTTTTTATTTCTAAGTGTTTAAATTTATCATTTATGTATATTATTGTTGATTGTATTTTTAATGTCTTCTTTCATTTCTAACATTTCTGTTTTATGCTGTCTTATTTCTTGTTGCATATTTATTAATAACTTTTTTATGTCCTCCATTTTAAGTGTGAAGTTGGAAGTAGAAAAGCTGATTGAAAAAGAACACCTATTATACTTAGTTGAATTGCAATTTTATACAGAGTATTAAATTTTGAGGTTATAAATTTATGTTTTAATATTTTACGCTTTCACTTGACAAATTTATTTTGTTTTATTGTCGTCACACATAGAAAAGATAGTTTTGCACTGATAGTATCTATATGTTATGTTTGTCACTTTTATATCTGTTTGGTAAGTGAATTTTTAAAAGCTCATTTGTTCTTCAACACATCAAGACTTGGTGATGTTTACATATTGCCCATAGGTTGTATCGAATAATTTGTAAAACTTTTCTTTAGATTATTTCCACTATAATATTTTTAAACTTGATTTAAATACGGACACGATGTAGTGTAGACAGTTGCACAGTGGCGCCTCCCACCTACCAGAAGTGATAACTGACAACTGACAATGCAAAAATTGTGAAAATGCAAAAGAAAATCGCATGAAAATTCGAAAACACGCGTTTTCCCAGACATAAGACTAATCTAGATCGATTTATCGCCCTCGAAACCCCATGTATACTAAATTTCATGAAAATCGTTTGAGCTGTTTCCGAGATTCAGATTATATATTGATATATATACATATATACAAGAATTGCTCATTTAAATATATTAGATATTTAATCAAAATTTTTGAGAATTGACGAATAGTCATTTTCTACTCAACTTTCACTGTAATACAAAAAAGTAACACGTTATTTTTTCAACTTTTTTAAAAATTGCACTAATGCAACTCTCTTGGCCTTTTAACTTCATTAAAAGTAGGTACCTATTAATGTTTTGATGATGAGCGTCGCCGTGCCGGCGGACTGCTAACATTAGCTACTTTTTATTTTATCGGTTCTCCGACGCGATGTCTGTTTGTTCCGGCTAATCTCCGAAACAGCTGTACTGATTTTGACGGGACTTTCACTGCCGGATAGTTGATGTTATAAGAAGTAACCTAGGTTACTTTTAGAAAAAGAATTATGGTTCTGCTCAAAAAAATTAAAAAGCGAAGGTAAGTCGCTAGTTTTATTATAGGTCTGTACTCTGTAGCTATAGGTTGTAGTTTACATATCTAAGCTATTAGTTATATAGTGTTACTGATTTTTTATATTATGTACTAACATGTTTAGTCGTCGTTATCAGTAATGTCTATCTATTAAGTCTGAGGAAGTAACCAAGTAGGGCTCTTTCTGCTAAGTCAATCACTAATACCGTTCATGCTTAGCCTCTTTAAGTGCTTAAGCAGTTTAATCCACTTCCTAGAGAATGCATGTTGTATGTAGATACGTAGTAAGATACGATTTGTTTGGGCACAGAGAAAGAATATGAACATTTTGGTAGAAAATATTTATTAAGAGATCGTTTCTTTACCTATAATAAGACTTCCAAAGGCTAACGGTAGTACATTCACATGTCGACAAGAGGGTTAGCCTTAAGTCCTCTCGGTGAAGAGCAGCGGCAGTCCGCCTCGCACGGCCTGCACGATGCCGGCGCCGGGGTGGACGCGCGGGCGGCGGCGCGAGCGCGGCGCGGGCCGCACGCTGTAGCGTGACAGCACGGCCGCCAGCCCCGCCACGGACTGCATCAGGCCCAGGCGCTCGCCTGCAATTTGTTTATTTATTTGTGACAACCATGAATGTATTGTGATTGATAATTGGCTTGGTATGAAATTATCAAGATAAATATATCTTTTGATAATTATCGCGATAATTATCAAACACATATAAACTTTTATTAATATTGGTATTTGACTATTTGCCTATCATAATTTACGTTAGAATAAATTATACACTTTTAACAATCAAGTGAAATTAATGAGTGGAATATCATCTCCATCCTCCTCAACTGCGTTAACTCAGTTTGCTGATTGAGTTTTTTGAGCTAATTGGGAGAGTTCAGTTTGCTGATCGACAATTTGAAGAGTTACAAATTAAATATTTTCAATTATATTTATCAAAGATAATTATTAACCCATATTTATCATGATAATTATCATTTCGAACCCTGGTGATAAAAATACTAATATATATATTACATTACCTAATAGAGCTTCTTATCTTAAAGTATGTTTAAGCATATAATATATATTGTAATCGCGTCTTAAAAACCTGTAATTGGATACCCTACTCAATTGATTCGGATGAAATATTTTTTCATGACGCACTAGTTGGCGCCTTAGATCCGCCCTATTTTATTTTTAACTAGCATTGCCCGCGGCTCCGCCCTCGTTCAGATGACCAAGAACCAAATTCTTAGGTTTTACATATTAGTATACTCTTACATTACAGTTTTTGTATTTTTTCTCAGAAATGAGATATTTTCCCGCGGTAAAAAGTATCATATATGTTGACCCGGATAACCAGCTATCACCATACCAAATTTCATCAAAATCCCTCCAGCGGTTTTTCCGTGATGCGGTAACAGACAGACAGACAAAAATTCTTGATTCGGCCTCTGTATCGATAAAATTATTTATTTCAATAAGATTTTTCAAAAAATATCTAATGTACAGATTCGGCTTAGTTACAATTTTATTATATGTATAGATGATTATTATATATGTAATACATATTCCTAAAATGTTGCGTCGTCGTTATCATTGACACTCGCGTTATTAAGACGAATCGAACTACGATACCTAATCATAAAAACGGTTAAGCCGTTTAGTAATTACGAGAGAACATAGGATCGGACAAACATACATACATACAGGACAAATAAATAAACCTTTGGGCTTCGCCGGAGTCAGATAAAAAATAGTCACTTTTCTCCATACATACATAATATTAAACAGTAACTTAGTGAAATCTGTACATGAAATATAAAAAAAAAAACAATGACTGTAACGTACATACAATATAGACCCAAAAACAATAGCTTTTAAAATTTTGTCTCTTTGTCTGTATGTTTGTTGGTGTGTGCGCGTTTCACGCAAAAAGTAATGGACCGATTTTAACGAAATTTTATGAAGTTGATAACTTATTACTCGGGTCAACATTTAGGATACCTTTGACTTCAGGAAAATCTTTCTTACCCACGGGAAAATACAATAACTAGTTCTATCGAGTCGTTCTTAGAAACCTAGCAAATTGTAGGTTTTGAAAAGATCTACGGAAAAATCTGCAATAGTATATGTCTGTCTCCTAAGATACACTCGTAAAAACTATTTTTATTAGGTATGTTATATTAAAGGCAATGTCGCTACTCACTGAGAAGATAAAGAATGGAATAAATATGCATAAACTATGACCTTTAACTCCGCCGGGCAAATTTTTAATAAATTAATTGTTAACTGTAACACAGACGTGCTCGCGGTCTTTGAGAGTTTAGGTTGTCGCGGCAGTTTTAACGTAGAATTAATTAAAAAAAACCAGCCGGAGCGATTACCTACTATTAAAATACGAGCGGACTTATTGTAAATATTAAAGTCTAAACATGTTTTTAATTTAATAGCTCTACATAAATAGAAGTAACTTTTTATCAGACTGTTTGTTATTAGTTTTTATATTATTTATTTATTTAATTTGGTTTACTAGCGATTTTTACATGGGTTACAACCTACAGTTGAATACATACAACTAATTAAATACAAAAACATATAAAAGCAAAAAACATACATAATTAATAAAATTATTTCTAATAAAACGATAAAATAGAAAATGTTGAAGAAATTTAAAAACACTACCCAAAACAATGTCAAGCATAAATTACAAAATATTTATCTACTCATAAAATAGAATCATCAAATAAATAATTTAAAACATCCTGTAATTTTTTACGAACTCATTGTTATAAACTTACCAATGCAAGCACGAGGTCCGTCTCCAAATGGCATATACACATGCTTGTTTTTAGGATCAAAGTTTTTGGGATTGAACCTTTCCGGTCTAAACTCGCTGGGGTTATCGAAGTATTTGGGGTCATTTTGCAGCGCTTGTAACGGTATGTTTATGAGTACGCCTTCATCAATCGTCAGATCGAGTTCCTTAAAGGTGTACTTACGCGAGGATTTTCTGATTAGGAATCCCAGAGATGGGAATATTCTCATTCCTTCTTTAAGCGCCCATTCAAGGTACGTCATTTCTTTGATAGCATCATAACTGAGTTTATTATTGTGATTTGCTAAGACCCTATCTATTTCATTTTGCACTTTGACTTGTATCTCAGGGTTGTAGGCGAGCTCATGCAGCGTGAAACTTGTGGCTGAAGACGAGGTTTCAAATCCTGCTGCAAAAAATACAAATACTTGTGCTGCAAGCAATTCATCGTCCATTTCCAGTGTGGTAGTTTCAGGTGTACCATCCGGTTTAAATTTTTCAATCGACTCTCCCACCATCGTTCCTTTCTTCTTACACTCCAGTAAAAGATCTATAAAGTCATTTCTACCAGAAGGTTGATAATTTCTCTGTTTTAAGACTGCATTTACCAAGGTAAATATGCCCTTCTCTGCTTTGGCCAATTCTTTCAAGTGCTTAAATAAACTAGGAAATAGATCTTTCAAAGCTAATACAAACATTTTTTTTCCGTCTACTTGAAATATTTCATTTCCTAGTTGACGAAATGCTGAATTTTCATCCTGCAGCGAATCAGCGTCGAGACCAAACCCGCAGGCACCAATGAAATCTGTAGTGTATCGTGCCATCAGGTCTCGGGCATCGATCTCCTGCCCCGCCGTGGCGACAGATAGCAGGCGCGATTGTAGCCGCTCGGCGCGCTCTACGATGAGGGGGAACATAGCTTTTAGCTTGCCACTCGTGAAGGCCGGTGTCATGCGCTGCCGCAGCAGCCGCCATGTGTCGCCGTCCGCGAAGAACAAATTTTTAAGTAGGGGTTCTATTACATCTTTATGTTTGTTCAGACCTCGGGGGTAAAAGTAGGCGAAGTCGTTGACAAGTATTTGTTTCGCGATTTCTGGGTCTCTGATTATAAGTTCAGGACGAGACGCCCGGTAGAACCCCACGACCTTCTCCGTCGGGAACTTCCAATATGACTCCACAGCTAACTCAGTTACACTTTTTCGCATCAAATAATTTCTTGCATTATTACCGAATAGAGGTAAAGGCTTATCGTGTTTCACTCCTTTGTGCTCCCAATATTTATGATTTCTCGTCCCGTATATATATAAAGTAAGAATTAATACTATTACTAAAGCTAATGTAATCATTTTTGACAAAAGTGACCTTTACGCACAACGATTAATAATAGAGATAATAAATAAATAGTTCTGTTAAGGTTTTTATCGAGTGTTTACGATTACAGTGCGTTTTACAACGTAGGTTTGTAACTATGAACTGCACGTACCCGCGAGCGCGATCAGACTGAAGTAACAGTACCGAGAGGGGCGTTACACATCCTATCTATACTATTAAACGAGCAATATATACATATATAGATATTTGTAAACACGTTCTCGAAATCGGCTCTAACAACTTCGATGAAACTTGCAATAAAGAGGTTTTCGGGGGTGAAAAATCGAACTAGCTAGGTCTCAAGTCTATTCTAGGTCCTTTAAGACGCGTACAAATGTCTGCACAGTGATTTTTCTATAAAGATCACGTTTCGCTTCGATTGTGGTCGTCAAGATCGCATGTAATGTAACGTAAGTGGTGAAGACAAGGTTGCGCCTGACATTAGTGCGTGAACCTGAGCGGGGGGTGCGGGACGGAGAGAGAACGGCAGCGGATCGCTGATCGATCTGCAGAACGACTTCGCTCACGTTGATATTCGCATCGATATATTGTCGGGTTAGCACTGTATGTAGTACTTACCTACTTATTAAACCTATTTTGTACAGTCCACTCTTAAGTTTATTCTCTATACGGTAGTCAGTTTTCCCTATCGCGTAATGTACAGGGCACTGTCCCCATCATCAGTCATTATCGTATTGAATAGCGTCTGACAATGGCTATAAAATTCCTGACCTGAGAGGTCATTGTATAAAGCTGTTACGTCCCGTCGCGTTGACCAGAACCTTTTCTGTAGGCTTTTTTTAGACCTACATTTTTTTATTAAATTGTTTTGATATTTATCTCTTAAGTTTTAGCTAATGTAAGCGAGCTTTTAAAGCGTACTAAAAGTATAGTTATCGTGGTCAAAATGTTTACAAATTATATACACAAACCTTTCTCGTTTATCGCTCATTATTTAATTAAAAAGTTTAATGAATCTGCTGCGTCGTTTAAAAGAAGTAATAGAGAAACAGACAGAAGTAGACAGACATTGTATTACATACGTATAGATGAGCGACGAAATTTTACATTTTTCCATGAAAACGAGAGATTTGACTCCACTAAATTATTAAATGTGTTAATTATTATAATATTACTAAAAGTTTTTGTGTAATAGATTTCTTTGAAGGACAACTCGGCCGAAACAGTTATTGTGTTTTCCCGTCGGAATGAGATTTTCCTGTAAAAGTAAAAGGAGGCATTATAAATATTGAATCGAATAATAAGTTATTTTTATACATCTTTAGTTAAAATCTGTTCTGTACTTTTTGCGTGAAATGCACACTGATATACAGACATACAGACAAAAATTTCATCAACTCTTATTTTGGAGTCTATATACAGCAAGTAACAGTCATTGTTTTTGAAAAAAAATTTGTTACTAAGTATTTTATTATATGTATAGGTGGTAGTTAAAATATCAAAGCTATTAGAGTTTTTTAGATTACTAACATATTAGCCGTCATCACTTATCACTATCAATTCTGGTCTGAGTAAATATAAGTAACCAAGTAGTGCTTTTTCTGTTGCGTCAATTTACTGATACCATTCATGCTTAGCATCTTTTTTTTATTAGAACTCAAAGGCTTTCGTTTTGGCGGCGTTGAAATCAACCAGATTGTCATCACCCCATTGTGAGACAAGACTTAATTAAGGTCGCATTTGTACGCTCCACCATGGCCTCTCTCAAAGTACTTATTATTACAAACAAAGGGGTTTTACTAAAAAAGGCTTTCAACCTATGGATTATTGGACAGGGATTCCTGTAATAGAAATATAATTTCCTTAAATAATTACCATTTTAGAGTTATCAATAATTTTTTAAGTTTTAGTTTTTCTAATTGAAACCTTAATTTCAAGAAAGGTTTATTTTTTTATTTTTCTAAAATGCTTTCCGTTTTTAGTGACAATGTTTCAAAGTTGAGAACACTTCTGAAATGTCAGAATTCCGTCGAATTAAAAATCAGACTATAATTATCATGATACTGAAACACTGGTACAACATATTCATTAAATATTCACGCACGCACACACACACACGCACACGCACACACGCACATACACACACTCTCTCACACACAATACACAAACACATACACACATATATGATATACACGCTACTTTTTAGTTTCTACAAAAATTTGAAAAACTATTATATTGTAGCAACTAATTTATATCTATATCAACTTACCTATTTTTTGTTTGTTTTAATTTATCTATTTAAGTTTGTTGTATTATAATCAGATTAAAGATTAAATTACGTTTTGTTATGAAAGGGCGGGGTCTCCTAATACAGGCAAATTATTTGCTTAAAAGGGGACCTCAACCACAAAATTTGTCAAAACTACAATCTCTTTATGCAAAGAAAATATTATTATTATTATTAAACATAATATGTATGTAGATACGTGATAAGACAAGATTTATTTGGGTATGGATAAAGAAAGAATGATGAAAGAATATGAACATTTTAGAAAAAAATATTTATTAAGGGATCGTTTCTATCTTCTAAAGGTTAAGTAAAAAAAATAGTACATTCGCATGTCGACAAGAGGGTTAGTCTGAAGTGGCCGCTTGCTTGGGTGTCCTCTCAGTGAAGAGCAGCGGCAGTCCGCCTCGTACGGCCTGCACGACACTGGAGCCGGGGTTGACGCGCGGGCGGCGGCGCGAGCTCGGCGCGGGCCGCACGCTGTAGCGTGACAACACGGCCGCCAGCCCCGCCACGGACTGCATTAGGCCCAAGCGCTCGCCTACAATTTGTTTATTTATTTGTGACAACTATACTAAATATTACATTACTAGAGACTTACCTAGTACGACTTACGTAATTATCTAAACGAACGGTCCGATTCAAATAATTTAAAGAGGAATTACATGCTTAATCGACCTTGTAATAGTGAGACAATTCATAAAAGTAAAGTAAAAGTTAAAATAACCGTTTTGAGTCGAAATAGCTTCGCAGATACTACGTATGTTTCTACGTCACCTGGTTATCTATCATCTTTTTATTAACCCCCGACGCAAAAAGAGGAGTGTTATAAGTTTGACGTCGATATCTGTCTGTGTGTGTGTGTCTGTCTGTGGCATCGTAGCTCTCAAACGGATGGGCCGACTTCGATGCGTTTTTTTTCATTTCAAAGCCAGTTTCCTTGCGGTGGTTCTTAGCTATGTTTCGTTAATATCAGTCCAGCAGTGTAAGAGTATCAGCTCTTTTCTAAAATGATGTAAGGCATTTTGGCGTATGATTACTCAATTAAGTGCTTCACGCGTGCTAATGTAATCGTTAAATGACAATTAATTTGCGTCGGTGTTTTTTTTTAATTTTTAACTTATTTCGCTTCATACCAGTCGATTTTTTTTATTTTAGTTGTAAGTTATTTTTTTATTTACAGCGTTTTAGTTTGACAATTAGACGTTTTTTTGTTTTATTTAACAATTTCTTATCCTAAATTATATTTAAACATATTTGTTGTATAGATATTTTTGTAATCGCGTCTTAAAAACCTGTATTTTAATACCCCACTCAATTGATTCGGACGAAAAAATTTTTTTCAAGACGCACAAATGGGCCCTTAGATCTGCCCTACTTTATTTTTAGGACGTAGGTACACAAGGACGAACCCAAGTGAAGTGTGGGTGATTCGCTTGTATATTTAATAAAAACATTGTATACCTACATTTTTACGAACTCTATATTGTAAACTTACCAATGCAAGCACGAGGTCCGTCTCCAAATGGCATATACACAATATGCTTGTTTTTAGGATCAAAGTTTTTGGGATTGAACCTTTCCGGTCTAAACTCGCTGGGGTTATCGAAGTATTTGGGGTCATTTTGCAGCGCTTGTAACGGTATGTTTATGAGTACGCCTTCATCAATCGTCAGATCGAGTTCCTTAAAGGTGTACTTACGCGAGGATTTTCTGATTAGGAATCCCAGAGATGGGAATATTCTCATTCCTTCTTTAAGCGCCCATTCAAGGTACGTCATTTCTTTGATAGCATCATAACTGAGTTTATTATTATGATTTGTTAAGACCCTATCTATTTCATCTTGCACTTTGATTTGTATCTCAGGGTTGTAGGCGAGCTCATGCAGCGTGAAACTTGTAGCTGAAGACGAGGTTTCAAATCCTGCTGCAAAAAATATAAATACTTGTGCTGCAAGCAGTTCATCGTCCATTTCCAGAGTGGCAGTTTCAGGTGTGCCATCCGGTTTAAATTTCTCAATCGACTCTCCCACCATCATTCCTTTCCTCTTACACTCCAGTAAAAGATCTATAAAGTCATTTCTACCAGATGGTTGATAATTTCTTTGTTTTAAAACTGCATTTACCAAGGTGAACATGCCTTTCTCTATTTTTGCCAAACCTTTCAAATGCTTAAACAAATTAGGAAATAGATCTTTTAAAATTAATACAAGCATTCTTTTTCTGTCTATTTGAAATATGTCATCTCCTAGTTGCCGAAATGCTGAATTTTCATCCTGCAGCGAATCAGCGTCGAGACCAAACCCACAGGCACCAATGAAATCTGTAGTGTATCGTGCCATCAGGTCTCGGGCATCGATCTCCTGCCCCGCCGTGGCGACAGATAGCAGGCGCGATTGTAGCCTCTCGGCGCGCTCTACGATGAGGGGGAACATAGCTTTTAGCTTGCCACTCGTGAAGGCCGGCGTCATGCGCTGGCGCAGCAGCCGCCATGTGTCGCCGTCCGCAAAGAACAAGTTTTTAAGTAGGGGTTCTATTACATCTTTATGTTTGTTCAGTCCTCGGGGGTAAAAGTAGGCGAAGTCGTTGACAAGTATTTGTTTCGCGATCTCCGGGTCTCTGATTATAAGCTCAGGATGAGACGCCCGGTAAAACCCCACTACTTTCTCTGTCGGAAACTTCCAATACGACTCCACTGCCAACTCAGTCACACTTTTTCGCATCAAGTAATTTCTGGCATTATTACCGAATAAGGGTAGGGGCTTATCATGTTTCACTCCTTTTTGCTCCCAATATTTATGATTTCTCGTCCCGTATATATATAAAATAAGAATTAATACTAATACTAAAGCTATTGTAATCATTTTTGAAAAAAAAATACCTCCACTCAAAACGATTTATACTATGTCGAGTGTTTACGATTACAGTGCGTTTTAAAATATAGGTTTGCAATTATTAACAGCACGTAGCCGCGAGCGCGATCAGACTGGAGAACCAGTATCGCGATAGGCGCTATTTGTACGAGTACATATGAGTAATCTGTTAACGAGTGGATGACGAAATATCAAGAAAATATTTTTTTCATTTTTATCAAGAAATTAGAAGTCCCTCAGACTTCTAATTTCTTTTGAAATAAGAACTTTGCTTTTCTTTGTGTGAGCCTGAAGCTTTTGCTAAGGGACTTTTAAGGGAATTTTATAGTGAAAATATTATATTGGCTATTCAAGTTTTTACTTACTAACATGTAAAGTCTTCGTCTTAATACTGTTTATCAATAAAAGTTTGCAATGAATTTACAAGCTACAAAGCACAATATACTTAAATACAAACCTATATAATGTATCTTATAACATTAAATGAGCTGTATACCTATATGTAAATTTGTTTTGTGTAACTCGGAAATGGCTCGGAAACGCCCAGGTGCTACAAGAACGAATTGTCACATTTCTGACGGAGCATCACTTGAAGACGATTCGACCGATTTGGCTGATTTCTTTTTCGTTGTGTTCGAAAATATCATAGGCTAGAATCGATAATTTCTGAAACCAAAAAAATAATAATAGTAGGATGAAACCTATCGGAAAAGGAAGAGCATATAACAAAAATAAGAGGAAAAACAATTTACGGGCGATCTGAGTTCGGGAAGTGGGATGGGGTGGGTTTTTAAGAGTAAAAAACGATTTATCTCGATTTCCGGCAAAACTACAAGTCCTATGGAAAAAAGTTAAATGACAAAGTTGTAATGTACAACTTTTGCTTTTACACTTTTTTCACATAACCTCAAAATTTATGTGAAAAATTCAAGTAACGTCAAAAAGTTTTTGGTTTTTTATTTTTATCTTTTACAAAAACATTTTTTTTTCCACGAAATATGGTGAAAACCCTTGGTATGGTATGGTATAAGACGGGCCAGTTTCCGCAACTCGACGTCTGCGCGCCTATTTTGCGTGTGTGGGAAATTTTCCAAATGTTTATTCTTGCCAGCCCAGTTCCTCCAGGAACTTCAGTAGTCTCTTCGTCCTACCGAAGACCTCCGGGAGTGTACTAGGGGTGCCAAGATGTTGAGCCCGGTACGCCGCTACACCTGGACAATGTAAAATCACATGTGCAGCCGTTTCATCTGCCCTCATGCAGGCTCTGCAGAGTGGGCTGTCAGTTATACCTAAATTAAATAGGTGTTTGTTATAGGGTCCGTGGCCTGTTAGAGCCGCGGTTATCTGTCTGAGTTGAGATCTGTTGAG
Organism: Brenthis daphne; assembly: GCA_947093115.1. Taxonomy (NCBI): domain Eukaryota; kingdom Metazoa; phylum Arthropoda; class Insecta; order Lepidoptera; family Nymphalidae; genus Brenthis; species Brenthis daphne. The sequence goes on along the minus strand of OX352481.1, from coordinate 7,180,033 downwards.
ATTAATCAGACGGTTAGTCGTTTTAGTGTTAATGAAAGGAAGCGATTCCTTTGCTTGCCTGCAGTCTGCGACTTCACGCCATATATTTTCGTGTAGTCGTCTTGTGCGTTGTCGTATTTGACCTTTGAGCCAGCAAGAAGGTAGCGCCACGATGGGCTCAGGACCTATTGCATTCAGGTCCGATCCTCTTCTTGCTAGCTCGTCGGCCCTATCGTTACCCCACGAGTTGCTGTGGCCTTTGACCCATTGTACTGAGACCTTGTTTTGGTCACTTACCTGTGTCAAAGCGTTATGACATTCATAGATTATACCTGAAGTGGTAGAATTACTATTTAATGCCTGTAGTACTGACATGCTGTCTGATAGTATGCGGATAGAGAAGTTTTTGACGTCTTTATTCGCAATTGTTCTAGCTGCCTCAAGGATACCTAGACATTCGGCTTGGAACACGGTGTTATAGGTACCTAGGGGTATTGAAGTTTGAATGTTTAGATCATCAGAGAAGATCCCGCAACCTGTCCCTGATTTGGTTTTTGAGCCATCAGTGTATATTCTAAGGTCCTTGCTGTCGCGACCTTCGTTTTTGTCTACCTCTAGCTCTATTTTGTATTTTTTGTCAAAAATGTATTTGATTTGGATCCCGTCATTCGGTGCTCCCATGAGCGGGATGTCTTTGGCTACGTCTATCAAAATTTTTGTATGTGGCGTGCCTGTTTTTCGTAGCAACTTCTGGTTATCTAATCTTGTTGCGGTAGTCGCAGCCTCTTGTTGGATAAACAAGTGCAGCGGCAGAAGGCTTAGTATGGCTTCCAGGGCTGCAGTGGGTGTTGTTCTCATGCAGCCCGTTACTGCCATGCACACCAGTCTCTGCCAGCTTTGTAACTTGCATTGTGCTGTGGTTAGAAGAGTTCTACGCCACCACACTAGGGCACCGTAGCTAATCATAGGTCGTATAACTGCTGTGTAAAGCCATAGAGTTAGTTTTGGTTTAAGGCCCCACTTCTTACCTAACATTCTTCGGCATTGCCAGAAGGTAATGCTGGCCTTGTTTAGTTTGGTTTCTAGGTGTTTGGACCAATTTAATTTGCTGTCTAGAATAATACCTAGGTATTTTACTTCTGTAGTTAGTGACAGTGTCGAATTAAAGAGTTTTGGAAGGGAGTAGTTCCCTAGCGCTCTTTTGTTTGTGAACATTATTAGTTCAGTTTTGCGCGGGTTAACGGTCAGATGAAACTTTTCGCACCACTTTTCAACTATTAATAGGGCCGATTGTGTTAATTCGCAGACCGTGCTTGTGAATTTACCCGTTACTAAGATGGCTAGGTCATCTGCATAACCGATTGTATAAAATCTGTTGTCGTTGAGCAGGGATATGAGGTCGTTAACTACGAGGTTCCACAAAAGAGGCGACAGTACACCTCCTTGTGGACAGCCTTTAGCAACGATGGCTCCCTGTTTGTTGCTATTTCCCAGCCGGACTACTCTATTTGCGAGCATGTGTTGAATCCAGTTTGATATTACTGGGTTCACATCATGTCTGTCGAGTGCTGCTCTGATGCTGGTGAAGTTAGTTTTATCGAAGGCTCCTTCAATGTCGATAAAGGTGCCTAGGCATATGTCTTTGGTATCTAACGCCTCCTCGATCTTGCATACTACAGCGTGGAGGGCTGATTCCGTTGATTTGCCTGAACTATAGGCATGTTGGTTCCTATGTAGAGGTGTTTTTACTAATGCATTGTCTCTTAGGTATCTATCACATAGTCTTTCCATAGTTTTAAGTAGGAATGATGTGAGGCTTATTGGTCTGTAGGATTTAGCATCCGTGTAGTCAGACCTGCCGGTTTTTGGTATGAAGATTACCTTGACCTCTCTCCAGGTCTTGGGTACGTAACCAAGAGCCAGGCAGGCCTGATATACTCTATTGAGTATATGGAACAGTTTTGGGCCTCCCCATTGTATAAAAGCGGGGTAAATGCCGTCTAGGCCTGGTGCCTTGAAGGGCTGAAAGCTTTTAATGGCCCATGCTATTTTCTTTGGACTTATGACCTCCGTTGCAAGTTGCATGGATGTGTCTGTTATGTTGTGGTTGACATCTAACCATTTGGTTTCGTTAATCATTGAGCAGTCGGGGAAGTGCGTCTGCAGAAGTACTCGGTGTGCTTCTTCCAATGATTTGGTATATGTGCCGTCCGGTTTCCTTAAGGAACCCAGTTCTCGCTGTGGTTGTCCGGTAAGAATTTTACGAATTCTGTTTGCCTGTATAAACGATTCTATGGACTCACAGTATTTTCGCCAAGCACGATTCCTCCAGTATCTTATTCGTTTTTTGTACTTGGCTTTAACATTTTTGTAGTGGTCCCAATCTAGATCGTTGTATGTATTCATAGCTCTATTGAAGGCTTTCCTGACCTTGGTTCTAAGGCGTTTTAACTCTGGGCCCCACCAGGATCCTCTGTCAAGTGGGTTTGACGGAGGATAGATTAGTGGGCAAGTTGCTTCGTAACATGTAGTCATTAACTGCGTTAGTTTAGTGACCAGTTGTTCGATACTATCCGTGTCGGTTAGTCTGTCAGGGTAGTCAAGTGCCCGCAGGCCGTCGACTAGTAGTTTACGAAATTCATCTTTGTTTGTCTTTCGTACGTTCCTAAAGGGTTGAGGGGGTGTAGTGGATAAACCTAGTTCAAAACGTATCCATCTGTGGTCTGAGCAAGAGGCTTCATCAGACACATGCCAGTTGGATATCAGTTTGGCACCCCCGTCGTTTGCTAGCGTGAGGTCAATAATGCTATTGGCACGTCTTGTTACAAAGGTAGGCTTGTTGCCTGTGTTAATAATGTCTAAGTTAGTAGTTGATAAGTATTCAATTAGTATCCTACCTCTGACATTTGTTTTTTCATTACCCCAGATCGTGTGATGGCAGTTAGAGTCTGTGGCAACGATGATGTCTAGCCCCTCTGCTTCGCAGTAGTTGACGAGTCGCACCAGGTCTTGTGGGGGGGGGTCCTCTCCATCCGGCATGTAAACCGATGTGAGGACTACTTCCCGCGACGTCGTCTGGGTTTTGGCTGTTTTTATTGTGCAGATGTCTCTGGAACAGAAGTCGGTTAGGACCTGCACAGGAATGTTATTTGAAATGTAAATAGCGGCCCTTGTCTGGGGTTCGTTGCTTGTTATTAGCTTACCTTTGAGGTTGTTCAATCCTTGTATCGACCCTGACCTAGATAGCCAGGGTTCTTGGATGAAGGCTACGACTGTGTTGTTTACCTCCAGCCACTTGCGTAGCTGCGCTGTAGCGGTGAGACTGTGGTGGAGGTTGATTTGGAGAGCTCGACTACTTGGTAAAGGGGACTCCGTCATCAGAGTCGTCATCTCCTGTACCAAGATCGAGCTCCTCCATCCCCTGGGCCCAGTCCCCGATGCTCTCCGCCTCATCACTGACGCTCGCCATTTCGACGACTGTCAGATCGTGCGGTGAGTCGGAGGGACCCAGAGGAGGTACGCTGTTGTCCCCGCCGCTGGTGCTGGGGTGCTGTTGCTGGTCGGGCTGCTCCGTTGGGGTGTCCGATGGTTCCATAGCCTTGTTGTTAGCATCGGCTTGTTCCGGCGGTAGTTCAGAGAACCTGCCCTTCCGTAATTCGAACTTTACGTAGACGGCGCCCAGTAGGTAGCTGAGTTGCCGTCCACGTTTAATTATTTCAGGGATCAGGTCCTCTGGTATGCTAACCACGATGAAGGTTCCCGAGGTTTGTTGTTGAGCAGTGTGTAGTAGCCAGCGCTCCACTCCTGCCCACGGGTTAAAATATCGGAGAGCCTCACCCATTTGGCTGGTTTCAGCTTTCCCCGGTATTAATATGCCGCATCTAACTTTCTTAGGGAGATCCGAATGCTTCCGGACCTCTACCTTAACTCCCGAAGTTAGCGTGTGACCATGTATTGCTGTTTTTAGCCATTCCATGGCCTCCGCATTTGTGCACCATATTTGTAAGGATCCACCAAAATAGGAGGGTCTACCCTGAAATGTTGGTGGATTGTCTGCTTTGGTCTGGACTAGAGACCAGAGTTTGCTGGTAAGCACCTCCTGGACCTCTTCCGCCTGTTCTTTGCTCAGGTGCCCCAAGTTGTCAGCTGTGATTGCCGCCATAAGGTCAGATTTAGCGGCCTCAGCATAACTTCTTGGGGTGGCACCCGTGCGCGCCTTCTTCTTTGCTCCACTAGGGGTCATTGTCTCGTCAGGACGATGCCTCTTGTTAGTTCTGCTGCCTCCCTCAGTGGAACCAGAGGTCCCTGCCTTTAGGGGCTGCGTGCCACTCGCACTTGGTTCCGAGGTTGAAGTGCCTTGCGTGGTGTTAGGTGCAGATGTTTTTGATGCAGTTTTGGCCTTCAGCTTGCGCTTCCATCTGGTAGCTGCGTTTGGCCTCTTTCTGAGCTTTTTACCTGGTTCCTTTGCTTCAGCATTACCAGTGTTTGGTTGATTAGCCTCCGAACGAGGGTGCTTGTTTGTTTTGCGGGAGGTTACCACCGTCCATGGACCTCCTGCTGTTTCGGGGCTTGTGTGGGTGGTTGCAGGTGCTGCCGTGGCCGCCTCCTTCCCGGCTGTCCCGATTGCTTTCGCGTTGGCAGACGGGGGCAATACCAGTTTCCTGGATGCCTCCTCGTTAGCTTCAGCGGCGGCTCTCGTTGAGTCGGTCTGGGGTGCCGGTGGGGCATCTACAACCCCCCTCATTCCCTTGCTGGTTGCTCCGGCCCCACTCATAGATGGGGGGGCCTCCAGTGATCTGGTTGCCACCTCGCCACCAGTGAGCGCGGTCGGCGCAACCGACTTGGGGTGGCCCTTGCTAAATGAAGTAAGGGGGCCTTGTGTGGCCTCCACTGACTTCATTTGTTGGTCTTGACTAGGGGTTGGTAAGGCTGGCTTGGGAGCTTTGGGTTGCCCCTTAGTTCCTTTACCTGCTTTACCTTTACCTCCTTGTTGGCGATTAGCGTGGGAACCTCCCACAGGAAACCCTGTGCTTGGCTCACCGGACGCGTTTGTTTTATTTGGTTTAGCAGGGGCTTCTTTGGGATGTCCCTCAGATGCCACCTTTGCTTTGAGTTCTATGAATCCTTGATTTTCCATAGTTTGAGTGTTGTAGGATTCGTCTGCCAGGCTTCCCACCCTCCTCGGAGCCCGCAACTGGGAGTACTCTTTGAGCACTAGGACTACCTAGCAGATATAGGAAAGAAGGGGTGGCGTACAGTGCGACATCAGGAGCTCAGACGCACGTGCCCAGGGGCCGCATGCTATGTGTGGCTGGTAGACCGGATTCTGGTCCAACCAGTTGTTCCACACACCCTTACTCCATCAGCATGACCTTCCGCTTCCCCCCCCTCACCTCACCTACGGCCCTCTGACGGGACGTAAAGCCGTTTCCCCCGAGCTGGTTAGACTCAGGGGTACTGTTTAGTACGAAATCGGGACCAAAGGGGCGTGTTGCCGGCTGGTCTGGCGCGACTCAACCTCCCAGGACTCCGTCATCCGCACGTGCAGCGCTCGACTGCGCAGGCTCTAGCGCAGGTAGGCGATTATATCAATAGAATTAAAATAACTGATAAACGTACATAGATAACGGGCTATCTTATTTCGGTGCATGCCCAGGCACATAGATATGTATAATGAATATGATAAACATACATATATTTATTTTAAGATATTATAATAGTCACAGCCCGCCTACTAGCCGTGATGTTTTTATATAATACAGTGATATTAATTGTGGGGAAAACAATAAGAGTAGACTACACATTAATAGTTTTACATATATTACATACACTATATATTCCCCTGGGTTGAACCGTCCGGTGGTTTCAGTTATGTCTATTTCGGATGGAAATAAACCTATAACAGGGCTGGCAACCTCGAGAAGGCTAGTCCACCGAACTTGCCTTGGGGATCTTTGCGACCTGCGCTACTCCCAAGACCAACGCCCCCCTACCATCTCTGAAGGAGGTGGTAGGGTAGGCCTGCACCTAAACTACCATGCAAAGACATGTCGTACGGAAACCGCAAAAGCCTAGGCCCAGACCCGCCCCTGTGAAAACCCTTTTAATGATTTGGTGAAAAACCGTTTTATGACCCAAAGACAAAGTAATTTTTTGATTTAAAATATTTATTTTTTCACCTTATTTTGACGTAATATCGAAAAAGCACCCTAATTTTCAATCGAACATTCTCGCATCAAAATATCTGCTTTTTTTAAAAAGTCGGTGGTATTTTTATTCGTTGAAATCTCTACTTGGTATGGTATGGTGTAAAAATATACATTACTACGGTAACTTTTCTCAGGAAATGCAATCAATAAAGTTAATATTTAATAAGACATTTACAATATTTTGAGAAAGTTGTAGAATCTTCTTTAAATTATATGCGTAGATGCCTATAATTGCTATTTTTACCCACGACAGAACTCAGTTTGGGGTGAGAGGTTGTTTGTTTTTGCAAATCCACGTTGCCATTTTTCTCCAAAACTTCTAGTTCGATTTTGATGCAGTTTTCAGTTATGGGTTCGGGTTTGATTGGTGCATAATCTTAGATAGGTGTTACGGTTACAACTCACCAGGGAGCGCTGCAGTAAACATTTGTTTGTGCAAAACCAAAACTACTAGTCCGATTTTGATGCGGCTTACAGTAATGGGCTTGTAGTTGATTAGTGAGGGTTCTTAAATAGGCGTTACGATAGTAGCTCACTAGAGGACGCTCAATTAATATAATTTATTTTATAATAGCTTCTCCATAATAAGGAAACTCGATAGAACTCGATAGGTAAGTACTTCTGCAGGAAGTAGTGATGTAGAAACTAAAAATTGTTTAGAAAAAAATTTAAAACATACGTCGTACACGATTTAAGCGCAAAAATGTATGTGAGACAAAAGACGAAGGCAACGTACATACATAATATCTATGCTCTCTAAAAAGTTTACAATAAAAAGCAAAATTAAAAATTTTGAAAAATCCCACGACGCGACAGTTAAAAAGTAATTGAAAAAGATAAAATAATTTAAAAACCCCCGATTTAAAAAACAAATGTAATGCGAGATATACTCAAGCATATTCGTTAATATATCATAAAAAATGAACAAACATTTTTTTAATAAACTCTTTATGTCGATTTTTTCCTGAGATATTCGACTTTCCATAAAAAAAGGATCCTTCTGTTTTTTATCATCAATATCTTAGCATTTAATAGGTGCATAGTAAATTAAAGGGTTATTTTTTATTATTAAAATTTAAGTCATATTTCTAAAAGGATCTATTATACATAGTTTAAAAAAAAATATTTTTTTTTATTTTTATAATTTTTTAACAAAACTATGACTAAATTTTATAAATATCAACTTAATGTTTCTAAATATATTTTTAAGTAATGAATAAATAAGATTAGAGTATGAATGAATTTCATTTCTTTCTGTGATTACCTTAAAATCAAATTTTGCAGAAACTCTGAAATCGATTAAAAACGAATAAAATATCGATAAATTCGAAAAAATTATAACATAAATAGATTCTATGGCAAAAAAATACAAAATCACCTGTGTATTTTACGTGAATTCCAACTTTTATTATTTTTCACGACTCATCAAATTGAAAAGTTGGAATGTTTACGGCGACATTGTATAAATAATAAGCGTCAAATTAAAAATTTAAGGATACCATTTTTTTCATTTTTTCCTGAAAAATACATTGATCTAATCGGTTTATAAAAATTTGGTCAATAAAGTGCACTTCTTCAATGATAATTGAAAAAATGTAGTTTATAATGTAAAAATTATCGATTTCTCCAATTTTTTTAATTTTTAAGGGTGTTTTTACAAGATGACCATACAATGTTTTAATATTTTCAAAAAGTAGAGTTAAGACGAAAAGAATGAGCCCTATCTAAAAATTGAACGATTTTTTTTTAAATGTAAACGCCCACTTGAAGTTGGGGGTGATTTTCAGCCTCTCGAGACCATAAAACATACTTTTCTCGGAAATGCCTAAACATTTCAATTTTTTTTAAATTTATTATATGTATTTTGAAGATTACATTCTTTTAGTTTTGTGGAAATCAAGAGATTATTCTAGAAATAAAAAATAAAAAACCAAGAAAATTTTTTGCAAATATCTCGAAAACTTTGAGGTTATTGTAAAAAAATGTTATTTATAAAAGTTATAGATTTTTACTAGACCTACAACTTTTGTTGAAAACATTTTTTGATAGAACGTCACAGTAAGCCGGAAATTGAAAAAAACTATTTTTCAACGCTTTGCGTCACCCCATTTCTCGGGGGTAGCTGGGCATCTGGGGCATTTTACGAATTTCTATTCCTTATATACCTGCTAACATTTTAAAATCATAAAACTCCAGGTTTTCAATATTTTGTTTCCAAACCGGATCCCCACTGGACTAACTTTAAACATTTTTATAATTTTAATTATAATTGAATATGGAAAATTATTTATTTAATTTTTGCTTTTTTTTTGCTTTTTGCTTTTTGATTTTTTTTTTAATTATTTATTTATTTTTTTAATTTTCCATATTCAATTATAATTAAAATTATAAAAATGTTTAAAGTTAAAAAATATTGTAATGTAATTGGTGCAATTTTCATTTTGTTAATTGTGGGTAGGCTGTCTGTAACAACTATACATTCAAGACATGTAACACCTCAGTCTCTCCCGTGACCATGGATGCTGTAAAGCATTCGAAACGTCGGGAAACAAAAATGCAAATAAATCCGCGACAAAATCCGAAAAGATAGTTTTATTTAAAATGTCAAACATTCGCGTAAATCTAAGAAAGTATTATATAATATTTTTACCAAGTTTAAAAAAGTTATTTTACATTTTATTTGACATAAATACACATTACATATTATTCAGTAATTATTTTTATTATTGTTCACTTCATGTGTCATGTATTCTATCTCATTCTCTTGCCAGCTTAATCCTATAAATTAATGTATTTGTCTCTTTTTAGTGTTGCATTTCTGTTTCATTATTTTCATGCATATGTGTGTATTTGTCTGTGTATAAGATATACATAAGTTACATAAATAAAAAACATAGTTTTAAGTCAGTTTATATATAAGTATGGAGATATAAACAATGGCTTAAAACTTAAAACAATGCATTATCAAGTGTGGAGTGACGTACGTGTGGCGCCCGCATGGCGCCGCTGCCCTCGGGCGCCGTGGCCTCCCGACGTGCACACCCGTTGCATCGGCACTGCACTGCACTGATGGTGACCGCGGTAGGGCGTGGTAGTGGATTCGATGTACAACGAGAGGACACAACTGTAAGGGTTGAGGCGGCGCGCCCGAGTCCCGCACGCACGCAATACTTGACATGCGATCGTTCCCTACGTGTGTAGAGACTAGAGAACGATGCACAGTCCCACGCGCGTTGCTTGCGCAGACGCATGTGCCCCGAATGTGTTGAATTTAGAAACTAGTTCGTTTTAATCTCGCGAAACAAACTTGGTTTGAAAAATTGATGAATCTGACATTTTTGTGATTTTTTATTTTCAAAAAGTCAACGTTTAATAATCTACAGGTAGGTAGAACGAATTTGAAAGAGAAATATATTTTATTTATAATAATCTCTAATAACTTTTTTTTATTATACTCATTATAATATGAAAATCTATCTTAAATTGTATCAACACTTAGAATATTGGTCATAATATGTGTCAATGTATGTAAATAATAAAAAAATGTGGTGGTTTATTAGGTAGATCTCAAAATCTTTCACGATCTGATTGTGTGAAAAACTCAAAAGAAACCCCTCAATGAAATACTGAAAATCATAAAATATATAACCACATATTATGAATAATATTTAATAGATATAGTATATATAATGTACTCCTTATAATTTAGTCGCGAAGTCCAGTGTGTAGGCGAGTGCAAAATATTTTGCCATTGTTAAACAACAAATTCGTGTAAGTCGACCTTTTTGAATAATTTCAATTAGAATCTGCATATATGCAATAATGAATGTAAATATGGTACATAACATAGATACTGTCCAACAATCAATTAGAGGTAGGAGAACCTCTTTAGTCATATAGTTCATCACAAAAATTCTTACATTGATTCCCAATACCTAGCATATTAGAAATAGACAAGATAGAGCACTGTTTTAGGTTCTTTTGATTTTTCTGTAATGCTGTCTAGATATCTGAATAAAATTCCATTTTTAAGCACATTGTTCCTAAATCGTTGGCAAATTTTACTTAGTGATTGATAATGTAGTCCTACCAAGAATACTCGTATACTTTCTAAAAATAAAATATTTTCTAAAGCCAAATGTTTTCTTAATTATATTTATAAATAGAGCTAGGCCGCGACAATTCTGGCGGCTTCTGATCCACCTAATGAAACTGTTAGTGTCATCTGTCACCAGTCGATAGCTTGTCACTGAGGATCATGTCGGTTTAAAGTAATCAAAAGCGTTGATGTTTCATTTTCGTGTAATTAAATTATTTTAATTGCTAGTTGAAAAACACAAAATTTGGCATAATATTCAAGAACTTGTATAAAAGCTCGAAGCTAAATATTTTATATAAAACAGAAGTACAAAGTATTGTAGCCAACCAATAATGAACTTGTTGTTGTCTAATTTTTAAAGTAATCTATCACGGGTATAGCAATAAGAAGCCTTTCGTCCATTAAATTCTGCCTTAATTTTGCGCAAGTACGTCACAGGTCCGTTCATAACTTTGTTCTAAGCGAACGTCTTAACTTAGACAATTTAGGTCTGTAGCGTTAACCGAGCGACATCTACCATTCGGATATATTAAATTGACATAATATAACTTGATGTTGACATGGCATGCCTCCTAGCTCTCTCTGGCCGTGCTGGCGGTGGTGGGACGGCAGCGGTCGCGAGGAGGACCTGTGTAACCTTTGCGTGATATTCCGGGCACGCTATATGCGGCGCGCGCAAAAATAGCACCGCGCAGACCGCTGCTTAGATTAGACCCGCCCTATATGGTCACGTATGCACATTTTCATCAATTTTACCACTGATATTGCACTATCATTACACCACCAGCAATGCTACAAAACAACAAACAATTTATATCATAAATCCTAATTTATATAAAACTAGCATTGTCCGCGGTTCCGCCCGCGTTTAGATGACCAAAAACCAAATTCTTAGGTTTTACATATTAGTATACTCATACATTGCAGTTTTTGTATTTTTCCTCAGAAATGAGAAATTTTCCCGCGGTGAAAAGGTAAAAAGTATCCTATATCTTGACCCGGATAACCAGCTATCTCCATACCAAATGTTATCAAAATCCCTCCAGTGGTTTTCCGTGATGCGGTAACAGACAGATAAACAGACAGATAGACAGACAGACAAACAGACAAAAATTCTAAAAACTATAGATTCGGCCTCTCATCGATAATAATGTTTATTTTAATAAGATTTTCCAAAAAAATATTTAATGTACAGATTCGTCTTAGTTACGATTTTATTACATGTAAAGATTGTAATCTACATTTTGCAAATGAACCGTTCATTAAAAGATTTAGGTTCATTTTCATGTTCATTAGAGATTTAATCGTAGGGCAAAGAGGACAGATGTTACGTACTTAGTTGCAGCTTACTAGTGGGCATAGTTTAATTATTATAATAGGGTTGCGTAAGCTTTTATAATACTGACCTTCTAAGTATAATCAAAATCTTTTTCATTCGAATGCTAGCCCTTGATACTAACTTGCACTTTTTATTGAGATTCATTTGAATCAGTTAGCGCTACAAGAGATAGACTTAGTGTAAGGATTAGGATTAATAAAGGGAAACGGATTAAGAATTATATTTTGCACGTAGATGTAGTATGTTTTTGTCGCTTATCAAGATTTAATCTATACAATAACCTCCACCATCGCAAGCAGTAGTCGTGTGCTCCAGAAAGAAGTGCGGTGTTACTCGCGAGCGGTGCCGCGGCGCCGGCGAGCGCTGTAAATCACGTCTCTTGCCGGAAAGATCAAAGTGCTCTCTTACGACTATTAAATAGTATACTTTGTGCCCACTTTGTGCACAAATACGCGGTTAATTAGAACGAGCCGCCTTCTTCTAGATCCCTTTACTTAGTAACTAAATTAAATATACATTAGTATTCCCTGAATACTTTTTTATGGTTAACGTTAATTTTAACAGTACTTGAATGTTAACAGATTGCACTTTTGTATATTATTATGCACTAAAATAAGTGTGTATAGTTTTATTTATGATTTGCGAGTGCGTACACTTGATGTGTAGATGCAGGTGCGATCAGTATATTTGGCCAGGATGCCGTATCTCCGCGTCGCTAGTGCGTGCGAGCGTCCTGCAGATGCGACGCGCACATTCCAACGCTTAATATGTCCTGTCGATCCCGATTTTGTCTTCGTAGCCTTTTTATAGCCACTACTAATTTATCTGCCATGCGTTTTGGTTTTTTCATACAATACTTCGTGTAATTACCTACCAGCGACAGCCCAATGATACGATCTATGTATATTTGGCCACTCGATAGATGTTGAATGTTTATGTATTTAAAAGCTTCCTTATCACAAAGTTAATTACGAGTTTGTCATGATTTGTACCCTTTTCGACTCTGGCGGTGATTTTATGACTCTCATAAAAGCTTATATTTAGAGCAATTATCATGAAATGGTAGACATTTAAATTTAATCGATAATTAAATTCAAGTAGAGATTCAATAGTATATTCCACATGTGGTAACGATAATAAAAATAATGTTAGGGTAAGATTTACGATACTAAATTAAAAATGTAACAGCATTAATATGAGTAAGAATATAATACGGAGCGCTGTATGACTTTATTTGTTAATCACAATGAAGTACTCGTATGTATACAATATGTACAATGTCCATATCGCACACCTAGATAAAGAGTAGCACATCTACAAATAATCCAAATTCGAATTATTATACTATTATAGGAACCTGCTTAAAAAATTACATAAACTCCAAAGACATGAACTCCAGAGACAACTCCAAAGACTGCTGATTTTGTCATGATTACTAATTTAACACGGAAGAAATAAAACTATTTTTGGAACTGTGGATTAGTTGGTGTTCCAAATAAATGTCTTCAAGTGTTTGATATTGAGTTGGTTACAAATGATACTGCTATTTGATGACAAGCCATTGGTCAAATAAATATCTATGTAAAATTATATACATAATACAAGAAAACATAAGATAATTTTTCATTTATCAAATAGAAAAAAAGTAAAACGTTCTTTCGAAAACTTTGCTACGTTCTCTCGGATATGCAGGTTTCCTCACAATGTTTTTCCATCACCGTAAAACAAGTGGTAATCACATTAGAAATAATTCGCACATGAAAATATCAGAGGTGCAAGACCCGGGAGTTGAACCCGCTTCACTCGGGTTTCCAAGCGAGCGTTCCACTGGGTTACCACTGGAATGAAGGCATTTAGAATTATCTTATAAATATATCAGTTCTTTTTAAATAAAACTATCTTTTCGGATTTTGTCGCGGATTTATTTGCATTTTTGTTGAGACCCATGTCTCTCCCGTGACCATGGATGCTGTAAAGCATTCGAAACGTCGGGAAACAAAAATGCAAATAAATCCGCGACAAAATCCGAAAAGATAGTTTTATTTAAAATGTCAAATATTCGCGTAAATCTAAGAAAGTATTATATCAGTTCTCTTTTTGCCCTAGGACCAGGTGTGGTTCGAAGGATGGATGCTGAAAGGACGATTTAGAATCCTAGACGTGAAGGTAACGAGTGCAGTGTAGTGCAGTGCTCAGAGTGCGGAGGTGCGGATTGTGCGTGGACACTAAGCATTATGTGTTTGTGCGTGTTGGTGCTGCTGTTGGCCGCCATGCCCGCGCTCGCCGGTAAGACTTAAACTGTATTTTGTACATACAAAATGATAGGTATGTATATCCTAACTAAATTATTAATTCATGAAAATATTGGCGTAATTCTATACCGCCTTGACAAGATGACATTGACAACAAGACATATCGTTGTAGAATAAATATATTAAATAATATATATTGTGAAAATTACTTAATATTATGATTCTATTATTGACTCAATTTGTAACTAGGATAAACGAAAAAAGTTTCAAATTCAAAACAAAGAATTTGATCGAATGAAACAAAAAGTCAAAAATCAAAAATATATTTTATTCAAATAAACTTTTAAAGTACTTGTTAGTTGCTCGCGTTAATAGTAGTACGTTAATAACCACTTGGAGAAGTTTTTATGAAAAACTCCTAAACTCAAACAACTAGTATAACTTCGAAATAATATTCATTTAATTAAATAGTTTCTTTGTACAGCGATTATGTATGAAGGATGGTTCAGAGCAGAACAGTTACCGGTAAATCACGCACAGCTCCCCGTCCTCCGCCCTCCGCCTGAATTCCCATAAAAGCTTTTATGGTCCCCGCGGCCCCGCGCGGTGACGACTGGGCGACATCGCACACATGGCAATGATTCGTCATGGGATTGTAACGTGTCCAGATTACGATAGATATGGTTTCTGGTACATGCACATTAAAAAATTTTTGATCTGTTTCACTATAGAGTTTAATTTCAACGTGTTTACAATTTAGATTTATTCTAATCATGCAGGAAGGTTTTGAAACCTATAAGTAAGCTAAGAAAAATAATTAATATCATAATTAAAAAATAAACCTTTAGCGAACGCAAATGTTTGATTAAAATTTATAAATACTTTGTTTAAATGTCGTTTAAAAGAGCGTTGGTAACTATAGTAGTAGTAGTGCAAGTGTCACGTGTTCGCGTTATTTCGGTCCGCGATGCTAAATCTTCCCACTTCTCAGATCCTTCCGTATATTCTGTAATAGCATCAATGTTTGGCAACCACTGCCACTCCGCCGCTCCGCCCGCGGCGCGCGATCTCCTGCGCACGCTCCCTCTGTGTCAAAACGCATTACTCGCGTAAAAATGATTGATTATCCTCCGACCGGGCCATTACGTTAATATTTCAATATGTACGTCTTCATGAATATGTGGCTCGGATGGAACTAGGCCAATTGCTATGAGATTTTAATAGTTTGCAAAAAATACTTGTTTTAAATTGTGGCGCTTATCCTTTCACTAAGACTAGGTATATTATAACATCCACTACCTAATCTAATAATTATAATGTAAAAACGTAAACTTTATAACTTTATTACAGAAACATTTATGCTAAAAATCAGAGTTTACTATAAAAAGCTTATAATATTATAATGACAATTAATAAGTTCTCGCCATTCATATTATATATGTAGTTATCTCATTAAACTGCTTTGTTTTTTAACTACTTTATAAAAGAATGGGCTTACTTATGTGTAAGGTACAACAATTTAAATTTGCAAAGATTGTGGGATCGTCCAGTTCTACATTTAGTGAGTGAAACAGTCAGTGATGCGATGCGATGCGACGGCATGATGTCACTCCCGCACATGATCGGCTGTCAGTCAGGGGTGACGGACTGCCCGCACGCGGCCCGCGCTGTGCCCGCGCGACTCCTTCGTATCGACGCATCTGTAGCTATCGCTCTTCATTTATTTTTAGCTAATGTTATTTTGCTCCAAATCATTAGTGCATTCGGTATTTTGTTTGTTTTGATTCGTGTAATATGTTAATGAAGATTTTCGTGCGCACTGCAATGTAAATATAAAGAGCGTTACGCGCTACTGTTAAATAAATACGGATCTCAAGATCTACTTGCATATAGCCTATAGGTTTATACGAATGTTCAATGTAGTAACGTACGCACGGTCTTCTTAACAGTTGCATAGTCTTCGTTGGCTGAGAAACAGATATTCCTTTTTTAATTTTTAACACCATAAATATACTTACTGAAAGTTTCAATTAAAATTAATACAAAATGTGATATCCTTTAAAGTTGCGTAGTGCCGTGACACAACTACGTAACTGTATTTGTATTAATAAAAACTATTTTACTTTCAGCGTTCCTTAGTTTTAATTAAATTAAATACAATATGTATTTAATTTAATTTAATTTAGAACATCTGAAGTGCAAACCTGAGTCAAGGTTTAATTTAGTATTATAATTTTATTTTTGTTTACCGCAAGTCCTAACTATTTACATCCGTTTGGATAGAAAATATTTAAATTATGACGATATAAACTGAAATAAAATGTATGTGGAATGTTAAATACAAAATACAAGGACAAACATTTTTCACAAAGTGAGTCAGCGTTGCCGCGCGTACGCCGCACGTGCCTCCCCTGTCCCTCTGGCACGCACTTCCGACCGACAATTATGAAAGAAATAAAACTCGCTGTAATGATTTGGCACCGGGATTGTGGCATGGCATTCAAAATAGAGGAAAGAAATTTATTTTTATTGTGTGTAGGCGAAATGACTTAACTTCCTCCGTATCCGTGACTCAGATCCGCGAGCGTCGTTCCAGATGCTGATATATGATTTCATCAAAGCGAGTGGACCACTTCGCCTGAAGCAAATGCTCTATTTTATGCGAAAACAGAATAAATATTTATATTTGCTCACAGTAATGTCCTTTGCAGTCGTTAACTGTTTGAAGAGGTTCGTCACAGTCGAGTAGTACGAGTGGATGATGTAGCGTCTCCGCGCGCGTAGCTGAGTGCTGGCGTGAGACAGAGCAAACAAACACACGGCGATGATTGCGCGTGTGATAATTGATCTTCCGATTGGTCTGTATGTACTCGATAGCGGACTATTAGTATGTACAATAAACAATCGCGTACAAACAGCACAAAGCGAAACAGAGATGATGGTTTGTTTTCGTTACATTGATCAAAGATTCATCCTTCAACGTATGTGAATTAGGACAGTTTCATAGCAAGCAGTTCACGCCGTCAGTTCATTCTGACCGCACGAGCTACGTACTTACGCGTTACAATATACAGGCACAGGTGATAGATAGTTTATGTTAATTACAGATAAATCTAGTAAACTCGTGATATTGTCTTGTGTGTGATTATTTTCTATTGTTCGTGTGATTATTTTGAAAGATATTAAGTGGATTTCTATAATTAGTATGATATCAACTTGGTAATATTCATAAAGTAATAATGATATAATAAGAAAGATAATAAAAAAAATCTTTCAAACTCTTACCTATTCATTATTTTTCTTTATTTAATGCAAAGTACCTACGCAGCACGCACCTTATGTTGAACTGAGTAATTAATTGTTTCCGGAAACAAAATGTATTTACTTAAAATTATCCATTAGTTGTTTTTTAATCCCACCAAAATATTTTTCTATATTTTAGATATGTACGTACCCTATATGACAACTATTTCATACATCGACACCTGTAATGAACAGCATCGTAGCTTTTATTGAAGTTTTTCATAAATATGAAAATTAACTTTATTATTTTTAAGACCCAAATTCAAAATTGCTACAGAACTGAGTTACAACGGTGTTCCTTGCAGGTGTCAGTACGTAAACCTACACATGAAACTGTATTGGATATTGCAACAAGGCACAGAACGGCGAACTCTGCCCGTAGAGGGCGAGGCGGCGCCCGCGTGCTCCGCCGCGCTGTAAACATTGTTTAATTGAGCCCTTTCATCTTCGTTTAGCAACGGCACAAAACCACGCTACATGCTTTGTTATCAGCACATAGCAAAATGAAGTATTAGTATTTTCTGTCATATTATGCTCATTCAGAAGTCATGACTTGGGGCCTACCTTTGCTTACATCACTATTTACCAAAAATCATAACGTGTAACGTGAAAGATAATCCGTAACTTATATTGGATTATTTGACATTTCAATTACTTTGTGTTAGTAAACAAAAGAAAGGTCATCTTTTGTCAAGCTTTCAATGAACCTCACATGTTGGTCATATAAACTCGTATAAGTATTAAAATAAATACCTTGTGTCATACTTGTCAAATCACAACACTCATGGTTGGTTCGTTAAAAGTATTAATTAAAGTGATGATAGTAAAACAAAAAATGAATGAAAGTTTATATTAAATATCAATATTACTAATAATGGGATTTACTTCACGTATATTAATTAACAAACTGCTAGTTTAGAGCTCCGGCACGTCGCCGCCCGCGGACGCACTTCGTTAATTCGCTTTGTGAAATGTGCATTCTTTATATGTAAATAGGCTTAGTCAATTTGCATGATAATGGATTAAGTTTTTGTGCGTGCATATCGTCGCGACAGAGGGGTAGTTACAACAAGTGCGAGCGAGCGCCACACGCGGCGCGGGCGCAGGCCCCGCATTGTTACTCGTAGCACGTGAAGCTCGACAATGACGCCCTATTATATATGTATTTCAAAACAAAATTATGAGGGGCAAGATTTTATACTCCAATTTCTTAGAAAAGCAATCTTGCTTATATTACTTTTATTAAGGCAGTCAACGTTTGTTTACAAAGACTTTGTATTTTAAATAAGTCTAATATGCTTAAAAGTAATATTTTATACTAGCAGGCTAGGCAGAGATAGATTATAGTCTGGAATAACACATAGGCTAGGCAGCTAGGAAAATAAAAACAAACCTATCCCACGGGAACCGTACATTTTTACGGGTAAAAAGTAGCCTATGTGTTATTCCAGACTATATACTATCTCTGTGCCAAATTTCATCCAGATCCTCTCAGCCGTTCTGGCGTGAATGAGTAACAAACATCCATACTCACAAACTTTTATATCTATACATATAATAAAAATGTAACCAAGCCGAATCCGTACATTAAATATTTTTTGCAAAAATCTTTTTGAAATAATTATTAATCTCTATCTCTATTGACATAATTATTATCGATACATAGGCCGAATCTATAGTTTTTAGAATTTTTGTCTGCCTGTCTGTCTGTTACCCCATCACAGAAAAACTACTGGAGGGATTTTGATAAAATTTGGTATGGTGATAGCTGGTTATCCGGGTCAACATATAGGATACTTTTTAAAAACAAAAACTGCATTGTAAGAGTATACTAATATGTAAAACCTATGAATTTGGTTTTTGGTAATCTGAACGCAGGCGGAGTCGCGGACAATGCTAGCTTATGATATTAGTATAGATGCGTGAAATAATGTAATTAATAAACTTATATAAAATTATGTAAAATTCTGAAAAGCGTTTAATGTCGATGACTTGTAGCGTTTATCTATTAAGCAATAGTTGGAATTCGATAGGAAATCCTGGCGGAGCCAGCTGCGGACTAATGATCGTGAGCTAAGTGGGCAGAGGTAAAGCGAGCGTTAGTTTTGTTTGTGTGTCAGCCTATATATATAAATATCACGAAGCTGCGATGATGTGTTGAAATGTTAATAATGCGAGGCCGGTCGTTCCCCCGCCGCCCGCGCACTCCGCGCCTCCCTGCGCTCTCAACATTACTATTGTTTATCAATGATATATTAAAAAAAATATGTGAATTTCTAAATGTGCTTTCAAGAAACTTATGAAGTAGACAAACGTTGAGGTCCACAATCGAATTCGAGCGGGACTCGAACCCTCGATAACTAAAATAGTGATAGATTCATAGATTATAAATAATATAAATAATTACAATAATATAAATCTAGGTACTATAATTTCAAAGATTTCAGAACTAGCTTAGATAAATTCAGTACCATAAATAGGCTGGTGAGTCAACACAACACACGGTCTAAGTCTGCAACTATTGATATCGATATATTTTCTGACACTTCACATACTCGTTTTAAGAGTAGCTTAAAATTTTAGTACAATAATTCCCAATTTTAAAAATTAACATAATTTTAGGAACGTGAGGAATATTATTATTGTTTCTCTTTTTTTAGATGTCTATGTATGTATAACATCTTACTGTCACTGTATTATTATTGTATATGATATGTATTGCGATATGTAGCGCTGTATAAGTAGGTACTCTTTTTCAACAGGTCTTTTTTTTGATGACACGTTTGGCTGTCTGTAGTGACCCTACATGCTGTGGTCAACGGTCGTGGGTTCGAGTCCCGCTGAGGGCATTCGTTTGTGTGTTGAGCACGAATATTTGTACTCCAGTTATGGGTGTTTATACATATAATAAAATTGTAACTAAGTCGAATCTGTACATTAAATATTTTTTGGAAAATCTAATTGAAATAGACATTATTATCGATACAGAGTCCGAATCTATAGTATATAGAATTTTTGTCTGTCTGTCAGTTACCGCATCACAGAGTGATTTTGATGAAATTTGATATAGTGATAGCTGGTTAGAGTCAACATATAGGATACTTTGTACTGCGAGAAAATGTCTTATTTCTGAGAAAAAACACAAAAACTGCAATGTAAGAGTATACTAATATTTAAAACCTAAGAATTTGGTTTTTGGTTATCTGAACGCGGGCGGAGCTGTGCTAGTTAATAATATGTATGTATTTAAAAAGTTACATGTGTATAGTGTATCAACTATCTGGTATCCATAACACAGGCCTCGTAGGATACCATGGAACTGGATGGTGATGTGTGCTAATGTCCCAATATTATTAACTTAATAACTTAACACACTGACTGTCTATAACAACAAAGTAGACTCAATAGATAAACAATGTCAATTAATTATATGTAATGCACTGGACACTCAATGTATGAAGCAACCTTCTCGGTTACTTCTCTTAATGTGTTCGCTTGTTGTAAGCCTTTAAATAGAACAACCTTTATACCAATTGTAAAATTTAGACACGTATTTTTATATCTAAATATTACGCAGCGGAGCACTAAAAATTAGACTTTAAGAAAATTAATGTTTAGGAAATGAATATGCATAATGTGATGGAGCACGCGATGCCCGTATCCTTCGCCGCCGCAGCTTCCGCTCAGCTAGTATAAAGCTATGGTTTATTTATTGGTTATATACGACTTGGCCATTAATTGGGCAGTTCGTTCTTATAAAAATATTTCCATTTTCTTATTATAAAAACTAATGCTAAAGTTTTATAGTCGGTAAATAAGAAAGATAATAATGATATGTGATGTGAAAGATAATGATGATTTAGATTTTTTTATATTTTAGATATTTTGCAGTTCGTGTCTGTATCATACGCGGCCCTCGGTTGATTAATATCCAGTCAATGATAACATCAGGAGTGATTTACGTTCATAATTGTAAATCTCAGACGTATAATATGACGAGGTCAGGCATTTAGTAAGAAAGGAGTTTACGCCCACGACTCTACCCGTGTTGTTGTTGGTTTGTAAAAATATAAAGAATAAATGAGAATGTGCTTATAAATCAAAGTTTTGAATAAGTAATAAACAAGCTTATATAATATAGTATTTTTGTTCCTAAATTATTACTAGTACGAGTACGTACCTATTTCATTAAGCCCAGTGACGCGTAGCGTGCAGAACTCTGCACTCCGCGCCGCCCTCCGCCGCCCTCCGCCGCCCTCCGCCGCCTGAGGCTCGTCACGATTCATTCACAGTGATTCACCTTGCCCTTGATTAATTAGTGCAAGACCGAAACATTTATCCTGTCTTTAGGGCAACTCTACAAATAGGCCTTTTATGTTTCCACTCTACTATTTGTTCGCAAGTGCGGTTACTGCATTGGCCGTTTGAATTTAGCAGTATTAATTATGAATGGAAACAAGGACAAATGACTTTGATTTTGTAAAGTTAAACTTTATAAAGTTAAATTTCGAAGGAAAGTTAAACCAATATAATGAAAATTTCCGTCCTAAAACACACTCTAGTAATAAATTAATCGCGAGAGAATTTCTTAATATTGTGTCTTAAAAATATTATACTTTCCTTTTTTATTCATTTATAATTATAATGGGATATTTGTACACAGATAAAGTGAAGTTCCCTGAAAAACCAGGGAAACTTTAAAAGGTTTTTATCATTTGATGAATAATTAATAATATCTATTATTGAAAGAAACTATATTATAAATATATTAAGGAACATAAGAATAAGTAAAAACGCTTAACCCAACGCAAGCTTACATACTCGTATAATGCTCCGCACAATGCTTACGTACAATATAAGCTTTACCTAACAACGCCATCTGCAAAATTTTGCTTGAAATAAATATTCCAGAACTAGTTGTTTACTCTGCGGGTGAACACTAGAGTTACGTTCAAATTGTTTTACCTTCTCGCAATAGATGGGAGTCTTTAATAAGTATTAAATAAACATAAAATGAATAACATTGTGTACCTGTCTGTCTGTCTGTATCTTATCTCTCTATTCTACTATCATGTACAATCTTTCAACTGCGAATGTTTTACTGCGGTTATAATAGTGCTAGATAAACCCATTATCGTAAATGCTTCGTCTCGTCAATAGATAACATATTATCATACTGTATAATATGTTTATATTAGCTAGCGACTTACGTATTACGTACCCTCGGTACGTTTTACATATAAATAGTTATTCGAGTGTACCTTAAGAGATAGATTTATGCTTGATGTTGCGGAATTTTTTGTAGGCCTTTTTAAGTTAAACCTTGTTAAACCTAACATGTTTAGCCATCCTTAGAAAATATGTTAGTAACATGGCTAACATGTTTTCTAAAAGAAACCAGTTATTGTGTTTCCCGTGGGAATAAAAGATTTTCTTATAGTAAAAGGTATTCTAAATGTTGACTTGTGTAATTAGTTATCACTGCACGAAATTTAGTTAAAATGGCCCAGTACTTTTTGCGTGAAACACGAACACACAAACAGATACACAGACAAAAAAATTATAAATATTGTTTTGGGGTCTATATTCTGTACACAATACGTTACAGGCATTATTTTTAAAAATATTTTATGTACAGATTTCTTTAAGTTACTATTTAATTATATGTATGGATATGTATTGATATATAACAAAAACAGTAAAAATATACTAAGAAATAGTTCATTTTACATGTACATTAAGTTTACCTAATACCTTAACCTAGATATTTTTGGTTTTTTTTCTTGGAATTGACATTTTAACTCTTACAATTATTAGTTTTGTAAACAATTCGTAATTTGTGCAGGACAAACAGTAAACAGTTTATCCTAAATTTATTCCTAGCGTAAAGCGTAAGCTAAATGTACCCTACATTTTTTGTCCTTACATAAGAATATAATCATTTTCTCTCAGCAGAAAAATCAGTTGAAAGATGATGGCCGCTTAGGCGCAGCGGGTTTTGTGGCTAGTTAACTCTTCTTGCTACATTGAAAGGGGTTCATTTTCTCGATGACGTATATTACGAGTCTATCTCAGAAGTAGGTCAGGTAGACCAAGTAAAATTCGGTGTAACAGCACACAGTTTTTATTATTTTATACAGAGTCAGAGTAGCGCCTCAAACGACACTACAAAAAAGAATGGCGCATTATTTAAAAATCATGAAACAAAATACAATGTTGTTCCCGCCCTTTTTCCACTCAATATGACAAAGTCAGAAAACTAAAATAAGTATTTTATACCAGAACGACAACATACAGAATAAAATAATGATATAAATAATACATATAAATCCTATTTTATGTAATTAATAATTTATATTATTTTTAGTATAACACGTAGCACAGCATATAATCCCGAAAACAAGCGCTATTCCGATGGACGAGTATATTGTTGTTGTTTTATTGTTTGCTTTGTCGATCTTGCAAGGCTACGCACACGTGACCAAATCTAATAGATATTTCGTTAGATATTTAAAAATAAAAAATACTGACTGTTCAAAATTAATAACAACAAACACTAACATTTTTGTTTAATAAGATCATTGGATTGGGACGTGCCATTGAAATTGCATTGTTATACGTATACAGTCAATAGAACTGTTTCGCGTACTAGAGGAGTATCGAAGTTACTCGAATGCCATTCTTGTTGCCCGTTATGCTCATTTGTACCGGTTTCAATAATTTCTGGTTATTGTGGGGCATTTGACGGCTACGTGGAGTGAATGTCATTTTAAATATACTTTTAGTGCAGCAAGCTTACACTAAGCATTAATAAAACAATAAGAAATTGTAAAATTCATTGCAAAAAGAAATAATTTGGTCGCTTCTTATAGTAGAGATCAGATTATTTCAATTTAAGTTATTGTTATATTTTTCTAGATAGAACAAATCATTTGCTATAAAAAAATATATATATTTGATATTACATTCAATACATATAATTTTGGAAACTCACCAATTCTATCAATAAACTGCGTCCTAATAGCGGGTGGTACTCTGGAGTATAACTCCATAGTTTATCGCGGTGTGATGCCGCAAGTTACACAGGCAATTAGGCAGATGTTCCATTTCATGTTATATGGCTTTAAATATCAGTAGTGCCAGGGAGCGTCCAAATAATACAGTCCTAGCTCAGTGGCGCTGTGTGTAACCAGTTCACTCTATCACGTCGTGCGTCACAAGATTGGTCCCATCAAATTTGTCATACAGTTGCCTGCTGTCGATTGGGTTGAATGCAAAATAGGGAGACAGATATGGATTAGAAGAATTAGATTGCTTAGAATGTAGATAAACTGTTTATTTATATACTTGTATACACTATATATGTTTACGGTTGTAGCTTCCTCAAAATCTAACTGCCCTGACTCTTAACTTTCAAAGATCAGGTAAATCTTTTCGGATTTTATCACGGTTTGAACTACAGTAATCAGTCCCCTCCGTGGCCATGTATACTGTAAAACATTGGCCACTAAACAAAAACTTAAAATAAAACCACGTCAAAATCCGAATTTACTTAACTTAAATATTCACGTACATTTACGAAAGTATTATGAATATATTTTGCATTAGAAGATATTTGAAGAGTATTAATCTGGTGCAGGGCCGCGAGGAGGAGAGCGAGGTGTGGCGGTAGTGTCGGGGCCGGCGTTCTCCGCGCGGCAGCAGGCGGTTGTACTCGCGCGTGTGGGCGAGAGCGCCGCCCTGCGCTGCAACGTGGTGCGTCTGGCCGACCGTGTGGTGGGTGTCTTTTATCAATAATTCTTTACTTAAAATTATTAATATGAAAGTTTGATCATATATACTTCTTTCGTCAGGCAATGTAGCAATGGATTGACTTAATTTCATAGGAGAATAGTATAAATTCCTTTTTTACTAGCGTTTTTTCCTGGATTTCTATTTTATATCACATCTGTCAATTAATATAGTTTGTTTAAAATACAACTAGCCTTTGGGACGTAAGGCATTCCACGTGAAGCAGACAAGTAACAAATATTGATAATTTCGATTTTAGGTATAAGGTCTCGACCCAGATACAAAATATTTTTATAGCATAAAGCCAAAAAATGGTTATGGAGTTAGAGGATTTTAAAGTTTGCGTAACCAACATGTATTTCGAAGGTACTTCGAAGCCCTATCTAGTTTAAAAAATATAATTAATTAAATAAAGCCGTGAAAGTATTAATTTTTTTTTCTAAAAATGTCTATAGTGTATTCATAATAATCCTTGTTAAGTTTCGTAATGGGCGTGAAAGTCATTTAGGAACTAGACCGATTACAGTGCTGAAACGCGGTGGCCGGTCCCTGGTCACGCCTGCTGAGCTAGCGCGAACTTACAGAATACTTTAATAAAATATATTACGTTTATTGTTTACGTAATTTTCCTTAAAGCAGATACGTACAGAAAAAATGCAGATACGTATGACTTCGCTGACATTACCAATAATATAATAATAATAATATGCGTCTATTTCAGACAAGAAGTCCATAAAAATTGTCAGTACACAGAGAACAGAAATAACATGCTACAAAATTATCACAGAAAAGCACACACCATACCATGCTTTCAATCCGACTATTAAGGTCCTAATAATTATAAAACGCACAAGTAACAGTGAAGCTTAAAAAAATGGGAAAAACTGCGCATACATAAAATATTTGTAGCAAACCAAAACCAAAATATATTTTGTATATAATTAAATAAGATTAAATCTATTTTTAATAACTAAGCAAACATGCAATTAATGATTATTGTACAAGGTATTTCCGCGTTAAATTGTGCCAAGAATGCTAGCTGTTATCCACCGCTGAATCGTAATGCCAAACCTTTGGGTGAAAAACCGAGCTAGCATTCTCATCAGCGGAAGAAGAGATATAATGAAGTATTATGTTTCTAATAAGTTTTTAGCTTTTAGTCAAGGCAAGGGTTTCTACAGCAGAGGAAATAATAGAATATTATTGTAAATGAAGAATGGGTAAATGTATTGAAAATCTCACGATATGGGTCATATCGTCTTGCTTTACAATAAGACTCAATAAGAGCAGGAACAATAATGGTGACAAACCAACAACAATGGCGCCTTTAAATAGATGACAGATAAATTTAATATTTGAATTTCTTTCATAAGAGTTCACGGAGTATATAAGTAAAGTATATAGTATAAGAGTGTATAATCACGGAATCTATCTGTTTTCCACACGGATATAATACTTCATACTGTTTTTTTGGATTTTTTTATTAATTAGTATAATGGATAACATTTTACCTCATTACCAATCCCAGCGTTTTCAATATTATTTTATAGGATTACATTCCCTACCGGCCCTAATATACTCTTAAGCATGTAACGATGTGACGATGAAGGGCTGTAAATAAATTATAAAAATAATAATTGGTTCTTAAATATTTATATTTTAAATTTTAATTTAATACTTTTCCAAGTATACCAAGCGCCGAAAGAGGTTACTCGTATGCTTTCGTCTCTGTCAGATTGCAAAGGTAAAATGTTTTAAAATAGAATGCGAATAGTCACAGGCATAGCTGGCGTATAGGTATGCGAAACTACTAGAAGTATCTGTAATCAAAAACACATGTATCTACAAGTATAGGACGAGGTGCGAGTGGCGCCGAGCAACGCTAACTACTAAAAATACTCATTGCCAATGTCACGCACCGCCCGCCACGTGCTGCGGAAGTGCGCTCATTTGTTTTCATACTTCCGATCTTCCAACAATCGCTATTTGATCTATTCAAAATCTACTATTTTTAATAAAATTTATTTTCTGGCTATTATGTTTGTAAATCAATAATTTTATATTAATTATTAAAGCACTTAAATGGTATGTTAAATCATAATCCGGCCATAGATAAATAATAATTTTAGAATATGAACTATTGCGTGTATATTTTACGATCCCGGAGCTCGTGATTGCAAGAGTTATCAGGCATGCTTGTAACATAATAAAGCGATGAGTTTTATAGGCGCCAGCAGCATCGAGCCGTTGGAGCGTGGAATATAGGCGAAGAAATAAAAATAAAGCTCACATTAGTTTCCCGGATGAAAATATCTGAGGTATTAGTCGAGGGGGAAACAGATTGCATTAGAGTATAGGTCGCTGGCGGTATGTGCGGGAGCGCTGACGTGTAGGAGCGTTCGCGAATCCTTGGAGGGACGTCACGCGGCTAAATGCGGCAAGTCCGATGTCGTGCGGGCGATTAGAAAAAGCCGGTCATCGACTCGCTCCCGATATAGCGGCACGCGCTCTGCTTCCCGGAAGTGCTCGCTGCCAACAGCGTAGCGCTACTACTACTGCCTTATGCCTCTATACGAGATAATTGGCTCGTATCTGTACGCAGCAGTTTATACTCACATTTTACAACGTTTTATGAAACATAACGTGTGATGTATTTATGGTAAAAGTATTGAGGTGAAATGGAATACGTAATAAATCATAACATACTATAAATTAAATTCCGCCGGTATGATGATATTTGTGAATTAAGTCGGAAAAATCTCCTCTGAAAACTTCCGTAATATTATAAATACTTCGCTCGGGCACGTAAGGACGCGGGTGACTCGTTATCTCTTAAAAATAAATTATTTACAAGATTTTCACTATGATAATGGAGGAGAGGTGATTATTATGAGGGGCAAATAATAAAATACAGATATTTTTCAAGTTTACTCTATTATTTTATATAGAAAAATTTTCTATTTAAAATGTAACTATTGAGTTATACATAATATGTTATTTGAAGTAAATTAGAACTACTATTTTTGTATGAGTGTGTACTGTGTATGTATTTACTTGTATGTACCTAATACCTATATATGTTAAATGCTCCTTTAAGCTTAAACGGCCGAACAGATTTGGATAAAATTTACATAATTTTATATTGCTTTAATTAATTAGAAGTGTAACTGTTGTTTTGTGTTAAAATAAAGTCTTATTCTATTCTAAACGTCCAGGTGTCGTGGGTGCGGTCGAGCGACCTGCAGATCCTGACGCACGCTGGCTACGTGTTCACGGCGGACGCGCGCGTGTCGTGCGCTGAGGCGCCGGCGGCGGGCGCGCCGGGCGCCGTGCTCACCTCTCGCGACGAGGGCTGGCAGCGCGCCGGCTCCGTGCACACGCTGCGC
Source organism: Brenthis daphne (assembly GCA_947093115.1). Classification (NCBI taxonomy): domain Eukaryota; kingdom Metazoa; phylum Arthropoda; class Insecta; order Lepidoptera; family Nymphalidae; genus Brenthis; species Brenthis daphne. Next base: position 7,151,675 of record OX352481.1, on the reverse strand, counting down.
ATCGACCACCTGCGCGAGTCCGACTCCGGCCGCTACGAGTGCCAGATCAACACGGAGCCCAAGCTCAGCTTGTTCTTCAATCTCACTGTTGTAGGTGTGTGCTCTGTTCATACCGCGGAAGCTCTCAAAGGGATCACATTTTTCGACTAAATTCACAAATATCATCATACTGGTTATTTTCATAAAAAGTTTAAAAATTATAACCTTTCTCATAAATGCATACTATATGTAATTCCTCTTTTTATTGGTCAAAACCGCATGAAAATCCGTACAGTAGTTTCTGAGATTAGACCGACCAAACGCGAATTCAGCGCTGACTTGGTCAGGTTGTTTTAAAATGTCTATTTACAAAAATACTGAAATATATCAAACTTACTATGAACAACTTTTCCATTCTTTTTCACCCACACTTTAAGGACAAACGTAGTACGTCACTTTTTTAATTCGTCGGCATTGACACTTCCTTTATGTAAACAAATTATACAGTCTAAAGTTAATGGCCCCATCAGATTTTCTGAATCTGAAAAATAGTTAGTATAAAATATTTTGTAGAAGACTCCAGCCGCCACTCCATAATTGATGTATATAACAAAACCTTTAATGTAATGCTGGCGTTCACTTTACACCTCAGCGCCGGGTACAAGATGCATTGCCACTTGAAATTCAAATTAAACGCTTGATAAGCTCAGAAACGTCTGCATGGATTCTGAATCGCAATCCTTTAAATATATATGAGCTGGTCGGGGCTCGGCTATCTCAGATATCATATTTGATCGAGGTAAATTGTGGTAATAGTTTTAACGTATAATATTATAACGTAAGTAGTTAAGAGGCTACGATTACTTAGATCTTACCCCAGCTTCGCCGCGCCCCAGCTTTAGTGAGTGTTAAAATATTTTGTCTTAAAATGTTCTTCATCTAGCTTCTTAATGTATTTCTAAAATAGAATAAGAAATTAGTACGTTATAAAACATCGTCCTCGTTTAAATATAATCAATGAAAATGCTCGTGAATTTTGTGTGCTTACAAGTCCCAAACAGACACAGTCACGACTAACAGTCTCCTTTCTATACGGTAAAATTTTCTATCATTCTTTATACAGCAGAGTCACAGTTGCCCACGGTGTCAGTGCGCGCGGTGGGCGAGGAAGGCGCGGACGGCGAAGGTGGCGCGGGCGGAGTAGTATGGGGTGCGGTGGGAGGTGCGGCGCGGCTGGCGTGCGAGGCGCGCTACGAGCCCACGCCCACGCCTGACGTGCTGGGCGCTCTACCCCCACTGAGCATACAGTGGCTACATGAAGGAGACTCTCTCGATCCGCAGGTAAAGAATTGCTGTAAATGTCATGTAACAGACTACTGTCTTTGAGTACTAAAGGCATACTGCGATATCATTGACAAAAGTTTTCAGTGCTCTCTGCCAGATGTACTATCCGAGGCACGGGGCTCCTAGCGAGTATTTTGTCACAGAAAACCTCAGTTACTTTTAGGCGGCCCCAATGTCTAATCCAGGACCTTCCGAATCAAATCCGTATATTTTGTATGTAAGCCACTAGACTAACCAATAAATTCTTAGTACAAGCCCGGAGTTGGCAAGTTGTTGCTGTTTCACCCTCGTGCCTTGGGGAACATGGGTCGCGTCATTTCTGCGCTGATCTGTTATTAGTCTTATCGAATTATCATCCTACCACACTATTTAGAGTGTCAGAAATAGGGAGTAATATTTGCGTCAATATATATGAATACATATGTTAACATATACGTACAAAATTAGTGACATTGGCCGCCGTGGTCAAAATCAGTCAGGAAGGTAATAATAAAATGATTTGTTGTCAAACGTGTGCAGAGCGCTCGTGGCGGCATCTCGCTCGACACGGAGCGCTGGGCGGCGCGCACGGTGTCGCGGCTGACGCTGGCGGCGCTGGGCGCGAGCGACGCCGGCCGCTACGTGTGCGTCGCCGGCGAGCGCCGCGCCGCGCTGCGGCTGCGCCTGCATGGCATCGACGACCGCGACTACGAAGTGTTGGGTACGGTTTATATCTACTAGCTTTTTGCTATGGTTTTGAATTGTTAATTAAATATATTCTTGTTAATTAAATTGAATTGTCTGTATGTGTTAATAAAAAAACTCGCCTATAATTTGGTATTTGTACCGAAACTCCAAAATCATATGTTTTGTTGTTAATTTGTAGTAGGTACCCACCTAACCTATTTATTAACACCAACAAGACACACACTTACAAAAGCATAATAATATAATTACAATAAATAATAAATTCTAAGTGCTGCCTACACACATTTCATAAAAGATAGACACAAATACAAGTAGTGAATTAAAATAAATACAAAAAGTATGGGAATATTATATAAATTAAATTATATATAAATTGAATCAGAAATTAATATTATATGATAATTTAAAACATGCATCATTTCATAATTATACAATCGTTAAACATAACAAAATAAACTTATTAATTTATTGTTCAATGTTGAAACTGACTATTATAATAATATTATTATTTCTTACAAATCTCTAAAATATACTCTACAGTACACGATATACAATAAACATTCTGTTTCAAAATTTAAGTGTCGATGTGGTTTCATTAAAATATGGGTAAAGGCGGTGTAGTGTATTTGTTCTTTCAGTGATTTAGTTTATAGTAGGTATAATTATGCCAATCAACATTACATTACGGAAAAGTTGAACGAGTACGAGCAGGTTGTTAGAACGAGTGCCCAAGATTAAGATAAAAATTGGATTAGGTGTTGACTATTTGAAGTCGACCTATTTGAGAATGACCTCCTTACCGTTCATTTAAATCCTACATATTTTACCTACAGAATTCGCTCTAACAGTGTATACTGTAAAATTTTTACATTTCATGTCTAGAAGTTTTTACGATGATCATTGTGGACACACGTATCTTTGTCTTATTGGGTACTCCCACTGTGTCGGGGGACGCCGGTTCGATATTATACAAGGGTGTTTGTTCCGATCGAAGTTTGACAAAACTATGTCTTAAGAAAGCTATACAACACTCAGTGCCTCTAACTGGTGCACAAAGAACTCGAACTGGTGAAAAAAATAAAAACATTTTAATGAAAAATAAAAACCGACTACCGGGCACTAAATTGTAAAAAATAACTAAACCGAGGTTTTCATTTAGAATAAATACCTAATCAGATATTTTTGTAGTCGGTGCCAGCCGATGCAAAGCAAATGTAATATATTCCGATACGTAAAATACAAATTTACCTATTAGATATTCATATCTTAAAATATTGTAGGCTGGCACCGACTTCGAAAATGTCTGATCTAAATGAAAACCTCCGTTTAGTTATTTTTTACATTTTAGTGCCTGGAAGTCGGTTCTTATTTTTTGTTAAAAAGTTTTTATTTTTCCATCTTTAGTGTAGACGTAATGAGCAGGTAATTTGTAAGAAGAAAGTTTTTGAATAACATATTCGATTAAACAATTTATTTTAAAAAAATATTTATTATTAATGTTTTAAAAAACCGCTCGACCGATTTCGATAAAATTTATATGGGACCACCTGGAAAGTATACCCTTTGAAATAAAAAAAAATTTCAAATCGGTTCAGGCGTCTTCGAGAATTCGGTGAACATACATTAAAAAAAGATTCCGACGAATTAAGAACCTCCTCCTTTTTGGAATTGGAAGTCGGTTAATGAAAAGTCACAGTTGTTTTTGTATATAATTTTAATGAGATTTTAAGCATTCTAAGTTAGAATCACCTGATATAATATTTGTATTTTTTACTTATAAATTGTATCATAATTTTATATTGTGTGTAGTGGCCTCGTAAGCTTCATGCCTGAGCTTTTTATAAGTTTAAACTACTAAAATTCTGAAAAGCTGTTACAAATCTTTTTATACTCTCCACTGAAATCCTCTCGCTGGTTACACGTGTACACTTCACTTGCATTGTATTTAATGAGTGCTCGGATAGTTATTTGGGTCACTCTAAATAATGAAATTAAAAGAAATTTATCTACGAAGGCCTTACTAATAATACATTTACTTTCCTCATTCATTTATCTCTTTCGAATGGCATAGTTTAAGTCGTCCATACATTAAAAAATAGGTATTGTCAACATTTTTGTATAATTTGCCAAAGAATTCTGTTGCTACGGTATCAACTAGTTTTTTTAAGCGGACACGTGGGTTGAACGAAATCTGACTTCGAACAAAGGCATTTTGAAATGCTAAACTGCTAACACAAAAATATATAACTTAATGGCTCTTTTAGTATCTCACAAGTAGTAACGTTGATTGATTTGAAAGGCGTAGGTTGGTGCAAAAATAATTTCATAAATATAATGCAATGTAGATTCCCTAAATGACATGGCTACTTTTAATTTGGGCGCATTTAGTGATTCCTGTGGATGTTTGTATATTTGAATAAGATACCAAATATCTGTGTGGTGTGGTCGCCGCCATTACTGTATTATATTATGTAACTAGCGACTCACCCTCGCTCCACTCTGGTTCGTCCCTAGGTGATTCTTTAAATTGACGTTACTTTTTTATTTACGAACCGATTGAAATATAACAAATACTAAATGTTAAGTGAAGCTTACCATAATATATTAATGAAAACCGCATCCAAATCGGTTAAGCCGTTTCTCAGATCAGCGCGCACAAACGCACAGACAAACAGACAAAAATTCTAAAAGTCATTGTTTTGAGTTCTATTGCGTAAATAAAGACCCCCAAATGATAGTTTTTCTCAAATAACTTCCCTGTACAGACAGCGACCAGTTACACTTTTATTATATGTATAGTTAAATCACTTCATGCTAGCGACTTACTCTTTATCGGTGTTGTTACTTGGCTTATCCAGGTGCTAAACAGAAGCCTGGTCATACTTCGAGTCATATTCTATCTGTGTTCTACATCTAAATTCAGCCGTTTTAAGCGAGAGGGAGCAACAAACATGCACACACGCACACATACATATATGTACATACAAACCTTCGCAATTATAATAGTGGTCCGATAGTGGAATTATACTTAGAGTTATATTTGTATACTATAGAAGGGGAGATAGAGACAATGCAGCGCGACCAGGCGGTGGCGCGGGTGAGCGCTGCGGCGCGACGGTCGCTCGCGCCGCTCTGCGCGTGGCTGGCGCTGCTACTGGGACTCTACCTCACGTGACGACGACTTACGATACTTGTATATTAGCAGAAACCTTGTACATATAGTTGTAAATAAATTATTAGTGATTTCACATTGTTTCATTAAAGTAACTAGTATAGACATCCAATTTATTATTGAAAATGTATAAGTTTTTTTTTGTTTCGTTTGTTCGTTTGTTACGTTTCTTACTGTTCACTCAGACAAAGATATTGTTTTTTTTTTATAATTATTTCCATATTATCTATTAAGCTTTTATGAAAATGTGAGCTCCGAAGAAAGTTGATGAACGGGAGGGTAGAGCGCGGGTGAGGGCCGCACGCTGGCGTCGATTATAGCCGCCTAGGAATCAGAGCGTTTCTATGTCGGCTATTTCCCAATCACAATCCGAGCGATAATAGCAGTGGGAGCTACTAGCTTTATTGTTACTCGTATTTAATGTTGATTGACTGAACGACGTTCCGCGGCCACACAATTAAAAGAATAGGTACAAGTGTTTGTAAGTCTCCTCATACGCCTGAAGAATGAGGAGACTTAAATGACGAGTATATTATTATTGTACACATATATAAATTGGTGGCATGCCATAGAAGATAGTAAAAATAGTAAGTAATATGCCATTAATATGTAATTATTTACCGATTAAAAAATGAAAATAAAGTAGGTATCACATAATTCTATTAAGATGATAACAAGATTAATGAGTTGTAGCAAATAATATTAGATTATTATTAACTGCAACTTGTAATGTAAGAGACACGCTGTTATTAGCGAGCGTCGCCGGCGGCGGATGCGAGTGCATGCGCCAAGTATAGCATTCCCGAACGAGCGCGCTATTAGTGGCTAGCTATAAGGCGTTGGTTTGTTTGTAGCGCAACGAGTTCCTGCGCATACGCTACTTAGCCCGTTCACATATTGTCGTTACGGCTTTGTTTCTAGATAATTGACACGGTTTACATTTAATGTATGTGACAAATGCTCTAGGAAGATAATAAGCGATTTATTACAAAAATATATTGAATAAATAAATCTACAAAGATAAATAAAATTGAAAAACATTTTTTTAATTTTTTGTCTGTCTGTTTGTTCCGGATAATCTCTGAAACGGCTGGACTGATTTTGATGGGACTTTCACTGGAAGATAGCTGATGTTATGGAGAGTAACATAGGCTACTTTTAGTTTAGAAAACGAATTAGGGGTTCCGCTCAGAAAAATATACTAATATTATCTTATATATAAAATTTCCATGTCACAATGTTTGTTACCGTACTCCTCCGAAACGGCTTTACCGATTTTTACCAAATTTTATATGCGTATTCAGTAGGTCTGAGAATCGGCTACTATCTATTTTCCATACCCCTAAGTGATAAGGATAAAGGTGGTCCTCCCAGACCCCACCCCAGGGACGAACCCGAGTGGAGCGAGGGTGAGTCGCTAGTTTATTAATAAACAAATTATAAATGTGAAAGTGTGTTTGTTGCGTAAAACGCAACAGTGGACACCGGCGGGCCGCGGTCGCAGCCCCACCATCGACAGCCACGGCGAGCGGCCATTACACGACGGAGCACTTCACTTCCTTTTGAGACCCGTGGCGACCAGACGACTTCAAATAACTAAATTCGTCCTCCCTATTTAATTGTAACGACTAACGGCGATTGTACCAGCCTTAAATATAATTATTATACAGTCCACTCTTTATTTTAACGTCCACCAGGACCCTAACAGTGTTTGTTTGTTTGTCTTTCTTTCACGTAGAAACGAAGCGACGTATTGGTAAGAGGAAGGCTGGAGAGTGACATAGGCTACTTTTTATCGCGGGAGATCATCTTATTCCCACTGGAAAACACGTTATAATACAATCCAAAAAGTAATTTGTGATCAGAATTACTTGAAACCTGGTATTAATGTTCTTCAATACAAATACATAAATACGTGTTTTAGCATTTTTCAAAATTCATCCTATAAGAAGGTAAAATAGGGAGTGGAAATTTTTAAGAAACCTATGTAGGTAACCTACATTTTTTCATAGATTTAGCGCGAGCGAAACCGCGGGTTCTGCTAGAATATTATAAAATTAAAAACCCGACTGCATAAAAGCCAACTGAAAAGATAAAAACAAGTTCACGAAGGAATATTATAGTATTATGCAGTCGGAGACATACACGTTTCATCCTTGCCGCGAGATGTACACACTCGTATGTATGTCTCTGAGTACTGACATGTATGTATGAGAACATTCTTTCAGCGAAATTGTCATGGGCATATCGTACCTAATTATCGAGGAATTGCCAGTGACATTCTGACGGGTCAATCAAAATTGTGCGTATATAAAAATAAACATTATTTATATGATATTAGTAGTATATTGCTAATGTGCTAAGAGTTAGGACGCGTGTACAAAGCGAGGGCGGGGTCTTGAACTGATGTTTAGTCTATATCTATACTGGTTCAGTAAAAAAATGTTTAATTAAATCGAACCGTTTTGTCTTCGTGTGTCAATGAAAGCTCGTTGAGAAAAAAATATTCCGAACAGAACATCGCGTGTCCGTAAATAACTCGGAATTGGACAGTTTCGTCAATTACACGCGGCGGAGATTTTGTTTGCTCCGGCTTTAGAGTTACGACGCATTAGTTGCCATCCGATGGAGCTTTTTAACAACAAATAATTTTAAAATCGAGGTTAATTTCTTACGATTTAGGCCTCGACGCCATCGTTAGTAATTTAAAGGTACTCCTGGCGTCGTTCCTCGTCTATTTATGAGTCGCATCAAACATTATAAAGGAATTACTGTAATATTTCATAATTAAACACATGCATGTTAATCTTCATACGCCTTTTTTACAAGAATACAAAATAATATTGAGAACAATTATAGCAATATGATTTTTTTCTATCTATCGTAATTTTTTGTATAAATAATTAATCAATGCAGTTATAGCCTTTTGAATATTACAATGGTAGTATTTTACATTATAGAAAATTGCTTTATAGCATCACGTCACCAGGAAATTACAATTAGTTCTATGATTATAGAGGAGATTTTAAATAACACAAGTAAACGAGTAGTGTTCGTAGTTTCAATTACTATAATAAGTACATAGAGCATATTATGTAAATGGCATGCGAGTTGGCAGCGGAGGCGAATCTGCCGCGCGGCGTCGTGACGGAGCTCGGCAAAAAATGAGGCTTGTGACTCGGGAATAGATTTATATTTTATAATATCTACCTCATGGACGAGCTTGTGTGCTGTGCACTTGATGCCAGTCGCTAAAATGCGTTACACAACACTTGTTATAATAGTATTGATCGTCACACATTATATATTTTGCACTGATATTGAAAAAGCTTTAGCTTACGATAATTTTCGTAAAATTGATCAATTGCGAATTTTCCTGTTAGTTTGAAGAGAGAGTTTTGGTATATTATATGAATTCAAAAGAGTTTAAGGAATTAAGGTCTAGGCTAAGTAGTATGTCCCCCCCAACGTGCGTTCACCTTGTCGTGGTGGGGGGGCTCAGTAGTGCCCGGCAATCCAACCGGGCGTGAAGCTAAGAAACGCACAGGGAGGTTGCTCACATCAGTGGGCGGTGGGAGGTGGCCCTCTTCGGGGGGGGGGGGGGGGGGGGGCGGTATACCTTGCGGGTTGCTCCTGATACTTCTCTGATAGCAGAGTGGACCTTGGAGCAACCCCATAGTTGTGGTGGTCTGCTTTGGCAGACCTGCCGTAGGGGCATCGTAGTTGAATGCGTAAGCGATCCTGCGACGCCCCATTAAGACGGGGGAAGGTTTTGTTGGGTTTTAGTGGGTAGTACTGGCTGTATTACGCCGGTGAGTCCCACACGTCGTGCATAAATGCATTTCCCAACGTTAAAAAAAAAGGCTAAGTAGTATGTACATTCGGAGATAAGATAGCTCCCTATGTCATAGTCAATAATATTTACACATTAATGAAATAATTATATTGTGCATTATTACTTTTACTATCAATTATGTAATATTTAATATTTGATTTATCACTTGTCTTAAAACTACTAGGTATTTTTTAACTGCTGAAGAAATGTGTGTTCTAAACATATTATGTATTTCTATATGATTATTAAAAAAGGTTCTAGAATTTTCATTAAAATATCAGAAATTGCATCAGAAGTCATAAGAAGAATTTGTAATTTATAATAATTATCAAATTGTGATGAATTTTAATTCCACTTAAGTGTTACTGCAAGTCATGCTCTATCGGCTCTTTTGCACTTAACAGATACTAATTCTAAAGGAGCTTCTTCCGTCTTTTTTACTTTAAGTGATGTAAATCTTTGTTGCGAATATTATGTTGTCGAGAGTCATCATGACGTGCTCTTTTGTTGGCGCCTCGTCCCGACTCCCGGGCACTGTTACATTGATACTTTAGTTACCTTATTAACTTTTGCATGTTAATCTGTCTATTTAATTTTATAAACATAAATAAATAATAATCTACTGAAACTTTCTACGTTTACTATCGAAAAGGTGATCTAGTTTTTTTTTGTAAAAAGATATTTTTATTATTTTTATAGATTTTGACATGCTGCCACGTTTTTTTATCACTCGCCATATCGATTGAATAGCATCAAGCAGTTTGTTGACGACTTCAAAATACTTTTTTGAATTCAAAGAACCACATATAGAGCATGCACCTATATAAATTCTTATTTTTCCAAATAAAATCACCAAATGATTGGACAGTAAAATAGCGTAGCAATTTTTGTTTTGTGTTTTACCATAAGTGTTAGTGATAAATTAAAATTTATCTAAGTATAGCGCCTATAGCTATTCAAGTAATACATATATGTATATCTATGTAATATTTCATCGAGTTTCTTATAAGAGAACATCTATATCTTCTGTTTCCACCGCAGGTGTTTTCTTATTGTTTCTTCGTCACGCATTGATGTAGCGATTCGATTTGGATGTATTTCGAGCATTTGTCAAAATTAAGAATGTGAAGGAGATGATTACGCGCGTGTCCGCGCGTCGCGCTCGACCAGCAGGTATAGCAGGCAGGATACCAGCAGGTATCGGCTAGCGGAGATCAAAGCGAATAAAAATTGGATAACATAATATCAAGAGCTAGGAATTTCTTATATTGTCGTTTTAATTATAAATGGCTTACAAAAATATGAATACTAATTAGGTATGAATAATATTAAACCTTGACTAATATTGAATGATAGTTACAGATAGTTAAATAGGTACCTAAAGAATATTTTTTTACATATTATGTAAACTTAACCACTGTATTTGTTAATTCAGTAACGGTAAGAATAATATTATAATAATTCTATTTATCTGGCTATTTTAATAGATAAATCATTTAGCTGTATCTCTTTAAAATCGGATATTATTACTTTTGTGACACCTTCGTTGGATGGCATGGATGTCTATCGTTTATCTATCTTAGTATTTGGGACTCGGTAGGTTTGGAGTATTTTGCTTTTAATTGAACGTAGAAACTCATGCATATAAAAGTCTTTATAACATGTTAGATTAAAATGATTATTTCTGTTAGCCATAAACACCTACATCAAAAAATATTTTTTTTATAGATTTTGAAATAAGTTATTTTCTTTTTCAAAACATAGAAGTTCTCGCACCAGAAAAATCTTATTATACTTTAAGGAATGTTTTTAATTAAAATAGCAGGTCCAACCAAGATAAAAATCACTAAGCATAGTATGTTATTGTAGACTGATTAATTAAAGTGGGATATAAATAATAGTGGACTATGAACTATGTAGATAAGTGTTGTTATGATTTTAATATCTTGTCGAGTCACCGTGATAGTTCGCATACTTAAATGTGTGTACACACAAGCCTCTAAATGTTTACATATTATTATATTTATCCAGTTGGTTTTATAACTATAATTACAAAAATAAAAAAAATAACCAACTGCTTAAAAAGCGAACTCAAAAGATGAAAACAAGTGTACGAAGGAACATACTAATATACAGTCGGAGACATACCTATATGTGCAAATTTTTAATAGCTGCGTGTATGTAATATGTATGTATGTCTCCTATGTCATTTGGGTTTTTTATTTTTGTAAATATTTTTTTAAATGATTAGTTTTTTTTAGCATTTCTCATTCCAAATTACATTTAAATTTTAAACATATTAATTTAATATTTTTGTAAGCCATTTATAAAACCCCATGTTGTAATACGCCACTCGATAAAAATTTTGAGGACGCCAAAAATCGGCAATTTTCATTTTTATAATTTTGTTATACCCAGTGTCACTTTCACAATTAAGTAAGACGAATCCTACGACACCCCTCCAGCTAAAATTCATCAATTCGTTTAGACTCGCGACTAATAATTCACCTTGCAAACAAAAAAAAAACAAAATCAAAATCGGTTCATCCATTCAAGAGCTACGATGCCACACACAGACACGTCAAACTTATAACAACACAAGCGAGTGGTCAATAATCTGTCATAATGATAACTGGTTTTATGAATCATACAATGAATATTTAAAAATGTGTAAAGAACGAGAACGTTTGGTGAGTCACTACTTTCCATTTGAATTCTTTTAAAAAATATAACGTGGAGTTTCGGCATTTCTCAAAATGTTACCGACTGTTTCATCATTCAGAGACTGCATCGGCTGTAACGTTTAAAAGTTTTACAATACAATATTTGTACTCGCGATTGCGGCGGTCAAGGGCCAAGGACAACCAGACAGAGGGATAGGTTACGGTCACGGCTACGTTTATACACCTTGATGGAATTTTGTTATATTGCCGATATTTTAATTTCATAATGCACTCTTATAATTTTAAATTATCAATCAAATTATAGAAGTGTCTGCTTTCTTGAGTCATGTCAAGCCATAGGTATATGGTTACTCCTTTTTGCCGATCCAGTTAAAATGAAAAGGACGAGTTCAAAGTATTTTGTTTGTGAGGATAATATAGAAACATTTTCCAAGTTTAATACTACACGTACATACTCGTAGATACATAATAACAACTTGTTTGATAGTATGAATAAATCTTAATCTATATATATAATAAAATTGTAACTAAGTCGAATCTGTACATTAAATATTTTTTGGAAAATCTAATTCAAATAGACATTATTATCGATACAGAGGCCGAATCTATAGTTTGTAAAATTTTTGTCTGTCAAACAGACAGACAGACTCTCTGTCTGTTACCGCATCACGGAAAAACCACTGGAGGGATTTTGATGAAATTTAGTATATGATAGCTGGTTATCCGGGTGAACATATAGGATACTTTTTACCGCGGGAAAATATCTCATTTCTGAAAAAAATATATACAAAAACTGTAATGCAAGCAACAAGCAATGCAACTGTAATGTATGCAATACTTATATGTAAAACCTTAGAATTTGGTTTATTGAAATTTGTTTTGATTTTAAAATTTTTGTTCAGCTGAACGTCGGCGGAGCCGCGGGCAATGCTAGTATAATATATAATTCTTCTGCACGGGTGTTTGTTAACCTACTCCTCTTACAGGACTGGACCGATTTGGATGAAATTTTATGTGTATATAACAATGGGCTACTGGATGGTTTGAAAATATAATTGAACCCGGCAGGTGGCACTGCAGTCGGTGTGCCACTGATCATCTCCTAAACGGCAGGAATGACTTTTATGATATTTTTTGTGTATATACGAGTGGGTCCCTGCAAGGTTTGAGTTCACAAATGGACCCAGTAGGTGGCGCTGCAGTCGGTGTGTAACTAAATTTTCATAAAAGACTCCATTTGCCGAGCAATAAATTAATTTAAAATGTTGATGAATGAAATAATTAAAAATCGATGTGTGTATGTATGTTTAATATAGACTCCAAAACAACTGAAGCGATTTTGATGAAATTTTCAGGTAATCTTCAGATTAGCCAAGCGGGTAATACTGTTAATTTTGTTAGGTGTTTATAATTTGTTACTGTTCAAAATATTAGGAATTCAACATTGCGGGTCTAAAGGATTTTATCGACTATCATAATCACATTTAAATAAAACAATTATTTGTACCTAATTATTATTTTATTTACACTTTTAGTTCTACTGAATTTAGTATTTATAAATATTGTTATTTTATTTGTGGTGAAAAATAAATAAGTATTCTATTCTATTATATTACGAGTATTCTAATCAAGCATAAACAGCAGGACCTTTTATAGCAGAACTAAAATAAGTTTATCCGCGACGTTTAGAATAATTGTTACTTTAACAGTATTTTTAAATTTAAAAAGAAGATCCGCCTAGCCGCAAAAAAAGGGGTCGTGACACGGACGCGGCACACGCATTTAGTTATAAAATGTGTAAATTGTACAGTCAGATAGATAAACTCGTCTAGAAACTTTGTTTTTGATATCGAGAATATAATATCTGTTTATTATTAACTACTACTTTGTTATCTAATAATCTTAAGCGATATATAATTTGTGCACGAGTAATCTTGTTTTTAGAAAATTTCTTATCTCTTTTCCTGCAATGATAGTAATTGCGGTAAATGATCACTTAGTTTCACGTTAGGTGCTTCATTATCCAAGTGACGGTCTTTTGTGAGGTCACTAAATTATAAGGTATTACTTTCTAAAGCTGACTTAGATATTTTATTTTCAAAGATCTTTATTAGATATATTCGTGTTATTTATGTAGGTGCGTTCTACAGATACATAATGTACTATGACATTATGATATATTTTTTATCTACATCTATAAAGGGATAGTATGTAATGGTACAGGCCGTGTTCGTTATATGATGGAGATCTAAAAATTTTGTATATAAAAATAAATTTGATTATATAAAAATACATTTAAATCTAAACTAATATTATAATGAGAAAAAGTTTGATTTTTTTTGTATATTTGTATGTTGTTTTGTAATGGATAAACTTAAACCTGTTTAACCTTTTTAGAAAACCTTTCACACACACTCACGCACACAAGCTAAAACAAAATGCCTATTAAAGTCATTATTTGGTGTGCGCTGCGAAAACTGTTGATGACGCATAATATAATTTACTACATGTTCACACTTCATAGTACTCAACTCCCACAAAAAATCCGCGAGGCTTTATGTTTAACTAATGGTAAGTCTGTATTTAATACCATTGTTAATCAGGATATAATATCATAGTATTTAATATTGACTTATCACTTTGTTCATAACTTTGGATATAACTCGACGTTGCACTCGTGTCGTGGATACTGCGATGAACATTCGAATAACGACACTCACAGCCGCCTCTTGTGAACTTGTGACCTTCATTCACATTATAATTACTATAAAAAGCTAAAAATCACTAAAATTCCAACAATTTTCAACTAAATTAATTATGAAAATTTTGATGCAAATATGGTATGGCATATACGAGTACTATATTTGCATCAAAAATCTATTACATACCTATTATGAATATATAACTATACGTGTTCTGTGCTCTTCGATCTCCGGCACGAAATTCTAGTAATAAATGATGAAGTACACTAAACGAGCCCGTTATTACTTAGTTATGCAATTATGTAATGCCAATATACTACAGTTGGCCACAATGTTTGTTCGTGCGAGTCGGCGCGGATCTCTACGTCGGGAGCAATCAGCGGGATTAGCACCGATGCAATTGTTTCCGCCGGCCCATACATTACACACGCAGGAAATGTGTTTTCATTGCGATCTATTGCTCAGCTCCCGCCGGCTTCGGCTACAGATACTACCTGTGTTATATCCTTAAACACAAGATACGTAGTAATTAGTAATTAATAATTATTACAAGGCTTTTTCCTAAGGTTTACTTAAGGCTCTAGTTATTTGATTTTTTAAATTTTCGTAGTAAAGTAATAACTTAAAAATCTATTTTTAGAAAAATATTGGTCTACATTTTCAAATTAGACACATACAAAGGTAATAGATATGTACAATGTACATAATTTCTGCATCAGACGGTTTTTCACGCAAAAACTAAAACGATAATGAACCTTGCTCAGGTAAATTATATATTTTTTGTACGTGTTTCGCTGTAACATATTAATAACAGCTCTTGCTAATGAGCGGTTGTGAGGAAACTACAATAAAAACAATTCCTGTTTACAAACGTCTCCGTGAGCTGACTCTACAATGTGGCCTATAACGTAACATATATGTTTTGCTTTAGAAAAAATATAATATATTATGAACATCATCACGTATTTTTAAAAATTAAGATTAGTATCAAGAAGTTAACTGTATTATGACCGTGGGGCGGGCCTGGATCTATGCTTTCATGGTTCCCTTACGACATGCTTCGCATGGTAGTGTAGGCGCAGGCCTACCCTACTGTCTCCTTCAGAGACGGTGGGGTGGCGTTGGTCTTGGGGGAGAGTGACGTTTTTGTCGCAAAGATCCCCAAGGCAAGTTCGGTGTACTATCCTTCACGAGGTTGCCAGCCCTGTTAGTGGTCTAGTTCACTAGGAAATAGACGCAACAGAAAACACCGAGCGCTTGCTTTCACTTTTATTTATATATGTATGTTTATGTAAGTGTATCTATGAAATATATATGTACGTATATGTATAGCTTTAGTTTAGAACCCAATCCAAGGTGTTATTCGTACCGTGCCGAGGGATGCGTGGCTGGGGGGGAGCTCAGTCGCTAACGGTGGCTATCCGACACCTGGACGAATCGGATAGTATTTTAAGTCCTCCCATCGACATGCGGGGCTCTGTCGGTGGGCATCTTTATTTCCCTAGCTACTCGTGGGACCTGAATGAGTATGGACCAAAAACATAAAAAACTAAATGACGTTACCACGTCACAAACCCTGGACGAATTGTGCCAGGACCTCATGCCGCTGACAATGGGTGCGGATGAAACCGCCCAAATGTCAGCGCAACCAATGGAGGTGACTGCAGGCACCGAAATGGCGATAGGGGCTTCTACAAGCCCTGAATCACCTACTGGTAACCCTGCTGCCATCTCCTCTGATGCTGCCCGACCCAAACGTAAAAGATTGAGTGGGGCAGCTTTAATCCGACTTAAGGCTCTTAGGGGACAGGGAGTGGAGGCTGCAAAAGCCTACGAACTGTCCGCTAAAACCTTTGTGGAACTCAGGGCTATGGGGTATCGTTTCGATGCTTCGAAACCCGAATCCGAGCGCTCCATCAAAAGGACTCGCTCGGAGGAGGAATCACCACAGGGACAACCAGCGAGGAAGTCCCAAAGGTCGAGCGAAGCACCGTCAGCCCCACCACCTCCAGCTGCCTATAGTGCGGCCTTATCTTCCTCCAAAGTTGGGGTGAGGAACTCCACTCCCATGACTGACGCACAGCTGCAGTCACTCTACAACGCAATTGTGGCCCAAATCACTACTTTGGAGAAGGGTAAGGGACCTGCCTTTGGCGGACTATCATTCAAGCCAGGCTGGCTACTCATCACCTGTGCTAACCAGCATGCCAGGGAATGGCTTGATAAATGTATACCTTCTTTACAGCCGTGGCCAGGAGCTAAGCTCGCTCTCATTAATGAGAGCGACTTGCCCAAACCGAAGGTTGGGGTGGTATACATTCCCGATCCGGAGTCCAAAGACGTTGATAAGGCGCTCTCCTGTCTCCGGATACAAAATGATGGACTTAATACGGAGCTGTGGAAGGTTCTCAATAGGAAGGCGGAGAAGGGCGGAATCACACTCACCCTCTCCATCGACGACCAATCTGTTGAGACCCTTCAAAAAACCGGCATGAAGGCCTACTTGGCTTTCAAATCGGTCCAGTTCCGTATTAAGGGCATCAACCAGACGCCAACGAATCCTGGGACACTTCCCTCTGAACCTGTGCCGTCTACCTCTCGTTCTGGGGCCGCGGCTGCTAGAGCAAACGCCAGCGTTGCTGCGCCTTTACCATCTGCTGCACCTGGCGTGGCTCCTGTGGCCGGGACCAGCGGAGCGACTGGTACTCCGCACAGGTTTCCTCGTACAGGGGGGCACACCAGGGGTGGACAAACCCCCAGAGGCAAGAGCCAGCGCCCCCGCAAACAAAAGGGACCCAGACCCAGCAAGGGCAGTGACAAGCGCAATGGGGCCCGTCCCCAGTAGCGCTTCACACCCAACTGGCGACGCCCCCACTAAAATACTCCAAGCCAATTTACACCACGCTATCGCCGCCACAGCCGTGGCAGAAAACACTTTTAGGGCAAATGGCATGGATATAGCGCTGGTCCAGGAACCATGGCTTAACGCCAAGTCCAAGATTTCGGGCTTAAATGGAGTAGGTAAGATCCTAGCAAACGAAAATGGCACCAAACCTAGGGCCTGTATCATTTTTAAGAAAGGTATTAATTTCTTGCCTGTTACAGAACTTTGCAGTGATGATACCGTTGCTGCAATCACCGTTCTCAGAGGGCGTGGTCAAACTAGAGCACTCGTGTGCTCGGCCTACCTGCCCGGAGAGAAAGCCAACCCCACCGAAGAACTGTCTAAAGTCGTCGACTACGCTCGAAAACACAAGACAGAACTAATTGTTGGCTGCGATGCAAACGCCCATCACACAATCTGGGGAAGTACCGGTACCAACAAAAGAGGTGAGTTACTTTTAGAATTTCTCCTAGCTAACGACCTTCAAATACTTAATAAAGGCTGTAATCCAACCTTCGCTACTAGAGCTAGGCAGGAAGTTCTTGATATTACTTTTGCTACTGTACAAATTGCAAAACACATAAATAAATGGCATGTCAGTAATGAAAACTCTATGTCTGATCACAAACATATTGTCTTTAGCATACAAGGCTCAATAACCACTGAACCTATAAGGCTTAGAAACCCCAAAGCTACCTCGTGGGTAGACTTCAAAAACCTGCTCGCTGAGGCAGCTAAGGATTTCCCAAAATCAATAAAGACACCCGACTCCCTCAACATTTTAAACAACTTGCTAACGGATGGCATCTTAAATGCCTATGAAAATAGTTGTCCTGTTAGGGAACTCAAGGTTAACACCAATACCCCGTGGTGGAACAAAAAGCTAGAACGACTTAGAGTATCCACACGTCGCTTATTTAATCAGGCCACTACACCGTATGGGTGGGAACGGTATAAGAAGGCTCTGACTAAATACCACAAAGAGATCAGAAAAGCTAAAAGAGCATCTTGGAAACGATTCTGTGAGAATATCGCCCAAACACATAAAGGAGCGAGAATCCACAAGGTCCTTGCCAAGACACCAAACATCTTTCTCGGCTTTTTAAAAAAGCGAGACAATTCCTTCACGACCACAGAGATGGAGACGCTGGAACTTTTAAGAGCAACCCATTTCCCAGGATCGTACCCTGTCACCGGCAGTGAATCAAACCCAAAGGAAAAACTACATCCACAGGGCAAATAGTTGCGACTGGAAGATGGCCAACACCATGTTTAGGCCTAACCAGATTAGATGGGCTTTGAAAAAATTCAAACCATTTAAATCAGCAGGGGAAGACGGAATTTTTCCGGCTCTGCTTCAACAGGGCATGGAACTCCTTATCCCG
Organism: Brenthis daphne; assembly: GCA_947093115.1. NCBI lineage: Eukaryota > Metazoa > Arthropoda > Insecta > Lepidoptera > Nymphalidae > Brenthis > Brenthis daphne. The sequence goes on along the minus strand of OX352481.1, from coordinate 7,133,003 downwards.
CATCTGGTAAAATTATTTAGAGCAAGCTTTGCTTGGGGCATTATACCAGAACAATGGACTAAGGTCAAGGTTATCTTTATACCGAAGATCGGTAAAAACGACTACTCTCAGCCCAAATCCTTTAGACCTATTAGTCTTACTTCTTTCCTACTAAAAACAATGGAAAAAGTAATCGATCAGCACATTAGAACAAGGTATCTTGTGGCTAGACCACTTTCCTGCAACCAACATGCTTACCAAAAGGGTAAATCCACAGAATCTGCCTTAGTAGCTCTGATCGACAAGGCAGAAAGGTCCCTAGAGGATAAGCAGACAGCTCTATGTGCATTTTTGGACATTGAGGGGGCCTTTGATAACACACCTACGGCAACCATCCTGAAAGGATTAAATGCAAAAGGTGTGGATATCACAACCACCAGATGGGTGGAATATATGCTCTCCAACCGGTGTGCGAAAGTTACGTTAAACGAACACTCGCACAATTTCTACACTACAAGAGGCTGTCCGCAAGGAGGAGTGCTTTCACCCCTATTATGGACACTAGCCGTAGACCTACTACTTGTAATCATGGCAGATCTTGACTACGATACACAGGGCTATGCAGATGACATTGTTGTAGTAGTAAGAGGTCCCTGCCTGAACACAATTTCCACCAGGTTACAAGGAGCTCTCAATACCATCACAAGATGGTGCAGAGAAAACGAATTATCAATAAACGCTGATAAAACAGTTATTGTACCATTTACCAGGAAAAGGAAGCTTGAAAGGCTGACTGAACTCAGACTCAATGGCAAAACCCTTAACCTATCAAATGAGGTAAAGTACCTTGGAGTCACTATTGATCAAAAGTTGACCTGGAACTCTCACCTCAACAACATTATACAAAAAGCCAAAATGGCCCTCTGGATATGTTGTCGAATGGCAGGAGCCAAGTGGGGCCTCAAGCCCAAAATGGCTCTCTGGATGTACACCGCCGTGGTAAGGCCGATCATAACATACGCCTCAGTCGTATGGTGTAACAAAACCAATCAAAAGACAACTATGAGTAAACTAGACAGCATACAACGGATGGCATGTCTAACTATCACGGGAGCCTTCCATTCGGCACCAGGCAACGCTCTAAATGCTTTGTTGGACATAGCTCCGCTATATCTCCACGTGCAAAAAGAAGCTAAATCTTGCCTCTACAGGCTCTGTACACAATCGAATGTAAAGTTGCAATCGCAATATATGAACAAACTCAAGGAGTTGACATTCGAACACAAAACTTTGAAAATGCCAGTCGATGGCATGAGTACAGAGTTTAACTTCGAAAAACAGTACCAAATAGATCTTCCCAACCGGGACATGTGGCTAAAAAACTAAGAGTCTCACAAAAAGGGCAGTCATGTTTGGTTCACAGATGGATCCAAGAAAGGATCTGATGTAGGGTGCGGTATCTATGGCCTTAAGCCTAGATTTGACATGAGTGTCAATCTGGGCAAGGAGGCCACCATCTTCCAAGCCGAGGTCTTCGCCATCAACAAATGTGCTGAAGTCATCCTGGAGAGGAAGCTTAGAAACCAAAATATCTACATCAACTCAGATAGCCAAGCAGCACTTCTGGCTATAGATTCTCTTGAGACCAACTCTAAGTTGGTCAAAGACTGTATGGAAAATCTGAATGTCCTGGGCACATCCAACAGAGTTACCCTCAGATGGGTCCCGGGTCACTCAGGCATAGATGGGAATGAAAAGGCTGATGCACTGGCAAGAAGGGGTGCTGAAACCCCAGTATGTGGCCCAGAACCATTTTGTGGTATTGCAAAACAACATGTCTATTCAATTCTCAAAATTCACTGCAATCGCCAAGCACTTCAAGAGTGGCAATCCACTTCTGGACAAAAACACTCTAAAGCGCTAATTAAGGGATATCGCAGAAAGTTTACAAAAGAGTTGCTTCAACTCAACAAGTATAAAACCAGTGCAGTAACCAGAATACTTACTGGTCACTGCAAACTAAATAAACATATGTTTATCCTCGGCCTCAGTCAGACCGCAATGTGCAGACTATGCCATGAGACAGAGGAAACTGCTATGCACATCCTCTGCTCGTGCGGTCCACTCATGCACCGCAGAAGTATCTATCTAGGGCAGCATATTATGCAACCGGAAGAGATACAGATGCTCCCCGCTCAGAAAATCTGGAAGTTCCTGGAGTCAACAGGACTAAGCGGAGAACTTTGAACTCATTATAAAGGGAGCTACAATGGACCAAAACTGGTCGACGTAGCTAGGGCCGACCTCGGCACCACACCCAACGCAAATAATAATAATAATAAATTATGACCGTTCGAAAAAGAAATATGGAAAAACAAATAAACAAGACACAAAACAACAATAAAGGTGGATTCACACTCATTTTAATAAATTTAATAGTAATAGTACAAGAATAGTTCCAGAAATAGTTTCATCAAAGAAATCGTTTGAAAAGTTGGGACTTTGTGGAGATTCAACGTAAGACTTAGGAAGTCGACAAAGCTTTGCGGCCTCAGGTGCTTGCGGCGCGCTTGCTGTAAGACATATTTAGAAATACCTTATTATTTACTTTGTTTAAAATAAGTATTTATATTTTATGAATATAGTCAGTAAAAAGATATAATAAAATATATCAAGACACATTAAAAACGTACATAAGTATGAATAAAATGTTTTCGTCTCAGCCCAAACACATTCACTGCTGGACATAGGCTTCCCCCAAAGATTCTAATTGCTAATCTGAAGATTACTTGAAAACATCAAAATCGCTCCAGTTGTTTTGTAGTCCATAGGAAACATACATACACGATTCGATTTTTATTTTATTTAATCATTATTTTTTCGTTTCGCATTTTCGTTTCATCGAGTTTCAAATCACAACGATTCTAAAGGAATTTCACTTCAAATGAATTATTCGAATCGATCCAGCCGTTTTTGCGTTTTACCGAGACTAACGAAAGACAATTGATTTTTATAATATATGTAGATTAAATGTATAATGTAGAAAACATAAATGTGTAAAACCTGTATCTACTAACTACCTATTGATCAATTTCCATGTAAGGTACCATAAATTAATGTGCCCGCAGAGTAGATGCATAAGCGATTATATTTGGCTCCTTTTGTAAGCGAGCTCCTTTTGTCGAAGACGAACTCCCGGCCCCGGGGACTGTTCCATCTGTCGTATATTCATGCTTTCATATATATTTTTAACCGACTTAAAAAAAACGATTTTCTTAATTAAGGTGTGCAATATTTTTTGTGTAAGTATATTGCGACATACCTTCAGAGGTTTTTGAGATTTTAATGGTTCTATTTTTACTGAATAGACTGTACTTTAACAGTAATTATGGGATCACTATCTATATATTTTCATGGAAATATTCCGTCTCAAGATGCGCTAATTACTTTTAAGGTGATTCCAAGTCTATCTCCAAACAGCGTGTGTCACAAATAAAGTTATTCTACGTTGATTAAAAAAGGTTAAAAAAGCATATGTATTAGGTATTTTTTTATCAATATATATGCAGCTCGTACGTTGTTAGGGCGTCATAATGTCGCTATCGTGGCAATAACAAATATCTATCAACAATGAATGTATCTGAAAAGGGTTCTTGTAGCTGTAGAAATTACTTCTTATATTTTAATGCTTTTTACAGATTCCAATTTAGATGAAAATGATAGCCTGCTTGAAAAAAATGGGTAAAGTACAATCCAAACTCGCATGAGGTTCTGGATACTATGACATTTTTAGAAACATTCCTCTGAGGTCCCTCATAGTCTCTGGAGGTAGAGCTCTGGCCAATTTAGGTATATTTTTTTGTTATTATTTAAAACGCGATACTTTGACACTTAGTGTGTCTCTCAGAATTCGAATTCATTAGTTCACAGTAGGTATGCCATCGCTCTCGGTTCACTTAATTTTATTTATATATAAAATCATATGAGCTATAATACTTTATGTTTATTTGCGGTGAATAAATATTTGACTAGGTTGCATGCAGATTGTACTCGTATAGTGCGTCGTTTCACAAACTGCGACGTTCGTTTACAAGCTGCTCGCAGGCACGTGAAATGCCGAAGGCTATTTCTTGATGGTTTTGATACTTATCCAATTTGCGAAGAGTAATTATGTTAGGTCAAGCACGATGTAATCGCTAGTGATAAATAAAATAGTAGTTTTTTAAATTATTTTTACATATGTAGAGCTAAGAAAATTATGTTAAGTTTTTAATTTTTGATCCATTTTTGAGTTTAACCTAAAATGTAAAGCACGGTCTATTCAATTCAAATTCATCTATTCAAACTCCTCCTTCTTCTTTTGTGAGCCCTAGACGATTTAATTATATAAGGCAGGAGGTCACAGAGCTCTTTCGTGGGTATGTTCGTTGGTTTACTGCTCTTTAAAGGCTCCTACAATAATATCTTATATTCTTTGGAACCTGGGAAACATCTTGTCATTTGAAGCATTTGCATACTGAGGCCATTTGCATATTGACGAAATATATATAATTTACATGCAACATGTATATAGCAGTGGCGAAGTGTCCATAAAAGACGTCTTACCAGTTACCTTAAAGTTATTTTGCTATAATTTTACATAGGTACATTTAATTTTTTAAATGTATAAATGTTCTTTTGGAAATATATATGTATATTATGATAGCTTTATTTCTTTCTGCATTAATACGTATATAAAAATTGTATATTTTTGGAACGGCTTATCTCTGCTAAAATTTCACCCTTCGCTATTGGTATATAATTATACATACATGGCTACTGATAAGGCTATCGCAGTATAGTGATAATTAAATAATACGCGGTATCTATATAAAACAAAGATTTCATTAATATATTGAGGTTGAGGAAAGTTGAATTATTTTTATATAATTGATAAGTGCATGAGGAATATTAAAATTAATGTAAATTAACCGTAAAGTATCTTTTTTTTCACTTAAAATATATTAGGCATCTAAGTAATCCAATTATCTATAAGTACATATAATAAAATCGTAACTAAGCCGAATCTATACATTGAATATTTTTTGGCAAATCTTATTGAAATAGAGTTTATTATCGATACAGAAACCGAATGTATAGTTTTTAGAATTTTTGTCTGTCTGTCTGTCGGTTACCGCATCACGAAAAAACCACTGAAGAGATGATAGCTGATTATCCGGGTCAACATATAGGATACTTTTTACCGCGGGAAAATGTCTCATTTTTGAGAAAAATACGAAAACTACAATGTAAAACCTAAGTATTTGATTTTTGGTCAACTGAACGCGGGCGGAGCCGCGGGCAATGCTAGTATATAATATTATCAATAATGATACCAGCGCTATCCAATCAACGAATGACAAAAGTAACCAAAAATAATTAAAAACCGAATAAAATAGCGTCAATGAGCCATAATTTTTGTTCTCAATCTTATAAAGGTGGTGAGTGTCAGCGTGCAGCGGCTGGTCGCGCATGCTCTGTTTTATAGAGCAATTCACAGGCGGTGCGAGTTGCCGCGCGTTAGCTACAGGAACAGTCACCGAATAAATCCCCTCGTATATTTTGTAACATAAAGCCACTGCTTTCGACTCTTACTTTCGAGTCCCGCAATAATTCTTAGATTTATATCCTACCTTAAAATTACTCCAAATTTTTTAAATAATTTCCTTTAAAAAATTACTTTGATATAAGAAATATTAGAAAAACAAACTATACCAATAACAATATTGTCTTTCTCTACTTGCGCTACATGCACTAAAATATATGGTTGCTAGAATTACGTATATTAGTAATATAAAGAGGAAGAGTTTTTTTTTGTAAATATTAAGTATATTAATAAATCATTTTTTTTAAATAAAACTATCTTTTCGGATTTTGTCGCGGATTTATTTGCATTTGCAGTTTTAATTGAAGCTCGCTTTAGAATGTAGCCAATCTTGTCTGTGACGCCTCTCATGTAAGGTAGGTCTGCAAGGACGCGCCCGACTGTGGCTGGTTTCACTCGGTCCCTGTGACGTAGGCGCGGCACTTGCAGCTTGTTGTCTCGCAGAACTTGCTTGACATGTTGCAGTTCTCCGGCCAGGTGTTGCTCGTCACAGATCCCGCGCGCTCTCTGAAACAAAGATTTTCCCACGGTAGCTAACTGTGAAGGGTGGTGGGAGATTCACCACTAAATTATACATAGAACAATTATATGGCTTAAATAATTAATACTATATTTCATATTTTTCTTTATGGTTATAAATAGAATAATAGCAACACTAAATATAGATTACTAATTAATATTTTAAAATTGTAAAAATTATAATAATAACAGCAAAATTAAATAAATAAAATTCCATATTCAATTATAAAACTAATTAGAATTAGAAAAATGTTTAAAGATAAAAAATATTGTAATGTAATTGGTGAAATTTTCATTTTGTTAATTGTGGGTAGGCTGTCTCTAACAACTATACCTTCGAGACATGTAACACCTCAGTCTCTCCCGTGACCATGAATGCTGTAAAGCATTCGAAACGTCGGGAAACAAAAATGCAAATAAATCCGCGACAAAATCCGAAAAGATAGTTTTATTTAAAATGATATTCGCGTAAATCTAAGAAAGTATTAAATCATTTTTTATTATTAGATAAAAAAAAAATTTACGATAAAATATGTATAATAATTAATAATTTAATAATTATCGAGATTTCAAACTTGTTTTAAATAAAATCTTTTTAGTCATGCTTTTTCCTTCATGTTGACTATTGAGAATTTGAGTAGGTAGTGCGAATACGAGCAAGTAGCAACAGAATAATTAAATAGAAGCGGCAAAACAAAGTTCAAACTCCATAGTTATCATATTGCCTTTCCTTTGGGATTTTGAAACTTTACGAGTAGGAAGGAACTATTTGCTGATGTCTGTCAATAACGAACCGGACTGACTACAATATCGGTTGTCAGCATGCTCACCACACGTATTTTCATCACGCCAATTATAAATACACGTTCGTATTTTGCTTTTTTGTTTTTAATTAATGTTGTCTAAGAATATATAAAATCTTAAAGATTTTGGATATAAAATAAATTTCTGTACATACTTATTCCTTACTTCTTCAGACAAGATCCAAGCGCTGTATCTAAAGGGCTAAAATGTTGATAGACTATTTTTATAACGGCATCGATAACCACTTCGATAAGAAAGAATTTTAGAAATTTTACCGCTCAATGTTAAAAAGGGATACCAAGCTTTGGCGGCAAGTGTTTTTCGAGTTTGAATATTTAAAAAAGTACCCGAGCAAAGTCTGGAGTATTTAAACATGTCAACCAAGAGCATAATGCTAGTTACAAAGCAACATAAAAGCTCAAAAAAATAAATAAGCAAAGATGGCACTGAAATGTTTTTCTGCTATAAAATAAGCAGGGGCTGATCTTAACCTAGTGAAGTACTTTATTATTTACCTTGATTTCTATAACCGCAACTTAAAAAAACAAATATGAATAAGGAACAGAACATGAGAAATACCTAATAGTTCGTGTTCGAGGGCTAGTTTTAATTCATGATCATAGACCATGTCGTAAAGCGGTAGAGCGGGAGGAGGCGGAAGGGGAGCGTTAGAAGCTATCAAAACTTTTCACATTTACAGAAAATAAAATGATGTGACTGCGATCCGCATTTATGATGTTTTGTTGTTTGTCAAATATATAACCGTCATTATGTTTATTGAATCTTGATTTCTGTCAATAAACCTATTAGAGGAAGAGCCCGTGAACGCCAGACCTTCGTCATTTTGTAAAGGCTGAAAGTTGGTCAGCGCATGCTCCCAACACAGATGAGAACGATGGACCATTATGAAGTTCAGGCTATGGTGGCTTTGGCAGGTACACGGTACTAAAGGTGTGTAAAATACCGATCTAAATTCAAAAAAATAGCCAAAGCTACCATAGCCTAAACTTCATAATGATCCATCGTTCTTATCTGTGTTTGGAGCATGCGCTGACAAACTTTCAGCTTTTATAAAATGACGAAGGTCTGGCGTTCACAGGCTTTTAGGCCATATGTATTTGATAAGTTTTCGTGCTTGTCAATCGCAACTAACTAATCGGTCAATAAGCGAGTACGTAGATTTAAAAAAAATCATAACAGAGCAAGCAAGGCCGCGGATTTCCGCGGAATGACATTTATTTAAATTTTTTATTTAAAAGTATAGATTTCTTATGTTATGTCTTCATAAATTTTATTAATGAAGTTTTATGATGTATATTAATTCTATAAATGGGAGCATTATCAATATTATATAAAGCTAGTACATCAAATCTAACAGATTTTTATAATCGAATCTTGTAAATATTTTTGCAACTACAGGTGTTACTAAACAAACAGCCAGATTTTTTTTTGCTATTACCTAATCGCCAGTATCTGGTGAAAAAATCGAGAGCCATAAGTCAAGCTATTAGCATGACAATGGCCGCGAAGCCGCAACAATTCTTGCCCATTGAGCCGACTTCGCTCGTTACAAGGAATAAATAAAGTAAGAAGACCCTTGAAGGCTGAGCATTTATACGCAGACATTTAAATACAGCAAATTCGAGAATAATGAACTTTATGATAGTAGTAATAGAGACAAAGTTGACGGTATATTGAATCGTGTCGGTTCCTGGTTTTGAAGAGAGGCGCGATGACGACGTAATTGCTTATAGGCTTTTATGTTTAGCTTTATTCGCTAGATAGTATTGTCGCGCCTCACCGATGCTCAAATAGAATTTGTTTTCTCGGATCAAGTCAACGGCGCCATTGTTGGAATTAGGGCGCCTTTGTCCGCTGAAGGGTCTATTAGCGGGCTGGCAGCAGCGAGCGGCTCTGCAGTTAACTCATAAAATTCAAGTTCCCATTAAACTTTTTCCGGCTCCCCTTTATTAAGGCGTTTTACGCTCACAATGTTAACATAAAGCGCCGCAAGAACCTAAAAGAAAAATACCGGGGGCAAAGAATCCGGCTTAGAGATGAATACAGAACGCGCCATTCTTAGGCTGCGCCAATTTCCCTCGTACCGTACTCGTCATATGTACATATAATAGAGAATTACTGAAGTCAACTAGAATATTATTGTAAGATTATATATAAAACTTGAAGTAAGATTTGTGTCAATAAAACAGTATATTTGTTGCAGTGCAGTAATAGAAAGGTATTTACTGGCCGCAGTGAACTCGCAGTACTCGAAAGCAATCGGTCCCGAGCTCACAATAAACTTTCGATATCAAAAATCGAGTGTCGAATGCGGCCGCCTCGACAAATTGCCCTCATAAAGCGACTTGCCGCTGCCCGCGACTTTATGACGACTCGCTCTGATAGTGCTCCAACTTCGGGAAATAAACTCGCTGGTTCGAGGGCGCCTGCAACTTATACGAGCGTTTATGTTCACTCCGCACTTTATTTCATTCAGCTTTAGCTTAAACAATACAGACTGCGCGAATTGCAAATTTGTACAAGTCCAGCGGCTGCGCTCGGCGCCGGCGGTGGCTTGGCTTCGTTATGATTCAACTTTCGTAAGTCAAGCTAAAAGTTTGTATTTAAGTATTATAAATAATACACTTTCCTACAGAATAGCATTACTCGTGTGTATTCCTAATAAGTCTTATCAAATGTAGACTGATTAAAGTAGATATTCTAATATTCTAATAAAAACCAACAAGATAGGAAACTATCTTTTTTCTCATTCATATAGATTTTTTGATTCTACCTATAAGGTTCGGAAAAATAATAAGATTATTTTATACGATAATCTTATAAATGTGTTTACCCTCCTCTCTTTGACCACGAAAACTAGTAGAATATAAGGAGTGGGCGGCAGATTTATTGTTGGCTTTGTGACGCAACGCGCGACGGCTCATCTGGGTAATGTATTTGCGACCGACGAAATTGTTGTCATTCTTATGTAAGCGCAAAAAATATCTGTGAATCAGTTAGTGCATACCGGTTGTACGATACATGTAATTATAATTCGTGAACTCAAGATAAACACTTTCTTGATTGACGTGAATAGTTGACATTTTAAATAAAATTCACCTATCGGATTATTTTGCGGATTTATTTGAATTTTTGGTTCCTAAATTAAAATTATTGCTAATTTCTTTAAAATTATTGTATAACTAGCTACTCTAGCGATCTATATCCGAGGAATCTCCAAGCGACCCTCGCTTGGGTCGCTCGGAGATTTCTCATATATGAGATATTTTCTCGCAGTTAAGAGTATCCAATATGTTGACCCGAATAACCAGCTATCATCATACCAAATTTCATCAAAATCCTTCCAGTAGTTTTTTCGTGATGCGGTCACAGACGGACAGATAAAAATTCTAATAACTAGATTCGGTCTTTGTATCGATAATAACGTCTATTTCAATAAGATTTTCCAAAAAATATTTAATGTACAGATTTGGTTTAGTTACAATTTTATTTTATGTTAAATAATGTTGAATTAAAAATAAATTTTTAAGGTGTTTTTACAGCATGACTATACAATGTTTTTATTTTTGCAAAAAATAGAGTTTAAGACGAAAAGAATGAACCCTATCTGAAAATTGAACGAATTTTTTATTAAATGTAAACACCCACTTGAAGTTGTGGGTGATTTTCAGCCTTTCGAGACCATAAAACATACTTTTCTGAGAAATGGCTAAACATTTCGATTTCAATTTTTTTTAATTTATTATATGTATTTTGAAGATTACATTCCCTTTGTTTCATAAAAATCAAAAGATTGTTTTAGAAATTAAAAATAAAAAACCAAGAAAAAGTTAAAAACCGAATTTTTGCAAATATCTCGAAAACTTTGAGGTTATTGTAAAAAGTGTTATTTATAAAAGTTGTAGATTTCTACTAGACCTACAACTTTTGTTGAAAAAATATTTTGATAGAAAGTCACAGTAAGTTGGAAATTGAAAAAAAAAATTAACGCTCGGGGCCATTTCTCGGGGGAATTTTTATTCCTTATATACCTGATAACATATTAAAATCATAAAACTCTAGGTTTTCAATAAAAAAAACTCTTAAAAATTAACGGATTCCGATTGGTCTAATAGTGTATTTTTTTGCGTGTACTTAGGAGAGTCTTCTAATAAATAAGTAGGTACAAACTATAATAAGCCACCTACGTAGAAAACCGATTATTATTAAAAACAAAATCAAAAGTATACCATAAAATTTTGTAGATTGAAAACAACTAAATAAGAATATAATTTTAATATTTGATGTCGAAGCGAACTATGTACTGTTATTTATTATTTCGCTAAAGTTTCCGTCAATAGTCTATCATAAAGTAGTGGCGAGTGACAGTAACGATGCGTGAAACTGTTACTTATACAAAGCAGGCTCTACATCAGAGACCGCAAGAATTCTTGGAGCGGCGGAATTACCCGCAAATTGAATCTCAGGATTCTTTGCCGACCCTTTTCACTGTTTAATACTGCAAGATACAAGGATCCGGCTGTATTATCATACAGTTCATACAATACCTATATGTAAACATATAGAAAGAAGGGAAGAAATATTAAAAAATATGTTGTTGCATAAACAACATTAATTAAAATGGAGAAAGTTCCATCGGGTTTCAGTGGAAACTACTGGCTAGCCAGTGAGTCAGCACATCATTGCTTGTTGTAAAGAATAAATAAAAAGTCCATATTGGTAATAAAGTCAAAAGGTGATCCTATAAATAACAGGTGGTCAGATGGTCCTGGCAATTTTATTTTTGAATATACGTAATTTGAGAATTATTTTAAAAAATACCTAAATATTTTTAATTTTTGTTCTTGCAAAAAGAAACATAGTATTTTATGACGAGATTATAACAATTATACATTGACTTCTGTAAAAAACTGTCATCTATACATATAATAAAATTGTAACTAAGCCGAATCTGTACATCAAATATTTTTTGGAAAATCTTATTGAAATAAACATTATTATCGATACAGAGGCCGAAACTATAGTTTTTAGAATTTTTGTCTGTCTGTCTGTTACCGCATCACAGAAAAACCATTAGAGGCATTTTGATGAAATTTGATATGGTGATAGCTGGTTATCCTGGTCAACATATAAGATACTTTTTACCGCGGGAAAATATTTCATTTCTGAGAAAAAAATATAAAAACTGCAATTTAAAAGTATACTAATATGTAAAATCTAAGAATTTAGTTTTTGGTCATCTGAACGCGGGCGGAGCCGCGGGCAATGCTAGTGCTAAATATATATTTATTCATATGAATACATTTTTTCCAGACAATTTTTATAGATCTATTTTGTAGTAATGACGTCCAATAAAACAAGGCGGTGTTTTCGTAGTGCAAGCTCTCGGAATCCTTTCCGGTCCGAGCAACGGCGGCAAAGCAGCGGCAATTCAATTCTTTTGTGTCAAAGCGGAAAGGTACTCGCTAATGTACATAGCCGCGGAGCTATTGGAAGCACAGTGACCGATAAGATATTGTTATAACTCTGTTATACTGGTTAACACCCATAAGTCTCTACGTCTTATTTTTGTACACAGATTTTGTATAAATATTATTTGTAAGGTTTTTAGGGGTAGCAATTATAATAATCGTGTCGTATAATTCTTCGCTCTCTTAGGCAGTCCATGATGATATTATTATATAGCTTATAGTCTTAAATAAACGGGTTATCTAATGCAAAATGATTTTTTTAAAAGAAGACAAACTTTGAAATTAATAATCTTATTATGAAGATTCTGTCACTTACTCACTTATCTCTGAATAACATAGGTTTTCAGGCGGCGCGGCGCTACCCGAAAGAGCTAAAGAGCTACGTGCAGCAGTGGACGAATATATGCTATATATCCATTAACACTCATAAGCTTAATGCAAAAAAAACAAAACATCAAGCTGAATGTACGAATAGTGTAACTACAGTGAGATAATTAAAGATTATAACTACTTGTATTGTGGAAACAATGTAACACAACTATAACACAGGTGATTGGCGACATAGACTTGACATTTTTTACTTAATAGTACGTGTTATAAAGTAACAAACGTGACCACGTACTATTTAAAACATAAATGAACACTCAATTACGCTTTTACAGTAGTTGTAAACGATAGGTTTATGCATATTATGAGGAGGTAATGTGACACTTGTGACTCGGTAAAGCTTTGTATTTTTCATTTGGTGCCTCTCGAGTAACAAAGCGCAGCTGCTCTGCAACGAAATGCTCTGATTTTTAAGTATTCATGTGACGTACAAGCACACAAGTCCGGGTATAGTATTGTTCAAGCACATACATTTGCATACAGGTGACATCGTGTAAGATCTTTGTTCAGTCGATATGCGGGCCAAGCGCGCTCGTGCTGACGCTCGTTTTAAAAATATTCTACTATACTGGCTTTGGGTGCAAGGCTTCGTGATAGCTGCGCTCATCATACAACTACCTGCCTTTATAGCAGGTTAAAGATTTGATATTAAATATTGTTTGGAAAAACTGTTTGATTTGCCATCTTAGATTTTATGTATACCGATATGCCGAGAAAGTCAAATTAAATTTTTATGACTTATAGAATAAAAACTTTTTAACAAAAAAATAAAAACCGACTTCAAACTAAAGCACTAAAAAGTAAAAAATAGCTGATTGGTAGTATTCATTTACTATACATACCTAATCAAATATTTTCGAAGTCGGTGTGCTTTGGCTAAGTAATTAAAGTCTACCTATTAAATACATACCTAATCAAATATTTTGGAAATCCCTGCCAGCCCATACAAAGCAAAGCACACCGACTTCGAACCACACAAACCACATATTTAGGTTTTACATATTAATATACTCTTACATTGCAGTTTTTGTATTTTTTCTCAGAAATGACATATTTTCCCGCGGTAAAAAGTATCCTATATGTTGACCCGGATAACCAGCTATCAATATTATACCAAGATTATACCATATACCAAGATTTATTAAAATCCCTCCAGTGGTTTTTCCGTGATGCGGTAACAGACAGACAGACAAAAATTCTAAATACTATTGATTCGGCCTCTGTATCGAAAGTAATGTCCATTTTAATAAGATTTTCCAAAAAATATTTAATGTTCAGATTCGGCTTAGTTAGAATTTTATTATGTGTATAGATAACCATAAAGAATATTAAAAAATATTAATTGTTTATCTAAGCAATATTATTGTTTATGTATATAATTAAAGAGAAGTTAAAATATTAATTTTGATTGCTATTATTTAAAGTTAAAATATGAGGCAACACTATTGCTACCTTTATAGAAAAAAAAAAATTAAAAATATTAATCAGAATTACCTACTGTTATTATTGAGATCCACACAGTATGAACTAACTACATCTACTGGTCTGATAAATTGTGTTTTTTATTAGATTTTATTATGTTTATTACAGCATCCCAAGATGATGGTAGTACCCAGCCTTCTTCTATTCTTATCTTCTCTATTGAAGTTTTGATATTTTTTAATTTCAATAGTAGAGAACGGTAGAAAGAGAACTTTCGCGAGTATTTCTTTGTGCTTGCATCGAAAAGTTGGGAATCAAAAATCAAAATATATCCGCGAAATAATCCGAAAACACAGTTTTATTTAAAACCCTCATTAGTCCTTAGGCGATCAGCGACCGTTAGTGGCAGCTATTCTGGCGTCTTAGCGGTCCAGGAGGTCCCGGAGGGGCGCGTACCTGTCCAGTGCCTACCAGGGAGCTATGTCCCTGATGGGAGTGTGGTCCGATTCGTCCGCGTTCATGATCATCGAATTTTACCGGTTGAATAGCCGGACGATAGTGTCCCCCCCACCACGACTAGTTGAACATACATCGGAGGGGAATATGAACGGTACGTAACATATTTATAATGTTTTCTTATTATAAAAAAATAGAAGCCTTAAGTAATATTTTTAAATATTTCACAGGCTAGCCGCCCGTTGTTGTATTTGCGTAAAAATTAGAAGCAGCGTAATTCTTACCCGACATCACTATGCTTTAGCAAAAGTCCTGTTCAGATCAGTTTTGTAAATACGCAATTTATTTAATCTATTTTAAAATCACAGACTGAAACTTCAATTTTATTTGCAAGTAAGATATAGTAGAGACATAAAACATTAAGTGAGACCACAATAAACAATAATAGTTGTTATATTTGGCTTCCCCATTACGTGTTGACAGAGCACTGTGCAGGTGCACTGTCTGTTTGAACGTATTCGAGATGTTTGAGACGCGGTGTGAGAGGGCAAATATTGTGCTGGGTGCTTCGACACGTAAATTGCACACCTTTTATCAAAAACACCTTTCTTCAATCTTTGTTTTCATCTAACTCGAGGCTATAATATTGTGCAACAATATTATCTTTAAAATGTAATAAGTGGCTAAGATTTGCTATGTTGGTGAAAGAAAAACTTACTTTTGTAGTAATAAATAATTAGCAAAGTTTTGGTACAAGTGTTTTAGGATTTTTTTGGTTTTCTATATTATTATTATAAACAGGAAAGATTTTGTTTGTTTTACCAAATAAGACCCGGAACTACTGAACCGATTTTAATCATTTTTAATATAAATAAGCAATAGAAAGCTAAATTATCAGGAAGTAACATAGGCTATAATTTATTTTCAAAAAAATTGAGATCCTTAAGAAAATCGCAATGTAACCCAAAGTAGCAAAATTTTGTCTATAAAATTCATTATTAGGCGTGCGCTGAGAAAACTATTGATGATACATAAACATAATAAAAATGATGTACTACATGATTAATAGTCCAATCGGATTCCAGTTATTCATTCTGTATTCAGTTATTTTTTACATTTTTTATTATTTTTTAACAAAACTCTGACAAAATTTTGTAAATATTAAACTTAATTTTTTAAAATATATTTTAACTAATGAATAAAGAAGATTAAACTATGAAGAAATTTCATTTCTTTCTGTAATTACCTTAAAATCAATTTTTTCAGAAAAATCAATAAAATCAACTCCAAAATCGATCAAAAACTAATAAAATATCGATAAATTCGAAAAGAATATAACATAAATAGATTCTACGGCAAAAAAATACAAAACCACTGGTGCATTTTACGTGTATTCCAACTTTTATTATTTTTTCACAACTCATCAAATTGAAAAGTTGGAATGTTTACGGCGACATTGCATTAATTATAAGCGTCAAATTAAAAACTTAAGGACACCATTTTTTCCTTTTTTCCTGAAAAATAGAATAGTGTAATCTGTTTATAAAAATTTGGTCAATAAAATATTATTATATAATTCAATGATAATTGAAAAAAGTTTTTATATTTTCAAAAAGTAGAGTTTAAGACGAAAAGAATGAGCCCTATCTTTTAGATAGGGCTCATTCTTTTCGTCCCTATCTTTTAGATAGGGCTCATCATAGATGTTTGAACGACTTTTTTTAAATGTAAACCCTCACTTGATGGGCTGAAAATCACCCCCAACTGAAGTTGGGGGTGATTTTCAGCCCATCGAGACCATAAAACGTACTTTTCTCAGAAATTTTTATTTATATATTATATGTATTTCGAAGATATATTCCCTTAGTTTCATGGAAATCAAAAGATTACTCTAGAAATTAGAAATAAAAAACCCAAGAAACAGTTAAAAACCGAGATTTTTGCGAATATCTCGAAAACTTTGAACTTTATAAAAGTTGTAGATTTTTACTAGACCTACAACTTTTGTAGAAAACATTTTTCGATTGAGCATCACATTAAGTCAGAAATTGAAAAAAAACAATATTTCAACGCTTTGCGTCGCCCTATTTCTCGGGGGTAGCTGGGCATGTGGGGCATTTTACGAATTTCTATTCCTTATATACCTGGTAACATTTTAAAATCATCAAACTTCAGGTTATCAATAAAAAAAATCTCTTAAAAATAAACGGATTCTGATTGGTCTATAAAGTACTCATCCTACTAATATTATAATTACGAAAGTTTGTGAGGATGGATTAATGTCTGAATGTATACATGTATGGATGGATGTTTGTTACTCTTTCACGCAAAAACTAATCGATTTTAATAAAACATCTAGGCTACTTTTTATTCGGAAAAATGTACGGTTCTCGTGGGATAGATTTGATCTTGTGTTTTCATATACTTAATGATAAACAATGAATTGTTTACAGTTAGCATTATTTATTATTATAAAGTCCATTTTATTGTTAACTGGTACGATTGTGGACATCCGGATCTCTTTTAGTCGATTTTAACTATTTTTTACATATGTATTATAAAGCAGCATAATTAAATATAATACGAACAAAGTATACCTAAAAATATCAATGTGTTAAATGTAAATGACCATGTGTTAACGGTTTGTATATATAATATATAAACTGTTGTAAGCCTCGAGGCCTTTCGGATCATTGTAATTGATATCGCCGAGTGCGCCGCGCTGCTGATCCATTAGCAACGCCTGTCGGGACATTTATATGAATTTACAACTAATTTGCTCAGTAACAGTGTACTCGTTAATTACATTAGAGGAATATCCTCTACATTTTAAAGCTTTCGTGTGCGACTGATATAAAACTACTTGTCCTGACTGATTCATGCCGACCGTTGTCAAATCACTGAATCTAAATATTATCATCCCTGTGTTGGCAATTGATTATGTCTGTAATATCTTAGGGAGTCCTCATGAAAAGAAATAATATTTAATCTTCAATGGGGGGAAAAGAGGATAGGAATGTTTTTGTTGTTAAATAAAAAAAAAAGACGACAAAGCCGGTGCAGGGTGTTACTTTTAGATAGATACTTTAAGTTTAAGGCTAAAGTAAAAAAATAAAATGATAATATAACATTTATGTACCACCTTCGAATAACTAGATGGAATACTGCTGGTGAACAAGTAATCTTTTGTTTAATATTTTTGTTTAATATTGGTTGATTTTGTTTAATAATGGTGGCATTGGTCCGATGTCATTTCTACATAGGGCTATAAGGAAATATTTATAACTAATTTAGCTTTGAGTTCACGGGCACAGTAACATGAAGGAGGACAATAGAGAGAATAACGTTTAGTTAGCATTTGGATAAACAAGATCAGACGATCTTGAATGACACGAGTCCGACGTGAGCTCGGCGTCGGAGGTTTTGATAGGAAATTAAACGGTACACCCTATTACGCTAGCACTAACACTGCCCACCGAACTGCCCAGCGTCCCTCAAACAATTCAATAAGTACTACAGATATTTTATTTCCTTCCAGGCTATTTATTTTTTTATTAAATTAGAATGGCTTGAATAATCAGTAGTCAGATATATTTATTTTTATTAAAAAATATTTTTCCGTCAGTTAAATGGCGTAGAAATTAGTAACAAGTTACACAGCAAAATAGCATATACGTGAAAAATTTTGAAAGCAATTTTTAGCAACTGCTTTGGGAGACCTGCGGGTTAATTTGCACAAACTAAGCACATAGTGAAAATGCCTATACTATAATTAGTTTTGCCGGTTAATACAATATTATTATAAAAAGCAAAGCTGGGCCGTGTGCTTGTTTATTATATAATTATTTAAATTTACATAAATATAGAAAAATGTTAGATTTACTACAATGATGATATTGTTACTGGATATGAAAACACATAACACAGTTTAAATAAAACTATCTTTACGGATTTTTTTGCGGATTTTCGATTTTATATATCTTACATTTTTAAACAGAAAATTTAGTTATGAAAAATACGCTTCGAATTTTTAACGATATCAATGAAGCATTTCATATGAATTTTGAACGTTGATTTATTGAATTGGTACTAAAGATGTCGACATTCGCAATCGGGTTCTCGATGCGGATCGACCAGAGATTTTTACATGCAGTCTGAATTGAGCCAAGCTTAGAGAGTATTTTTGTATGCAATAAAGCTTTTAATAAGGCCGATTACAAAAAAATGATAATAAAAACGGATTTGAATTAAAAAAAATTAAAGGTACCTTTTAAAATGTTCTTATTATTATCATTAGGTAAGTGATGATGATGATGTTCTCCTAGCCGATTCCGGCCACGGCGGCCAATCTCAATGAGATTAGCCAACTGCGCAGGAGATATTATAGTGCTCAAGTATACGCGCAGACACAAGTGCACTCTCTATTCCTATCACTCTCATACTCCGGTGGGACGACCACTCGACACGAACGGTGAGAGTTAAGGCGCAGGACCGACGGCTTTACGTGCTCTCCGAGGCACTACCTCCGAGAACTTCCCAACTCCGGGCTGTTACTGAGACTTACTATACAGGAAGACTCAATAACTAAACTTGGCCCGACCCCGGACTCGAACCCAGGACCTCCGGGTGTGCAGCCGTACTTGCTAGCCACTACACCACCGAGGCAGTTATAATATTAAGGTAAGTATAATATTTTGCATATCTCGAAAACGGCTCTAACGATTTGGATCTAAATTTGTATTTAGGTCAGGCTTTTTTTAATCAAGTTTGTCTATATAGATTATATATAGGTGTCTTTTCTAAACAAACGCACTTTTTGTACATAGCTTGTCCGAAAAACGCCCTGCCAAGCTCTGTCGCCCTGGTACTAAACTTTAATGTGTCATAAAATATACATGCCTACTAACTTTCTCCATAGAGTTTTATACTCATTTTCGTCATCACCTTTTAACCAAAATAATATGAAAATTCGTTGACACCTGGTCAGAGCATCCGTGACCTACACAAAGTAAACATACGATAGAATTGAGTACTTCATCTTTTTTTATGCCGGTCAAAAATATATAATCAACAAAATTTGTTTACAGTTTACGGTGATTTGTGCAAACATACTCGTTTACGAAATAACATGCGCATAGAATTGAGTATCCTTTTTGAAAATAATATTATATCTATAACTTTCACAAATATTCTCCTAATTGTTTTAGTCAACGGCTGCCAATCGCACTGACCCTCGTGTCATATATGTGCAGGAAATACATAATTGAGGAAATGGTGAGAGATATGGTACAGGACCGACTGCTTTTCATTTTCTAAGAGATACGAGGGTAAACTCGACCTCTACAGAAAAAAACTTATAACTTTGTTAGTCCGACCTGGGACTTAAAAGCGCAGGACCACCGGATCTGTAGCCGTACGTGCTAGCTATTAGACTTTACCCACTTAGTAAAATATTTCGTAATTAATAGTAAAATTTCGTATTTCTGGAGCAATAAATTAGTATTTTTAAATAAAACTATCTTTTCGGATTATTTCGCGAATTTATTTTGATTTATGGTTCCCGACGTTTCGAACGCTTTACAGCATCCATGGTCACGGGAGAGACTGAGGTGTTACAAGTCTTGAAGGTATAGTTGTTACAGACAGCCTACCCACAATTAACAAAATTAGTATTTACAATAAATTTGGAATATCGCAAAGGCAGCAGTTGGAATAAACAAATATTGGTAGATTGGAGCAACGGTTGCTCCGAGCAGCACAGTCAGATGAATTTTTCATTTGTAGCGGCGACTCTCGATCCTTGTTACGTGACTTCATGGACATTACATGGTTTGATTTCAACTAGAGACCACGCAGAGACAACACGCAGCAAACAATCGAAACTTTTATTTTTCAATCGTTTCAACAGCTGAGAAAACTAATTTTCTTATTGTTAGATATACAATACTTAGCTACAGTATTGTTTTTGATCCTTTATAGCGCACAAAATAAAAGTTTTACCTTATTTTTTAATATTTACCTCTTTAAATTTATTTTCTTTGCCCTTAAATGACGTAAAGTTTTTGAAATATTTTATTTCTCCTTACAATAATTGGCAAGAATATTTTCATAAGCACGGAAAAAGCTCGTTAAAGCTTATTTCCAAACGCGTATAATTAGGCCGCTGTTAAATAATGACGTCAACATTCTTCTCGACATTAAAATGTATAATAAAGCATCCTGTTTAGCATTTATAATTACGCATACTTAAGTTTTCCATTACATTGCAAATGCACAAATATTGTCGGATATGCAGCATTAAATTCATAAATCCAATACAATAACGTGATGTATTCGGGGCACGTTGGTATGTCGATGGCTGTAGTAGTGGAAAGGTGAGGAGTTCCAAAGGATCAGGGTAAATGTTGAGGAGCTTCGAGGTACCGGGGGTGTGAGGAGACGCGCGGGGCGGTGAGGGGTCGCGGGGCGCAGGTGGTGGGGGGTGCGCGGTGAAGGCTGTTGATGCAACAATGCACGTGAGCGTAATACAGATACTCTGCCGGTGCGGATTCGTACACAATATGAAATATAAAATCTTGTGTAATTTGTTCGCGGACTTGTTCTCGCACACTGACGATGTAATATTCTCTACATTTTATTACCCTTGGAATAAAAATAAAAGAGCATGCTAAGTGATAAAGTTTGTTATACTTAAAGTAATTTATTTAATGGAAAGCAGCTTTCTAGTTCAAACTATTTTTATTCAGGCGGATATTTCTTGTACTGTATTATGACAAAAATCAGTAAAATATTTGTTTATAAGGTAAAATTGTTAAGTTGATATTTGGCGTTTAATCAGAGTAATTTCTAAGCTTCCTATTTCATATTTATTTTCCTACCAACGGTCCATATACATATACATACGTACATAACATATTATGTGTAAATATCAAGTAAAAATTAAAACCCCTATTTTAATTTTAATGAGAAAAATCCTACTAGCGACTTATCCTTGCTTCGCACGGGTGCGTTCCGTGACGTGGAAACAGTAATTGTTAGTGTACCTCAGAAGATACATATAGGTACACATGCTATTGCGGGTTTCCTGTAGGCCAAAAGGCCTTTAAAAAGACCTATAATTTTCTATTATATTGTTTTGATGTACTCGTATCTCTTAAAGTTTACTCAGAATTAGCCATGTAAGCATACGAAAACGTTTTTTTTCACACAACAACTTCATCAACAGTCATCTTAAAAATGAGTCATTTTACCGCACTAAATTTTTAAATAAGTTAATTATAACCCTGCTACTAAAAGTTTTTGACAACTCGACTAACCAGTTATAGTGTTTTTCGGGGTTTGAGGGTTCTTAAATAAGTGTTACGATAGTGGCTCACTAGGGGGCGCTCCATTAATATATTTTATTTTATAATAGCTACTACATAATAAGGAAACTCGATAGAACTCGATGGGTAATTACTTCTATAAGAAGTAGTGATGTAGAAACTAAAAATTCTTTAGAAATTTTTTTAAAACATATAACGACGGATATGCTTGAGCTTATCTTGCGTAAAAAATTTTTTAAATCGGGGGTTTTTAAATTATTTTATCCTTTTTCAATTACTTTTTAACCGTTGTGGCATTTTTCAAAATTTTTAATTTTGCTTTTTTTGTATATTATATCATAATTATTAATGATTTACTTAGATATTGAGAAACGACTATAACTGTAATAACAATCAAGGTTCAAACTGTGGATCTGAGGAACATTGCACTCCAGTGTATTCTATGTGAGTAGTTCACAGAACTTCTGGTATTTTCCAACGTCGTGACGACAGTTCGGGTGTATGGAGCTATGAAGCGACTCCACCCGCAGTAAAGACAGGAGCTATTACTTCAGTCTGTTAGTCGCTGTATAAATTTGTTTTGATATGTCGTGATTCAGTCACATTTCCCCCTAAATGGTGTCTAGCTTTTATGGTGCCCCTTACCTTACAATTTGCATTCACAACTTTGAATTCTGAATTTATTTTATCAAGTTATTGGCTGTGGATTTTATTCGTTAGCGTTTTCAATGCGCTTTGGAGAATTAAAATGTGGAGATTCAAATATGTCAGTGAGCTAAGAGATTAGTCGTGTGGAGTGTGCGAGTGTGTGCTGGGAGTGCTGGGCGGCGTCGGCTCAGTGGCAGACGTTAATCCTTCATTACGTTTGGTAATTATACGGTAAAGGCTGTTAGTGGGATTACTGTGAGGGAGAGCTTCAAAGAGATTTGTTACGTGTGCTAAAGATCAATAAGCGCGATGTACTATAGTTTGGCGGCAGATTGACGAGCGCGCTAATGCGTCGCAATCGTCGCTAAGTGCGCGACAATGGCACACAACCAGTCGTCTTCGCAACGAAACGCTGGATGTGTCTTTGTACTTTCGTCTTTATGCCTTTTATTTTATCAACCGACTTCCAAAAAGGAGGAGGTTATCAATTCATTGGAATCTTTTTCGGATTTTTTTTTCTTTTTTTTATGTATGTTCACCGATTACTCCAAGATGCCTAAACTGATTTGGATTTTTTTTTTGTTTCAAAGGGTATACTTCCCAGGTGGTCCCATATAAATTTTATTGAAATCGGTAGAACGGTTTTAAAAAAAATCAACAGTAAATATATTTTTTAAATAAATTGTTTAGTCGAATATGTTATTAAAAAACTTTCTTCTTACAAATTATATACTTATTAAGTCTACACTAAAAATGGAAAAATAAAAAATTAAAAAAAGCAAACCGACTTCCAGGCACTTAAATGTAAAAAATAACTAAACGGGGGTTTTCATTTAGAATAGATACCTAATCAGATATTTTTGAAGTCGGTGCCAGCCGACAATATTTTAAGATATGAACATATTGTTAATTCTTGTTAGTAAGTGAATAAATAAATTTTATTAATGCCTTTATTCTGAAACTGATCAGCCTTGAGTAAAACTTACAGAGATAGCTTACTTTCAAAAAGATAACACTTAAGCTACTTAAAATAGGAGTAGATATTCTCTATTTTATCCCCTATAAAAACTTAAAAAAACCGACTGCCGGGCACTAAAATGTAAAAAATAACCAAACGGATGCAAAGCAAATGTAATATATTTCGAAAATAAATATTTACCTATTAGATGTATTAAGAACATCTAATAGGTAAATATTTATTTTACGTATCGAAATATATTACATTTGCTTTGCATCCGTTTGGTTATTTTTTACATTTTAGTGCCCGGCAGTCGGTTTTTTTAAGTTTTTATAGGGGATAAAATAGAGAATATCTACTTCTATTTTAAGTAGCTTAAGTGTTATCTTTTTGAAAGTAAGCTATCTCTGTAAGTTTTACTCAAGGCTGATCAGTTTCAGAATAAAGGCATTAATAAAATTTATTTATTCACTTACTAACAAACCTCAGATATTACAGTGTTGATTTAATTTGTCCCTTCTAGTAGGTACGTGTTAAGATTGTAAGATTATATTTGATATGATGACTGAGCGAGTGATGCTCGCACCTCGATGTCGCTGTGAGGTCTTTATATCTACCGTTTATCGTTGAACAGTTACAGCTTACAAACGATTACGATCTATCTATTACACTTACCCGTGTAATAGATCGGTAATCTTTGGGAGATGTAATGGTTTCAGCTGGCGTCCTCCCTCGTATATGTACCTACGTCATAACTTTTACACCTACAACTAATAATAATTTCGAATGAAATCCTAAAAAGACGTAGCAATATATGTATTTTTGAGTCCATTTTTCTATTTTCCTGGTCTTCATTCGGATTTGAAAACGATTTTACTTTCTAATTACCGACAGTTGCTGAATATTTCAAAAAATTAGTTTGCGAAAGTCTACATGTAAATAAGTTAAAACTCCATGAAGATGTAGAGTAAGAAAAGATATTCTGTTATGTCAGGAATTTTTAAGCAAAAATATATTATAATAATGTATTCATTATAATATTTTGTTATAGTATTTATATATCACGCTACGTTTTTGAAAATTAATGTTTGGTTTCGTAATTACAGGAGTTTTAAATTGTAATGAATCTTTGTTGGTTGGTTATGAAATGGTTATTGCCAGTAAGAACTTGAAGAATTAAGAATGTAGGTTATAAAATATTTGCAATATAGAATCTACTAATGATTATTAGAAGCTAATAGAAAATTTAAGTAAATCGGATTGTGTTGGAACAATGTCGTTGAGAGGCGGCATGTAATATGTCGCATAAAAGGCGCTGAATAATCTGGCAAATAACTAATACAAGTGAAGCCCGCTTGACTTTATCGAACAAAGACCGAGTTATAAAAATAAAATTTGTACCGAGAAATGCTCAATATGTTTGTGACGCACTTTTAAATGTCTGTTATTTTGGATTCACTTATCTCCACGAGAGTTCTGTACTTAACGGCTTAGGAACAGGTATTGGGAAAATGGATGTAACATAGGATATAGTTAAATAATTGATTTATCTGTGTTGTAATAGTGAATATTTTTTGTGAACTTTGTGCGTCTTTCATCTTTTTCATAATATTTCTTCTGATTGTTTTTATTTTTCGTTAGACGAGGTATGTAAATATTTTTTCTATGTCAAATTGTACAAAAAACTGTAAAAAGCTAAATCTCCATTTCCTTCAAATTTTTATATTTTATTAACATTTTTAACCGAATTTCAAAAAGGACGAGGTTCACAGTTCGTCGGAATCTTTGTTTTTTTTATGTTTGTTCGTCGTTTGGTGGTATTTTATTTTGAAATTTAAATGGGACCAATCTGGAAGTATACCCTTTCAAACAAAATAAAAATTGTCCAAATCGGTTAATAAATGACGAAGTTCTGAATTTAACAAATATAAAAAAAAAACAAAAAAAAAATACAGTCGAATTGAGAACCTCCTCCTTTTTGAAGTCGGTTGAAAATAACTAAACGGAGGTTTTCGTTTCGAATAGATACCTAATCAGATTTTTTCGAAGTCTGTGCCAGCCGATGCAAAGCAAATCAAATCAAATATTTCGATACGTAAAATACATCACAAATTGATGTACATAATATTTTAATTCTAATAATTAGAGTTCATAACAAATCATATTTACATATAAGATATTTATATCTTAAAATATTATCGGCTTTTTTATTTATTTATTTTTGAAAGTTTTATGATTAAAAAAAATATTTTATAGTTAACCCTAAAAATATTAATGGCATGTAACTAGATATTTTATCAGTCTTTCCACTTGTCACTCAGTCTCACAAAAGACGGACCCCGGCGACAGGACTTTAAATAGATATATTTACAATGTACAATGTACACACCTCCTTAACGACTTCGATGTAAAATAATATGTTTAAATTCAGTTTTATGTTTGTTCAATATATCTCGATCCGGAAATGATTGGACTGCAGACGGATGGCAAATTCTCTCATAATAATTCACACGCTCGAATTTGATAATAACGCAAAAATATTCTGAATATTTATGAAAACAAAATACCTTTACAATAAAATGGATATACCTAATTATAAATCTTTATGAAAAATAAAATTGTGTTCATGATCATTTTACAGCTCGGATACTTAATAATTAAAAGGGGTAAAATTATTACGTATGAGAATAATAAAAAAAAGAAATATCTAACTAAATGTAAGTAATTATAGTGTATATGGCTGTGCAACGTAAAAAGGATTTACACATACTCTGTAGTGAAAAGTAAGCGTATGCTCTGAAAAATATATTTTACAAAAGACTTGCAAAATTGTATCGCCAAAGCGTAATAATACTTTGAGCTCGATCATTAGAAGCTTAGAAATTATAAGATATGAACATCTGAAAGGTAAATATGACAAAGTAGGTATGAACTCTAGTTATACATAGTTAAAAAATATCATAGTGATGTCTTTATACGTATGGAAATAGATTTGCTTTGCTTTGCATCGCCGCCGGCCCCGACTTCGAAAATATCTAATTAGGTATCTATAGTTTCACGTTTATATAGATTTCTCAGAGGTGAGATATTTTCCCGTAATAAAAAGTATTCTGTATGTTGACCCGGATAACCAGCTATCGTCATACTAAATTTTATCAAAATCCCTCCAGTGGTTTTTCCGTGATGCGGTCACAGACAGACAAAAATTCTAAAAACTAATGATTCGGCCATTATATCGATAATAATGTCTATTTCAATAATATTTTCCAAAAAATATTTAATTATATGTATAGATAAAAAGCCCCGTTCAGTTATTTTTTACTTTTTAGTATACATATATATATATATATATTTTTAAGTCGGTTTATTTTTTTGTTTAAATTTGCGCAACCGTGAATCTCTTTTAAAAGAGTATATAAAAATAATATTCCTTATTTATTTAAGATTCTGTGTAATATTTTTGTGAAATCTTGTTTTAACGTATTGAAATGATCATCGATTTGTTACATAAGTACATTATCACATTATATATAATAGAAGCAGGGCCGGATTTACCATAAGTGCAATTAAATTTAAACAAATAAAATTAAAAACAAGAATAAGATACCTATACATAGAAAAAATAATAATAAAATAATGTAGAGAGTAGTTCAAAGTCCTCTACACATAGATATTATATTATGGTAGAGCAAAATTTTAGGCAGGCTCTATATAGTACGTAGGTTCTGCCAGGCCATGCGCAGTTGAGGCTCGGGCGGCGGACACGCTGGCTTCGTTAGCCGATGGGACACGTTTAATTAAAACCATTCTTACATATTTACGAGCGCTTTGAAGCTCTTTGATACTCGCCGCCGTCGCACTCCACTGACAGTATTTAACTAGCTCACGTGTAATACCTGTTTTGTCTCATATGCTTTAGTCCAGCAAAGTTGGCTTATACCCTGTTGTGCAATAAAAATATTCATATTAAAAAACTTATGTGTAATATGTACTTAGAAAATGGTTGCCAAAAAGTTGTAGCTGAAATTTCAGTTTTTCTATTTACTATTTGAAAATTATATAAAATGAACGATAGATATTAAAGACAAACATAAACGTCGGTAACTACGAAGGCTCGGAGCCAGCCGCGGCACAACAGGACGCAACTTTACCAATTTTTCAGAACGAGGCCGGGGATTAATTTATTTAGCCGGCGCATAATGAAATTGCTCTTGAACGGCTAAATATTGAGATTTTTTACCTTAATTAATATTTGTTGGCCGAAAATAAAGGAACAAAGCTATATAAATACAAATAACTATACCCGGCTCGATTTTTGTGAGATCCACCTTCACGTTTGGAGTCGACTAAATAAATTTATAAATAAAAAATAATTAAATTATTTAAGATCAAGACTTTGGTAGGTGATATGAAGAAAGTTTATTGTTTTGGAAATGAAGCGTGATCCCCGCCAGTGTAGGTCAGCGAACATGCATGTTACTGTGAAGACTTCGCTTCATATGACGTATGCTGCATAATATTTATACTTAAATAAAAAAAAGTATTTAAAATGGATTTAAATAAAAAAAAATAATGTTTAAGTTTCAAATACTCTTTACATTCATACTTATTATTATTAATTGCATTGGTTTTAGAATTTATTTAGAAAATATTCCATTGTACATCAATTGTACTACTATTTTTAATCCTCGACGCAAATAGAGGCTTGTTATACATTTAACTTATTTGCCTGCGGCATCGTAGCGCCAAAGCTGATTAAGCTTTTTTATAATAGTTTTGAAGCGGAACTTCCTTAGAATCGTTGTGATTTGAAACTCCATGAAAATTTCCATGACACAGAAATGCGACACTAGAAAGAGACAAACACATAAATATATAAGCCGGCGAGAGAATGAGACCGAATACATTACACAGGAAGTGAAAAATAATTATTATAATAAGAATAATTTTATTGTAATAGTTTTTCAAAGTTATTATAATATTTACAAAACTTTTTAACAAAAAAATAAAAACCGACTTCAAACAAAAGCACTAAAAAGTTAAAAATAACTGATTGGTAGTTTTCATTTACTATACATACCTAATCAAATATTTTCGAAGTCAGTGTGCTTTGCTTTGTATGGGCTGGCACCGATTTCGAAAATATTTGATTAGGTATGTATTTAATAGGTAGGCTTTAATTACTTAGCCAAAGCACACCGACTTCGAATATATTTGATTAGGTATGTATAGTAAATGAAAACTACCAATCAGTCATTTTTTACTTTTTAGTGCTTTTGTTTGAAGTCGGTTTTTATTTTTTTGTTAAAAAGTTTTTATTTTTCCCTTTTTAGTGTAGACAGTAGTAGCAAAGTAAGAATTCTAACGTATTAGGCGTGTCAAATCAAACAAAACAAGCCCAAACTCAAAGTAGCTACTATTAGCCGTTGAAGAGTTCCACCTATCCACCTTCTGGCCTTACCATCAGATCAGGTCAACAATACCGAACCACTGTACTATCAACGGAAATAGAAACACTTGCAAAGTTTCAAGTCAATATGACAATTAGAAGTAGGTTAAATTCATCATTAGCTATTTTTACACCCTTAGGGGTGGTATTTTTTTTTTAAATTTAAATGGGACCAATCTGGAAGTATACACTTTCAAACAACACAAAAATTGTCCAAATCGGTTAATAAACGACGGAGTTCTGAGGTAACAAACATAAAAAAAACCATACAGTCGAATTGACAATCTCCTCCTTTTTGAAGTCGGTTGAAAATAGACTAAATGACCGAGGGCACAATACAATTTCAAACCTACTTGAACTAGGTTAATAACCTGTGTTTCAGGTTATAACTTTACTATGCATTTTTCACTATGACAAAGCTTTAGAACAGAGCGAATTTTGAAACTTACTATAAATAAAAAAAATGACAATAGTTTATGAAAACTTATGTAATTAACTAGACTTACATATAGATCTATTTATATGTATAAAAATTTATAATTAACGTTATTTTAATATATCTATTTGTGTTTGTGTAGTTCAAATTTTGAAGAAATTCCGAAATTATTATTTTACATGTTTTATAACTTATGCTATATAAATCCAAAACTCTTATGAGTTTGTTGTACAAAAAAGCTCCTAAAATATATAAAACCTATTAGCAAAGGCATGTTTGGTTCGTGGCTTAGTACAGACCAAATCTTTTCTTCTCTTGTCTGAAGGAAGTGGGTAAAAGGGAGCTCAGTATGTTGTTTTAATGAGACGTGTAGTATAAATAATTGTAGGACTTTAAGTACCTTGCATTCCAAGTAAAGCATGTTAGTGGGAAAGGAATAAGGGCGATAGGTGGCTACTTTTAAAAGGGAATAATATATTATTTAATATATGTTAAATAAAATGTAAAATAACTTTTAAACTTGGTAAAAAAAACTAAGCTTATTACTTATAAAAATGAATATTTATTACTGTGGAATGAATGTGCATAAATTAAATCAAAGCTATTATGACTTATTGTTGCCATGGTAACTGTTGTTATTGTCTGAAAAATAAAGTACCTATAATATTATATTCTTTCCGTATATTATACATGATTGTAATATGACTTATTTAATTATTGTTTTAATTTAATTGCGATATTTGCCAAAGCAGTTTTACTTGAACCGCGCGTACAAGTTATACGCACCCATTGTTTTTTATGTTTTGGGGTTTTTTTAATAGAAATTGTATTATGGTTACGTATATAATAACAGAAACTTAAACTAACATAAGCGTAATATTCGACATTTCAGAATAGAATTTACTATTATTTAAAATGAATAAAAAAAAGTGTGTGTGTACTTAGGTACGCACATAAGAAGTTATACCTCTTTGGCGTAACAGAAAGAAAATAGCTAAAGATTTCATCCCGTATGTCATAACTCTCTGTTTGTAAAAGGAATGCACTTCATCATGTCGCTTTTTGGCTGTCGGTGTATCATAAAAATTTTATTCCCATATTTTTTTCCAAACGTGCCAAAAGAAGTATAACTTCAAAAACAAATTTGTTTCCATTAAGTTAGGTCCTCAAGTGTATTTGGAAAACATTCTAACGCTCTCTGTCGGTTGAGAAACAGAGACCTTTAATATTTGATCTCTGTCGGAGGCTTTTTATTTCGCTGTCCAGCGAGGTAAGTCGCAAGCATGTGCCCGAGTGCTCCGAGGCTACTAACAAGCGGCTTAAATCAAAGCGTCCTCGCATCGCCGTCGGTTTGCTTTTATACATCGTCTATGTTGTACTTACACTGCTTTTTGTAGTGAGCTTTTCATATAAGTACATCCTATAATATATTCATTAATCTCATCTTACTACAAATACTTAAAAAGATTATTGATGTTTAATTGTATATTCTATTAAATTAAAGATTAACTATTTTATTGTGATTCAAGGAGATATTATGAAAAAGTGACAAAAGTCAATTCGAATAGTTTGAGCTTGGTATGACAAAAGACATGAAATCACACTTTTTACAACTTGTTAGAAAATAAGAATTTTAAACAGAAAATACTAACAAAATTTCATAAACACAAATTAGCATATGCATAAGATGAGGTTGTTGCTTCGATTTGTTTTTCGATTCGATTTGTTCCAGAATTTTCTTTGAGTTAGAACCAAATAATTGAGCCTTAGGTAGTATTCAATATACTCGTACATTTTCTTAAAGCATATTTCCAAACATAAAACCTTGGTTTAGAGCTACGTATGTAGGTAGTAGGTACTTAGTGAAACTGCGCGTGACACAGAGGCGTGTTCAGTCGCACAGTGTTGCCAAGGGGGCAGATATAACTTTGATAGGATTACATCGCGGCAGCTATGTACACTGTAAGCCTGCTTCATCTGCGACGGGTTGCACTTTGTGAATACTGTATATTTCGATAAAACAACTATATCTGCAACTTAAACTTTATATCTATACTAGTATTATGACTATGGCCTGATCCTCCTTGTATGGGAGGGAGACCCGTGCCCAGTAGTGGGACGTTAAAAAAAGGGCTGAATACAATATTATAAAGATAATTTATTTCGTGTTTGTAATGGATAAACTTAAAATTCACAAAACCGATTTAGATGAAATTTGGTTTGAAAATAGTTTGAGATCCTGGGAAGGATATAGAGATAATTTTATTTTGGAAATCTTCCTATCTGCAATCATATCATCATCGATTGGGGTGAAATAAGGGATGAAATATATATATGTATAGTCTGTATACTAATGTACAGTCTATTCCACACTAACAATTAAAACGTACCGTATCGATAGTTCTTCAATAAATTACGAGAATCCTTTTAGGTTTACCACAAAGCATAATATTTTTTACCAATATCGTGACATATTTTAGCACTGATAGAAATATATGTAGATTTCGATTATAATCAAGTAGCTGCTATTATACATAGGTCGCGTGGCTTCAACACTTCTATCGTTTCTGGTCCAGGAGTTCGAGGCGAGGCTATCGCGGACTATTTAGTAGGTACAGGGTACTACAGTTTACTAAATATCATATTAAAACGGTTCTACGTTATATTTTATGACGATATTTTTAATATATTTTTTTTTATATTTATATCTTATCTTGTATATATGAAGCATATATTTGTTTGAATATTATCTTATAATTTATGTATTTTAAATAAAAATATTTTAAAAATAAACAGAACTTCCTAGATTTTTTTATATATACGAGTATGTACTTCTTCCCAGATCTTCATAGATAAAAGTATCTCCTTTAAAAACAGTTCTTTTATTGTTTATTTATTAGAGTAAATTTATAAACACACATTTAATACTTTCTTAGATTTCTGCGAATATTTAACATTTTAAATAAAACTATCTGTTCGGATTTTTTCGCGGATTTATTTTGATTTTTGGTTCCCGACGTTTTAAATGCTTTACAGCAATCATGGTCACGGGAGAGACCTACCAATATAATACCTTACAATATTTGTTAATTTTAATTTTAACCATTTTTATAACTTTAATAAGTTTTATAATTGAATATGGAATATTATTTTTTTGTGGTCATTATTATTCATGGTCACAAAAAATCAAAATTAACCGCGAAAAAATTAGAAATGGTTGAAGTTTTATTTCAAACATACATGTATTCTCCTCAGGTATAGTAATAAAAATAAACAAACACTTTAAAGTAGAGGATCTATTCCATAATTTGTATTAAGGATCATGAGACAAAAATGTAAATTACTCGTGCCATTATCTCAGTAATTTCGTATAATATACGGCGCGCAGTACACACTGGCCTGCCGCGGTGCCAAATTAGAAGCCTGCTGACCGCAACGGCCAAGCAGAGCAAGCTGTTCCAGACTCTCTACACAAATAATATGAGCGAAATTTGGGGAAACCTCAACGCCTTTGTGATGCAGGTGAAAACAGGATGAAGCCGCTACGAGCAAGTAGTGAACCTAGTATTGAAATACTACTGCCAAGAGCAAAACCTGACTAATTTACACATTTGTAGTTCTTTAGTATACATTGCTGAATTAACGAGCAGTGGATTATAATAAATATGAAAATGTAGTATGTAAGTGTATCTGTAAAATGCGTACATGGTGTAGGGCGTGGAGGGGTTGTGGACACGCTCTAACGAACAATTTTGTTATTACGTCATGGAACAATTGTTGTTGTATTAGCGCTTTAGTTGTATGAGATCAGTTAGTCTCTGTAGCGTGTTACTAGAGTGCTCGATTATGGTTATTGTTTCTCTCAT
Organism: Brenthis daphne; assembly: GCA_947093115.1. Classification (NCBI taxonomy): domain Eukaryota; kingdom Metazoa; phylum Arthropoda; class Insecta; order Lepidoptera; family Nymphalidae; genus Brenthis; species Brenthis daphne. The sequence continues at coordinate 7,099,618 of OX352481.1, read as the reverse complement.
ATCTCATTTTCTGTACATGATCAACACTAGCCTCACTGGCCTAGTGTTGATCATGTACAGAAACAGATCATTGGTTTGAAGTCTGACTGACATAGGTTCCGGGACTAAAATTTTCCAGGACCGTTGTATTTTATGTATAATGTATATAATTTCAATGAATTTTGTACATGTATCATGTACAAAATTCATTCATTCATTCATGGTAGTATATTGTCAAGTATAGTGGGATGTCATTTATATTATGCTAGCAGTACCCGCGGCTTCGCATGCGCTAAAACTGCAAAAAATCCTGTAAAAAGTAGGTTTCATACAAATTTTTATCCTCTATTTTACCTCCTTATGGGCTGAATTTCGAGAAATGCTAATCCACGTATTTCTTTTATTGTATTGAAGAGCATTAATACATATTTCAAGAAATTATGATAATATTTTTTTTGGTTGTATTATAACGTGTCTTCCCGTGGAAATGAGATGATCTGCAATAAAGAGTAGCCTATGTTACTCTCCAGCTCTTCAACTATCTCCACACAAAAAATGACGCTAATCCGTCACTCCGTTTCGACGTGAAAGAAAGACAAACAAACAAACACACTTTCATACTTATAATATTAGTAAGTAAAGTATGGATTGATCATTCTGTTGATAGATTCACATATCTCATTTGGGTATATTAGATAGATAATCTTAGAAATAAGCTCGATAGCTGTGGCGTGCAAAAGCGACTCGTTCAAATAATGTATAGATTAAGCCGTTACCTCGTTTACTGCAGTCGGATACAGAGAGATAAGCCAAATTTGAGTTCCAAGTGTGAAATAGCGAGTGCCAAACACGAAGCTTATTTAGCGCAGACTTGATCGCGAGCGAACCATCCATTAGTTCGTGTAAGGACGGCGCCGCCAGATCCCATAACTCAACACAAACGACTCTACGTAGCCTCAAACAATTTATTTAGGGGCTCCTTAAAATTTAAAATTACCATTTGATTTCGCCTTTGTTCGTGAAGGAGATACCGCGCGAGACAAATGTGCAGTGGCTTTGTTGAGCTAAAATATAATAAAAATATAAGGCGATAAAGTGGTAAGATTTATGTTAGCACGCCCTCCGTCCGCCGACCGCCTCCTCGGCCGAACTAACCTCGCGCGGCTCAAAAACCATCATTTATGAGCTGCGCTATAAATATGTGAAATCTAAACACAATTTATTGCTAACACTCGATTTAGTTATATTTATTATTTTTGAATAAAATATTCTTCAATTTATGTTAAAATGCTCTTACTTGCATATTTCTGTAATTTTAGAATAGTGAACAATTTTATTTTTATTTGATTATAATACTTTATTGCACGCGAAAATCGAACATTTAAAAAGACCTTTCACTGCGGGAGCGAAGTTATTGAGCGAGTTGGGAACCAGACCTTAGGAGCACAAAATTTTCTTTGAGGTAGACAAGAATATCAGGATGGAAAAGGACAGTGTACATAAGAGAAAGTAAGTGGAAGTTTGTGTACTATTAGCAATTTCAGTTGTGTCCGATACTGTGTGATCATACTGCCTTAGTCCATAAATAAATCTTATTAAGCATGAGATTTTGATGACGCTCGAGCTTATTGAGTATTTGCTAAGATAGATCTAATTAGCAGGAGTCAGCATAATGAAGTATCGGTAACAGAAGGGAGTGAGCTAAAGAAATTTTAGTTTTAACCGGCAGCAGATTTTTAACCTTCTTAAAGTGCCAATAGCAAAGAATATCCTAAGCTAAGTTGAGCAATTTGAGGTGTCCAGGAGAAAGTGCTACGAGTATTCTTTATGATTCCTAAATTTTTCACACTACTACTTTATTCTAAGCGAACATTATTAAATGAAATTGGAGGGAGGAGAGGAAAGTGTATTTTAGATAATTGTTTTGAATTACCAAACACTGTTCCTGTTACTTGTGACTTACTTAGATTTATACACATACGAAATGACTTACTCTAGGTACTAATTATGTCGAGATTGGAATTAATATTTTCAATAGCCTTACCAATGTCATTTACGGTTGTAGTCGTATAAATCTGCAAGTAATCAGCATAAAGATGATAGGATGATGTAACATTGAGAAAAGAAGGAAGAAAGAAGAGTATTTATGAAAATGGAGTAGAGTAGAGGAGACAGCACTCCATCCTAAGGGACTCCAGGACAGATACGTGAGCATGAAGTACGCTTGCCATCAAGCCGTATTGTGGCGAGGTACCAGCCGTTCAACCCTCAACTTGAAGTTGGACCTCTTCTGGGTGTAGTCTACGACATCCTCGACCTTCGTAGACAGTGTGTAACCCCAAAACAATATTTACTACATATTTTGCGTTTGTCTTTATGTCTGTGTGCGTTTCATGCAAAAAGCACTGAACCGATTTTAACTAAATTTTGTGTAGTGATAATTTATTACTCGAGTCAACATTGAGAATAATACCTTTTACTACAGGAAAATCTTTCGTTTCCAGGGCAAAACACAATAACTGGTTCCAGTTATCCTTAGAAAACATGGCTAACGTTATATAAACATGTTAGGTTTAAAAACAACAAGGCTTAACTTAAAAATATTTACAGGAATCATGAGTCTATCTCCTAAGGTACACTCGCTAACTATTTAAATTTAAAACATAACTAGGGACATACAAGGCGCTAGTCATTTAATAAATTTCATTATAGACTTTATTTATTTAACTGATTCTCAAGATCAGTAATCGAATTTGCACCATTTTGGGTTGAAAACTTATTTTACTGTATTCCACATTTTATGATATTATATAATATAATACCAAGTCGTAGTCACTGTGCAACTAATTAACGACTACGAGTATCGTAAACAAAATGAACACAGTCTAGACAGCGGCAGCAGATGAGGTGACAATGGCGGTGGGATAGTTCTCTGTGTGAACCGTGAAGTGCGTTGTCGGCGGACGATACATCATACAACAATACAACGGTGCAATGAGAATTATCAGAAAATACTTTTAATATGGTCATCTCGTTAATGAAATATTAATAAAACAAACATTAATATTTATTAAATTTCTAGATTGTTGTCCAGCTCATTTTGTAAGTAATAAATTACTAAATTAAATATTATACAAAGTATGTCTTTAAATTTTCATGGTCGTTGACGTTATATTTATAGTGTAAAACGGGTTACTTAACATTTATTATTTACTATAATAAGTTCCTGATATTAGGGCACTGTTTCAAGTGTAGCAATAGCGCTTGTGACGAAATATCACAAGTTTAAGTTTAAAATTGTATAAAATTGTAAAAAAGAACGGAATGTTGGAGCGAAGTAATTCCAATCGGGTTTTAACTTTTAGATTAATTATATAATAGCTCTTCGATTATAAAACTTTATATTTTAATTAAAAAAATAATAAAAAATAATTATAATTAAGAAAAGCAGTTCAAAATGAATGTCACATTCATTTTGTTTGACTTCGATTTTTGCTTCGCTAATTTGCACCATATTTAGACTCATTGCGAGTATTCATAGAAATGTTCAACAAATAGAGTAAATATGTTTAGTATTCGGGAAATACAGTCGATATTAACTTGAAAATGATCACAGAAAATTGGCCGATGTTTACGGCATCCATGTTACAAATATTTTAAATAGGTATATTATACCTATACAGTAGCGTTAGAAAATATCCTCATTTGTCTATTTATTACTTGTAAATTAAATACTATTAGAATATCTTCATTAAAATCGAGTTAGCAAACATAGCCAAAGCAACATTAAGTATTAGCTAATTGATACACGTTCAGTGAACCTCGTTCTAGGCCATTATTGAAAAATATATTAGAGAGAGATCAAACAAACTCTAATTTAGTTGCAAATTGGTTACGCATCGACGATACAACGTGACATTTGCGCATAATACATAGAAGCTAACACCTTGCGCTTCTGTTTATACCCGTAATTAAAAAACTTTATAAACTTTTTATAAAGAAAAATCAAAATACTTTCTTATATTTACTACCAAATAAGAAATAAATGTATTGTTTTAATATAAATAACAAGTATACAATAAAATCTATACATATAATAAAATTCTGAGTCGAATCTGTACTTTAAATATTTTTTGGAAAATCTTATTGAAATAGTCATTACAATCGATAAAGAAGCCGAATATATAGTTATTAAAATTTTTATCTCTCTGTCTGTCTGTTACCGCATCACGAGAAAACCACTGGACAGATTTTAATGAAATTTGGTATAATGGTAGCTGGTTATCCGGGTCAACATATAGGGTACTTTTTACCGCAGGAAAACGTCTGATTTCTGAGAAAAAGTACAACAACTGCAAGGTAAGAGTATACTAATATGTAAAACCTAAGAATTTGGTTTTTGGTTATCTGAACGCGGGCGGAGCCGCGGGCAATGCTAGTGTTAAATAAATATCTTTTCATACTTTCTCCCGCTAATCAAACTCCAGCGAGCCAGCCGGCGCAGGAGCCAGCCTCAACCAGATATATCTCTGACTTCGACGATGATCGTCGAGACAAAAGAAAAAGAAATATGAAATAATGTAAAACATACGTTTTAGTTCATTGTAAAGCGCATTTCATCCGTCCATTAGCCCAACGGTAAGCGCTTCAAAGCAAGCGCTCTCGTGCCTCGACGCATGCAGCCGGCTTTGTATGCCAGTTGATTAAAATGCATACAATGTAAATCTTTTATTGTCGTTCCATTCTTCTGTAAGCGACGTTCCTGACTCAAACCGCACGTTTAATTCAAATTACAACATTTTGTTCATTTTATATCTGATACTGGGGTATTTAAAATGTTACATGAAAGACATAAAAATAAAGACACAAACCATGTTTGTAATCTGTAAATTATCCAAAAAATATTTCATCGTATTATAAAAATGCTATTTATTATTTCTCAGACCAGTCAATGAGAATAAAATGGGTCGTTCGCTATAAATATCTAAAACAGTTTTATTTTTCATGTATTTTGTAAATATTATATAACTCTGTAAAAGTATTTGAATTTATTATTATTATTAATGGTCAAAATTCGATCATAATCATAATTGAAAATGTAAGAAAAACATGTACATATAAACATATGAATAGAATGAACAAAAAATTGTTGATTTTACAAAAAGTTGTAGATTTAAAAAAAATTTACTTTTTCCAAGGTTTTTTTATTGATAACATTAAAGCTCGTCAATAGCTACTAAACAAAAAAATAAAGAATATATTTCATTTGCCAAGGGAATTGAAATCTAATTTAAATAGTAAAAAATTAGGCAATACAAGAGTATTTTTCAAAAATTATTACAAATAAAACATTCAATATTATTTATTACGTACTGGGTAGCGTAGCGTCGAATTCTTGACCTAAATATTTGCAGCAATACATATTACATGCTATCCACTTGAAATTATCCACCGATATATAAACTCTATCGAAGTAAATAGTGATTGTCAGTTATATGTTGATGTCAGAGATATACATACATACGTATTATAGCGTTTTGTAGTTTTTGTTTTACTATTGTATTTTTCTGCAAGATAATTTCAATAAGCAATATCTTAAAAATATAGAGTTAATATTTGGTGTATCAAAATGTAGAGTCATTTGTTACTGATACAGCAACAAGCTCACGCGAGCCCGTCTGTTAAAATATACAAACGATACAGCTCTAATATCACCACGTTCACAGTTTAAACGAGAAAGCTTAGTAGTGTTGTTTGGATTGTAGTTTAGTGCTTAGCAATATTAGTTGGGGAGACTCGCATTTCCAAGAAATTATACAGAGCTCTGTACGATTTTATGTACTGTATGTATTTAAAATACTATGTAATTAAAATAAAAGCGAATAAAAAATAATTATTCGTACTTTAATAAGACGAATAATAAATAAAGGAGGCTTTTTTGAATTTGACTGCTTGTTAAGTTTGAACGAATGTTTACTAATTTTTTGTTTTCTAATATAAAATAAGTGTTTTTTAGGTGCAGGAGTTTCTATGTATATGCAAAAAAAACCTTAACCTACTGAGCTGAGCCGAGCTGCTTATTCTACTTATTTATCTACTAGCATTGCTCGCGGCTCCACCCGCGTTCAGATGACCAAAAACCAAATTCTTAGGTTTTACATATTAGTATACTCTTAAACTGCAGTTTTTGTATTTTTTCTCAGAAATGAGACATTTTTCCGCCGTAAAAAGTATTCTATATATTGACCCGGATAACCAGCTATCGCCATACCAAATTTCATCAAAATCCCTGCAGTAGTTTTTCGGCGATGCGGTAACAGACAGACAGACAGACAAAAATTCTAAAAACTATAGATTCGGCCTCTGTATCGATAATAATGTCTATTTCAATAATATTATCCAAAAAATATTTAATGTACAGATTCGGCTTACTTGCAATTTTATTATATGTATAAATACTGTTCCTATCACGAGTACTCCTTACAACTACAGTATTTCATTTCTTAAATTGATATATTTAGTAACTACCCAATATATTTCTTTTACACCAACAAAACATTTTTATCAACTATATTTTATAATGAATTGTATACAGAGATACTTATTTAGTTATTTCCAGTATTAAATAAATTAAAGTTTATAGTTACGAAGTCCTATCTAATCACTAAGTTCTGAAGGTGGTGCAATATTGCAATATTTTTCAGGTATTTAAATGTACCTACCTATTATACCTCTGTATGTTTTATTTACCATGTATGTTATAATGTGATTAGTTTGTACTTTGTTCGTGGTATAATAAATAAATAAAAATAATAAAAATAAAATGAAATTCTGTGCTTCATAAAATAGTGAACTCGTCGCCTTAGTGCTTATGTATGTTCAAACCACCAATACTTGTTGTACTTTACAGTAGAGAGGTTATTCTCCTAATTCAAAAACAAAGCTTTATTTGTAAGATTCATTTACATACAGTATAAAAAAAAAAACTAATTTATTTAAGTAAAATATATATTTGATACTGATGTTTAAAAGTCAATAATTCTGTATTTAAAACTCTTTCGGTGAATTGGTCGTTTGGACAAATGAGCACTGCGACGACGAATAATCTTAAAATACCTACATGATGTTCAGAGTTCTCAAAGATCTCAGCGCAAATCGTAATTTCAGGCGACTTCTATTTCCTTTCAATACATAATGAACGCACCGCGCCGCGACACTCGCCCGCCGCCATTGTTGGACTAAATTATGCTCTTAACGAGATTTTAACGTGGATTTTACTGGATCATCTATCCAGCCGCAAAATACTGTAACAAAATTTTGTATAGCTTGATAAGTAACGTATTACTTTATATTTACATTGTACATAGGATGCTAGATAAAAACTATGTAATTTGATTATGTAACAAAGTCATTCAAACTTCAGTCAGAGATTTCAAAAGTAGATAAATTCATTGAAATAGATATCATTATTACATTGTATATTTTTTCCTTTTGGAAATATAAGTTTCACAAACTACAAATTAATTTAAATCTAACCAATTCTACTATATTTTTTTACTAATGTAAAGTTTGTGAGGATGTATGGATGTCTGGATGTATAAATGTATGGATGTTTGTTTCTCTGTCACACAAAAACTACTTAATGTATTTTAATGAAAGTTTAAAATAATTTGTATATCTGTATAATCTGTATAAATAATATAAATGTGAAGGTTTGTGAATATGTACAATGGAGCCAGAACGGCTAAACGGATCTGGATGAAATTTGGTACAGAGATAGATTATATTCTGGTATAATACATAGGTTATTTTTTATCCCGGAAAAACATACGGTTCCCGAGGGGTACATTTGTTTTTGTTTTTCTAGAGGCGAACCCGAGCGAAGCTACGGTGAGCCACTGGTATAGCTCATACATCAGAATAACACATAGGCTACTTTATCCTAAAAAAAGTTACGGTTCTTGTGGGATACATTTGTTATTTTTCTAGAGCCGACCCCGAGCGAAGTGAGTGTGAACCGCTAGTATACTAATAAGATGTTAAAAAAACGAACTCCCATTTAGCTGAATTTAACAGGGAAGTAGTTAGATAGATTTATTCATGGCTTATTGAGAATGAAACCATTAAGTATCTTAAATATTATTATTTTTTAATAGATTTAAATACATTAAAATAATATGTCTTTAAATAATATTTCAGGATAAAACTGTAATTTAGAGTTGAGCCGGCGTTGAATGTCAATTTTTTCCATTTCCTGCGAAGAAATCTGTCTAGATTCGAAATATTCAAAGTTAGACGGCGTTCGACTCATTACCTGTCTTCGCGTAATTCGTATGCATGGAATATCCGCGTCATTTGCGACCTCATCGCGCACGTCAGAGTTGAGGAAACGTCGCGGGTTCCGCCTTCGTCGCCATTTATTATTCACATGACATATTTTCATTAATAAACAACGCATTAATTTTATCGTGGATTATATTTTTGAGAATTCAGGAGGCCTAATCATCCCTTCTTTTCCGTCCCTACTTGTCTTAATACAAGCGTATGAAGGTTACGGCTATTGGTTACCTAAAGAGACAGGTCATATTCTTTAAAGTATTTTCATAGTACTCTTTAAGTAGCATCTTTTAAGCTTTCGTATTTTTTTAATTTTAAGACTTTTACAAAAAATGCTGCAAAATTGTCTAAAACTATAAAGCAATACTCTTCCGAGTAACTATGTTTTTCTCTAAAATTAAAAAAAAGGTTAAAAGAATTTGTTATTAGACATCAGTATAAACTATTCGCACAGTTCGACAAAAATATGTGATATTTTAGTTCACATCTATTCAAAGTGAACCCGACATCACAATTCCAATGGAAAAGCAAAAAAAAACCCTTCCCTGTAAGCTGGCGATTGCCGCTATCAGCTGAATCCTGCTAATTTACAAGCGCCCGAGCCCGCGACTGCCGACGCGCCCGGGGATATACGTTGTGTTATATCACTGAAATGGAACTTTTTGAATAATATAAACATTTCATTATGTACACATTTTTTACATTAAGTATATTGATGTGTTTATGATGAAATATGAAATTATAAAATGTAAAAACTAGCTTCAATTTCTTTTTATCTACTTCACCGGTATTAATTTATTGTAATTTAGTGTAAACATAAAGTAACGTTTATCATATTTTTTATGGGGTTTAGTTCAAGTGAACAGAAAATATACAAATACTAGTGACTCATACTCTCTTATATCGGATGTGTTCTTAGGTGCCTCATAGTAGCAGCAGGGCGTGAAGCCAAGAGACACATTGGAAGGTGGCCTACTTCGGTGGGTGGTGTACCATGCGGGTTGCTCCTGGTACTTATTTGACAACAGAGTGGACCAAAGGAGCAACCCTTTGTTTGTGTGGTCTGCTTCGGCAGACCTGCCGTCGGGGTATCGTGGTTGAGTGCATAAGCGATCCTGCGACGCCCTATGAAGGCATTTAAGATTCTGTTGGGTTTATGTGGGTAGTACTGGCTTACTAGCCGGTGAGCCCAACATAACCACCTGTATGTATACAGGTGATATGTCTAAATGCATTTCCCAGTTTCCGTGTAAAAGAGTAACAAACATTCACACTCACATAAACGCACACATACAATCTTTCGTATATATAATAGTATTCCGATTTTTTTTTTACTTTTATTAAATATAAATACATTCCCCATCAGATTTTGGAAGAAGTATATTTTTATCTAATTTTTTTTTGAAAGTAGTTCAATTTAAGAATAGATTGAAACAGTCAAAAATATGAAAAACTATATTTTATTTTTTACACGTATTTGGAGCATGTCCCCGATATACGAGTATATCCAAAATCGTACGAAGTTGTTTTGATCAGTACATCATTTCAAGAAAACCATAGTAGCTAAGTGATATTGAATAGATCATCCAAGGTATTACAGTAGCCAGCATTTCATAACAAAATGATTAGGTTAGTGTCGGGTCGCTCATTATTACGTAATTACCAGGTCATCCGACATATCCGCGGTCACAGCTCTCTCTGACACGCGGCGGCAGAAGGTTTAGTATAACGTAAATCTAAATCGCGCATTCAATTAGTATTATTTCACGTACAAGCTGTCAGGTTGTGTTAACTATCGCGTTAGTAGCGCGGGGACAAGGGCGGCGAGCGGGCGGGCGGGGGCGGGCGGCGCTGTTTAAACTCATATTATCAGGCAGGAGTGTATTTCCATTGTATAGCACTATAATACACGTGAAGTTAATAGCCCTTTTTGGACATTAAAGTCTAGTAAATATTGCTTTATTTATACATTTAAGCCATTAAAGCGTTTTATGTACGCACCTTACTATCATTATTATTTGCACCGTTTTCTTTGTGAAGTGGATGTAGAGGATATAGGGATTTAGTTTCTAAACAAATATTACGTAATACAATCTAAGATTTACGCGAATATTTTGAAATAAAACTACCTTTTCGGATTTTTTTCAGGGGAGACTGTAAAGCATTGGAAACGTCGGCAATCAAAAAATAAAATAAATCCACGAAAACATTAGTTACGTAGTCAGGAGTTCAAACCAAGTTATAAAAACCCGTGCAGGAGAGGAATCGAAGCCGTATCAATTTTATGTTACGAGTTGTTGAAAAAGTGCTATTTGTAAAATGTAGATACTTATTTGAGTTTTATTTTTTAAATGTATTAAACATATTCTTAAGATAAACAAAATTTTTAATGAAACATACGCTCACTGTAATATATACACATACAACTCCTCGCGCCCACGGCCTTTAAGGAATTAAATTTCAACAGCGATGTTCTCGTTAGATGTAATTAATACATGCTAGGTACTTTGCAAAGGATTAAATCAATTAATTCCAAATTTTTATTTCAAAGTATATTAAGGATAATTCTTTTACTAGTTAAAGCTCTCGGATTCATTCCACTTTGGGTAAATTAAGGAAGCTGATATATGTTGAGAGTTTCTGAGGCATCACGTATCTTCAGGAAGCAAGAACACAACAACATTTCAAGACTTGTTAAGCCATAGATATTCAGCCTGTGCTCCTCACGGTCAGCCTTGACTTATTTGGATGATCACGCATATATTATATTCCACGTACATGTAAGTAATCATTTTATTATGACGTTATAATTTAAAAAAAAAACTAACAAATAGCTTTTGGCTAACCCTAACATAGACAAAACAAACGTGCTTTTGCCTAGCTCAGTCATACTTCTAATCGCTTCGACAGTTAAAAGCAGATTGAAATCTATTTTCAAAATTGATTCCATTTCACAATTTTTCATTTCACAAGTGAAACTAATAAAAACGTGTTTTAAAAGGACCTTCATCGCCTTTTCCTCATGAGTAGTATTAAATATGTATAGGTTTTATGATTTTTACATCCTCATATCCTTATACATGTTACTTTGTGTATCTCTATGGCAACACTATCAATATTTTCATAATTGTATGGTATGGCATTTTACGAAATAATATAATATTTGTATATTGTGCGTACTCGTACATAGAACACAGGACAGTAATCGCAGACATAAATAACTTTTGATTACGTCAAAACAACCGTATTCGAACAATGGATATAAGGTTAACAGCGCGCTAATGTTCCACGGATTTACATATAATTGCAGGCCGCGGGGCGCACTACTCGCGCCCCCGTGTTTTATGGCGACCCTGCTTATACGCCCTTAAAATATTATATTTTTTTAATGTCCACCTCATTTTGGTCACTTTCATGTTGCGACAAAGTTGGCATGAGATTAAGAATTAAATGAATCGAGATATGCTTTCATTATTTCAGCCGTGAATGGATTTATTCAGTCAAAATATTTTTTTTTGTTAAAAGCTCTTTTTAATGAAATGTTACATTATAGAGAGGCATTATGATTTTATATTTGTAGTATTAAAATATGATATTCTTTACTGTTTCTCATTGTGATTGTGTTTTCAGAATACACGTCATAATCTATGATATCTTACTACTATATAAATGTGAAAGTTTGGATAGATATTTGTTACTCAATCATGGCCGAATGGCTGAATTGATCTAAATGAAATTTTGTACAGTGATATATTACAGTCTGAAATAGCACATAGGATACTTTTTATCCCAGAAAAATGCACTGTTCGTGGGATAGATTTCTTTTTCACCAGGGACGAACGATAAAAGTAATCGTTGGTTTAGTAATGATTTATTTAAAAATAGCAGATATACTTACATAAATTAAACCTTGAAGGCGTTCAAAAATAAATATTAGCGAAAATTTCAACAGTTATGGACTGAGTGGTGTGGATTGTGGTGGCGCAGGCGGCGCGGGCGGCGGCCTCGCCAGTGTCTAGACTCTAGTTAGATTCAATTAGGATATTAGCTTAGTCCAGCCTTGGAGAGTGCCGGTCCGAAGATTGTGTGAGGGCAGAGCGCACCTGCTGCTCCACTAATAACATTTTATACTCTTAAGATCGCTTTACGGTTTATATTTAGTCTAACAACTTCGTATTATTTTTAAATTTACAGTAACTATAATAATGTAGTACTTGCTATGAGGAAGCGCGAGCTTGCTGAGCTTGAAGGAATAACTTTCCATACTCATGTAAAGCAACGGAGCAACTCAACTAGGGTTAAAATAAGAATTAAACTCAGTTTTGTATTGCATTCCATAATCCTAATAGCAAAATAAATTTATGAGTTGTTCACAACCATTTGTAAAGCTACTGGAGTAGCGCAACTGCTACGAGACGAGCTTTCATAATAAATGACTCTAAGATATATTTAAATTCAACAAAGACTTAATCCGCTCTCGAGGAATTACAGTCGATCGCGAACCTCACAATAAAGTGATACATAAAATGCAAATAGTTAACGAACTGCAATTCAGAACTAGGAATCGTCTTAACCGACCGCCTCCGAGTGGCAACTTTAATTAAACCTAACTTCTGAGATGACATCCCACTCAAGATAATTCTGGCCATCTATAATATGCAGAGATTGCGGGATATTGAGCTCTAACGGTATGCAATAGAAGCGAGCGCGGCGGAAACAAAGGATGGCAGGTTATTATAACTGTTGCGTCCTGCGGCGCTGAATCTGAAACACGATCTCCGCTGTTCTATTCGTGCGGAGGCGCCAACTCACCGACAATTACTTCATATCAGTTACATCAGTGTGATAATAGATTGTGGAAGGAGCGGCTCTTTTTTCTTTGAAATTGTGTTTTCTGGGCTTTGTTATTATTTATGGTCGATACTGTACGCTGATTTCATTGGTGTGTAAAATAATAATTTAGATACGATGTCACTGTGCGATAAAAATAGCTATGTATTTAATAAGAGTTATGTGAAATTGGTATTAGGCAAATGTGTGGATAGCTGTGGATAGGCATTTTATATCTGAAACGAGTGATTTAAAATTTTAAAAGTACTACTTAGTCAGAAAAATGAATTCATATTTTTGTGTTCATTTTTCATACATGTTTTTGATTGAGTAATATCAAAACTTTATGACCTCAAAGAAATCGTAGATAAGTAACGAACAAGGCCACGGAGTGTTAATTTATTCTCGTGTGTCAAAGTTCTCAGAGTTTGTATCAGGGTAATTCAGTATCGGGATTTTGATAATAATTTGCATAATTGTCAATTCTACGTAGAAAATTAGCGTCTCCACCATTACAATGATTGCTTTTTCTCTCCTCGCAAATAACCCTTCTCGTTTTAATTCAGCCTCATTACAAATAGCTATGAATGTTTTATTCCGAACAAAAAAGATCCATCGGAATTTCATTACGATTTCTTGAAGAGCATTTTGTTTTGAGGTTTTGTTCATTATGGCTTTGTTTGTTTGAATTTTCAGAAATGAAATATTTTTATTTGTTTGTTCGTGGCGGGATCCAGAAATAATATTTTGAATTGAAAGTTCGCGGAGTATCGCAAAGACAAATAAATGATTTCTAGAGAATGATTGTATAGGTACTTGTCGTTATATGTAAATAGCAATTCTAATAAACAACAATTTCGCATATTCAAAGCCGATTTGCATTTTAGTTTTATGTTGTTAAAGAAATATGTGCCTGTATTTTTCACTTAAGCTCAAGATGCCATTTTCTAAACTTGAACATATTTTCAATAGAGTAAAAGAAAGAAATTAATTTTTGTTCTTTAACACCTTTTTGAGTACATTTTTTTCTGATGCGGATACGCTGTTACGTCGTAGTGGTGGCGTTGTTATTCGGCAGTTAGATTATTTTTTGTTGAAAACAAATGTGTTTCAAACAACAATACGTAATTTATTTACGAATCACATAATTAGGGAATTTAGGCGAGACCTAACTCCGATTCTGATATAAATTGTTATTGATATAGACGAACTTTTCTTTGGCCGATTCCATAAACTTCTATTGGTTTTTCTTTGTTGCTATAAGAAACAGCTGGTGTTTTCATTATGCCTTTTATATTATTGCCCGGAATCCGCTACGAACAGACAATGCAAGATTACTGTCGGAAGATTATATTGTTCACTTTATATATTTTGTAATGACTTATTCTTCAGTAAAATAGGCTACATTATTTCATATAAGATGACCTTTTGCGTGGTGGAGCGAGGCTCTGCGTGGCACGAAGTGAGTTCTGTGTATAGTCAGCACTGATTACGGCATAAATACGTATAATAATAAAATATATTAAGCAAAAATTGTATATAAATAGAAAATTAACCGATAGTACAGGCGCAGTGAAATCGTAACTAACTGGAGCCCTCAAGAAATCTATACTTATATTATAAAGAGATCTCTGGAATTACCAGTTAGTTTCGTCATGTTTTTTCTGAAATTAACTATTTCTTGAGGGGGCTTATATAACATACGCTACGGTCTTTTGATGCAGCGTAAATCTTATTCATTAATAAGCTACGCCTGTAAAAGTTATTAGCAGAAGATTGAGCTTAATAGTTCATATATCATTAATTCAAATTAGATTTTTAATCATTTTTTATATTCCATTGTATATTTTTTATTAGAATAATGAAAATGCTTTGAAAAAAACTAAAACAAAATCCTTTGTACTTAGAATATTTATGCATCGATATTCTATTCTAATACAAAGAGCTCACACATACGCGGCCAACAACCAAGAACTAAATCGAAACAACGCTAGTCGGGAATTGAATAATTTAACGTTTAAACACCTACTTAGATTGAACGCGAATAAAAACCACTTTAAACCTTTATAAGCAATTCTATTTGTGCGTAAATGATAAGAGCCCATATATATATTTGATTCGCGAGGAAGCCGTGCGGTGGCTGGGGTGGGAGCGTTCGTCACTGCTTCCAACAAAAATTGCAGATCGAAACAAAATTTGATCCTCATTTAATGAAATCTTGGCACAATTTTTAAGGTTTCTTTTCTTTGTTGAAGCTTCTTTCGTTACGGAAATTTGAAGCTTGTTGAAAATTGACTTAACGGTAAAAAACTTAATACACCACTTATTAAATGTCGTTTAGGAAATCTAAATTGGTAGCGCAATTTGTATTTGAGATTCCAAGAAATATTTGTTAAGTACAAGTAAGATTTCTTTACTGATTAATTTTTACACATTTTTGTTTCGCAGAGTTACTTAGACAGTACGAAGTATGGATTTAAAATTGATGTTTAAATTGTAATAAATATAAAAGATGATGGTTTCTCTAAATATTGTAATAATCACAAAATAAAAGATATAACTTTATAATTAGTGCACAATTTTAATTAGACAGTTTCCTATAGAGAGCGAGAAGCGGAAACAGAACAATACTAAGATTAAAAGTAGGAAAACAAACAAGAATTTCTGAGCGTAAAGTTGTCGGTGCGAGCTGCTGCTGCTTAATCCCGGGTTATGAAGCCCGGGATTGTGTCCGAGGCCGGTGTCCGGAATCGCCGTCTTCGATGTCTATCCTACCTTTGAAGATCTGCACGTTTGACATTATGCTTATGTGTCGTCTCTATAATTGGTATTACCAATATTAAGCGTTAAAATCACTACATAATAAAAAATAAGTTTGATCTTAACTATTTTATTTTCGTTGAATAAAATAGAACAAATTCCTTATATCCATTGCAAAATCTATGTCTCTATGATCATGATTGTTTTGGAATGCCGAATTTTATTACAAAGTCTCATTTTATTTTATTTTACTTGGAACCGATTTTATTTTACTCTCATTCTACCAAAGTTTGTTATATATAACACAAATTTAATACTTCCTTTCGTATTACTATGTGAGTGAGCGTCAGTCTTGCAATTGTCCGATTTTTCGATTTGATTACTAATCATAATACAGACTTACAGAATACACCTCGAGTATACGTCGCTTCTCTATTTCAACATTAAATTGTCAAAAAAAAAATATTATTATTGACAGAATTTTGTATCTATGCAACAGTTAATAATTTTTATAGGGTTCAACTGAAAGTGCGCATTATAGAATCTCAACCCCACAAATTAGGAAATGTGTATTATGTGTTAATATTATATGCATAAGCATATAATATATAAAATATGATAATATATACATTATTACTTTACTTTTTACAAAGAACACCTTCAATCATCGACTTCAAGGTCACCTAAAATATTTTTTCCCTACTTAAAGGTGATTTTTGTTAAAATTTCTATGTGTATTTCGTTAAAAAACAAACATAATGATTCAAGAATTTTCGAAGAAAACATAAACATATACAAAAATATACGTATGTACAGCTGAGATGATAAACATTTTTAAATCAGTCAAAATTGGCACATGTGTTTTGTATCTCATGGAGGATGATTCTCTGAGATTTTAATGGAATGACATTTCTTTTAATACATTTTAAACTCTGTAATTAAAATTACACCAAAACTATTTGTATTTATATTATTAACATAAATAGTTAAATTTTATATTTAAACGTAAATTATAAAGTAGAATGATTATAATTGATAGCATTTACTTAGCGAGATTATCAGCTACTATCGGCAATGTTATAGATTCCGCAAACTGCAGCTAATTGATTACGTTCATACCGCTCGCTGCCCTCTGATCTTAATCAGTGTTACGGCTTTGTGTAGATCAAACACGTTCGGAGAGTGATTACTGAATCATTTGTGTCTAAAGAGGTGAAGGAATAACAGATGAAGTCTTCACAATACTATATAATTTCTAGAAATTAATGTATTTTTATACGTTATGAATGTATTACTGGCGTCTTAGCTTCGCTTCGCTCGAGTAAAGTAATCGATATGTAATTGCCGCCTTTGTGTTGATGCCGTTGTTTGACGACACAGTCTATCTGTGTACACACACACACACACGCACACGCATACACCACACACACACACACACACACACATGCAAATGTCAGATTTATTGAGGAAGATTATGAGCTAACAACATACCACCTAAACTCCACCTTTCATAAACGTCTTAAATTAATTAATCTGAACAAAATAGTTGATCGTCTTCCACTTGTCGTCTTAATGTATAATAATCTTCAGTGCTTTATCAACCAAAATAAACCAGGCATTTATAAAATACGTTGGGGCATTAACACACTACAGCGTCTAGTCCCATGGTAAGCTACGAGGCTTGTGTTATGGATACCAGATAGTTGATGCACTACACATATATAACTTTAAAAACATACATATTATAAATATAAACACCCATGAGTGGAGTACAGACATTGTGACATGATTATCACACAAATGAATGCCTTCAGTGGGACTCGAACCCGCAACCGCTGGCACAGTAAGTAGGGTCACTACAAACTGAGCCAAACGTGTCGTCAAAACGTCAACGTAAATTATTGAATTTATGTTAGAATTAATTCAATAATTTACGTTAGTAAAGCTTTATCATGTTATTTTCTATTATAAAAACTGAGCGCATCGCAATATAATAAACTTACGACCAACGATATATGCTATAAAAAACTATATTTAGGAAATCGTACGTGATTAATAGTATTTTTGTGTTCGAAATAAACGTTATTTTAAATGGTATTTTATTGCAGTTTCAAATTCATTGCGCTAAAAACTATGTCAGGCTTTGAATTGGACTGTTTTAAAGTACTGTTTTCAACGCTCATATATCACTATATCTAAAAATAACATATTTTTACATTTAGTAGTAACTGTTACTTTTCTAATTCTTAAAAAAACATTTTTTCTTTGTTGTATTGATGTATATTATACTGTATATTGTATAGTATATTGTAAAAAGCTGACATACTCTCGCTTCGCTCAGGTGCGCTGTAGACATACATACGTTTGCATTTGTAATTGTATTTCATAGACACCACATGAATCACATTTATTATGCACTAAAATATACCAATTTAATATAATATTATAGCTTATTTATAAAGGGCGCTCTGGCGCCATGTATCTTTTAAATCGTTCATAAATATAAATAAAATGTAAATATGTTGGGACATTAACACACAACACCATCTAGTTCCATGGTAAACTACAAATACGAGGCCTGTATGGATACCAGATAGATTGATCCACTACACATATATAAATACAAACATATTATAAATATAAACGCCCATTACTGGAGTACAAACATTCATGCTCATCACATTAATGAATGCCGGCGGGACTCGAACCCGCGAACGCTGGCACAACAAGTAGGGTCACAACAAACTGAGCCAAACGTGTCGTTGAATTTTATACTATCAATTTATAATCTACAAATCTACTCATTTATTTATATTTTAAATGGTATGATTATATTGTCAGCTTTCATCATATGGTTAGTAAATCATAGTTAAACTATAAAGTTACAATATTCGTACATGACACACTAGATAGTCATAATCACTGCTTCAAGTACGTCTGAGAGCAGCTGAAGAAAAATACAATGGTTATTTTTTTAATATTTTTTTATGTTACTTTATATATTGACGGTACAATTGTATATCAAATGTGCGAAATGCATCCATTTTTTAACATTCTATACATTTTTAGTTATTGAAATTATTTTAGAACTTTATTTATTTTAAAGTACGAAAAGAAAACGACTACCTTATCTCTTTATTTTCCTTAGAGAATTGTTAAAATCAAAAGGTATTAAATTTAGTAAGTATAATTGTTATTGTTAATTGTTTTTAAATACCAAGAATTCGCTTAGTATTTCCGTCGCATCCTTATGCAGATTTCTTGGGAGTCATTAGCCAAATACGAAAGTGTATATTCCTAATGCAGTAATTCGATAAATATAGAGGTAGCATACATACACACAGCAATAGTCATTACGAGCAATATTATTACAACGCGACACGAACCAATAATAATAAAATTAGCACTAAAATTACTTAATTGATGTGTTTTTGTGAATAATTTCTAACATTTTATTATAAAAATATTGCAGTGCCCGTCTATTGTTTTAGAAAGCTGTTCTTTGCTGTTATTTCAGAAAGGTGTTGTATTTTCACAAAATAATATTATGATTATTTATTTGTACAAAATCAAAGTCTCAATAACTAAACCTTCGCAAACAGAATTGATTGAACAACATTAAACAAACTTTTACTAGCGGGTAGGTTTGAGCGAAATTGTTATGGAATGTTTACCACAGTACCTACCTGAACCACGAAAATTGCATTTTTTTTTCAAATGCAATTTTCGTGGTTCGTATGCCTACGATATATAAAGATAAATAAAGGAAGCGCTGAGTCACAGGTAGCTGCTAGTACATAATATAATAATATTCAGAAAGTTCGTAACAACGGCACGCCCGAGCTGTGTAAGCGGCGTTTCACGTGAAGCGCTCAGTGAAACATGTTACATTCCCAAATATGATCCATATTTTGGCGAATTTAACTTACGTAAGGTCTGATGTCACTAAATTTTTTATCTGGTGAACCGTATTCATTAAGTTTTGATCGTCTACTTTTTGAATCAGGGTATTTCTGATACGACAAATAACTAGCCTTTTACAAAAATGTTGCTTAGTCTCTTATATTTTAGTACCGTAAAGAATATTAAGTAAATAGGATATGTACGAAGTTATGATTCGAGAGTTAATGAGATAACCGCTACACGTGAAGTGGCCTAAGAGCTTATGTAAGAAGCCGGTATTTAGAGGTGCGCGGTCTATCTTTAGTTACAGACAATATGCAAGTAATTCAAAGGAACAAAATGCAATATTCAACCAAAATATTCCAGAAGTTTAGTTAAATCTCAGCAAGTCTGCAACTCCGGCTGTAAGTGCGCTTTGTCTGAAAGCTTCATGTTACTTCTTCATCTTTATATTGTTGTTAGCTACTCATTTGTATTTACTCAAATATTTAGTTCTATAACAATATTAAATGAATATTTTGAAATACCAAAGAATACTTGTATGCTTGTATTTTGTTAGCTTTGAACCACTGAAGCAATCTCATTGAAATTCGTACAGTGACAGCTAACCTTTCCGAGGCGAACGTAAGTTATTTTTATTCCGGAAAAGGATTCTCGCATTATGTCATTCATGTTGTGGAGTTTTCTTGTAAAATGGATACACGATACAATAGACACTCCATTCGTCGGGCCACTGTAGTTTGTCTAATCTAAGAATGTCTCATTGTCATTCATGTTGCGTCATTAAACTAAGATTTTGAAGAAAAATATCCAAAATTAAAAATATTTATTCTCTAGAAGTTAACAATAGTTTATCTTACTTACAATATTTAAATATAATGTTAAACATAGAATTGTTACCTAGCGGTTTCGATAATTTTATAATATAGTTGATTATTCAATTATTTAATTATATTCATTAATATTATTGATGACGTCACATTAAAATTGTAACTAATTAATTTTAAAAGCAAATAAACGTGTACAAATACAACGTTTTTAGTGATTGGATTCAATTTCTTGGAATTATTTACCTGACTTGTTGTTTTCACTTTGTCGTTTTCGTTTTTTAATTCAACTCACTCCAATTTATATTAAATTTATTACATCATAATGAAAAGAAGACAGCAAAAATGCACTATTTGATTAGACACACCATGACTTTATAAATTAGCGTTATATAAATAGCAAATCCATTAACTGTTACTCTCCCGAAATAATATTCAACGTGTAAGCCGACAGCGAGGGACAATAAAGTCTTGTAGTTTCTTTCACTATCTTTGTGAGAAAATATGAGATTGCCACTTATTTTTTGCTTTACGACAGTGAATTTTGTCCGCACAACCTCATCGTACAAACTGTACATGTGTGACGCTTATTTACAACGTGTTTTGTCTTAGTATTTTGTTGTTATGGTAAAAATGTTTAGGTAGATGTATCTTTATCAAACCTAAATAAAATATGTAATTTCATAATAATACTGTCCTCCTGACGGATTTCGGCCACGGCGGCCATCCTCACTGAGACTAGCTGACCAGTCTGCACATGCAGCGTGTACGCACTCCCTTTTACTCTCAAAGTTCGATGGGACGATACTTCAACACAACCGGTGAGATTTAAGGCGCAAACGTTACGTACTTTCCGAGGCATGAGAATGAAACACCGCCAACTTCTCCTCTCCGGGCTTCACTGGGAATATATTTACCGAAAAACTCAGTAATTAATCATGGCTCGATCCGGGACTCGCACCCAGGACCTCCGGATAAGAAGCCGTACAGCCGAGCTACTAGAGCCACCGAGACGGTTGAAAATAAAAAGATAGGCCACAGCAAGAGTCGGCTCTACCGTTGTCCCTGGACTCGCAACGAGCGTAGAGCTAATGTCAAAGCAGCAAATTTATAGAAATTTGCTAAGTCGCCACGTGACTTGCGACCAGCTCGCTGAGTTGTAGTTGTGATGGATTCCCTATTCCATGCGGAAACAACTTACATAGGTTTTGAAAAATATATACATACATAAGTCATATGGCTTCTTGAGTTCGAAGTTCGAACATTAAATAGTTTTTTCTTGCTTCGATTTGTGTTTTTTTTTTCTTATTTATTGACGATTTTTGCTGCGAGATGTATTCACATCTTAATGTCTTCGTACAAACTTGCATCAAATGTTTTCGCTAGCTCCGTCATATTATGTTTCTATTTAATTCAAGTAAATTTTAATAATTGTCTCGTGGTATGACGGTAGCGGTACAATGAAAAGTTTGTTTGTTATATTTTGGTCGAATGAACCCGTCAAAAACATTAAATCAAAATGCTGCTGACACATATTTAGATGAAAATTTTCAATTTCTTCGATGAAAACCATATTGGACCAAGAAATTTAATCAGTAACATACAATCCAAACGATTCAATAGATTTGTGAAATTACCAAAAGAAATAGATTATATCATTAATGCATAGACATGTTTTTATCGTGGTGTGTTACCGTGGTGTATCACGCGAAAAGTGAAAAACAGGCAGATGGTATCTCGCTTAACTCTCTAGCAAATTTCAGGTTTAAATGAAAAATAAATTTCAGGTTAAATATGATTAATACCTCTAACGAAATAAAACAGTTAAAAAAAATAAAATACGTGTAATTTGTATAAAGTAATCGGATCAGTTCGCCGATGGATCAGTGGCCCGTCGACAAAGGTGCTCTGTCAGGCGGCCGGTGACCGGTGAACGAGAATTGGCCGTGTGCCATATATTCACTCTATTTTTTATCAGCGCGACAACAGAAAATTTATTCTAATTTTTACGCTCCCAAAAACTTTTTAATTAAACGTAACTGTGTTTGTAACTCTCGTGGTTATTAAATATTTTAATATAGCTTCATAGAATCGTATTGCAATTATAATACGAGGTAGACAGCATGCGAGGTTATATTTATTACTTAGGTACTGAGGTTATCTTACTGATAAATTATATAATATAAAAAATGTGTACGATGTTACATATATTACTCGAATTAAGACCATACAGATAGTAAAATTTTAAAATCTGAGCCTGGAAGTAATCCTGGCTGTTAAATTCAAACGAGCTCGTAGTCTACCAGTAGTCTCTACAGCGCGGAACAAACGGGTCGCGAACAATGCAAAGCGCCGAAACGGCATCGGCGGACAGGTTGAGAAATGATAATGCAGAAGGACGCGCTCTCCCGCGCCGGGCTGCGGGCCTGCGCTCTACAACGGACTCTACAGTCGAGGGACAGAGAGACTGCGGCCGCGAGTGAGTGCTTCATTACGCGGCCGCGCTCGGATTACGTTTTTATTTCCGCCTCCGCACTAAAGCTGCTCAGAATATTCACGTATCGTTAAAAATTCCAGTTTGCGACTCCCGTGTTATCTCTTAGTATATTTCTGGTAGCCTCGAACCAGACACTAAATCGATTTTTGGAAATGTAGAAAACAAATATGTTTAACGATTTATGTAATATGAAATGAAAGCTTATAGGACAGTAGGAGATAAGTGGTAATGACCTCGATTGAGAATTAAGTGAAGCGGGTTCAGATCACGGGTTTTCCACCTTTGAATCATTTTCAAAATTATAAATTAACGCTTCCGCATATAGTAATGTAAAACATGTCTAACTATCATTGAGGGGTGGCCTTTGTCGAGCAGTAAGACGTTGACTGATTATAATATATAATTTTAGATTATACTAAAATTTATTATTTGTTAATTTACTAATTTGCACTATTACAGATCTTAGGTTTCGACTTTCTAGTCCCGTATTGAAAAAAAATTGTGGTATACTCCTGCGCTTTTATACTATAGTTCTATATTACTTTACTATACACACAGTCTCGCACTCCAGCTGAACTGCTGTTTTATCTTAAATGTTTGAAGTTAAATTCCTATCCATAAACAATGATATATATATATGAATATTCGTCATACTGTTTGTATATTTTTGTGGGGATTAGATGAAAAGGAGTGAAAAGCGTTATATATGTTTTGTAGACATTGAGCTTTAGCTGTGACCTACAAATACAATTTAAATTCAATTTTAATATTATCTTGTAACTTACTTATCAATCAAAACTACTGATTATTATCAATATTATAATTGATAATTATCATAATAACGTCTGAATGAATAATTTTTATCAGTGTTTACATTATTTCATTGTCTGCATGTAGTGAGTGTGAAGCCGCTACGTGCTCGGAGCAAATAGCATCCAGGAGACCGCTCTCTGCGCCCCGATTAATTATGGGCTTAGGCTTATTAATTATATCATTATCGAGGCACCACTATCATATAACTATTGCGTTTCATTGGGATTACTGTTTTGATTGATTAGATCTGTAAATGATTAAATCACGGCTGGATATTTACATTTCAAGAGTTTCAACACAAATGAATCAACATTTTCAATTATGCAAAAGGTAAATATTTTCGGCAATTTCATCCATACTATACTAATATTATAAATATGAAATTGTGTTTGTTTATTTGTTTGTTTGACCTTCTTTCACGTCGAAATGAAGAGACGGATTAGTGTATAATGTATGATTTTTTGTGTGGAGATAGTTGAAGGGATGAAGAGTGACATAGGCTACCTTTTCCCGCGAGAGATTATCTAGTTCCCACGGGAAGACACGTTATAATAAATAATAAATAAATATGTTGGGACATTAACACACATTACCATCTTGTTCCATGGTTCTCCACACAAAACATCACGCCAATCCGTTACTCCATTTCGACGTGAAAGAAGGACAAACAAACAAACAGACTTTCACATTTATAATATTAGTATGAATATATCATACGACTAAAATTCTATTTATAATATTCTAGCGACTTACCCTCGCTTCGGTCGGGTGCGACCCTGAGTGTTTATATAGAAAAAATAGTTATTGTGAGCGTAACTTGGAAAAAGACACCTACTATCGCAAAATTTTTAAGACGTACAGTTTTCTAGTACATTGGTTATACATACGTATCTATCTCTAAAGGTTGTTATACATACATATCTATCTCTAAAGGTTTAGCCAACGTTAGCTGTTGCGCTGCGAGCGATTAATTTTTTTTTTATTAGAAATGGGCTCACTCTTGACCTTCATCTTAGCTCGAAGGCACAGATAAGGTCTACGATCTAGCGAGTTTGCCCAGGAGAAGCCTGTTATGATATGTTGTAAACGGCAATTTTGATCTACATTAAATGCACAACCTATTCTTAAAAATTTCTTCCAATTTTACGGGAGATTTTTTTCTTTAAATTTATACGAGACCATCCTCGAGCCCAATAAATGGCCTATTTGGCCTGAAAATTAGCAAATATATACCTGAATCAGTAACATCCTATTTTTTGAAGTGGGTGAAAATACTTGAAATCATAGAAGACAATATTTATGTGTGCGTAGTTTGTAGGGTAGCTTTTTACTTATATTATTTTTATATTTTACTATTTACTAGATATCTACACTATTTACAATTATGGAATATTCTAGCTATAATAAAAACGCCGCCATAATCAAAAAGCTGTAATTAGATCAAATTAGGTCTATCTAAGGCACGGGCATATGGCCTATGGTGTTTAATTCAAGTAAAAAGTTTAATTCACGATTGCAATTAAAATAATTAAAACTTGGTTTTGTTTTCATTTTTTGATCACTTAATTAGTAATTCACAGATCCAGTCATAAACGTGTACGGGATACATAAATCAGCGGCTCTCTGGCGACGTTCCAACGCCATCTCTCCACCGGACTTTCCGAAGGGGTTTTATCGCTTCGAGAAAGCCATCTCGTTTGTTTGGATTAGGGAAAGAAAGAATTTAAATGATAATGCCACAATTAAATATGTATTTTATCGTTGTGGCGAGCAACAATAGTACTGGTTATATTGTAGCTATGATATTTTATACTTTTCTACTGTTTTTACTTTGAATGTTATAATTTATGAAGAGTTTTATATTCTAACTAAACAATATAATTGATGGATAAATTATTATTGTTTTCATATAAATTTATATTTAATATATTTGTTTTGATAAAATATAAAAAGTTTTATTTTACAGCCATGCAAGGGTTTCTCTGGGTCTATCGGCAGTTCAGTTCAATGGGATAAAACTATTGTATTGTGATCAGGATTACACATACTTTTAATCGATATGTATTTTAGAAGTAAATTAAAATCGACTATAGCACACACAAATAGCTTTATTAAGTACGTAGAAAAATAAAAGTTAAATTTATACCTTTTGTGTTCAAAAAAGGCATTTACATGTAAAATTATTATTAAAATTTCAAAATTAATGCGTTAAAGATTGAATTTTTAAAGTGCCTATTCGTCATACTGTTTGTATATTTTTGTGGGGATTAGATGAAAAGGAGTGAAAAGCGTTATATATGTTTTGTAGACATTGAGCTTTAGCTGTGACCTACAAATACAATTTAAATTCAATTTTAATATTATCTTGTAACTTACTTAACAATCAAAACTACTGATTATTATCAATATTATAATTGATAATTATCATAATAACGTCTGTGCTAAGTAATAAAATATTGACTTTGTAATTCAATGAAGTGAAAAAGATAACATAAAGTTTGAGCTTTCTGAAGTATGTAGTTTCATGTAGTTTAGTATTTTACTTAAAAATATTACAATGTATCACCATTTATTATAGTTAACCTTGTAGATAAAAAATCGATTGTGTTTTCGTAACATTTACAGTTGCCACAATAAGAGTGATAACACTTTAAAAGGACAGTACTTTATCCTTTTGTAACATTTAAACGAATATCTTCAGGGTATAAAATCTTTTCTTCGCAAGCTTTCTAAAAAGTGTAAAAAAGTTTCCAAATGGCCAGGTACTTAAGTATATGAAGCGTTCGCACTAATCTCGAATACTTGTATACAAGAAATGGCCCTGGAGGAGAGCCGTTACTTGAGGCTATCAGAAACACGAGCATAATAAACGATCCTACTGAGAGTTTGGTCTCAGTCTGTAAGGCTTCAGCCCCACAAACAGCTACGAGCTATACGATTATGAGACTTTCGTATATAAGAGAAAATAAACAATATAAAACATTATTGACGTATAGACATGTTGGGACATTATAGGAATATACATTTTGTTTGTTAGTTAATGAACAGTACTTAAATATTCTTCTGAAGGTTTTATTAATTAGTTTTATATTTGTACTTACTACTAAGTCAGCTAAGTACAAACATATATAACATTAATTAATCAAGTCAAAGTAAGAAACAAAAATTGATACAAAATTACGATAATTTCAATAGATAACTTTATACTCGCATTAGCGGCTCAGCCTCGCTTCGCTCGGGTTCGTCTTTAGAAAAACAAAAACAAATCTATCCCACGGAAACCGTACATTTTCCCAATAAAAAGTAACCACGTGCTATTCCAGACTGTAATCTATCCCTGTGCCAAATTTCATACAGATTCGTTAAGCCGTTCTGGCGCGATTGAGTAACAAAACATCAGAACACCTGAACTTTCATATTTATAATATTAGTATAGAGTACAATTTGTTGTTCGATAATTTAAAAAATAATAACAGAAAAATAGATCATATTTAAAACCTGTTTAAAAAGGAAAATAAAAAGCGTTTATAAGCTATTATTTATAATTTAACATTTGTGACTTTGATTGAAAATTCCACTTTAAATAAGTTAGTTTCTATAAAATGTTCAACGATAGCCCTATATGTTTACTGACTTGTTCATAGTGGTTTCAAGCTATACGATTTACGAAACTTGTTTTTACATAACATACTGGTATATTTCACATATACTTTGTTTGATATTGAATTGAATCAGCAACTTTCTGTCGTCTATTTAACGAAAAAAAAAATAGCTTGAAGAATATTACCGTCCAACATACTTGTATGGAGTATTTCTAACTACAGTCCAGTGACAGTTATTATATAATACGTCTATTTTGAAACCAATCATGTTCTTTTCTGGTGATAGTTAATAATCCAACCAAAAGCAACAGTAGGCCCTTATGTCTATGTTCATTTAAGACATAAAACTGAGGCAATCCGGGCTTTTGCAACTAAAAACGTAATTGTGAGTACACGTAAAGTATCTTTTATTTCCGTGTGCCCAATACTAACAGTAACACGTAACGCGATATGAGCAAGTAACCGATCCCCGGGCGGTAGTTAGTGCGTACAAAAAGGACCTACATCGTGTCGGTCGGCCTGTGGCCTCGTGGCCGATGACCTCGTCTGATCCTTCCACATTATACGAGTTGATTAATTAAAATTCCATATTTGCTATCGATTGGTTTACAATTTTTGAGTACTAAATTAATATTTTTTGTTAACCTCTTAGATAGGTATAAGTTATATTGATTTGTCTCTTCTAAATAACGCTATTTTTTAATTAAGTTCGTAGTAAGTTTAGTTTTTATTTAACTTGTCTCTTGGCTCGATAACTACTAGATTGTTTTTAGCTTTAAAAAAGTTTAATACGCATTGTATTAGTACGTAGAATTTTTTTGCAATATCACAAAATCACGTCCTGCAATTATATTTCTCGAACACAATACGAGTCGCGCGAGATGTTCACTTCTGACAAGTAGTAAGCTGAAATCGCATTTCAGTGTTGTAATATGCAACTCGCAAGTAGCGGCCGCGCTGGGAATGAGAAGCTCCGATTTATTAGTTGATTGCGATTCATAGATGTAAAATTATTTATTTTATTAAAATTGCGTACAATTTGTATGGAAAATCTCTAATTATAATTTAATATTACAACATACAAGATTTTGTTTCAGTGAATATTTTTTTAGAATATTGTAGTACTTTAGTTTGGTTCAACCACAACTAAAAACCGTATAGATGAATCCATAACTACATTTTTCGGTCGAGTCGTTTAGGACGACAATGATTATAAACACACGCGCACCAGAATTTTATATAATATGCTTAAAGGTATACATTTGACATCACTTTCTCATGTACTTATATGTATAGTTGAAATTTCCTAAATATTCATATTATATTATTGAAAGAAAATGTAATTGAAAGCCCTATACAAAAATTAACACCTATCGATAAAATAAATAGGTATCACAAACATCATTCGAATGATATCGAATGGTTGGATTTAGTCTCTAAGGTTTTATGAAGGCAGTGTATCAAACGTGCAAATTGGAGTCGTTCCTAACAGCCGTCATGTCCCGCGCCGTGACGCGGTGATGGGTCGTCGTAATGAAGTGCCCGTCGATTGTACTTACTCGCTCGTCGAATGTTATTGGATACTCTCAGTGAAATAGTGCTTATATATATGCGAGAAAACACGTTATAATACAACCCAAAAATTATTTATGATCAGAATTACTTGAAACTTCGTATTAATTCTCCTCAATAAAATTAAATAAATATGTGTTGTAGCATTTTTCGAAATTCTTCCCATAAGGGTAAAATAGGGAATGAAAGTTTGTATGAAAACTACTTTTTTAGCGTTTTTTTGTAGTTTTAGCGCGAGCGAAGCTGCGGGTTCTGCTAGTGTCATGATTTAATTATTTAAATTACACATTGTAAGGTATATAATATCTAAATCGTGTCACTTAGCGTTTGCTTCGCAAGTATAATAGTACACTGTAAAAGTATTTTTAATTTATATTATTTTAATTAAAAAAAAATATAAAATATATTTATGAAAAGTAAATATAAATTAGGTATTAAATTTTTCAAGTACTGCCTGAATCATTGCTCTTGGGTGCTCTTGTTGATCTAGAAAATTCTGAATAGTCTCATTAAATTAATAAATAAAGTGGAAACAGAGTTTTCTTGCTAATATTTTAAATGTAAAAGTTTCTTTGTCAGTGTGTCCTTATTTCGCGTAACGACGAAATAACGGATTATAGCTTCTTTTTTTATGCCGCTTGTAGGCTGCAAATTGTTAGAGCTCGGCTATTTATAATCCCGTGAAATTGATTGCTACATAATATGAGTCTATTGCAAAGTATTTTTGGCGAAATGAGGTTGGATCAAATATGTATTCCAAAAAGATATAATTTTCGCTTCCGACGCGAGTACTGTAAGGTTTTAATATAATCAGCTTAATGCAAAATTTATCGTGCATTTCGGCAGCCAGAACAATGTATATTAAAGTTGAAGTATAACAATCGAATAAAACTTCATATGCGGTTGCGATCGCATTTAATTTGGACGTCCAGCTCGCGTCTGCATCAAGCAAAACTGCCGAGTGAGCGTGCAGCTATGACGCATGCTAATGCCGATATCGCCGTCGCTCGCTACTGCCCAACTTTCAATTGGAGTTGAATAGAACAACAATTACGAGAACTCCGGTGTGATTACAACTTACGCCACGTGAAATTGACGTTTCATTAGAATGGATAGTTTCGGGCATCAAGTGATCTACTGCTACTGAAATGAAGTTTTACTCGTTCATATGAAAAACTAGCGGTTAATCTTCTCTTGTCGCGGTTGTGACCATATGTTTTCTTTTGTAGGAACATTGAGTTCCATTTTATGGCAATTTTTATTACAAACAGTGGCCTATGTTTTTCATAAAACTTGTGATAGTCTATCGGCGTAATATATTTTATCTAAATCCGTCCAGCTGCAACACTGAAAGAATAATAAAAACACACATACACAGCCATACACGCGTTTAAAATTATATGGTAATAGTATATTAAAAAAGTTTGTTATCTTGCTTGTTGCGTATTTAATTTGGTCGCTGTGGCTAAATTTCGGATGTTTAGACATGACAGTTTACAGAATGGGATCTAAAAGTATATTCACACTCATTCTCTGTTTATCATTGTCCACAAACTAATCCGTACGATCTAGTCAACCCCACGTATATTTGAAGCCGGCAGTAGCAACTGTCCGCGACCAGAGTGCGGCCAGGGGGCGGGCGGTAGGGCGATTGGGCGGCAGGGCGGCAGGGCTAGAGAGACGCCAAGCGGCGAAAAACCAGCACTAGTCGTTTGATTTATGCCCCTTCGTTGTGTTAATTCGAATTCTCGCTTCCCTGTTCGAAGCTGGTAGTTGCATATTGGATTCATTTGTTTCGTCGCAAATAAACAGAATAATTGATAATAATTTCGATTACACAATTTAATGTTTTATTTAAATTACCTGGTAAAGAAAATGTTAGCCACCATTTACTATCAACTGTAGAGTTTCTGTAAGTGCTTTTTGTCAATCTAGATGTATAAGTTTTTAAGTTTGTCGCTGGATCTATTAGTATAAATAGTTTCAAATAATTAGTTTAAATAACAAAAGTTTCATTTTTTATACAATATTGTTTCTGAAGTTTAGTTTTATATTTGAACTAGCGACTCTCCTTCGCTCCACTCGAGTTCGTATAATATATAAATATAACGGATAGTATAGATTTCTTAGAGATGATATATTTTCCCACAGTGAAAAGTATCTTATATGTTGAGCCGGATAACCAGCTATCAACATACCCATCAAAATCTGTCCAGTGGTTTTCTCATGATGCGTTCCCAGACAGACAGAAAGTCAGACAGATAACATTTCCAAAAACGACAAATTCGGTCTCTGTATCGATATTAATGACTATTTCAATAGATTTTCCAAAAAATATTTAATGTAATTATATATTCGACTCAGAAATTTATCATACGTATAGATCTACGAATAAATTGTTATTTATTCGTAGGTATAGATAGATTATTCATACTATTGTACGAGTTTGCGACTAGCCTCATAAGTTATTAGCTATAGTCAAATATACAAATTGTGTAATATTCCAAAAATTTTTGCAATATATAATGTAAGGTATCGTTTAAATACGAGGTGGGAGTCGTAAGCTGCAATCCCAAAGATACGTGAATATCTGTAAAGCTTTAGTGCGGGGCCGGAAATAAAAACATAATACAATCGCGGCCGCATAATGAAGCAGTCACTCGCGGCCGCAGTCTCTCTGTCCCTCGACTGTAGAGTCCGTTGTAGAGCGCAGGCCCGCAGCCCGGCGCGGGAGAGCGCGTCCTTCTGCATTATCATTTCTCAACCTGTCCACCGATGCCGTTTCGGCGCTTTGCATTGTTCGCGGCCCGTTTGTTCCGCGCTGTAGAGACTACTGGTAAACTACGAGCTCGTTTGAATGCATTGAGGGAGGATTAAGCTTATTTGAGAATTTGAATAATTTAAACAAATAGCAAATTAAAATTAGATTCATTTGATCTAAATGACTCTCGCTTACTGCTTCAGGTAGTTTCATAAAACTGGTTTAACAGAACATGCTAGATTTAGTGTTGTTAATTTTATTAAATACAAACAACTTCGTGGTACATAGTCTAATGGAGATTCTATAGCTTGAACTATACCTATTCAAAAAAACTTCAATCCCATATCTGAGTAAAAAAGGCTTTTTATCAAGAAACTCATAGAAGCAGCTCAAAGTTTAAACGCTGACAATGTTGCATCACCTGGCGAAGGTGTTCCTGTATTTGTAAATACATTTAGCTCCCTTTAAGTTGCCTAGAGTAGCCCGCCTTCAACAAATTTGGACATGAGGACATTATCATTATGTACCTACGAATGAATAATAAGTCGTACATAGTAATATGTAAACCATGCCAGATAGACTCTCACTTTTATATATCATTTAATTTTTTCCTTTAAAATATTAGTAAATACAACGCTATGAAGACGCAAGCCACTAATATAATAAAACGACGTGGGAAGGGAGTTTACAGAAATAAATCTTAACGTAAAAACAAGTCATCTAAGTAAGAATCCGCTGCAGACTACGGATGGTGTATATTTCTTTTAGTTTTGTTTTATTTTATACCTCGTAAACCTGAGGAAAGTTTATTTTATTCATATTTTCGGGAATTTTGTCTTCATTTCACTGATTTAGGGTTTGTGATATTATTCTTAATATAAATTCCTTGCTCAGACTCCAGTTAAAGAGTGAAAAATAAGGTTTTTGAATGTTTTTAATTATTTTTTAAAGCTTTATTATAGTATTTATTATTTTAGTGTCACTAAGTATCACGTATTTTATAAATTTATAAATTTTCAGTGGTAAATTAAAATTGTTTGTCCTTAGTAAATGAACTTATAAGTAAAATTTTATTTAAAAGTAAAATAAATAATGTAAATATTCAATACAGAAAACTGAAAACACAGAACTTCAATAATCTGCTCTGCGATTTTAAGTATTGTTTCGTGTGAATGACCCGCGGTTGGAAAAGAAATACTTTTTGCACTCGAACTATAAGTTATTAAAAATAAAAAAAATGAAAAGCGACTTTAAAACACTAAAAAGTAAAAAACAACGGAATTAATGTTTTTATTTACTATAGATACCTAATCAGGTATTTTCGAAGTCGGTGCTAGCCGACAATGCTTTAAGATATGAATATCTAATAGGTAAATATAATAAGACACGAACTTTATAGTTGAAAATATTATTATACCTACATCAATTTGTGATATAAGCTTTGCTTTGATTTGTATCGGCTGGCACCGACTACGAAAATATCTGATTAGGTATCTCCAGTAAATAAAAAGTTCAAATTAATACTTTCTTAGATTTACGCGAATATTGAAATTTTAAATTAAAACTATCTTTTCGGATTTTTTCGCGGATTTATTTTGACTCTTGGTTCCCGACGTTTCGAATGCTTTACAGCAATCATGGTCACGGGAGTGACTGAGGTGTTTGATGTCTCTAAGGTGTAGTTGTTACAGACAGCCTGCCCACAAATAAGGACACAAAAGAGAAGAATATGATATTAAAATTAAGTCGAAGTACAAGTTCAGACTGTTGCTATTTATTTACATAGATAAGCTTTAAAATTAAAGCTTGATATGTGGCGTTCGAATGAAAACTTCGACATTTTCTCTGCAACTAGTCGTCGCTAACTTTCGTGCTCTGCTTCGAGCTAAAAGTTATGTGGCTTTGGTTTTGTTAGTTTCATCGGTTTTAAATTTATAACTTTATTTAAAAACTTGCATCGTAACTGTGTAAGAAAATACACTTTATAAAATATTTTTTACAAATATAGGATATGATTTGCGAAGTTGCTACTTTCAGAAAATCTCGATAAGTGCTCAACTGAATGCTTTGAAACGTTATAAATATATAGGACATTCTCCTGCTGGCTGATAATTAAAACCTTTCAATGTATATTTTTTCCAGTCATTCAATACCAAAAGTTATCTGAATGCACTCATAGCTCTTAATCAAACGAGTCCTCTTTAAAGTACAAAACCCATGGATTTGCAGCGGTCCTAGATTAACGACGTGACGATAGCGCTCGTTCATGCCATTAAAGTACTGAAAAGATTGCACTCTATTAAGGACTCGCAATCAATATCAGAATCTTTTTATTTTCAGTAAACAACACCTAAGTTTTGTCGAATGTAATATGTGAATTAAAATATAAATAACGATATAAATAATTATTTGCATACGAAGTAAGCTAGAAAATAAGATTTGATTAGTATTGTTTTCGAAATGAGTTAAAAAATTTAGTTAGAACATAAATAAAAATGGGGTATTGAAAGTTTACTGACATTCTTTAGCTTTATTGGCCTGAAAAATCATTATCCTGTATCATCATTCACCGTAAAAAATTACCAATCACTTTATTAGGTTACAGAGAAAGATTACAAATTACTATACAAATAAATAGAATAAGAATAAAATAAATATATAAGAATAGCATAAATAGAACTAGAGTAATTTTGTAGAGGGGTATATTTTAAAACTTAGTTTTGCGTATAACATTAGTTTTATAAAATCACATATATTCCAAATTAGTGATCTTAAAATAAAATAATATTTTTCAATTAATGTAAGAATGAATTCGACTATGTTATATTTTTTTATAATTATGGTTATGTTTTTTGGGAAACCAATTTTCACCAATAATTTTGACTTAGTCAAAATCATTAAAGTAGTCTGAAGGGGCGGAACTACCACTTATATACAAGAATTTGTATTATTTTTAAGACTAGTTATATTTTATGACATAACAAGTGGTGATGTCATTTGCCAGAGACTCGCCGCGCGACCGAGTAAAGCAGTTTGCAACTCCGACAAGTCCTTCCCTTGTGGTTGGAAGTTAGCGCATTTTTGCTACAAACACAGTTAGCTGTACTCTTTGAGATTTTCAAATGTACTCAAGAACTGCGAGTATTATCAGTTCATATTGAAAAAAATATATAGAAAAAAATGAATTAAATGAAATCGGAATGAATCTTCGGTTATCTCAGGTTTATCCGCCACCGCTGTCGGTCCCGCGCTAACCTCATCTAAGTCCTGACATTGACGCTTTTTATATTATCAGCCCAGAGCTGGACTACGACTTTGTGTTGAGTTCTTAGAAGCAACACAGTTATCACCTTAGTTCACCAGTCGTCGTGTCTCCGTGCTAGGAGTCTCATCCATTTCCATTCTAATTTCATGGTTCGATTCCCATCGTATCTTTTAACTTTGTCCGGCTTCGGAACTCGATGCTGGAATATAGAGTTTATATAGAATTAATATATTTTATTAGCATATGCGTCTGATTTTTCTTTATTTTTCTATTTATAAGGAATATATTTAAAACATAAAGGAAAAAACTTTTTAAGAAAAAAATAAAAACCGACTTCAAAAAAGCACTAAAAAGTAAAAAATAACTGATTGGTAGTTTTCATTTACTATACATACCTAATTAAATATTTTCGAAGTCGGTGTGCTTGGCTTGGTATCGGCTGGCGCCCAAACTCAAAGTATCTACTATTAGCCGTTGAAGAGTTCCACCTATCCACCTTCTGGCCTTACTATCAGATCATGTCAACGAGACCGAACCACTGCACTATCAGCGGAAATAAAACACTTGCAAAGTTGCAAGTCAATATTACAATTATTAGAAGTAGGTTAAATTCATCATTAGCTATTTTTCCACCCTTAGGGATGGTATTATTATTTTTAATTTAAATGGGACCAATTTGGAACTATGTACACGTTAAAAAAATGTCCAATTCGGTTAATAAATAACGGAGTTCTGAGGTAACAAACATTAAAAAAACATACAGCCGAATTGAGAACCTCCTCCTTTTTGAGGAACTCGGTTGAAAATGAAACTTAAGTACCTACTTGTCATACGTTTACACTTATAATAATGCAACGAGAAGACACTTTTGTCCACAAGTATTAATTACATATCGCTTAATAAACACAAGCTGTGTATAAGAGAGCTGTACACTACCCAGTATAGTATTATATAATCTGTGACACTACTAATTAGAGTTAGATTTATAATATAATTAAAAAAGTTATTTAAAGTCATGATGTTTGATGCACTCAATAATTAATATATAAAATTCTTCTGTATGTGTGTTTGTCACCTTACTCCTCCTGAATGGCTGGACCGATCTGGATAAAATTTTGTGTGCATATTTCAATGGATAGGTGGCGCTGCAGTCGGTGTGTCAAAGAGTTTCTTTTTTTAGTAGTTAGAACGCGAGCGAAGCCGCGTGTACTGCTAGTATAATATAATAAATAAAATAATTTCCTAAAATATTCTGTGTAATAGTTTCGAACGTTTAGAATTTATAGGTATCGTTGCGTAGTTGCGAGAAAAGAACGTCTTTACATGATAATAGCAGCCTGAACCATGCTTAAGAATAATGGCAAATAAAGCCGCGGCGGACCGCAGTCAGACGCATGGAAAAAATAAGCTGAAACCCATTAGTGTAGTATCCACAGTACATTATACATACACTACAGGGTACTTAGGGCGATACATATAGATAGATATGAGTTATTTGTTCGACGAATATTCTAAAGAAATTAGCTAATGGAATATGTCATAATTATGTCGTATGTATGTATATGATAACACAAAATTTTAAACGACTTAAATTGTGTTACAAAAAATAAATAGTTTTTATATATAATAATTTTAACTTCGATACATTGCGGCTGGCAATTCCATGCTAGAACATTTATGATAGATTGCTATTGGTGGGAACGCGACAGAATACTTTCAGAAAGAAATGTACATTACGAGAAGAATTTAGAAACTTCTAATAGTATTGTTGTAGGAAAAAGGGTTTCTTTTGTTTTATGTATATAAAGGGCGACAGTTTGTCGAGTGATGGTGATTGAGTACGAATGCGAAGTTAAGTGAAAGTTGAGAAGGGACTTTTCGAATTAAGTATCCAATCGTGATGATATGTTTTACAATATTATGATAATATTTTTATATACACAATATTTGGCAAATTTAATATAGAAAAATATTAAATCGATGTCTGTCCTCAAAACATTTTGAGGTCGAACGGTTATATAAAACTATATAATCGAATGTCTCCTGATTTCACGCCTAATATAAATAATAATGCATAATATATGATAGGTGAAGTAAAACGTCCCAAATTCCATCGAATCTTGCGACCCTCTCTGTGGAGGGGCCATTATGCCGAGGCACGGCCGCTGCCATTCTTAGTGATTTAATTTCCTTCTATGACGCAAACTTATTTTATACCATAAATTATGAAATTTTGCACCTTACAGCTTGGAAATAACATGATATTCCAGGCATCGGCCACGATGGTTCTGTAGCCAGCGTTTAGGATTTGTTATTGGCAGTTATATGCCAAGTTTCATGTTTGTAACGCCCGTAAAAGGGTTGGGACTGTCCAATATTGGAGATTGCTTATTTAATGCGACCTAGAACGTTTCAATTACTGCTTCATCATCATTTTTTAATCGAAATTTTATTCTTTACTAATTAAAACGAATATTTGATATTTTAAATTTTAAACATTTCAAATATTAAATAATTTCGGATTTTCGGTGCTGTCTGTAACAAATATATAATGACCTTTGAGACATCTAAGACCTCAGTCTCTCCCGTGACCATGATTACTGTAAAGCATTCGAAACGGCTGAAAATAAATCCGCGAAAAAATCCGAAAAGATAGTTTTATTTATAATGTCAAACATCCGCGTACATCTAAGAAAGTATTATTCAATATCCAATACATCCCACACCACAATCCACAGTAACTACCAAAATTTCTTTATTTGGCTTACTACTCATACTTTTAATAATTGATATCTCAGAAATATACCTATCTCTATATGTTTACTACTAAAGCAGAGATAACAACTGAGGTATAATGTTATAGTTTATGTTTTTCGCGAAAAAACAATCAGTAATACGATTTATGTTAAAATATTTTTTTACGAAAGAATTAGAAAAAGTTATTTTTTTTAAATTAAGTCTCAAGTTTTTATAACCTACTTTAGAAGAACAAATACATTGACAATTGAACAAACACATACATACATTAATTGTCAAATCTCTGGCAGAATGTATTGCGTGTGTTATCGCAACAGAGAAAAAAAACATTTTTAAAAATCCACATTTGTCAAAGATTCATAATTAATCTTTGATAATTTTGAATTGTTCATATATGTTTTTCAAATATTAATTAATTTATTTATTGAGAATTAAAAAAACGTCTAATAAAGCTCATTTGGCGTGTATATTGCAGGTGCGGGCTGAGGAGCGTCGCTCGGAAGGTTTTATTTAACATCAGTTCCGGCCCTTATTACTCAGCTAATAATTATCCCTTATGAGGATTCAGATTGCCCTTTCAACCTGTAATTGGATTAACCATTCTCTTTTACGTCCGGAATCGACACGCGTGATGTGCTTACAGCTCCACTAAATGACCTGCTCGAGACACAAATTTAAAACGTAATTAGTAACTGTTAAAGTTGAATTTTCTATGTAACAGAAGTAAATTTAAATAATGTAATGTTGAAATTAGACAACAACCGGGAATCTAATAAACTCGTACACGTTTTAGTAAATTTTACGTAATTTTCCTGTATTACAGGCTGTGAGTCGAGCGCGGGGACGTTATCGCGCGCTGTCACGGATATTGTGGCGAATTAATAGCTATGATCGTACTATACAGGTTAGCTATCTCATTAATACTATTATATAATAATATAATAGGCGAATCTTGTCCAAACTTAGGGCCATGGATTTGGGTCTTGCATGTTTTTAGCCACCTTCCAAAAAGGAGGAGGTTCTCAATTCATCGGAATCTTTTTTATTTTTTTATGTATGTTCACCGATTACTCAAAGACGTCTGAACCGATTTGAAAAAAAATTTTTTTTGAAGGGTATACTTTCCAGGTGGTCCCATTTAAATTTTATCGAAATCGGTCGAGGGGGTTTTTTATAAAATCAACAATAAATTATTTTTTAATGCTTAATCGAATATGTTATAAAAAAACTTTCTTCTTAAAAAATACCTGCTTATTACGTCTACACTAAAAATGCAAAAATAAAAACTTAAAAAAAGAAATGGGTTCCAGACACAAAAATGTAAAAAATAATTAAATGGGGGGTTTCATTTAGAATAGATACCTAATCAGATATTTTCAGCCAACAATATTTTACGATATGAATATCTAATGGGTAAATATGATTAGGTATGACCTCTAGTTATAGATAAAATATTATACATCAATCTGTGATGTATTTTAGGTATCGAAATATATTAGATTTGCTTTGCATCGGCTGGCACCACTTTGAAAATATCTGATTAGGTATCTATTCTAAATGAACACCCGTCTTATGTCTAGTAGTGGATGAAAGCAGGCTGATTATGATGATGCTTTTGTGTTGGAATCTATTCTTTGAACCTTTAAGAAGTGTGCCTGAATCTGACCAAGATAATGACGCCCGCATTACTATTTAATACATATTATTCAATCAGATCAACAGAAAGAAAATAATGTAATGAGATGCTTTTTTGTTATCTCTACCTGCAAAAGATATCATCTTTGCGTGTTTAATGTAAAACGTGTTTGCTAAAAGTGTAGCTTTGTCTTACTTCCGGGCATTATGTGGGCAATGTTGTTGAATCGACGGGGTTTTTTGCTTGTCAATGCTTTACTTTGCGGGTAAATAATGCTAGACAAAGAAAATTGAAGATCACATGGGATATCTTTGAAGCTTGAATCGAGTGATGGTGAGCTAACAATACTTAAATAGTACGTAATAGAAATGGGCCGAGATCCTGCTGCACGATTGCTACGTTCATCGCGTACATTCATCATTTATATATCAAACTAGCATTGCCTACGGCTCCGCCCGTGTTCAGAGGACCAAAAAGCAAATTCTTAGGTTTTACATATTAGTATACTCTACATTACAGTTTTTGTATATTTTTTTCAGAAATGACATATTTTCCCGCGGTAAAAAGTATTTTATATGTTGACCCGAATAACCAGCTATCATCATACCAAATTTCATCAAAATCCCTCCAGCAGTTTTTCTGTGATGCGGTAACAGACAGACAGAGAGACAAAAATTCTAAAAACTATAGATCTGACTTTGTATCGATAATAATGTCTATTTCAATAAGATTTTCCAAAAAATATTTAATGTACAGATTCGACTTAGTTACAATTTTATTATATGTATAGATTAAAGCTAATTTTTTTCTGTACCTGATAGACTACGTCTGCCTATGTAAACGTGGCCGCAAAAGTGGTTGCGAGTCATTAAAGATTTTTTTGTTACATTTATACGTTCATAGCGTATATTCATCATTTATATATCAAATTAAAGCTAATTTTTTTCTGTACATGATAAAATACCTCTCACCTATGTGAAAGTGGCCGTAATGGAAAGAAAAGAAGGAAAGAATATAATATTATATATCATTTGTCAGACAATAACAACGGTTACCATGGCAAAGATAGATTAAAGTGAAAGAGAGTTAGCGCGTTAGTTAACCGTTTGTTGCGGCCAAGTGCGCAACGGCAGCTATCACTTTTCAAGATCTCTACGTATATTGCTGTGGAGTGGTATATAATT
The DNA here is from genome assembly GCA_947093115.1 of Brenthis daphne. Lineage (NCBI taxonomy): Eukaryota > Metazoa > Arthropoda > Insecta > Lepidoptera > Nymphalidae > Brenthis > Brenthis daphne. The sequence goes on along the minus strand of OX352481.1, from coordinate 7,058,895 downwards.
TATTTTTATAACAAATGCATCGTTTTCGTTCCAAAAAGTCAAGTATTATTTATTTAATTAAACACACAAGCGGGCACATTTTAATAGGCACCCCGGTCAAAACATATTGTTCCTTTTGTTTTTGTATATAAAAAATGGTTTTGATTAAATACGCTATGAACGTAGCTATCTAGCAGCGGGATCTTAGTCCATAAATTTTATTGCAATAAGTCATAAGTAAACATTCTTCTCTTCTATTCATAAAAATATTGTATAATTTATTCATTACATATTAGATACCCATACTAATATTATAAATGTGAAAGTGTTCGTTCGTTCGTTTGTTTATTTGTTTGTTTGTTTGTTTATCTTTTTTTCACGTCAAAACGGAATGACAGATTGGTGGAATTTTTTGTGTGGAGATAGTTGGAGGGCTGGAGAGTGACATAGGCTACTTTTTACCGCGGGAGATTATCTAATGCCCACGGGATAACACGTTATAATACAATCCAAAAAAATATTCATGATCAGAATAACTTAAAACTTGGTAATAATGCTCTTCAATAAAATTAAATAAATACGTGTTTTAGCATTTTTCAAAAATCATCCTATAAGGAGGTAAATAGGGGATGAAAGTTGTATGAAACTCCCTTTTGAGAGATTTTTTTTGTAGTTTTAGCGCGAGCGAAGCCGCGGGTTCTGCTAGTATAAAAATAAATATGTTGGGACATTGACACACAACACCATTTAGTTTCATGGTAAGTTACGAGGCTTGTGTTATGGATACTAGATAGTTAAAACACTACACATATGTAACTTTAAATACATACATATTATAAATATAAAACACTTATAGAGATCTATTAGTTCCCACGGGAACCGTTCTTTTTTCCCGGATGAAAAAACTGGATTTGTTCTATTTGTCTTCTTACATCTCCCTGACTCGGTTTTTAGCATTTTTTTGCTATGTACAGACATTCGACCTCTACTGTTTTAATATAGTATAGATAAACACCCATTACTGGAGTACAAATATTCGTGCTCATCACATAAATCAATGCCTCCCAGTGGGACTCGCACCCGCGACGGCTGGCACAGCAAGTAGGGATACTACAAAGCACAAACTGAGCCAAACGTGTCGTCGTTATATGCTACTACATTTTAATAGTCTCTAACACCTACGCACTTTACAACCCTCCTACTTAAAAGAACATAACGTTTGAATGACACATTAATAGCTATTCATGTAAAAACGATAATGTTGGAATGAAATGGCACTTTGAGTCGCGCCTAGCACTGGACCGTGTTATTCGCTTCACCTTAACCTTGTCGTCCACAACTATGTGTAAACTTACAATACAGTGTTATATATATGGGAAATAATTATGTGGGTATATTATTTAATTATACATAATTAGTTCCTATTAAGCCCTTATCGATTGTTACTTAGTACGATTACTTACAGCGCTGTGAAAGTGTGTGTGGTGGTTTGTATTCACGCATGCTGTCATATTTCACGCAGCAGTAAAATTTCTGGCTTATTTTCAACACACTATATGGCCGAAGAGCTACATGTATATAATATACAAGCAATTTAAATTAAGTATTAAAACTAGCAATATTTATATCAATGTTTTGTTAATGATTTTTATCATATATTTTTTTACATATTACTTAAAGCTAGGTAGTATGTGCAATGTGACGCAGTGGAGGAGGACTGGGCGTGTCGCATCCAGTAGTCGATAAGACTATCTCCGGCTCGCCTTAATGGCCGATAGGTGGTAATGGCACAGTAGAAGGCGACAAAAAGCAAGGTGCGCGGAGAGCGTAAATCAGCCGCCCGGGCTCACGTAATATATTTTTTGCCTTAACGAGGAGTAATGAAATGGAACCTCCGATTTCGAAATTAATAGCTTCGCGAAAACTTAAACTAAAGATAGCAATGATAAGTAAAACGTAAAGTGCTATAACAGTAAAAGGCGTAAGAGAAATAAGATGTTGATATTAATTGCTAAATATAAAATACATAACCTAGTTACCATAACCCTAGTTATTTATAAAATATTTTTTCGGAGTATCCAGAAGGAAAATTTACTTGTTAGAGTTTCAGGCGAGAGGTCCAGAAAGATCAAACATACTGTATGTAGGATGTCTCCAGTAAAATAAAAGATAAAACAATTATTTGTGATATTATAGTATTACGTGCTTTGGTTAAACGGAAATTTGTTATTAATCATGTGTCAATATTATAATAATTAAAGTAATGAGCGCACGTCTCTAGCAATCTACATGTTAATTACAGTATTAAATTATATATCGTAGCGATGGATACACTCAGAAACCAGGTAAAAGTACATTTTAATATTATTATTTTATTCTATATAATATATATATATATGTATTTATAAATAACTTAAATTGGTATATATACAAGATTCTTATCGGAAAGTCGAAGTCAAATGAAATCAAATTTATTTAGCCAAAAAGTTCACATTATTAATATTACAATTATATATATACTCAGTGAAAATGTAGATGTTATATTTTTAATTTCTATACTATAAGAAAATCCCAAGAATGTCTGTCGGGGGCTGGCATTAAATGAACTAGTTTTGCAGTTTTATAGTAACGTGAATCATTTCCGATTTTTAGCGCTATAAGTACCTACCCTTAATGGGTAGGCCGTGCCCCTACAGTTTTACCTTTAGAATTTGATGATATATTTATTTTTATTTACGATGAAATTTAAAATAGTGATAGACCACGGATATTCTTGGGTTTTTTATTAAGGTTATAGGAAGTAGAATATGTTATTGCCACATCTACAATCATCGAGAACCAAATAGGTACATAGATACGTAGGGAAATGCTATGAAAACTGACACTTTATTGTTTACATACGAGTATATGACCGACTCCGCGAGAGATCAGCTCTACTTATAAAAAAAAATTACGTTTATTATCTCGCGTTACATTTATTTTTTAAGACGGGGATGAGGGATGGGGGATTTTATTTTAAACTTTTTAGAAAGCATACATATTATGTACATAATGCGCCGCCCCGGGCGTTCGCCCGAATGACCCTATGGTAGATACGCCACTGCTTCAGTAGTATCTACATTATATAAATATTTGCAAATTAACTTTATCCGGGGCTTTGTTGTAACTCAACTCGATATCATTACGTAGAATGAAAATAATCAAATCCGAACCTATAACTGAAAACTGTATCAAAATGGGACGAGTAGTTATGGAGAAAAATGGCAACATGGATTTCCACAAACATTGTCTGATCGAAGCGAGGGTCGGTCGCTAGTATTTTAAATAAGAATATGTTTATTTAACAAGTATTATTTAACATTGCAACGATTCGGGTGCAATCACATCACTACCGCGGCGTGTGATGCTCGTACATACAAGTTAGTTATATGGAATTCTAAGATTTTGTCTACAAAAGGCTCATACTTTTTTAAGAACTTAAACTGTAACATATTTGAAAATGGGTTCTCCATATTTCTATCATCCATGACCCGAGCTTCAAGGACGGCTCCTTTGTGAGTTACCGGCGGTCGGGGTTCGATTCCGCCATGATTAATGTTCTTATACTGTACCTTTCCTTCGTATTAATGTAGGGAGGAAATAAAAACATAACTTATGTATAATAATTGTACCAGAGGAAGTGGCTTTTAATGTTGGTAACATTATTAACTGTAAATTTAAATTGTAAAGCGTTGAAAATTGTAGGATAACTAATTATTAATTATAACTTTCGTTTACTGTGACTTTGTAGGCTTGCGGTACAGGAAGTCATCTCTCACTACCTGCTTCCTGTGCAGGGACTCGTGGTTCAATTACTGAATGGTTATATTACTTGAGTATCTGATGGTACAGCACTATGGATTCTTGGGTACGCGCTTTTTTAATCCTATATAATTAATTTTATTATTATTTTTGTCTAGATTATTAACCAGGATCTACGGGTATGCAGCTGTACATACTGTAGGTGACTTATACTATAATATATTTAATTTATCATATTTATATATTAAACTTTTCATTTCATAATACATATTTATATTTTATTTAATATTTAATTTACGTATTTATATTATCTACGCACCTACATACACACATAAAACACGTATACATAATTATTTATATTTATTAAATAATATTTATTCATATATATATTAAATCCACAAGCATAACCGCGCGAAACCGGTAGTATATAGTGGACCGGAATTTGTTTTACACCTACCGGCCACTTGTAACTTTTTACTAACAAACAGTCTATGCTTTGCCTTTTGATGCGACCTACTTGTTTAATATAATTTAATCGTTTTCGTAAGATATTGTATATGGACTTTTTATGTTTGTACGACAACTCTTTGTGTCATTGTGTATTTCCCTAAACTTTTCTTCTGTACTGTTTTTACGTGTGTGTTGACTTTTCCGGTGTGCTTTGCTTTGTATCGGCTGGCACCGACTTCGAAATTATTTGATTACGTATGTATAGTAAATGAAAACCACCAATCAGTTATTTTGTACTTTTTAGTGCTTTTTTTGAAGTCGGTTGTTATTTTTTGTTAAAAAGTTTTTATTTTTCCCTTTTTAGTGTAGACAGTAGTAGCAAAGTAAGAAGAAAGTATTTTAATAAAATATTCGCTTAAACCGTTTAAGTTACTTTGATGCTAATTTTTATACGAAGACTTACAAACTAAAATTTGTTTTTATTAGTAAAACTAAAATTTCTGACTCTAAAATCCGATTCTAACGTAGGCTTGTCAAATCGAACAAAATAAGCCCAAAACTCAAAGTATTTACTATTAGCCGTTGAAGAGTACCACCTATCCACCTTCTGGCCTTACCATCAGATCAGATCAACAACACCGAACCACTGCACTATCAACGGAAATAGAAACATTTGCAAAGTTTCAAGTCAATATTACAGTTAGAAATAGGTTAAGTTCATCATTAGCTATTTTTCCACCCTTAGGGGTCGTATTTTTTTTTTGAAATTTAAATGGGACCATTCTGAAACTATACACTTTCAAACAAAACAAAAATTGTTCAAATCGGTTCATAAATTACGGAGTTCTGAGGTAACAAACATAAAAAAAAACATTTAGCCGAATTGAGAACCTCCTCCTTTTTGAGGAAGTCGGTTTAAAATACTGCAAAAAATGATTAAATTTAGAAATTTAAAACCTATTTTTTATAATTTAAGTACTATGTACAAATCTATCACAATGTGAGCATTCGTATGGTCATCACAGCGTGTCGAGCCATTGCACTGTAGCGCACTGTGCACTGTGCAAGTAGCACGATAAGCTATTCGTTCCACACGCTACAATACTAATTTCAATGAGGCGCTGAAACAAATAACTTCGTGAGAAATTGTATTAAATAATATTATATAATGTTGATAGATTATATTACAAAATATACACATGGTATCGTTAAAAAACATATTTTGTCCAATTCTATATAGTATTAAGCATTCCACCTCAGACTGTACTGATGCGATTAAAGGAAGTATCCCACAATAGATTCGTTGTACCTTTGTTCATTGTTCAACGTCCTAGTAGTACAACTGCGTCTTATTGAGTTATCTCTTGAATATTAAAGTTTGTAAAAGACTTAAGGTTTTATGACTCAGAAAGAATACGCTTATACTTTTAGTACAAAAGAAATGGATATGAAAAAAGATACTTATCTATCCTTCAGTGATTTCTTTTTGTTCTTTTTAGCAATTGAAATTTTACCCCTTTCCTGTTGACAGATTGATCTGATATTTGGTACAGACCTTTACTTCTGATGACAATACAATTGGATATATTCAGTACCGTTGTAAATCCAAGATGGCCGCCACCGTAAAACCTTTTACATATTTTTTCACAACCCCCTAAATATGGGTATCAAATAACAGGGCTTTGCAAGTAGAACACATTGCATAACGAATCATAGGATTTAGACAGTTTAAAATAAAAAAAATGAAAATCTTGAAAATAAAATAGATTAAAAAATAAAATTAAGTTAAATGTTTTCATTGAAAAGAAAGATAATAATGACGAAGATAGCCTGAATAAATGTGTAACGCCCCACAATATTATTTCTAAGCCTGATCAATGCCTTATGTTGAGGAAGAGAAGAGTGGTGTGATAACTGGTACCTAGGACCTACCTAATTATTTTTTAGCTTTCACTTACTACATCATTATTATCTTTCTTTTCAATAATCGTGTTTAACTTAAAAAAAGACTTATTCTAGTGGGTGGATAATTCACGTAAAGAATAAAAGATTCCGCGAGATAGAGATGAAATAGTTCAAAATATACAAAAATTTTATTGAGCAATAAAAAATATATAATATTCATGATATTGTAACGAAAAATATTTTTAACAAGCTAATATAAAAAAGGAGAAAAAATATTATGTAGTAGGCCGGATTTTAGTTCATTTCATCAACTCAAAGATTTTCATTAGAATTAATAAAAATCTTTTAGATAAATTTCTAATTAAATCGAACAACTTAATAACCAAGCAAAAGAAAACTTCGAGCACGATTACGAGCATTTTATGGTGCAAATTTGGGAAACAGTGGTGGTTTGCAAAAACCAATCAATCTTGACACTAATTTTCGTTTCTCTTTTAAATATTTTATGTACTTTTGTTATTCATATAGTAACGTAAAATTCTATAAAAGGTTAATGTTCCGTAAATACGTTTTATGTTTTGTCACTCCCGAGGAAGAATATCGTAAGCTCACAATTTTAGTATTTTTTGTAATAGTAAAAAATATTGGTATTTATTATAGGGGTACTGTTTTAAGCTGCCTCCGTGGTGTAGTGGCTAGCATGTACGGCTGCACACCCGGAGGTCCTGGGTTCGAGTCCTGGGTCGGGCCAAGTTTAGTTATTGTCTTTCTGTATAAGTAAGCCTCAGTAACAGCCCGGAGTTGGGAAGTTGGCGGTGTTTCACCCCCGTGCCTCGGAGAGCACGTAAAGCCGTCGGTCCTGCGCCTTTACTCTCACTGGTCGTGTCGAGCAGTCGTCCCACCGGAATATGAGAGTGATAGGAATAGAGAGTGCACTTGTGTCTGCGCGTACACTTGTGCACTATAATATCTCCTGCGCAGTTGGCTAGTCTCATAGAGATTGGCCGCCGTGGCCGGAATCGGTCGGGGAGAACATCACTGTTTTAAGGTTTAGATAACCAAAACGAAACTTAGCATGCTTAATAACATATTAACTATTTGTAAAAAAATATTTCTGTTATAAAAGACTAATTATAAGTTATACTATTATATTTTTACCAGAATAATATAATGACTTTACTTAATAATTACTTAAATATGTATAAAATAACTTTAAAATAATATACTAAAGTATTTTTTGTCTAGCTAGTATTGATTTAATAGAAAAGTATGGTATATGATAGTCGATTCTACAGAATCATCATATAAAATTTATAATAAAAGTAAATTATCAATTTAATATTACGGGCCCGGCGCCGTCGGTAATATATAAATATATTGATAAACACCAAAACTTATATGTTAAGTTTCATTTAGGGCAATTTCTGGGGTCACTACTGTAGTAAGGTACGCGTTTTTAAATAAACTAAAATATTTTCATAAATAACTATATGCTTTTATATTTTCTTTGAGCTATGCAAGTATTTACGCGAGTATCTTTACTAAGAAAATCTCAGTCCTTATGCACAATAATGGCCGAGACGTTATTTGGGCGGAAGGTAGACATAATCGCTAACGCCTGATGATTTCTCCCTGACGGATGTTGCAATTTTTATCCACTTACGGTTTAATCTATTTTTCAGGCTTACTTAAGCTCGGTTTACAATTATGTTCACGCCTCGGTAGGAGGGGCGCCGCCTTCCGGCCACCCTTCGCATGGAAAACGCATAGAAGAATTGTAACTACTGGAGGCATGATAATCGTTTTGAGAAACGTGAAATATTTTTTCAAGTATACTTGAGAAGGGGTGGCCACGCCGTAGTCTTTATCACTTAAGAGGTACAGTCGAGATGATTTAAAATATATATTAACGTCTTATTACTATACTAAAAGTAGCTGATTATGCCTTTTCAACTTAGTGGTAGTTTATTATCTATTATTTCTCCAACTATTCAATTAAACCAATTAATTCTAAAACACCAACAAAAAGGTGACAAAAAACTTATAATTAGGAGTGGTGTCGAGATACCAGCAGTAGTTTAGCTAACACATGTAGACTTAATTACAACAAATTTGAACTAAGCATCTCAATTTCAGGAAACTATCCCAATTATATCGTGACACTGGTATCTGATCGTGACGACGCAGTAACTGCTGCACGTTGCACAGAGTAAAGCTAAGCTTAGACTACGACACAAATTGCGACATACTCGTAGACGTCAGTCATTAATTTCTGTACAATTCACACTTTTCAGAAATTTTTGTGTCTGAGTAGTCTGTATATGAGTATGCGAAAATTGTGTCTGAGTCATTCATACTCCTTACTCCACGTGAAACTAATTTTTAAGTCCTATCTTCTGCGCGGTGCGGTGTATTGAAAATGTCGAATCTGTTCGAAAAACTTTTGTATCACACGAGACACTTGGACTCAACGTGTTCACACAGCCGCTGATACGACACTAATTATTATTGTGTCACAATAAATTTCATAATTAAAGATATTCGCGCTCACATAGAGACAATCGTTGTTTACATTGAGTGTACCGTGTATAGTGTCTTGGTCTAAACGAGGCTTTAGTGCGTCGGTCGCGCGACGCTCGCAGCGGCGGCTATAGCGAGCGGCAAATTAGCCAATCTGATTATACGGATTTATGAAAATGACCAACGGGTCAACTAATTGCTATGCTATTTTCAGTTTTGATAACGTTTTACTGTTATTCAAATAGCTTTGTGCTTTGATATGAAACACGAACAAATAAATACATTCTAAAAAACTATCTTATCAGATTTTTTCGTGGTTTTATGTATTTTGATTTTTGTTTTCCGACGTTTCAAATGCCACAAAATTACAAAATGATTTCAAGAGATACAAAAATATCACCAAATTACCTTACAATATTTTTGTAAATTTTAATTTCAACCATTTGCTCAAACACCAATACACGCGTTAATGGCCTTAGAGACATAAGATAGTTTTGTAATTCTTCAGTGTGTGACTATTTCTAAATCTTGTATGACAAAGTATCCAAGTTCTTTTATCTGTGAATGTCTTCGAGGTTATTATAGGGATAGAATTTGGTGCTACATACACGTGGGTAGAAACTCTCTTTAGTCTGTGTTTTTAGGGCATGTTATATTATTATTTTATCATTTCCTGTATATAGCAAAACTAATATATTATAAAAATATGAGAAAATAAAACGCACTGTTTTGGCTAAATAGACATTAAAATGTAACATAGATATCTAAATCTAGTCCTCTTTCTATATGCTATTTGATTTGCCTACATCAGTCTCATGTACAAACACACTATTTCAGTGCACACGTACCATTACTAGGAAAATAAAAGTTAGCTTTTCATTGCAAATAGAATAAAATAAACCAGCCATGCTCCACTATATTGTGAAATGTTTTATTAATAATTTTATATCATGAAATACGTATGAAGTTCTTGAGTTGGATTTCTAGGTCGAATATAAAACCCTGCCTATGTAAATATAAAAACCTATTGTGGACGTTAAAAGTCAAACAATTTATTCACCATATAAAATATATACATATAATAAAGTCGTAATTCAGACGAATTTGTACATTAAGTATTTTTTGGAAAATCTTATTGAAATAAACATTATTATCGATACAGAGGCCAAATCTAAACTTTTTAGAATTTTTGTCTGTCTGCCTGTCTGTTACCGCATCACAGAAAAACCACTGGAAGGATTTTGATGAAATTTGGTATGGTGATAGCTGGTTATCCGGGTCAACATATAGGATAATTTTTACAGCGGGAAAATATCTCATTTCTGAGAATAAAAATGCAAAAACTGCAATGTAAGAGTATACTAATATGTAAAACCTGAGAATTTAGTTTTTGGTCATCTGAACGCGGGCGGAGCCGCGGGCAATGCTAGTCTTTTATAAAATAACGAATGACTTATCCTCACTTCACTCGGATGCGTCCCGCACGTACGTTTAAAATATAAATAGTTATTGCCAGTGTACCTATGTACGTACGTAGGCTTTTTTAAACCTACATTTTTCTAGTACATTGTTTTGATGTATCTCTTAAGGTTTAATAGGTTTAAAGCTAACTGCACTCTGAAAATATTTTTATCCTCTCAAAGTATGAATTTAGAATAGTCTGTATGTATATATTACAACTTTGTTTGTAACTTTGGAGCTGAATATTAATAATTCTAATTAAAACACAAGTTTCAATTTTTTTAATTAAAGGTAATTAAAAAAATTGAAACTTGTGTTTATTTAGTTGTATTGAAGAGTATTAATACTAAGTTTCAAGTAATTCTGATTCTGATCATAAATATTTTTTTCCATATAAACTTTACCATGCCCCAAGGGTGTATCTCTTAAGGTATAGCCAGCGTTAGCCATATAAGGACGACTCGATAGAACCAGTAATTGTGTTTTCCCCACGGGAATGAAAGATAACTCCTGTAGTAAAAGGTAACCTAAATGTTGACCCGAGTAATAAGCTATCACTATACATTTACTTAAAACAAAACAGACAAATAGACATACAGATAAACAGACAAAAAATTAATAACTATTGTTTGGCGTTTATATTGTGTACATAATACGTTACAGTCATTGTTTTTAAAAAATATTTCATGTACAGATTTTGCTAAGTTACTACTTTAGTATAGTAGAGACAATTCTTAATTTTTATAATAATTAATATACCCTATTCCCAGGAGACAAAATTATAGTACCTACCGCATTTTTTTCATTACCTTTAAAAAATTAAATTAAGTGATGTAAAATATTATCGAATGTCTAACTTGGGTTACCTTATTTGAAATTTCTAAAATTAAAAACCTATAGAGTACAGGACTTCAGCGGTAGCACAAGGTGTCTGAAGAAGTGTAGAGATGTCTTGCGCTACCTCGCGATGCCGGGCGGTCGTAAATCAGAGGGGGCGGCGTAGTGGCGCGGAAACCAATCCCATTCGATTACCGCACGACACCTGCCTGGTGTTGACTCGGCCCGAATTAATCGCCCGAGGCCTTCCAACCCTTTGAGATACGGCGTCGGGGACCGGGACTGTGACGTACTGTGTCACGGAAATGTAATGCCTATTGAAAAATACGATAACTATTGTATAGTCGATGGTAAGGGTTTACTTTGAAAGGTTCATAGGAATACCTTTGGTTAGTATATTTCTATAAGAACATATATTTTGAATACATGCGTTAGACTCGTACATACACGATTATTTGAATAGATCTGAGATTATCTTATAGACTTATTATTTGTAAGTCACATAACCCGATAAAAAAGGATAACGGCAATTCGATTCTACATTCTTTTACGATCCTGTGTATATGTAGTCCAAAAACTGACTTACTCTCATTTCAACATTCAAAATAAAAAAAAAAACCACTAAGTGAAGATTAAGACGTGGAATGGACGTAAATTGATTCGTATGCAGAAAGCCTTCGAAATTTTATTTAATAAGTTAAATTAAAATTTATTATTTAATAAGTTAAAAGATAGAAATCGCTAAGAGTGTTTGTTTCATTTACATTAATTTCAACTGCTCTATGTATTTTATCACTACTATAAAACAAAGTCCTCCGCCGCGTCTGTCTGTCTGTCTGAGCGCCATAAACCTACTGCACCGATTTTCGTGCTGTTTTCACCATTGGATAGAGTGGTTTTCAAGGAAGGTTTTAGTTTATAATTTGTTAAGTTTTTGTATACATTGGCTAAAATATAACGATATTTGTTGGAGATTATATTTGAGATATAATAAAATAATATATGGTGGAAATGTGTATCTTATATAGGCCTACAGAAAAGTCCGCGATGGCATATGTCTATCTCTTAAGGATAACATACTATATCCATTTTAATTTAAAACGTATGAGTGACGAACCCGAGCGAAGCGAGGGTGAGTTGCTAGTTTTATATATTTTGTTAAGGAACCAATTTAGGACTGATTTCGATTTTATTTACTATCTTGTTGTTGATACTACATTTGACTAGGTGACTAATAGTACTCCAAGTCATCATAGTTTATCTGTGTAAGGGCAAAATTTCATACAAATCAGTCCAGCCGTTTCAGCGAGCGAGGGAGGAGTAAACAGTGTATAGTTTCTGAATGTGTAACACAAATTTTAGGATTTATAATATTAGTCTGATTATAATTGAAAATAAAAGTAAGACCTTCGGTAGAGCATCTTGAATCTTCCAGGAAATATGTTTTGTTATCTGCATCCCCGATGTTACATTAAGCGCCGCACACTCATGCCAAGTACACCTAATTTTACTTATCTTTTCATGAAAGTTTTCGCTTAAAAATACTATTTTTATAAGAAAATTTAAATATGTTGATGACAAAATATTCATGAGGGCATCGTTAAAAATAATAGTCAGAATGTTTTTGTATTTCAGCTTAAGGTCTTAGTAAATTCCTGTGAAAATGAAAAATTCGATAAAATATTCTGGTTTTTAATAAAAAATACTATTCAGAACATTTTATAACTCAATTCGTCAAAAAATAGTTAAAAATAAACCCAGGATAAAAATAAAAACTAATAAAATTATTTTATTTACAACTAGCAGAACCTGCGGCTTCGCTCGCGCTATAACTACAAAAAAAAGCTCACAAATTTTCATCCCCTATAGAATGAATTTCGAAAAATGTTAAAGCACGTATTTATTTAATTTTATTGAAGAGCAATAATACCAAGTTTCAATTAATTATGATCATAAATATTTATTTTGATTGTATTAAAACGTGTTTTCCCGTGGCAATTAAATAATCTCCCGCGATAAAAAGTCAACACAACAAAATCACGACAATCCGTCACTCCGATTCTACGTGAAAGAAGGACAAACAAAAAACAAACAAACACACTTTCACATTTATAATATTAGTATAAATTAGTACATCTTAGAGAATATAGCAATCCGTTGTACGCCATATTTTCTAAGAGAAATTAGAGAAAAAGCATAAGTATTCATTTATTCTGTGTTAGAGTAAGAATCAAACACATGACCGCTACGGTGCTCAGTAATGCCAAATGTCAATATCTATTACCTTCTATCTTGTTTCGGCGGAAAATTATATTAATTAATTTCATTTGAAAGCTATTATAGTAATAGGGGACAAAATAGCAATCACAATACAGCGTCACTAAGCCCGCTAATGAACAGAGAAATAATCACTCGCTAGAGTGGATGTTTATTCATTCAAAGTTTTAATGGCGGCCGTGCGAGCAATTACGCAACCATTGTCATTATTGAGAGCTGAATGTTCATACAACACGCCGCGATATCCATATTATGTCTTTGTTTGGCCCAGTTCATTGACTCGCTAGTTCCTGGTCTCCTCGTAGCGAGGGACAGTCGGCGTGTATCGACTAAACGATGCCACTGTTAATGGGCAGGTCAGGTTTTCCCACAAAATTGTAAGGGAGTACAATACGAACAGTTTAGAATCAATTATAGACTGTGGCCTATTTATGTTGCTTATTTATGTAAAGATCTTAATTTTAAAGGATGCACGTTAGATTGAAGTCTTAACATAATGCGGTTTTAAATTTTTCAGTCTGATAGAAGTGCGAAAATGGAATAAAGAGCTAACGCGCTTCTCCGTAGAAAGCTGCTTTTGAAAACATCATACAATATTGTAGCAGTCGCTAATTATATATTAAAGTCCGGAAATTTTTATTTATCTTCTACATAATAATTTTAGCGAAGTAAATTATTCTGAATGTGTAAAGTTAAAATCCGCTAACAATATAATTAAAAGAAATAGGTGTAGTGAAATATATAATCAATTTTCTTGTTAATGGCTTCAAAGCGTGCCAGTTGTCACGTATGTGTCACGTAGGATTGCGAAGACACAAAGGTGATTGGGTCGAAAAGATATAATATATTTCAGCTGTATTTAGCGTATTACACCGAGTGGACAGTTAGCTTTGCAGACTTGCAATGACAGTTCTTGAAATGGTGTAATTGACAACATTTCCGGATCAATGTGCTCTGTTTGTGGTCAAATTGTAGCTGTTTGTGCGCTCACAGATTTACAACTGCATGTTCTTCATTTCAATTACTCAAATGGTTAGATGAATTTGGATATTAAGTACATAAGCAGATAATCTGGTGTAATACATTATACGAGTTTATGCCATTGGTTTATACGCGTAAGCATGCACCTAGCAAAGCAAGAGGAAATCTATATATATAAAAGAAAGTCGTGTTAGTTACACTATTTATAACTCCAGAACGGCTGAACCGATTTAGCTGAAAATTGGCGTGGAGGTAGTTTAGAACCCAGAGACGGACATAGGATACTTTTTATCCCGTTCGACCGCGTTCCAATTTTTATGATATTTTAATTTTTGGATTTCTCTTAGTCCGGAATAGGTAAGTATTAAAACATCAGAATAATTAACGAAAAAAAATTAAAATTTATATGGCTTACGCAGGCTAATAACTTTTTATATCTATTTAAAACGTACCTAGCGACGAACCCGAGCGAAGCGAGGGTGAGCCGCTAGTTACTAATAAATGTATACATAGATTTTTGAAATGAAGAAATGTATATATTTTATATAATTGTATGTATTTTAAAACGTGCAGGCTACTTGAAATATAAATGTTTGTTTTATAAAATTTAAAAGTTTTGTTTTCGCAAGGCAATACTCTTTATCCAGACAGTAAAATATACCAATAATCCATATTATTTTTGCCAAAAGATAGCTATACTTTTATCGGGCAATAATAAATTCATTTCACACCAAAACCACCGCGTATTCCTTTTACATTTTTCCAGGTCAGGTCGAATTTGCAGGGCTCTTGGGGAATCTGCCGGATCTATGTAGCGGCAGAGGCTTTGCGCGCGACCCGACCTGCTGTATTACATGCTTTAATAATATTTAGGTGTTTTTACTATTTATATTTTACAAAGTTTAATAAAATATTTATTTTATTGTTTGTTTATCGCAATGTGGTCCTCATTTCCTTATAGATTAATTTATTTTTAAATAAGTACGAGTATATTGTCTCGTTTGTTTGTTTGTAAACTGTGAACATGTAATTTTATTTCAATTTTTTAAGAATATTGGTTACATTTTACCTCATTATTTAGTTTGTTGTGGGCTATAAGAGAATTGCCAAAATTGCAAGAGACGTCACTAAACCAAAATATTTAAACGTAGTCAATCGGAAGTGCAATGTGTATGTTGCTCAATACTTCCGCAGCACTACTAAAGAAATAAAGCTGTGAATAAAAGCTAATATGAATAAATCTAGTCACATGATGCTTGTGACAGTCTTTTATTGTGTTCCTGCTAACGATGAATTGAACTCCATAGTTGTGTCTGGTAACGAGCGCCCGGCAGCGGCCCCGGACGGCACGCAATTAACACGCGTTAGTGAAGCGATGCTGCTATTATTTCCGTTAATTACTATTCAACACTCATATTGTCACTCATTTATTCTGCTAATTTATGCATATTCATTTATAAGTTTTTATCACGGTTTTTATATATGTAGTAGGTAAAAGTATCAAGAGAAATTATGTATTAACAACGTAATCATATAGTTGCTACTTTTTATTTTTTACAGACGACACAGGTTGATTGCTCTTCAAACTATGGACTTCGTATCGTGTATAAAGTCTTATAAAACGGAATGAAATGTGATTTTTGATAAATTTTTATGCGTTTTAGGTCTCAAAATTATTTTTTTAAATCTTAAATTAATTCTATTGTGTCAAAATTATATTAATCTATACATATTATAAAATTCTAATTGAGCCACATCTGTACATAATTTTTTTTTTTTGGAAAATCTTATTGAAATAGATATTATTATCGATACAGAGGCCGAATCTATTACCGACTTCAAAGCAATAAAAAGAAATAAATAACTGAACAGTGTTATTAATTTACAATATCTAATAAGATATTTATGGAGTCGGTGCCAGGTGACGTAGGCCAAAGCATATATTGAAATATGAACACAAACACAAATTGAAGTATAATAATCGTATTTTAAATATCATTAAAGTTAAGGCTTTTTTTCTTATTTCTCTCTCTCCCTCTCTGCCGCTCTCGCTCATCTTTCCCTTACTGACTCTCAAACCTAGGACCTAGTCTTGTTAAATATTTATATTATGCCCAAATAAATAGATCAGGTAACAAGTTCTCATTACCAACACTTATTTGAAATAATATATTATAGTCATAGCATCAACTTATAAAAAACAAAACAAATACTCATATTGAATCGATTATAATGGAATTAATGTATTTGTTAACACACTCAAATGAAATAATATTGCAGAGAGGCTTGTAGGGACCTGTTTATGAGCTTGTGAAGTGCGGCAGTCAGCGCGCACTTCACACTTGAACTGTATAATAAGTATAAATTGACATCATTGCAATATATCAATTAAGCTGTATAGAATACTAGCAGAACCCGCGGCTTCGCTCGCGCTAAAACTACAAAAAAAAAAATCTAAAAAGGTAGTTTCATACAAACTTTCATCCCCTATTTTACCCCCCTTATAGAATGAATTTCGAAAAATGCTAAAACACGTATTTATTTAATTTTATTGAAGAGCATTAATACCAAGTTTCAAGTAATTCTGATCATTTTTTTTGGATTGTATTATAACATGTTTTCCCGTGAGTATTAGATAATCTCCCGCGGTAAAAAGTACCCTATGTCACCTCCAGCCATCCAACTATCTCCACACAAAAATTCCCGCTAATTCGTCTCTCCGTTTCGATGTGAAAGAAGAACAAACAAACAAACAAACAAACACACTTTCACATTTATAATATTATATTAAGCATGGATTATGTGGAACTTTTAATTTTTAATTTTAATACCTATATTCATATATCACGATGCATTCCACTGCATCTCAAAACAATTATGTTGCATGTTATATATCAAAGAATAATGTCGCTTTAAAAAGTATATTGTATACATAATAATATACATACAAATACATAATAAGGTCGTAATTGAAAACATGAAGGATATATTTTTCCTGCTCCTATTTAAAGGTTTGCACGTGCCTTTATTATTACGAGTATATTTAAGGAAATTGAAAATGTGGATAACAACAAATATGCATATAAATATATATATATATATATATATATATATATATATATATATATAGATACGAGTAACATGTAGGCACTCATAGATGGCGTATGATAAAGATGAGAGTCATGAAAAAAATTATAAAACCTCCTATAATATGTATAGAATTTAAAGCGCACCTTCATTATCGTGTGATTACTTTAAGACTTATTATTTTCCGTTCAAAATTATTTTAAATATCAATTGTTTTATAAATGTCAAATAAAACGTACATATTTTCACTTATTATTACTGTAGTTCATAAAACTTTCTTAGATTTACGCGAATATTTGACATTATTAAATAAAACTATCTTTTCGGATTTTTCGGATTCGGACTCTCCCGTGACCATGGATGCTGTAAAGCATTCGAAACGTCGGGAACAAAAATCAAAATAAATCCGCGAAATAATCCGAAAAGATAGTTTTATTTAATAATGTAGTTCATAAGTTAAAACTTCTTAAATCACGCAAGGGCTTCGCTAACGCCGACGTAGTCATAAAATTAATGCTACTTTTTTATATATACTTTATAAAGAAAACAGCTTAATAGTAAAATTAAAGAAATACTTAAACATCTCCCACAATTTTCGTTTATGTTTATAACAGTTACCTTAATATCTCAAACGCGACAGTTACAACGAAAAAATGCAAATGGGACTTCACTTCAATGTCTGTAGCAGTAAATCTGTAGCATTTAGTTCATTAATATTTCTAGACCCTCAGAGTAAGTCTTAATTTGGTGAGAATAAAGTCAAGAGGCGCCGAGGCCCACTAGCTACAAGAATTCGCTTGTTGTAATTTATTTCTCTGTAGGATAATATGAAAACAAGTTAAGAGAGAAAGGAAAATTTAAATTACGCCGGCGGCATACAATAAATTCCTTGGAAATAGAACGACAGTCGGAAATCAAATGAGAAACTTGTGTAGACAACGACGTCTTCAACTATGTTTGTGTGCTTTTATGATATATTAGCGTTGTTCCTTACTCTCGCTTACTCTTGCTGCTTTTGTTCTGTAAATATTTTGCTGTTAAGAATACAAAAGCTAAAAACTTAAAAGTAGTGTCATTTCGTTGGTTATTAATTACACTACGCTCTCTCTAGCTACGAAATCCTCTAGAGATAGTAATGATTTAAGATGTATTTTACTTTAAAATGGCTCATCCTTTTAGCTTTCTCAGTAAATTTTGTTATTTATTAAAAACATTGGTATCTACAAATCATAATTCTAGCCAAGAAACCGTAAAAAGTTGTTTTGAATAAAAAAAAGGTTTTAAAAAATAACTATTTCGAGAAGATAAATGGTTCCATAAATACGTCTCGAAAATGGCGTTCAACTTCCCAACTCACCGACTTCTGACGGCCTAACTGCTTCTTACGGCCTTAACTGACGGCAAATTTGACTCTCGGAAAAAAACTGTGGAAAAGTTGGCAACGACTACAACTTAGAGACTTAGAAACTGTTTTTGTACGTTTAACTAAGACTGGCCAAGTTCATACTGTGTTAGTGATCAAAGTTGCGTTATAGGGATCGGAAATTATAGGTGGAACTTATGCAATGGCGCTTTGGAACCAACCGTATCTCCGTCCGTAAGACCCTAGTGTGAGACGAGGGGAGAGGGGGAGGGGTGTCCCAGGGGTGGGCCAGGCGCTAAGCTTCGACGTCACATGACGATCAATTTAGAGTTACGAGTGTAAATCGGGAGAACTGAAGCTATCCAGCGGTCGTTCATTTTATGGTCTTGGCTTTCGACGACAGATAATTTTGGGGATTTATATCTGGGCCATGGGACCGTTCCTTGCGGATATAATGACGTCAAATACTGATTTATTTTACTAAAGAATAATCTTTATATATATAATTCTTCTGTGAGTGTGCATGTCACTGAACTTCTCTCAAACGACTGGACCGATTTTGAAGAAATTTTTTGTGTGTGTTCAAGGGGATCTGGGAATGGTTTAAATTCACAATTTGAATAATAATTTTCATCAAAATGGTCCAGAATGTTTTAGCTTATTAAAAAAAGTTTGAAATTTTCAAATTAAAGACGTGTAGACAGGACAACGTCTGTCGGGTCCGCTAGTATTTATATAAAATATAATATATTATGTAAATAATAGGGATAATATTTAGCTAACATGGACAGTTGAATTTTGTTGCAAAGTGAAATATTTCGTTATTCATAAGAAATAAACGCCAAGCACGCTAAGGGCAGGCTTCACAAATCGATGTGAGGATTCGATATTTTTCCAACCCTTCCCTCGTTCGCATGCAAATCGGCCTTTTTCTAAATTGCTTTATTAAACCAAAACGTGTTCCCCAATAATTGAGCCTACAGCGTGTCTACAGCGGGAACAACGATACGGTGAGAATTTACTGTTTTTATTAAGCGAGTTTTAATTAATTTCGATGCCATGATTTAGGGTCCGACCACCCCGGATACTCTTTACTTGTTTTTTAGAATTGTATTTTTTTTAATAAATATGTACTATATTAAAATGTCTATATATTATATAATATGTATATTATGTATATATAATTTTAAGAGAGAATTGTTTAGTTACGTATATTGCCGATAACGTGTGCATCCTGAATCACTCGATCGATTGTGAAGAGTTCTGTTGAGCTTCGTACGATCGGGAAGGTTTCTAACATAGTTCTATCATCGTATAATTAATAGGTGGCGCGCGACTTGTATTGGAAAGTTTGTGTCGCTTTACTCCTATTCTAAGTCGTAAGAGTTGTTGGTTAGTTATATAAATAGCTCATAAGGATGACATAATACGAGTACAATGATATGATGATTATAATATCATCGTTTTAATACAAAATAATTATTATTATAGCACTTGCGAGGTTTATATTATTTTTATTTATTTTCGCTATTGTAATGCCCTTAAAAGAAACCACGTATTTTTAATTGTATATTTTATTGATATTTTTGTAATGTTATATGTTTATACGAAATTGTATGTTATTTGTAGAACATTTTTTTGTCATATAATATAGTTTCGATATATTAAAAAAAAGTAGTCCCTTCAACGGTATAAATAGAAATCTATATCTAAGTTATTACATATGAAAAACCTATTTCAATTCTAAGCGATATTTGACAGGAGTCAGCTGATGCGTGAAGCTGATCAGACGGAATGCCCGTCCACCCTCTCCCCCGAAATTTATCGCCACCCTGTTCGATCCCAAAAATACCTTCTTGCTTATGAAATTAATGATCGAGTGAAACCAAATTATCGGAGTATGACCTATAATAGAAATATCTATTCTTCTATAGGTACTAATATTATAAACTCCAAAGTTTGTAAGAATGTATGTATTACAAAAACTACATAATGAATAGATTTTGATGAAACTTTACAATAATATAGCTTATACATCAGAATAATACATATACTACTTTTTATCCCGGAAAAATGTACGGTTCCCGTGGGATAGATTTGTTTTTGGTTTCGAGAGGCGAACATGAGCGAAGCGAGAGTGAGCCGCTAGTTTATTTATATACAGTAATAATAGCGTATGTTCTAATATGCATTATAATATCGTGTACTATGCGCGTGTGATAATTTATTTATACATCGAACTTACAATTGGTACAAATTATTATGTTTTTTTTATTATTTGGAAAAAAAATATATATGCTTATATGTAAAGATTCGCTCGTGCTAAAATTACAAAACAAAAAACTATAAAAAAGGTTTCATGCAAACTTTCCTGACCTATTTTACCCACTTATGTGATGAATTTCGAAAAGTGCTAAAACTCGTATTTATTTTATTGTATTGAAGAGCATTACCACGACATTAGAATACCAAGTTTCAAGTAATTCTAAAAATAAATATTTTTTTGGGTTGTATTTTATAGTGTTTTCCGTGGGATTGATATAATCTCCCACTATAAAAAGTAGCCTATGTCACTTTTCAGCCTTCCGAATATCTCCACACAAAAATTACGCTAATACGTCATTCCGTTTTGACGTGAAAAAAGGACAAACAAACAAACACAATTTCACATTTAAAGTATGGATTTTTACTGACATACATATAACGGTGCGGACTAAAAGTAATTATTTACTATTATTATACAAAATTAGTAATCACTGATAAAGTTACGGTCAGGCACATCGTTTCGTATAATATGAACGGGGACCAGGTATTGTGAACCTTTTTGTGAAATTGCGTCATTAGCTCCAGAATCTGACTGGACTGGAATCGAGACTATAAATAGAGTATCGTAAATAAAACTATCTTTTCAGATTTTTTGGATTTTGGATTTGAAGACCAGTATCTCCCGTGACCATGAATGCTGTAAAGCATTCGAAACGTCGGGAACCAAAAATCAAAATAAATTCGCGAAAAAATCCGAAAAGATAGTTTTATTTAAAATGTCAAGTATTCGCATAAATCTAAGAAAGTATTAGAGTATCGTATTTCACTATTTTAATCATTTTAATGTGCTCATTTTTCATATTTATTTTTTTCTACTTCCCTTTCTTGAAACCCTACAGGTCCTTACGGGAGGGTGACTCTGGCGTTACCACAGTAGTACACGGAATAAGGTTACCGCCGAGCAGTGAGCTGGTGTACCAACTTGAAAGTAATAAAGGTTAAATAATAATTCGTGTTGAAGGAAAATATTTTATGCTATTTTTTAGAACTAATTAAAACTTGCGAAAACTTGTAAAAGAATAACATAAATATTCATCCAATGTACCGACTAAGTGTTATGAATATTTTGAGATTAATATATATTATTGTGAATATTAATTTTATAACCACGATAAACTAAGTTCGTTCGTTCTTATATCGCGTAGCAATAAAGCGATTCGATGTGATTTTTTGTATAGCAATACGAGTAGTTCACAGGCTAGAGGTTATTTTGAATCCTGTTTCCATAAAGTCTTATTTTTCTTTATTTTTAAACACGTAATTATTTTTATTATTATGTATTACATTTATTTATATTATGTTTGATTGACGTAAAGTGTGGACGACAAATTTTTTGTAAGCCATATTAATATATAATCAATATTTATAGCGCCATTTAATAATTAATACAATACATATTACATTGTATACCTACTGAAACAAAATAGCGTATAAAAATATGAAGCTTACGTTATAATTTTCTTAGGTGTCATTTTCCATTTAATTTTTTCATATTAAATATTAAAAAAACTTCAAAATAGTAAATATTTTGTTTAAACCATTAGTTTCTAGACGCTGTCGGAAAATCTCTTTATACCCATGTAGCAGTGCTCGTATCTGTCGACGTAGCCATCGATACAAATATTGGTTTAGTACCGGCCGCCGCTGTAAAATTTAAGTTTTATGTCGAGCCGTATCCAAATACACTGTTAGAGGGTAAGATGTTCATTACACTACTATTTGTTGGCCAACCTTTGTACTATTTACGAGCGGAAGGATGCTTTAATGGTTTTAAAGTAATTGAATTCAATATTACGATGCGAAGGCGGCATGTACACTATATTGTAAACACTAATGAGTGAAATCATCATCTAGCCTGTAGTATATTTTATAATGTAAATCTGAAGTGCACGAAATCTTGGACAAGTTTCCAGTTAGACTTAAGTTTGACGTCTCACAAGTAGTATTTATTGTTTTTCTCTCATAAATATATTTTCTTATCAGGCACACAGTCTACTTTCAGTATATGTAAAGAGAAGATCAGACCGTATGACATTTTTTTTTGTTATTAGGGGGCGGAAATGAATCCTTATACCCTATATACCCTTCCTTTAGGAAACAGATAGACCTGGAGTAAAACATAGGCTACTAGTTGATATAGCAAAGTAAGGGACACTTGCTCTTGTATAATATAATATACGTTACGTAGTATGTTATTATTTTATCGGTAGCGTTAGAAGCAAAAGTAGCATTTTGCAATAGACTAATATTCCTATTCCAAAAAAAACCTGTATAGCCTCATCCTCCTTGTACTGAAGGGAGGCCCGTGCCCAGCAGTGGGACTTTAAAAATGGCTGAATGCAAACAACAATATAGAAAAATAAATATTAAAAGCATTTCATTTTAATAAATTCGGTAATTAGATATTTTTAATACTACTTGTTTTAAAAAATACCATCCGATGAAGTCAATTAGCTATATTCTTATATTTTACACATTGAATTCAACATCATATACCTTTATTCCTACCTGTTAGCTTCTGATATTGGTTTTAACGTTAGTAGAATTAAGCTCGCCGGTCGTTCGCCAACCAAGAAATCGGTAAGCGTATTTAGTACGTGCTTCGACAAAATCTTTGATAGCGTATATATCGAGTTATAGTACACCAGTTTATTTGGCTGATTCACGTGCGTTGATTTCGTTTTGAATGTGCCAAAGGTAAGAGAGGAATATGTGTGCAAATGTTAAATATATTTTAATACCAATGAAACATATTAATAGAACAGTACAAAATGTTTCTTATTTGAGATTTTACTGGTGCCCCAATGGGCAATAAATATTTTATTGTAAAAATAACAAAATTCGCTTTTTTTTTAAAAAAAAAGTTTTTATATTAGTAGGTACTTTGATACTATTTTTGAAGTATCTTGGCTTAAATTTTCACTTTTAGAAATATTTCCTTACTGTATCCAAATCTCTGAATAGCTTTATCAAAAGCATAGAAAATCTTTCATTTCCTACAGATTTCTAAGTAACAGATAATTTATCGAAATTCACGAAACAGATCTTTTATGCCAGATTATTTTACATCTAAGTAATATTATTTATTTTTCACCAAATCCCAAACATAACAAGTGCGTAATACATTATCGTTTACAGCCCGCGGCTCCTTCGAACTCAAAACAAACACATAGTCGCGTTCCTCTTAAATCACATCAGTAATAAAATCTTCCCAATCTAAGCTCTTATGGCTTCGATTTGCACCTACGCTGTCATTCAAATACAGTCTTTATTAGTAGACCATTAAAAACCACTAGTAGAGCAAATCGAGAGTTACAAAGTAATTATTAGGGACAAACTTGAGAGCCGAAGGACGTAGTGTGTAATCGCGATCGTCGATTTTGAAACGTCTCTTTCGACTTAAATGAATAAGTTGTTTGCTTTCAAATCTGATTTATATCTTATTTGCGTAATCTTAATTGCGTCTACACAAATGATATGTTGAGTTCGACTTATTTTAACGGAGGTGTTTTGATATCTGTTAATTAAGTGTTTCGTGGAGGCTTCCCTTTGATGGTATTATTTTACACTCAATAGATAATAATAATAAGTAGATGATATATTATTATTAGATTCTCATAATCTCTTTGGAAATAGGTATTTTTTATTTCATAGAAAGCAACTTTTGTCATTGTCACCCAAATTTTCTATTTGCTATTCATAGTTCTATTATAATCAGTTTAGTAATTTTAAAGTTTAAAAAGCATAAATAGAATAATATATTGCTTAGTGATTTTATTTATGGTTGTGGTATTTTATGACTACTAACCTTTTAATATAAAGTAGCTATTTTAAAATCACGCTTAGTTATTAGTATAAGTCAAAGAAAAGTTGCTGTAGACTAACAGAAATTGCTACAGCTTCTGCCTCGTGGAAAAACTTTAATTCTAAGTAAGACTCTCGTAATACAAGTTCCCTTTGTACGAGTGTCTTAGTTTTGAATGGTTTTTTGTATTTGGAAATAAATAAATAAAAATAAATAAATATATTTTTTTAATTCAAGGTAATTTTTTTATGTTGTGCAATGTATTTATATACGAGTACGTGCGCACAAAACCGCCTGTATGTATGGTGGTTATGTGAAGACTTACTGGCCAGGAACCGGATGCCGCAAAGTCACTAAAGCACCACTGACACACCAACAGATCTCTTTACGATTAGGCATATTTTTTAATAAGGGTGTTTAATGCTTACCTCCCCAAAAATCTTAATTTCGAATGGTCCATTTTAATATTAGCACAGTACCAAGAGCAACCCGCATGGTACATCTTATGCCCAACGTTGGGCTACCAACCAAGTGCGTCTCATTATATCACTCTCGTCTAGATCGCCGCACGCTACTGACTCCCCGACTACGATAAGGTGAACATATCGGATGGGAAACTCAAGGTAGCCTTTTTTTTAACGTTGGGAAATACAAATGTGTAAATACGCACGAGGTGTGGGACTCACCGGCAAAGCCAGTACTACCCACCAAAACCCAACAAAGCCTTCCCCCGTCTTAATGGGGCGTCGCAGGATCGCTTACGCATTCAACTACGACGCCCCGACGGCAGGTCTGCCGAAGCAGACCACCACAACCACGGGGTTGCTCCAAGGTCCACTCTGCTATCAGAGAAGTACCAGGAGCAACCCGCATGGTACACCACCCTCCAAAGAGGGCCACCTCCCACCGCCCAACGAAGTGGGCCACCTCCCTGTGCGTTTCTTGGCTTCGCGCCCGGCTGTATTGCCGGGCACTACTCAGCCCCCCCACCACGACAAGGTGAACGCACGTTGGGGGGGGGGGGGGGCTCAAGGTAGCCTATGTTAGGTCAATTTATTTCATTATTCTATCTCTATATGGACTACGACCTAATTACGCTGCAAATTGAAGGCAGTCCTCCATTGCGTGCCCAACAGCAGGCTGTAAACAGGGGAAAAATTAATAAACATCTCTACATACTCAATACTTGGATTAAAATTATATATTCCGACTGAGACCAATAAAGAAAAATAGATATTTTCCTGGTCATTTATATCTATAACATACATATTTATTATATATTTACCAATGCAGTGTATAAAATGAGAAAATGTTGATATATATTTTACTACTTTTTCGATAGGTTTTCAATTAAGAACCAACCGAGCAAAACCAGAGCAGGTCGATAGTTACAATTGAAATGAAACGAATGAGTAAAATGCGATTTTGTTTAAATAACGTGTAATTCGCTACATATACATTCACGACGATGCAATTATAAATTAAAAACGTAGTTTTCACACAACACACGTGCGTCCAATTTATGCGACTGGAACTCAGTACATTGTTTATTTTAGTTTTGTGTTTATTGAAACAGTTTTTAAACAAACTCTATTACGTTCAAGGTACGGCCTGTGAATACTATCGATACATTCATTTACAAACTTTTGTAATTCAAAGTGTTGATTAATCTGAACATGCATAATTATGTACATACAACTAACATTGTAACGAGTCTATGTAAAACATATAATAATGTCTATCAGTCGCGGGCACTGTAATGGTAATAGAGTGAATATATTTATCGGCATGCCACATGAGCGAAGCCGCGGGTGAAAACGAGTATTTAACTACAAAAATGTAAGCACTAAACATACATAGCTAAATATAAAATATAATATAAAATAGCTTAAGTAGAAATATAATATATAATAGCTAAATATAAAATAGCTTAAGTAGAAAAAAAGATTATTTTACATAAACTTTAAAATATAATTTAATAAAACTTACTGACTCACTGATATATATATATCTACATACATAGCTTAGGACAATTAGTCTAGAAGTTATATAGTTATATTTTGCACAAGAGTACCTAATACAACGTAGGTGAGCACTAAGGAACGATTTCAGACCTATACATTGTTAAATATATAAATCGATGTTTAAACTTTTGGTTATATTACCAACGGTAAGTGGAATTCAGAATTTCAGTGAGGGTTGATGGGCGCGAGGGCGGCGCTTTATATAAATTTTGCGTAGTTTCAATAAAAAACTGCGGGTTTCTAAAGCTCTCCGACACAACTTTACTCCTATTTACTACTACATTGAGTAGGAATAGAAAGAAATAATTTTGACCTATTGTTTGAATTTTTATTAAATTTATTTTGAATAGTTCTTATTTCAAAAGGTTTTAACGAGTTATTTATGAAAATTCATTTAAAAAAGGTTTAAAGCGCAGTCGTAAATGTACTCAAACATCAACAAATAATTGGGCCGGTTTTTGTTTTAAGCGAAAATATTTTTTCAAAGTAATTACAGAATTAAAGTAAGATTATCAAAATATAGAAGCTTGCGATAAAGTTTAATAGATAATTACGCCGATAAGCAAGAGAGGCCGTATACGGGTTGCTTTATCAAAGACTTAAAAAACGATTCGTCATTTATCAACATTAAGCGACCCGACGCGGACCAAATCCAGGCTTTACGTAACATTGTTCTTTATTTGTACTCAATACTTTTATATATAGCGTCAAAATTTAAATTTGGGTACAAAATAAATAAGCTACCAAATACAAATGCAAACAAACACTTCCTTAAGCAGATTTAGAGGCATCGTAAGAGCGAGGACGACAGAGCAGAGATTTGGCTCGCTGCCTCATATAATATTCATTTAAAACCGATCTGAGACTAGCTCGTAGCGGCCAAATAAAATGTCTTTTGTGGTTATGTTTGCTAAATGAGTGGGGCTTGCGCCCGTACGATGCGGGTTCAGTTACTGCTATTTACAGCCTCAGTGCTTAAGACGTTAACACTACAACGAAAAGCTATTATTTTATTTTATTATTATTTAAACAAAATGGATTTGGAATTACTAAAAAATATATTTTTCAGATTGAAATGAAGTACCAGCGGGCAGCGATGTCGTGGATAAATATTTATTATGTAATAATAAAATTCGTGACTTTTTGAGAGAAAGTGACGATACTTTCGTCATTTTTTTCTTTAAAAATAAAGTATTTTTTCATCACGTCACTGTTGCTTGATTCGAAGGCATTCCAAAATGTATATTATAAATATATATATATATCTTTTTAATATATTTTTACTACAATCTTTTTTTTATTTTGACTACCTAGTCCAGGGTTTAAGGATGTTTCCCCCCAACGTGCGTTCACCTTGTCGTGGTGGGGGGGCTCAGTAGTGCCCGGCAATACAGCCGGGCGCGAAACCAAGAAACGCACAGGGAGGTGGCCCACTTCGGTGGGCGGTGGGAGGCGGCCCTCTTCGGAGAGCGGTGAACCATGCGGGTTGCTCCTGGTACTTCTCTGATAGCAGAGTGGACCTTGGAGCAACCCCGTGGTTGATGTGGTCTGCTTCGGCAGACCTGCCGTCGAGGCGTCGTAGTTGAATGCGTAAGCGATCCTGCGACGCCCCATTAAGACGGGGGAAGGCTTTGTTGGGTTTTAGTGGGTAGTACTGGCTTTGCCGGTGAGTCCCACACCTCGTACGTAAATGCATTTCCCAACGTTAAAAAAAAAGGGGTTTAAGAATGTATTTTAACCTAAAACTGTATGACAAATTTATACCAAATTCATGCAGATTTTATAGAAACCGCTTCGTGAACCGGAATAAAATACCCCCAAAAATAAATTTGTTTTAGTATTATTTACTCTTAAAGTACATATTTGAAGAAATATATAATATATATCTTCCACCTAATTATAAATCAGTACAAGCGAAAATTCGAGAAAAGACAAAATCGATTTCTTAAATTGGCCCATATTTGAGATCAATCTTTTCCAATATCTGATATTATTTATAATATTATCAATTCGAGGCACTGATTTCCTGAGAATTGAAATCTTAAATGAATCTTTTCTTTAAAAATTAAAGCCCAATATATCTAGCATCTCCGTTGCTAGGCAACACACTGTTACGACCTACGTAGCGTAAGTAAAGGTGTTATGTTGCGTAAAATAATTTCAGAACTCGTGTTTTGATATCATATATACTAACAGAAGGTTGTTAGTTAATAATATATAAACTTAGCTTATATATTATCGAGTTTGAATATGCATCGTCTATTTTTAGTAGGATTTTCGACAGGTTCCTACTTTTATGAGTTCTGTCCTTTATTAAAATATACACTTAAATATTTTTATCTAAGACGATAAAATCGAGTCCTAGATTAAGATTCATTCTGCTTTATATACCGTTATGTCAAGTGAATGCTAAAATGTGGTTAGTAATTTGAATAACAAATGAGCATTAAGTCTGGGAAATGGCAGGTAGAAGCAAATTATTTAAAGTCGATACACATTTCTAAGACACTGAAAGGATCTAATTAAAATATTTTGAATTAATATGTAATTGTTTTTGTTGAATATTGTCGCGGTAATGATTAAAGATAATGAATTATAATTTTGGAAATTTTAGTTACACACAACTAGTAAGTAATATAAAGGAAAGTTTTCCTATATATTTTGCATTGTGTGTGTACATCGTTCAACGGTTTATTCCTTACAGATATATTTTTTTTCTGTTTTTCTCCATAAGCTAAACATTAACAAAAGTAATTTAACATAAATTTTACAGTTTTCAGCAACGATTACAATTCAAAAATTTAAAAAATACGTATTACCTATACGTTTTTCTTGTAGTTATAAATTGTAATTGTTGCTACCTTACTGAAAATATCCGAATTAGCAAGCTTTTTACTAACTCTTTATGTTAATAAATAGGTATTTTATATCTTCGATAAAGAAATAATAAGAAACAATAAGAATCGAACTAGTAAACACACTTCAACTACCATGATAAGACCTATTGACCATTATAAGATTTTCAGTTTTTATCCCCTCAGTGCCGCACGTGGACGCAGCCTTGGAATATTAAGTCGGAATTCAAGCCAATAAGAAAAGCAAACAGGCTCTGTAAACCAGATTGCACTTTCGTGTTCGGCCTTTCTAATTTACGAGAGGATTTTCGTCTCAGGTTTTGACTCGAAACTAAACAATGTGCTGTTAAAGGATTTTAGTTAAGGATTTGCCTTAGACAGAAAAAAATTGTTAAAATTTGAAAATTATTTTCATTTATTCAAATATATTTGTAATATTATTTATTAAAATCAAATCGTTCTCTTATTATCTTCTTTTTTCTCAAACACTTTTTTTACACGATTTACCATTTTACCCAGCTTACTTGTAATCACAAAATTCCGTGGAAAATTTTAAAAAGTCTAGCAAAGTGAGCAAATTCTTAGCCAACGAATGTAGATACGAACATCTACAGCGCAAACGAGCCGGAAAACCCATTTGTGACACCTCGATCATGTGGGACCCCGCCGACGCCCCCAATAAAACCAATATCAGATCATAACCAAGTCACCACTGAAAGACGACCCCTCACATCGAAAGAAAATCCTCGCTTCCCTTAAATACCAGCACACATGAGATCCGAGGAAGGTCAAAGCTAACTGGTCGAAGGTTTCAACTCGACTCCAGGGAGTTTCTCGACCAATACTAGCAAGTCCGGGATTGGATCGCTCGTAATGAGCGAGGGAATATCATAATATTGAACAAGATTATATTCATACGCCAATATAATATTTTGCTTAATATAAATAAATAAATCTATTTATTTTGTAACAATTTGTTTCTTTTTTCCTCAACAACTTATATATTCTTATTAATATACGATAAAAAAACATTATGACAATTTTAATATTAAACTATTTGACTTAGTAAGAATATATTGTATTATTTTTTATATTAATTTCTTTACCATACCTACATATTATATAGAACAGCGAATACATTGTACAAGTATTTGCCTCATGCAGGAGTCGACCCCGAGTACTTTAGAAAATACATCGAACATATTTTCCTGATGTAAAGAATTATTATTTCTGTTAAAAATTTACGTTAAAATATAGTAAAATTGACACTTTCGTTTCTCCAACATATTGCAGTGCACCGAGGTAACTCGATTAAGGTTAAAAAATGGTTAAAATCTCAGTAAACCCCATTTGATTTTATAATACGAATAGTTCAAATCGGTGAATATCGATTAAAATATATCAAAAATGAATGTTTTGATAATATTTTTTTCTATTTTTAAGAAGAAAAGTTAACGGAGACAAAAACTTTATTATTAAAAGAGAGGTTTTTTGATCGTTTTCGTTTTCCTCAAACTGTGCCGCGCTTCAGTGTAATCTGTTATAAAAATACACAACTTGACGGGTCGGGATAAAAAATATGGAGACGTCTATCAAATTCACAATGCTAACGAAAACTCACTGTAGACTAAAGTTGATATTTCTCTCACTTCCCTGATTCATGCATAAAAGTCTTCTAAAAGTGAGTATTTTGTTTTATCAATTTAAGAAAAAAGGAGATCGGCCAATATACACACATTATACTTACTGATTAAAGTATATAAAAAGAACTATGTAATTTAGAATATCATTCACATCAATATAGTAAATATAATATTTGTAATTTTTTCATTTTAAAATTTACTTTGGGCCGATTTTTATTCAACAAAATAAAATTATTTAAAGAATATAAATCAACACAATCGCCACAAAAATATTGCTTTGTATGAATGGAATAGTTCATTTAATTGATAATTTTTATCTGAACATTATATAGATTTTATCTTTCTAACTAAAATAATATTATAAAATACAAAAGTATATAATTTTTTTTTAAAATGATGACAGATTAAGTGAAAGAAACAAAAAAAAACTTCATGAAAAGAAAAAGATATTTTCTATAGGTATCTACAATATACGAGTACATGCTCTATACTTACTACGAGTTTTATTCCATATTATGTAAATTAAACTTTGATCAAAGAAAATCATGTTCTTAGAGAAAGATTTCGACAGACATAATATGTGCGAAGTAGGTACATATTCACGTGGAAAGCTTTAATACTTTTTCACACTAACATTACATCATAAATTATTTTTACCTCAGCTAAAAACATATTTGTTAAAACTACACAATACAATTATTATTCAATCTATATACATTATACATATATAAAAGGCAAAAGTGATTGACTGATGTATCAACGCACAGGCCAAACCCTTAAGGCTAAAGAATTGAAATTTCGCACACGTATTCCTCATATTATGACAAGGGAACCACTAAGAAAGGATTTTTCAAAATTTATCCCCCAAGGGGGTGAAATAGGGGATAAAAGTTTGTATGAAACTTTTTATCATACATATTTGTATTAAATTTCGTATGAATGGAGTACGGCAAAAATAATTACATATTTCAGCGTTTTCCAAAATTCAACCCCTAAGAGGTTAAAATAGGGGATGAAAGTTTGTATGAAACCTACCTTTTTAGAGATTTTATTTGTAGTTTTAGCGCGAGCGAAGCCGCGGGTTCCACTAGTTTATAACATTTATATAATATATAGATACTTTCCTGTCTCTTTGTGTCATTGTTATGTGATCACCCATATATAAAATAATTTCCACTAGCTTTTAGTGTAAAATTCACGTGTCATGCGCTCACCGGTCGAACTAATATTCCATCGTTCGATTATTTCACGAACTAGAGACAAAATATTTGAAATAGCTATTATTTTTATCTGTAGTAGGTTAACCAATCGTAATATAGGATATTAAGTTTAGCTGTGAGCCAAATATTGTTATTACAATGGTTATACCCAATGTGAGATTGCGTGACTCAATCGATTTATAAGGCCCAGGAGGACACCTGCCAATCGTCTCGGAAATTAGTATCGAAGGTATAAACAAGAAGCTACACGCTTTTCCCTATTAGAGTTATCCAGATTGCGGAAGTTATTATGTTCCATCATTGGGGGAAATACTATTTGTGTGTTCCCCCGTCGTTGGTGATTCCATCATGGTGGTTATTATAGTTTTGATTAAATTTTAAAATTTATTTGGAATTGTAGCATTGTTGATTTATTTGTATATATGTATATAAATATTATATATTTACTACTAGCTTGCTTCCCAATACAAACTTTCATCCCCATCTTAACCCCTTTACGGAATGATTTCCGGGATAAAAAGTATCCTATGCCCTTCCCAGGGTCTTAAACTATCTTCTTGCCAAATTTCATCTAAATCGGTTTAGTAAATCCAGAGATTACCCACTACAACGTCACAAACTCACAAACTTTACCTCTTTACAATATTAGATTTAGTATAAATTATTATATTTTGCTTTTCCTAAGATATTATTTGAAGTGTGAATTCAGTAGAATAGAAATAGCCTACGCTATTCAGGATCAAGCTACAACCTTTACCTTCATATGAGAATCAGTTTTATTATTGTAGTTAATATCCCCACATATGTACACCACCAAACAAATATATTTTAGTTTATTAATTACTACATAGTGTACAGAAACGAACAGTTAAATCACGTACGACCGATATTAATTTTTAAATAAATATAATATGATATGTTATTCGTACATCATTATAATGATACAACTACGAGTACTAAATTTAAAAAGTTAATACTCAAATTTCATGTGATTATAATAATTAAAAATTAATATATTCAATAATAATTACTTATTTGAAAAATTATTACTAATTTGAAAAAAATATTGAAATACTGTACGAGTTCGTGGAAAATAAGTTTAAAATAAGATATTTATAGATTTACGAACGGATTTAAGCGAAAAGACTGGTAGATAAATTCAGTTCAACTTTGGAAATTCGAAGCTACACACGTTCACAACTATTGAAAAAGAAAATAACTCTGGTAAAGGAAAAATTGGCGGCGAAGGCAACACTGTTTGAAGTTGGGGAAAGTTCTAACCTACAACTATTTATTTATCACGCCCGTGGGCCAGAGGCCCTGGCGGGAGTGTCGCCACCTCTGTGGTGGGAGTGCCGGGCTCGCAGGGTCAAACTTACCTGTCGTAACCCGACTGCTTACACTCGCGCCCACAAAAGCTGAGTGGAAACACAAATAAACATAATACTTTCTTAGATTTACGCGAATATTTGACATTTTAAATAATACTATCTTTTCGGATTTTGTCGCGGATTTATTTGGATTTTTGTTTCCCGACGTTTCGAATGCTTTACAGCATCCATGGTCACGGGAGAGACTGAGGTTTTACATGTCTTGAATGTATAGTTGTTACAGACAGCCTACCCACAATTAACAAAATGAAAATTGCACTAATTACATTACAATATTTTTTAAATTTAAACATTTTTATAATTTTAATTATAATTGAATATGGAAAATTATTTATTTAATTTTTGCTATTATTTTTATAATTATTACAATTTTAAATATTAATTAGTAATCTATATTTAGTGTTGCCATTATTATATTTATAACCATAAAGAAAAATATAAAATATAGTATTAATTATTTAAGCCATATAATTGTTCTATGTGTAATTTAAAAAGTTAAAATTAATTAAGGATAATAATTTTAATTTAGTTTGCTATTATTTAAAAACAACTTACTAAGCAACACTATTAATATATACTTTTACAAATGAAAAATGAAAAATATTAATCTGATAAGCTGTCATTTTGATCTACACAGTATGAACTTACTACATCTGTCTGTCTGTTATGTTTATATTTATTATTTGATTTTATTATATTAATAACAGGATCCCATGACGATGGTAGTACCCAGCCATCTTCCCTATTGAAATTAGGATGTTTTTTAATTTCTATGGCTTCTCGAATCATTCTAGGGCGATATCGGTTTTCTTTCGCCAGGATTTGAGGTCTATCGAAGCGAATATAATGGCTTGGGCGGTCCTGACTATGTTTGCAGACAGCAGATGTTGTATTGCGA
The DNA here is from genome assembly GCA_947093115.1 of Brenthis daphne. Taxonomy (NCBI): domain Eukaryota; kingdom Metazoa; phylum Arthropoda; class Insecta; order Lepidoptera; family Nymphalidae; genus Brenthis; species Brenthis daphne. The sequence goes on along the minus strand of OX352481.1, from coordinate 7,024,073 downwards.
CGGTGCTTCACATCAGCTATGTGTTCTTTGACCCGGGTTCTAATGGATCTCTTTGTTTGTCCAATGTAAGAGAGCCCACAATCACAATCAAGCTTGTAAACTCCTGCATCTTGTAGAGGGATGTGGCACTTGACAGGTGGTAGAAACTGACTAATTTTCTTTGGCGGCTTGAAGTAAGTTTTAATTGAAGCTCGCTTTAGAATGTAGCCAATCTTGTCAGTGACGCCTCTCATGTAAGGTAGGACTGCAGGGACGCGCTCGACTGTGGCTGGTTTCACTCGGTCCCTGTGACGTAGGCGCGGCACTTGCAGCTTGTTGTCTCGCAGAACTTGCCGTCTACCACAGTTTCAAATTCGTGCGTACGTCAAGCAGTTGTCAATCTGTCAAAACAAACATTGGACGAATCTACTATTCAAGTACTAAGTAAAGGCTTAAATTTTGCTGTTGCGCCGACACGCATCCCTTATGAGAACATTATTTATATATAGAAAGATACACAAACCTAAAGCTCCGCTACGTCCAATTGTGAGTCAAATCGACACACCGACTTATAAATTGGCCCAACTAGTAGCGAAAGTACTCTCAACACTCAGAGGACAAACATCAGCGTTCACAAGGGACTTGTACCATTTTGTCAATGAGATAAAACACCTACAACTCATGGACAATGAAACTATGGTCAGTTTTGATGTACAGTCTCTATTCACCAGCCTACCAGTAGAGGACTGTGTCAAAATAGTATCAAGAAAGCTACGGGATAATAGTATGCAAGAAGAATACACTGAACTTTTGAAACACTGCCTTACATCTGGCTATCTATTGTGGAATGATGAATTCTACAAGCAAGTGGATGGAGTGGCCATGGGTTCGCCGGTCTCTCCCGTTGTAGCTGACATCTTCATGGAGGCCTTCGAGGAGACCGCCCTAAACACATCACCTGTGACCCCTCGTTTCTACAAGCGGTATGTAGATGACACTTTCACAATATTACCATCTGATAAAATATCTGTATTCTTAGAACATCTTAACTCCATAAACCCTAAAATACAATTTACAATGGAATTGGAGTCTAATAATTCTTTAGCTTTCTTAGATGTATTAGTTATACGTAACCCAGATAACACCTTGAGTCATACTGTGTATCGAAAGAAGACCTATACTGATAGGTACTTGAATGGTGAATCTCACCACCACCCTTCACAGTTAGCTACCGTGGGAAAATCTTTGTTTCAGAGGGCACGCGGGATCTGTGACGAGCAACACCTGGCCGGAGAGCTGCAACATGTCAAGCAAGTTCTGCGAGACAACAAGCTGCAAGTGCCGCGCCTACGTCACAGGGACCGAGTGAAACCAGCCACAGTCGAGCGCGTCCCTGCAGTCCTACCTTACATGAGAGGCGTCACTGACAAGATTGGCTACATTCTAAAGCGAGCTTCAATTAAAACTTACTTCAAGCCGCCAAAGAAAATTAGTCAGTTTCTACCACCTGTCAAGTGCCACATCCCTCTACAAGATGCAGGAGTTTACAAGCTTGATTGTGATTGTGGGCTCTCTTACATTGGACAAACAAAGAGATCCATTAGAACCCGGGTCAAAGAACACATAGCTGATGTGAAGCACCGTCGCAATACAACATCTGCTGTCTGCAAACATAGTCAGGACCGCCCAAGCCATTATATTCGCTTCGATAGACCTCAAATCCTGGCGAAAGAAAACCGATATCGCCCTAGAATGATTCGAGAAGCCATAGAAATTAAAAAACATCCTAATTTCAATAGGGAAGATGGCTGGGTACTACCATCGTCATGGGATCCTGTTATTAATATAATAAAATCAAATAATAAATATAAACATAACAGACAGACAGATGTAGTAAGTTCATACTGTGTAGATCAAAATGACAGCTTATCAGATTAATATTTTTCATTTTTCATTTGTAAAAGTATATATTAATAGTGTTGCTTAGTAAGTTGTTTTTAAATAATAGCAAACTAAATTAAAATTATTATCCTTAATTAATTTTAACTTTTTAAATTACACATAGAACAATTATATGGCTTAAATAATTAATACTATATTTTATATTTTTCTTTATGGTTATAAATATAATAATGGCAACACTAAATATAGATTACTAATTAATATTTAAAATTGTAATAATTATAAAAATAATAGCAAAAATTAAATAAATAATTTTCCATATTCAATTATAATTAAAATTATAAAAATGTTTAAATTTAAAAAATATTGTAATGTAATTAGTGCAATTTTCATTTTGTTAATTGTGGGTAGGCTGTCTGTAACAACTATACATTCAAGACATGTAAAACCTCAGTCTCTCCCGTGACCATGGATGCTGTAAAGCATTCGAAACGTCGGGAAACAAAAATCCAAATAAATCCGCGACAAAATCCGAAAAGATAGTTTTATTTAAAATGACAAATAAACATATTTAGTTAACTTTATCTAGTTATTGACTCTCCCATTCATTTATACACTATCAATATTTAATGAGTTGTTATAAAGTTAACTCTATGCTTAAATGTATTTTACCTATATTGTAACTAAAGACTTACCCTTACCTTGCTCGTTTGCGTTACTAGCTGTTTAATAATAGTCTGTGTGTTACTTAGGTATAGGCTATCTGTGAACTAAACATACGAGTATAAATCCGTCCAGCCGTTTTAGGAGGAAGAAATAACATAGTAGAAAAAGAGAGAGAGGGTTGCATAAATCTGCTACTCTCTCGTTAGATGACAGCATTATATTACTTACTAATGAAATTAAAAATGGGTGGTGCGTGAAAAAAAAACATATGTTATTGCAAATGGTTTAAATGTTCTTACAATTAAAATAATCATCGCAATTTTTGTCTCTTAAAAACCTACATTTTGATACCGCACCGGTGATAATTTTGGAATTAACATTTTTTTTAGAAATTGACACTTAAAATCGGTAAAATAAACACATCTGAATTGAATACCTTCTTTTTTCTGAAGTCGGTCAAAAATATGGAACACAAAAACGAAAAGTTGAAATCCAATTTGGATCCGTAGCATGCGTAAACGGCTCTTAATAGGAAAACTTACACACTTCATATCGCCCCAGTTTTAAGATATTTCCGAAGCTATAAAGGACTTTTGAACTGCATGCACCGACCCGCGCGCGGGAGCGCCCGCACATTGTGTCGTTGCATAACTATTTCTATGGGAAGTGAAACGTTTGTGTACAATCTGCTCCACTGATATACTCGTAGCTAAAAACTAAGCTCATGAATTACTTTGGTCAGGTTTCAGGTGAACTCGTGCATCAATACAATAGCTTTTGTTCGCGGGCATGCTTGCGTAGCTTATTTAAATTATCATTTTTTTAGTTTTTAGTAAAGGTATAGTTAATTCATTTTTTTTAATAAATTATATAAAGGTAATAATTAAATAATTTATTCTCTTAATAAAGGTAATAATAGATTGCGTTAGATTTTATTATTTATTAAAACCCTATTTCTACGCTGAGAAATGCATTTACGTCTCCCCACTATGGCAAGTTTTATATAAATACATATCCTATAAAAAATATCGGATTAAAATATAGCCTCTACCTTTTTGGCTCATTATTATCACCTTGACGATATGTTATTGGGCACGATAAGACAAAACCGCCAACACATTTTGGCACCTACATATTATTTTGTATAATATTGATGATCAATCTCAATTATTTACTCTGATATTTACTGTCGTTTGTGGGATCCAAGCGTTAACTTCATAAAGTCTGTAGGTAGTATAAACAGTTCTATTCCGCTAAATTCATTACTAAATAGCATTAAAGATTTTATTTTACGCAAATCGTATTATAAAGCAAGTTTAGGAGTTCGTGTCGGTGAAAATTCGATCACGCGCTATATGCGGTCGCATCGGGTTGAAACTTGGACTGCGACGTGCATGTAAATTGGAATGGATTACTGCCGTTACTTTGTATTGCAACGATTTTTATTTACAGTAACATTTTCACAATATGTATTGAGCAGAGTCGAAGGGCAGAGTAGCTTTGTGTAAAAGCTGCGAAAACATACAGATGACCCAACAAAATAAGCTTTCATTTTTATAAAATATCGATTTCTTGATTGTTTATGTTATAATAATACTTATATATCTGAATTAAATTCATACCATGCCAGTACTTGGATGACCGAACTTCGGTCCGCGTAGGCGCTGTATTACATTGTCAGTATGATAGCAGATAGAAAAAGGATCTAATAAAATTAGTTATAAATAAGTTTTTTTTTGTCAAAAAAATCGCGTATTTTAGACTAGACACCTATATAGATAAACTTAAAAAGCAAAACCTTATCTAAACAAAACATTTGTCGTTAGAGACGTTTCCGACATACACTAATATTTATTTCTTTATACAAGAATTACTCATATAAGATAAGTATGGAAATTTTGTAAAATCCATCAATAGTTTATAATAATAAGTGAGTAACGAAAATTAGCGTAGAGCAAAAAACTAGTATATCTACGAGTAATGCAAGATAATAACTTTTGAGATTCAATTCAAATGCAGCCCGTAACCGACGGACTGTATGACTTGGTCTACTAAATTTAGCAACCTGTACGGAAATTGCATTTGATGCTATCGTCTTAACATATTATGTACGATAATACTATTCTAAAGGTTTTCTGTACATATATACAAGTAGTTCATATAACACTAATAAACCGTTCTAGCTCAGGGCTGGTGTTAAGTGATATCCCTCCCGATGTGTGTTCACCTTGTCGTAGTCTCATCGTGCCGCGATTTTGAGACGCTGTGTTGGGTTTTAGTGGCTTTAGTAGAAGAGAGTTCCACATAACCTGTGTGTATACAGGTGGTATGCGTAAATGCCTTTCCCAACGTTTAACTGTTGTAATGAACTGATAAATCTTAATTTCTCTGCACAACCCGCGGACCATATTTAGGATTATTATATTACTGATGCACTATAACTCTCTAAATTTTTATCGCAACTCGTTAAAAATGCATATAAAAATACATAATATAACTTTTACATATATGTACATATAAAAAAATAAATATCAAATTACGCCAGTCAGAATTTTCCTCATGATATCTTATTTTACAAAGACTAGGACTAAGAGTAGGACAAAATGGACAGAAGTACACTTAGTAGACTGATAGAGGAATGGTTACTTTACGCGTATTACGATGCATAGAACGAGGCTACGATACTAACAATATAACTCAGCTCTGGGCTAGGAGTTTGAACTAGGACCTCAGAATCTACAGCCATACGTGTTTAAAAGACAAATTACACGATAACAAACGATTCTCATACAAACATATTGTAAACATTATTATATGCCTATAATATAATAACATAAGCATTTTTAAATATTATTTCAAAAGAAGTGACTTTTTACCAATTATAGCTTTAAGCTCATTCAACTGTGATTTCTTTATTTTTTCTGAGAACGACTTTTCCCACGTGAAGGATTTACTTCTTTCAAGAAACGAACTTTTGCACGTGGAACGTCTATTTGAACATGTTTAAATGAGAATTTTTATTGTTATTCACAATTTTGTCGTTTAATTTGAATAATTTTCTGTACACAAATTAGAAATATGTGACTTCAAATATAATATGGTTGCCAAAAACGTAAAATACGTTATTTATAATTTATATGTAACTAGCGACTTACCTTTGTTTCGCTCGGGTGCGTCCCTGGGTACGTTTTAATTTTTTGATTTTTAATCCTAATTCTTTTTCTAAGATAAAAGTAGTCTAAGTTACTCTTTATATCTGCCAGTGAAAGTCCCGTCAAAATCAGTCCATCCGTTTCGGACAGAAACACAGACAGACATAATTACATACGCATCTAGTAAAAATCTGTTATTTTGATATTACAAAAAGACTCATCAATTTTATTTATCTGTATGGATATATAAATTAGAGCGAGTTGAAATATATTTATATAATATTTTAATAAATAATATTAACTTATGTGACTATTTAATATGCTACATTTACTATTTGATTGCTGCTTAAAATTAAATTAAAAATTAATTTATGTGCAAATATTGAATGATGGATAAATAAAAACGGTCTCCATATTATATTTGTTACGTATGAAAGGAATTTCTTTTAACATTTGTATAAGTATTGGAATCTTAGGAATCGAAATATCGAGCGACGTCTTAATATAATATAACATTTATAATAATATGTTATGTATAAGTAAAAAATCTGACAAGTACAAGTACAAGCGAGAATAGATTACGGAACCCTAATAAAGATGTCATCAAAAACGATCTTCAATTCTAGCAGACAATCTCACTCAATCTACTGAAACTTAGGATTTTGGAGAGAATCAGCCGCACTTTACGATTAAGATAGCCACTAGACTAACGAGGTAATTGGTTATACATAAATCTTCTGTTAGGCCTTTTTTGAATTAGTAGGTAGGTATGAGCTTGAGAATTGCTTGAGTAACACACAGACAAAAAATAATAACAATGATTGAAAATTGACGCCCAAATGAAAAACTACTTTATAATATTTATACTTAGTTCTTTACAATTTAAGTAACTTGAGAAATAGGTTTAGTAGGCTTTATTTCATTTTCAATTTAATTATATTTATAATAACCAAACTTTATTACAATCTTACTATTTTTGAAGTAAAGCATATGAAGCGCGCCTCCGAGTTTATGCGAGTTTATATAAAATACAGGTTTACGGTAAACTTTACTTGGATAATATGTAAGATCCTTTTAGAGGTAGGTTGGTGTCACCGCGGGCGACGTGACCGCGGCGAGAGCATCTGACTTCGCCAGGCACGTACCGAGTTATGACTATTACAGATTAATTCGTCTTAGATACTGTTTTCACAGAACTCACGCGTTTATTTTGACGTGCATGTTCAGGTTTTTGGATAGTTTGATGCTAAAATATAATATATTTATAGGTGTTTTTGATTCATTGTTTGTTATCTGTGAAAGAAATTTCTATTATATAACTAAAATGTACTGAAAAAAATTAATAAAAATATAAATGTATATTATGATACAAAAAAAGGAGATTCTAAAAACCAAAATATAATAGTTTTAGTATTTCTTTTTATTAATTTAATAGTTATAGGTTGGCAGCAGTATAGTTCACCATTACTTATTTGCCTAATTCCGACAAGACAAAAGCATTTGTTTTGGAATGATTAAATATTATATATAGTACCTATATTATCCGTTACAGTTACTACTATACTATTATACATACTATTCGTATGAAACAATGGTTTACAGTAGAATCGAACCTGTTAATTCCTTCGGCGCACTGTCAGTTCATTCAAATCAAATTTAGCCGTATTAAATATGAATAGCGTAGAATGGAAAAAGTAACTCGGAGATTAATTCTTCGTAGCCGCCGTTTACAAAAAGCCTCCAACTTTATCGGCCTTCGTGCGTGATCTCACTTCTGCGGATTTTACTGGGCATTGCTCCTCGGTTTGTTAGCTCGCTCGCTGCTCGCTGAATCAATACACAAATATAATTACTTATTACTTACTGTACCCTTTAATATTGATATAGTTTCTACCTAATTTGTAGAAGTAGACAAAAGCATAAATGCGAATTATTTCATTGACGACACATTTGGCTCAGTTTGTAGTGACTCGACTTGCTGTGCCAGCGGTCGCGGGTTCGAGTCCCGCTAGGGGCATTCATTTGTGTGATGAACACGATTATTTGTACTCCACTAATGGGTCTTTATACTTATAAAATGTATGTATTTAAAGTTATATATGTGTATTGTTTTAATTATCTGGTATCCATAACACAAGCCTCGTAGCTTACCATGGAACTAGATTGTGCTGTGTGTTAATGTCCCAATAAAAAAACTAACTGCCTCGGTAGTGTTGTGGCTAGCATGTACGACTGCACACTCGGAGGTCCTGGGTTCGAGACCCAGGTCGGGTCAAGTTTAGTTATTGAGTATTTCTGAATCATCTGAATGAGAATCGGTCCGGAGAACATCATCATCATCAATGTCTCAACATATTTATTTATTTATTTACTCGTTCAGGCTGAAGCTATTAGACGGATTTTGTTTAAATCTAGTATACAAATATAATATGAATACCATATATTACAAGGCACCTAGGGATGTACCCGATAATAGCAAGGGTAATTCACTAGTCTTGCTATATATGTCAAAGTAAGGTAGTTGGCTACGTACTTAGAATGGGAAGTGTAAAGAATCTATTTCTACTTTTTATTGTTATCTAACGACTGCCTGATGGTGGTTTAATCTTTCGAATTGCTAATAGAGACTGTCTCGAAGTAATTTAAGATGTAGCAACTTTTAACAAAAAAGGTTGTTTCAGTAGACACGAGTATACGCCTCGCTGTGTGCTTTGTATATTTATAAACACCGTTGCCAAAACCATGCTTTGTCCTTAATTTTTAATGAATAAGTAATATAGTTATTTTTTTACGAAATATTTTCTTTATAACCCATATTAATTCTATTTATACGACAGTCTCAGTGAAATTAAATAGCATTTAAACAAAAGCTGCACAATTTTGTGAATAAAATGATATAATTCTTAATAATGAACGTTAATGACCATTAATAATAGTGAATTTATTGAAATGCGCAGATTTAACGCCGATGCCGCGGAAGTGGGGCAATGTGTACGGAACAGTTAATGGTATCATAAAAATAGCAAGTGCATACGTCATCTTATCTATGTTATTCTGATTAAAAAACGCTGGTTGCACACTAGATAAGTTTTTATTTTTTCAAAGTAAAACTTCTTTAGGCGTGACTGAGGAGCCAGTTAATACATTGGAAAAATTAGTGTAGCGGGAGTGTCACGGTATTGAGAGTCAAATTTATAATTAATAATTTAAAAATATATAAATATTTATAACCATAAAGAAAAATATAAAATATAATATTAATTATTTAAGCTGCATAATTGTTCTATGTGTAATTTAAAAAGTCAAAATTAATGAAGAATAATAATTTTGATTTAGTTTTCATTTCATTTTTCATTTGTAAAAGTATATAGTAATAGTGTTGCTTAGTAAATTGTATTTTTTTAAATAATAGCAAACTATAGTAATTTTTAATACTAACTATAGTTGACGATACGTTTGGCTCAGTTTGTAGTGACACTACTTGCTGTGCCAGCGGTCGCGGGTTCGAGTTCCGCTGGGGGCATTCATTTGTGTGATGAGCACGAATGTCTGTACTCCAGTCATGGGTGTTTATATTTATAATATATATGTATTTAAAGTTATAATATATATTGTGTAGTTTATCAACTATCTGGTATCTATAACACAAGCCTTGTAGCTTAGCATGGAACTAGATAGTGTTGTGTGTTAATGTCCCGACATATATACATACATATATATTTAGGCAAAAGGTTAATGTTAAATTTAATATTGTTTTTAAATACACAATTAATTATGCTAGCTTTAGGTCTTAGTTGGAAATATTCCTGATCATTTTAAGACTAATTATAAAATATTAAACGTGTACCTACATTTTATAAAGTAATCAACCTTCAGGGCCTAGAAATAAAAAAATATATAATATTACAATAAATTAATAGTGTTATTTCTTTACCCGCTATACTTTTGTGAGTAGAGGTGATTTGCGAACGAGAAATGAATATTGTCAACAGTTGGGTCGTCTTAACACCTTAGTCTATTCCGGGATTATAGGGCTTAGAGAAGATGTCAATAAAATTCAAAAAAAATATATGGGAATGATATTATTGACGATACGTTTAGCTCAGTTTGTACTTGCTGTGCCAGCGGTCGCGGGTTCGAGTCCTGCTGGGGGCATTCATTTGTGTTGAGCACGAATGCTTGGGTTCGTCCCTAGGTACGTTTTAGTTTGAGCGGAACCCTAATTCTTTTTCTAAAATAAAAGTAGCCTATGTTACTTCCTAGAACATGTGCTATCTTCCAGTGAAAGTTCCGTCAAAATCAGTTTTTCCGTTTCAGAGATTATCCGGAACAAACAAACAGACAGACAAAATTTAAAAAAATGTGTTTTTCTTATAAGTATCGTATATAATTTCATATGCATTTAGTAAAACGCGTTCATTTTGACATTACAAACAGACACTTCAACTTTATTTATCTGTATAGATAAGTATGTATTTAAAATTATATGATATGTGTAGTGTATCAACTATCTGGTATCCATAACACAAGCCTCGTAGCATACCATGGAACTAGAATCTAGATGATGCTGTGTGTTAATGTCCCAACATACCTATATTAAATTCACATTTTAATTTTAATTTCTTGTCAAGTTTATATATTTTCTATTTATGTCATAACGGTTACAAATCATGTCATTTCAATACAAATTATTTAAAACACCTATAAAATAGCCATTTTTACAAAGCTGAAAGAATTACATGTGTGTATTGTCTCATATTAATGTAAGATGTAGTTTTTATGATATTTTCTGTTGTCTTTATAGTTTAGTTTAGTATCCGTAAAAATGTTTTTATTAACAAGATCTATCCTTTGTTGCATTAAATATAATAAACGGCTAGAAGCAAGTCCGCCGCCGCGCCGCGCCGGGCCGCACCTGGTTGCTTTCAAACGTGTATCAGGGGCGCGCCGCATCGCGCGCTAACTTTCGTTTTATCTATATCCAATTTACAAAACCTTTTCATTATAAACTATGAACTCTTACTAGAATTCATGAAATTATTTTCTACAAAGATACAATATTGTTATTTATAATAATGCATTTCATTATAATCGTCATAGCCTGCTTTCGTCCACTGTTTGACATAATATGTAGGTATCTTCTTTAGCACGTCATTGAGTTTGATTACTAGCTATACGTATACAAGGTTTATCAGCAGCTTATATCGTTGCTTCAACTAGCAACCTACGTTTGTTGAGCCATGTTCTACATTTTAGAACTCCTTAGTCTCATATGAGCCGGAAACGGTAATTATGAGCCGGTGGTTACGAACTGAATTGAAAACAAACACCGGTAGCCGTAGCCGAAGCCGCAGCTAAAAGTAAGTTTAAATGTACATTTTATTAAAACAATTATAGGTCAAATCCGAAAAGCAAGACAAATAGAATAAAAATAGCTTTACTTCCTTGCTTAGATTTTGAGATTGTTTTTATAACATTTATTCAAAATTAAATTTCGTTAAAAGAAAAATAATTCTTTCTGAATTTTCTCTTTATATAAATATTCACTTTTACGATTTTTTATATTTTTACTGCATTCTGAATGAAGCAAGCACTTGCATAATAAATGAGGCACATGTTAAATGAAATATGGGTTACGTATTCCACTTTACTTACATTCAAAAATGTATTTATCTTTTCTAGAATAAATTATTATAATTTAAATGCCTTGAAGTAGCTCCTCATGGGAGAAAACAAACATAAGTATTTTAACGCTTTAGTTTATTAGTCATTTCACCATAGCATAGTACGTTTAATAGAAAGTTCAAAGTAAAATAACATAGCTATAACATGCCTAAATTGAAACGGTATCAAAATAAGATCAACACAAGACAAACGAGTTAAATAGTTTTAAATACAGTTTTATTTAGTATAATTAGTCATTACATAACCAAGGAAATTCTTGCTTTCTCTTAAAACTGCTTATCCCGATATTCCTAGGTACAAGTGTCACCTAGCATAGTGATTTTTGTTTGTATCGGAGTGTCAGTTAAGTGTCTCATCACAGTGACAGACATCAAGTGCGACTGTGACGCGCAATATTCCTTATACCTTACTTTATTATAAAGCCGAGCTCACATAGTAACAATAAGGATGATATTGGAACGTGCGTTTCATATTTAGTTTATAAATAACATTTTCATATATGAAATTGAAATAACACAAATGTAGTTATATATATATATATATATATTTTGTTTTTTTTATTTTTTCTGGTTTAAGAAAACCAACAATTAACCTAATAAACCTACTTTTATTGAATAACAAAAATTTGATTATGTTCGTAGTGCTTAATACGTAGTCAAGGCCAGATGCGAAATTAATGTATATTTACTTGGAGTGAGGTAAAATTTTCATGGTTTTCTATAAAATTCAGTACATTCGTAGACTATGACCTGGAGTTACTAAAGGGTACTGTTAGGCACCTAGAAAGCGTCCTTTTTTGCTTAAGTACTTTAAACTCATTTCTAAAACAACTGCTTATGCATACATAGGCGATGTCAAAATGAAACTCTGCTAATACGAGCAGAGAGCCGGCAGTATATCACCAATGCAATTTAAACGTTCCCAGACGCCGCGCGCCGAACTCAACAAAGTGTCAAACAACGCCCAACTTCCATACCTGGCCGCCCGCGCTCCGACAGGACTTAGCCGCGGTGCAAATAATACTTTTATGTACAAATTAAACTATATATTTCTTTCTCTTCAATATAATGATATTGTATTATAGATTAGCTTTCCCTATGGCTTCGCTCGCGTGTTGCTAAGGTAAGTTACAATGAAATTCAAAATAATTAATTCAGTATCAAATTAATAATAATTTACCGAATTTATTTATTTATTGGGTCTACCAGCGATTGTACATAATTAATATTTCTTAAACTATTTACAATTTACATTACATGCACATGGGGTATGTAAAATCATTTAAAGGTAAACACTATATGCAGCCTCAGACCTGAGAAGAAATTGGTGAAAGAAAGTCAGCGGGACCAATTTTTTTATACATGAGTATATCTCTCTCTATTCAGTTCTTTCGAAGATTAGTTTTGTTTAATTGATAAATAAACAGATATTTTAATAGTTATCTAGTTATCGTTTAATGACAATAGTTTAATATAGGTAACAATTTTAAAATCACACACGGACATTTCAATTTTATTTATTAATTTGGATAAAGACGTATCTGTGTAGTTGGCTATTAAAATAGATTTGAATGAAAGTTATTACAAAAGCTCGCTTTATCTTGTAACTTGCGCATTAAACGGTCGTTTAAAATCGCCTCAGCGTCGACCGGCAAAAAGTTGGGTCACTCGGGCTTCGTTGTTCCCAGTAGATTGAAGTTTTCGAAATTTGGTTTTAAGATGCTCTCGACAAAACTTTAAAGGCCGTTTGAGTTTACCAATTTTTTAAAGCGTTTCTTATTTACAATTTTATTCATCGTTGTGTACTTTTGCCTTTCAAGATACAAATTGTTGAATAACAGGTTTTATTTTATTTTGTAAATATTTTGGCTTTTATTACACTTTAAAAGTTGTTTGTCCTATTATATTTTATTATTGTCTTAGAGACATAACTACTGGATCTGAAGAGCCGTAAGTTTAAAAGTCTATTCACAAAGTGATATACAAAATCGGATTTGCTAGAACGTCCATAAAGGGGCCTAATTTTGGAAATTGTCAAATTAAAAAATGGCCAGGTGAAGCCAGGTTATGCTCCTAGTATAGTAATTGTATAATATTTAGTCTACTAAAATTTTTGTTTAACTTTTTCGTTACTCTTTCTCAAGGCTGCGGCATTTACTTTCTAAACTGGTGTTAGAGTTTAACTTTCAGAGTGGCGTAGCTTTATTTTAAAGCAATTACCTACATTTTCGTTACAAATTACGGAACACATTATAGTATAATTTTAACATTCATACATGTACTTGCTAACTAAAATTCTTTCTCGGTTCTACCCACATGTAGAAATAAGTTTTCTTCATGCAATGCCAAAAAAAGTATAAAAAATTCTAATTTGTACTAAATAACTTGTGCAATGTGCATATTTAACATTTTAACATGTTTTACTTAGTTTTTATAGCAGTCACATATTTTACATAAACTCTTAAAGAATTCTGAAGGAAGGCGTCTGATATCTTTAATGCGTTAATATACTAATTAACAGCTTTTATGTGAATACAAACTAAAAACAGATCAATGAAACACTTGTCGATGAAGAAAAGAAAAATTATTCGTACGCATCGTGCAACTTCCACGTCGGAATCTCATACTGGTTATAATGAAAGCGAGTGATAGCAACTCACTGAGGGGTAACTAATGCCTACTTGTAATTACAGGATTTTGAAGCGTGGCGTCTACTTCTGTAGAACACAGCGATGCCCTGAGTGCAACACAAAGCGTCGTTTTAATTATGCTTAGCTCGGGCTAAGGCAGAAATGCCACTGTATATATTCGGAAGAGGAAAGAAAACGCTCGTTTCACATTCAAATCATATTTTTATAACTCACACGGTATAATTAAGAAATTCTCTGTTAAAGCTCACTCTCTGTTTAGATTATTATATGTTTTGAAGAGAAAGAGCTTAAAGCTTGGAATAATGTAGCTATTATGTTTCTGGAACTTCACTTATTATACCTAAACTACTTCTTTCTAATTGAAATTATATAGTAAAGATTTGTAATTGTTTGAAACTTCCGACGTCTAATATGATTACTCAAGTCACATAACATTTTTTATATTGCTAGTGGATTCTAAGCCTAACATTTGCTATAGCGATACAAAAGGGAGATGGGCAGGCTTGTTAGTATACCTGTTTTCTGCTACAGAGATCAAGTGTTTTGTATCCTTTAAGCAATAACTTCAAAGGATAATCATGATATTTGCTACGCCGTTGCTGAGGACTGTCGTATCTCGGAAGCTGGGTAATCAGAGTGCTTTTTAATACAACGAATCACAGTACTATATAAAAATAAATGCAAATATTTATTCAGTAAGCATTTAATACTACTGTTATGTGATAAATGAAATTGAGGATATTTGTTTATTAATACGGACACCCTATTCAATTACTCTTAATTATTACTATACTCTACGTACTACATACATAGATTGGAGTATCGTTATGGTACCATTGTAGTATATTTTAACTCCTCGGAAATTAAATAAAACAAAATATATACTTAGTAAAGAAAGCACACATTTCATTAAAATTTAAAGTTTTGATTATCTCCTTCAAATCACTAAAACTAACTAGAATATTAATAATAAGTTGCATACATTCTCACATTTTGCTTCGCATTTCAGTGGTTTTTATCAAATTTAACAACTAATAAAAATACTTGAAGTATCTATCTATATATAAATCTATGTGAACATGATTCTATGGAAATAAGATTTAAAACTATGGGACTCTGGACACGTGCCGGGAATAGTTCTAGACTGAAATCCAAAGGGAAATCAAAAAAAGCGTTTAAAATGGCTATCCTTAGCAGATCTGACGATGGA
This sequence comes from Brenthis daphne, assembly GCA_947093115.1. Classification (NCBI taxonomy): domain Eukaryota; kingdom Metazoa; phylum Arthropoda; class Insecta; order Lepidoptera; family Nymphalidae; genus Brenthis; species Brenthis daphne. The sequence goes on along the minus strand of OX352481.1, from coordinate 7,008,829 downwards.
CGATAATTCTATATTGATTGGTAATATGCTGATGATTGCAGGATGTAACCAATATAGAGTTATTTATATTTATTGCAGTTTGTGTAGACCATAAGATAGAATTAAAATGAATTTAAATGAAAATGAAGACTGATTTACGAGTATATAGCGGGAAGCCATATCACATTGTAGACCTCCATTTGCATCAGGTAGAAGATATATAATTTTAAAATTCATGAATTGGGTTAAATATAGTATTACAGTACTGCATGAAAGTAGGACAAATGAACAAAATATCTATAAAAAGATTATTGTTTAATAATAATATTATGTATTCAGCACTTTTTAATGTCCACTGCTGAGCAAGAGCGATTCAATATGAAGGGGATCAGGCCATAGTCTACGACACTGGCCAAGTGAGGATTGACGGACTGCACATGTCTTTCGAATACTTTCTTGGTGTTCTTAGACGTGCAGGTTTCCTCATAATGTTTTCTTTCAAAGTAAGACAAGTGGCAATGGTGTTGGAAATCATTAGGACATGAAAGTATTAGAGGTGCAAGACCCAGGATTTGAACCCGCTTTACTAGGTTTGCCAAGCGAGCACGTTACCACTAGGCTACCACTGCCCAACTTAATAATATTCCTGATGAAGTTTCTAAAATACTATACGAGTATGATTGCAAAGCAATAATATGTTATGGTATAAAATGATCGCAAGCGTAGCGTCTCCTCGCTCGGGCGTAGAGGAAGTTCGCTCATTAAAGTACCTTTGTGCCGGTCAGGAAACGAGCCAACTCGAACTTTTTGTGCCGTAATGAAGTGCAGGAATAAACAATGCTGATTGCAACTAAGGATTGCGATGAATAATAACCTTTGAGCATTTGAATAGAAAAATAATAACTAACCGAAGATTGTGAGTTAATATATTGGTGATTTTTTGATAATAAAACTGGTACATATTTATATATTTGATAGGAGTATATTTAATTTATTTATTCTTATATATTTGCATTTCTGATGTTCTTTTTATAAGAATCCCCCTTTAGGTTCTGCATTTTTTATGTAATCTATATAATAAAAAATCAATTACCGTTCTTAAGTCTCGCTAAAACTCAAAAACGGCTGGACCAATTTGAATAATTCTTTTGTTTTGTTGTGGGTGCGTCAGGGGTGGTTTAAGTATAAAAAAAATAGGGAAAACCAAAAAAAAAAACTACTCGAAAATCGAAAAGTTCGGAACTATATATATATATATATATATATATATATATATATATATATATATATAGGTATATATATATGTGTATATATATATGTGTGTGTATGTATCTGTGGTTTATCTATTCCATACTAACCGTCAGAACGTATTTAGGGATGAACCCGAGCAAAGCGAGGGTGAGTCGCTAGTACAATTTAAACATGTATATCTATAAACTATAAACATTACAATATATCAATGTACGGCAGTACGTATTGATCAATGTACGGCAGACAGACGGACGGACATATACATACAATGTCGGTTGGACCGGTTAGAAGAATAGGATGAGAATTCACTACACGGGTACGTTCCTAGGCGCCTAAGTCCACGTGCTGCTCCAGATCATAGGCTTTTATTACAACACAAATATATTTTTTTCCATTCCCATTTATAGTAGGAATATTCTGTTTCTTTTATTTACAGTTATATTAATAAATGAACTACTTAGCCTTATTTCTAAGTCACCTAGATAGTTAAAACTCGGTTTAAAGAAGAGGATTTAGTGTAGATTAACTTTGCGGTTAGTTCATTATCTCGTATCTTCATCTATTTTCTAGGTTTTTACATAAAGTAATTGCCACCTGACCTCTTCTTTAGTCTCTTTTAGAGAAGAAATATCAAATAAAGGTATAAATTATTTTGTAATAAACAAAGTAACCGTACAAATTAAAAAGGACGATAGAGCTTTTAATATTCTATTCTTTTAAACCGACTGACGCCGATTGTTTCAACTTTTTTTTATTAAAAGGACTGTTACGGCAACAAGGGTTGCGCTAATTTATGTGAGAAAAAGCTAACATCATAAAATAACAATTTATGTTACAGATAAAAATATCTATTTTGAATTAATATATTTCTTGAATTTCATTGTACAAGAACTGACTAATCAGCTTTATTTTAATGTATGAACTAAATGGGACAACTATTTGGCTCCAAGGTTCTTTTAATACTCCTTAAATAATAACAGGTCGTACAATATATAGGTATCGGGGAGGCTTATACACGTACACACTACATTATATAAAAAGTCAATATATAATATTAAATCAGTGAGAAAGCTACCACCGATTGCAATTTGGTGAGAATACCCTGAAATAAACGAGACCGGCGTTCTTTTATCGACTCATAGTATTTAATACAAAATATTGGCTATTTCACATACAAGCCAATTTATTTTATTTGCCATAAAATATATTATGTTTAAAAAAGAAAAACTATTTAGACAAATGATAACTTATCTCATTATGAGATTTATTTCAGAAACCCTTTATATGTGAGAAAATTAGTAAATTTAGTGCGGTGTAGGTACAGTGAGCAATATTAGTTAGAAGAAACTTAATGTTAAATTATACTATCGAATTATAATTACGTAAATATAAATATATTACATATATAAATACAAATATATACACATACAAATATATATACATACGTACACACACATGCGCACAACATAACACCTACTTACACTACACGTACTTTATAATAATTATTTTTTAATTATTATCGACTAATGTAAATTTAAATCAGTTATTCCAATTTTATAGTATATACTATACTCACACATACACACAAATCCATAAAACATTTATTTATAACATTATTTTTAGTTTCAGTATTGAATGTGTATCTACCACTTTCCCATATGACGAATAACAAAAATGATGAATGACTTATGTATGTATTGGAAAAAAAATATTATGATGCTCTACTCTGCAACAACTACGAGAGAGCATAATTTTTGTAAAACTGTGTCGAAGGTAACCACGAGCTCCCAGACCATTAATCGCACAGGTCCATTTTGAAACATAAATACTGTGTTGATCAGAAGCCCTGCTCCATCGCAGATGTCCCGATAGTATAATAATTTTAAAAGTTTTTAAAAAAAGCAAAAAAATACTAGCGAGTTACTCTCATTTCGTCCGGTTGTGTCCCCAGGTGACTTTTATATTATTATTTTAGCGTTTTCTCGCGGTTCCGCTCGCATCGTTTAGTTTTGTAGAATTAGTCCTCTCATGGAGGTTGTAGTGCACCTTATGTAAGATGGCTTTCCTCAATTAATCTATACTAATATTATGAATGTGAAAAATTAGTTGTTTGGATGTTTAGATGAATGTTTGTTACTGAATAACGCCAGAACGGCTGAACGGATCTGAATGAAATTTGGCACAGAGATAGATTATACTCTGGAATAGTACATAGGCTTATTTTTATTCCGAAGAAATGTACGGTTTCTGTGAAGTCGATTTGCTATAAAATTCAAAACAGAACTTTCAAACCGGATCTGTATATATAGAGATTAGCGCGTTCAAACAAAAAAATAAACAAACCCTTTAGCCTTACATACATATTAGTATAGATACAAGCAGTGCTATATTTTGGTAAATTTTATTACCAACTAATAGTAGCCTATATGTGCCTCTAATTTATAATAGCTTCAGGTTAAAGGAGTAAGAAACATACACACACAAATTTTTATGATATTTGTTTAAACAAAAATAATACAGAAAACACTAATTAGAAAATCACTTTCACTCACTTTCAGCGCGAATCACCTTCAATTCATTATTCCATATCCACGTGAATTTATAGCAAGCTATGTAAAATAAGGACTATTAAAAAAAAAGTAAAACCTTAAGCCTTTACCCTCGGCAAAGAAATTTGAAAGAAATAGCGGACGCGACAATAACTTCGTTAATCTTCCCCCTAATCATGAATAGAATATTGAATTAGGTAAATTTTAAGTTTAACCTCAAATGTCAAAATATTTTCAAGTCCGCACGGCAGGTCCTCGCCAGAATTTAAACTTGAAAGGTAATTTTTTGTTGCGGTTCTCATTAATCATTCGTTTTTGCTTATAAAAGCCAATTAAAATGGAACAGCTAAGTCCATGTTTGTTCGCTTAAATTGCGAGCGAGTCTGCCATCCACTGATAACGATGTTTCATTTTACAGTAATTTTCTGATACTAATGAATTATTAACCGTCGGATGAACAAAAGGTGTGATTTCAATTTATATGCTTTCAGCGATCATTTACTTCAATAATTGAACCATTGTCTTTGAAATCAAAATTAGCTTAATGTCGCAAAATAAAACTGTTTTCGCTCTACATCGTTCGTCTAGCGGATTTTCATACGTGAAAAAGTTAAGTAACTGTACTTATGGATAGCACTTGATGGGTGATCGCTTATAGGCAAAACTTGCTTTCGTAAATTAAGCAAGTAATTTCAGTTTTTTTTAATATTATTTATTAAACCGTGTCATAAGTCTTTGCTTAGATGATAAATCTGTTAAGGTCTCTACTCGAAGAAGAAAAATTGACGACTAATTATGATAGACTGATCTATACATTCTATTCGCTCGATTCTAATGTGTTGTGACACAAGTAGTTATCTTTTTAGGATAGTGTTGTATCATCGGATGAACGAAACTCAAAAAAAAAGAAAGTTTAAAAAACAGAATATTATAGAACAACTAGCATTGCCCGCGGCTCCCCCCGCGTTCAGATGACCAAAAATCAAATTCTTAGGTTTTACATATTAGTATACTCTTAAATTGCAGTTTTTGTGGTTTTTCTCAGAAATAAGATATTATCCCGAGGTGAAAATTCTACAAACTATACATTCGGCCTCTGTATCGATAATAATGTTTATTTCAATAAGATTTTCCAAAAAATATTTTATGTACAGATTCGGCTTAGTTATAATTTTATTATATGTATAGATGTACTAACTTTTCGTTAGTTAATTTTTATGAAATGTGTACCCTTAATAGTGATGATGGAGTAGTCAATGAATTACAGCTCGTAGCTACGAACTCCCCTAGCGGCAATAATAATCGGTAATTATTCAGATTTCAACAAGCCCATACGCTTCGTTAGTATAAGTTCTAAGGTTCACTCCCTTGATGCTATTTTATTAGTAAAAGTGAACTTTCGTGCGGTAAAATTAAGTTTGTAGATCTTAACTAGCGGCTCACCCTCGCTTCATTCGGGTTCGCCTCTAGACAAACAGAAACAAATCTATCCCACGGGAACTGTACAATTTTCCGAGATAAAAAATAGCCTATTTGTTATTTTGATATATTAACTTTTAACTGCCTCGTTGGTGTATTGGCTAGCATGTACGGCTGCACACCCGGAGGTCCTGGGTTCGAGTCCCGGGTCGGGCCAAGTTTAGTTATTGAGTCTTTCTGTATAGTAAGCCTCAGTAACAGCCCGGAGTTGGGAAGTTGGCGGTGTTTCACCCCCGTGCCTCGGAGAGCACGTAAAGCCGTCGGTCCTGCGCCTTATCTCTCACTGGTCGTGTCGAGTAGTCGTCCCACCGGAGTATGAGAGTGACAGGAATAGAGAGTGCACTTGTGTCTGCGCGTACACTTGTGCACTATAATATCTCCTGCGCAGTTGGCTAGTCTCAATGAGATTGGCCGCCGTGGCCGGAATCGGTCAGGAGGACATCATATTAACTTTTTATTATTTTGATATATTATTGTAGTTTCATTATAATCCAATCAGTAGTTTTTGTGTACTAAGCTGTTTAAGGTACGATAGTTTTTTTATGATTGGGATAAAAAGTATCTAAAATCTTGACTATAATATATATAAGGTACCACCACAATGCAAAATTTAATTGAAATCGGTCCAACAGTTTCGGAGGTTAGCCCGTATAAACAGACAGAGAAACAAAAAAAATTGAAAAAATCTGGATTTGTTTTTTCTTCTTAGATCCCTCTGACACGGGTTTTAGCATTTATTTTCTATGTACAGACATTCGACCTTTACAGTTTTATTATATTTATAGATTAGTAATGAAATCATCAATATATGAAATTACATACAATATATATTACGTGCCTATACAAATAATAAATATTGAGAATACAATATTTGGTCCTAAATTAATGTGTATTCATTTATTATATTTGTAGATTGATGTTATTCTGAATGATTTAAACTTGGCATATTTTAACTATTCCTTATATATTTTAAAAGAGTTCCAGGAACATTTGAAAATATACAGAATTAAAGGTTTGACTAAAATCACGCATGTAAAGCCTGCCCTAGCGCGTATGCACCAGGTTTTTAGAAATCCTGCCAGTCGTCATATTGCCGTGATAGGGTACTATGATACGCGTATTCATTAAGCTCAATGGAACCCTATTACCGGGTTAGTGGACGGACGCCCTGTAGATCAAGTTTTCACCTTTGGATTATGCTTTTTTACTAGGAAATTCAGTACTATAGCATAATATACTCGTATATATATTTTGTAAAAATGTCAACCTAAGTTGTACAAAAGATACAACCTATTATACTAAGGGCGTACAAACAGACAGATAAATGGGCGACGGACAGGAAGTGTAGATTTAATAATAGGGCCTTGTCCGCGCCCTTTTGGAGTTTAAACATTTAAAGAGTGAAAATAACCTACGTGTGTTGTCGCGTTACACTTTTACATACATTTGTATGCAAATAGCTCGAAGTTCCATATCGTGGGTTAATAACGATAAATATTTTCAATACGGATTTGATTTCGTCCCTGACGTGATAAAATATTCATTAGACGACGGCTGATGTGACGGCGCGCAAATTTGATATTTCACAGGGCGGGAGAGACTCGCGCCGGAAGGGCGCTGGAGGAATAGACGCAAATTGATAAAATGTGTATATTGTTTTTTGATGTTTGACATTTTATAATATTACTCTTGCACAGTTTAGACCAATTATTTTAATAATTAAGTTTACTATAAGGATAATTTATATGAATGCAAGGTAATAACTGTGGGTAAAAAATATGGTAACAATCAATGTTTATTGTTAATATGGGGAAGATTTGTATGTTTTATAGAAAACTAGCAGAACCCGTGACTTCGCTCGCGCTAAAACTACAAAAAAATCTCTAAAATGGTACTTTCATACAAACTTTCATCCCCTAATATACCTCTTTATAGGATGAATTCCGAAAAATGCTAAGACATGTATTTATTTAATTTTATTAAAGAGCAATAATACCAAGTTTCAAGTAATTCTGATCATAAATATTTTTTTGGATTGTATTATAACGTGTTTTCCCGTAGGAATATGATAATCCCTCGCGGTAAAATGTAGCCTATGTCACTCTCCAGCCCTCCAACTATGTCCACACAAAAAATCACTTTAATCCGTCGTTCCGTTTCGACTTGAAAGAAGGACAAACAAACAAAAAAACACACTTTCACATTTATCATATTAAGTACGGACTAGCGACGCGTTCGGGTTCATCTCTAGGTACTAATTGGGTTTTAACAGTTAGTATGGAATAGATAGACTATATATTAGTATATATATTATACATAGGTATGATGTGTTTTATATCCCTTACTTGAGAAATGATTGATTCCCCATATAAACTATCATCCGCCTTATCACCCTCTTTAGGGATGATTTCCGGGATAAAATCTAATCTATGATCTTTTCAGGGTCTTCACACCAAATTTCATCTAAATTGATTCAGCGGATTTTTAGTTTATCCACTACAATCAAATTCACAAACTTACAAACTTTACGTCTCTATAATATTCCTTAGTATAGATAATATTTTTAAGGCCTCCATTATCTAAAACTTAGTCTTGAAGTGATTTAAATTAATTTAAATGGGAAATGTTCTGTTTTTTATGAGAAGGCATACATAATTTTGTTTAATTTCATTTTTTTTTTCTGTAATACCATATAATGTACATCAGTTCAAAACCAGCCGCTCGTAAATTATAGGTAAAATTTAACGTAATGGTGCCACTTATCTCATTAACCTACATTACGCGATATTAAAGTCTGTTAAAGTCACACTAAGGTGAAGTTATCGCTGTGGTAGACCTTTAGTAGGTATAAGTACTTTTACTATTAAAGGATTACTGTGTTAGCGCTAACATTTCGCTAGTTAGGGAAGTATGCTTGCCGGCGCTTTGTTGTAGCTATCATTGTACTGGGAGGACTCAGAAGTTATATAATAACTTGCTAAAATTCAAATTGTACTGGAGTCTGTACTTCCTTAGAAGACGATTGACTTAGATATATCACGTTATATGTAAATATGAAAATAGGTTCTTGTCACTTTTGGATCAGTAGGAGTCAGGATATTACTAGCTGTCCCTAAAAATGCTAATGAAATACAATGAAAAAAAAATTTCTCAACCTAAAAAATTAATAACATATTTTGAAATTATCGTATTTTCTACTTTTTGATATTTAATGAAATAAAAAAAGATAAAAATTATTATGGCGTAGAAAGTAAAAATGCTGTATTCAACTGGCACAACTACCAAGTTGATCATAGGTTTGATTCTAGATAAAGTTAATATTCACCATACTTACATCAAAATTTACGTCGTCCATAAAAAAAGCGGACTTAAGTATAATCCCATTATTGTATAACTACATATACATATAAAAGCGAAAATTTGGATAGATGGACGTTTGTTATTCAATCACGCTATAACGGCTGAACGGATGTGGATGAAATTAGGCATAGAGATAGATTATAGTCTGGAATAGCACATAGGTTACTTTTTGTAGCGAGAATGAGTAGCTAGTATTACTATCAGAATAATAAAATATTTGAAATAATTATTCTACCACTATATAAAATAACCATTTCAAAAACTTCACAAGTGAAAATAATCCTAATTCTAAGCACATAGTAATTGAAAATGTCCTCAATCTATTACTCCAAGCTAACGATTACTTGTCGCTACATTCGTGTAATGTAATACATAAATTAATCAACTCCCCAATAAAGCTGTTGTCGAGATATAGTCCGTAAACATACATACGTTAATTAAGAACGTTATTTTAAGGGCTGAAACATGTCGCGAGCAAATTTTACGCACAAGTCGAGTTTAACGAGCACTTTATTAAGACATTTCAGCAAAGACAGCTAATTTTTATAATTGAGCTGACATCGTCTTTGTGTAATATTAAATATTTAATCGAAATAATGTATACAATATAGGTACATTCATATTACTTTCTTTTTAAGTTTCCTGTATTCTTATATCAATGTTACATTTGAGTACATAATTATATATGTTTAACGCTTTTACTTGTTAATTATAATTTAAATGAAATGAGTAATTAGTGGCTAAATTATGTCGATTTAATATATTAATTATAAATAGTTGAACAAAAACGAAAATACGTTTCACATTTGAAAATTATTATCGACAATAAATAATGAACTAAACAGCGAGGTGAGGAAGTGAAAGGTCCGTGTTATTAACTTTATGGAATCAATATAATCCTCTACAGGGAATACTTACATAATTTTTACAGACAGTACTTATACATAATACTTAATATAAAAAATATAATAAACCGATTTGAAAACAAAAACTGCGATCATGCACATTAAAATCGTACACAATTATTTTATGAAAAAAAAATAGTAGCATTTTTATAAATACCAAAAAGGATAAAAAAATATTTTTACCCATATTAAGGTAATTAGATGCATTTTTTTCAACAATCATTTACTCTTTATTTTAAAACAAAACCAGATAAAATCCTTTCAACATAAACATTAAATAAGTAAAATTTGATCAATTTCAACTACAGTTCAATTTCAATAGCCGGTCGTCGTTAAGATGGCGACGGGGATGGGGGGTGTAATGGGGGGTGGGGGGTAAGTATCTAAATCGGATTTCACATAATTCGGCTTCTTAGGTGCGGATTAAAACCTGGACTCCCCGAGCACTGATACTGCGTCCGTAGAGGTGGCACTCTGAGACGAAATAATTGAAATTGTTTCAATGATAACGCGGTCAAGTGACTTGAGATATTAGTTATAAGATGGTCTTCGTTTTAGTTAAGGGATGAACGATTCGATGACTCTATCTTGTACTCTTACTTTCTCTACTTATAATTGTTTTTGTATTATTATGATACAAGAACAGTGATTGGAATTTGCTGAAATAAACTTTCCTAGAAATATTATTAAAATTGAAACGAAATTCTTAGAGTTTTAAAAATATGAATTTTAAGCTCCAATTCTTATAAATATTTTATCTAGTTAGAAAATATTAACTTACGTAGTTTAAAAGATGCCAATATTAATATACATAATATTTTAAATGAAACTTTTCCTTTGAATTTTTTCACTAAATATCCTCCGTGAGGTTGCTTTATAGTATTAAAAACGTCAAGTATCAAAAATAAAAAAAATCCACGAAAAATTCGATTCGATAATTTTATTTAAAATGTCAAATATTCGCGTAAGTCTAAGAAAGTATTATAAATATAAACACACACACCTATTACACCTTTTAAACTAAGTAACTTAATATTTTATAACTAGATTAAATTTTTCATTTGAACTTCAACGGAGTTCAAGTAATATTTAAACAGAAATTTGACTCACACGTTAGCATAGAAAATGTAGATAAAAGACACTCATTAGATTAACGTCCCTATATTTTCCAAGTGTCTTCGTCATGAAGACGGTTGACATTTTGTTAAAGATTACTTTTTGATCCAATATTTTATTTTCTTTGCTTTTACCTATATAAAATCTCATTATATCCATTTCTTAAGTGTGTTTTAATATTTTTGTAGAAACTATATTTTTAACACATTTATTTTAATGATCCAGAATCAATCATGAACAGGTTAAGTTTTAGTATAAAAGTATTTTTTACTAACTAAAACTCATATTTTTAACATAATCTTAACAGCTTATTGACCGGTAAAACAATAGATGTGTATATCAATATTAAAAATATATGAAGTATTTGAAAACAACGTTTTAATATTTAATAAACAAACAGACAGATACGTCGTGGTTCTAATATTTATGCGGGTATTAATATAAATGTCATTTCCATAGCAACATAGTCAATGGTCAACGAAGTTATTAAATAACTTAGTCGGAAGTTTGGAGCGAGCGCGAGTTCCAACTTTATATTTATTTATTGCGATTTTATACACCAGACGGCAGTAATACCATATATTGTTTGCTTAAGGAGATCATAAAACACTTCAACAGTTTTAACGTATAGATTGTAGCGATGAGAGGGTGTTTCGAGTTGTTTCCAATTTTGTGTCATCGAACTAATGTTATAAATGCGAAAGTTTGTACGTGTGTATGTTTGTTATTCTTTTTCGCTTAAATTTCACACTGCAACCAAGGTCTGCCTGAAAATACATCTATTGGGCCTTTTTATAGTAGGCACTACGCTAATTTTAGCACGCAGCTCTACTAGCGTGGTAAGTGTGACGGGATTGAGGTAGCCACTGCTCTTTGCATGACGCAATGTATGTCCTCACCTTTTATTGGACTCTTGTTAGTAATTTAAGCGTGAATTTTTCGTTTTCTATTTTTCTTTTTTTTTGATTAAGTTACGTAGTTAAGCAAGAAGAAGAAGAACAAACTTGTAGAATTATTATCTATTCTTCTAATTAAGGTCTTGTTCAAAAATAACTAGTATATTTATTTTAGTCTTGCGCCTTGAAACTTCCCCGGTCCGGCTGCTGGGAATCCAAGAACTATAAGAGGAAAAGATATTATAATATCTTCGAAATCTCAGTGAGATTACTCTCCGTGACCGACTTTCTGTCAGGAACGAATTGCGATATCAATATATTAGTACTACGCACACAATCTTCACATATAATCAATTGTAAAATAATCTTTCAACTAATAATGTTATATTTTAAATAAATAATTAATTAAATAATTAATTAATTATTATTATAATAATTTTAACATAATATATTACTTTGCTGATGGCATTTGAAATTTTAACATAATATAATATTAATTATAGAATTATTAAGACCATTGCAAATGATATACGATTAATTCTATGTTTACAACTAGTTATTGTCTACAACTTCTCGTCTATGTCTCTATATACTTTTCAGGATAAAAGGACAAGGAGATTTTTTTTAATAATTACTTTTATAATTATAGGTAGATTTTTTTATTTCGGAATTGATGTGATATCACATTTGAGATACAACGTATCGCGTGGGCGTGGGTTAAAATCGAATTATAAGATTTTATTCCATATTAGTTACAAGTAAAGCTAATAATAACTTGTTAGTAAAAAAAAGCGTACAAAAATTAACTCAGCAGGTTTGATTCCCGTATGAACATAATTAAGTACCACGGTGAAATAAAAAAGGTGTTGAATTATTTTACTTAACTAAATAAGTCTAAGAAATCATAATAAAAATCTGTATCAAATATTAACTGGGATTTTCTTAATAAACTCTTTAAGTATAAGCGCAGCAGGTCGTTATTACAAACGTATCAGTCTACGTCAGTCTAGACGACTTGTCTATATTGTACTACATATATGTATTATGTATAGCTATAGTTTAAATTCGTCAAGATTAAGTCTCATTTGAAGAGAGTGTTCTCTATATAGTATATGGATAAGTGGTCCTTCAGTAAGTTTATGTACTATATTAATATCTCACGGCAAGTCTTCGGCTCATAAATTATGTAATTGCAAAATCGACTCGACTCCTTCGTGAGTCGTGACAGAATAAACAGACCCGTTTTCACATTAAAATATTAGTAAGAAATTACTCTATATTATTTATGCATTCACGTATTTCCTTGTAATATGGCTGAGGTAATAATATATAGAGGATAGTCGCTCAAATCATTTTCCACGAGAGTAAGTTATGTGGTAACAAAAATATATCTTAAAAAAATTACTTGTGTTATTAATGATATAACGATACGTTTGGCTCAGTTTGTAGTACTCTACTTGGTGTGCCAGCGGTCAAGGGTTCGAGTCCCACTGAGGGCATTCATTTATGTGATGAGCACGAATATCTGTACTCCAGTCAGGGGTGTTTATATTTATAAAATGCATGTATTTAAAATTATACTGTATCAACTATCTGGTATCCATAACACACGCCTCGTAGCTTACGATGGAAATAGGTGGCACTGTGTGTTAATGTACCAACATATTTATTTATTAACCTATTTAATGATTTTCCGAGTAAAACTACTGAGCTTCAGCAATTCCATCTCTTTTTATTATTTCTACAGAATGCCCTACAAAATGACTACCACAACTATTTATATTATGTAAATTATATGCCCACCGTTGGTGTTGTAATGTGTTTGCCGTAGTAGTTATGCGCAAGCGATCCTGCGGCGTCCCATTAAGGCGGAGGGGAGGGGAATGTCGGGTTTTAGTGGGTAGTACCGGCTCTTCTAGCCGGTGAGCCCCACATCACCACCTGGGGGATCAGGTGGTATGCGTAAATGCATTGCCCGACATAAAAAAAAAAATGGTGTTGTAATGTGGCGCCATCTATCTTCTACAGATTAACACATTACCCCACGGTGGATGACAGTACTTTTAAAATATTTATATTTAAAATATAATATTATAACTAACTAAATATGAAGAATCAATATGATCCATAAATAATGAATAATAATAATTATTAATTGAGATACTGTAATTAACAATAATCAATTGATCAATTATAACTAACATTATCTGAAGTATCTTAGTAATATATATATATAAGTATCTTAGTAGTAAAACTATTTTTAATCAAAGAATTGATAAAAATTTCCCCATCCGGTGTCAAATCAGGACCTAATCCTATATAAATGCCACTTAGATACTTTGTCATATTAGGCAGAAATTATTTATTTTATAAGTAAATTTCAAACAAATGTGTAAACTAAATCTCGACATAAATGCAACAAATATAGACGGTGTAAGCCATGCTGCGGAATCTTAGAATAATCTCAAACTGAGCACAAGGCAGACCACTACTAGTTCCCTGCAGAATGTATGTTTACCTGTCATAGCGAGTAGGCTCAGTAACGTCCGGAAATCCAACCAGGAATGGATATAAAAGAAGACTCGGGAATTGTTGCTCCGGATACTTCTCTGATAGCAAAATAGACCGAAGGACCCATTCCGTGGTTGTTGTGGTCCGCTTCAATAGGCCAGCTGATAATCAGAAGGTCTTTACATGATGTCTTGTTGAAAATCACAAACAGTTAATATTTATTATAACACGTTAAAAAATATAAATAATTCACAGAAGGTTGTATTTTTCTTGCGACGTATCCTTAAATTTTTTTTTTAATTTCGGCGCACCTGCGGGGTCTCGCGTGACAAATTTAATAAGATGCATTTTATCGCTGGCTCGAGACGGACTGGAGATAAAGTCTTTATGTTAAGTCGTATGTCGTATAATAAAGTCTCGTACAATCTTTGTCTAACGAATATGTTATTACATATCTAACACGAGGGAGCTATACTGTGACTTGCATCTTTTAGAAGATAGTCTACTATATTTCGAGCTGAAGACAGCTTGAAATATAGTAGTAATATACATATGTCCTTACTAATGTATAAGAAAAAGTTCACATACCCTGTGTTGAAAGGCAAAAATTAAAAAATAAGATTTAGGTAACAACTCTAGTTTTGATTGGAATTGAATTAATAAAATTTTAACGACACTCTTTTACAAAGTAATACAACTACAGTCACAACTAACTGAAATGATGAAAATATGATACATTTGGCTAAAATGGCTAAAAATAAAATATCCTACGAGTAAAATATAATCGCTACAAAAAATGTAGTGCTCTAACTGGATAGATTAGTTCAAAGAGTTTTTTTTTCTTAGATTTACGCGAATATTTGACACTTTAAACAAAACTATTTTGCGACCATTTTGCGACTATATTGTGACCATGATTGCTACAAAGTATTCGAAACAAAAATCAAACTAAAACCGCAAAAAAATCGGAAAAAATAGTTTTATTTACTTTAAAGAGCTATACAGAACGTTAAAATTACTAAAGAACGAATATTCCGTAAGTATTGTTTTCAGTTTAAGCTCAAATATATATAGCACGTTGCCATCATTTAGTTATAAACTTCAAATTAAAAAGTTCTTTTCTGGAATAGTTTCTGTGCAGCTTTCGAGAATATTTAGAAATGGACGAACACTGCGAATTAATTTAACAAACTTTTCAATTATTTATTTGCACGAGCAACTTGAAAAGTAACTTTTGAAAAAAAAAAAATAACGGGGAAAATGAACTAGATGTGGGAAATTCAGATATATTAATATGGTCTAGCAATAGGAACACTAAAGGTATACTTTATTATACATAAGTGTTAACTATAAATTTGGGAGTTATGAACTTATACAATATGATGTTACGAGTTATGCCATTTTATACATTGTGTCACGTACACTTACTTCACAGCCACTAAGCATGACAAAGGACCAGAAAATATGTAATTTAATAGAAATAAGTTCCACGAGCACTTCCAATAAGTTTCGCTAATTTGTGTTTTTATTTTTAAATTAAGATTTCATTACTATGTAACATGTTTTACCTTTTGCCTTATTTACGTGGAATTCGCGTGGAAATATGGGACTATTCGTTTGATCCCTATAAAGTAGCTTTTGTCCGTCTCTTCGCTATTTACTGATGTGTACGCTCCATGATAATCGTTTGAGATACTGAGATAAAAGATATCAACCATTAAATTCAGCACATCCCACATGAAATAAATATTAGTTTCTATCAATACAGCTATAACGATGACGTAATCAGTTGCTCGAACAAGCCGTAAAATACAGTACATATTATTTTAAAATAACTAAAAAACACGCTGTTAATTCAGTGCAATGTTTGAGAATCATTAAAACAAATGAAATAGGCCCAAACTCAAACATACTTCATCGCTTGACGCCGGCTTTCACAAACTTACAAGGCTTAAGACGAAACGTTACTACTATAGGAATACGAAATAATATTGACTCACAATTTTATTTTGTAATATAATTATGTTTAATTGAGTAGTTACATCATTATTTACATGAAAAACTTAAAAAAACCGACTCCTAGGCACTAAAATGTGAAAATAACTAAACAAAAAAATATCCAAATCAGTTCAGGCGTCTTCGAGTAAACGGTGAACATACATAAAAAAAAAGATTCCGACGAATTGAGAACCTCCTCCTTTTTAGAAGTCGGTTAAATAGTTATAATAGACAATTTTGGTCAACGAGATCTGACCTCGAAGAGAACTCGAACGAGATCTCACCCCCGTGCCTCGGAGAGCACGTAAAGCCGTCGGTCCTGCGCCTTTACTCTCACTGGTCGTGTCGAGCAGTCGTCCCACCGGAATATGAGAGTGATAGGAATAGAGAGTGCACTTGTGTCTGCGCGTACACTTGTGTACTATAATATCTCCTGCGCAGTTGGCTAGTCTCAATGAGATTGGCCGCCGTGGCCGGAATCGGTCGGGAGAACATCACTTACTCCAATTTTATTACTTTTGTACAGAGTGTTGAAGCCGAGCTGTATTTGGCAGACCTGTTATTTTTTCATTAGTTATGTACGTTTGAATTTTATTACTTTAAACTTTAATTCTCCTAAAGCAAGATTTAAAATATAGAAGAAACATTTACTTTTTTATTTAAAATTTTTGTCCGCAGTTTGTCCTGCGGGTTACATTGATAAAAATAGCACAAGTCACTCTCACTCAATACAATTACTTGTAAAACTATCTCGAATTCCTATTCTATATCTACAGAAAGCCCATTCTTTTACCGGGAAGAAAAAACTTTACTTTAATCCTTTATTTTACTATAATTAATCATTTCAGAGATTAACATACTTGAACAGAATGGTAAAAAAATGTTTTTAATAAGTGAGCTTTCGTATTGTGTAAATAACAGCAAAAAGATAATAAGAGGTAACAATTCTAAAGTCATAGACCGACAACTTAATCTATTTTTAAAAATGCCAAAGTATGCACTGTCTATATGTTTGTAACTCCTACATGGTGAAGCGGCTGAATAGAATTGGATAAAACACATATGCTACTGTTACGCACCTAGGAACGCACCAGAGAGAAGCAAGTGTAAGTTGTAAGTTTAATATATAATAAGAGAGTATACCTACTAAACATAGGATACCGAATGGGATACTATCCGTATCCCACCCCATAATATTAGGATAAGCGAGCTAGTAATCGGTATAAGCTCTGTAATAAAATGGCATCGTAATCCCAGGTAGGGATGCCGGGCACGCGGCAACGTTGCAAGTTATTCAATTAGCTCTAACTTTACACATTCACGTTTTTGCCCCGCCTTTACGACTTCATTTATAAACTCTTTAATTAATTATCTTTGGCGTACGATTCTACGATGGAGTAAGTTAGTATGTGGACTGGATTGAAATCAAATATTAATTAAAATTGAATGTTAGTTAGATATATGTATGTAACGAGTTCGGTTTGTATTGGATGATGAACTGTAAATGATAACTTATATTGGTGACAACAAACTGAATATTATATCTTTTTTTCACACTGAAAATACACTGAAAGTGAATGTTTACAAAAATTGCATAAAAAATTGCTTATTTTTAAAATTCATAAATTCAGCCCTTTTTAATGTGCCACTGCGAGGCACGGGTCTTCCTTTTAATACGAGGGGGATCAGGCTATAGCCCACCACGCCGGCCAAATGCGGGTTGGCGGACTTCACATGTCCTCCGAAAACTTGCTAGATTCTTTCAGACATGCAGGTTTCCTCACGATGTTTTATTTTCACAATAACGCAATCAAATAAAGCAAGAGGTAATTATGTTTTAAACTATTTTTGTTTATATATAATTTTTCAACCTCTTTTTTATACTCAGCTTTATTATATACTAGCACAAACAAAAACAAATCTATCCCACGGGAACCATACATTTTTTCGGGATAAAAAGTAGCCTATTTGTTATTCTGATGTATGATTATTGTAAAGTTTTATTAAAATCATATCAGTAGTTTTTGTGTACTAAGCTGTATAAGTTACTATAGTTTTTAACCATCCCACGGGAACTGTTTAATTTTCTGGGACGATAAGTATCTAAAATATTGACCGGGGGTATGATATGAGGGTATCACTATGCCAAATTTCATTTAGATTGGTCCAATAGTTTCGGAGATTAGCCTGTACAAAAAGACAAACAGACAGAGAAACAAAAAAATAGAAAAAAAAACTGGATTTGTTCTATTCTTCTTACATCCCACTGATTCGGTTTTTAGCATTTTTTTTCTATGTACAGACATTCAACCTTTACAGTTTTATTATATTTATAGATTAGTAATGAAATCATCAATATATGAAATTAAATACAATATATATTACGTGCCTATACAAATAATAAATATTGAGAATACAATATTTGGTCCTAAATTAATGTGTATTCATAAATTTTCTTCTTGTTCTTATTATGTTATTAAATAAGGAAAATATTTTTGATCATACTACCATATTATATACATACAAATTAATATTTTAATACGATCAAATATATTTTTAACCGAAGTTTTCAAAAAGGAGGAGGTTCTGAATTCGCCGGAATCTTTTTTTAATGTATGTTCACCGATTACTCGAGGACGCCAGAACGGATTTGGAAAAATTCTTTTTTTGTTTCATGGGGAATATTTTCCAGGTAGTCTCGTTTAAATTGTATCGAAATTGGTCGAGTGGTTTTAAAAAAATCAACAATAAATTATTTAAAAATAAATAGCTTAATCTAAAATGTTATTAAAAAAATCTGTCTTCTTACGAATTACCCGCTTATCACGTCTACACTAAAAATGGAAAAAAACCCTAAAAAAAAGATAAAAACCTACTTTCAGGCACTGAAATGTAAAAAATAACTAAATCGAGGTTTTCATTTAGAATAGATACCTAATCAGATAATTTCGAAGTCGGTGCCAGCCGATACAAATCAAAGCACACCTTTAAATGTTTTAAAGATTTTATTGTATAAATGCTAGTATGAATAAACAATGAAGCTTCTACCTAAGGCTTAACGGGGAGGCTTAAAGCTTATTGGCATTATTGGAAATACTCAGACATGATCCACTATATCTACTGTGCGAGCAGACCCGCGGCCAAAAACTAAAATTATTATAATAATAAAACAGCCCCTGAGTTGTTTTTGAAAAAAATATTTGATATAATAAACCTGTTTTAGGGAAACTCATTTAAGTGGCAGAAGAATATGGAAAGGGCGAATACAAAGAGGGCAGATGCAAATTCGATTCTAATATGAAATTTGTTTCTGATGGCAATAATATAATATTATGTAATGTGTAGGTATCTATTTGTTGCGATGTATTCCCTATAGGCCTACGAGCGAACATAACAATATCATATATTATATATATTTTTCATTACAAACATATAAACGCTCGCTATTGTAGAAGAGCAACATTTATTTAAAGCGAATTCTTTTAATGCAAATTTGTTGCCACTAATAATAGTATAATAGAGTTTTGTAGTTGTGCAAAAGTTTTAATTGGTCTGCTCTGAGACAATAACGAAAACCAAAACAATGTGTTCGCTCAGGGATTTTAAACTACTGTTTTTCAACTTTATGCCCTACTATGTTGTTGACCGCTAATTTAGTTGGGGGAACTAATCGTCTGCTATCGGTGAACCTGAACGTAGCAAAAATGGTTTACATTATAACATATCTATACATACATATATGTATGTTTTAATTGCACACACAAATAAAAACCGCAATAATTATTTATGAATGAATATGTTCCCAGAGAATGGCTCAGAAAATCAAGCATTTTTGAAGTGAAGCTTAAATAGAATCGCTGTCATTTGAAACTCGATTGAACGGAAATATGACACTAAAAAGAGACAAACACATAAATCAATAGGATTAAGCCGGCGAGATAATGAGATAGAATACATTGCCATGTTGCCACGGAAACCGTTGTTATTGTCTGACAAATATATAATATTAAGTTTCAATTCTACCATGTGCGAATTGCACAAACACTCTTTTAATAGCTTTTTATTAAAAAAAAAATTAAGACGCGCGAATTGTAGTTTCTACCTTAGCAAAGTGAGTGCGGATCTCTGGTATGTGTGTATATAATATGTAAAGTAGCAAATATAAAGAACTATAGTATAGTAAAACTAAAAGGATCTGCGCATTAGTTACATACTTTACTTCTCAAGTATACTGGTGCATGTATTAAAATACATTTTAAATTAGAATATAAATCGTAAACTTTAAAATATAGTACAATTTCTAAGTTTAAAATTCACAAGATAAGATGTTTTTGTCGAATAGGTAAGGATTTGTAGAGTGACATAGATGATATTGTGGTGTTATCAGTGGTAGTATTTTCCGAACATTCTTATTGGAGCAGTGCCGAGCTGGAAAACTACTTATACCTCGCTACTCCCTGTCGACGATTGCACCGCGGCCACGAAACTCTAGGTTTGTGGTACATTTCTGTATCCCAATTAAATTAAATTATAAATGTGAAGTTGGATTTTTGTCTCTGATCATGTGTAAGTTAAACACTGTCCAGACTGACTTCACATCAACTCACCAAAGTTTCATCGTTTTTAGATGGCGAGTTGAAGACTGCATCTATTGCGAACAGACATATAAAACCATTTTTATATTATATGCTAAATAACTTAAATCAGATTATAATGTATTTTTATTAAAAATGTGTGATTTTGAACTTAAAAGACAGTTTATATCCCGATTTTTTCCTTTTTTAATTAAAATTATCGATAAATTGTGACACTATATACTATTACATAATTTTCAAACATTACACACTTTCAGAATGCAAATTGCATTTACATGCTATAATAACTGTAGCTCTATTAGGTATCGTATATCGAAATTGTGACAAATGCCTAATAGAGTGTATGGTTTAAAGCTTTCAGTGAAATTAAACTGAATTAAACTTTAGGCTAATTGACTAAAGTTTAATTTAATTTATTACAAGTACTTTTGAGACGTCAATTTAAGGTAAAGACCGTCGGCGTAGTGAATACGTGAGGTAGCCATCAGTAATAGACATCTAACAAGGTAGAGTCACATCAATTCTAGAAAATTGGTATATGAATGAATGAAATGAACTCAAAAATATAGCAAATTTTTAGCGCCACTTTCATGGCCCTGTCTAAAGCTAGAGCGGAGTCAATCGCACATTGGACAGAGGTAGCGCTTATCTGCCCGTTTCTTTACGGACTCCTATTCACACCTCCACCGTTCGTATGGATTGGTGTTTCAAAAAAATACATTACTCTACTTATAATAAAATATGGTTTTTAAAAGGTAATTAATACTCTTTGTATTTTTAAGTATGGTGAATTAAACCCATTAGTGCTCTTGTAGTCTGGAAAAAGCATTTACGAAGTTACGAAGTCCGAATCCAAGGTAAAATTATTGAATACGAGAAAAAAAAATTGGACTTTTTCATAATATTTAAATCTTCTATAGACTCGTATATAAAAGAAAGTCGGGTTAGTTACACCATCTGCATCATCAACAGCTGGATTGATTTTGATAATCTTTGGTTTGTTGGATTTGTCTCTGCCCTGAATAATAGAATAACTGTTAAAATAACGAAGCAATTTACATGGCTACTACTACTACTAACCCAGGGACGAACAAACCGAGGGTAAGTCGCTAATTTCACCTAAAAATACTTTTAATTTTCACAAATTTATTATAAACTAGCGAGCGAAGCGAGGGCGGCTTCGCTCGGGTTCGTCCTTTGGTTGATTCCCCATACAAACTTTCATCCCCATAGTCACCCCCTTAAGGAATGGTTTCCGGGATAAAAAGTATCCTATATCTTTTTCAGGGTCTCAAACTATTTTCTTACCAAATTTCATCTAAAACGGTTCAGTAGTTCCAGAGATTACCCCCTACAACGTCACAAGCTCACAATTCACAAACTCACAAACTTTACCTCTTTATAATACTATTAGTATATTAGTGTTAGTATAGATAAACAGGCAAATCTTTTACTGTTTATAGTAACATTTGCACGTGTAATGCTAAAATCTTTATACATCGCATTATTTTCAGCTTTGTTTAATGGTTCGAAAAACAAAGTAAAGTGAGTGGGGAAGTTAGCGGCACCACCTGTAAGTGTCGCAACTGCTGGCTTCTAAACAACTAAGAAACCTGTGAACTTTGGCTCAACTCCGGTATTTGTTTAAAGAGACTTAGTGCATAGTTAGTGTTGGTTAACTTCTAAATTGCACTGAGAATACCTTGTTTCGCGATCAAACTTGGAATGAATGAACAATCGTGTGAAGCCGCGCCAATTACTGAAACTCGTTGAAATACCAAAATACTATTCATATTCTAATACATAGAACTGCAACAGCCATACAACATACGCGTGGAATATAGTTTCTTCGTCTTTTCACGTAACAAAATATGCTCATTGTAGCTTTAGTGTTATGAAATTCATGTTCTGTTCAGCGTATTTTTTGTTTCTTAGAGTTCGTTTGTGATAACAGCAGAGTAAAAGTGTAGCAAGTTTAACTATTAAAATATTATTAACTTTAACTGATTAATCCATACGAGTATTATATATGTGAAAGTAACTCTGTCTGTCTATCTGTTACATTTTGACAATTAAGCCGCTGAACAAATTTTAATGAATTTTGGTATAGAGTTAGATGAAACCTTGGGAGAAGGACAAATGCTAGTTTTTGTCACGAAAATAAAACATGAAAGTGGACTTTTTGCTGCTAGATACATGAAGATAAATTATATGTTCTGACTTCTGGTATGCTATATTTATAGAAAATAATGAGTGATATTTTATAATGAAGATTAAAATAAGCGAATTTGGGAATATTATAAATTCAAGAGACACCCAGGGACGCGCCTGAGAGAAGCGAGGGTGAGCCACTCATACTTAATAAAATTTCTTCTTAAAATCAATAATTTTTTATATTTAGTTATCTTAATATTTTAATATCATTAAGTTCATTAGATAAAAGTATATGATTAATTAAAAAAAAACATTTACACAGATTACAAATTACATTGGTATAATGTGTAACCTAAAGCCTAAAATCATTTAACAAGTAAATCTAGAAATCTTTATTCATTTTTCTAATAAAAGCCAATAATTCCAAAAATCCTGAGGGACGTGAAAATATCAAGGATCTTACGAAAGCATTAACCTGCGTTAAAAGTTTCGTCCTGTTTTATCGAACTAATCCGAGCGAAATATCACATAAGCTATTTAATCCTAGGACAATGTAAACATCACCAATTTATAGGCACCTACAGGAACACCTGACGCTGGAAAAAATCTTCAATAAGTAAGCTTTGTGTTATAAATGTGTCACTACTTGCTTTCTTCTTTTATGTAGTAACAGCAACAGTTTTTAGATCTAGTATGGGTTTTTCTTTATCTTGGTATTTCGATATATTTATTTTAATATCCTTATAAACTAATAGAATGTGAGTGAAATTACCTACTGAATTATGTAGGTATAAGTAAATATTTTTGTTATATATAGTAAATTTTGAAGTCTATACCATTTTTCGATCACATAACTAAGTTCTTACCAAGAACTTTTTATTTTAAATAAATAACTTTTTACTTAAAATTGTATTGAATTTTACTGTAAGTTGATTTTTTTTAATTAAATTATGCAAACTAAATTTAGATTTATATAAGCATTTCCATTCCAGTTCGTTGAGTACATTTTGTATAATTATTAATAACAGAATGCAAATATTTAAGCAAATTAAACTAATATCAAAACAGATTTGGAAAATTGATGAGATTGATAGTATCCACCGTAGCTCAGGTTTAAGTAAATAAATTTGAACAGAGATATTGAAATTTGTAGTAAATTTCATTTCCATATATTAGGCAAGGTTTTGAAATTTTAGAAAAGTAACATAAAATATAATTTCTTAAACGATAATTACATAATGTATACATGAGAAAAATTCATTGTATATAAAGAAGTTAAGGTAAATAATACTTTCTAAGATTAACGCGAATATTTGACATCTATACATATAATAAAATCGTAACTAAGTCGAATCTGTACATTAAAAAGTTATGGTAAAATTAAATGTATACATTAAATACATAAATTCAGGCTATGTCCGTTGCAGGTGTCAGACAAAACCGAGTGCTAAATACAACCTTAACGGGGTTGGACTCAATCAGTGAACTCACGCGTGGGTGTTATGTATGGGGTGTTCGTGAGAACGAGAGTACTTGGATATACATGCAGATTACGAGATATATGATCTTAATCTCATCCAGACTGATTTATCAACACCAAATTAAACCTACAGAAGCAACTATACAGTTTAAAATTTAAATTTTGAAATATTAACTGCTAGTATATTTTTTTTAAAACAACCCCTAAATGGGTAAAAGGAAGTGGTAAAGTTGTATAAAAAACAGCGCGGCGAAGCCGCTAATAGACGGTCGATAGACTGATTACGGCAAAAGGAAAAAAAACCGTGAGGAAACCTGCATGTTTGCGAGATCCTAAATAGTTTCAAAAGATATGTGAAGTCCACCAACCCGTACTTGGAACTACGGTCCATGTACGGTCCAACGTACGGTCCAGGATTGTGGACTTTGGCCTAATCCCCCTTACAATGTGGGGAGGCTCGTGCCCAGCAGTGGGACCTTAAAAATGTCATGAGGAAGGGAATGAGAAAAGGGAATGACGATCATGAGGGTCAGTACAAATATATATAAATTTAACGTTGAATAAAATTATTGAATTTGTTTTGAAATGCGTTACAGTGCAGCGTGCTGGTGACACTTGTAATTTGACAAATAAGGAACGTGCTAAAGACGAAACCGAATCGATTAAGCGTTCCTAGACGAGATGCGTTGTGGAGATGCGAGAAGGTACTGAAAATGACAAGCGATTCGACGAAGCGACAAGCTGCGCGAAAATTATTAATCTATTGTTATACCTAATTGTTGTTCTTTTTTAATTTTTCATTTTGAAAGGAAATCACTTATTATACATTTTCACGTGCATCAATTTTTATTAATAATGAATATTTTTTTATATAAATAAATTCACTATATGTTTACATTTTTAAAATGTGGATAGTAAACCGTCCGGTGAGTATTTTTTTATTGTTTACAGTAGTAACAAGTTTTTCTTTATTTATAAATAAGTATAACAATGAATAAAATATATTACATTTAATGATAGTACCAATAATATAATGAATACAAAAGCTTATAATATAAAGGTAGGTTTGAGAATAAATATTCACACCGCGAACAAAACAGATTTAAATGTTTGAAATGAAGAATCTATATCTCGTGTTGATAGGTACCTAGTCATAATAAAATTTAACGAACAAATTATTTTTAAGTTATAGAGATAGATGATATGAAGAGTAGTAATAAGATCGAAAACATGCATAATAGCTTTTGGCTCAACATAATTTAAAAGGCGGCGAAGATATTTCGAAATGAATCCGTCGACTGTAAACACTATCCAATTTGACGCTCCAGCTACCTGCATGGCTAAATATTGGAAAAAATTGCTGAACGATATTTGTACAGCTTTAATAAGGTTTACGTTTACAAACAAATATTTGTTTTTATATTAAAATAGTACACGTAATTTGAATTTTTTACGTTATTTCCCGTACGAGTTGTTTATTTATGGATATTCTCGTTTAATTTTGAATTATACAATATTTTTGTATGTACTTTAACTAAATAAAACTATGTTTTCAGATTTTAAATAAAACTTATATATATTTTAGCGGATTTATTTGGATTTTTGGTTCCCAACGTTTCGAATGCTTTACAGCAATCATGGTCACGGGAGAGACTAAGGTTTAAGACGTCTCAGAGGTAGGTATATTTGTTACAGACAGTGCCTCCAAAATAAAATTCATGATAATATTATATGTAAAATGTGTAATATAGATATATATATTTTTTTAAAGTTTAATTACGAGTACATCGTCATTGATTCTACATTGATGGAAGACTCTATGACGGAAATATTTTTGGCTGCTCATAGAATGATGTTCTCCTGACCGATTCCGGCCACGGCGGCCAATCTCATTGAGACTAGCCAACTGCGCAGGAGATATTATAGTGCACAAGTGTACGCGCAGACACAAGGGCACTCTCTATTCCTGTCACTATCATACTCCGGTGGGACGACTACTCGACACGACCGGTGAGAGATAAGGCGCAGGACCGACGGCTTTACGTGCTCTCCGAGGCACGGGGGTGAAACACCGCCAACTTCCCAACTCCGGGCTGTTACTAAGGCTTACTATACAGAAAGACTCAATAACTAAACTTGGCCCGACCCGGGACTCGAACCCAGGACCTCCGGGTGTGCAGCCGTACATGCTAGCCGCTACACCACCGAGGCAGTTAAAATCATAGAATATATGTAATATGACCAAATTTTATTGTAATCAAGCTAATGAGTCAGGCACGCATAGACTAACAATATATATTGTTTAGATTAATTTTATAATACTAGAATATAATTATAAAAGAATTTTTTAATTGTTGAAATTAAGTATTGGGAAAATACTAGTCTAGGGTATGTTTTTTTAAATCTTATACAGATATTTTGATTTGTATGGGCATAGTACACTTTATGTTATAATGAAGACAAAAATGGCACTTTCACTAATCATATTCTTACCGAATACTATGCAGTGGGTGGGACGTGTTGCCACTGACTGCTAACATCTACAGTTTTGGCCCTATAACATTTACGCAAGACAAGTGTATTATTGTGCACATGTGTGTGCTTGGACACAAGTTCACTCTCTTTTCCTTTAACTTTAAGATTCTGGTGAGAAGATACAAACAGATAGAGATAAGAAGCAGGACCCGCAGCTTCACTTGCTTTCTTTGCTTTCTTGAGGCACGGGGTGTAAGCACGGAGCACCCACTTTCCAACTCTGAACTACTGACAATTTTCTGACAGAAAAATCCAGTCATTTATACATGTAGTAAAATTGTAAATAAGCCGAATCTGCACATTAGTTTTTATTTGGAAAATCTTATTGAAATAGACATTATTATCGATATAGAGGGCGAATCTATAGTTTTTAGAATTTTTGTCTGTCTGTCTGTTTTTCTGTTACCGCATCACGGAAAAACCACTGGAGGGATTTTCATGAAATTTGGTATGGTGATGGCTGGTTACTCGAGTCAACATATAGGATACTTTTTACCACGAGAAAATATGTCATTTCTAAGATGAAATACTGTATTGTAAGAATATACTAATATGTAAAATCTAAGAATTTGGTTTTTGGTAATCTGAAAGCGGGCGGCACCGCGGCCAATGCTAGTAGTATATAAGTAGTATACATAACTATTAGTTTTTGATCTGCAGTTGCACACAGTGGGCACTAGTTAAGTCAGTACTTCATATTACTTCAAAAATTACACCACATATTGACAGTTATAGTTCAGTATTTACCAATTTACCATCCATTCATTTGATCATTCCTTTGACAAGTTAGAGGGAATGAGAACTCGCGGAGCTTCAAGGAGACACTTTTTACTGCAGAGTGCCATCACTTAATTACTCAATACTTGTGCAAGTTAAAACATATTCAATTACTTGAAAGACCTAGGAAATGGTATTTTATACGCTTACATACTCTGTTTTTTCATCTTTGTTACATAGTATGTGAAGTGCCAATCCTTCTTTTATAATATTAATATTTTTAATATATGTATGTAATTATAGTAAAGGAAGTCACTAGCGTGCGTCTATGTACACGTATTAAGCGGGAGAAGCCGTTGTGTTACCGACTTTAGATATATATATATATATATATATATATATATATATATATATATATATATATAGTAAACAACAAAACTATTTATACAAATATTTCGGTATCTCAATTGATTCTTTCCGCTTACAACTAATTAATTATTTTAAAGTCGAAAAAGAAATCATCCGTTGCCTAGATACCGAGCAAGTTATTTATAATAAAAATTACTTAAATTACAATTAAGACCTAGAAAATTACTAAATAAAAGTGCGGTGCTGGAGAATAAGTGTTGTGTAGTTTGTGGCTAAGAATATGTTATTACGGAGAAGGCATTAACAGTTGTGATCTGCATCTTTTCTAGAAACATTTTAGTGAATCAAAAATGATTATGTGCTATCATAGAAAATGAAAAATAAAATAATTTTTATCTTAAAAAAATACTAAAGAGAATAAAAATAGTCCTTTACAGTATGTAATATTTAGGAGATAATGAAAAATACAACTAAATCACGACTTGCGCACAAAAGTTAGCTACCTAGGGACGCGCCTGAGCGAGATGAGGGTGGTTCGCTTCTATTATATAAAAAACATAAGATATAATTTTAATTGAGATCAACCCTTCGTATTTAGATACATAGATAGAAAGAGATTTTTTTTAAGCAATCTGAAGAAGCCAAAGAGTTCTATTACGTCTCAAATATTTTCTTATTATAAAACGTCTCATAAATATTTATTTAATCTCCAACATTCATACCCTAACACTTTTATTACATTACTATTTGTACAATAAGAAGAAATCAAATTGAATCAAAATTAACTTTATTTTTTACTTTTACAAGCACTTTCGAGTCGAGCTTCTATATTATTACTGCCAGATTAGATCTACGAATATATTTACAGCAGTTTCGGCCGCAGTGTATACAAACCATCAAGGCTTTTTTCACTTACAAGGGTGGAATGAAATAAAAATAAAACGAACGATTTGCTTCCAATCCGCGCGTGCGATAATGTTGTAAAAAGGAATGGCTTAACTCTACCTAAGTCGCATTACTGCTACAGTTACTCAGTAAGTGAGTGTGATAGATTATATTTTACTGCGTAGCTTTTTACATATACCATAGCGTGTTTCAGTTATGAAATAAAATTTTAACTATGTAATAATATTATTAATGTTAAAGCTAATTTAAATTTGTGTCGTAGATTGATCGTAGATAAAATTGATGGAAATTGCGGGATAAGAAAGCGACCATATTTTTAACCCCCGACTCAAAAACAATAGTGTTATAATATTTTTGACTTATCTATTTATGTGTGTCTGTCTGTGGCATTTTAGCACCAAAACGGATCAACCAATTTTAATATATTACTGAATACTTACATATTCAGTAATATATTAAAATCGGTTGATCCGTTCCGGTAAGTATATAAATAATATAAAAAAATATATATAAATATGTATATTAAGCAAATAATAAATACGAAACATTTATGCACATTTTACTGATTTTTTATTTTATTTCTGTCATTTTTAATACTAATATTGAGGCCAGATATGTAACTTGATAAAAAATAAAACACAAAAATAAATATTATATTTATTTAGAATCGCTCTATGATTAATACAATAATATACTAAACATTATAGTATAATATGGTTATATTTTAAAGTACAATGGAGTGTAGACACTGAATGCAATAAAGAGTAATAGTTTTAATAAAAGTTATTTGATATTTATAAGAATAATAACTCTCTGGCTCCATTTGAGAATGTTAGTGCGCTATTTATCACTTTAGACGACTCTAGTACACGATCAGTATATTTGACTTCGTGGTAATATTACAAGTCGCAAGTTCGATTTCTATAATAGAAAAAAAAAATATTTAAAAAAAAAATCGTTTCGTAGCTTACTTAGGTCATATTATTACTAAAATACACTAAGCTTTAAACTACCAAAATTATATAACTTTCGTAACAGAAAAGTTTAGTCTAATATTATTAGCCACACAAAACTTAATAGACATATTATGAGTATTTTCGTTGTATCGTTAAAAATAATGTGAAAAATATACAAAAATGTAAAAAAATCAAAGAGATAAACAAAGACCTGTTCATATTCATGTAACAATAACAAATACTTGTTGTATTTAATACAATCCAAAACGTATTCCATACAATGGATGCGACCTCACAATAAAACCTATAAAATTTATATCTACCCTCAATAACGGTAGAGCGAATACGTAATGAACATTAGGAACAAAAGCGTGTGAAAAGACCTGATACCGAATTGTAGGTGCGAATCGTATGCAATAAATACACAAATGTAAACTTTATTACCTACAATATAGTGTCTACGATCGATTGGTTGTAATATATTACCTATGAAATATTTTCATTGCTACTGCGAAATAAACTCTATAATAGAGTTGAAAAAGTTCATATTTGCACGTTATTTCCCTATCAAAGACCTGAACTAAAATATTAGTATTGTGATGGTTTTCTCTAGATCTGTAGTAGTGATTCTTTTGTAGCGCTACAGATACAACTACTACGGCGGCTACGGCTACGGCGTAGCGTCAAAACTACGAGATACTGTTTATACGTGTAACTCTATTTTGTGCATAATATACTCTCATGGAATTTGAAATTGAGATGCATGTTTATACGTAAAATCACATATTACTTTATTTGATCATTTTTACTTTCTGTTGAACATTATTGCATAACTTTTATACTTTGTTATCGATCACTTAATATTATCTAATAATAAATAGAAAAAAAAATGGGATAGAAAATCGCAGGTTTGTGTAGAATCTTGTTTATTTATAGAAAAAATAGGAAAATAACATCAATTTAAATCTATATAATAAAGGCTGATACAATAAAATGCATAAGCCAGTCTATCGTAGTAAATTGTAACGAGCATCTCACATAAATTTCTTCATTAAGCAAGTAACGGTATAGTACATTTTGTTTATGGGGTCATTTAATAAAATACGTCCACAACCATGGTGGAGGGAGGGTATTGGTAAACGTGACAAAATATGACCAAGGCAAGGGTTGAAAGAAATCTGATGTGCCCAGGTCATCACTTTTATTTTATAATTAAAGTACCTATATAGTCTTATATCATGTTGTTTTAAAAAAAAAAACAATTTACTATTACTTTCTTAGATTTACGCGAACATTTTATATTATAAATAAAACTATCTTTTCGGATTTTTTCGTGGATTTGTTTGGTTCCTGACGTTTAGAATGCATTGGAGCAATCATAGTCACAGGAGAAACTAATGTCGTAGAAATCACAAAATTTATTATGTCGCTGTTACAACAAACTATACAATGATTTTAAAGAAATAGCATCAATATATCTTACAATAATTTTTATATCTAAATTAAAAAAAATATATATAATTTTATTGAGTTACTAGCATTGCCCGCGGCTCCGCCCGCGTTCAGATGACCAAAAACCTAATTCTTAGGTTTTACATATTAGTATACTCTTACAATGCAGTTTTTGTGTTTTTGTATTTTTTCTCAGAAATGAGATATTTTCCCGCGGTAAAAAATAGCCTATATATTGACCCGGATAACCAGCTATCATCATACCAAATTTCATCAAAATCTGTCCAGTGGTTTTCTCGTGATGCGGTAACAGACAGACAGACAGACAAAAATTCTAAAAACTATAGATTCGGACTCTGTATCGATAATAATGTCTATTTCAATTAGATTTCCCAAAAAATATTTAATGTACAGATTTGACTTAGTATTTTATTATATGTATAGATATAATTAAATTTTGGTTGCTATTTTTAAAAATCTTATAATTTTTAAAACTTTGCTATTATTATGTTTATAAACTTATAAAATGTGTAATATTAGGCATCTTGTAATTAACACAATAAAATCAAATACCAAAAATGAAAAGTCCATATAATAGGTAGTCTGTAGTAGTTATCCGCAACATTGTGAACATGTATTTTTATTATAGGACATATTGTATACAAGTAAAACTTAAAATCGTGTAAGCATATTTAATTTTATTTCGTAAGGTAATCAGAAAAAAATACATATAATATTATTCATATACATATGCACAATTAATGAATGTCTTTATGATTTATACAAAATATAAATTTATTGTCTGTAAAGCTACGTCGTACCTATGTAATGACATTTTATATTTATTCCATAGATTAAATAAATAACATACGCAATAAAAATCCGTAAATCTTTTAATTTTCACGCCAGTTAATAATGTTAAGACAAGTGGTTCTAGTACCTAATTTACTTTATTATGAAATGCCAACATAATTCGTCTCAGAGTTAAATTAGCAAAATGGCTTTAAGCTCAACTGTACCTGCTCATAAGCTTCATTCATTAAACTCCTTTACCGCTTGTTATTTCTAAGACTTCGTCATAAAGTTAAAATATAATCGCTGTCACAATAAAGAAATTCTTTGTATTTATACTGTTTGTGTTTTATTTAAATATAATATGTATTTATTTATTCATGTATAGAGATATTTTTACTTTAATATATTACTAGGAAAATTGTTTTCATTATAGACTATTAGAGTAACTGATAATGTTATTTGTAGAATATATTATGTGGGTTTTCATTATAATGTGCAAATCATTTGCAACATAATTACCACTTGTTTTCTGGCAAATTATCGAAAGACGTATGAAGTTAGCCAACCCGCATTTGGCCAGCGTGCTAGACTATGGCCTCCTTCTCGTATTAAAGGGAGGCCTGTGTCCAGCAGAGGGACGTTAAGAATCGATGAATACAATGTGTACAGTATAGTTGCTACTGCTTTGATGACACGACTGGCTCGGTTTGTAGTGACCCTACATGCTGTGCCAGTGGTCGCGGTTCGAGTCCCGCTGGGGGCATTCATTTGTGTAATGAGTACGAATGTTTGTACGCCAGTCATGTTTGTGTATAATTATTTATAATATATTTATAGTTATTTATGTGTATTATATCAATTATCTAGTATAACTCAAGTCTCGTAGCTTACCATGGAACTATATGGTGCTGTGTGTTAATCTCATGACAATGTCCCCAACTTAGCTATAACGAAAATAACATGCATATCTAATAATATTTAAGAAGAAGCTGCAGCAGCCTTTTTAAATATTTAAACAGGTTTAAAGTCCTTTGTCCACGTCATTTTATATGTATTTTTTTATTACTTGTTTAGTGCAATAAAGAATATAAAAAAAACAGTAAATTAACTCAAAAAAATCATTTACCGGATAAAGTACACTACAGATACATATGTTGTGTACATTATAATTTTACGTAAAGGTTAAAACTGAAATTTTGTCACTTCTACACTAAGGAGCCATATTGTTAAACTTTATTTGATTACTTAATTTCTTACTCTTCGGTATACTTAATAATTATTGTAATAAATGTAGTGAAGAACCCAAATACGTGTTTTTAAATACTCAACGCAAAGAAAGCATATTTTGGTATTTATATATTTATTTCCAACAGGGAGTAAACCTAAGGTTTTTAACATATCCTTCGCTAGATGTCACCTAAACTTTAACACATATATGTTATCTAATACGATTTCAATAGAGGTCTGGCAAACGTTTTTCTTAGTCACAAAGATTCCACACAGTAACAGTACAAAGCCGGCCTTCAGTGACCTCCAATAACAAAATAATACATTTATTCATATGCTATCCATCTAGTGCTGAATTTTGTATAGCCGTTTAATATAATTTAGGTTTGAACCAGTTTCGCCCAGTTCAAGTCAAACTATCTCGACCCCTTCTAGATCAGGCCATTTTGGAAGTATCTTAAGGCGGATAAGTAAAAATATGTTCATCCATCTTGATTCTAATGTGTGAAATTACATATGTTTAGGTCTCTACATTAGATTTCGACACAGATAAATAATATTCAAATGTAAAAAAATTAACTTTTTTTCCATTTCACCGTTTCGCGTAAGCCATTTCTTTTCCGCTCCGTTGTCTAATCGACCTACTGTACTGACAATAAGAACTGTGAAGTGCTGCTCAGTCGTTTCACACTTCCATCTAAGTGGGATAAACTATTGCTTCAGGCATTTCACGACGATTTCCTTCTTATATAGTTTTATAATAAATGAATTTTTTTTTCATACAATATGTATTTCTTAAAAACTACCGAACAATACGTTTTGTTATTTAACTTTAAGAAAAAAATAAATTTGAATATAAAATAATATAGTAACATTATTTATAATTTGCATTTAAAATAATATTGTTCTTAAACTACCATTTTAATAAATCAATATACATATTTGTTATTTCATTTAGTAAATAGACATGAATTAAAAAGTGACTAATGATATAGCTGATTAAGATTATTATATGATATATTGTATATAATCATAGTACTGTTAACATATTGGCGATGGCGATATTATATATTAAAGAAAGCAGATTTTCCGAAATAATAAAAATAAATTTAATCTAAATGATGTCACAAGGAGAATTTAAAAAATATATTTACACTGCCTACTATGTACCAAAAGTATATATATACACGTTGGCTTGCACAAGACCGATGTTATAATCATCATAACTTGTGGAGTAAATAAAAAAAGTTACGTAAATGACGAGGGGAAAAATAATATGTGAATATAAGAAAAAAGGCGCTTTGAACTCATCCCGTTTGATGTTCAAGTGTGTCGGGATGCGAATAAAATTCCTTCTCTACCTTCTACTCAGAAACTGAATTTACATAAGTATTTGATTCAAAAACGTTATAAATTAGAGAGCGGCCGGGACCGCCACACGATCCGCGCATAACTCAAGCTAACGGCCTCATTAGGTGGCGCACTGGCGTTAACTAATATCTGAGACTTAAGACTTAAGGGGTGATCATTGAAGCTTAGTGACAGGGAAAGGTTTCGTTCTGATGTGATTTTTTTTGTGTGCCGAATTGCAATGTGAGGGGGTGGGGGTTGCCCGGGTCCAGGCGTGCGCAAGCAGCAGTGGCTACCCGACCGTCGCGAAGAGCGCACCTTAGTGCCGCCCCCGCGCCCCACGTTGGGCGCCATTTGACGTAATTTTGAATACCAGCGAGTGATAAGTGTGTGTAACAATTGAGTGGTGTGACAACAATTTAATAAATAAACTAAAATTTCTAATATACTAATTAAGATAAAACTACATAAAAGTAACTCAGTGAACGAAAGTTTGTGTAAGTTCTGCGATATCTGATAACGCTAAGTGAAGTGCCACGTGACGTGCTCAGTCTTTGGACAAGTACTTTTTCTTGTTCCCAACTTGGTACTTCGATAAATAGTGTAAGTACTCTCTCTCGACTTTCAAGTGTTTATTACAGATAATGATCAACTTCAGAGAATATTACTTCGCATTTCATTCGTCGAGTTTTGCCTCATTTAAGATACATTATATTACAAATATTTATAAATAGATTATATTTAGCAAATTATTGCTTATTTGTGTTTGTCACAAGTAACCAATAATTTGCTAAATAAAGTAATTTTACACCAAATAACGATTGAAAATGTGAACTGACTCTTACAGTTGTTATATACAATTGAATTTTGAATAACACGAAACAGTTTAATCCCTAAAAATTGGTTCGACCCTCCAACATTGTTTTGAAAAGGCGTATTGAGTTGAATGGAAGCCGAGAAGTTACGTGAATAGAAAAAAAGTCAGAGAATAAATTAGGTACTGGAGTGGGAAGTCCGCATCTCGATTTATTTGGTTTCTAACTTTACTTCCGTTAACAATTAAATGAGAATTTTGTTCGAATAACGAAGAAGATATTTGTATGTATCTAGGTTAATACAACGTATTGTGTAGAGTTCTGGCGACTTGCTTTAATGTAGTATGTTCTATACAACAATGGAAGAAATTAGAGCCCTTGTTCTATGAACATTTCAATACGACGTTGAAAATGCTGAATACCTACCTTGTAAGCTATATATATTTTGTGTTAATCATAGCCTGAGATGTTAAGTAAATAAAGTAAAAAGCTAATGGGCAATATCGAAGATCAATCATTTCGCCGACGTTAAGAGCTCTTTTCGCGAGTACATATCTTTAATATTTTCACTGACGGCTCTAGATACTGTACGAATGTATTTACCGTCGGCACTTTGTTTCTTCTGAATAAAAATGCCAAAAAAAATATTTTACATTATATTTATATTTTTGATTCTTATAATTATTTTTTTTATTTTTGGTTGACGTAATGTCATTTAATTGTTTGAAGTGAAAACAAATTTTGATAGTCTACAATTAAAATTTGATTTTCATGTCCTTTTTTGGCTGAAATGTTAATTGTAAATATATTGATTAAAATTAAGTACTTGTGTGTATATATTCAGCCCTTTTTAACGTCCCACTGCTGGGCACGGGCCTCCCTTCAGTACGAGGGGGATCAGGCCATAGTCCACCACGTTGACCAAGTGTGGGTTGGCGGACTTCACATGTCTTTTGAAAACTTGCTAGATTCTCTCAGACATGCAGGTTTCCTCACAATGTTTTCCTTGGCATTCATTTGTGTAATGAGCACGAATGTTTCTACTCCAATTATTTGTATTTATATTTAAATATGTATGTACTTAAAGTTATATACATATATGTAGTATATCAACTATCTGTTGTCCATAACACAGGCCTAGTAACTTACCATGGAACTGGACGATGCTCTGTGTTAATATCCCAACATATTATTTATATTATTATATTATATGTACTTATATGATACAGTGCAAATATTTTTTACCAAGACCCTACGAAAAGTAATAAATTTATTTCGGGTTAAGACAAAACGACATTTGATGTATTGTTTCTTAGATCTAACATGTTTCCGAAAGGAAATTCGACAAAGGAAAGCTTAATGCCATTCTTTCATCCCAACAGTTGACGACTGATAAAATATATTGAAACAAAATGAAAAAAAGCAGTAAATTCTCGAGCAAAATACATTTAAAGCGTGAATTTCGGCTCTGTTTAGTTTTTTTAATAAAGGAATGGTATCGGGATTTTATTTTGTTAGAACTTTGAAAGAAACATCAAACAAAACTTCATTTACTTTAGAGCTATAAAAATGTACAGCATTTACTCTTTGCTTCCATCCTTGTATCAAATTTGTCTTAAAAGTTTTCATGAATTGTTTAATCGACTTAAAGAGGGAGTAGTTTATATAAAGAATATTTTTTAACCCGCCGTGTAATATTTTTAGTTTGCTTTGTATATACATATTCTATAAACCTATAATACATGCCTAACTTACTACATTTTAATAAAAAAATGATTACCATCCATATTCATATTAAAGGAAACTCTATCAGCAACCAAATTACCGCAGCGGCACATTATGCCGATACCTTAATTGGAACATCGTACTTCTTATTTTTTAATAAAACAACAATGCTGGAATGTAATTACTACAAAATCAATTAAAACGGTCACGTGGGTAATCTGATCAAACACTTCAATCATCATGTTTGATTATATTCACTATACAAATACAGTTTTTGTCACACTATTGAATTTTTATGTGTTCTTAATTTGGATACATTTTTTGTTTGTATTATACGGGGTTATAATTCACCTATTGAGAATCGATTTTAATGACTATGTTTAATAAATGAGCCTCTTTTGTCATTAATTATGAATTTATATTTAAAAAAAATGTCCCTTGAAAGTAAAAAAATACTTTTGAGGTAGTTTTTAAATTGATGTATTATTAAGTAAAAAAGTTCATTTTTTTAATTATAATAGATTTTTTAAATTTCCTTTTGCTATTATTTATGTGCTTTCTTATAATAATTAAAATATGACACCATTGAAAAAGAACCGCGTTAATCATGATTCTGGTATAAGGTAAACTTAATTTTTATTATTTGATAAAATGCCTTTCAATATGCCAAATCTTCTGTAAAAATATCATCCGATTACCTATTATCTGACAGATGGGAAAGTGTCGTAGGCTTAATAATAGAGCCCCGACCCAACCGGTTGGATGCAGATCCCCAAAAATGTAACACTTTAATTAGTGCCTAATAAATCTCTTGCGTCATTAACTCGACGTTTCTGACAGTTGTCTTTACCTTGATATTTTACTGCTAAGAGGACACATAATATTAGATTGAATTTATAGTTTTAAAATTAATTTCCTTGATGATATTAAACATGGGGATGTCTGGCCGTGCCACTGCTGAATGATTAAGCCGATTTAGATCAATATTTTTGGGTGACATCTTCAAAACCTGACTTTAGAAGTTGTCAAGGCTTTGTGCACTTTTGGATGAAGAGCAACGTAGACTTGGTACACTTTGGTGGACTTGGACTTTGGAATACCTTGCATGCAGTCCTTCTACTAGTAAGGACAGGATTAAAATCGTAAAGCCGTTCATAAGTACAATACTTCGTATTTTTTCTATATTTTCTTTTATAATAAGTTTATCTATCAATAATTTTTAATGGGGTAATATAATTGTAACTGTTTAATAATTATAGCGCACCGCTCTGAGCGTCTCATCAAAGCGAATGCGCAGTAATCACGTTCAATGAGCTCAAAGGAATATGCTTCAATGGAGATGATTCGCGACTAGTTGATCACAACATTAACTTATATTGCCAATTATATGCTTGGAATAAATTATTGTTTAACAAGCCTCGGAACATGGCTTCTACTGCTTTTCAAAAAATTTAGTTATACGATCTATCGGTCAATTTGTATAGTGATAAAAGAAAACAAATATAAGTATATTGTCTTGTTAGTCTAGGAACCAGCTCACTCCATGTAGGCTTTGAAGTCCTGACTTCCGGTATGGGACACATATTCACTGTGGACTCCTATACTCCTGTCCTGCGCAAACGGCTAATCTCAGTGATACTTATTGGGGATTGTTCTATTTTCTATGCAATTAGTTAAAAGGACATTATGAATATAGTAATTATCGCCATATATTTCAATAGATCGTGCGTTTTATTTATCAATCATAAGCTACGGGAGGAAAAACTATGAAAATTAAAGGCGTACGTTTAAACATGTGTCATATAGCAAACATATATCTAACTAAAGCGTTACTGTCATATTTCTCATCGTTAGAACGTTTTATGGCCACTAAATTGAGAGCGACGTTGTCTTCGAGTATCGGGATAGGGATCAAGCGGCCGCAATTTGATTTATAGCTTACCGGTGAAACTCGTATGGCGATATCCCCTATAATATCACGTATACGCGAATATTTTACCAATTTTAAAGCCAACACTTAATTTAATTCTTGTACTTTGATATTTTGGGAAATTGTAAAAGATACGATCATTTTATAAAGATTTATGTATATAACGACAATATGATTTTTTTAACTCATATTCTCTTATAATTATTATTGCTCTGGTTCTCCTCTAGAAAAATAAAAACAAATCTATTCCACGGAAATCGCATTTTTGCTGGGATAGAAAATAGCTTCTATTCCAGACTATAATCTATCCCTGTGCACAAATTTCATCCAGATTCGTTCAGCCGTTCTGGCGTGATTGAGTATCAAACATTCAAACATACAAACATCCATCTAAACATTTACATTTATAATATTAGTGAGAAGTAAGATTATGAGTCTAAGTCGTGGCATATTTTTTATTTTGAATGTTTAATTTTCTGTAGTTCTTAGTCTAACATTTATAATGTAAATAATAGAGTTTTGTTTATAATTGAAGATTCTTTGTTTGAATATATTAAATGTGATATTCTCGTGACATAACTAATTAGTCTCGCAGTTTCCGTTTACGATGGCGTCACGACTCGTGAGCTTACATTGTACTGTAACTGCTACTCAAGAATGCGTTATATCTATGCTGAATGAAATAATTTTGGTATGTGATTGATGTAATTCTGATTAATTGGAATAAACCTAACAATTCCTGCGAAGTATGTAAATATGTTGTATAGGTATGATGCCATAATTTGTCATATTTTAACGGAAAATTGATGAAATAGTGATGTAGAGAGGGAAACTCGGAAGAAACAGTTAGTGAGACAGTATCGATTGACATTACGAAGTGGTTTGGTATCGGGTAGAGTGTTGTCTTCGCATCGGATCGGTTCAACTGTCGGCAATTTGATTTATGACTCCGCGTATCGAATGCGGGCGAAATCACGTTCGGAGTGACTCTCACATGTGACTTTTGACATTATTCATATTGTTGGAAATGTTTGAGAACTACACAAATAAATGTCAGACTTTGTGACGGAAAACAGTTCTAGAGTTTTGTGAGCAAATAGCAAGTGATCTGTGAAATTGTACTATCTTCTGTTTTGTTTCTTTGTGTGTTTTTTAACCAATTTGTGAATAAATTTACATATGTATTTGTGTAGCTACCTAAATGTGTAAATTAGTTAACGCATTTATTCACGTTCAGATCTGGGCAGTATGTGTAGATATGTTATGATTATTACTTGTGATCTCATCTCTTGAAAATATCGCGT
Organism: Brenthis daphne; assembly: GCA_947093115.1. Taxonomy (NCBI): domain Eukaryota; kingdom Metazoa; phylum Arthropoda; class Insecta; order Lepidoptera; family Nymphalidae; genus Brenthis; species Brenthis daphne. The sequence continues at coordinate 6,968,475 of OX352481.1, read as the reverse complement.
GTTAATTCTCAATCCTACATTTATAATTTCCAAACTCAAATCAAAGAGATAAGCCCGCGTATTGATATATTTTATTTAGGAGGTATAGGCTAAAGCTGAAGAAGCACTGTCGCAGACTGAAATGCAGAGCGATATTTTTGAATCTCCAAAGATATCGCCAGGCATTCCGATATTCAAATCAACATGTGTGACTGTGGAAAAAGAATATTCCTGAATAATAAGGCTTGTTTTCTATTTATCAACTGGCGTTAATCTGCTTATCCAACTGCTAGAACGAGAACCAAGGATAAATTCTTAAAAATAAAAAAAAATAAACTCCTATCTTATTTATAGTTTTTAGCTAAATATTTAGATTTAATATTCTTTTACTTCGTATGCTCACTTTAGGAATACAACTTAGTCCTTTAAAGGTTTAAATATATCAAAGATTGTTTGGAAAAATCTTGCCAATAAATGCTTTCCCCTTCTTATATCTCTATCCAGACATATTATTTTGGGAGAGCGAAATTCACCAAACCTTTCAGGCGTAGTAATATGTAGGTCTATCCTGAGTGCGTAGTGCGGTCACGTCACCTCGATATTCTATCGAAGTTGCAGTTATTTACGATGCTGTATGAGTTATGTCCGGAGCACAATTCAGAGTTGTGATAACAAAGGAAAAAGACTCAATATTGTAATGTATCAAAGAAAGTACTTATTAAAATAATAAAAATATTATTTATTTAAACCTCCAAACACATGAAGCTACTCGTAATGTACAAATTAGCTTACTACAGCAGAAAATTTTAATAAATATTTATATTTTAAATTGATACACTATTTCATAATACCAATCAAATAGAGAAAAATAAAAAATAAAAAGAATAAATTTTTTTTTTATTCTAACAATATGGATAACACTATTAAATATTGAATTTTATCTATAATCGTAGCTTAAAAGATATAACAATAACACTTTCAAGCTACGGTTTCAACAATACACGGGCACATATTTTTCTAACTTAAGTTTATATATTCATATATTTTTTATTACAATAAGTGCTGATAGCTGTGTACTGCAGATGATTAAGCTGTCACTTACATATGCATGGAAACTTCCGTTCACATCATTTTTGTTTGAAGTAAAATTAAATCACAGAAATATTCACAGGAAGTCTTTATACAGTAACGTAGGTAATCTCGTGCAAAAGCTTTTATTACTATTATAACAAGGAGCCAGAAATCACATTTCGAAGTGACTTGCTTCCGTATACTTGGATTAACTTTTGTGTACTCAGTTAAATATTTGGATCTTTTCCTAAACAAATATTTGAATTTGTCTAAACTTTTTATTATCTTAACCACACTTTAAAGCTAAAACAATATATATTAATAATAATTTTATCAATTCACGATAGGTGGCGCACAATAAGTAAGAAGTAATTTGTGATTTAATAGTCTAATTTAAACAAAACATCGACCAATAAACTTAAAGATCTTTAAAGTAAGTATGTACATACGTATATTTAAACTGTATAATATTATTCAGCTTTTTGTACGTTTACTAAATATCTTAAATCTATCAATCCGGAAATAAAAAGCCTCAGTCTGTTAAAAAAATATTTTTTTATCTTATTATCTACATCACTATGCAGGTAAAATACTATATTCATGCACTGCATAGAAAATATGTAAAACAATCATCTCTCCGATTACCATACAAAAGGTGACACTTTGAATGCATTGCATATGATATTTTTGATTTTCCACGTTTGTATGAAAAATGAATAAAATAACAAAGAGCTTTCTCTATATCTACCTTGTAATTTTAAATATAACTGTGAATAGAATGAATGCTATTACTACATACAAAAGTAAGTATGTATTATGGAAAGCCCGAAGCATGTTCGCAAATATGTTTGATTTTACAAGTGAATTGAAATGAAGTCGAAATGGAATTCTGGACATATCTATTCAAGGTTGGAGCATCCAATTTAACTGAAACGCTTTTAGGTGACTCTTGAAGTTATTCGGCAAATTATATTTTGTGGACGCAAACAAAAGAAAATTGATATTAGATTCTAAAAATATTATTACGATGTTACTAAAGTTGTCTAACTTGTCTTTATAGAAATTATGTGACGTGACCTCACGCGGATGACTCTTGTAGCAGAGTAATAACATTGATATGATCGTCTTAATATACTGGGATAAAGAATCTAGTCTTTCCAACTTTTCAGCACATTACTTATATCTGTTCAAAAGTCATGTAGATTTGTTAAAATATTGTTTCATTAAAAATAATTACGAACAAACAAACAAACTTTTCGTTCGTCCCTAGGAAGTAGGTACATTTTAAAGGATAGTATAGATTTCTCAGAGATGAGATATTTTTCCGAAATAAAGATTATCCCTATATTGACCCGGATAACTAGCAATCATCATTCTAATTTCATCAAAATCTATCTAGCGGTTTTCTCGTGATTGATCGTTCCCAGACAGACAGCGAAAAATTCTAAAAACTATAAATTCGGCCTTTGTATCGATAATAATGACTATTTCAATAAGATTGTCCAAGAAATATTTAATGTATAGATTCAACTCAGAGTTTTATTATATTTGTAGAAGATATAGATTTATTAAGTTAAAATTCATGCAAAACCATAAATATTTCTTTTTCTAAATGAATTTTCAGATATTACTTTTCATATTACACACTCGTTTTATTTTATCTTTTGAGGTTATTGCTTATGAAATAGCTACTGGCAAATCAATTTTGGATTTAGCAATTTATTCTAGAGTTATTATCGCTCGGAGGCCTCTCTACTCGTCGAATAACTTGGAGGTTTTATCTGTTATTTAAAACTAGCTTATTGATTGAATTTATATAAAAAGTCATTTGCCTTTATATTTTCACCCTACTGCTTCAGAAGGAGGTATATATTTTTAAGTTTCACTTTCAATATGAAAATGAATACGAGTATGTAGAGTATTTATTGATTAAATATGGCGTCATGTACATCCGTATTTATTCAGTTTCTACAAATACCACAATATACTAATAGTCATTATAAAATATACCTATAACTTATATATTATTTAAAAACGTAATTGCTTGGATTTTTTATTATATTCTTTTAAAAATAAACCATCATAATGTTATGTATTTTTAAATACATGTTTCATAACAAGAATGCGAAACAAAAGGCACGAATGAGAACAAGAAATGAGTAAAATTAAAGACGAAATAACAAAACATTCTGTAGAGAAACATTCAAAATATATTTTATACAAACATAACGAAATTGTGAGCGGGTTGAAATAGAATTTGTGCATCTTGTATCGCAGCCTTTGAGAGCCTCCCGCAGCGAATCAAATCTCAACGTGAATATCAAGTGTGGCCCCGTCCAATACAAAATATAACATATCACAAGCACCTAAGTTACAATTTCGAATACAACCAATTTGTGGTCAATGAAATCGATGTATTTTTCATTCGTCTCGCGGTATCACATCACGTGCTATCGACAAAGGAACTGCGATAGCTGTTTGCGTTTCTGCGACGTATGAAAATTGTGTGTTTTAGAGCTTTTGCGATAAATATTCCACATATACTCGTAATCTAATGTATGCAGTCTTTCCTTACAGTTTGTTGATCGAACCATAAACGTTCTTTATCTATACATATGTAACTGAGTCGAATAAACATTAATTATTTTTTGGGATATCTTATTGAAATAGTCATTATTATCGATAAAGAGGCCACACCTATACTCGTATGTAGTTTTTAGAATTTTTGTCTCTCTGTCTGGGAACGCATCACGAGAAAACCACTGGACAGATTTTGATGAAATTTGGTATGATGATAGTTGATTATACGGGTCAACATACAGAATACTTTTTACTGCGAGAAAATACCTAATCTTTGAGAAATCTATACTAATTTTAAAATGTACCTAAGGATGAATCCGAGTGGAGCTAGGGTGAGTCGCTAGTCAGTTAATATATTATGTATATGTTATTTTACATAAAATATAAAAAAAGAATGGTCTTGTTGGTTTTTGGTAGTAGTTTTTCATAGAATTAGGGCTTTTTTCGGACTGACAATACGACGGACAATAGGTTAGTATAGTTTTATAATACCAATACCTATTGTATGAAGTTTTTTTTAATATTTTACCACAGAACATATTTTTAGCCGTAATTTTCCCGGGATTCGATTCATATAAAAAATAATACTTTGTTTCGTATTTCGCATTAATTTTATATGTCAATGGTTATTTATGATTTGGTTTTATAAGTTTACAAATATGGAGGTCCTTGGTTAAATGCCTGGGCTGAAAGGTCAATTGTAATTATTACATTTTGACGAAAAAGTATTTCTTAATAGTAAGCCATTTTGCACCCAATTTCTTACTAGTCATGTCGAATCGTCATCCCACCGGACTTTAACTCCTCCAGGTAAATTTCCTAAAAGAAATTAATTTAATTTATATGAAATTAATTGTTAACTGTAACACCGGTGTGGCCGCGGTCGTTGAGGGGTTAAGGATGAAAACAATGTAGAGTACCATATAACAATGTAGAGTAAGATATTTGAATGACGTAAGAAAAACACCTAGGATAAGCAGTAAGTTAATTGATTTTACTTAATCCTATTAAACAAAGTCATAAGTTGATTCCATCTCCGTTAGAAAAGAGACAATATCAATAAGGATTAGACGGGCTCGACTCAAAAGCTACATGATTGCTGTTGAGTGTGTGTACTTGTGTCGTGAAATATTTAATTAGAAAGGAATTTGTGTAATAAGCTTTTTTATATCTTAGCCTTTAATATATCTAAACAAAGGATATAATTTGTTTCACAATTATATTTCAGCTATATTTACGAGTACATGATTATAATGCATAGTATAAATACTTTAATTTTATTTTTTTGTGAATATATGCGTAGCCATTAGCATACATAGATATAAAAAATTATTCTTTATTAATTTCTTGTATTCAGCCCTTTTCAACGTCCCACTGCTGGACACGGGCCTCCCTTTAATACGACAGGGTCAGACCATAGTCCACCACGCTGTCTAAGTGCTAGTTAGACTTCGCAGGTCTTACGAAAACTTTGTTTCCCCACGATGTTTTTCGTTCACCGTAGGACAAATGATAATAATCAGTTTAGAAATGATTGGCACATGAAAATACCAGAGGTGCGAGACCCGGCGTTTGACTTCACTCGGTTTCCCAAGCGAGCGTGTTACCTATGAGCTACAACTGCCTTATTTTTGAAATATTAACAATATAGGTAGTATAAAATTATTATAACGATTTATTAATAGAAGCATATTAAGATAGTAGACATAATAGTAGCAGCTTTACTTTAGCTCTTGATATTATCACGTAATATTATGATGTCAGTATTAAAATACTTAGAAAGTTATTCTAAAGTCAATCTCAGGAACGCACAGTACGGGAATACTAACTTAGATAGCCTGTTAGTGCATATAATATTACCTAGGCTAAGTTATGATCAAAGACGTCTTAACATTGTTTGTCTCTTATGGGTTTGAAAGTTACACAGATTGTATCATTTCTACTGTTTTCACATATGATACAAGGTGTTTCACGTGTTTCTGTATTTTTCCATAATAACTTAAATCTATATTTCAGCAAAAAAGAAGAGACTTATAAAAATATTTTTTATTTATCGTCTAATCTATACTTAACTAGTGACTTATTCTTGCTTCGCTTTTGGGAGACTTCCTGGGTGGCTAATGTACATTATATGTTAGCTCGTGGTCGTCGTCTATCTGTGTACTAAATTTTATCGAAATCGGTCCATCGTAACAATAACATACATGCATATAAACTTTCAAATCTATACAGATAAATAAAATTAAAGTGCTTATTTGTAATGTCAAAATAACAGCTTTTTATTAAATGCATATAATTTATATACGGTACTTATAAAAAACATACTTTTAAGAAAATTTGTCTGTTTATTCTGGCAAATTTTTGAAACGGCTGGACTGGTTTTAATGGGACTTTCACTAGCAGATAGTTCCTTATAACATATAAAGGGTAAATTTTATTTTAGAACTAGAATAAAGGTTTCGTTAAAAAAACATACCTAGGGACGCACGCAAGCGTAGCGAGTGTAAATCGCTAGTTTATAATAATTGTGTGATAATTTGATTGCACATGACTGCAGTTCAAGATGTCGTCGTCAGCAAACAAGACAGTGTCGAAAGACGAGTGTCTCTTCACCTTGGCCACTGCGGCGCCACGGTAACATTGCCACCCTTTGTTTTACACGGTTTTATAAACTGAGTGTGTGTTAATTTGTTCTTTGGAGATATATTTTATTTGTCTTAGTCAAGATGGCTTCTTTATATGATGAAATCCTATTCATCAGTAGTTTGTAGAGGTGTTTGTAATATATTGTTATATAAATACTAGCGACTCACCCTCGTTCATCCCTAGTGAAAATTTAGATTTGTATGTATTTTTAATGGCGAATCAAAAAAATAAAATAATTTTTTTTTTTTTTGAGATGGACCACCCTTATCACTTAGGGGTATGAAAAATAGTTTATGTCCTATTCTCAGACCTATTGAATAAACACAAAATTTCAAGCCGTTTCGGAGTTTAAAGGAATCGGTTAAGCCGTTTCGGAGGAGTTTTGTTACAAACACTGTGATACGAGAATTTTATATATTATATATGAGCGACTTACCTTCGCTTCGTTTGGTGTGACCTCAGGTACCAAGCGTACATGCTCCGAGTCATAATCTACCTGTTTACTAAACTTCATCAAAATCCGCCAAGACGTTTCAACATGAAGGAGCAGCAAACATCGCGCGCACACACATACGTTTAATAATTGCTAAACAAAGATTTCATTCGTAATAATTGCTCAAATGGCAAAACCTTGTATACGTACTCGTAAAATGAGATCCTCTTTCCCTTAATGACCCCACAAAGGGTGTTTTAGTTAAATAACTATACTTACATGTTATTATAAAAAATATCTGAAAAATATAATTCCAAACCAAATCGATGGATAATTAGCAAACTAAATCAAGATACTAATTTTAGAATTTAAAAAATATTAATTCTGTATTTTTATAGGTTTACTCACCCTCGTTCCGCTCGGGTTCTAACTTTTAGTATTAGATTTCTCAGAGATGAGATATTTTTCTGCAGTAAAAAGTATCCTATATGTTGACTCGGACAATCGGCTACCATCATACCAAATTTTATTAAAATCCCTTCAGTGGTTTTTCCGTGATGCGTTAACAGACAGACAGACAGACAAAAATTCTAAAAACTATAGATTCGGCCTCTGTATCGATAATAATGTCTATTTCAATAAGATTTTCCAAAAAATATTTAATGTTCGGCTTAGTTAAAATTTTATTATATGCATAGATTTTATATATTTTTATAATATTTATTTAAAACAAAATACATTACACTAAAATAACTATCTGGCCAGGGATAAAATCTAGACTTAAGGCCACAGATCTAGTCTCGCTATATGCATAACATACATGTTTAAAACCTTATAAAAATTTACGACCCTTGATCTCCCTACATCATAACAGATTTGATCTCTAATATCTAAATGCAAGTTAACTACACATACGAGTATGTGTATAACAAGCTTTGACAGGGTTTCCATCATAAAAAATCACCCCTCGTCATCCCCCTTTTAATTTCCGTTCTTTCAAACACAATTTACGAAGATCAGCTCTTTGAAAGATCAGTATGTAAAGGCTTCCTACCAAATATTATTTGTTAGAAGTTTATTTTTAAACGGATATACTCTATCTCCCCGTTCTTATTGAGATTTCAGTAAAAATATTGGTTCTCCCGAGTACTGCCATATGTCACACACATGTCATAGACACCTTTCAATCGTACACATTAGGAATGCGATATTTTGTGGGTGAGTTATTTATTTATAGTTTTAGTGAGTTAGTTATTTAGTGTAGATATGTTTGTTACATTTTTGAGTTACTCGCACTACTTACTACTCACTTAGTACTTACTTAGTACTCGCAGCATTACTAAGCGTCTTTGCTTTATCAGAATTTTTAAAATCCGATTAGTAAGTAGTTTTAGAGATTACTCCCTACATCCAAAATTACAAACTTTACCTCATTCTGATTAGCGTAGTTAAGTGGATTTGAGTGAATTTCTGAATGGATCATAACGGAGTGTAAAAATATAATAAAAAATATTATCTATTATAATGTTCTCTGACCTTTTTTTGCTTTAATAAATAAAAAATATATATTTATTAATGAAGCTGTGTTCTGTCCTCAATCTTTCCTATAACATCTTAATTTACTGGCTGTGCCTGATTGAAGCTCGTCATAATTCGCTGGTTTTCATCCATTGCTCATTTCTATAAGTGATCTATGTCCAGCAATAGACGAAAACCAGCGGATTATGATGAGCGTGCCATAGGGCACGACACTCAGCTCAATATTCTCTCTTCACAGCCACAACAAGAATAAATACATTTTATTTCAATAATTACATTTTATACGTAGTCGTATACGTAGTAATTTTAAATAAATTTAGATGTAGAAGATCAAATTGTGTACCATGAGTTTCCATGCATAGATGTAAAAGGTCACATCACGTCAAATATTACACGTGTGTAGAAAAATGAGCTATCAAGCTACTCTAATGGCCATATGAAACCTTTGTGTATTGTATAAAAATATATTACGTACGCTACAACCATATTTTCCTGAAGCTGAGTCAGCTATGACTACGAGCTGTTGTAGAATGAAATATAATTGGTAAAGCTTAAAACTTTTAAAAACTGTTTTTTATTAACTACTATCTGTAGATTCATCATTGACTCCAAACTAGCCGTATTTTAGTGATGCACGATTGTATTGTACAGGTAAATCCATACATACATACAAATACATACTTAGGTAGAAATCCTAGTGTGTATCCTGTAGAAAGTGTTCAATTAACTTTTATCATATCCCATATAGCTTTAAATATTTTTTCTTCAAACTATTATAGAATTTATGTGATTTAATATGTGTAAGGGTAGCTCGGGAAGCCAAGTGAAGCGGAAGCGGGTTGAAATCCTGAGTCCCGCACCTCTGATATTCTCATGTACGAATCCATTTCAACTTGATTACAACTTGCCTTATAATGAAGGAAAACATCGCGAGAAAACCTGAATCTCTGAAAAGTCTTAGTGAGTTTTCGAACACTACCAGCGTTATGGACAAAATGGTTGAATAATGGCCCTCGTAGTGAAAGGAGATCCGTGTCCAGCAATGGGGTGTTGAAAAAGAGTAACAAGTTATAAGAAGTATTATAAAAAAGAAACGTTGTTTGATGCCCAAACTTAAAGCTTAAAAATACAGCGTATTCATTTAGAAATAGTTTAGAATTTAAGTGATGTCTTTAGATCTAGAGTGGCAGAGGGATTCGCCTCAAACTACGTTTAGTATCATTAAAATAAATATAATTTCTTTCATCAAAAATCCAATCAAGAATCCGTATTGTGCGGGTTTTATCGAGATATTATCAAGTTTTGTTGTGTATTTTATGTACCAGTAAATGAAACAGCGTGTATTAACAAGTTTAGAGCTGTGATCGACGCCGGCATTACGATTAGGTACTTTGATTAAACAGGTGGCACAAAGGCAAATATGAATCAGCCTGTAACATTAGCAACATCGGAAATGGTTAATTAGCAAGTTCTAACGTTATTAAGCGTCATCACAACTGAAAGGCAAATGATTTCGATATGCCATTCACTGTGACGGGACTAACAGTACGAGCGCTGAGTGTTGTATCGGCGATTGGAACCGGCATCGCTAATTGGATATGTGCGCTTATATTCATGTCGAAATTTCATTAAAACAATATTGAGTAATTTTTGCACTTACATAGATCCGATTGTGCCTTACTTCACATATTCTTAATACAAATATGAAATATCCATATTTCTTAGTGTTGGTAGAAACTAGGAGAAAAAATACATTGAGTTATGACTCAGACTAATCAAATAGGTATATGGATAGAATCTGCCTAAATAAATGTTAAAGTCAAAAATAGTAGCGTAATTTGCTGTATAAGCTACTATTCTCAGTTTCCATTCTTTAAATATAAGGGATTTTTATATATGTTTTACATTAGTAAAGTAATATACAATCTTTGGGAATAAAATATAAATAATAGTATATTCTATTGTATTTTTAAGTATTAGTTCTCTTCTTCTCTTGAATGAGAGATAACATAATATTGGCTTATTTTTTTTCTTTATTATAATAAAACCAGTTAACTATATTTTATTAACATTTATTTACTTATCACTCAGCATACAAATTGTTAGTTATATATTATTTGCAAACATTATTATTTGGCTTCATGTTTAGTTCTAAGACACTTCTGTCTATATTATTCCATAATTAAAGAGACGAAGTTTCTTAGTTAAGTAGTCCCAGGTATTTAGTTAGTTTCGGGATATTTTGAGGTAATTACTACAAAAGCAAATATTTCTTTATATATATTCTGTATTTCGTCCATGTGTACGTTCCGATTAAAATAACCACTGAACATGACCTCCGCTGTATATGAAAACGGAAAGAGCACAGAGCTCAAGCCACACAGCTGTTAGTTTTAGATCTGTTCTATTGATTAAAATGAAGCTTAGCTATTCGGAATTCAAATTGACAGCAATACTAAAAACGATGATTGGATTTCTGTTACATTCTACGTATCATATTAATATACTCAGTTTATCAATACGATGTCATTTTATTTTGTATTTGTGCACTTAAAATATTAATAAATATATTAATATTAATAAAAAAAAATCCCGAAAGTAAGTATTTAAAATTCGTCTGTCTGTCTATCTTTCTATTTATCTGTGAGTTTTCTTTAAAACGGATACGGCTACATATAAGAGGTTATATCGGAAATATTTAGGGTTCCAACCTTTAAGAAGTAGCAAATTCGAATTTACGATTTCACTAAAAAGTCTGCGATAGTATGTGTGTAAAGGTACTCCAAAGGTACACTCACACTAACTATTTAATCTATTGAATATGTCGCTAGTATATAGTATAAAAACCCATGCTGAAATACCTCTTAAATACATCATGTACAATAGACATACGCGGTCAGATGAACATGTGACAAAGTAAAAAGTAATTAGCATAATGATTATTGTATAGTAGTCTATTAAATCTACATTAAAGCTGTCGTCAATCGGTTGTCAGAGGCACAACATAAAACACCATTAATTATGGCGGAACTGTTACACGTGTGTCGCGTGTCCACTGTGCACTGTGCACTGTCCAGTGACATGTGATTCTTGATACTTTGACGTTCATATCATATGCTTATTATTGAAAATTAGCATGAAACTGTACTCATAGTTGCCTGTGCTAAATTTCATCTAAATCTGTCTAGCGTTTCAGAGTGAAAGAGGAAGAATAATAATCCATTTTATTAATACTTTCTTAGATTTATGCAAATATTTAACATTTTTATTAAAACTATATTTTTTGATAATTTTCGATAATCAATAACCACGATATAAATAATCCGAAGAGATAGTTTCATTTAAAGTCCATTTTATATTTTTATTTACAGAAATAACTGATGGAGATTTGGCTGTGAGTGATAGGATATTTTTAATTCCGCGAAAATATGGGAGAGAATTGTTCTGCAACAAATGCCAGATGATCTTGGTTACTTAGCGTAATATAATATAAATCAAAATAAATTGAATTATTGACACCAAATAGGCCAGTTTCAACCGATATCCAAATGCGTGTCATAATTATTAATGCGGTCATATAATTCCGAATCAAAAAAAAAACTAGTGATCGATTTTGATTTAGTTTTACAGATACATTTGTCAAACTATAGGCTATCTAACATCACATTCCAGTTTGTAGGAGCGGAGCGGAGCTGTATTTATACATAAACAAACTACATGAGCATAACCGCGGGCAAAAGCGAGTTATAAAAATTTTACTTCCAGCAATCCTTCTCCATATATACTTTAATTATGCCAAAGCTTATACTCTTCCGTACACGCAATATGCTTAAAAATGGGTAGAAATTTTCTTTTACGTATTAATATATGTATAGATTTGGAAAAGTTACGAAATAAGGTTAATAATTTCCCACTACAAGCGTAACATTATGTAAGTAAGATTGATTAAAGCAACTTATCACAAGCAAGCACCGTGTGATTATAATTAACGACATCTAACGTCAAGTTCGGCAGTTAGGGAATAAGCTCATGTCGCGACTCGATAAATCAAAAGTTTTATACTATGCCATAAAAATCTTACTCCAGTCGCACTTTAACTTATATTTCGCTTATTCTCTGTTTTCGCGGTAGATATTTGAATATTTTCTATGCTATAGTTAGGTATATTATAATATTATCAAAGTTTTTAGTTATTAAAATTTAATTAATGTTACACATATTATTATCATTTAATTTAATTGTTATTATTAGTTTTGAACTAAAACAAACTAATTTTAGGGGGGTGAAGTTTAATTTAAAATTTATGTATGTAGGATGTATTTATGTATCCATATACGTTGTTTCATACCATTATCGCATAATATATTATTTAAAAAGGAAAATATTGAAAAAATCTATAAGTACAATAATAATTGTTAGTAAAGAATTTTAAATAAGACTTCAGAGATTCAGCAATTCCTCTTTACTTCGATCACTTAACAGGAATCCTTACAAAATGGCAATTACAACTATTTATACATTATTTCCCCACCGTTGGGTGTAAGGTGGCGGCATCTGTCTTCTACGTATAACATTTCCCAACGGTGGATGACAATACTCTTAAAACATTAATATTACAAATACAACTAACCGATATCGTTATTAATATTATAAAATTGGAAATAATACATTATAAATAATCAATATCAAATTAATATAATAAAATATAAAATTATAACTAACAAATCATGAAGAATCAATATGATCCTTAAATATTAAACAATAATAGTCAATTGAGCAACTATAACTAACATAATATAAAAACGTACTTTCCTACATATAGCTTATTAAAGCAAATCGTGACTTTAGATCTACAAGCAATTCATTTGTATAGAGCTCATTTAACATAAAATATGTTTTCATTCAGAAAATAAGATCCGATCAACGTTTAGCTTTTCGTAATTTAATTTTAGTTCCGAGCAGCTTTTTAAATAAAGGATTATTTCATTTTAGGCTTTTGGCCTCAAAATTATCTTTTATTTTCAGAGAAATTCTACGAAATACTAACTTAATAACGTCAAGAAAACAAATTTTAAATGGGTGAAAATTTAACGTAACTAATTAGGTATGTTAAAATATAACATAAATGTGTCATGCTACGGAGCCCTCCATACGCGAGTTAGTTTCTCACTTACCTTGTAATATCTACTTAAGATATACTGTATGTGTGGAGAATGACATAAACTAATTATTATCTCGGCATATCAAGTGTTCCCGTGAGACAACAGCCTATAAAAACCGGTCAAGTGCGAGTCGAATTCGCACACGAAGGATTCTGTACCATCGTACATGTACTTTTTATTAATATGACTCTCTATTCTATATCTCTATGTATGTACTTATGTTTTATATTAATTTCGATGATCGGTTACGAACGTAAAAAAAATTTTTCTTGTATTTTTATTTTTATTATTTGCTGTTTTAGCGGCAATAGTAATACATACTCTATGAATATTTAAATTCTCTACCTATTACGGTTCATGAGATACAGCCCTCTGACGGACAGCGAAGGCTTAGTAATTGGCTTCCGTTGGCACCCTTCGGGTACGGAACCCTAAAAACTAAGTTGATGCGCGCTAGTTCCGTATGCTTACAATTAACATGTCGGTTCGGTGTACTCTGAAATTGCATATGTAACTAAGTAATCTCAAAGCCGCGTCAATGTTAAACACATTAACGCAGCTTTGAGATTTGTTTGAAAACCTGTATAAGTGGTAAAAGTAATTACAGTTCTCAAGTCGAACGAAGACGGGGAACTTTGCAGTACGTGACGTAGTTAGAAGGGGATGTCGAATGTTGTAAATAAATTCTGAACGAGATTTCGATTCAATGACTGCAGAAAATTAACAAATCCTTTAGTTTTCACTTTGATTGAAGGAAAATATATTTTTATTACTTCCATGCTTGTACTAAAATCACCTTTTACTTACGTGTGTGTACATGCATTGTTATTATTTCCTTAGCACGAAAACGGCTGGATAGATTTGGACGTTTATTTAACATTATTATTATTCAAAAATACACACCAAAGTGTACTAGAGAAAAATAAATCATTTTTCTATTACGTTCTTCGATATTATATTCATATATTTACTCAAAATTAAACTTTAGCCTTTATGACCTTCGAAGCTCGAATTTTTAATAGATTTAAATAACCGTAACCACGCACGTAAAATGAAATCGAAGCGAGATGAGCAAACTAGTTCCGTCGTTATGAACGGTCCCCGCGCCGCGGCCGACAGTTGCGGTGCGCTGGAAATGATGACTGTGTACGTCATTTGTTAGAAACTTTCATGGATATATTACTATCATTATTAAATTGTTAGCGCGCACTTTACATGTCAGCGTGTGAATTTGAATATCATAATGGCATTGTTCTTCGTGAATAAACGCATTATTTGAGATGGCTGGACCAATTTGGATATATATATTGGGTACTCATGAAAAATCTAATAAGATTTTTAGAGAAAAAATTGGAAATATTGCCCGGGAATTGGGAAATACAATTTAAAAAAAAGAAATTATTTTTTATTGTGTTGTACTAAAATTGTAAACACTCAGCATCATCAACAGCAGCATCAGAAATTAAAGTTTATAGTTGCAAAATGTAGGGTATATTATAGATTGCGCGGGTTTAAATTCTATTTACTTTTTAGAGCTTGTAAGTTACCGCATAAAACGAAGTTTTTTTAATGTTTAACGTGCCACTTCCTATAACGCCGGTAATTTGAGGTTCATTTTCTATGCGAGTTCACATGTAATATAAAATATGTCTGTTGAATGTAAAATAAAATAAAGGCAATCTATGACATGATTTTATTATTTTATAGCCTCATTCGCAATAAGACCATCGCAGTTATTTCTTCTATCGAGACTGAATCTTAAATTAAAGTATTTTACTTACAATCAGTCAAAACAAGTGTACTTATTATAATATCCTCCTGACCGACTTCGGCCACGGCGGTCAATCTCACTGAGACTAGCAGATGCGTAGGAGATAATATTATAGTGCACAAGTGTACGCGCAGAAACCACGTGCACTCTCTATTCCTGTCACTCTCAAACTCCGATGGCACGATACTTCGACACGATCGGTCAGAATTAAGACGCAGGACCGAAGTGACATGTGCTCTTTGAAACCCGGGGGTGAAACACCACCAACTTCTTAACTCCGGCCTGTTACTGACAAATTCCTGCCCAAAATACTCTATAAATGAACTTTGCCCGATCCGATACTCGAACCCAGGGTCACCGGATATGTGGCCGTAAATGCTACCCACTAGAACACTGAGGCAGTTATTAGTAAGTACAAAAATTATTACCTTTATTTAGTAAAACTTGCCTGTATTTGATATGAATTTAGAATCATATTTTTTTTAACGTAAATATATTTTTCATTTTTATGTGAATCACACTCTTTCGTCTACTACTTATCTACTGCTCATAAATTTGATTTCGAATATGAAATTCACAATAACAAATATGAAACAAAAAACCGTAACACTAAAGCTGATGATGAGCATAAAGATGTCAACGATAGTTGTTAAAGTAACAATTTCATATGGGGGAAGTTAGCGACGCGATACGACGAGTCGTCGGAAACACCAAGTTTTGATTTATTCCCGGATATAAGATTTCGTAAACATGCTACTAATATTTTTTATCACTTCTAGTAAGTTTGTTGTACGAATTACAGAAGTCAGGAGCCAAGGACGTTGTAGTACAAAAATGCTTACCTCACATACATTGTGGGGTAAATTCTGTTTGTCGTTTTGAGGAAGTAATCCTAAGTATTCATTTCTCATAGAAAAGGCCTTCTCAAATTAGAGACTGAAAAATATATGAAAAAATAAGAAAACATCGCGCAAGTTTGCACAACAAAACAAAATAACTTTAGATAACAAATTGGGGATGCAAAAATATTACATTTTTAATTGTTCTTTCTATTTATAAAATAAATGTTTATATTGTATGTGCTAAGTTAATATAATATAATATTATATCGATTGTCTCCTATAATGTATGTTTGTTGCTGTGACGTGATGGTCGCTAGCTTTAAATAGCGGAAATTCATCTTATTTCTTTAAACAAAAGTGGTATATAAGCATCCGATTTGCCTGAAGCAGTAGTAGTTGCTTATACATCTGCTCTTCATTACTTAGATGAAAAACAATAAAGCGCATACCACTACAGTCTTGACGTTGTTATTCCGTGAGAGAATAGCAGTTTTCTTGTCGAGTTAAATATTCTACAATTTATTTTTAACAACATTAAAGTTCTATTATAAATGTGATGTTTGTGTTACAAATAATTAAATTTGTAACTCCTTTACGAGAAAACCGTTGGACTGATTTGGAAGTACAAATTTAGACTATGACGTGGAGTAACATATTGATAACTGTAAGGCACCTAGGGCCCGAGTGGAATAAGCGTAAGGCGCTAGCTATCCATACTAATATTATAAATGTGAAAGTGTGTTTGTTTGTTTGTTTCTTTATCTTTCTTTCAAGTCGAAACGGTTTGGCGGATTGGCGTGATTTTTTGTGTGGACATAGTTGAAGAGCTGGAGAGTGACATAGTCTTTTTACCGCGGGAGATCATCTCTTTCCCGCGGGAAAATACGTTACAATACAATCCAAAAAAATATTTATGATCAGAATTACTTGAAACTTTTTAAAAATGCTCTTCAATACCATTAATTAAATACGTATTTTAATTTTTTCGAAATTCATCCTATAAGGGGGTAAAATAGCGGATGAAAGTTTGTATGAAACCTACCATTGTAGTTTTTCTTTTACTTTTAGCGCAAGCGAAGCCGCGGGTTCTGCTAGTTTTATTATAAAGAAAATTTCATGTTATTTAATATATTATATTTGCAAAATTAAAGCGACCTTTCCGAAGTAATTGAGTCAACGAAAGTAATTAAGCAGCACTACATTTATTCGTCAGCTCACCCAAATACAAGTCGAAGTAGATGAAATGTACCTAATGATAAAAAATATTTTTCAAAGTAAATCCAACTTTTTAAGTTTTACGCAATCATAAAATATAAAAACTTCTCAAGAAAGATTTTATTACATCCAATCTCATTTTATTTCGCGTAATTATTTTGTAAAATAATATTCTCCAAAAAAAAAACGTTAATGAGCTAAAAAGTAAGCGTCAGTTTGAATTCTTTGAACTGAATTTTAAGAGAAATTCAACCCTTAAGTCGGGTTAAAAATGTTTTAATTAAAACTCGTAACGGCGCTCGGGGTTGAAGTAACTTCGCCTGTTCTATGGCAATCATTTGTATTACTCTAATCGCTACAATTGGCTGTTTCGCTCAATAGCCTTCAGATTTTGTCTTTTGATGAGACACAAAGGATGATATATATTTGGATTAATTTTTCCAGTCAAAGACCGGAAGAGGGTTATGAATCCTAATTGCGCGTGGATCCCTTATTGTAATGGGCAATGGCCACCCGAAGTCTACCGGGTGTCAGCTACTGGAATTTCTTATGTTTTATTATTAATATTCAATTCCTAATTATTAATAATGTGAGTTTATTAATGTTTTGGAACTTTTTATTAATGAATGTCTACTGTGGGTATATTCGTTTGAAATTCACACGGATAAGTTGTCAAAATGCGGCGTCACAGTAATTGTTCCTTCTTTAAAAGTACATATTTTCATTTAACTTCCCAGGATTGCTCAAGAGCTTTCTTGTATATCAAGATATACAAAAAAAATAGATATATTCATAAAAACACATTAAAAAACATTAATTGGCGAAGATACCGCATAACATATCATACATATAATAAATTTGTAAATGATCGCTGTTTGTACATGGAAGATATTTGAGAAAAACTATTATCGTGGGTCGTTTATGAACGCAATAGAACCCAAAAACAATGATTTTTAATTTTTTTGTCTGTTTGTCAGTTTGTCTGTTGGTCGCGTCTGTGCGTGACAATCGCAGAAACTGCCTAGCCAATATCGATGTGGTCTTCTCTAATGTATTGTGGTAAGTGTCACTTAACATTTAGTGTTTGTTTTATTTCAATTGGTTAATAAATAAAAAAAATATGACAATTCCAAGTATCACCCAGGGACGAGCCCGAGCGAAGCGAGGGTGAGTCGCTAGTATTCAATAACCCGCGTTACATAATATTTCAAAGTAGATTATTTGTATTTATGCATGAACACACAGACGCTTGTAAATATTTAATGTGAATGAAAAACTAAGTACAGTCACTAAAGCTAGTGTGTAGAAAATTTAATAAATATTTTCATTTAATTCAAAAGTTAGATACAAGAAAAATACTCAATTTAGAAAAGTACTATTAAATATCTTTCCAGTTCCTAAAAGTAACATTTTATACAATAAATTACAGCGGAGTCTCCTATAACGTTATGTACTAGCAGTCTGTAGTCTGTACTGTACGCCGCCTCTCTACCTACAGTTTAAATTAATTAACTCGAACCACGGTCTCGTTTTATTCTTACAGAAATAATGGTGAGATCTATTCATTAGCTGCTCGGCAACGCCCTACATTTATGATATTGCAATGTAAATATAATTATCTTATTTTCCATATGGAATAATATGCTTTTGAACCAAATTTTGTTAAATTGTTTTGTAGAATTTTTGTACCAATTTAAAAATATGTGAGATTTACAAACAGCTATCCCTGGTGGAGCTCATAATTATAGTTATTTGCAGGATACCAAGGCTCGCATAATTACTGAAGAATGTTATCAAAATATACGAGTATATATGTATTATCTGTAATTTCCATAATGGTTGCCCCAATTTTAAAAGCATTTTTATAAGCGGATAATAGCGATATGGATAAAGGTTCTTCATATTCCCGAAAAAAAGATTTCCAACAGAATAAAGGATATAAGATAATGAGTTTTTGGCACAAGGTGTAAGTAGGGGTTAAAAGAAATAGAGGTCAACAATAAAATCAGAATATTTTTTTAGGCTAGTGGTAGCACGCTCCTTGGAAACCGAGTGAAGCGGGTTCAAATTCCGGGTCTCGCACCTCTGATATTTTCATGTGCGAATCTTTCCCAACATGATTAATTACCACTTGTCATACGGCGAAGGAAAACATCGTGAGGAAACCTGCATGTCTAAGAGAATCTAGTAGGTTTTCGAAAGACATGTATAGTCCGCCAACCCCGCACATAGCCAGTGTAGTGGGCTATGGCCTGATTCTTCGCGTATCGACGGGAGGCCCGCGCCCAGCAGTGTGACGTTAAAAAGAGCTCAATACATATTTAACTTTTAAAACATTTCATACACATGCAATAAATACTCGTACATACATTTTTCCTGTACCTTACTAAGCCGTGTAACTATCATAACAATTTCGGCGTCCATACATCAAGTCCACAATGCCTATAACGGCGTAGCTGAGAGGGTCATTAGCTCGCGAGATGGCCGGTAAAAGACATGTTTACGAAATGTGGTATCCGGCGATAAGTCAAAACTTTTTGTTGCCTTCAGTGAGTCGGCAAATCCTGCCGTCTAACTTCGCCCATACGATTTTGTATGAGAATACGAATATTTTGTGCACAGCTTTTTATTATTATTTATGTTATTGTAACTATTTCCTATACGAGGAATACGGGGGTTCTTACGAAGAGGGTACTTATGAAATAAAGAAAGAAAAAAATGGACAAAAAAAGAATATTTTTTATTATATTATATGCTATAATTTTGTTAAAATATATCTAATGTGTTTAAAATTATTCATACTAATAAATACTAGATTTGATATTCATACTAGCGTATACTAGCTTTTGCTCACAGCTCATCATGTAGGTACGTCAATTAAAATTAGTCTATGTTAATTGAGGACATAAGTTATTTTATTTCGTACTAAATT
The DNA here is from genome assembly GCA_947093115.1 of Brenthis daphne. Classification (NCBI taxonomy): domain Eukaryota; kingdom Metazoa; phylum Arthropoda; class Insecta; order Lepidoptera; family Nymphalidae; genus Brenthis; species Brenthis daphne. Next base: position 6,948,305 of record OX352481.1, on the reverse strand, counting down.
TAAGAAAATACATTTTATATAAGTTAAACAGCATCACCTGTGCCGTCCCCTGGGGGAGGCTTTCATCCGGTAGTGGAAAGGGATAAGTTGAAAAAAATACAAGATTACCCACTATTTATAAGATAATGTCTGTATGGCTCATTCGTAATGATATTAGCAAATGACTCAAGATTATGTTGCATTCTATCGACAGGTACTTACTTTCGCGGCAATGTAATACACCAGGGAAGCCTAATTTAGTATTGATGTGGCTATAAAAGCCGATGTCAATCACGATCCCAAAAACTATCCCTAAACAAAAAGTAATCGTGATCATTATACTTTCAATTCAATTCTTTAGGTTTGTGGCTTCTAGGAGTGCCTTTGATTATTCTTTCTTAGTTTACTAGAATATTTGACATTTTATATAAAAAAAATATTATAGTTCCCGATTTTTCCATGATTTTACTTTTTTTGCCGACATTAGGAATGGTTTACAGTAAAATATGTTCTTAATTAAATTATTTATTAAAAAAGATTAACTGGAAAATCATTTTGATGCTATTTTTCTTTTCTTCCGAAATCCATACAAAGTGACTCACCGTCGCTTCGCTTAGGTTCGTCTCTAGGTACGCTTTAACGGTTATTATGGAATAAATAGACTATATATTATATATAGCCTATAGCCTTCTTATATATTTATATAAGAAGGCTATAGGCTATATACTTTTTTTATATATTGCTTTATATGTACATAATATAATAGTCAACCTATTACCGTTAAAATGTACCTAGGGACGAACTCGAGCGACGGACATCATCTACAATAATTATTTAAAACGATCAGCTAGGTTTTAGGATATTTGCATAACAGTAAGAACTTTTCCTATATTTTCAGAGCACATCCTATATTTTACTCCGTAGCGTTTTATTGTTTTACGAGCATTGAACATGAGACCACAATATACCCGTTGGTACCATTTTGCCATAACGATCTTAAGTAAAAAAAGCTAAAAAATAATTATCTCAAAGGCGTCAGTTTTCTAAGACATGCACAAGAATGCTAATAAGGTACTTCAAATTAATAAACAGCACGACGACCGTCACCGACCACCCTCGTCACGTCACATGCTGAATACGATTAAAAAACTATGTCACTTATACACCTTAGAAAGCTTATTTAGAAAATATGTTTGTAGTAGAAATTTTATTTTTATTTAACAAAATTATTCCTACAAAAGCAGTGGTAGCCCCATGGTAACGCACTCGCCAAGCCAGTACTTTGCACTAAAACCCAACGAAACCACCCCCGTCTTATTGGGATACCGCTTACACACTCAACCACCAGCCCTGACGGGGCTTGCCGAGGCAAAGCACAACAACCAAGGGGTTGCTCACACATTCCTTGTGCTATTAAAGAAGTACCAGGAATAACCTGCATGGTACACATGACTTCAAGCCTAGCTACATTGCCAGATGCTACTGAACTACCCCACCACGACAAGGTGATAGGCTATGACCTTAAAGTGACGGCAAGTAAGTCTATCTGCATACTTAATTTCAATTAACTTAATAACTGTCCGAAATATAATTTTTGACTGAACTGACAACTCGAGAAAAACTCGACTCGACGACAAGGTATTCCATTCGAATTTGTATATTTTTCTGTATGTTACTTGATATCATGATTCTCATTTAATAAAAATTAGCAAAAAGAAATCAGGAAAAATGTATACCAAAATAATGAATATTTAACTTGTTTTCAAGACCCTTTTAGATTAAAAGTATTAAATCATTACCTACTCTAGGTTACATAAGTAAAAGTTACTTATTACTTAAGTTTGGTAAACTTTTAATTAATGGGTCAGTTAAATATTATAAATTCATAAAGTAATTTATTATTGCTTATTTAAATTTATAATGACTTAGTTTATGAATATATACATATAATAAAATTATGAGTCAAATCTGTACATTTAATATTTTTTTGGATAATCTTATTGAAATAGTCATTATTATGAACATTATTACTAATAATACTACTATTAGAGGTAGTATCTATAGTTTTTAATTTTTTGTCTGTCTGTCTGTCTGTCTGTCTGATTTTGATAAAGTTTGGTATGATGATGATGAAAATACCTCTTTTCTGAGAAAACTATACTAAACGTTAAATTAGAGATAAACCCAAGCGGAGGCAAGGTGAGTCGCTAGTATTTTATTAAATTATCATATATTAGTTTACTTAATAAGGGTGTATTATACTAACAAATGTTAATGGTATTTTTCAGACTGTAGACAACCTTCGTATAACCAAAAAAAATTAATTTAGTTTAGCTTTTTTCATAAATTTGATATTATATGCGATTAATTTGCCTTGAAATCTGAAAAGCCTTAAAACGTACGAAGGTATAATATTTAATCACGAAATAAGAATATCTTAATGAAACTTTCTAATGATTAGTAATAAAGTTGCAGAATCAGATCGATACAAACAAATATACAAACAAAAAAATGTTACCCTGTAGAAACCTAAACATATAATGTTTTTTTTTGTATTACTGTAATTCTTAAACACTGCAGTTATAAATTAAACTATATTTAGAGGTTGTTATACAAACAATTAATTTACGAAATCATCTAGAGAATATCAATTATGTTAACATACGGTACGCGTAGTTGTCGCTTTATCGCTACAAGATTCAGTGATCCGCTTATTGGGCGTAGGCTTACTAAATATAGACTGACTTTCCAAAATATTTACGCTTTTGTATAAAAATTAAAACATCATTACGAATTATTTGCCTTTTTATATGTTTTTATACAATTCTTTTTCTAAAATAAAAGTAGCCTATGTTACTCCCTATAACATTAGCTGTCTCCCAGTGAAAGTCCCGTCAAAATCAGTCCAGCCGTTTCAGAGATTATGCAAAACAAACACATAAACAGATGTACAGAGAGACAAAAATTTATTTTGAATATTTCTTATTTCGTCGACTAAGTCCCTTTTAACGGCCCGGGGGTACATGTTGTATGAGGATGTACCTGAGCCTAATAAGTTTTATGACATGAGACTTCATCTGGGAAAGCTTTTAAATACCAATTTCGAGCTCCTTAACATGTCTCTTGTAAATTATTTTAACTTTTCGGTCTCGTATGAATTCATATTACATAGACCTTTTATAATAATCTAGTTAAGAGGATAAAAAGGTCCTTTTATTTAACGAACAAATCGTATGTAGGTGACACATTCACGTCAAGATATTGTGAGAACTACTCCAGTCAAGTCGATCCATTTAGAATAAATTATTTATTACTTACAATATTTCTTATACAATTATATATAACACTGCTGTTAGTGCTCTCTACAATACATTACATTAATATAAAATTCAAACCCACTAATATCCCCGAAAGCTTGTTTGTTACATGCCACAACACGAGAGATGTGTCAACGAACCATCTACACTTTGAATTAATTATGTCTTAAAATTAGATTGAAATAACAATTATAGCAAAAAGCTTTGTTGTGAAGTTTATGTTATACGAAAGTTTGGAGTTCAGTTTGTTTAGTTTATGTTTAAAGCTCTAAAAGCATTTAAATCGATTTTCAACATTGGTAAGTTTTAATTAGTGACTAAGATTATTAGGCTGCGCCATAGAAGGGACAATTATGTTGATGTAATCCAGAAATATCATCGTACCGGTAGCTTTTTTTAGCAAAATTTTCATAAATTAGCCTTTTTATATAATTCCTTTTTACATTGGTGAACACCATATTACACATAAACATTTAATTTCTGCTTTATCTGTGAGACATGAGTACAAATGTCTCACCTTATGGTAACGATAAAACCTAATATTTTCTAGAGTAAATATTAGTCAGTGCTACATGGTTTTACGTTACTCTAGTAAGATTTGCTTACCCTTCTTATCTTCTTTATTCTACGTGACATTGGCAAAGTAATCTAAGCTCAGCTGGCACGCTTTGAAGCCATTAACAAGAAAATTGAATGGAAGATTTGCTTATCCCAAAATCTCAAAAATTATTATTCATTATCGACTTACCAAAATCTATTAATTTGATTATTATTATTTAACTTATGATATTACGAAAATTTTGTGGTTTGAAGGTTAAATTTCGTGATACCCGTGAACAAGTCTACTAATTGGGTTATATGTTATCCTTCCATCTAAGTGTACACGTCTGTAACGAGGGCTTCAAAGGAAACTGTGTATATTGAATATAAAGTAAAATACTTGTTATTACTAACTTTCATGATTTCTCTACATCCTAATATTAGAAATCCTTATAATATCATTCGCGTAAGTTTTAATACGTTCGTAACAACAAAAACTTATCTAAATCAACTAAAACTAAAATTTTGTTTTTAACAAGCTCGGAGTTAATACCTACTCCCTTGCTTAAATTATAATTTCTTTAAATTCTTATAATATAGAGAACACATTACCTTGCGAGTGAATACTCCATATATGTACACTTGGTATACGCATGTATAATTGGTGCAATTTTTTTGGCTTTAATTAGATTTTGAACATAATATTTTCTTTTTTTGAGTTTTTAGAAATTTCTATTCACACATTTCTGTATCGCAAAAAAGTTGAAACAAGATAAGTGAAGCCACCATCAGAAATATAATATGAGTACGTGCACGTGTATATATATACATATATGATGTTCTCCTAGCCGATTCCGGCCACGGCGGCCAATCTCAATGAGATTAGCCAACTGCGCAGGAGATATTATAGTGCTCAAGTGTACGCGCAGACACAAGTGCACTCTCTATTCCTATCACTCTTATACTCCGGTGGGACGACCACTCGACACGACCGGTGAGAGTTAAGGCGCAGGACCGACAGCTTTACGTGCTCTCCGAGGCACGGGGGTGAAACACCGCCAACTTCCCAACTCCGGGCTGTTACTGAGACTTACTATACAGGAAGACTCAATAACTAAACTTGGCCCGACCCGGGACTCAAACCCAGGACCTTCGGGTGTACAGCCGTACATGCTAGCCACTACACCACCGAGGCAGTTATACAGAATACAGAATACATACATATATACAGAATACACAAGACTGCATCTATTTTGTCGTACCCCTTAATATACCTACCATCGACAAAAAAAATGATGAGTTGCTAAGACGTTTTATTAGAGGCGTAGGAGGCGCTCGGTTTGTATCGGATAAATCTAGATTTATAATAATTATTAGTCTCAATACAAAAATTAAATAAGTATATAACAAAAGTTCTGCTATGATTTCCCTATTTTTCTGTACTTAGCTATTTATATTTGATACGTTTGGCTCAGTTTGTAGCGACCATACTTGCAGTGCCAGCGGTCGTGGGTTCGAGTCCCGCTGGATCCCTGGGTACCATTTGTGTGATGAGCACGAATATTTGCACTCCAGTTATGGCTGCTTATGTTAATAATATATTTGATTTAAAGTTACATATATATGTTAGTGTATTAACTATCTGGTATCCCTAACACAAACCCCGTATCTTATGTGTGTCAATGTCCCAACATAATTATTTATATTAACTATTTCGACTAGCATAGGTACAGAATCTGTCTTGCACAATTTAAGCGATGTTAATTACAGCCCTACTCACTTACAGTGACTTAGATACCTCTACACTTACATAGAGGTTTCTCCTGAAGAGAGTGCCATCGACTGGAATAACAAGCATTCTATGGCCTTCAAAGCTCTAGCTATATTCAAAAACTCAATAATAATTTAAATAGTTTGTGTATGAAAATGTAATATTTAGGCTATTTAAAAACATCGAGGTCTCTTTGATTAGAACCCAGATATACTCTACGTATTTATCAGTTTATTTTTCCAAAAAAAAAAAAGTATTGAATTCTCACAACATATTATGAATTATAACCCTTAATTAAAACCTAGAAAATTTGTATTTTTGCGGGTTAATTGCAAAAATTACTTTATGTGTTTTCATACTGTTTCCACTAGCACAATGAGGAATCTAGAAAAATTAAAGCTTATTTTAAGCTTATTTTTGCAAAATTGTCATAAATAGTAGTATTATTTATGACAATTTTGCGAAAATAAGCTTACTGACTGTAGCTTATGATAGTATTTGTTAATTAAGTCTCGAAAACCGTGAGCTTTCGCAATATTTTAAATTTGAAAGGCGTCCAGGAACGCTAATCACTAGTGTTGTCTTGTTCACTTGTCATGATAGGAAGAAACCTAGCTCACTCTCCAATCCTCAAAACAACTTTTCCTAATTCGTCGAACCTTTGGCTAAAAATAACGGAATATTTGGCATTAATTATGCCATTATTAACAATTTAAATAACTCTCAAAACGTATAATATTGTAAATATTTTGAAATTAATAATACCTTTTGATGCGTAGGTCACAACTAGGTCTTACAAGGGCGATAATATTGAATTGAACTAATTTAGTATATATTTTGCTAAATAAAGTATCTATGCAGCTGGAACTGTAGAAATATTAGTTAAAGATGCAATATACTCGTATGAATCAACAATTAGCAATAAGAGTGCAGTGATCATATCATTAGTATACATAGTTAATTTTATACGAAGCATTGCTCGCCGAGAGCCATACTCCGCATCCGACTAAACAATAGAATTAAGTGGCTCTGTGGTGCGTCGTTAAACAAATTTATATATCACTAAACGATAAAGTAGTACCAAGTTTCTCTAAACACAGTGTAGCTTAGGGCGTGTGCAGACTATATAAGAACAACGACCTCTATAAGACAGGGAATGTTAACTATGCTATTTTGTTTACAATTTTAATAAACATGAAATTTTATTAATTTGATATCTTAAATATTACAATGAGACGGTGGACATAAGCAGTGTGAGTTCGGACACAGCTGTTGTAAACAGCTAATTTTGTTTCACTTATAAGTTTTCCAATATTCTGTGAAAATTTACTAAGTACTTTAATAAGAAATTTATTCACAGCCTTATCCGTAGGTTTTAGTTATACATTTCAATGTTATTTATCATCTATTTATAGTAGATAAAAATAATATAATGTAAAATAAAATAAATTTACTTGACTCATTTGATGATTTCCTATTTCAAGAAGACTTTAAAACATATTATTTACTAAATTATGTTTTTTACTGTGAAGTTCTTTTATCTTTCAGCTCATGACCGCATGATATTAGTCGGCTGTATAATATTATTATTGTATATTCTAAGAATTTAAAAATGATCGGAATCCAGAAAGTGCTTGAAACTGAATAACAAATCTAAAATCGAAATCACAGACAGATTAATAACATTTATGTATAAATAACAATTGTATATAATTGTAATTTGTGTCATAAATATCGCATGTAGTCGGCCTACGATGTAAAGTAGTATACAGCTCTAAATTCCGCTTGAACTGTAAGCTAGGGGCGTAGCGGGGCGGGAGTCGCTGGATTTATACCACCAACCCGTTACAAATCTTCGGTAAGCCACCGTCGAAACGGTTCACTTTGTAGCTATTTTCATAGGCTTGTAACTTTATTAAGTTATAAGAAAACTAAAGGTATTTTTGTTCCCATTTATATGTAATACTGACATCTCTTACGTAAAATTGAAAAATATGTGATATGATTTGCCCTTTGTATGGAAAAGAAAGGCTTTTACGTTGAAAAATATAATATTTATTAATTTGAATCATAGAGTCACTTTGAATAGCATTGTTTTTTCCTTTATATTTCATGCAATGTTACTTTATTTAGGCTAGTGAAAATTCTACGTAAAATATAGATAGCAAATCGAGTTTTGTATCTAAGATTAACATATACTATTTGAATATAAATAGGCAAAGATAAAGCAGTACCTTACTCTCCTCTGCATTTCAACAGACTTTTTTTGAAGTGTAAATTTCTATTTATAAGGTTTGGATGGGAAGTAAATTCATTTAAGTCGTCATCGACATGGTCACGTGACGTGATAACGCTATCACTCAGAGTGCCGCTAGATGTCAAAACCCGTTAGATGCGTACAGTTTTAATTTACAAATTTTAATTAAAGACTTTTTCTTTATAGTTTTAAGTGCTTTATTTTTTTAAGTAACTATTATCGAGCTTGATTGTTATCAATTAAAAAATGATTAGCGTCAAATTTCGACCACTTATGGATAGTCCAAATAATTAATATAATAAAGTATATATAGTAATATATATAGTATAAATACATAGTCTTACATATTTACTGGAGCTCGACAGTAAACTTGTCATGATATATTACGGAACTAACAGTTCTGGCCGTGACGTATCATCACTCATCAGTGTATCGAAGCGACGTTTGCATTGTTTATGTGCCAAACAAAAACTACCTAACGTCTTAGTTTACGAGTATTCGAGGTTATATATCACAAATAAACTAAAATATATTAAAAACTTACTTTAGCCTGTAACTTTTGCATGTTATCAATTCCCCACCACAAAAGTAGATATAGAGATTATTTTTTTATATTGTGTTATATATTTAATTATTTATACTAATTTTCAACTAGTGCTCATAATGATTACACTAAGGTTCGTCAATAGCTATTAAACAAAAGAAAACGAAAATCGGCTGACAAACAGACGAGAAAAAGGCATAAATTGCTTATAATAATTATATTAATATTACTAGCGATTCACTCTCGTTTTACTCGTGTTTGGCCCTAGATACGTTTTACCGGTTTAGTGTGGAATAGATAGGCTATATATTATATTATGATATATAGCCTATAGCCTTCCTCAATAAGTAGGCTATCTAATGAAAAAAAAAATTTCAAATCGGATTTGTAGTTCCTGAGATTAGCGCATTCAAACAAACAAACTTTACTTCTTTATAATATTAGTATAGATATAAAATATTGGAAGCTAAGACATACTTACACAAGCTATATAGGTATAGCTAGATAATATTAATAAGAATCTATAGAAAAAAATGTCATCAAAATAACTTTTTAACTTAAATTCATTCAGCATACCTAATCATGACTTTTATAAGGGTTATTAAAATGAAAGTCTGATATTCTCACATAAATCTGAAGCTATCAACTGGAATCCTACAAAGTACATTTACTTTCTTCGTAACGTCGTCGTATATTCAATTAAACATGTAGTAACTGTCGGCACTGACAGCGCTCAAGTTACGTCTCCACTTGCAATTTGTTTTCTTAATAAAATTAGCTTTCTACATAAATAACTCGAACGCAACCGTTTTGCGGCGTGTCACTGAAGCAAGGATGGTTATGTAAGTTAGCGTTAGTAAGGGCCTATACACACAGTTCTTTAAACGCGCCGACGACGCTCACGATCCGCGCGTATTCTACATATAAACACAAAAGACTGTACGTACTACGTACCGCATATCATAAACACATCAAGAACGTGCGTATCACAAACGAACATAATCTGCACATATTCTTCACAGAAAAACTTAAAACAATCAGATTGCTTACAATTATTGTAACAATACAAACGCGTGGTAAACGTCCATCGACAGCGCGCTTAGAAGTCGTCATGTGCATAGACCCCTTACTTTAGTTCCTTAGCATTACAACGATATTCTTGCGACTTTGCCTGCATTTATCCCATCACATTAATATTATAAATACGAAAATTTGGATGGATGGATGTTTGTTACTCAATCACGCCAGAACGGCTGAAGGTGTCTGGATCAAATTTGGCACCAACGTAGATTATGGTCTTTTTTCCCGGAAAAATATACGGTTTTCATGATAGAGATTTGGTTTTCTTTTTCACTAGGGATGAACCTGAGCGAAGCGAGGGTGATAAGCTAGTACCAAATATTTTCTCTTCTTTTGGTTGCTCCTTTTAACAGCATTAGGATAAAGATTTGTATGTAGACATGTAGACTATGTATAGAAAATTAAAATTCCATTTAGTCTTCGCATTTGTCTAACTCTAGACTTTGATGCAATAAACTTTACGACGCAACGTCTAGATTTATGGGAAAATGGCGGATGAGTTGATAGTCTTTATGTTGATAGTCAATATATTTTAGCATGCATAGCTCTAACAGAAAATTATATGTATGAATATATTTTTTTAATTAATCCTGAAACGAAGATATACAATGTATAAAATGTGCAAAAATATGATACGGCCTTTAAAAGTTATATTTTGCAATAGTGGTTTTTCATACTAAAAAAATAACAATTCCCAGTATTTATTTTAAAGCTTCTCACATTTCAGTATAAATAGTTGAAATGAGATTTTTTATAGGAAATCGTGTGCATATTAATAAATCGCGTGGCATGCGAGTGACATGGGCTTAATGCTACCGTGGTTTGTGTTGCGACACTTAAAACAGCGATTCTTAGTACAATATTTTACATCATTTCAGAATATTTTGCTATCAATCAATTTATAATAAATACCTACGTATAATATTTTTTATCTCTATATCCAAACTTATATTATAAACGTGAAAGTGTGTTTGTTTGTTTGTTTGTTAGTTAGTTAGTTAGTTTGTTTGTTCTTCTTTTACGTCATTTATACAAAAATAAATTATGTCTTTCTGACCCGCTAATTTCATTGACACTATCAATGTACCAAACAAATATTATAGTGCACAAGTATGCGAGCAAATGAAAGTGTGTATACTCCTATTCCTTTCACTCTTAAAATCCTGTGGGATGAAAATGCGGCCCATGGGTACAGGACCGGCGGCTTAATGTTCTGTTGTAGACGCGGGATTGTTACAACGCCAACTACTTGACCCGAGCGAGGATTTGAACCCAGGACCATCAGTCAGCCATACATGCTAGCCAACTGCTAGCAACTGCTGTAAATAGACCAACGACTTTATACTAAAAGTATGTGTAAAGATTAATAAATATTAATAATATATTATGAAATATGGCGTGTTATAGGTTTTTATTATTTCATTATACATATCCTTCTTCCATAAACACGAGAAATTCTTGTACAATCATCCTTATTTTAGGACATGCGGTGTCTGTCTGTAAATGTAAGATTTTCATTAACTAGATCTGTATAAAAAATAAACCATTTATTTTAATAGTGTAAAAAAATTGTTTAATTTGTGTAATTCTTGTGTAATTTCTTTAATTAAATAATTCTACCTTTGTTAATTGTTCGTTCTTATGATAAAAATAGTTATATACTCTATAGTATTTCAAATACGATAACAGTTACTACAGTATCTATAGTAAACTTAACACGATAAAGCCTAACGTGAGAAATATGTGAACTACTTGTTACATGCCGGGTTTTCGTGACAGAAATATTTTAGCACACATTTAATATTCCTTACACGTCGTGAATGTGTTAAAACATATTTGTGGTAACAGTAATTTAGTCATTACTTCGTAAAATACAGCCAAAAAAGTTTTATTAATAATTTGAAGGAAATTAAATTTTATTATTTTATATATAAAGTTTAAATTTGAAATCAAACAAGATATAATGTTTTTAGTGAAAAACTTTACATATTTTTGATATGAATGTAGCGTAAGGCCAGTCAATGATGGTGATATAATCTATCCATTACCTCGGTGGTCTAGTAGTTAGCATGTACGGTTACAGATCTGAAGATTATGCGTTCAACTCCTGGGTCGGGTGAAGTTTACTTTTTTATTACTGACTTTTTCTGTTAAGATATTCTCAGTAATCGCCCAGAGTTGGGAAGTTGGCGGTGTTTCACCTCCGTGCCTCTCACCAAGAGTGTCGAAGTATCGTCCGTATTGAACTTTGAGAGTAAAAGGAATTGAGAGTGCACTTGTGTCTGCGTGTACACGCGCTGCACTATAATGTTTCCTACGCATCTGGGTAGGCTCAGTGAAATTGGCCGCCGTGGCCACAATCGGCCAGGATGACACTATCATCATTATCCATTACCAATTTACAAATAGGCGTTTGAGCTGTCAGATAAACTGTAGTGTTAGAATTCGCTAATATGTCGGCAGAAACGAAAGAACATGACACTAGCAGTATAATTAATTTTGATTCAAACATTTCATATATTAAAACGTACGTATTCTTGTATTCAGCTTGTTTTAACGTCCCACGACCGGGCATGGGACTCACTGAGAGAGCTATAGAGCCACGCTGGCTAAGTGCGAGTTGCCGGAAGTTGTTTCGAAAACTTTTATAAAAATATACTCTAATTAAATGAACTTACTAGCATACTGCATATTAACATATATTTTCCTAATAATATTATAAAATATGAAAGGTAGTAAACATGTTTGTGTGGTGACTACTTAGTTACGCGCTAGAACTGTCAACTGGAGTTCGATATAATTTGACACGCAACATTTTAGCTCTAATCTAATCTACAGATGCCACAGTTAAAGAAAAATGTAAAAAAGGAATATTTTCACGGGCAAATCTGCGAGAAGAAACTAGTTACGATAGTGAAAATGTTAAATTGGAGATTGAAGAATTCGGAGGACTTTATCGCCTCGAGCTTTTATTACCAAGCGACTTCAATGCGCTGGTAATTACCAACTAATTATTTTGCATTCGAGAGCCTCCAATTACGGACTGGCGATGCCACTCGGTCGTAATCGGCTTATCATCGACTTCAAAATGTACTCCGTTGTTCATAAAATGAATTCTCAGAAAATACGATTAATTTACGGCCACTCGTAATAAAAGCTTATACAAATTTGTTACAATATGGGAATGTTTTATTTTGAAGATTTCTTGTTCTATAATTGCACAGTGAATATTATAAATATTTTTCTATTGCAAAAAATATAACTCAACAAAACCAGTATTCACATCGATTTATCGCAGTAAAAGTTATAAGTAGGTACAGGCTCTGTAAGAGTAAGAAAGTAAAACGTTCCTAGCACGGTCATGGTATGAGACAGTGTAGTGGGTCTACCTTAAAAAGTAGTCGTAAATGTTGACCGGGACAATCAGCCCAAATTTCATCAAAAGCCGTCAAGTGGTTTTCTTGTGAGGCGTTTCCAGACAGACAGACCGGCAGACAGAAAGACAGACAAAAATTCTAAAAACTATACATGGGGCCTCTGTATCGATAATAATTAATAATGACTATTCGATAAGATTTTGCATTGTTAATGTGTAGTTCGACTCATAATTGTACTATATATATATATATATATATATATATATATATATATATATATATATATATATATAGTGAGCAATTTTAATCATTTTGAAAAAGCAAATTGGAAGACAAACCCGTGAAAAAAAACTACAAAACGTGAATAAGCTCGTAGTATTGGATAATAAGTATTTCTTTTACATTAATCTGATGTTAATCAAGATCAATAAATAGAATTCAAATGAATATCGATGGTTATCATAAAAACCTTTTCGGTTGGTAATGACTTTGCTGCGGTTATTTTTGCATGAGATAAGTCGCTTCCATTAATCATTTTGCACGTTGCAGGAAATGGGGAAAATTATACTTATACGAAAAATGTTGGTTTACGCTACGCCTATAATGGAATAGAGAAATATATAAAAATGCGACGTAATATATCTGCAAGTTGTAACTTAATATTAAGCAAACATTTGTACATGAGGTTTCATCGAGTTCAATGCGACTATAATGTTAGTGTTTAGAGATAATTATAGTATAGTAGTTCCAAAATTTGACGAGGATTAATCTTAATTTTCAATGAACTGAATGAAGGATTTTGAAATTTTTTCTTTAACCTAAGTATAATTATTTGCATTAGGATGTTTTTAGATTTATTTCACTTCAGTAGCTCTCTAAGTGTTCCTTTGCTTGGCAAAAGCTTATTAACATTATAGCTACCGTGTCTGATATTCGTAGCTTTTTTATATTTTAAAGTAACTCATATGTTCGATGCCCATTCATCATTTTTTTAACATACCCAAGGTTAAAAGTAAGTGTATAATTTAGCTTTCTAATAAAATAAATGTTGCCTACTTAAATATAGGGTTAGTTAGACGTTAACGGTCTCATGTATCAAAAATTAACAAAGCCTTCGAATATTTTTGCTGACTACGTGACGTAGCATAGCAGCTAGCATAAATGGACTACTTCATAATATAACATACTAGCGACTCACCCTCGCTTCGCTCGGTTTCGTCCCTAGGTTGATTCCTTGTACAAACTTTCATCCCTATTTCCAACTCCCTTAGAGATTATTTCTGGGATAAAAAGTATCCTTTGTCCTTCCCAGGGTCTTAAAGTATCTTCTTACTAAACATCTAAATCGGTTCGGTAGACCCAGAGATTACCTCTTACAACCTCACAAACTCACAAACTTTACCTCTTTATAATATTAGCATAGATTACATCTATCTGGAAAAAATAATAAAATTATACCTTAATATTTCACCATATTGTGGCCATTATAGAAATAATATGTTTTTTTTTATAATAGTGCAAAATTACAGTAGAAACACACAGTAGAAAAATATGTTTAGTCATGTTTGAAAATGTTTTATTAAAAGTTTGTTTAGCTTACGCGGTAAAGTTTTAACTAATTACGATGATGATTACCATTGTAATCAACATTTCTGATACTTTTTATTAACTAGCGTTTGCTTTATTGCTTTATTTTAAAAAAAAAATTATATAACTTTCTCTGTCCTGAGATTGGCACGTTTAAATAAACAAACAAAAAAATTAGCTTTATATCTTCAGTAGTTATATATTATTTGGAGGTAGCCTTGAATTAGTAGTTCGATTCCAGAACAAGGTTAAATAACGAATTTTGCTAAATAGAGGTTCAATATAAAGAAATGTATGATAATCAGAAGTGGAGAGTGGAAATGTAATATTTTCTTTTTCATTTATAATCGTGATTCAACGGTTTTATCCTCCATACATAATGCAATTTAAAGCGGAAAACAAAACAACCACCGATGTGATCAAACAAAAACATTTGCACCACAAGCGATTCGAACTCATAACCTCCGAGGCAACAATCAACACTTATCGGATACGTTTTCTACTGCAATAATAATTAACAAAATTTATTATGAAGCCAAAAATGAATGATGAGCTTTTAGTAAAGAAAGACAATTACTATAATTACCACTAATAGAATTTTCCATCATATATTATTATGATGTTGTACAAAGGCTTATACACGATTTATTTTATAATTAACAAATTAACAATTAACATATTATCGATGTTTTCAAATTTCATCGGATTATATTATGGAAAATGTATTTTAAAATACATATTATAAAGACAATCTTCTCATAATACTTTATTTTTATAATTAATTTATATCTACAGTTACTATCTCTCTCTAACGCGTCGGCTGACTGTCTTAATCTATACTATTGTTTGTTTGTTTGTTTCGTTTCGTTTCGTTTCGTTTCATTCTGTCCGTCCGTCCGTTCGTTCGTTCGTTCGTTTGTTTGAGCGCGCCAATCTCAGGAACATACAAGGATAATAACATAACAAGGATTTGAAAAATTCTTTTTGCATTAGATAGAAGAAGGCTAAATGTCATATACGTAATATATAGTCTATCTACTTCATACTAACTATTAAAATGTACCTAGGGACGAACCCGAGCGAAGCGAGGGTGAGTAGCTATTTAATAATTAAATAAATTCTTTTATTCGTGTAACTGACTCATTTTATTTGTATACACAGAAACTTATTCGTATATATATTTTATATGCTAATAATATTTTTATTTTTTTATTTATATATTTGACTGAGCACATGAGTCATGGAGTCCACCCATGGGAAATAGCACAATAGTGGTTCATAAACATACAGTAAAATCTTTTCGCCATCATGGCTATTCGTAGAATGCTGATGGAGCCAACAAACCATAATTGGGAATTGTGGTATAAAAACAGTCCACTCTGGTCTCAGCGAATATACCTGAAACACTACAAAAACGGAACAGTCCCAACAGCACTCTAAACGCATTATACCTATGCTGGAGACGAAAGGTATTAAAACGTTCTTGAGTATATCTACCTCACAAGCTGTATAATGCAATAGACTCTAAAGAGAGTGACTTTAACTTCTTTATTACACCTTGAAAACCTGTGAGCCAGTGTATTCGCTCGAAAAGACAAAGCCGATTATATTGTTAATATGCGATATTTTGGTAGAAAAAGGCGAACTATTGGCGATGGTGGTAAGAAACAATTTCCCTATCCCTACCTCGGTATGAGTATACGCCAATTCAGAGTATCGACCAATGTCCCATACATAATGACCGTATTGAATAAGGAAAGCGGGAGAAACTCACAGCTGAGCTGTGTAGTGTGCGGTTCGATGGATCTTAACTACTGTGATACTTGTTGCATGTTTTATTGTGTCACAGTCTACTAATCCATAGAATCATCTAAGGAGGCAATTGGGAGAGGCGTGCGTGGGAAGAAACCATCATACGTACTTTTATATTACAGTCGGGAAACGGCTTTACCACGAGATGGCTCTATCATGAGCTTCGAAACTGTTCTCCATGAAAATTGATATTATTGACAACTGTTTTATTTTCATTAAAATCAAATGATAGGGAGCTGAAAGACATATGCGTGACATGTCATGAGAAAGGAACCGACGACTAAGAATTTATTATTTGCTTTTGACTAACAATACACTTTAAAAATAAATTTTAGTATTGATTTGCGCATAATTAGACAAAACTATAGTTAATCACTAGTTATTAAAGCAAATGCTTAAAATTTATTGTTTCGTATGTATTTATTAGTATGAGTTACGCCAAATATTATATTATCAATATTTTATTATTTGTATTTGTATGAAGCTATTGTTCAGAAACAGAGCATGAAAACGCCCACCAAATAATAATTAATGAGAACTGCAAACGACAAACAGTTTTATATCCATGTAGATTATAATTTTGAATAGAAATAATGAACTTGATGCTGATTTAAAATATGATTAAATTGTTTTTATTTACAATATTAATCATTGATCTGATATTTTATTTAAAATATTAATCATACTAGCGACTCACATCATACACACTTTCGTCCTCATTTTCATCCCCTTAAAGGATGATTTCCGAAATAAAAAATGGTGTACGTCCTTTCCAGGATCTCAAAATATGTTCTTACCAAATTGTATCTAAATCGGTCAAATAGTTTTTGAGTTTATTCGTTACAAACATACAAAAATACAAAATGCACATCTTTTCTGTTTATGATTATAGTAGTGTAGATTTTGAACAATTATAGTTCAACTAGTGAGTTTTTCTGGTTTCGCCTGCATTTATAGTACTTATCTTGTCAGTCTGACTTTGACAAACCTCCTACAAATCAAAGTAATTATATTAACAGAAATATATACATATACAATATACAAGATAATCAAGAGAAATTCTTTCCTTTAAAGGGAGATAGAACAAAGACGTTTAACTCTTTTGCCCACACATGTTACATATGAGTGTGGGCTCAAAACGTAGGTTTCCAGTAACAATAAAATTAAGGCTTATTTGGGGAAATTATTACTTTTGCAGTTGATTTTGAAATCTAAAAGTTAATAATTACCATTGAAGTATGCTTAGTTTACCTATTCATTAAAACAGAATTATAGACATCAATTCAGCTAATATATCGTAAAATAGCTACAAATAATAATTCGTACTTAGAATTGATTAAATCGGTCTTTTAGAAGTCGCTAAACATAATAGTTATCCACTATATAATGGAATGTAGGTGTCAATAATACGTCGTCACACTTCACAAGCCTATTAAGCGATAAGATAATTTCTTATTCATCTAAGTCATTCATTATCATCATCCCCTGCCCATTTCCCAAATAACTTGGGGTAGGCGCAGTACAGTTTCCGCACTGCTGAAATTGAGATTTGGCAAAAGTTTTAGAACCGGTCGCCTGCCCGACGTCAACCCTCTTTGGGAATGCTGTTGTTCGCCCGCCATCAAGCAAGGGACTTAAGGTGCGATGTCCATAGATCCTTTAGTCGTCTTCTACTACACCTAAAGGAGGAGATGGGGTAGCCCTATTCTAAGCCGAGCGTTACACGGCTATTACGTATTCATCTAAGTCATTGTCATTGTCAAATTGACCTGAAGACATGGCATGTGCTACAATTTTCCGACCCTTGCCTCGTTTTTAGCCTTCACACTCTAATTGCTCCATCGTATGGCGATTACGATCTACTCAACTGTGGATAACGCACCCATTAATGTATGTAACGATGGTATTATAAAGGCTTATTTATTTGCCTGGCTTGTAGTGCGCGAGGGCCCTCGGACGAAAATAATCGTGAAAGTACATTGCTTAAGTGATGTTCTACGAGCTTGAGACTTTGAAGTTATTAATTAGAAATAAGCTTAACTTAGATAACTTCTATAAATAATTTTTCTTCAGTTAATATGTAACGTTGATAATATTCGTATTTTTAATATTGGTAAGCACTGTCTGTGACAAGTAAGAATATAACGCCTTTAAGACGTCTAATATCTTAGTATCTCCTGTGACCATGATTGCTTTAAAGCATTTGAAACGTCGGGAACCAAAAAAAAATCCGCGAAATAATCCGGAAAGATAGTTTTATTTAAAAAATGTATGATTGGTTCGATTATTAGTACACCTGTATTTTATACATTCTCTAGAACAGTGGATCGAAACACGTAGCAATTACGGGAACCGCATCGTCAGATATGCTGTTTTAACATACTCATACGGTTGTATTCAGAATGATTTTTAGGTGAACGTCGAGGACACAATTGTACGTTTTGTAAGAAGTGAATAAATAACAAGGAAAACTCGCAATTGCAAATTTTCCTGCAATATATTCTTCCCCATAAACCTTCCTAAATTAAAGATGCGGCCGTTGTGGTGTAATGTAATTAAAATCTTTTCTCATTTTCTATTACGCGTTTTACTTTTTATAATGTAACTAGCGGCTCACCCTCGCTTCGCTCGGGTTCCCTAGGTTGCTTCCCATATAAATTATCATAACCATTTTTACCTTCTTAAAAGATGATTTCCGGGATAAAAACAGTTTTATATCTTTCCCAGGATCTCAAATTATCTTTTTACTAAATGTCATCTAAATCGGTGTAGTAGTTTCGGAGCATATTCCGTATAAACAATTAAAAAATCTTTAATCTGTATAATTCATAATGTGGCAGTGGTAGCCCAGTGGTAACGCGCTCGCTTGGGAAACCGAGTGAAGCGGGTTCAAATCCCGGGTCTCGCACCTCTGATCTTTTTATGTGCGAATCGTTTCTAACATGATTACCACTTGTCTTACGGTGAAGGAAAACATCGTGAGGAAACCTGCATGTCTGAGAGAACCTAGCAAGTTTTCAAAAGGCATGTGAAGTCCGCCAACCCGCACTTGGCCAGCGTGGTGGACTATGGCCTGATCCCCCTCGTATTGAAGGGAGGCCCACGCCCAGCAGTGGGACGTTAAAAAGGGCTGAATACAATCTGTATAATAGTAGTATAGATAATATAGCCGAGTGATTTATCCTTGTTCCCCTCAGATGTGTCCTTACGTACTTAACAGTACCTACAGCCAATGTTATTCCACACAAGTCATCTACTACCTTTGTTCTAAATTTGATCTAAACCTATCCAGTGTTTCGTGTAAGTGAAGTGTGTACGAAAAAGTAAGAAACATACACATACATACTTTCACAATAGTAATAAATAGTAGTGGAACTAGTAACCTATGGAAAACACTCGATTTACTGGAAGTATTTTACACCCTTCCTCTCAAAAAATATCTCTACTTATTGCTTCATGAAAAAGACAAGCCAACAAATACAATTATCACTTCATAAGAAATTAGAAAGGAAAATTTTAAATAATTACTGAATAAAAGTAGTCAACATATGTAACGCTAATTTTCACGTTGATATCGTAACTCCAGATCATTTGCCAATAGTTTGCAACTATGCAAATTGTCCGCCATTTCAGATAACACCATGTCCGTTATGGTCGAATTACGTGGACATGCGACGCGGGATTATACGTACTTGATTACATATTACCAGGCTCCAGCTTTGCGAAGGTGTAAAGTAGAACATAATTATAAATCCATAAAAAATAATATTAATTAATTTCAAGTAATTTGATGATTTCAATGAAAATATTTGTTATTGTCCAAAAAAAACAATTTATTTAAAACCTTTGTTTAAAACAAACAACAACAAACATGAGGGCAGTGGTAGATCAGTGGTAACGCGCTCGCTTGAGAAACCGAGTGAAGTGGGTTCAAATCCCGGGTCTCGCATCTCTGATATTTTCTTGTGCATATCATTTCCAACATGATCCATGGTGGTGAAGGAGTTCAGGAACTTCGTGAGGAGCCCCGCATGTCTGAGAGAAACTAGCAACTTTTCGAAAGTACGCCAGCCTGCGCTTGGCCAACGTGGTGGACTATGGTCTGATTCTCCTCATTTGGAAGAGAGGCCCTAGCCCAGCAGTGGAATGTTAAAAAAGGGCTGAATACATTTAAAAAATATTTACTTTATAATTTTTTGTTGTATGTTTATGTCACTTGGAATATATTTATATACTAATAATAGTATAATTTATAATAATATAAAGACTTAAAGTTTGAGAGTTTGTGACGTTGTAGGGAATAATCTCTGGATCTACTGTACCGATTTAGATGAATTTTGGTAAGAATATAGTTTGAGACCCTGGGAAGGACATAAGATACTTTTTATCCCGGAAATCATCCCTTAAGAGGGTGAAAATGGTGATGTAAGTTTGTATTGGGAATCAACCTAGGGACGAACCTGAGCAAAGCGAGGGTGAGCCGCTAGTCAGTAATATTTGTTTATTTGTTAGATTTACTTTTGTGTTTAAATATAGCTATTTACATTTATTATATAGTGATTTTTAAATGTGATAGTAAATTTATATGACTGAGTAGGTTGTTTTAAAGATTTCAACGATAGATATTTAAAAAAATATACAAAAATAAATAGGTACATCGCTTTGAATATAAATATATATTTACTATAACAATAATATATATATTTTATTTTCATACATTATTAATAACAATTAAAGCATGACTGTGTAAATGATTCTTTCCTTAATTATACATAAATCTAAAAAGTAATTATAAAACAAGCTTCATTACATTAAAAAGAACCTAGTGAGGAGCATGTTATAAAAGATATCAGCTTCTTCACACAAATACTATTTCCATTCCACTCGAGGCTGTTTCAAGCGGAAGCATCTATTTTGTGTTGGCAAATAGAACTGTACCAACATACAGTCGTAATTACGTTTAGTTTACAGAAAAACGCTAATGAGATTTTTGTTCGCAATACCCTAATTATTAATGTTCATAATACTCCTCAGGTCTGTACTATTTCTTTTCATCGTGCAGGAACAGCGAGCTCATAATTTTCTATTCAGGACATAGTTGTTTCCTAACAATTTTTAAATTAATTTTTACTTTGCATATTAATGTGTAAATAATGTTTTGTTATGAGAGAAAATCTTGAAATATTTGTAAAATGTATTTTTGTGAATGCCATAGCCCAAAAGGCGATACGCGAATTCCAAATTATTATTATTGTTTTTTTAAGTCAATATATTCAATTAAACTTGTAGAACTTTACAAGAGCGTGAGTTTCGCATTAGAAAAACATTTCCATGTCGATACACCTTTCGTCACAAAATATATACTTACTTGTAGTATACTATGTAAGGAAAAATTCATTAATATATATATTATATACATATAAATAATTTATGAATATGTACTAAACTAAGATTTATATAATATTATCTAATTATATATTAATAATTAGAGCAAAAAAATAGATATAAGTAAGGTGTTTTTTCATTAAATGAAAGAAAGTATTCAGTCACTATACACTATACATATTTGGCTATAATAATGTAATAAGAGAAGTGCAATATAAATATCTAATGTAGCTATGCTTTGTTTTAATTAAAGCTGGAAAATAGTAAGCGTTTTCTTCGCCTTTCTCAAAGCAGTTGAAATAAATAATTATGATACAATTCCCGCTTGGCTGCGACCGACAGCTATTTCAATTTAATACCTCTCCAATAATGAAAATTCCAATACAAATATCTCTCTTCAACCCCAATACTAATAAAAAACTGAACTATTGTTTTTAGTAGTTGTATCGAAAATATTAATATCATTTCTCACATATCACATAATTTATAAAGGACTAGCTACTCGTCCCTAGATACGTTTTAACGTTTAGTATAGGTGTCTCAAAGAAGAAATATGTATTTTCCCGCAGTAAAAATTATCCTATATGTTGACCCGGATAATCAGCTATAGTTATACTAAATTTCATCAAAATCTGTCCAGTGGTTTTCTCGTGATGCGCTCCCAGATAGTCAGACAGACATAAATTCTAAAAACTATATATTCCTGCTCTGTATCGATAATAATGACTATTTCAATAAAATTTTCCAAAAAATATTTAATTTACAGATTCGACTCAGTTACGAATTTTATTATATGTATAGATTACTTTATATCAAAAGTGTGTCATCCTTTTCCACGGCATGGAGGTTTCAAATGTTAAATATTTTCTTAGGATATCATAATATCAGTACTGCTCAACTCTCAACATTATACCACTTTAGGATTTGGATGCTCAGGAAATAATCAGTCAGGACATCTAATATATAAAATTCTCGTGTCACAGTGTTTGTAATAAAACTCCTTCGAAAGGGCTCGACCGATTTTTATCAAATGTCTATATATTTACCAGATCTGAGAAAAGGACGTAAACTATTTCTTATACTCTTAAGTGATAAGGGATTGGAGGAATGAGGAGGATTTTTTATTTTTTTTTAATTTTATTTTATTTTAGGAATGAACCTGAGCGGAGCGAGGGTAAGTCGCTAGTATTATATAATATTTTATAAATCTATATTATGGATAAGAAAATGAACGAATGCATCGAAGCGTTGTTATTATATGAGGAAATTAATTCTACCTGTAGACATTCTCCTCAAACAAACACATTACTATAATATAATATTCAATGTCCTCATAATTCTTTATTTACACATAATTTGCTTACTTAATGTAGTACAGAATGCAAATGTAGTACATTATCTCTATGTCTCAGAAATAATTTGCTTAGAACATGTACAGACGGCACGCGGCGACGAGTCATTTAACTTGACGCTACACTGTTAAATGTATGGAGTACATACGACAGAAGACGTACATATCTAAAAATAAGCTGTAGATATATGTTTTGTACAAGCCTTTAAGCTTTTATGGTCACAGTTATTACTTTAGTGATGTGAAACGAGACATTTAGCATGTTTTTAGCTTACCTATTGCTTTCTATATGTTGACGTTGCAGTACTCTTTGCATTGTCGGAGAACGAGTTGAAATCATCAGTTACCGTTAATTATTAGCGGATCGCAGATGAGAAATAATATAAGCATTAAGCATGTATTAAGCCCTTTTTAACATCCTACTTTTGGGCATAGGCCTCTTTTCGTTACGAGAATATCAGAGGTAGGTAGAGGATTTGAATCTGTTTCACTCAGTTTCCCAAGCGACCGCACTACCAATGGGCTACCATTACCTTCAGTATAAGCATACTGTTTTAAAAAATTTATCCAGCCTTCTATATTAGGTATATTTCACAATGTAGAGTCTACACATAATATGTTCGAAAATGCTAACTACCATAACCACTAAAAACCAAAGTAGCGAGTTTTGTTTTGGCATTTTTCTTATATATATATTAAATTTAAACTTTCTTTTGCAACGCCATCTCTTGAGAAGAGTAGAACTAAGTTTAACCATAGACCTATCTATTTTAATGTTGGCAAAGCACCCGCATACATACGGGTGCTTATCGAGCCTACGTACAGTAACGAATTCAAGGGGGATTAATATTTTATTTTACAAATAACATTGCATATTCTACTTGATAGGATTACAAAAATGCCAATATTGTAAATGCGAAAGTCAACCCTTTTTTTTGTAAAAACTTATCCTCATAACTTAGCAAAAATGCGCTTTCGAACATTTTATTCATTTCATTAAGTCTCCATTCCTGAGAGGCTAGCATGTGGTATAGTAGCTAGCATGTACGGCTGCACACTCGGAGGTCCTGGATTCGAGTCCCGGGTCGGGCCAAGTTTAGTTATTGAGTCTTTCTGTATAGTAAGTCTCAGTAACAGCCCGGAGTTGGGAAGTTGGCGGTGTTTCACCCCCGTGCCTAGGAGAGCACGTAAAGCCGTCGGTCCTGCGCCTTAACTCTCAACGGTCGTGTCGTGTAGTCGTCCCACCAGAGTATGAGAGTGACAGGAATAGAGAGTGCACCTGTGTCTGCGCGTACACTTGAGCACTATAATATCTCCTGCGCAGTTGGCTAGTCTCAATGAGATTGGCCGCCGTGGCCGGAATCGGCTAGGAGAACATCACTATCATGCTTAGTATAGACATAAACACAGAAAAACGAGGGAAGTTTAGCCTTTATATAATATATTGAGAAACAGTACTAAGATTTCATAGTAACGACGTAATGAAGCAAATATTTCATCGTAATCTCATTTTAATCTGACTTTAAGTAAATTTATGTAGGAAATATTAAATTCATAATATCATATCAGTTACGTGAAAATAGAAAATGATTTGTTTCGTGTAATATTGTAATTGAATGAATGACAAATAAAGGAAATGTAAGCGATCGTTGCAGATAAGAGCATGCTATTAAAAGATTAGGGGATCCTTCCTTAAAACCCTTCCTTTTCCAGGATTAATAGCCTGGACTATGTCCCCTTCTAGAAAGTAAAATACGATTCAAATAAAACAAAATAAATTAGCGAGATAAAACAATAAAATCATCAGAATTCAAAAGTTTTTTTTTGTAATTATAATATTGACACGTGTTCTAAAATAAACACAATTCAATATTATATGACATATAATACTTATATATGTGTTGTAAATATGCGCATTTTGCCACCTTATAACATGTTATTTATCTATACTAATATATAAAGCTGAAGAGTTTGTTTGTTTGGTTGATGGAACGCGTTAATTTGTAGGTCTACTGGTCTGATGTGAAAGTTTATTTTTGCATTTTAAAGCCTATTTGATTAAATAAGGTTATAAGCTCTCTTTACATAACACTAAAGAATCTACGAGAACGAAGTTATTTTACATTCATATTTCATTTCATTTCATATTTCCCTTTTTAGTGTAGACAGTAGTAGCAAAGTAAGAATTTTAACGTGTTAGGCTTGTCAAATCAAACAAAATAAGCCCAAACTCAAAGTATCTACTATTAGCCGTTGAAGAGTTCCACCTATTCATCTTCTAGCCTTACCATCAAATCAGGTCAATAATACCGAACCACTGTACTATCAACGGAAATAGAAACACTTGCAAAGTTTCAAGTCAATATGACAATTAGAAGTAGGTTAAATTCATCATTAGCTATTTTTCCAACCTTAGGGGTGGTATTTTTTTTTGAAATATAAATGGGACCAATCTGGAAGTATACACTTTCAAACAACACAAAAATTGTCCAAATCGGTTAATAAATGACGGAGTTCTAAGGTTACAAACATAAAAAAAAATTACAGCCGAATTGAGAACCTCCTCCTTTTTGAGGAATTCGGTTGAAAATCAAAAGACGCAGGTAAAGCCATGAGAAAACGCTAGTGTTAAGTACATACATAGCAGTATACGAACTGTATAATAATATATCGTCAAAACTAAAAATAACTCGACATGATACTCGTATTAACTAATATGTTTTCGAAACAGCTTATCACATTACGTAGTCCAATAACAGTATAATTTCATAGTAAGCATAAAGGGTGTACCTAATAGGTATTTTTATATCGTTCTCTGCAACCATTACTAAAAAACAATTAGAGAAACGAACTCAAATAGTATAATTGGATTTACTTAGAACAATTGAAGTGAAACTTGGCTATGTTTTTAAATTTGATAAATAAGAGATTCCTTACTATAATTGAATTGAATGAATTGAAAAAGAACACACAGATAAAATATCAAAAACAAACGTCTCTACACTCACTGGCTGCTTAGATTGAACAAACACGGATAGCTTTATTGCCTTTCACCCGATACCAGCTAATACGATCTAAGATGGAAATTCTAAATTTTTAAACATATCTTATCCTAGAAAGTTTATTATTAGAACATACTTCACTGAAATGTATGTTTCACTCTCATGGTATCACTATTAAAAAGTTAAAAGTAGGAGCATAGTGGTTAGCAACAACTAACATCTATACATATGAAATGAAATAAACTATATTCAATTAGACGTATTACAAGTACTTTTGAATCGTTAATATTTTTTTTAATTTTTATTATAAAATTGTAACTAAGCCGAATCTGTACATTAATTATTTTTTGGAAAATGTTATTGAAATAAACATTATTATCGATACAGAGGCCGAATCTATAGATTTTAGAATTTTTGTCTGTCTGTCTGCCTGTCTGTCTGTTACCGCATCACAAAAAAACCGCGGGAGGGATTTTGATGAAATTTAGTATGATGATAGCTAGTTATCCGGGTCAACACATAGGATACTTTTTACCTTGGGAAAATATCTCATTTCTGAGAAAAAATACAAAAACTGTATTGTAAGAATATACTAATATGTAATACCTAAAAATTTGGTTTTTAGTCGTCTGAATGCCGGCAGAGTCGCAGGCGATGCTAGTAATAATATAAATTTACTGTTTTAATGTATCTTCTATTTTCTTATACTTTATTCTACAACACATTTATTGCATTGACTTCGACTAATTGAAAATAGGTAATTTCCTTGAAAGGCGACTAATAATAGAACTATTATTTAGTACTAATTAGCTCTCTCATTGTTTTGTTCTTTCTAGCTCTGCAAAGTGAGATATTTATTTTTATTTCAACGGCAGCGCCTCGGCGTTTCATTTGTTAAAGGAAATACGTCTTAAGAGCTCTTGTTCTCAAACATTGAATACAAATCTAAATAATCACCCCATTTTAATAACAATAATTCTATGATTAAACTATATATCGCAGAGGTTTGAGTATCATTGAAATGACGTATCCTTACAATGACAGAAGTAGTAGGTTTAAGTTTTTTAAGGTCTGATAAATTTTACTAAAAAAGAAGGTGAAAATGTGATCTAAGTCAAAGCTTTACCTCGCATGGAAATCGAACTATGATCTCTGATATCCGCAGTCAAATACTTTAACAAGCCACATCTCTCATATTAAGTTAGTTTCATTATATTCTTTTACTACAATGGCTATCCCGTGTAACAGAGACAAGGAGCTGTTTCAAACAATATATGGCAAGTTATACTATTACAGTGCTCAGTACAGCATATAATAACGGTTCAACTTAAACCTGTCCTCGCGTATTAATAATATATAAAACGATGGAACAAATGATTTTTTTTCATTTACATTGAGTTCCAGTATACAAAAAACTTCTAAAAATTAACCCTTTTTGTAATTTAGTAATATAGTTTAAAGTAGTTATACTACTTTAAACTATATTACTAAATTACAACTATTTCTTCCAAACCATTAGACTGAAGATAAATTAACAATTACTTTCGATATTTCCTCATATCATTTATTTAGACAACTTAAACTCAAAAATCAAAATATTGCTAAAAAAGCATTTTTAATTTTCTCTAAAAGAGAAACGGATGTAATGTTCATTGTATTTTTTTTATAAATTATCTTTAATAATTATTTTAAACAAATTAGTCAGCCAGTCTTTACAAATATGGTGGAAGTCACCCAACTTATTTTTTTTATTTTACGTATTTATGTTAGAATAAGGACACTAATGAAAACTGGTAATTTTTTTATTAATTTTACTTTATTGAGAATTAAAAAAAGCCATACAGACTCTACAATATATAGAGCGACTAAATGTACAGCTTACATAGTCTTACCCTCAGTTAAAATATTATATATCCATAATCCCTCGCTTTCCTTATCAAATAAGATAAGACCCCTCTTTGAGAGCGACACAAGTATTATGTTACACTCATTTACGTTACTACGAGTATATCTACTATATAATAATACACAACACAGTGTCTCTATGATAGAGATCCACCATGACAGGGACTGTTTTAAAGGAAATATATTTTATCAAGTTATTTCCACACACTGATATAGCGTTATAGAATAAAATGATTTATTTAATCTTTTAATCTACACATATTATAATAAAATTGTAACTAAGCCGAATCTGTACATTATATATTTTTGGAAAATTTTATTGAAATAGTCTGAATATTATGATTGATACAGAGGTTAAATCTATAGTTTCCCTAGTATTAAGAGAGTTCCCTAGTAATGTGCTATAATATTTTAGTGTTATATACGTACTTTACCTCTCTATTTATTATACAAATAAAGAGACAAATTAAAACAATGTACAATTTGAACCTACGAAAATTTTAATCCTAATTTATATAATATTTAAACTGCAATAAATTCCAACTATGTTAAAACAGCAAATCCTGGCTTTTCAAACTTGAAACTAAATGAATAACTAACAACTTAATAGTAAAACATTTACAAAACGTTATTAATTTCAAATAATCCATAATCCAGCGGCAATTGTTAACTCTCTCGCGTTAATTTCAGGGACAGCACCGCACATAAATTGGTGAGGCCCCGAAATTCAGGCACGTAACACATTATGCCGGTTTGCCGCTAATGAAATAAGCAAAATGCTTTGTCTTCATTATATTTAAATTGGAAATTGTTTATATTATAATAATCAATTAAGAATTTATTTTTTGTTCAAATCTTCATAGAATGTCTATTACAATTTTTAGTGAAATATTATTGTGATATTACTTCCTACTGTATTTTATGATAGGTAAATAAATTGTAGTGTAACTCGTTATTTTGTTAGCAATAAGTGCTAGAATAGTCTTAAAATTTAGTTCCAAAAGTTTATGTAACAAAAAACTAACTGTTTATGTTAAAAAGTTTTTCATAACATATTATGTACAATATATGTATTTGGCAATCAAAAATTATCTAAATCGATTCCCTACTTTTCTGGAAAGTGGCAAACACACATACATATATACACGTTAAGTATATAAACGTCTCTTTGAAGCCAATTTCATATTAATCAACATTTGTATTTAAATTACCACCAGTTACCTACGTAGATCTAGGGGCAAACAAATGATGTACATTATAATAATTTCTATGAAAAATATACATATTTTGTTCAAAAATAATCATGAAATTTATGTAATGCTTATATTCCCTTTATATAAACGAGCACAGAGTTCCGACCCGTAATATTGCAGAGGATATGGGGAGCAAAATACACAATCACTTCCCGTGAAACTCCATTTTTAACTAATTAAAATTAAATTATGGGAAACCTAACAAAGACTTACAATGAATGATTTAATAATGATGTGCTAGTTAAATTACGTAACATGTTATAATATTACGTATATATATCTCGTTTTGCTTACATTTTAAACTAACGATGTAGGCTTTAATAGTCAAACACATCTAACGCTATAATTATCATCGAGCTACGTATATTCATTGAATTTCTATTATTAATGCGAAAATTTGTATGTGTTTATAGCTAATAATATTAATAAACTAGCAACGTGCCTAAATGAAGCCTTTGTTACTCTAGGTTATATTCAATCAGTGACCTAATGTTGATCTAAATCTATCCAGCTGCTTTAGCGTCAAGAGTTAACAAACATACAGACGCAAAAAATTAAAAACAATCTAAATATTTAAATATGTTGCGACATTAACACACAACGTTATACATAACAATAGTTGACACTACACATATATGTATAACTTTAAATACATACATATTAAATACCCATGACTGGAGTACAAATATTCGTGCTCATCAAACAAATAAATGCCTTCAGCGGGACTCGAACCCGCGACCACTAGCACAGCATGTAGGGTCACTACAAACTGAGTCAAACCTGTTGTCAATATCTTAAATATAAAACAGATATATAAATCTTGCTAGCAAGCAATTTAATGGAAATTCTAATCCATTTTCAAAGTAAACTGCAAAAAGTACACAACTGCGACAGGATAATCAGTAGATGCGAGCTGCGACAACATGTCTAAGAAGGTCGTAGCACAATATTTGCCCATTCTCCTCGCCCGCAGCGTAGAGCACCTTAATCTTATTAGATGACGTAACTTAACATCACATGTTACTTTCGAAATAACCTTTTCTTTTAAATTTGACATCTGTAATGATTGATAAATAATTTGTTAGAATAGGCAATAGATTTAATATAATTAGTTTCGTTCGATGATTGGTTAACTGCCGTAATAACCGTGTTAAGTAAAAAAAATATTTAGGTTACCCGTGACAATGGTGCTAGTAACAGTACTGAAATATACGGAACTAATAAAAGTATGCTAAAAACATGGAAAATATCCCATTTTACATTCTAAAAATACCAACGAGAATTACGTATTAATATCGCTACTCGGATTCCAGTAAGAAAGAGAGCCAATTTACAAAATTTCAAACTCGAAATGCCCCTTTCTAAATCAATAAATAACGAAAATCTTTTAATGTAACAATATAAATCATAAATTATCAAATAATTGTAATTAAATGCTATCTTCGAGGACATTTAATCATGAAATCAGACTCAAAGGCTTACGTCGGGAACAGATGGCTTGCGTTAATTGTCCCTGAGAGGACGCAATGCCGATGTTCAGAGCTGAGTTATTACTGCGAATCGTTCAAATTATTACAAAAATAAAGCATGGCTCTACTGCTGTACAGAAATGTTGTCTTAGAATGATATAGCGAATATTGCTTATTATCTGTCGTAGTACGAGAAGTTTAGAATATTTTCTATCAAAAATCTTTTGAAATAGAAAATTCTAAAAACTATAGATTCGGCCTATCGGCCTAATATCTATCTATCGATCGAAAATAATAACAGTCTGGGAACGCATCACGAGAAAACCACTGGACAGATTTTGATTAAATTTGGTATGATGATAGCTGGTTATCCTGGTCACCATATTCTATATATACATATTATGCCTTTTATCACTATATATATATATATTTAATTTAGGCGATATATTGTGTATAATTTTTTGTTAAAGTATTCTAAACTAATATCAAATTGAAATAAAATAGCATGAATCTGTATTGCTCTTAAAATAAATTGAATTAAAGGACTTGTAATCCTTAGAGACGTTGCCTCATGTCGACTTGAAAGATCGTGAAAGCAACGTGGAAGGGAGTGCTTCTTGTAAAATATTTCAAATAACTCTTGTGAAAATTAAGTAATATTTATAATAATTAAGTAAAATAAATACATAATACACGATATAATCAAGGGAATAAAAAGTAGCTTACACAAACACTTGCATTTTCTTTATAAAATGCGACAAGCAAGATTCGAACCTAATACATCTTTCTTCTTTGAGATAAGAACCGTTAACTAAGCCGAAGTGTAGTCGAATATTAAAACATAATCTTTACTAATAATTGATAAATATAATTATAAATGTGTTAGTCCTTTTACGCAATAACGGAAAGGCATGATATTTTACATAGAGTATTGAAAAGAGTTCGACATACGCTACATTTAGTTACGGTAAATAGTTACTCATGGAGATTCCACGAGGCCACCAGGGCGTGTTACTAGTGCAAATATGTGCCCATTATGTATGATAAACCACCATAAGATCTATCTACCTTGTGATGTCCACGAGCTTTCCGGTTGTACCTTAGCATGATCAAATTCAATGAGACAAAATTCAACATACTCATAACAGCACTGCATAAATGATACCAAGAGCTAAAATTGGATTATTATAATTGTTTATAAATGCGAAATATTACATGAAACACTCTTTTTTTTTAACGTTGGGAAATGCATTTACGCACGAGGTGTGGGACTCACCGGCAAAGCCAGTACTACCCACTAAAACCCAACAAAACCTTCCCCCGTCTTAATAGGGCGTCGCAGGATCGCTTACGCATTCAACTACGACGCCCCGACGGCAGGTCTGCCGAAGCAGACCACAACAACCACGGGGTTGCTCCACAGGCCACTCTGCTATCAGAGAAGTACCAGGAGCAACCCGCATGGTACACTGCCCTCCGAAGAGGGCCACCTCCCACCGCCCACCGAAGTGGGCCACCTCCCTGTGCGTTTCTTGGCTTCGCGCCCGGTTGGGTTGCCGGGCACTACTGAGCCCCCCCCACCACGACAAGGTGAACGCACGTTGGGGGGGACATGAAACACTCTAGAGTAGACTCGTAGCTAGTATAAAATATGTATGTCTCCGACTGCATAATACTATGTTCCTCCGTCAACTTGTTCTCATGTTTGAGTTCGCTTTTTACGCAGTCGGCTTTTTAATTTTTTCAATTTATTTTTTTCAGTTTATTATTTTGATAGTTGCTACTTTTCTTGAAGGCCTCCTCAAAAACCTTCCCTGCAAATCAGAATTGAACTTAGGGGGCCGTTAGATACATCCCCCGGGCTTCTAGCCCAGACTGAGTGACCTCCATTTTTGTGTGTAGACATTATATTATGTTTTTTATATTATTTTATATTTTTAGTGCTCCATTAATTAGTTTTCGAAGTAACTATATATTTAGTAAATAAAAATTTACGACTTCGTTATATATTTATATTTTATAGTATAGAATAGAGAAACTATTATATTCTAAGTATAAAGCAAGTTTTAAATCTTCAACTCTATTCAATGCAAACAGCTCTCAACAAATATAATTATAATCAAGTAGTCGTAGATCATTATTACTTTCATACTTGAAAATTAAAAGGCCTTTAAAATACGCCTTGAATAGTAAGTGCTTAGTTAAATAAAGGTATAAACGTTCTATCAAAAGGACCTCATAAATGACTCTTCAAAATGTTCTTTGTTAGAATTTTACTAAGTAAAATGAAAAGCCCACCAGCGTTTGACCATAGCTTTGGCCCGCCATGTCGTTCTTTTCTTGACCAAATTGGATCTAAGAGGGGATTGTAATGTTAAATCAGGGATCTCGCTAAGTGGACAAGTATATTATACCAATTTTCTGTTGTATTCTGAAAATTTAGTTCTTAATAAAGTACTAAAATATTTATATTCGTTTATCTTCATTCTTCACAATATATATAGGTATACTCAATAATATTGAATTTAAAAAAATGAGTTATAATATGAATAAAATTAAATGAAAAACATTAAAACAAAAAATTAAAACCCTCGAAAGTCATAATGGTGTTGAGGCCGGCAACGATTGACCTTAGTGGTATGCCACATGAGAGGCCTATGTCCAGAAGTGGATAAAAACGGGCTTATGATTTAACATCTATAAATACGATAAAATTGTAACTAAGCCGAATCTGTACATTAAATTTTTTTTTTTTTTGGAAAATCTTATTGAAATAGACATTATTATTAATACCGAGGGCGAATCTATAGTTTTTAGAATTATTGTCTGCCTATCTGTTTGTCTGTGACCACATCACGGAAAAACCACTGGAGGGATTTTGAAGAAATTTGGTACGATGATAGCTGGTTATTCGGGTCAACATATAGAATATTTTTTACTGCGGGAAAATGTCTCATCTCTGAGAAATCTATACTAACCTAAAAACGTCAGTAGGGGCTAACCCGAACGGAGCGAGAGTGAATCGCTAGTATAATATATACAACCGTATTTTCAAAGTATGATTTGTTGGTTTTATATCCCAAAAGTTACATTTATACTCATTACTACTAATTTATTTGCAAAAGTTTAAATTTCTTTTAATATTCCTTTTAGTAGGAGAGAAATTGGAAATGACAGTGAGCGTCTCGTCCCAACTTCAAGTACGAGTCAACTTCAAAGTTTAACCGAAAAATTTGACAATTGTATCTCAAAATATAAATAC
Organism: Brenthis daphne; assembly: GCA_947093115.1. Lineage (NCBI taxonomy): Eukaryota > Metazoa > Arthropoda > Insecta > Lepidoptera > Nymphalidae > Brenthis > Brenthis daphne. The sequence goes on along the minus strand of OX352481.1, from coordinate 6,914,414 downwards.
AGTACAAAATGAGGGATCGTTGTACGTGAGCGAGCGTTCGTCCCTCGTCAACCATTATCTGTTAATGAAAAGCGATTTAAGGCTATTTCATTTCGCTCTCAATCTTGTATTTCGCTTTTAGATACTAGATGCCCAGATGCCCGCAATCATAATACTAAGAAAGCTCTTAGATATTGTATTCCTACTTTATTCACAAATATGTGTTATTATATATCATATCAGTAGCTTATTTTCTCAAAATATTCTTAAGTTCAAACTGTAATTTCCATAGATATTATCCTTCTATTATAATAATATATAGTTTTTGATAAAACTTGACAGTAACATAGCTTAATCATCAGAGTAACACATTATATTGTATTCAGCCCTTTTTAACGTCCCACTACTGAGCACGGGCCTCCCTTCAATACGAGGGGGATCAGGCCATAGTCCACCACGCTGGACAAGTGCGGGTTGGCAGACTTTATATGTCTATCGAAAGCTTGCTAGGTTCTGTCAGATATACAGGTTTCCTCACGATATTTTCCTTCATCGTAAGACAAGTGGTAAACACGTTGGAAATGATTCGCACATGAAATTATCAGAGGTGCGAGACTCGAGCTTTGAACCCGATTCACTCGATTTCCCAAGCGAGCGCGTTGCCACTGGGCTACCACTGCCTTTACACAAGTAACACATAGGCTACAATTTTTAAAGATATAGTAATACCTGCCACGGGAAAACACTAGTAGCCTATTTTTAAATATTGTATGAAATTTATATTTGTATGATTCAAAAGTTTAACAAGAAAATGAATTATTAAAATGTATATTGCTCATAACTTATAATTTTTAGTTATATGTTTCATATAATATGTATCTGCCAGTGAATCGATTCATTCAGTTTAATTCCCTGCTTCACAGGTTCTCGAATGCAGTAAACAATACAATAATGAAAAATGAGCTTAATTTCACACATCGTTAATATGTTATGGCATATTTATCTATACATATTATGTATAAGAATTTATAGAAGTACTTGAAACGAGTACAGGTTTTAGAATTTTTATCTATATTTGTCTGTCTGTCTGTGGTTAATCGCATAAAACCTAAGAATACTAGACGGATTTTCTTTATTATTGGACTAGCGACTCACACTCGCATTGCTTGGGTTCGTCGCTAGGTAGGTAACAAACAAACAAACTGCCTCTTTATAATATTTGTATGGATAGGTATAGGTATTTTTAAAGATCTTTATTTACAATAACATTATAAGTGTGAAAGTAGTTATGTATGTCTGTTATCTTTTCATGCTTAAAAGGCTGAATGGATTACACCATGGGGACACAGTTAACATCCTCGTCCCGTCTACTATTCGAGTGAAGCCGGATAGTGAAGCTAATTATTTTCATTTCAATCGGTTGAGTAGACCCAAAGATACATTTTAAGTTATTCGTGGATTTAATATCAAAATATATTTTTTGATTAAAATAAATAAGTAAACAAAGCCACATGTAGTGGCTAGTATTGCTTAAAACCATATTGACGAAAGCCTGACTTTCTGCCCCGGGTACATGTCTGCGTCTGTACGTCGACAACCGCCTGTCAGTAGGTCAGGTTCAGGTAATTAAATCTCTCAAATTATCTCAGCATCAAATAGACTCATAATTTAGCAGATAATCAAATTCATTAACACTCGAAAATTATATTAAAATGCCAATATCCAGACAAATTGCGTTATCTTTATATCTTTCAACTTAATTGGTACTCATTTTTTAATTTTCATGTCGACTTTTTATTAAATTTTGTAGGTATGTTTTTTAATTTTGTTTGTTTGTAATTTTGTATGTAATATTGTTATAAAAACTTTTTAACAAAAAAATAAAAACCGACTTCAAACAAAAGCACTAAAAAGTAAAAAATAACTGATTGGTAGTTTTCATTTACTATACATACCTAATCAAATATTTTCGAAGTCGGTGTGCTTTGCTTTATATGGGCTGGCACCGATTTCGAAAATGTTTGTCAGGTATGTATTTAATAGGTAGGCTTTAATTACTTAGCCAAAGCACACCGACTTCGAAAATATTTGATTAGGTATGTATAGTAAATGAAAACTACCAATCAGTTATTTTTTACTTTTTAGTGCTTTTGTTTGAAGTCGGTTTTTATTTTTTTGTTAAAAAGTTTTTATTTTTCCCTTTTTAGTGTAGACAGTAGTAGCAAAGTAAGAATTCTAACGTATTAGGCTTGTCAAATCAAACAAAACAAGCCCAAACTCAAAGTATCTACTATTAGCCGTTGAAGAGTTCCACCTATCCACCTTCTGGCCTTACCATCAGATCAGGTCAACAACACCGAACCACTGTACTATCAACGGAAATAGAAATACTTGCAAAGTTTCAAGTCAATATGACAATTAGAAGTAGGTTAAATTCATGAGTAGTTGTTTTTCCACCCTTAGGGGTGGTATTTTTTTTGAAATTTAAATGGGACCAATCTGGAAGTATACCCTTTCAAACAAAACAAAAATTTTCCAAATCGGTTAATAAATGACGGAGTTCTGAGGTAACAAACATAAAAAAAAAAAACATACAGTCGAATTGAGAACCTCCTCCTTTTTGAAGTCGGTTGATTAAATGATCATTGCCTAAAACCACAAATTGACCTGTCATATTGGTTTTGTTTTAACTCATTGTAGTAAAATATATTATATATTTTAACTGCCTCGGCGGTGTAGTGGCTAGCATGTACGGCTGCATGCCCGGAGGTCCTGGGTTCGAGTCCCGGGTCGGGCCAAGTTTAGTTATTGAGTCTTTCTGTATAGTAAGCCTCAGTAACAGCCCGGAGTTGGGAAGTTGGTGATGTTTCACCCCCGTGCCTCAGAGAGCACGTAAAGCCGTCGGTCCTGCTCCTTAACTCTCACCGGTCGTATCAAATAATCGTCCCACAGGAGAATGAGAGTGAGAGGAATAGTTGTGTCTGCGCGTACACTTGTGCACTATATATACTAATATCTCATGCGCAGTTAACTAATCTCGATGTCAGGAGAACATTATTATTACATTATATATTTTAGAGAAAAAATATTATCATTATTTAAATATTCCTAGCATGCTTATAAATCATCTAACTATATAAATAAAAATGAATGTTCGTATTTTGTCCTTAATGCCTTCTTAAACCATGATGAAACTCTTTGAAAAAAAAATTTTTTTTTGCGTCAAAATCCTTCACAGGTCCTTAACCTTTTTAAAAAATAGCAATAACATACAAGACTTTACAAATCTGACTGTTAAATACAGAAATAAGTACATTAAAACAAAAAATAAATAAAATTAAAATGTCAATACTGGCAATTTCTATCTTTTACAATATTGGCATTATTCTCGCGGCGTAAGTGTAACTGCGTTTCTTTCTCATAATTTGAGATGGATCAGTACAAGTTTGTAAGGAGCCTTATACAGGTGCATTTTATATACGGTGTTCACAAAATGAAGTGTCGCAGTAAATCTTCAGTTATATACGTTCTCCACCGAAATCAATCGTGGCCGTAAACCTTTGGAACTTATAAAAAAATTTGTTGTTGTTTATCTTACTGCCGTATTTCATTGCGGCTCTACAGTTGGGCTCACCATATTGTTTACAAATTTACTTGAAAAGGGTTTGTGGTTTATGAAGGCAGTTTTAATTAATTCTGATATCGCTTTGTAAAAAAGTATGTGAGAAATATCTGTTGAAGAATAGCGAATACATGAATGTATGAGCTTGCTACATTTTTAATAAACAATATTTAATATATAATACTAGCATTGCCCGCGGCTCTGCCCGCGATCAATTTACCAAAAACCAAATAAAATACCGCTATTAGTATTTTTTTCAAGATAAGCTATTTTTAATAGTTTTTGGCTTATTTATTAAGTTACCTTGCTAAAATATATATAGTATTATCGTGGTTTTATTCTAATCAGTTTTTTTATTTTTTCTCAGAAATGAGATATTTTCCCACAGTAAAAAGTATTCTATATGTTGACCCGGATAACCAGCTATGACCATACCAAATTTCATTAAAATCCCTCCAGTAGTTTTTCTGTGATGCGGTAACAGACAGATAGAAATAAATTCGAAAAATTATAGTTTTGGCTTCTGTATCGATAACAATGTTTATTTCAATAAGATTTTCCAAAAAATATTTAATGTACAGATTCGACTTAGTTAGAATTTTATTATATGTATACTCGTAGATTACGTATAAAAAGGACACATTTTTTACGGGTCCATGAGGTTCACCGTATTGTTTACGACTTAAGAAATTTAATAGAAATTAAATAATAACAACTCGCTAGCACAAAAAGTGGTAAAATTTTAAAATATTTTTAATATCTCGATGGAATTTTTCATATAGGCTTACAAAAGTTTTATTTATACTACATATTTTTCATCAACTTTTTTCATGAAATAAATTGCAATCATACATACATAAAAAATCATAAATACATTTAATAAAATTGTAAGTAAGCCGAATCTGTACATTAAATATTTTTTGGAAAATCTTATCGAAATAAACATTATTATCGATACAGATGCCGAGAGCCGAATGCATAGTTTTTAGAATTTCTGTCTGTCTGTTACCGCATCACAGAAAAACCACTAGAGGTATTTTGATAAAATTTAGTATGGAGATAACTGGTTATCCGGGTCAACATATAGGATACTTTTTAAAGCGAGAAAATATCTCAATACTGAGAAAAATTACAAAAACTGCAATGTAAGAGTATGCTAATATTCTGTAAAACCTAAGTTTTTGGCCATCTGAACGCCAGCGGAGCCGCGGGCAATGCTAGTGAGTATATAAATGTAGAAGAGAGAGAGAGATTACAAGATAAAATATTTTGAAAAGAGTAAGTCATATTCAATATCCCAATAAATACTCGTAAAATACTGTAGATCTAAAACTAAATAGACAAACTTTAACGAGAAAAAAGTCTTGCTTAAGAAAGAGCGTATTAGTTTCTAATTTCAATGATAATAAGGAGTAATAAAGAGCACGTAAATAATAAAATAAAAAATATTTCTCTTGTTAAATGAAAAAGTAAATGCCTCGTTTAACACCGCATCGTTAAAACTCTACATACATGTAGCGATAAATTATTTCCGAGGTATAGTACCAGGTTATAGTTCAATTTTGAATTTTATTTCTTACGTCGTTAAGATTGTTTTACAATACCATAATTTCGGTCTTATGGGCCGTGAAGCGAACGGCTTTCTTCGAAGCTTTTATATGAAACAAGAGCTGCTTGTATATTGCTTAGAACATTGGTCAATCTAAAAAAAGTCAATATTAGTTTCAATAGAAAACATATTTTCAAACATTCTAAATAACCTATTCATCTGATTAAAAATTCTTTTTAACAAAAATTATTTTAACAAAAATTTAAAGATTTTTGTTAGAAATATTCTTTAAACTTTAATATTTGCTTTCATATTAAAAAAAATATTAAACATACTAATGACTCGAGCTATTATATAATACTAGCGACTCAACCTCGCTCCGCTCAGGTTCGTCCCTGGGGTGGGGTCTGGGAGGACCACCCTTATCCTTATCACTTAGGGGTATGAAAAATAGATAGTAGCCGATTCTCAGACCTACTGAATACGCATATAAAATTTGGTAAAAATCGGTAAAGCCTTTTCGGAGGAGTACGGTAACAAACATTGTGACATGGAAATTTTATATATAAGATAAGCTAATAAGTAGCTATAGATCTACAAAAACATACAGTACTACATACAGACAATGTATTATGATATTACGAGCACGTAAGTTATTAAACAACTAGCGACTCTATATATAACGATACTATTAGGGGATTATTTAAATGGACATATTTTTTTTAATTATGAACTGATTGAAACGAAACAAACACTAAGTATTACTTGAAGGTTAACACAATACAAAATTAAGGTGATTCTGAAATTAGCACGCACAAACGGACAGATAAAAATTTTAAACATCATTGTTTTGTGTTCTATTGCGTTAAAAAAGACCCCCAATAAAGTTTTTTCTCAAATATCTTCCATGTACAGACAGCGATCAGTTACTTTTATTATATATATATATATATATATATATATAGATTTTTTGATTTCTTGGAAAATAGTTATCCTAATGTTTAAAAGTTTCACAGATTTCAAATATGAGACATAGATATGAGACAACAACAAGCAGCAGACACATATATTGAATTTTAAGCACGCTAAACCTTTCAAAGCTCCTTAACATTTATTTGTATTTTAATGAGCATTAAGTGAAATGGTATAATATATACAATACAATATACAAAATTCACATACACCACGCGTTACCGAATATTCTATCCGCAAGTGACATATGAATCAAAAGTGGTTCAGGTTTTTCTGAAATAAGCGTATATAAACAGGCAAACAGAATATATTATTAACGGTGGATTCGGTTTTGGTATATTCCATATAATAAAACAAGTTCAATATAGGGTAGCTAAATGACTGACAGACACTTTAATTTTATGTAATATAGTTATACATGAACTAAGTAGTAAGCAGCTAGAGGTATCACTTGACAGTGGTAGTCTTGGGATAACGCGCTTACTTGGGTAAACAAGTGAATGTAGGTTCAAATCCTGGGTCTTCCAAATCTGATATTTTCATGTAAGATTCATTTTTAACATGATCACTACTTGTTTTACTATGGAGAAAAACATCGTGAGGAAACCTGCATGTCTGAGAGAACCTAGCAAGTTTTCGAAAGACATGTGAAGTCCGCCAACCCACACTTGGCCAGCGTGGTGGTCTATGGCCTGATCCTCCTCGTATTGGAGTTAAGACCATGTCCAGCTGTGGGACGTTAAAATGGACTGAATAAAAAGCATACAGCAATCTCAGTGCCAAAATAAATAAAATAATATATACTTCAAGGAATAATGAAATGCACATAAAAACAAAAGAAACATGATAGAATGAGGGCGATATTAATATCTGCTGCGGCGGAAACGCATTAATATATAATGAAAAATAAACAGGGCTTGAAGGAAATATTTATATGAATACTTCTATATAAATCAAAACGTACATATTTAATAACATTCATTTATTACGTTGATTTTATAATAAATTCATTTTAATTGGCTTTTACAGATATTTCCTTGCTAATGTATGTATGGCGAAACAGAAACGACAACATTGATATTATACATATATATGTAGATGCTAGAATATTCTAGCAGTACTTCTAATGGAAACTGATAAGCTAAAATCCGCAGTACGTTTAAAATATCGTACACAAATGTATGTACAGATATCATAGAAAATAACTAATAGATAACTTTATAAAAATCTCATACTCATATACTATAACTTGTTCAGCCTAATCGAAACAAACTCCCATCATAAACCAGTTGCTGACGTCTAACATGATACCCATGTCGTAATTTAAGTTAAATTAAAACCTTAGAGCGGCTACCTAATACGTGTTTATTTTTCAAGCTAAACCTATTTCTGTACTTAATTAAAGGTTTTAAAATTTTAGTCCAATTGATATTGTTCGTGACACCACCTCTGCGGTTTCGCGCAGATCAGTTCCATGTTGAAATCCTGTCTCTAGATTGACAGTTGTGGTGAAATTTATGTGATTTACGCTAACAGCTGGTAATAGTGTTGTATTAATTACAATCATACTTCACTACAATAATAGTATAACTTATAATATCTTCATCCTACGGCTTTGTATGTCTGTCTTTCGGAATGTTTCCTTTGTTCTAGTTTAACCCATTTAAGGTTTAGTACCCAGTTAGGTACTTTATGACAATATATTATGTATGTATGTACGTTATTGAGTAACAAATATCCAGATAAATAAACACAGTTTTTAAATTAAATTTTTAGACTTGCAAACTAAAATATTTGACTATTGAAATTAATTGATTGTACTACTTTTGTATGATTATAATTCGATATTCGACTCGTAGAAAATTCGAACAACGTTGCGCCAAAAGGGAAGGAAAAGAAAGAGTAGGTTTTTCTTTTCAAACTAAAAGTACAGACCTTTTACTGTTATTTAATTTATTTATCTATGTGACATCAGCTTAACTACTAACACTAACACGTTAGCATTTGGGTAACTTAGAAGGGACAAGTGTTTCAGTTCACTGTGGTCACGCTCAGGTGCTGGAACTGTGTCGAGCTTAGCCTCTGTCTCCCACTGACATCTATAATGAATTTACCTACGTTACAGCCAGACAGAAATTAAAATATTACATTTTACTTCATTCTATTGATGATTTTAGATTGTTTTCTGAGAATCAATTAAAAAGTGAAGGGCAAAAACATAGCCATATTATAATTAGAGCGTTCAACGTCTAGACAATAATATTGTTATACATAAAATATTACAATTACTGAAGCAAATACCTTAAATATTTTTTTAAACTATGTATATAAGGTGGAATTTTGTGAAACATTTTCACTGAAAATATTTGGAATAATTGAATTATTTGAGTACATTATTAAAAAAAAGTGCAGCAAAGTCGTTGACAACAGCAAGTCTTTTGCCTCCCATAATATTAAATATACATTTCCCAGTCCACGAAAAGAATTCTTGGATGTTATCGCATATTTTTCTCTACAAGTATGCGTCGTTATATAAATTTATGATAAAAAGTTTTTCAGGGCTCGTTTCAGAGTTAAATGTATGGAAGATGACTCTAATTTATACACGAGAGTTGGAAAGTTTAAAATAATGCAAACTAAATTGTACTTGTTGTCAGAGAATTGCCAATAATGACAAAGAAATTGTGCATAATAAGTTTGAATATACAAATTCTGTTCGTCTGTATGTTTGAACATAACTATCATAGACAGGCATTTATTTTTATATTTTTTTTCTTAATATTTTTTTTAAATACATAATATTATTAGAATCGGTCCAGCTGTTCTCTAGCAATGTGTTTAATTACAGTACACGTGTTCGCTATATGAAATGTTTAATGAGTTTTTAAGCTGCACTTACTGCTAGTTTGTGGTAGTTTTAACTATTTATAGTTTATATTTTTGACATGTGTAGAAAAATAATATTATATATATATATATATATATATATATATATATATATATATATATATATATATAATTACCTTTGCAGTAAATAAAATAAGACCGTTTGGGCGTCCCATGATATGTGCCATTTTTATCACTACGCGTCATAGGTTTGATTTCCTTTATAAGAAATAATTTGATGCCAAAACGATATAATTAAGATTATAAGCAAGGATATGAGAAGATTACAGGATAGAATGATAAAAATTTCTGTTATTTTGAGGGTGAGTGTTATTTTGAGGGTGAGTGCTGAATAAAATATTTTGAATTTGTTAAAAATGATTCATACATGAGAATATCAGAAGTGCAGACCCGGGATTAGAACCCTTTTCACTTGGTTCCCAAAGCAAACGCATTACCGTTGTTCTTATACTACCTTCTACTTTTCTGCATATTTAATTTTATATGACATTTCTGTAAGAGATTTTACTAAGCGTAATAAAATACATAACTGTATATATTATTAAAAAATGTAACAAGTAACATACTCTTTACTCAGCAAAATATGTTTATTATGAATAGGTATATTTAAATCGAATTTAACCCATCATTTGGCTCTACCAACTTTATCTCTTTGCTTGGTAACATATGGCTATTATAAGAGCTCCTAATTTTAAGCTCTCAATGTGTACATAAAAACATTTATTTACAAAATTTTCTAACAAAAGTTAATAATTAGTTTCAATACTTAGGTACGTTTCATATTTATATTTGACGCTTAGTATGGAAAATGAAATGGATAGATATACATAAGTATGATGAGTTTTATACATCCTTACTTGAAGAGAAATGATTGATCCCCCCATACACAATTCCACCCCCTCAAAGGATAATTTCAGGGATTAAAACTATCTTCGTACTAAATTTCATCTAAATCTCTTCAGCGGATTAAGCGTAAAAAGGTGACAGACAGACAAAAAGGGTTACTTCCGCATTAATAATATTAGTATGGATAAGGTTAATTGTAGTCCTGAGAGCTTTGCAAACAATAAAATCTTAACAAATTCAACAATGTTCATCTCAAACTAAAATGAAATCTAAAATAGGTCCAAGAACGTTAGCATTGTGTATTCTACGTGTATTATCTGAGGTAAGTGTGAAACTACAAAACGTAATGTACCGTGTAATCGCTCCTAAATTATTAATGCTCGAGGGATGCGTATATTACAGCTAGCCCCGCCCTCTGATTTCCCTACATTTTGGGATGACGTTGGATGGTAAAGGACGATTTAGGTTATTCACATGTAAAATTTTATGAGCACAAGCCTTTTAATGAAATTTTGCTCGTTAACTTCTAAGTACATTAAGAAAACTCTATATATAAAGAGTTTTGTCCAGACCAATTCATCATCGTCACCAGCCATATTTTGATATTCGAGCAAGTGTTTAGTTTTACGACGGTTAAATACTATAGATATATTTTTTTCATCAAATTGATGATATATTTTTAATTTTTATAATCCATTATTATTAATAGTAAAGAAAATCAGGTTTGTCATAATATTATTTTTTTGTTGCCATGTACATAGTTACTGGTATATTCTATTTCATTTTAATTTCATTTTTGTTCACTAATGTAAAATAATACTAATTAGTGATTTATATCGTATTCTCATTAGAATGCCGTATTGCTTTTAATTAGGGCATCATTAAGTCTAGATCTTTCTTTTGTCATATTATGTATCTACTAATGAATGCTCTGCTAGCGACTTATATTATAAATAAAATAAAAATAACCTTTACTAATATTATAACTAATATAAAAATGTGTTGATTGGACAATTTTTTATGCCGCACCGTTACATGTTATAACATGTTGACCTGATTATTTACATAGGGATAGATTATGCGTATATGAGATGCTACAAAATATGTGGACGATGTGCAAAATGTATTAAAGCCTTCGTCGTAGCGAGGATGATGATATTATTACAAAAACAAAACTAATTAAAAAGATAAACGATAAAACCTTAGAAATATACAAACAAAAATTTCGAAACGTGACCTCGGCTAAAAGCTTATATAGCAAGTCAATAAAAAGTCTCATTTCGTGAGAGTAAAATAAAAGATATAGGCAGGAACATATCACAGCGGAGTTTGTTCAAGAGCTCAATATAGATCGAGGGAATTGGGAAGCAAATTCGGTGATAGGGCGATAAATCTCCAAGATTCCCAATATCAGCGACGGAATAAACCCCCGCCTGCAAACATTTGTACTTATATCGAAAAAGAATTAGTACTCGGATACTCTACGTATATACTATTGTATAGAAGTTAGGCTTTGTTTTGTTATGTCTACTCATAATTTTTTTTTTTTTGATAATATTATCTAAAAAATAATATCATATTATTGAAGTATGGTATCATAAAAAAATTTTTAATCAGACATTAGCTAACCAGTGTTTAATATCAATAATACCTTTAAAACATTATGATAATAACTACGGAAATAAAAATGATAACTTTCAAAATATTCACTTCCATTCTAAATGATAAAAAATATATACAGTCGAATTGAGAACCACCTCATTTTTTCGAAAACGGTTAAAAAATAAAATTTGCCACTCGAAAGTAATAAGCTGCGCCATGTCTATCTTAACAGTGAGAAAATCATTTATTGATAACGCTAATTATTAAGAAAAAACCTACGAAATAGTACATTGTAAGATGCTTATTCTACTAACCGTAAAATTGCTTAGTATGGTACTTATTAGTATCTTAGATTTACGCGGATATTTGACGTTTTAAATAAAACTATTTCTTCGGTTCCGCACATGATCACTGGAAAGCCTAAAGTTTTAGACTTCTCAAAGGTCATTATATACATTTTACAGACATAACTTCGAAATGTGTAACCTTAACTCTATAAAAATACAATTATATAATATATAAATATAAGAACGTTAGTCTCTATCTTGACCATGACTGCTGTATAGTATTCGAGACGTCCAGAACCAAAAATTAAAATAAATCCGCGAAATAATCCAAAAAGATAGTTTTATTTAGTATGGTAAAGTTGTAGTTTAATTTGCCAAATTAATAAAACAACAAAATTTAAGTTTACAATGCCGCGTGCCAATGTAACACGAAATAAATGAAAATTTTGGCTTTGAATATTAAACGCGAATACTGCTTTATAATAGTTAAGAGTTTGTCCCCGAAACAAGACGGCGCTTAAATTCTCATACATTTATATTTATCATAATTCTCGTAGTAAAAGGAATATATCTTAAGGAAACTAGAATATTTCGAAGAAGAGCTTTCGAAAGTTACCGTACTCGCTAGAATGCTAGTACAAGATTGTTGTAAATAAAGCTTCATTTTAATTTCATTATTATACTCGTAACTTTACGCGTAACAAATTTAAAATTAGTTATTACTTAATCTATAGGTACATATAATTAAATTGTAACTAAGCCGAATCTGTACACTAAATATTTTTTGGAAAATCTCATTGAAATATACATTATTATCGATACAGAGGCCGAAACTATAGTTTTAAGAATTTTTGTCTGTCTGTCTGTTACTGCATTACAGAAAAACCAATGGAGGGATTTTGATGAAATTGAGTATGGTGATAGCTGGTTATCCGGGTCAACATATACAGAATACTTTTTACCGCGGGAAAAACTGCAATGTAAGAGTATACTAATATGTAAAACCTAAGAATATGGTTTTTGGCAATGCTAGTTAGATACAAAAAGCTAAGTTTATAATTTCGCATTTAAATAATAATTTTGACGTCTTCTGAGATGAATAATCAAAATCGTTAATACATAGCTTATGGTACATTTAAATTATAAAAAGTACTATTACTTATATTTCAAACTAGCGACTCACCCTTGTTCCGCTCGGAACCGTCCCTCGTTACGTTTTAACGTTTAGTAGGGATTTCTTAGAGATTACATATTTTCCAGCAGTAAAAATTATAATATGTTGACACGAATAACCAGCTATCAGTCCAGTGGTTTTCTCACTGCGTTCCCAGACAGACAGACAAACAGACAGACAAAAATTCTAAAAACTATAGATTCGGCCTCTGTATCGATAATGACTATTTCAATAAGATTTTCCAAAAAATATTTAATGTAGAGATCGACTCAGAATTTTATTATATGTATAGATTTAATGTTTCGAATTATTCACTCAGAGACAAAAAAATATGTTATATCCTGTATTATTTCATTTGATATGTAGTAGTACGAGAATAAAAGAGAAAACTATTTTCGAGAAAAAAACAATGTACTTTAGTCGAACTTTTAACATACAAGGTCCTACAATGTAACTATAAGCTCAAGTGAAGCTTTTTGGTACTATTACGTATTTTGAATTCAGCCATTAACATTAATTATTAAATATCATTGCTATGAAAAATGTTGAATATTCATTGCTGCACCAAAATGGTATAAGCACAAAGCCTCTTTTAGATGTACATAATTTAAAACACGGTAAACGGTCGCCTCTAAAGTTGCGAACAATGTTTGTTCCCTTGAGTTCTGGTGTAGTTACCTTTTCTTTACTTCACTACTAAAACATTAAAAGTATGACGATTATTCTTATACGTCGTGACCTGGTCGCGGTATATCAGAATACTCGTACATGAATAAAATTTCTTTTAAATTAGCACTGACATAGTAATATGAACATCTATTTAACACAGATTATATATTAATAGAGCGGGTTCTTAAGTCATCTGAAAGTCAGTTGATGATATTATTTTGTCTACGTAGATAGAGTATACAAATATACGTAGATAGAGTATACAAATATACTCTTTGCAGATACGAGTGAGAGTGATGGGCTATTTTTACCATCGTTACACGTGAGCGGAAAGGCTGAAAATTGGTATTACTAAAGTAAAAACTTGTTGACCCATACAAATTTTTCGCAGGTTTAGCTTCTCCCTATTTACGAAGGGGTATATATGCAAATACATGTGAGTTTTAAGGTACTATTAACAAAAAAATTTTTTTACAAAAATATTTATTTTTAAACCATTATTTCTTCTTCATCATTACCATTTCTACATTCAATTATCAATTTTCATGTAGAGTATTAAAGGAGATTATGACATATAGACAAAAAAAACTTTGAGAAATAATAAATATGATATCTCTTAATGATTTCGAAGAACTTAATATGCATATATGTTAAGCTTTTAAGTTTTATATAATTTAAGTTTTATGAAAACATTTTCTAATGCTAAAAAATTATAAGCTTCGAACAAGCTCATCATGTTTTTATAGTTTATGAAGGGATTTAATTCTAAGCAAGGCTTTTGTACATAATATTATTTATCAATATATACTTTATTATGTATGGACTGTGTAATATCATGTTACTTTTATTTTAATTTACACTCAAATAAAATATAAATATGTGCATATGTGAAATACAAATATATGTGAGATTTTGAATAGTGAATACGCCTTCAACAGCTTAAATAAATTGATTGGGTTACTGCTCTCAAAATCTTACGCCTATCATCGCTAAAGTGAAGCTGTAACCGATAACAAGATTTGTTCCAAAATCAATTCGTATTGAAGCATCACAAGTGAAACTTATAATCACAATCTAATTTGATTATTTGATGCAAAATGGCATGTACATTAAACGTATATTACTTTCTAATTTTCGAGAGAAGGGAGTTTGATTTTCAGAAGAGCCTAATATTTAAATTAAAGTGTCATGAATAGTCAGGCTGATTTAGAATTAATAATAAACGATCAAAGAGATTTAAAAAAACGACATTGTAGTGTCTAAGACCATTTTTCATCATATTTGACGACATGTCTGGCTCAGTTTGTAGTGCCAGCTTGTTGTACTTGCTGTGTCAGCAGACGCGGGTTCGAGTCCCGCTGGGGGCATTCATTTGTGTGAAGAGCACGAATGTACTCCAGTAATTGTTGTTTATATTTATAATATATATGTATTTAAAGTTACATATGTATAGAGTGTTAACTATCTGGTATCCATAACACAAGCCTCGTAGCTTACCATTTATGGAACTAGATGTTGCTGTGTGTTAATGTCACAACATACATATTTATTGTTATGATGTCACTTAAGTACAAATTACATAAGTATGCCAGGTTTTAGCTCAATAATTATTAGATATCAGCAAATGCTTGTAAAATTGATTACAAATTTTGAACTGCATAGACACAGCTGAGAAGCAACTTTTACAAAAAGTTGTGGAAATACAATGTTTCTCTCAAAATTATTTACAGAATATGGAAGATTGTATGGATATTATAAAATGCACATCCAATTACTTAATTGTTCCAGAAAGAGGGTAATTATTATCAATTACATATACATACATGTAGTGGTAGCTCAGTGGTAACGCGCTTGCTTGAGTAACCTAGTGAAGCGCGTTCAAACCCGGATCTCGTACCTCTGATATTTTTTATGTGTAAATCATTCCCAAAATCATTACCACTTATCTTACGGTGAAGAAAAACATCGTGAGGAAACCTAGATGTCTGAGAAAACTTAAAAAGTTTTCGAAAGACATGTGAAGTCCACCAACCTGCACTTGGCTAGCTTGGTGACTATGGCCTAATTCCCCTGGTATTAAAGGGAGGTTCATGCCCAGTAGTGGGACGTTAAAAAGGGTTAAATATATACATATATTTGTATATGTAATGTGAACTAGAATATCCTTAAAAAAGTGTAAATATTTTTTTAACTCCCTAATTTGCTCGATATATCGCTAAATAAACTTTTTTAACTTAAGCTTTCCAGTTGACTTTTCGATCGTATCATAATACTCAAGTAGCTTAACACTCGTGCGTTTACAACTTCCTTATTAAACGTAAAAGGAACCTTTGTAAGAATAAACCGTAACCTCTTAAGTAGGGCAAATCAATCATCCCTAATTTGACGCGGTGAAAACACTCTCACATATTGACATAGATCAAAGGGCTGCATTAGGGAGATGCGAAACAAAAAGCTACTTAGCCACAGTTGCTTATCGTTCTATAATATTTACATATAGAAAATATGTACATTATGTATATGGAATTATGAGATTTGTGAGTATTTTCGTTGATGCAGACTCAAAGTACATAACAGTACTATAAACTCCAATATATTAGCTAACTGTTATAACAATAGTTATATAACATAAGATTAAGTATATATAACTGTTATATAACATATTTATTTTATACTAGCAAGGCCCGCGGCTCCACCCGCGTTTAGATGACCAAAAATCAAATTCTTAGGTTTTACATATTAGTGTACTCTTACATGTTAGTGTACATTGCAGTTTTTGTATTTTTTCTCAGAAATGAGATATTTTCCCGCGGTAAAAAGTATCCTTCCTATATGTTGACCCGGATAACCAGCTATCACCAAACCAAATTTCATCAAAATCCCTCCAGTGGTTTTTCTGTGATGCGGTAACAGACAGACAGACAGACAAAAATTCTAAAAACTATAGATTCGGCTTCTGTATCTAAAATAATGTCTATTTAATAAGATTTTCCAAAAAATATTTAATGTACAGATTCGGCTTAGTTACAATTTTATTATATGTATAGATAACTGGCAGGCATTGGTTATATATAATATATAAATGTGGTCCACAATTTACTTAAATGAACGTATGCCCAAAAACATTTTTTTCAAACAAAACTATAATGAAATGTTACAAAATGGTGTTTTATTGCGCTCGGTACTCGGAAAATTATAATAAATTAGCTCAATCAACTTGGTTCAGATTTAACTATGCAATAGTAATTCTAACAATCTCATAATAATTATAAGTTATATTTTAATAGCGATTGATTCTCGCGTGTAATATTATATGGTTTTTGCAATTCAAATCCAGTTTTTTTTATTTAATGTTTGTATTTCAGAAATATATTTGCTGTTTGCCATAAACTCTACCAGCATTTTAAAATTTCTTAAATTTAACTCAATCTTGAAAAGAATTGCCAAAAGAAAATAAGCAGAACTATACTTGTTTTCTTTAACTTTTTTAGATAAAATTGCAAGTAAAAAATATATAAATTTTAATATTCAACATTGAAAGAGCCTGAAGGTGACCACATAATTCGCAGCGTGTACTATCTTCTAAACTTAGCTAGCAGCCTTAAGAACAAAAAACGTCTTTATTTTTTTAAATATAGCAATATGGCTTAAAATCTGTACATTAAATATTTTTTGGAAAATCTTATTGAAATAGACATTATTATCGATACAGAGACCGAATCTATAGTTTTTAGAATTTTTGTCTTGTTATCTGTTACCGCATCACAGAAAAACCACTGGAGGGATTTTGATATAATTTGGTATGGTAATAGCTGGTTATCCGGGTCAACATATAGAATACTTTTTACCGTGGGAAAATATCTCATTTTTAAGAAAAAATACAAAAACTGCAATATAAGAGTATACTAATATGTAAAACCTAAGAATTTGGTGTTTGGTCATCTGAACGCGGGCTAAGCCGCGGGCAATGCTTGTATATAATAAAAGGTTTTTGAACGTGCGTGAAAAAATGAATAATATAACTAATATTGTGATGACCGCGAACATTATAAATGTATTTATAAAAACGATGTATTACAAAATCTTGACGATTACTTACGTAAATGTGTCGATAGTAAAAAAAAATCATCAAATAATAAGTAACGTAGCAAATAGCAAAATCTGAAACAATCAATAACCCGGTAAAAGAACAACGTACGTGTTTAATAAATGTGCGCGCCCAGTTTCATAAACTCCTATCCCGAGGCGTTTTAATAACATAAAGTTGCGTTGTTATAAAGAAAATATAAAAACAGCTATTACGAGTGGAATGATGAGTGAACAATTTGCGAACAACAAAAGGCCCTCGTTTTAAACGACATCGCTGATCAATTCGAATCAGTTCTAAATTATGAAGCGTGCAAATTTAATGAGAATTAAATTTATTTTCTGTTTTTTTTTTTATGGTGAATCGAGATGAAAAGATTCACGCCATGGATTCTTTCTGGTGGTTATATATATAAATGTTTTTTTATCGGTAGGAATGTTTTGACAGCTTGAAACATGATTGGTATGCATTATGCATGAGTGCGAAATCTGGCTAATAATACTAAATTATAATATATATAACGTAAATAGGTATTTTTATAATATTAACACATGTAATAAGGATGCAATTCAACATTGAAAAATGGTCTAGAAATTTTATGTTCGTCTAGAAAATCGATTCTAGGACATTTACAAAGACCTACGTACAAAATTAGACAATATTAGAGTAATAAATCCCACATTATTCGATTAAACCACCCATGCCATCTATCTGATGGTAGGATGTGTGTATTGTGCATACAACGCTTCACTATACTTTTATCGCAATGATTAGTTTAAATTACGTAAAGTTTTAAACATAATTTTTTGTATATTATATAAAGAGCGATTATAAATAATATGAAGCAGGTTACTTAAGGAATTCTCTAAAACAACATCCCAAGAAAATTACTAGATAAAACAAGGTACGCCATAACTTGCACTAAAACTAGGGCATACCGTCTTAATTCAGCTCCTTTCAGAAGGTGTGATTTAGTTCGCAGGAACACTATTTATTACAACTTGCGTACAGGACCTACAGAATTCGGATAAACGGCACTGAGTTACCGCCTCAATTAAAATGCAGGGTATGCGGTAACAAATTGCGCCTTAGCTTGTGCTTTGTTCGAGATGATTTTGGGCGAGCATTTGACTAATTCGATCGTTTAGATTCGCAGATGTTTTGGTTGGATTGAATTTGTTGCGTGACTGTTGCGGACGGAAATACTGTTGATTTTGAAACCCACTGTTTATAGATTTATAGAGATTTTAAGGAATAGATATAATTTTGTTTAAAATAGATAAATAAATTATTTACAATGTACTGTACTCTCTGAATAAAGGCTACTTTGTTTTTATTTTGTTTTAGTATTAGGCGCAACTACTTGAAAATTACTTTATATCAGTATTTCATCCTTATTGTTTTTTGAAATTTATATACAACCACAGTTTAGAAATAACTTATTTATAAAATCACAAAAATGCCATAATAATTGGCATAATATAGTACACGTAGCAAACCCAAAAAAATTAGTGCTTTCTTCGAACGACCTCAGTTAAATTTACAAAACATACTAGTGCGCGATTCTCACTTCGCTTAGGTACGGCCTTTGGTCCCTATCTTATATTCATAAAATACGCCAATTCGTTGTGCTGTTGCTATGTGAAAGAATAATAAGCCATGCACACAGATTTTCGCATTTTAATCACACTACTAATATTTATTTATTGACGACACGTTTGGCTCAGTGTGTAGTGACCCTACTTGCTGTGTCAGCGGTCGCGGGTTCGAGTCCCGCTGGGGGCATTCATTGTGTGATGAGGACGAATGCTTGTACTCCAGTCATGGGTGTTTATATTAATATTATGTATGTATTTAAAATTTATATATGTGTAGTGTATCAACTATCTGGTATCCATAACACAAGCCTCGTAGCTTACCGTGGAACTAGATGGTGCTGTGTGTTAATGTTCCAACATATTTATTTATATTTATTTATTTGTATGTAGGTGTGAATGTTTGTTACTTCTTTACATTGAAACATTGCCAAAATGAGACGCTATTATATTAAAAGAAAAGTCGATGTTTTGTGTCAAGTCGTAAAATAGCACTTATGACGTATCCGAGCGAAACAAGGGTAATTCACTACTACAATACACTAGTACATAAAGATAAATAAAATTGAACTGCTGTGTGTAATGTCAAAATAACAGCTCTAAACTAAATACATATGAAAGTATATAGGGTACTTATAACAAAAAAAAAATAAAAAAAATTGTCTGTCAATCTGTATATCTGTCTGTTTATTCCGGCAAATCTCCGAAATGGCTGGATCGATTTTGATGGGACTTTCACTGGAAGATAGCTGATGTTATAAGGAGTAACTAAAGCTCCTTTATTTTAGAAAAAGAATTAGGGTTTCCCTCAAATAAATTAAAATGTACCTAGGATACATCCGAGCAAAGCGAGGGTAAGTTGCTAGCTTAAAATAAAGGTATACAACGATTTCAGAAGTAGCACATACTCGTAAGTTATTTTTAACTGCTATACAAAATTTTTTCTTCACTACCTGCTAACTGCATTGGGATGAGTTCAAAGACTTGATGCGAGCTTCTGAAACAGAATAATGCAACAAAATTGTACCTTCATCCCGTGTGGAGCTGAAAATGGCAGTAAAATTTAAGTTCAGCTGAAATACTTCCAGTATAGAAAAGCTAGCATTTTATATTGAAGCTTTTACTATTACAAGTATGTTAGTTTTTCCGGATAATCTTATGATGATATGTTTTACGTGTATGTTTATTTTTTTAATTTTTTAATATTATATTTGGATTCTATATGGATGGATATCTAATATTATATTGATTTTTTTTTAATTTTCTAATATGATTTTGGATTTCTGGATATATAGATGTATAGATGTTTGTTACTCTTTCACGCAAAAACTACTGAATAGATTTCAATGAAACCTTACAATAATATAGCTCATACATCAAAATAACACATAAGCCACTTTTTATCCAGGAAAAATGTACGGTTCTCGTGGAATTATTATATTCTTAAATATACTCTTTAAGAAAGACAAATGTATGTATGTAGTATACATACACTATATTCAACTATATTTTTAAATTTACCTTTTTTAATTAGTTTATACTATTATAATTTATTGTTAAGTAAAAAATCTTTATTTGTTTTATCAAATATCATTTATGCAATCTAAGCACTAACTTAGCCAAGTGGTAGAACATAAGTACGGCAGAACTTAGTTAGCATTCTGTTACTACGTGATGATATACATGTATACATACATTGTATTAAGACTTAGTGAACTTTAACGTTAAGTTATCTTAGAAATATTTAGAGTTTCAGAATATTGAAACACATTGCTTCATTTAAATTTCGACTAATTTACATTAATAGGGTTTTATTCCAGGCTTAAATAAACTACTAAAATGATTAAAATCAATGCTAGAAGTTAATATTGGTTTCGAGGTCGTGAGTTCAATTCCTGGATGGGTTAAACTTTTATATTGTTTTCGTATTTATATGATCAATGTAATTCTACTCTCACAACTACGACTACTTTGTAAGTCAAAGTGTGTTGGAAACTATTGCAGCTATAGCTCTGCGATATATGGCACGCTAAGCTGTCCGAATTAGCTCTATCATTTATTCGCATGTTGAAACACAAAGAACAAGATCACATCCTCGTCCTTCGGTCTTGAAAGATTAGTCAGCTAAACTACCATTAGCCATAAGCTTAACATACTCGTACTTATATACGTACTTATATACAGATGGATATATTTTAATGCCGGACTTCGGTTATGAGTTTTGTGTTTCTTTGTTCTTCGTTTATGTGTTTGTTAGTTTGCCTGTCAATGCTTATAGATAGATATGCGTATTTTTGCTTATACGCCAGAATGTGACTTGTTCTAATTTTTTTAAGACCTTCTAGTTTATTTATTTAGTAATTAAACAATGGTACAGAATTAATTAGTTATACATTATACAATAATGCCGAAACAATATTAAACTGTTAATACAATAAAAACAAAGAACAGAGTAAAATAAGACATTAAAATAAAATAAACTTGTCTAAAAATTATTATTATGTTGCCACAAAAACGAATCGAGAAGAAGAATCGAGAGTGCTTAAAGCATTTACATAAGTCAAACACGGATGCATTGTATAGAAGAGGTTCCAAAACCGGGCCTTGTGGTACGGCCGATAATATATTTAAGAAATTAATCCTAGCACTAGCTATTATTACTGCTTGCATTATATTTTGACATCTTATATTAACCATTTTACCAGATTTCCATGTTTACCCAAATGATCAAATGTTACATTTATTTATTATTTAACAAAATTACATGATCAACTCGATCGAAAGCTTTTATATCAATATGTAATAAAAAATACTGTATAACATTAGTACTGTACGAGGCTTTGAACGAATGGGATATCTTTTTAAGACTAGTAAAAGATATAAGTCATAATCATAAGTAACTATAAAATCAAACTTCCGGTGACATCCATTAACTGCTGCAATTGTATCAACTCATAAATTTATACGCTTCCAGTTTGCCGTAATTAAGTAAATAAAGCCTTCCGTACACCAGGGACGAGCAAATAGAGTGGCGCGTGGGACTGAGATACAACATTAAACCGTAATTATTTTGTAATAAATAATAAAAGTATAATTTATTTTTTAAAGTCAAAATTATAACCAATTTAATTTGTTCAGGAACTCGTTTATCATATTTTAGGTGGTCAATACGGAAATAAAACTAATTTTATTTATTTATGTACCATAAAGTAAATAAATTTTATTAAAAATCCAATAAATATACACTGTAATAAACTAAAAGTAAACGTTACAGTAAACTTTCCAAAAGTCTATCAAAATTATGTTAAAAATCACATCAATATCAACGTAGCTTGATAACATAACACTCAAATGCAGGCAAAAATAGCATTTTAGTTAGATAGTTTTTATAGGATTTATTCTTATTCTGTATTCTACTTAAGCTCAGTGCAAGCGCCACGTCCACACGAGCAACGAATGTTTTATTTTTTAACACAATCTCATTTCCACGGTCGAACGCATCTGAGTGAAATATTTTCACGCGTGAGCGACTGCAGGGTGGCGCTTCCGCTTCGGTTAAATCATTGGAAAAAACTAAAATATACATTCAGTGTGTTAGTTAAAATGTTTTGTAGGTTTATTATGAATCTTATTTGTTTACTTTTAAATACTCACATGGATGCTTAATAGATACGGGAATATCCATGTTAGTATTTAAAATTTCATATTATTTTTGGCTGTGAGACATTCTCGTTGGTCTAGCGGCATGTTTGTGTGGCCGTAGATCCGAAGTTTATGGGATGTCACAGGTCGGACTGATTGTATCTAATGATTTTTTCTGTCAAGAAATTATAAGTAGCAGTCCAGGATTGAAAAGTTCACAGTGTTTTACCTTCGTACCTTGGATAGGTTTCTTTTTCTGGTCGTTTCGAGCTGTCGTCCTATTGAACCTAGAATATCTCGTGCAACTGGCTAGTCTCAATAAAATTGCAGTAGCATTATGTCATTTTCACCAGTAAAAGTAGCATTTGTGAACGATAAGTTTTAAGGCTAAAAACAATTTATCGTTCAGTTGCTATTTAAAAACCAAGTGCAAAAAATGACTACCAATAGCTGATAGATAATATATCTATAAAAGTATTATTACTGCATACTGTTATAAAAAATTACCACAATTAGTATCAAACCCACTATATTTTGATTCCAGCGACTGAGCCAAACGTCTCATCAGACATGTACGTGCGACCTAATGATGCGAGTAATAGAATCTCGTCCCTCCAAAACCAAGCAAGGGATCTCCAATTACCCGTTGCTATCGGTATGGGACAAAACGGGGACAAAAAAGGCGATAATGGTCGCACTGTAGAGGTTTTCGATTTAGATTTAGGATACAGCATCAAAAGATATTAATATAGTATGTAATATAAATAGCTTTTGCTAATTAATTCATCATATCCTAGGCCAAAAGCCTGAGTAACTGATGTTTTGACTGTTTATTTCTATAAGGACAGGTAGACACTAAGAAATGATGTCAGGAATAAAAATTGGTGGAAAAATTTACATTGTATACAATATTTACGATTTTTTTATCAAAAAAAGTAGCTGGATCTATGTGCATTGTACAAATATACATTATTTTAAAAAGTCAAGTCAGTCAGGAAAACGCTTGAATTCTGAAGTATATATGATGATATGTAGCACTTCAAGCCCAGTGGTTACATCACGGCATCCATAAATTAGTCAGGGCGAGTAATATTTTTTATTTCGAAGATATTATTCTGTCTTATACATAATATTTACTTTACTCAGAAATAGTATAGTAATTTATACTAAATGATGTTCTCGTAAGCTGGTGCACTAGTTTTAGAGATTATCTTACATACGAGTACATATGTATGTATATAGAAAAACAAAAGTTGGCACTGTAAAGTGGGTTTGTAGTGTCTTTACATATTAATTACTAAATAAATTCGTCTCACTGTCAAACAATAGACTAATAATATAATATGAACAAAAATATCTTAAAAAATCTTTATCATAATCTTCCTCAGATCAGAATAACCATCTTCATCTAGTAGCAAATAAGTTCAATACAACACAAACATTTTTCCTAAGTAGAAATATAACGCGTATCTTCTATTACGATAAAAGCTAGAAGCACTATTTTAGTTAATAAAATGTAACAAGTGTACTTAACATTTCAGAAGAATCGTAACAAGTCGTGGTCAAAGTTAATCGCATATATTTGACCGTATGACCCGGAAAATTAAATTCGGCATCGCTTCTGTTCTTAAATGTTTCTAAATCCCTTGTACAATAGGAGTCGGGTCCCATTGTATTTGTACGTACATTTCTACCTTATTCCTTAACTTTAATAGCCGATCGTTACATTCTCGTTTAGCTTGCTTTACGATCACTCCGCATCGACTTGTATCGATTTTGAATTATTTTCAAATTAACTCTCTAGCAGACGATGAAAAAATGATAATTGAAAAACTGGAGTGATATACAACATCGTTTTTATTATTACATTTGCAAATGGAAAAGGAATATTAGCACAATATTAACAACAGTATCAGAATTTTTATTCGATGAGATATTTCATTCGAGTCATTTGAAATGTATATAATGGAAACTGAATGCAGAAAAGTTTTAAATCCTCATACTTTGCTGAAAGAAACGAGTGTTTGCAAACACGAAACAGAAGACTGTAATTGTTTTACTTACTACATCAATTTGTAAGTTTATGATAGTTTGAAGCCGTTTGACTTATATTAATAGTATACTGTATAGTACAAACATTGTTACAGATGTTAAAATTCGTCGATTTCTTTATTAACATTTGTGGCTTTTCTTTCAGTCTTAGATATGTATATGTAAGATATGAAAATTTATTTATGTTAGTCAGTTTTACTCAGGCAGATAGATATTTACTCCAATAGAGTGTGAATAAAAGAGAAAGAGGTTGCTCCATATTTCCCTTGAATAAATTGTTTTACAGTAAAACAACTTTTGTTTATTTGTTCTTCTTTTTGAAAATGGAACAATCGATTAACATGATTGTTTTATTATTTTGAGATATTTTATGAGTCAATAATAGGAAAGTAATCGAACAAAGTTACTAGGAACGCCGGCAAATTGAAGTTTTGATACTACTCTATATAATACTAGCGACTTACCCTGGCTTCGCTCGGGTTCGTCCCTAACTTGATTCCTCATACAAACTTTCATCCCTATTTTCACCCCCTTAAGGAATTTCGGGATAAAAAGTCTAAATCCATGTCCTTTCCAGGGTTTCAAACTATCTTCTTACCATATTTCATCTAAATCGATTCAGTAGATCCAGAGATTACCCCCTACAACGTCACCAACTCACAAACTTTACCTCTTTATAATATTAGTATAGATATACGGTGTAACGGTGTAATTGTGTTCGCTATTCTTAAATTAATGATTCTGATGATATTTTGTGTACTTATGAGGTAACTTGATACTTGATAGCTCTTAGCTATAACTGAACACGGTAGGTGGACCTGTTGAACAGATTCATGTTTTGTTTTAATAATTTGACAAAACATTCATATTCCTCACAGAAAAACATATAATCCTATTTTATTTCCCCTGCTTATTTAGTTCACTAGTAAAGTGCTAAACTAATAAAGATATATATTAAATTAAAAAAGAATAAGTGAGATGTGAGAAATTGGTATTAATCAATTAAACTTTAAAAGCATTGTTGTCGCCCTAAATATTGGAACGAGAAATTTCAGGAACGGGCACTCAACGCGCTAATGGCGTCGCTAAAGGAAACGAAAATAATAAATTATTGACATCAGCTTCCTCCAGCATCACTCAATGCATGCGTATTTACGTATTTTTACTTTCAAAAGGTTTACTTCGAATTTTTGTAACAGCATATTAAAGTGGACGGTCCCTTCTCTTATACCGACTAAGAAGTAGCTTGAATAAGTTAAATTTATATAATTTGTAGTAAAAACTTGCGACTTACTCTTCGCTTGGATAAGTCCCGAGGTGTCTTTTGTATTTTCAATATTAACATACACTTAGCGCCATCTTTTGCCAAATTTTATTACTAAGTGTAGGCTATGCGTTATATTAACATACACTTATGCTGCACTGCATATTAACATACACTTGCACTGCGGTATATTAACATACACTTAGCGCCATCTTTTGCCAAATTTTATTACTAAGTGTAGGCTATGCGTTATATTAACATACACTTATGCTGCACTGCATATTAACATACACTTGCACTGCGGTATATTAACATACACTTAGCGCCATCTTTTGCCAAATTTTATTACTAAGTGTAGGCTATGCGTCAGATCATATCAATCTATGTACTAGATTTCATTCAAATTCATCCAGTAAAAACTTTCGCATTTGTAATAGTAGTGTGATATCGTGTATAGTCTATAG
Organism: Brenthis daphne; assembly: GCA_947093115.1. Taxonomy (NCBI): domain Eukaryota; kingdom Metazoa; phylum Arthropoda; class Insecta; order Lepidoptera; family Nymphalidae; genus Brenthis; species Brenthis daphne. The sequence goes on along the minus strand of OX352481.1, from coordinate 6,887,703 downwards.
TTGAGGCATACATCAAGAGAAATAACTTACTTTAATTTTGTTTAAGAATAAATAAATTAAAAACTTTTTGGTATGCAGCCATTTGGCATATCACCAGTGATTGAGTTTCTTTCGCCAGTTCTTCTCAGGTCTGAGGCTTCTTCTTTCCGAACTGGTAGCAGACTCATGACGTTCAGAAAAAAATTGTAATATTTTAATGCTGAATAAAATATTTTGAATTTGAATTTAAATGAGAACTGGCCACAACACAATATTTTCATTATGCTAAAATCAAATTCGTTACCATTTATTAGTCATTATTAGTTGAGTACCTAGTACATTCAGAACTAACACATTATCATTGCATCACGCATGTGAAATGATAAAACTTAAAATCAAATATGTGTGGGCTTAATTTATTATATTATTAAGCTAAGAGATTTAATTAAAATTAAAGCAGATAATATTAAATGTTCCCACATAAAGCAGGGAGCCCTGCAAAATTATAAGTGGATTACGCTTTAAATAAAGTCGTTATAAATTTTCTCGTTGCTATTTAAGGATAAAAAATACTAAATTAAAAGTTCGTTAAGATTAACAAATTTTAATACTTAATTTGAAAGGTATCAGAATATCTAACTTTATTTATACAGTATTCTTTTGTATTCATACTTAAGTATTCTTGGTACTAAATTCCCAAGCTGACTTGCTTTTATGACACGTTAGGCTCAGTTTGTAGTGACCCTACTTGCTATGTCAACGGTCGCCGGCTCAAATCCCGCTGGTTCCATTTCTTTGTGTGATGAGCACGAGTGTATGTACTCCAGTCATGGGTGTATTTAAAGTTCGACATGTATGTACATGTAATGTATCAACTATCTCGTATCCATAACACGAGCCTCGTAGCTTCCATGGAACTAGATGATGCTGTGCGTTAATGACCCAACATAATATTTATTTATTTATTTAAAATGAGATAATACTGATATATTTAAGGTAAGGCACTTACTTAACTTTAGGAGCTTAGCATCCTAGGTAAAAATGAAATAATAAACTAAGTATACAACGCGCCTGCAATTATATAGATAGCAAATTTTCGAACGCTCAAACTATCATTTCGACAGAGAGAGCTTTTGACCGAAATATCAAAATGGAAATAAAGCTTTTGGGAGCGGTCAATGAAACGGAAAGGATGGACGTGTGAAATGGAATCGACGGCCTGTGATTTATTCGAAATTTCACGTTTGTTCTATATGATGTTATTTCCTTATGTAATTTTTTAAAGTAGTGTATTATCAGATATAAAGTAGTTTTTATTTGTATTGTAAACTCTACACCATATACAGATGTACATTGTACAAATGTAGGAAAAATAAACTTTTAAATTGTCTGTAGGTACTCGAATAAGATGATGATGTTGTTATACTATAAATAAAATATTAGTGATATATATGCACCTTCACTATTAAATGAATATAGTTAAAATATTATTATCATATTCTGTATAGAAAATATTCCTAAAACAATAATCGATGAAGGATAATATTAAAAGTGACCTAGACTCGGCTCGCTACTAAAACAATTTTTATATAATACAGGACCTAAGAAACATTTGTATAAATTCAATATGTATGTCCAAAATTTTGACCAAATTGCAGCTTTTGAGTAACTCTAATCGAGAGAAATCTAATCTGTTTCATATTGAAAATACTATAAAAGAAAAAAATGCGTATAATCTGTAGACTTTATTAACACATCTAAGTTATTTTTATAATACTCTTCATAATACCTGAATTGCAAGATCGTAACAAAGTTGTTAAGCCGCAGAACTAAGTCGATATCAAAAGCAAGCATGATTAAGGCAACACGGCAGAATGTTTATACTTAAATAACAAACAAGAAACATTACTAGATACAATCTGTACGTGAAATTCATAACTTTAACTCTCAACTGTGCTTAAACTGTTCAGTGCCACTATACGTAAACAATACGTAGCTAACGATAGCTTCAGGTGAAAGGACACGCGTCGCAACTACTACAGCTTTAACAAAGGCAACGTATGAGATAACAAGGGAGAAGTAGCGGCCCCATTAGGGAGCCTTGAGGCACTCCACCGTTTAATGAACACGAGACTGCTCTTAGCGTCCGCAATTATAATAAGTACAGTTTTGTAGAATTTCATTCTTTTTGAATAAACTCCAAGGTGGGAAAGATCTCGCATTGATTTTAAGGACATTTATTCATTTATTATCAATTTTAAGAGTAACTTGAATAGGATTTTTACTTTTTTACCTATAACACTAATAAGATAAGCTTAACATTCGCACAAAGTGAATGCTAGTAGTGGCCAAATAGGTCCCATCCTAATCCATAATAAAACTACAGATATGATTGCGTCAAATAACCCTTATGCTCTTATATTGACTAACTACTTTTTGAAAAATAACCATTATCTATACAGATAAATAAAATTTATTTTGAAAGAAGTGTCTGTATGTAATGACAAAATAACCGTTTTTTACTTAATCCATATGAAATTATATACGGTACTTATGAGAAAAACACATTTTTTTTGTCTATCTGTTTGTCCAGCTAATCTCCGAACTTCTCTGACCAATAGTTGATGTTATAAGGGGTACCTTATGCTACTTTTATTTTAGAACTAGAATTACGGTTCCGGTCAAAAAAATTAAAACGTAATAGGTACGCACCCGAGCGAAGCAAGGGTGAATCGCTAGTTCAATAATAAAAATAATGTAACAACAAATTAAAATATGACAACTATAGTATACTAAAATAAGCTATATATTAATAACTATAGTATACTAAAATATAATAGTATAGTATAAGCGCGTAAACGTGTTATTAATTCATATGCTATAACATAATGTGGAGAAGGCTATTAGCATTATTATCGATAATGAAATAGATTACTATCTTCCAATCTAAGCTTTCACACATATCCTTCATTTATATTCCGAGAGCGACCTTCCTGAGGCTGTGTTCATTCGTATGTTGTTACTCGTATATGCTACGATCGAGGCCCTTGTTGATGTGCCCATAAGATATAAACTAGTTAAGACTATCGTAAAACACTCCCTGCTCGCAATCTGTTAATAGCGCATGACACTTACATGCATGGCAATAAATACATTGTGATTTAAAAAGTTTCACGTAAGTTCTTATATGATGATAGTATTTGATTCATATTAAAAAGGAAATAAACTGGTCACGAATTTAAATTAATTTAGTTGTAGTACAATAACAAGTAAAAATACAGCATAAACCTAAAGTCTGAACTGATGCTTAAAAATTATAACAATGTATGGCAAATAAAATAAAAATAATCTACAACCTTTAATAGTTCTACAAATATAATTAATCTATCATTTATCTATATTTTATATTTTAACAAAAACAAGAAGCAAATATAATAAAGACATATTTGTTTTTTTTTATAAGTAATTAGCTAAGTTTAGCTGCCTACTTGAATTATAAAATGTTAATCCTGTTGTATATATAATTAAGTATATTTATAATTTTTTTTATCTTCTATACATAATATAATAAAAGTCTGGGTCGAATCTGTACATTCAATATTTTTTGGAAAATCTTATTGAAATAATTATATTATCGATACAGCGGCCGAATCTATAGTTCTTAGAATTCTTGCCTGTCTGTCTAGGAACGCATCACCAGAAAACCACTGAACAGATTTTAATGAAGTTAGGTATGATTATAGCTGGTTATCTGGTTCAAGATATAGGATACTTTTTACTGCGGGAAAATATCTTATCTCTGAGAAATCTATACTAAAAGTTAAATCGTAACTAGGGAGTAGGCACCAACCCAGCGGAGCGAGGGTGAGTCGCTAGTGGTAAATAAAGTTAACTTTACATACTTTTAAAGGTAGGTATGTTAATCCTTATATAAAAAAATATTTCATCATCATATTGGTAATATGGTATACAGGTATAATAAAAAATGTCAATAAAAGACGACTTGTGCGTGAGGTCATCTAGGGATGCGCCTAAACGAAGCGAGGGAGCACGAACATGGAAATTTTTTTTAGTAAATGGTTTGGCCCTATGTACATAATCTCTATGCTCAATTAATCAACATCTGTATCCGTCAGAACTGTTAAAAGGCAGAATCCATTCTCATGCTTAAATAGATTCAAACTTCTGGAACAGAACTTAAACTCACTGCCATTTCATGTGCAGTTTAACACGTTTCCAACTTAACAGGTCAATGCTTCTACATAACACTTTCCTTGAATGTTTCTTTAAATAATCAAGGTCGATTTAATCACGAACCCAAATGTAATAGTGATTTGAAAACTACTTTCTCGTTCCCAAATCACAGCCACGCATTTGTTAAACCCGATGTAGGATTCACTCAGAAATCGATTTAATTACTCAGCCGCTTGAAACTAATGACTGGGAACACTTAATGTACAAATGGACCGGATTGTAATGGTAAGGATCGAGGGACAAGATCTGTGGCAGATGACTGATCTGCAGGCACTTTGGGATAGTTTAATCGTCAAATAATGAATCCTCTCCTTTAAAGATTTTTTAAATGGTTTTTACTAAAATTCAAAAATATTGCAACCGCTATGGGCCTTTGGATACGGCGACTGTTTCACGCGCTGTCGACGCGCGCTTGTCATCACAATATATTCAGACATTGTTTTATTGCCTATAGTTGAATATCATATTAATATCTAGAAGGTTTACCTCATAATACTGATATTTTTAGAAGGTTAATTAGTGTACGAGATTTTTCATTAAAACATCGTTTTTTTTAAATAATTAATATTGGAGGTGAATTATTTGATATATCTAAGCGGTATAAAAACTAAATAGATCACTACCAAATCAACATTGTGTAAAATAGGACAAAAATAATACACTTTTGCATTTACAATAATAATTGATATTATTAATATACGCTATAATCGTAATAAAGCTTAGAAGAAGCTCATATTTCATTACAAGTGTAAACACTTCACAAACGTTTTTATAAAGTTCCGAATAAAACGTATTTACTTAAACAAATTTGAATGTTCCGCGAGTAATCAGTATTCAGTGCGAGGCCGTTAAATTAACTTCGCCCATCAAAACTTAATAACGCCGATGCGCCGTTAAATGTTTAGTTTTTCCTGCTTTGCATAAAGCGAAATCCAATTACAATGTCCATTGAGATTTTGTTTGCAATACTGAGTGGATGTTGTTTTTTCTGAATCTCGACGAGCATTCGTAAATAAATATAAACGACGTTATATAATATTTTATTAAAAAAATTGTATTGAAATTTCCTTCACTATACTATCCTTTTTGTAGAATATCTATTTTTTTTTGTCAGGACATTAACACATAACACCATCTAGTTCCATGGTAAGCTACGAGGCTTGTGTTATGGATACCAGATAGTGAATACATTATACATATATAACTTTTAAAAACATACATATTATAAATATAAACACCCATGACTGGAGTGTAAATATTCGTGCTCATCACACAAATGAATGCCCCCAGCGGGACTCGAACCCGCGACCGCTGGCGCAGCAAGTAGGGTAACTACAAACTGAGCCAAACGTGTTGTCAAATCTGTTTGTTATCTTGCATCCTTTTTTAGATATAATATGGCTATATCATTTCCTAATGAATTTTCAAGTTACTAGTAAAAGCTTTCCCGGATTTTGTCGCACATTCACATACACATTTGTATATATGTATTATAACATTCGTATATACGTTGATAGCTTGTTAATTTTAAGTTAATGATAAATTTGAGTTTAATATGGATGGCTGAGTTTAAATCATGGTAAAAATAAGTACTAAGACTTGAACTACTATAGCTTTCTTCTTGAACAGTATAAATAACTTGCGACTCACCCTCGCATCGCTTTAGGTTCGTTTCTAGACAAAAATAAATCTATCCTACAGGAAACGTACATTTTCCGAAATAAAAATTAACCTATATATAATTCAGACTATAATCTATCTCTGTGCCAAATTTCATCCAGATCTATTCAGCCGTTCTCGCGTGAAACACTAACAAACATCCATCCATCCTCACAAACTTTCACATTTATAATATTAGTATGAATATGGATTTGTATGTTGGAATTTATCACGTACCTAATCTAATCACTAATTCTAAGGTTAATTTCGTGACTATAGCGACCATAATGTAACTTTATTCGATTGTGTATTTAATATTAATTATATCTTTTCCTCGGATTATTTTTATGGGCAGTGTTAGCGCAAGCTTGGAAAACCTAAAGAAACGAGTTCGAATCCCAGGTTTAGCGTTTTTTATATTCTCAAGTGCGGATCATTTTGAAATTGATACCACTCGTCTTACTCTGAAGAAAAGCAGTGTGAGAAACCTGCTTGTCTGAGAAAATGTAGCTTGTCTAAAGACTCGACAGATATGCAAAGTTCACGAAGCCACACTTGGCCAGCGTGGAGGACCGGTGTACGGCCTGATCCTTGCATGAAACAGAGGCTCGTGCTCAACGGTAGTACACTAAAAAAAGGTTGAACTTATTTTTTTATATTATAGAGTTTTACGTTTGATTTATCTTTATCTAAAAAAAGTACCAAAGATTCTTTAAGTGGAAGAATTCACAGAATCACAACTCTGCAGATTTTACCATTTTATTTGATTTGCAGTTAAATAAAAGGAACAAAATCAACATGAAACAACTAAAACAAATAACAAATTGGCTGAAGTTAGCAAACAAAAGAAAATGCACGGAGTGAAGAGTTGCATGATTAAGAGAGAGTAAAGCATTTTCCGACTAAACTTGACGCCACTCAACTTGTTAAGTTCTCCGCTGTACAATGAAACACTTTGCGTCTGGTGAAAGATAAACATCACGTTATAATAGCATTCGGGCTTTTGTGATTATTTTTTACTTTTTAAGCTCGTGGAAATATTACTGTAATGTGGACGTTTTATGTGCGGAGTGCAATTTTTGAAAATTTATATTTCTAGTTTAAATATTTTATCTTCATATTTATGCAGTCTATAGTGATCATAGCTTTGATTACCGTAAGAAGCGATTTTTAAAAAAAGTAACTAATAGTTAACCATGGTAGGACATAGGTATAGAATTAATTTAGCCCTTTATTTTTAAAAAAACATAATTTCCTCTCTATGTTTTATGTACAAAGCTTTAATTCAAGAAAATACTTAAAAAATACAAAATTATCAATTAATTAATGTTAACTGTTAAAAAATGTTTTCTTTAATTAGTTCCACCCATATCAAAAATCAGTGTGTAATTCAAGTAAAACAAGCCACAAATTCAGTTAGAAATGCAATTACTTCGAGAATCCCTTTGCAACGCAGCGTCTGCGTCTAATTGCCACTAGTCTAGTTAAATTTTAGCACGATAAGGAGTTATCTCACGAAAGATCCATCGGGTGATCAAGGAAAGTCCTATCTCCAACCCAATTACGGACAAACTTTAGTTTTCAATTACTTCACTCGGTCTATGGAACTTGATTTTCATGACCAACGCTAAGATTCATTGATTTCCGAATATATTACGCTTCCCAAAGCTTTAATTTGACTCTAAAGAATTTTTGTTTTGATTACGTAATATATTTTCAGTCTTTACTTCTCTATTTAACACTAGCGACTCACACTCGCTTCGCTCGGTTTCGTCTCTAGGTTGCTTCCCCATGCGAACCTTCATTCCTACAAAACTATTCTATGTCCTTCCCAGGGCTTTAAGCTATCTATATTAACAAATTTTATTTAAATTGGTTCAGTAGTTTCGGAGTCTGTTCAGTACAAACAAACAAGTAAAAATATTTCCTCTTTATAATATTAGTATAGACTAGGTGCTTTGTAAAAACTTTAAAATTTATCTATGTGAGTACTAAATTTTATCAAAATCCGTCCAGCAATTTTAATACGAAGGAGTAAAAAATATATATTACACGTACATTTACGAACTTTTGTCTTTATAAGAGTAGTTTGATTGAAAATACGAAAATAATACTTTCTTAGATTTACGCGAATATTTGATATTTTAAATACAACTATCGCTATATATAATATTTCGCGGATTTATTTTGATTTTTGGTTCCCGACGTTTCGAGTTCTTTACATGTCTGTAACACGTATATAACGCCTTTGAGACATCTAAAACCTTAGTCTCTTCCGTGACCATGACTAGTGATTACTGAAAAGCTTTCGAAACGTCGGGACCCAAAATAAAAAATAAATCCGCGAAACAATACGAATAGATAGTTTTATTTAAAATACGTTTTTTTTTTTATTATCTTAACGGTTTTTATGCAGCAATTAATCTCATTCTCGGTCACTGACATGATATTTTATATAGATATTGTTTATAGGCCAGAGAGTGAATTTCCGAGAGAGATATGCAAATGTTGCCAATTTTTTCTAGAAATTAATCAGAGCGCAACGAACTAAAATAAAGACTAAAAAAACTCTATATCACGTGGTCTATCAATTTCTGTTTTAGCTATAATCAACGATGAGTTATCATGGTGATGATGATGATGAGTAAGTCTATAATTTCCAAGTTTATTTTAACTTACTTACTCTTCGAGAGTAGTTTTATTATACCTTGTTATTCTCAGAGATGAGATAGTTTCTTACAATAAAAAGTATCCTATATGTTGACCCGCGTAACCATCTACCATCATACAAAATTTCATCAAAATCTGTCGAGTAGTTTTTTCGTGATAGGTTCCCAGACAGAAAGAGAGACAAAAATTCTAAAAACTATAGAATCGGCCTTTGTATGTATAATAATGACTGTTTCAATAAAATTTTCTAAAAAATATTGAATGTAAAGATTCGATTCAGTTACAATGTTATTATATAAATAGAAGATAATATCATACACGTAAAATAGATTGAAAATAACTTTATATTTTCAAAGTGTACTGGACATTATTGCTACTGTATCAAAAGAAAGAAGACAAGATGAATACATATTAATATTAATAGTTAGGGCTTAGATGTTATTTCCTCTAAGGCTTATTTGTATTGAAAACATTAATATAATTGATATCTTGAAACAAATACAAATATACCGCAAACAGATTACAAGTAAATTACAGAGTAGAGTCCGTTTTATCAGCTAAGTAAATAGGTTGCGGCATTTCTCAAGGGAGAGTAATTAATTTCATTAATTTATCTCTGGAGGACGAAATTCTTTTTCAACGAGAGCCTAATCTAGTGTATCTCAGTCGTGATCTTTCAAATTAAATGAAGGAGCGACGAGCGACCGTCTGTTAAAAATTCTATAGATCTTCCAATTTAATGGGGTGCTATAGTTACTACTTCCCCTTAAGGGCATGTTTGACAAATAAACGTATCATGCGGTGTTTGGGAAGCAAAGAAACGTAAGAAAAACCTTGCGACCCGCCTGGGAGGATACTGTCCAATAAAGATGAACTCCTACATCCCTCGTAATCTTAAAGCGAATGCCGATATCTGAAGTATTCGAATATATTTGAGGGCTCTAGCCATTCTGGCGGTTAAACTTCCTGTAATAAAAAAAATTGCGAGCATTTCGTATTCGAGTTTGGAACAAGCGTCTTTATGATGCTGATAATGTTATGGGCAGGTAATGTTCCGCTTCGTATCGAGCAAACGTCGAATATTACTTTTAGATTAGTCCCACATCGAAGAGAAATAAATATGTAATTTTATTTTAGTCATTTTAATAAATTGCGTACAATTTGCAAGCCATTGGGTTGACAGAAGTGTCTCATCGGAATATCATATGAGGTACTTGGTAACGATAACGTAATATACGTAATAAGCAAAATTATTCAAGCATAAAATAAAATTGATGTATTTCATTTTCAAGATATCAATAACGTTGACTTAACATTTCATGTTAAGTTCATTCAAGGGTACTTTTTTATATAAATATATTGGAAGTATATAATAAAAATATATCAATTCATTTATTTGAAGGGAGCTATTGCAAATACATAATTAAGTATATAAGTATGGTGCACATACAGAGAAGATACTGCTTGCAAATATATGAATTTCTATTTAGCAGAAAACCACTGAATGAGATCCCACCTTTATATGGGACCACTAAAGACGGAAAATACAAACTAATGTATTTATAAAAGACCGATTATTAAAATAAGCTGTAATAATTAATTTTGCGTGTATTATATCAAAAAAATATACATACTTTTCCTTCGGCCCTCTGCGTGAGCGAGTCGAGATAATAATCATCTCGATCTTCCATTTCCTTTTTGTAGATGAAATACGATATGCCGGAAATTTTCTATGCTGTTTATTTTGAATCTGAAATGGAATAATTAATGCTGTATTTAATTAATCTTATGAAGAGTTAAACTGTACATGAATTGAATCCGCTATTATCAACTCTTTAGTGTGTAGAAATCATTAAGATATTACTAACACTACTAATATGAATGCAAAAATGTATATTATACATATGTATATGTATGTGTTTGTTTCTACTTCACGCTAAAACAGCTGGACGGATTTGTATGAAACTTAGCAACAGATAGACTACGATCTGTAGTATCACATCTAGTTTTAACAATTAAATATTAATCAAAAGTTATCTGCATGTAATATATAAAAGGCACCTAGCAATCCGAGCCAAGTGAGAGTAGTATAATATTATATGATCTGCGGTAAGGGAAAGGTTGGTCTACTCGCCCTCGCTTCGCTCGGGTTCGTTCCAATTTACGTTTTAACGTTTAGTATAGATTTCTCAGAGATGCGATATTTTTCCGCAGAAAAAGTGACCCGGATAACCAGCTATTATCATACCAAATTTCATCAAAATCTATCCTGTACTTTTCTCATGATGCGTTCCAAGATAGACAGACAGACAAGAATTCTAAAAACTATAGATTCGGCCTCTGTATCGATAATAATGACTATTTCAATAAGATTTTCCGAAAAATATTTAACGTACAGATTTCATTCAGAATTTTATTGTACTAAAATAGCTAAAAAGACAGAAATTTCAAAGAACAATATCAGCTAAATCATTACAGTACTACGGAATAGCCCGAGAATGTTCTTCGTAACGAAAACAATTTGAAACGTACCTACTGGCCATCTTGAGATTAGCGTTTCTGCAACTCGGATCAGTCGACAAATCCGTTGACCGACATCCCCAACTACTTGGCACACTTTGCCATGATTGTATGGAAAATACTCTAAATATATTAAATTCTGCGACATTCCCACTGTGCTGTGGCGTTGATATGATACACTCGTAGTTATTGCTTTTTGCTCAATTTAATGGAATTTTATATTACGTTGAAATATTTTGATTGGACTCTGTGCACTGTGCGGCTGTATGGGAAATGTCAGCGCCATTTTAACTTGGAGTTTCATGGATGTGGTTCTGTAACACGTTATAAGCTAGTTACTCGTACATACATTTATAATAGTTATTATTCATTTATAATGTATCTCTAGCAAGATTCGTAAGGTCAGCATCAAAAGAAGAAAAAGAAGGCTATAATATGATTTTCATTATTTCATTCTGTGGGTATATTGCACTTTTATTTGGCACGCTGAATAAGATTATTGTTGTACAACTAATTCAAGAGTCGGAGACCCTAATAACATAGTAAGTGACATCAAAATGTTCCATTTTTTATCCTGCGCATTTTTTTTCTCTTCATATAGGATATTCGAAATCTTGGTCCACTAATATATGTATGATTAATCCTAGTAGCTTGTATACTTTCTTTTCTATGATACAAAATTTTCTAATCTATGTTTCTCAAAAGAAATTATTTAAGGGGCTGAGCCATGAAGTTATTAGCCAAATGTTATAAATATTGCTAAAATAATTTTGTTCAATATTAACAGACTAAATGCGGGATCATGCCGAAATAATTTACTCATCTAAGTAAAGCAAACATTATTATTAGAGAAATATATCATTTCATCGTGTTTTTATTCGAGTAAGATAATGAGTCTATGAAATTGCTTACCGAATAAATTATTATTACAATCATAATGATATTTTCGAATAATATTTTTGGGCAGGATTTTGACAGTGGTAGCCCAGTAGCGCGTTAGCTTGGGTAACCTAGTGAAGCGGGTTCAAATCCCGGGTTTGGTCACCTCTGATATTTTTATATTCGAATCATATCTAACATGATTACCACTTGTCTTACGGTGAAGGAAAACATCATGAGGAAACCTGCATGTCTGAGCGAACCTAGCAAGTTTTCGTAAGACGTGTGGGGTCCACCAACCCGTACCTGGCCAGCGTGGTGAACTATGGCCTTATCCCCGTCGTATTAAAAGGAGGTCCATGCATAGTTTAACGTTATAAAAAGGCTGAATACAAAAAAAAACTAGTTTTATTTTAAATGTCAAATATTCTCGTAAGTGAAATAAAGTATTATAAGTTCAACCTTAACAGGATAAAATATAAGTCTTGTGTAAACAGCTTCATTCGTGCGAACGCATATTCAAGACCACACAATACACGTGTAGAATTTTAGATGAAATAAAAAATCTCTACATGAAATTTACAAATTGTAAAGCTATTTTTGTACAAATGTCTAACCATTTCTGGCACTTACCATTATAAAAAATACGAAAGTTTGTATGCCCCTAACTTTTTCAAGCTTTAACGGCTGAACGGATTTGGATGAAATTTAGTGTACAGATAAGGCAACTGCTGAGTGCCAAAAGATGCAACCGAAAAAAGCGAAAGTAAGTCGCTAGTTAAGAAATAAAGTTAAAAAAATACCATCATTTTAAATCTTAATCAGAAGCAAAAAATATAAAATACATAAAAAATAAGATATTTTTTGAAATAAAAGCTTGTTCTATTCTAAATGTCTTTCTTGTTATCCAGCAAAAAAAAAAGTAGAGAAGTAGAGCCACTAATTTTCCCTAGCGGCTATAACGTATTTACCCTGCCTCCGCAGAGCAGCGTGTTGGGTTACTGAGATTCTGTTTAAATGGTTATAGCATTAAAACTTTGTTACAAGATATTTTATATTGCCTGGGAAATAGATAGCCTCAGTAGTTTTATTTTAGTTAACTTTCTCAATGCAGTTGATGGCTAAGCACTCACTTTACTATTAATGGCTTAGTATGAAATTTTCTAGTTTGATTATCACGCGAGGCAATAAACGGTTTTGCCTTTAAGCCTTTAAGCCAGAATAATATTTTCTTTAGCGAGACGTGTGTACTGTGTAGGCTTGTTACTTTTGGATCGATGGATGAATTTAAGTGGATTAGAAGGAGCGTTTATCTAGGATACATGAACATAATATTAATATCAATTTTTTACTACCTATTACTATATGAGTTATGTATGTTGTGGACAAAAACTAAGTAGTTTATATTAGTTTTTTTTCAAAACTACATTAAAATAATATTAATATAGAACAGTCTTTCAACATGACTCAGCTGTGTGAGAGAGAATGTGTACTGAATTTGCATTAATAATTTTCGATCTAAGTTCTATATAGCTTAGGTCAGCGGGTTTAGACAAGAAATTAAAAAAATGATATTTAACATTTAAGACATAACTATTATTATGTCATATACAAATTTGTCAGATCTTTATTTACTTTAAAAAATATATATTGAACCACATCAATTTATAGCAGCTACACAATGCATCTAGGATCGTATCAATAGTGACGTAGTAACGTTTAAACAATGTAAGTTTCTCTCAAGAAAAATAAAAAACGGTACTTAATCTATTCTGTGGTTTTTTCGTGCAAATTGATAAGTTGCCGATGTTCTATTCCTGATTTTAATCTATCTCTGTGCTAAATTTGATCCAGATCAATTCAGCAATTCCGGCGTGATTGAGTAACAAACATCCATTCAAACATCTAAACACCCTTAACTTTTACAATATTAATAATATTAGTTAGATTTATCTAAAGCTATAAAAATATTTTATCCTTTTTCTTTATCCTTACAATATTTTTACCTTTATCTTTTAGACTTTCTGGAAAAATTGAATGTCTTCTGACAGGGTATGTAATCTGCAAGTCTGCGCGAGGCAAAGCATTAATTAATACCTACGCTGCATGTGAAATCTATAAGATACTAATATAATGAGTTTTTATAATAAATAAACCTCGTAAAGCTTTACGCCAAAGTCAGCGTACAACATTGATAACATTTCACTAAAGCTGCTTTACCATAGGTTAATTAACATAAAAAATTGTTACAGATTACTCCACACCATGTGATAGACATGATAACCATACAATGGAGAGCAAAGGGCATGGGATGAAAGAGCACGAGTGAGACACCATGACAACAAAGATGCTGCTGTCGTTGTTACTGCACTGCTTCTACGTGACCACCGCTTCGATGCCCGGTGGAGGTAAGTTTTTAGGGTGATTATTACTACTAATCTAATTAATTAATTTTCTTATGAAATATTTAACTTAAATATTGCCTACATGTTATATAGTACGAGTATGAAAAAGTCGACCACCTTCAAATACATTATTCTTTGGGTTATATTTTGTTCTATAAATAAAAACAAATAATCTTGTAATTATTAACATAACTAACGAAGTGATCGCGTGAGCGTGAACTTACGCACATTCATTACTTTTTGAGTAAAAAGGTTTTCACTGACTTCAAATCATTTTGAATGTTACTGGGGTTTTTTCTTTGACATTTATAAACAAAACCAACATTGAAGTAAAATAACCTATTCGTTAAAAAGGTTTTAGCAAATTGATACAAAATTGACATAGGCTATTATACATACAAAAACACCTTGTCTTTCTTGTAGTCTCTCAAATTAAGTATTTCCTTATTTGAAATCGGTCTAAAAGGTAACGAAGTCGACTTCAAAACTTTCTAAATTTTTATGATCGGCTTACACATGCCTAAAAGTGTCAATTTTCCTATTTTGCTTTAATATAATCAGCCGTGCGAAGCTTTCTGTACCTATAGACTTAGCCGCGGTTGGTGGGGAAAAACGAGAGAAGTTTCAATGTAGATACTAACTAAGCCACTAAAGTTTTAAACTGCTTTCATTAAAAGCAGTCCAGTGGGTTTTGCGAGATGCGCGAATATTCATCCGGATTCCTACTGGTCTATTATGAGTGTATAGAAACTTTTGTGACGTACAAAAGATAAAAACTGGTTGTAGATCTAGGATAATTTGGTATAATCTGTTTTGTCTAGTTTAAAGAAAAGAAATGGTAAAGTGTGATTCGCGCGTTAGGTTCTTTCAGTTAGAGCATGCTAGTGACTCACTCTCGGGTCGCTTGGCTTCGACCCCAGTGAAAAAAAAAAACAAATCTATCACATGTACATTTTCCGGTATAAAAAGTCATCTTAGTTCCTTTCCAGATTATAATCTATCTCTGTGCCAGATTTTATTCTTATCCATTCAGCCATTTTGGCGTGATTGAGTAACAAACATCCATCCATCCATCCAAACTTTCGCACTTATAATATTAATTTGATGGGATGGAATTTGTATGGTAAAAGTAAATTTACCATACAAATTCGAGATCTCTGTTCTCTCTCTCTCTATCCCTATCTGCTATCTTCACTATTATTATACAATATTCAATAATCTGCTTGCAACATGATTTAATGTAATCGAAAAAGAATATGAATCCTAAAAGAGAGCTCGAAAAATAAATTCTCCTCCTTATCATCACCTAAAGACACTATCTGATTTATGCCCATAAATTGGGCTCACGGGTACAATATATTATGTAGAAGGAGGTATACCGTACTCAAAGGTAAGAATACTGAGCAAAACCCTCCATTCATTTAAAAATACATACATAATACATTCACAATTTCTCATTTCGAATCACGTTTAAATATTCCCTCTAAAGCCTGTAGATATCGTTACATCGCTAACAAAAGTACCTGCTTTAATATATAATGGTGCTTTTAGAATTTACGTCATTTTTATACGAGCGTTGAGTGTAACGACACTATAAAGTGCGGGAGGACCGCGCGGTTGCTGACAAGAATGTTGTTTATAAGCACAATGTCGATCATTTAGATTTTAGCCATAGTTTTGTATAGATACTGATTTTGACGAAAATTTTACTTGAATGATATTAGATAACTATCTGTTAAAAGTGTGATATATTCCTTTATAACTACCGGTAATGATTTTTAATGTATTTCAGAGATTTATAAAAAAAATTGCTATGGAATTACTCTCAAAATATAAGTTCAGTAGAAAAATAGCGATGGTAATCAATGCAGTTGCTATTTGTTGCTTGCATTGCCTTACTTTGCGTTGCATTGCAGATGAATTGTACAAATTATTATAACAATTTTAATTTATACATTTTATTTAATAATTAAGCTTAGATAAGAAATTTGTTATATTTTATAGTCCATTCACATCATTTTCCGTATAAAAACTACTGCTGTCATCCAATCAACCACATTGATGACATACGGGAAATATTTTCATTACTACATATATTTATATATATATATATATATATATATATATATATATATATATAGTTAGTAGGTAGTTACCTTACATGCAAGTAGATACATTAGATACATTTAATACACGCATAATAAAAAGTCTTCAAAATATTCTTGAAGAACAATAAAACTTGAAGCGGAGCATAACTTATGTAAATAACCAGCGAGATTGCGCATAGTGTTCTATGTAACCGCTAAAGGAATAGAAGTAAATGTGACTGTGTCAAATGCCTGGTTTTAGTTTGATATAGGAAATTCAATACTTTAAAGTGGAATGCCAGCTGTAGCTCCAAAATGTACACTGTTAAATTTCCTTTGACATCGCTTTGTCGGTATTTTTGTGGTTAAAAGTCGGAAGGTAAAGAAATGCACTAATATTATAAGTGCTATATTATAAGTTTGTGAGTGTATGTTTGTTACTTCTTTATGCTGTAATATTTAAATGAATTTGTATGAAATGTAGAGGGGAGGGAAGTTAACTTTTTTTTTAACGATGGGAAATGAATTTGCGTCTACCACATAAGGTGATTATGTGAAACTCACCGACCAGAAAAACCAGGAACTAAATCCAAACGGGGCCTCCCCCATCTTAATGGTCCCCTACCATTGACTTATATTATGGTGGAGATACTCAACAGAGTACAAAGTATCCCCCCTTATGTTAATCTGCCGCGCTTGAGTAAATCCAAAAATCCCCTATTGGACTCCCGTACTATAATGGAACGCACCGATGGCTGACCTACCGAGGTAGCCAATAACAAGGAAGGGCTTTGTCCCATGGTTGATTTTGTTATTAGAGAAATACAGGAGCAATTAAAGCAAAATTTGACCCAAGCTCAAATCCCTTAATGTAAATGGTCTATTTATAACGAAAGTAACTAAATTCTTTACCAAAAGAAAATCCTAAGAGACCAGCTTTTTGAATCGTTATACTTTACTTTTACCTAAATCAAATAAGACTTGCTTTTATAGTACAAATTTTTATAGGCTAAAAGCTAATCTAGACTCATTCCGTCTTGTCCTTTCTTGTTTCTCAATTCAGTTTGTAAGAAATACAGTTCCTGTGGGACATGAAATATAAGTAAAGGTCCTGTTTTGGATAGAAATTATTCATATATGTGATATAATAATGCAATATTTCTGATATTAATGTAGATATTGTTATGTACAAAATGTCTATTTTATTTTATTTGTGTTGGCTCAGTTGTTGAATTTTGACTGTAATTATTATTGTTTTTATTTATTTTTTGTTTTACATAATCATTATTGGCAACACTAAAACTCGTCAATAGCTACTAAAGAAAAAAAAATGGTTGACAATCAGAGGAGAACTAGAAGAAGAGTAGAAGCAAAAGAGTACAGAATTGTTTTGTCTTTGCCTTTTTATTTATATATAATAATTATTGATGTAAATTAAGTTTGTATAGAAAGACGATTATTTTAATATATGATGTATGAACAAGTTTTGATTAAATTATACGAATATTATTAATTTTACTTGACAAGAAAGAATTGAATGTGCGTTTCAGAGACTTATCTAAAAGTATTTGTCAAACAAATAAAATTGCTTAAAAATGAGAGGTAAATAAAATAATATTAAAATTATTAGATATTTAAAATAGGCTCTGGTTTTCTTTTACCTAGATCAGAGAGCCCGTCAGTGAAGTGAAGTTCACGAGTTAAAATTTAAGTTCAGTATATTATAATCATCAGTAGTTTATGGCTCTGAGATGACGGGATTTCTAGTAAGAGCCGGTAAGGATAAGATAATGATGGATAAAATATGGTGGGAACGAAAAATAGAACATAACGATAGTGTTTTCTTTCCAAGTAGCATAATTACCTCAATAGGTTACATAATAAGTCAGCCCTTTTAACTTTTCTCCGTCAATGCGATGGCGAATCAAGGCATAGCCCACCATGCTGGCCAATTGAGCTTGAGTGAATTTTATATGTATTTCGAAAACCAGTTCAAAAGCTTTCAGAAATGCAACTTTTCTTACATTCTTATCCTTCACTATATTAGCATATGGTAATAGGAATATGAGTCGCGTATGAAAATATCAGAGGTGCAAGACCCAGTTTTGAGCCAGCTTTACTTGATTTTTCGAACGAGCGCATTTCTAGTATACTACGGTAGACTGGTGTTGGTATAACAAAGCGTGAAATTTTATATTATTTTATTGAATCAGTTTATAGATACATATAAATGAACTAAATATCGAATAAGCAACTTCAGGCCGCGTTTGATACCATGTCAATATATTGTGCTGTCTCGACACTCCTTAATGCCTGATTTGTTCCGAGCGATTTACACTGAATGTTAAAGCTCGCTCGCGTGTGTAAGATTTTGGGAAGCTTCCGAAAATTCGAGGATTTTTTCCATTGATCAGGAGTAAAAACCTTAAAAGCTTAGTAAATGTATTTACTCAAAAAGAAATACCCTGTACAGAGATACCGGAAGCATGTATTTAAAATTGAGTTAGATTGATTTTTGAAATATCTATATTTCGATCTTACTCAATAATAATGTAATATTGTAGTTAAACAACAGATTGTAAATTATAATTTTTTTTTTAATTCAATGCTTTCGTTTTGAGAGAGTAGAAAACTGTAACACTGAATGTTAAATATTAACAAAATTGAAATTATTATTATGAATTAAGGCTAAATAAAATTTATAAGCTACGTATTTATATAATAAAGTTGCTTAGAAAGCTCTGTTAAGCTCGATAATATATAATTTGAGGTAGAGGTCAGTCGTTATACACCCGCAGGTTGAGGGCCTATTCTAAATAATGGAAAACGTTTGGAGAATATCCCACAAGACTGCCCCATAGCATTGTAATAGTTACAACTATGCTATTTATCCCGGAAAATACACTTCCAGTAATTAATTACTCATTAACGGTAAGATAATGAAATTGTTTTCAGAATATTTTTTTTCCAATATATAATACGCCGTATTTAACCAATAATATTCAATAAATCTTACAAATATATGGTATAACCATATATTTGTAAGATTTATTGAATAAAGGTAAATATTAAAATATTAATGATAGATTCATTCATGATCCAGATACTTTTTGATGATTTGCACATACGTAAATACTTAATTTTAATTACTTAATATGATATTTCCATACGAAACCAATTCATCCCATACAATTATTGCATAATTTTTAACATAAAGTAGCCTTGTTTTAATCAAATATCAAAAAAAATATATCAATAAGAATCTCCGCTACGAGTATTATCAAAATCAATTCAGCAACTTAGTTAAAAAAATCATGCAAGCAGACTTAAAACATTTTTGCATTATTATAATTCAGATATTTAGTTTATGATATAACTAAGTACAGTTAGATTATGTTAACATTTTTGTAACTATCCTTTATTAAACAATGAAAATTGTATGATCCATACATCTACATATTTTTTTATTCGAATTAAATTTGTGACCTTTGAAAGATAAAGAAAACCAGACCAACATAAAAAGAAATGAGGCTTGATTAATCTACAAAAATCTTAGAGCACACGTTTGGGTCGCGAAAGAGATTTAGGATAGCTATTAACCTGAATTCCATGTAACGTAATGGATATTACTTGGTTATAACTTTAAAAGGTACCTGTCGATTTATTACTTTACATACGGAAGGTCCATTTGATATACAAGCAACTTGCCATTGCTTTGCTTTGGTGCCTCCATAAGTGGGTTTTGTATTTATAATATATAAATTTGATATGTTTGGCTCAGTTTGTAGTGGCCCTGTTTCCTGTGCCGGCGGTCACGGGTTCGAGTCCCACTGGGGGCATTCATTTGTGTGATGAGCACGATTTTGTACTCTAGTCATGGGTGTTTATATTTATAATATGTATGTATTTAAAGTTATATATGTGCAGTGTAACAACTATCTGGTATCCATAACACAGACCTCGTAACTTACCATGGAACTAGATGGCGCTGTGTGTTAATGTCTCAACATATTTATAATACTATAGATACATATACAGGTAGCGCCACCATGTGGCAAATTATATTATTAAGATTAATATATGAATTACTCAGGTTATAGTCAATCTCTATACTAAGTTTCATCCAAATCCGTCCAGCTGTTTTAAATTAAAAGAAGCAAATATACACACTCACATAATATGTGGCATTACTCCAGGCTTCACTAAACTATAGGAAACGGTGTAGTACTACCTCAATATAAAATTTTATTTCAAGACAAAAGAATGTATATTAAATCACAAAGAACAAGTTTTCTTTCAACGCTTTACTAATTTGTCTAACTTAAATATAAGCTGACAATTTATTTGGCGGCTACAAGTGAGCTCGCCTACAAAACTAAGTGTCTAAAATAAACAAAACTTAATCTGACTTTATTACTGAGCTGAATTTTTCCTTAAGTATAATAGATTTAATCTGCATCATTTGCATATATTACTGGAGGCTTTACTTGAGGTTTATGCTTCAAGTTGGCTTTTAACTAAAGCTTCTGCTTTTTTAAATGAAAACTAAAAATCTATATATAAACTTTTGCATCAAAATTTTATTTAACACAAAATATTGTCTCTCTAAAGCATCTTCTTTACCTATTATAAAATAGAAATATGTTTGTTTGTATGGTAGCGGTAGCCCAGTAGTAACACGCTCGCTTGGGAAACCGAGTGAAGCGGGTTCAAATCCCGGGTCTTGTTTGCCCTTCGATATTTTCATATTTGATTTATTTGCAACGTGATCACTTGTCTTACAATGGAGAAAAATATTGTGAGGAAACCTGTATGTCTGAGAGAACCCAGCAAGTTTTCGAAAGACATGTGAAGTCCGCCAACCTGCACTCGTCCAGTGTGGTGGACTATGGCCTGATCCCCATCGTATTGAAGGGAGGCCCGTGCCCAGCAGTGGGACGTTGAAAAAAGGCTGTTGTATGCATGTAGGAATAACCTGTAGGACTGAAGTGACACAAATAAGAGAAACCAGTACTTTTAATAAATAATCTACATATCTCGAGGAATAGGAACTAATTTTTTATTGAAGACACTGACTTCAATAAAAAATTAGTTCCTATTTGCTACTTATTTGCTAACAAATTGTACTTAATTATTTACATACATTCTTACCACGCAGATGAATCGTTTCAGCTGTTTAGGTTTTTTTTAAATAAAACTATATTTACGGATTTTCGCGCGGATTTATTTATATTTTTGGTTTCCGACATAACTCAAAAAATAAAAATCAAAACAAATCTGTAAAAAAGTCCCGAAAGATAGTTTTATTCAAAATCTCAAATATTCGCGTAAATCTAATAAAGTATTTAGCCATTTAGATGTTGTTTTTGTCCGTTCCAATACATTAATCAAAACAAAAAGTGTCGTACCGCTAAGTATACGTTAAGTGTTGGAGAATTTATTGATTCAGTACACAAAGTTCATAAAGACTAAACCCAAAGACGTGTATGCGCATATCTTTAGCTATATTTTGAGATTCAGCTTATTTTAGATACATGTATAAACTTTGTTTTAATTAGTAAATTTAAAGTGGTTATTTTACCATACTAGCTAGTGTTGCTACTATGCGAAACTATGTGAAATTCACAAATTGTTTTTCGTTGATATTGATATTGATATATATATATTATATATATATATATATATATATATATATATATTATATATATATATATATATATATATATCATAACCAGGGCAAAAAGCACTAATTAGTTTTTTATACCTATACTACCCGAAAGATATTTTTTTAAATCTTGTGTATTTAGTATGAGTGGGAGAAAATTTATATGGATTTCTATGTTTTTTGCTTCTTCACATCGAAATAGTTAGACGAATTTGTATTAGATTTAGTATACGGCCAGAGTATAGCCTGAAGTAGCCCATAGGTGGCCATAATATAATCCATTAGCAAGTCGAGGTTAAAAGCTAGTTTATAATATTTTACTTATTTGACAAAGTAATCATGATATAAATTCAATCTTTAACTCGTATTTTACTATCATTTTTATGATAGTACAGGTAATAAATATGTTTTACAAATTTCTCTATGAAATTTTTAAAATTTCCAATTTTCATTGTATCATCTCATATACATATTATGTACATAATAGCGTCCTGGCGTATATAAAAAATTAGAGTAGTGTATGCTCTACTTAGAGTGATTGATTGCAGTTAAAAATATCGTCTGTAGACACTCTACGCGGGACCTGGAATACATCCATCATTCTTATCTCTCTCAATCTGATGTAGCGTGATTTAGGCAAAACTTACAATAAAATCGTAGAGGATTTGATGTTGATTAGTAAGCTGTTACTTTAAATGTGTAAAGTGTATTAGATTAAATCTAGACTAAGACTAGCTATAAAAATTGTATCTCTTAATCTATCTAAGAAACCAATGAATTAGTGTTAAGTACTCTTAAGTATTTTAAAAACTTGTTATATTATAATAATGACATCCTCTTGACCTACTGCGCAAAAATATCTGAACAGAAAAATCAGTAATTAAACTTGGCCCGACTCAGGACTCGAACGCGGAACCTCCACCACTGAGGCAGACGTGTTACATTATGATAGCTATAACCCGTGACTCCACTCGTGTAATTTATTTAAGGCTTCTAAGGGACGTAGCTGTTCTGTAATATGCCTACCTTCCTTATTAAATAACCTATAACATGCAAAAAGTATTTTTAAATCTACCGGGTAGTTCCAAAGATTAGCGTTACCAATTTCTTCAGTTTTATAATATTATAACCGATTTTCGCGCTTCAACTCTCATTATTGCTGTATTATAGGTATGTTTTATTGTTTGTAAGAGAGCGCGTAGAATAAAGTGCCTAATTTTACAATATATGATGGTACAATTTACACACAACACCATCTAATTCCATGGTAAGCTACGAGGCTTGTGTTATGGATACCAGATAGTTGATACACTACACATATATAACTTTAAATACATACATATTATAAATATTAATACCCATGACTGGAGTACAAACATTCGTGCTCATCACACAAATGAATGCCCGCCCCCAGCGGAACTCGAACCCGCGACCGCTGGCACAGCAAATAGGGTCACTACAAACTGAGCCAAACCTGTCGTCAAAGTGCTTATAATATATTTAGGACTTTCAAAAGATTTGATCCTTTACTAGGATTAGCTATGAATTTTATTTAAAAGAAAATTTTATTAAAAGTGAAATAAACATTTTACGTTATTTATATTTAACTTAGAGTCAATGTATATTTAATATAAACAACGTAAAATGTAAAATAAATATTCGAAAAAAATATATTTTAAACCTATTTCATAAATGACCATATCGTAAGTACATAAAATATACGGCATTTAAACACATTTATTTTATAAAGCTTCTAATGTGGTCAAACCCTGACCTTTATCAAGAAGATGCGCGTAAGATAAAGTGGACTAAATAGAGGACGCCCTTACATTATTTATCTACAATTTAGTTCGCCCTTCTCAAGATTGTATCGAGCGTAAGTACTTAAGACTATTTAGAAATGTAAAGTGCTTTTTAATTCTTGTATAATTTTCATAATTTCTCAAAGACTTATGCATTATTCATTGGATATTTCATTAAAATTGTACGTACTACCTATAACTTACGCTTGGGGTTTCTTTTTAGGGTTTCATACCCGAAGATTGCCAACGGAACCCTATTACTGAGCCTCTGCTGTCCGTCCGTCCATCCGTCTGTCAGAGGGCTGTATTTTATGAACCGTTATAGGGTGAGAATTGAAATTTTCACAGAGTATGTTTTCTATTGCCACTATAATAACAAATAATAAAAAACCAGTATGGAAGATAAAAAACCAATTTCAAAAAGCCTGCCGTGCAAACAAAAAAAAAATTAAGAAATATATGGAATTGCTGTATTGTAGACTAGATTGACATAACGTTTAAGTACATAATATTATTTACCTTACAATTTACACTTCTTTAATTAAATTTTTCTATGGCATTAGCAATAGAATGTCATTTTATCTACAATCAAAGATTTACATAAAACACGTGGTTTTTATCATACAATCATCATAACTAAGCACTTTAAAATTGCTTCAGTATGCCTTAAGTATGTGTGCTGGTTTGAGCCCCAGTGGAGGGAAAATCGATACTTAATTATACTTTAATACTTCTACTTATGTTTTAAATAAAACTATCTTATCAGATTTCTGGCGTATGCACCTATTTTGATTCTGATTCCCGAGGTTTCGAATGCTTTACAGCAATCATGTTCACAGGGGAGACTAAGGTTGTAAACATTTGAAAAGTTATTATGTAATTCTTACAGACAGTATAAATTATTTAAATTTGTTCAGTAAAAAGCTATTTTAGAAAAATCAACAGATAATTTCAATTAAACAAAACAAAGGAAAGTTCGAAAAGCAAGCAAGAGGGAAATTGTTGTGGGAAGATTTTCTAACAAGATCAGTTTGAAGCGTGAAGTTTCGTGCAAACATACTCGTAGTATCAGTATACAAGTATACGTATAATGTATATTGTGTAATGTCGATCAAAGCCATAAGTTTGAAGACAATATTTATCTATTATAATATCTTGTATTTCGGTCTATAATTTAATTGAATAAATATCAATATAAGTTATGGAGCATAAATAATGACAAATGTCACATTTTATTACACATCTATCTATATAAATAAAATGAATGTTCGTATCTTTGTTATGCAACACTGGTGCGTTATTCTGTATAATGTATATCTATGCCTGAAAAGGTTTCTAGCCCAAAAAGTTTATTTTTATTGGACGTTACGAGGTGACGACGTTAGATTGGTATGTTATTTGTTCCTAAATCATTAGCTTAGAGATGCACACGAGTAAAGCGATGGTAAGTGATTAGTTTGAAAAAAAAATATTTAATCGAATTTTTTCTTCTCATTTTAAAGCAAAATATGGTCTCGGGAGAAATTAAGATTTTTATTATAAGGCGGGTCTTCCCCCAAAATTATACAATAATTTGTAATCAAAGAACAATGGCAGCGGAGTACGTTACAAAAAAAATAGGGTTGCCATAGCTATACAATTTAAAAATATTATTAGTTTGCGTTGCAATTGCTGTAATCCTGATTTTAAATGATTTTAATAACAACATTACTAATAGATGGCTCCATATTAAGAAACGGTTGAAACTCCTACCAAATGGCATACTCGGACATTTTTATTATTTACTAGCGACTCACGCTCGCTTCGCTCGGGTTTGTCTCTAGGTGATTATTTGAATTGACATAACTTTTTTATTTATGAACTGATTGAAATAAAAGAAATACTAAATGTTTAGTGAAGTTTACTACAATTGTTTCATGTTTTTTAGTTTCATTTCATTTGTGAAAATCGCACCCAAATATGTTAAGCCGTTTCTCAGATTAGCGCGCACAAACGCACAAACAAACAGACAAAATTTCTAAAAATCATTGTTTTAGGTTTTCCAATAATAGTTTTTCTTAAATATCTTCCATGTAGAGACAGCGAACAGTTGTAAATATAAATCACTTACTTTATTTTAGTTAAGGTTTACATAATGTACAGGTACACATCAAGTTTGATTTTTATATTATTAGTTGAGATTGCAAATAATTCGTAAATATTTACAGCCTTATCTAATATCTCTATTGGCTATCTATTAGATTCTGAAGATAATGAATTATAGTTTTTTTACATCTTAAGCCTATTTACTAATAACTTGGCTAGTTAGATAAAATACATATTTTGCAAAATTATTCCGAGTAGACATAAAATTAAAAGAACTCTATATCAAAGTATCAAGCCCCACCCCACGAGCGGAACCTAGTACGAAATTTGGTACATAATATATAACTTATTACTGCAATTAAATAAAACAATGAACCGTCGATGTTATACAAAATCACAACCTGTATAAATATACATATTATGAAATGTGATATTTCATTACATATCCAATTATAATGTCTATGTTGGACCATTTGTATTATTTTCATATTACGTTTTTACTGAAACTTTCTTCATATTGATGTTAGGCCTAAAATTTATTATGTGGGATTGGTAGATGATAAGTGTGTGAATTAATATTTGTAGGAGTAAAAGTGAAGTACGGTATAATTTTAGATACACATAGAATGAGAGATGATAATATATAATGGCGAGATGGCAATACTCTTCAAACTTGCTCTTATGTTCTTTTTTTAATTTGAGATATAGTTAACTTAAGATACCTACATGGTTGTAACTTTAATTTAAGTAACATTCCGAAGTTTTGGTTCGTATTTTTTCTCAGTATTATAGTTGATATCCATATAACGAAGCTTATTAACCCAAATAAATTTGAATGACTTTTTCCTTCATAATTTTATATAAATGTATACTAATATGTAACTTATTTGGACAGTCGGTTCAAAGTTAACTTTGATTCCAAAGCTTCCAATTATGACTGCTCTGACGTTAAGCCGCGTTGAAACGCTCAAAGTCTGCTTTGACAAAGTGGCCTCGATCAAAGTTTACTTGGATATTTGTGGACACGCTCAATGTCTGCTTTGACAAAAAGGTTTGAAATGAAGTTCTTTTTGATAAAGTCCACTTTGATTAAACGCCGCTTTGATTGCTCGTTTACACAATCGAAGTAGTTATCAAAACTCTTTGTCAAAGCAGGCTTTGAGAAAAGTAGAACACGACGCAAGTCCATTTTTCCAACTTTTAGTATTGGCTGGTATTATAATATATATTATATAAAATATATGCAACATTTTACTACTATATAAATGCAAAAGTTTGGATGGATGGATGTTTGTTACTCAATCATGCTATAACGGCTGAACGGATCTGGATGAAATTTGGCGCAGTGATATATTATAATCTGAAATAGCACATAGCTTACTTCTTATCCCGGAAAATTTACGGTTCCCGTGGGATGTATTTGTTTTTGTTTTTCACTAGGAACGAACCCGAGCGAAGCGATATAATATAAATTCAAATAATTGTTGTGTCTAGTTTCTAACAACGTTTAACCAATGTCACATCGTTACCTAAATAGCTGCATTTCGACGTCATGTCAAGTTTAAATGGAGTTGAGGTCACCTGATCTAAACTAGCCTCTAAGCCATTGTCCTCGAAGCAAACTATACAATACACGGCTTCATTTACCACAAGAAACACTACATACTTTAAATAATATATTAATTGCGTTACTAAGCAATGTTGGATTTGTTGAGTACCATATTATGCTTAGATATTTTTAAAGCTCGATTTATATTTATGTAAAGTTTGTACTAGAAAATAACTAACAAGCTTTTCTAAACTTTCCAACTCTTCTTGAAACTACGTAATGTGTATGTAGGTACAATATATTACATTCTACGTCTGCATTTTTACTTTATATTACATTCAAATTGAGACAAGAATGACTTATTAGCAACTCACTCTCGCTTCGCTCAAGTTCATCCCTAATGAAAAACAAATACAAATCTATCCCACGGGGACCGTACATTTTTCCCGGATATAAAAACTTTTTAACAAAAAAATAAAAACCGACTTCAAACAAAAGCACTAAAAAGTAAAAAATAACTGATTGGTAGTTGTCATTTACTATACATACCTAATCAAATATTTTCGAAGTCGGTGTGCTTTGCTTTGTATGGGCTGGCACCGATTTCGAAAATATTTGATTAACTATGTATTTAATAGGTAGGCTTTAATTACTTAGCCAAAGCACACCGACTTCGAAAATATTTGATTAGGTATGTATAGTAAATGAAAACTACCAATCAGTTATTTTTTACTTTTTAGTGCTTTTGTTTGAAGTCGGTTTTTATTTTTTTGTTAAAAAGTTTTTATTTTTCCCTTTTTAGTGTAGACAGTAGTACCAAAGTAAGAATTCTAACGTGTTAGGTTTGTCAAATCAAACAAAATAAGCCCAAACTCAAAGTATCTACTATTAGCCGTTGAAGAGTTCCACCTATCCACCTTCTGGCCTTGCCATCAGATTAGGTCAACAACACCGAACCACTGTACTATCAACGGAAATAGAAATACTTGCAAAGTTTCAAGTCAATATGACAATTAGAAGTAGGTTAAATTCATCATTAGTTGTTTTTCCACCCTTAGGGGTGGTATTTTATTTTGAAATTTAAATGGGACCAATCTAGAAGTATACCCTTTCAAACAAAACAAAAATTGTCCAAATCGGTCAATAAATGACGGAGTTCTGAGGTAACAAACATAAAAAAAAAAAACAAAAAAAAATACAGGCGAATTGAGAACCTCCTCCTTTTTGAAGTTGGTTGAAAAAGTAACCTATATGCTATTTCAGACGATAATCTATCTCTGTGCTAAATTTCATCCAGATCCCTTCAGCTGTTTTGGCGTGATTGAGTAACAAACATCCATCCATCCAAACTTTCGCATTTGTAACGTTAATGGGATTTAATCAGCCAATATTTACCATTTACATCCAAAAAACTAGCAATGTCATTTGTTTCATGCATTTCTAACTTAATAATGCATTCTATATAATAAGTTACATATTAATTTATAACTTTCAAATTTATCCCGCGTATAATACTGTGTATTATACATACGACAATATTGAACAATTTTTCTCATATAACTCTAAGATCTAATTAGATTATCTGAAGGTAGAAAAACCGGCACTATATAAGAAAAGATTAAGCACATTTAGTTACAACGATCGCCTTAATATCTACAAAATCGCATTTAAATCAGGTTCCAAACATTCCAATAAAACGATAGAAAACTTAAAAAATCCAAGTCCATTAGTGAAAAGTACGGGCCACTCGACGCTAATAGGTCCTTTGATGTGCTCCCTGCGGAGGCACCGCTTTGTTTTTACCTCGCTGTAACTCTGATCAACCATCAATAGTTTTTGTTTGTGTGCCACGTTTTTCTATATAATGAGATTTAGAACAAACTACCTGTTATAGTTAATTTTATTTTTATTTCATTTCTTTAGGCACAGAAGAAAGAGAAAACAAATTTAAAAATATATAACTACGTGTTTAAAGCTAAAATATAATTTTAAAGCTGTCTAATTATATATGTATTGTATGTATATCACAACATTCAAATAAATAATTAATTATATATTAAATTATAATTTTCGAAATATTATCAAAATCTGTTGATTATTTTAAATGTAAAAACATATCAAATAGAAATATCATATTTATAATAATATATAACGTATTAGAGATATAAAAATAGAAACTGCGAAAAAAACCTTTATTATTTATATTAGAAATTCGAAGCAAAAAATCGACATAACTTTTACATAAAAATATTTTATCATCTGGAGAGTAGGAGCTAGGAGAGGAGTAGGAGCTTTTAACAGCGATATTTTATGTAAATGCCTAGTATATTAGTTTTTTATAGAGCCACTTTTACATACATACTAGCGACTCACTCTCGCTCCGCTCGGGTTCGTCCCTAGTGAAAATTTAGGTTTGTATGTATTTTTTAATGCCGAATCATAACATTTCTTTTTGGGGTGGACCACCCTTATCACTTAGGGGTATGGAAAATAAATAGTAGCCGATTCTCAGACCTACTGAATACGCATATAAAATTTGGTAAAAATCGGTAAAGCCGTTTCGGAGGAGTACGGTAACAAACATTGTGACATGGAAATTTTATATATTAGATAATATGACTATGAAATTATAGGAAATATGCGTGATTTTTTTTATATTTTATAAAATAGCAACATCGTTATGTAATTGTGTCGTGTTTTTTCTAATATCATACCGACACTGATACTTTAAACGCCCGGAATTTCGCACGGTCGGCGTGACGTCATACGTTCATATCTCGTCATTTCTCTGTGTACGTGTGATATACACAGAGATATGATGACACAATTTTTAGGCGTCAAAATCGCAAATCGCTCTGATAAGATATTACTCTGACGTCATATTCGATCTGACCAATGGCGTGTGTTTCAACTATTTTGAAATTCCTACCTATATTTGCATTTTTTAATAAATATTTTCTTAATCAAAAAAAAATATGAATAGAAAAGATTATAAAAAAAAAACATTTCACCTTTATTTAAATCACACGCGTATTCCTATTACTATGCTTCAAGCTATATCATACATTTTCACATATTTGTATGAACCTAATATATCGGAGAGCACCTATCCGTTAAGGACACTCTGCCCAATACACCGGAAAAACCGCAACTCATCGAAACTTAACTGAGTGGAAGAGCTTCATATAGAGAGAGATAGCACTTTAAGTTCAGTTCTACGTAATTATGACTGAAAATATTTTTAGCCGATTTTTGTTATATTACTTACAGTATGAACAGAGTTATATAATCAATTGTTATAAAATAACTTATAATATAAGCTTAGTATCAATTTGCGCTTTTTACCGACTTCACAAAAAACGTATTCAATTCATGTATATATTATTTTTTCAGCGGAGTCCTACATTGCGAGTCTTTGAATACTAGTAGTTCTTCGGAATTCGTGAAAAACATTCCGTTAGTCGAGGAATTGTATCTCGTTAAAATATTATTTATAATAATATTACTACGCGTTACTGCTCTTTGCACCATAACGTGACAATAATCAATATCTGCCGCTACATTGAGTACACGTTACATAGACTTTACCATAATATATTCACGCGAACACAGGATAAAACGGGGAATATAAAATATTAAATGTTTCAGTAATACGGAGGCCAGATTTAATGACATCCTTCAACCTCAACAACAAAACAATGTCGTGAGTCCCCTTTGCGAGTCCACGCAACCATAAAGCTCCTGAATTTTACGCCTTCATTTATTATTGTGTTGCCGTCAAAGGATTCTATTTAGTGCGGATAAAATGGAAATATATTTGCTTCCTATAATTTATTATTAATACTAATTTTTGCCCGCGGCTTCACTCGCTTGGTAAGGGTCAACCCTGGCCGCCGGAGATCAAATAGATGCTATCTTCCTTATATTACAATCTTCCTTGCCTATTGAAATCTGTTTAGTTATTTAAGTGTGACAAGGACAACAATCACATATACTCAGACATACAGAGTTGTTTTCATACTAATTAAAGTTAAGTATGGCTTTAATAGTATATTATCTTGTATTTTATATAAAAATGTATGTTCTGACGATTTTATTGGTACCTTTTTTTTTTTTTTTTAACGTTGGGAAATGCATTTACGCACGACGTGTGGGACTCACCGGCGTAATACAGCCAGTACTACCCACTAAAACCCAACAAAACCTTCCCCCGTCTTAATGGGGCGTCGCAGGATCGCTTACGCATTCAACTACGACGCCCCGACGGCAGGTCTGCCGAAGCAGACCACCACAACCATGGGGTTGCTCCAAGGTCCACTCTGCTATCAGAGAAGTACCAGGAGCAACCCGCAAGGTACACCGCCCCCCGAAGAGGGCCACCTCCCACCGCCCACCGAAGTGGGCAACCTCCCTGTGCGTTTCTTAGCTTCGCTACTACTACTGAGCCCCCCTACCACGACAAGGTGAACGCATGTTGGGGGGGATTTTATTGGTACCTAGATTAATCACTTCAATTGGATTATTTTCGCATTTCAATACTTAGTGCGTATTTCTGGATAGACATGTAAAGATGTGCAATGTGCTTTAATTAAAAAAAAATTAAAATCGGTATTAAATTATAAAAAAAAAAATATATTACAAAAATCGGTTTCTAAATATATATCCAAAGATTACGCGTAAGCTATTCAAAAACATCTAACCTAATTGAATACCTTAAAGTTTCATGCCCCATACTCCTCTTTTTTAAAGTCAGTCAAAATATGTAGGTAATATTTCCGTCTTAAAATCTATTGAATATTATAGTACTTGTATCTAGAATAAAACGTGAACGTATCCACGTGTAGTCGCTAGTGTGTGAAGTAGGTCGGTGGCTGGTTACGAATTTAGGTCAAGAGGACTTCCGTAAATCACAAATTGCATTTTCGCTGATTCAATACTAACTTGAATACATTCATTTAATGTTTGCTTTTTATTCATTGCAGTCAAAATGGAATTTGCCTGAGTTTTAATCGATTTTAACTTTTTTTTAGATCGATAAAATATTTTATTCATCGTATGCATTTTTCTGAATCTACGTATACTTTATGGGTGGGTTGATATAACGAAATCTTATATTTCTGTACATCTGCATCTCAGTTAGCTTCTAACCAAAATAATTTTGTTCTCAAAATAAAATATATTTTAATTTTAGGCTTTAAAATGCGTGAAAAATTAAAAAAAAATGTACTAGAAACTTCATATTCTAATTTTTCCATTAAAAATTCCATAATTTTAAAATATGAATCTCAGCTTAGCTTATATTTAATATGAAAAATTGGGTGTTAGCTTACATTACCTAAATTACGTAAAGTTTACATATAGCAGTTATGCAAAATTTAGTAAAAGAGCATCTGCTGCCAACTATCTTGAAAAATATGTTACAAAATCGGGATAAAAGGATTCGTGCATTATATAATTTAACCGACGTTCAAAATTGAGATATTTTTCAAACTATAACATGTGGCTCATATCTCGTACCTACTTGGGTAAATTTTTGATCTTATCCTGATGTTATTTTAAACTTTTGTCATTATATTATTACAACTACTTTTTGCTTCGCTCGCGTGTTATATAGGTATCAGTGGTGAAACTTTAGCAGAGGTAAGGCATTCCAAAAAAAAACACCAAAAAACATTGATATAATTTTTTTATATACGTATTAATGCAAATAAAGCTATTATATATATATATATATATATATATATATATATATATATATATATATATATATATATATTCATGTGCGAACCATTTATAACATGATTACCACTTGTCTTACGGTGAACGAACGTGAGGAAACCTGCACGGCTGAAAGAACTTAACAAGTTATCTAAAGACATGTGAAGTCTGGCCGTGCTCAGCAGTGGGACGTTAAAAAGGGCTGAATATAATACAGTATTGAGTGACTAACAACCTCAGTACGTCGTAATAAATTATCGATATTTTTAATGGAAGTAGAAAAATATACATAAAGAAAGCCTCATGAATAACTGATGTGATCTTCTGAAATCTTTATTACGATAAAAAAGGAACAACTTTCCTCACCGGACTGGTACTTTTGAAAATTAGCATGATCAAATAAACAAACAAAAAAGCTAACTCCTCAGATTTTTATGTTATTCGTATACAATTAGTATACTTCACTTACTGTATACTTTCTTTTTATATTTAATAACAAAAACAACCACTTTCAAGTAGAAAATATACAACTTTGGTGATAAAAGCGTCAGCAACAACCCTTCCAGTAAATATTTAAATAAAAATCACTGAGCCTGCGGAGGAAGAGGGCGTCTTGCAATTTAACTAAAAGCTTAAACAGAGGATAATATATTTATGTATAGACGTATATTGGTTAGAACAACTAGATGTTCAAGGAATTTGCACTACAAGCTTTTTGAATAAATTGCTTTATATTGATACTTCGTGTTCATTAAATAATAGTAAGGGTTATAAATATAGATACATCTAAAATAAAAAATATTTGTCGACACGTTTGGCTCAGTTTGTAGTGACCCTACTTGCTATGCAAGCGGCCGCGGGTTCTAGTCCCGCTGGGGGCATTCATTTGAGTGATGAGGACAATATTTGTACTCCAGGCATGGGTGTTTATATGTATAATATATATGTATTTAAAGTTATATATATGTAGTGTAAAAACTATCTAGTATCTATGACACAAGCCTTGTAACTTACCATGAACTACATAGATGCTGCTGTGTGTTAAAGTCCCAACATAATATTAGTAATTTACTTATTATGGATTTTTATTTAATAGTTAAAAATTATGTATGCACTATAACTTTTTACTATAATACTGTTAGTTAATTTTATTGTTGCTCTTAATGAAATTATTATTTTGAATTTAGTTCTTTAGAAATGACAGAGGCAAGTCGATGTAGTCTTATTTATACTTATTAATAAATTTTAAGTACCTCCTCCTTTTGAAGTCGGCTTTAGTAGGCTGTGTTTACACAGTCATATTAAGATATGGTTATACAATACCAAAGTCCACACAACCATTAAAATATATGTGATAAAATATATGTACTGGCTAGCATGTACGGCTGCACACCCGGAGGTCCTGAGTTCGAGTCCCGTGTCGGGCCAAGTTTAGTTATTGAGTCTTTCTGTATAGTAAGTCTCAGTAACAGCCCGGAGTTGGGAAGTTGGCGTTGTTTCACCTCCGTGCCTCGGAGAGCACGTAAAGCCGTCGGTCCTGCGCCTTAACTCTCACCGGTCGTGTCGAGTGGTCGTCCCACCGGAGTATGAGAGTGACAGGAATAGAGAGTGCACTTGTGTCTGCGCGTACACTTGAGCACTATAATATCTCCTGCGCAGTTGGCTAATCTCAATGAGGTTGGCCGCCGTAGCCGAAATCGGCTAGGAGAACATCATCATCATCATGTTTGACAGTTTAAACCCTCTACTCAAGAACGGCTAAATCGATTATTTATGGTATAATGATATATTATTTATGGGTATTATATATAAAGAATAAAGGATAAGAGCTCTGAAAGAAATGTTTTAAGGGCCAAAATAAAACGAATGCAGGCTGCTAGTTTGTACCTAATACGACTATATTATAATATTATATTTTACGTGCTAGATGCATAGGTATATGTACTTGAGTCGTGACGGCAACTACTTTAATTTATTTGCTTCTCATCTTGTAATGTAATATGTAAATAATGTTATATTATTACGTTCAAATTTCCGACACGGCTACATATTCTGCTTTGTGAATTAGGTTTGAAATAGCTTGAATTTTCGAGTTTCCGCGCCAATGCTTTGAAAATGTACAGAAAATGTGCAATCGGGTTAAAATCTGAAATGATTTGATTAGTTTGCACGTTGTATTTTCGATACTAGCGATTATTTTGGTGAGAAATATCAAAGAGACTTCCATTAAAAACAAATGGTAAATGTATATTTTCTCTAACATTAAACGAGATAAAAATTATATAAGTTTATTCTATATCTCGATATCTACATGTATTTATGTTCAACTATCATTTTTCATATCAATCTATTCATATAATGAAATTCTCGAATCTGTACATTAAATATTTTTTTGGAAAATCTTATTGACATAGTTATTATTATCGATACAGAGGCCGAATGTATAGTTTTTACAATTTTTGTCTGTCTGGGAACACATCACGAGAAAACCACTGGACAGATTTTGATGAAATTTGGTACGATGATAGCTGGGTATAGGTTAATATATCTATAGGATACTTTTTACCGTGGGAAAATATATCATCTCTGAGAAATTTATACTAACCGTTAAAACGTCCCTAGGGACGAACCCGAGCAGGGCGAGGGTGAGTCGCTAGTCTGTCTATATATGTATATAAATCCAAATCGGGTTAGTTACACCATTTATAACTCAAGAACAGCTGGACCAATTTTGACAATCTTTCATTTGTATGATTTGTCTGTTAAAACAGCAGAAAATTCACGAAAAAAATATTACATGGCTAACGCTAGCTAATAACTATTTATATCTATTTGAAACCTTGCTAGGCACGCATCCCAGCGAAGCGAGGGTAAATCGCTAGTGAATAAAAATATTCTAAGTTGGCCTATAAAGTATATAATACATATAATTATCAAAATATAGATTAATATGAGATTCAGAATAATATGAGAATAAACAAAACTATTTTGATAATTATGAACAGTACTAGGCTGACGTCCATTAACAATGTCAGTTTGACAGACAAGTAAGAGCCTTTCAACTACACACCTTGTTATATCTGGCATGACATGAGTTAGTTTTTGATAAGTAATTCATATTAAGTTAAAATGAATATTATAATACTAATTTATAATAGACTAGCGACTCACCTTCTCTCAAAACTCACTTTCTGGGAAAATGCGTTATATTACAAACCAAGAAAATATTTATGATCTTAATTACTTGAAACTTGGTTTTAATGCTCTTCAACACAATTAAATAAATATGGTTTAGCATTTTCCAAAATTTATTCCTTAAGGGGATAAAAGAGGGGATGGAAGTTTATATGAAACCTAGCTTTTTTTAGTTCTTTTTTTATAGTTTTAGCGCGAGCGAAGCCGCGGGTCCTGCTAGTTTCTTTTATAATTTGCATATTTCTTTATTCTCCTCTGAAAATCTTTGATTTTGATATCCTAGTCGGTATGTTTGGACGATAAAAAATTTCCAAGACATATCAAGGAAAATAAAATTCTTAAAAATCCGCATTTTATTTATTTTTTTATAATTCTATTATATCTTATCAAAATCTGTGAATCCGTTTAGTAATTATCAGGGAACATAAATTCTAACTCACATACAAGTCAACACAAAACTAATGACTAAAATGTCTGAATAGAAATCCATTAAAAATCATGTATAATAAGTAAGAGGGTATTTATTCAGTTAGTTTTCCTTTTATAGTCGAGGAAGCGATAGCGCCGTATATCCTCTAATCGTTCATAAAACTTCGTTCTGTAGAGAAATGTCCTCGGTCACAAATACCACTTATAGTGAATTTATTTTGTAAGGGACGCATTAATAAAACGGGGGCGCATTAGGCTTTGTGCAGACGGTCGAGGCAGTGTTTCTATTTATTGGTGTAATATTTACTCTGTGTGACACTAATTCTTGATTTTGTGTCAACAGAGTAATATTTTACATTATATATCGTTATAATTCGATTTGGATAAAATAATCGGCTTTAACTTTTCAAATAAATCTGTTTAACCGGCTATTACATATTATATTAATGCAATATTAAATTATAGCTTTTTCATGAAATCACATATTTATACAGTAACAAGCGACGTATGTATTTATGTACGCGTCCCTAAGTGCTTCTGTATTTTTTCAGATCATAGTCTATCTGTGTTTTAAATTTCATCAAAATCCGTCCAGTCGTTTCAGGATAAAGGATTAACAAACATACATATATATAATTTTTCGTTTACAGTACTAGTCCGATGTCGCTTTTATAATATTACTTAGTAGGCCAGTACACCGTGCGAAGTAGGCCTTAAAAGGAAATTGTAAGTAACTGGTAAAAACGATCCGGGTAGTTCTACATGGTGCCCACTTTCCCCGTTTCCGAGTGTTCTGAAGGGCAGACGGACGGGAACTAATGCGGAGTTATAAATCTCTCCAGCTCTCCGTCCGGTACTACTCGTATATCTTGTTATATCAGGTTAATGCTCCGTGAACTATTGAAATTAGGCTAGTTTCTTTTTTGCCATAAATATTAATTGTATGGTCACGTTTTGTTGTATATTTTTAGGAAGTTGGACATTTTTTTGGGCATTTTTTTATGTTACTTCTGACCTTATGAATGGTATTTTAAATTATTCATATTATATATGTAAATGTTAAAAAAAAATCCAAATGAAATATGATTTGTTTGATAACTGAATTATATTTAAAGTAACTCCAAGTTTGAGAGCCTCCTAGTAAGTTAAAAAATTTTGCAGTGTTATTATTTATTTTAATAAGAGATATCAGTATTTACAAAATAGATAAAAATATTGTATAGAATATACTCTTAGCATTCTTTATATTAAAAATAGTATTACACGAATATTATGTAGCAATACTTTTTTTAATTTCTATCTTTTAAGAAGAAATACAACACAAACAGACAGCCAATTGGGAGTTGCATGGTGCATGTTGTATGTTAACTCACATAAACATACCATATTATATGATAAATAGTATATAAAATTAGTAGCAGTAGTAATTATTAGTTAGTACACTTATGTAATGGAAGAGCGGTTTCTCCTAACACAAGTGCTTATTCGCTTAAAAGGAGGTCCCAATCACTTATCAGCTATTGTAAAAATTTTTGAGATACCGAATAAAGATTTTTATTATTATTATTATTATTAAAATATATTATTTTTCTTTACTTGTAAAAAACTTAGTAAAACTGAATGAATTTTGATTTCAAGTGACTCGGGAAACTGTGTAAATATGTTTCATATTTTCTGCCAATACAAGCCGGAGCACGACACTTCCAAGCAAGTGTGCACTTTATTTCAAATTAGCTAATTGATAAACAAACAATTATTGTGCAGTATTTAAAGTTAGTTTTAGTTCACAGTATTTGCTTCATTTATCATCAAAATTAGTTTTGCTAAATGCCTCTGTGGTCAGTGGTTACCATGTAGGGCTGCACTTCGGAGGACCTGGGTGAGAGTTCTGCTTCGGAACATGTGTAGATATTGGGTTTTTCTGTGAAGAAATTCTAGTAAAACCTCGGAGTTGGGAAGTTAACAGCGTTACTGTCCCCTACCTTGACATCTAAAGTCTTTGGTCTTGCGCCTGATCTGTCACTGTTTGTGAATGAAGGAACAGAGTGCACATGTCACATCTCCTGCGCAAATGAGATTGACTGCGCAAAATCAGCTAGGAAGACATTTTCACATTTATTAAGTTTTTATTGAATAATCAAAGAAAATAATAACTAATTTCATAATTTAAATTGAAGATGAGCTTTAAAGCCAATGCATTTGAATTTTCTATTTCAAATTAATTTTTCAATAAGTACACATATATATATTTACTCAAAATTATACAACATATGTTATTTGTTTGAT
This sequence comes from Brenthis daphne, assembly GCA_947093115.1. Taxonomy (NCBI): domain Eukaryota; kingdom Metazoa; phylum Arthropoda; class Insecta; order Lepidoptera; family Nymphalidae; genus Brenthis; species Brenthis daphne. Next base: position 6,848,521 of record OX352481.1, on the reverse strand, counting down.
ATTTAACTGTAGCTTTAGATAATATTAATATATAAATGAAAAAAAAATTGTCAATCATCGCATCATATCCGGTTAAGCGTTTCCGTGTAACAGTGTCGCCAACACGGAAGTAATCCGACAATCGATAAGTTTCATTATCCTTAAGCCTTCCGAAGCAATATCTACGCGAGATGGTATAAATTACGCCTTGTCCGACACTCTCATAAATATGTAGTAGCATAAGTCCGGGCCTCTTTCAATTTTGATATAATATGCAGACCGTATATAAATTTGTTACGTCCAGGGTTCATATTGTTTTGAACATTGTAGCTTTGGGTCACGATACATGGGCATCTCGTATTTCTTTTAAGATGGTATTATAAATATTAATGGGATTACATTTTTATGTGAATGCGATTGTGTACTTCAATTTTCTGTGTTTTATTTAACACTAGCGACTCACCCTCGCTTCGCTCGAGTACAACCCTAGGTTGATTCCCCATACAAACTTTCATTCCTATTTTCAGCCCCTTAAGAGATGATTTCTGGAATATAAATATTCTATGTCCTTGCCATGGTTTCAAACTATCTTCTTACCAAATTTCATCGAAATCGATTTAGTAGTTTTTGAGTTTATTCGTTACAAACATACAAAAATACAAATCTTTCCTCTTTATAATAGTAGTATACATGTAGATGTAGACTGAAAATGGTCTTAGGTCATGTATTCGATTAAAGCGCTTGTCAAATCCATATATGGCCATCTAGGATATATTGTATTTTATTTTCAAAAAATGATAAACCTATGTATATGTATTGATGATGAAACTAAAAAAATCTGACGATATTCAAATTAATGAGCTCTTGGGTCTTGTTGTATGAAATTTTAGTATGTTACCCCAAATTTTATAAGTCAAAATATATTTTTAATTTCTATTGAATAAACAGTCGGCAAATAAAACCAATACTATTATAATATGGAATAAAAATTTAGCTGAATATTTCAGATGTCTACTTGAGTAAAGTAGCAACTATAATATGTTTATAACATGTAAAAAAGAACTTGCATACTTATGTATGTATGTTTTTAATCTCATTGCCATACATGGAGCAGGTGAGCTGTCACAGTTGAGAGAGCAATCCAGCTTTGCCCTTTACGTTTTATACTTGGCTCGATTCGAAGTTAGTCTCTTCCATATTTCATACATAAAAATAATTATATTTTTTACCTTGTATGTATATGTGGAAATTAAAATAGCGATGCTATCTAATCCCAATTTGTTAATTAATTCAAAATTAAAATTTCTCTATTTGTAACAAACAAGTGTATTTACGACAGTGCTGGCGCGAGTGATCTAATTAATCAATTGTTAATTAAATGTAGTATTTTGTTAGCCTAATTCGATACACAAATTGTATTGCATGACAAAATAATCCATTTTATTCAAAGATTAATTAAAATGATTATTTATATGAATGACTTTTTTGAATGTTTTATATCTATACATATAATAAAACTGTAGAGGTCGAATGTCTGTACATAGAAAAAAAAATGCTAAAAACCGATTCAGGGGATATAAGAAGAGAAATAGAATAAATCCATTTTTTTTAATTTTTTTGTTTGTCTGTTTATCTGTTTGCCTGTTTTTCTGTTTGTACGGGCTAATCTGCGAAACTGTTGGACCGATTTATATGAAATTTTGACTTCCATTGTGGTGTTCTACTACTACTCTTCGTATGACAGTCGTTGTCGCGTATTAGTTTAAATCAAGTTTTAAAATAAAAAAAATACACACCGTATATCAATATTATGTATAGTTTTCATACACATGTTTCTTGGATTGTGATCGCAAAATTCCCCATGCGTTTATCCGGTTTCATTTGCATACTATATTTGGTCTACCTCTGGCTATGCTGATTATGACCGGGCTGGATGAGACCCCTCTGAATAACGGCTGATTGGATGTTTTGTATCGAAATATATTAATGTATAATAATATCGGTGCTTAGCTCCAATATTACGCTTACTAAATTTTGATGATATCATTACGTGAAATGTACATTGAAAATAATAAAACGTTATTTACTCACGAATGGCTATTTATATGATTGTATTTTGATTTTATAAAGCTGGGGGAGGTTTGAATTAAATTAATTAGTGTTGATTGAGTTCAAATTAACTTAAATATTTGTAATAATCCCTTTAATAATAGTTTCTTTAGTATAATTTAATAATTAAAATCTTACAACGAGAGGCATATTGTATTTAAATAGAGCTCAAAATATTAGCATCCTATATAACAATACCTTTGATATTTTAATATTTATTTTGATATTTTAAATAGAACAGAATTTTATTTAAAATGTCAAATATTCGCGAAAATCCAAGAAAATATTAGGTATAGGTACTAAGAAAGTATTAAGAAAGTGTTACTTCTTTTGATATTTCTCTATATCTTTAAGAATCATGATTATTGATTATCTGAATAAGAGAAAACTTTGTGTACATTCTGACACAGTTGTTCAGATGCACGACTATATAGAAACTCGACATTTAGACATCTATTTACTAATATATATACATATTCCTACCTACTATCTCAAAAAAATATTTAACATTCCTTAATCCCGCTGTAACAAAAACAATAAAATTAAATTAAATGTTCTTATATTTTGTATAAAATTTATATTTAGAAGTCTCAGTATGGAGGTTTCTATTAAATTGACTGAGTTTACAAAAGATTTTCGCGCATTGTGGAACTTCTTTTATCCATGGCTCAAATCAAGAGAAGTATGCTAGGTCGAATCCAACTCCACGTCTTTATAATTACATTAGAACAAATATTTATCTAAACATTACTATTTTTATGTACTACTGTTCTGTTCATAACATTTTAAATCCATACGCAATATATGAAAGACAAGTAATATGCATTCACTAGTCACTTCATATTAAGATACACGTTTCAACGGGAAAATAGCTAAAGCTGAGGACGCAAAACCTTTATCTATGTTAGCACGCGTCAGTAACCACTAAAAGTTCAAAAAGCTCGCCTCACCGATGTGGCTTCACAAGTATAGTAACACCGGAAAAAATACACACTCGATTCCCACCTAGCTCGCTGTAGGTGCCAATTATCGGAACTTTTAATCTAACTATAGTCAAATAACTATAGAACTTTCTTTTACGCGTATTAAATACTGCATATAATCAAATATATGTCAATAATACTGGATATAGTATATTTATGTCAAATATATGTATGTCAAACCATAGTCCAGAACGCTGGCCACGTGGCGGACTTCACATATCTTTCGAGAACTTGCTAAGTTCCTTCAGACATGTAGGTCTTCTCACGATGTTTTCCTCCACCGTAAGACAAGAGGAAAAAAGACCCAGGATTAGAACCCGCTTCACTCAGTTTTCCAAGCGAGCTCATTACCACTGGGCCACCACTGCTTAGATTTACAAATTTGTGCATATAAATTTAATAATTTCATCACGCTAAAGCTATCGGCTATTTTTCAAAACGTCTATTTACAGAGATAACACTTTTCTTGTTCTAAAGGATAACCATGTGTTTCGTACGTATAAGACCGGATGAAGCTATTATAAATTCTTTATTCGACATTTCGCAATGTATATGCGCTATTTTTATGCACGATTTAAGCTCGTAGTGATTTTTTGTTTGCACTTTAGATGTGAATTTATTTCGCTTATAATTGCCTCGACGCTAATAATATGAAATAATGGTCGTAGCCCGCAGCTACTGGCAATAAAACGTTTATCCTTCCCATGTTATGTTTCCATTTAACATGCCCAAATTTTTCAACATTTATGTACATGGTATTCTAATTTTAGTAATTATCATCCAATTACTATACCGTCACCGTATTGCTTATTTATCAAACGACTTCAAAAAGGAGGAGGTTCTCAATTCGACAGTATTTTTTTTTATGTTTGTTACCTCAGAACTCCGTCATTTATTAACCGATTTGGACAATTTTTGTGTTGTTTGAAAGTGTATACTTCCAGATTGGTCCCATTTAAATTTCAAAAAAAAAATACCACCCCTAAGGGTGGAAAAATAGCTAATGATGAATTTTACCTACTTCTAATTGTCATTTTGACTTGAAACTTTGCAAGTGTTTCTATTTCCGTTGATAGTACAGTGGTTCGGTATTGTTGACCTGATTTGATGGTAAGGATAGAAGGTGGATAGGTGGAACTCTTCAACGGCTAATAGTAGATACTTTGAGTTTGGGCTTGTTTTGTTTGATTTGACTGCCTAATACGTTAGAGTTCTTACTTTGCTACTACTGTCTACACTAAAAAGAGAAAAATAAAAACTTTTTAACAAAAAAATAAAAACCGACTTCAAACAAAAGCACTAAAAGGTAAAAAATAACTGATTGGTAGTTGATATTTACTATACATACCTATCGAAATCGGTGCCAGCCCATATAAAGCACAGATCGATATATATATCGATAAAATATATTTTTCGGCTTTATTAAAGAAAAATGTGTGTTTTATATATTAATACTGTAAATTTTAAAAAGTTTAACAATTAACAATTTTTACATCAACTTTAGAAGTTGATATAAAAATTGGTATTTGAAAATCAATAATTCTATATTTTTTTTTAATTTTATTATATATTTCGTAAATTGGTCGCTTGTACAAATATTATTACCTTACATTACAATATATTTTTATGTCTGTTTGTCAATTCTTCACGCAAAATGGCTAGACAGATTTGAATGAATTTAAGCTACTGTAAGTAAAAAAAATGCCAAAAGGTGGTTCTGGACGTTCGCCAAAAGTATTTACAAGTCAAGAGACTATAACGAAAAGCACACGAGAATTGATAGGAGCTGAGGTTTTAAAGCTCCAATTAATGATAAGGATCGTTAATATTAATTTGCCGATGCAATGTGTTTGGTGGCGTAATGCCGTCCATACATTATGCAGAATCACCTGACATCTGCAATAATTAATTATGGATCAAATTAAAAGTCCGATATCTACTATTTAATTAAATACATGCAACTGATTCGAGTGACTTTATGTACATTTTTTATATTGTGGAAAGAGTGTTAAGTTATTTTAATGTGACATTTTCCTTGTGAAAGATGAGATATCACGGCATATACCCACCCAAGTGAAGTAAGAGCAAGTCAGTAGTACTATATATGTATATTGTATATATACTTAGAATAATTGCTGCATAAGTCATGTCTGTGCATCTATAATAAATACGTGGAAAAGAAGTTGATATATTACCCAATAACATTCAAATGTTCATATATTGGGCCCTTCAACTAAACTATAAGGGAGCGTAATCGTAATCTAATCGGGATTTTATTCAAATAATAGCAATAAAACTTTCAATTCCCTACATTTGAAGGCTCCGCGAGTTTCTTTGTTGCTTCATGTTTATGACTTTCATAAATTTGTCAATTTTGTAATCCATTTCGATTTTATTACTCAATATATTGTTCGATACATTCCGATAACAAAGCCGAACCGTTGTTAGCAAATGAAATTATATGTGGGAATAAACAAAAGCAATCAGCGGCTATAACTTTTATGTCGGAACATAATAATTTGTTGATTTTTACTGTATTGGTTTATCTTACGTGCGTTTTGGAAGGAACTAATGTTATGTTTTCATGATAATTTTATATTTTATTGTATAGTCGTTTTACTTACAAATATCACTTATATTGTGAAGGCGAAGAGTATCTTGGTATCGTTAGTATCTCTTTCACACGTAAGAGATGCAACATGATAGTTTAGATAACTAAATAACATACTTCTCTATAAATATTATAAATGTGAAAGTTTGTGAGTATGTATGGATGTTTGTTACTCTTTCATGCCAAAATTTCTGAACAGATCTGGAAGAAATGTGGCACAGAGATAGATTATTGTCTGGAATTACATAGGCAACTTTTTATCCCGGAAAAAATATACATTTCCCGAGGGGTAAATTTGTTTTTGTTTTTTTAGAGGCGAACTCGAGCGAAGCGAGGGTGAACCGCTAGTAAAAAATAATACCGTATAATTAGCGCTACTTACATATTACTTACATAAATAAAGACGATTTTTTAAATTGCTTTTTCAATACTGTGTAAGGTAAAACCAATTTGTACAATATAGGCATCATTATGAATTAATTTCCTCCATTTTTTATGATACAAAAGGTATTTTCATTCTTATTAGGCAACATTGTCTTAAGCCAAATTCAATATCGCTTATATAACGCTCAATATTTGCTTAAGTAAATTCGTAGATAGTAATAATTTAAATATTCATGAGAGTGAACAAACACACGGTGTACAAGCTCACATGTTATGTTACCAGCAAATTATGGTAACGTCAACTAAGTTTTAATTGTATTTATTACCAGCGACTCACCCTCGTTTCCCTTCGTGTTCGTCCCTGGACAAAAACATATCTATTCCACGGGAACTGTACATTTTTACAGTTTTACAAGTAGCTCATGTACTATTCCAGACTATAATCTATCTCTGTGCCAAATATCATCCACATCCGTTCTGGCGTAAAAGAGTCAAACATCCATCCATCCTCTACTACCAGACTACTTTTTACCGCGGGAGATTATCTAATTTCCCAGAGGAAAACACGTTATAAACTTATAATATAACCCAAAAATTATTTTACCTATCATTTTCATACAAACTTTCATCCCCTATTTTACCCACATAAGGAGGTAAAATAGGGGATGAAAGTTTGTATGAAACCTACTTTTTAGTTGTGTTGCAGTTTTAGCGCAAGCAAAGCCGTGGTTTCTGCTAGTTTAATATAAAAACATGTATGTATATTGTATAAAACTGTCTTAACCCCAAAACAAAACATATCAATTCTAAATCTGTACAAATATTTTTAACTTTAAGTTGACTTTATTCTCCAAAGCAATTGCAGTCCGTTCTGTGGAAATATCGAGGCAGTTATAATGTATCATTTTTATATTCAATATTCGGAGTTCGGCCAGTGAATCCTATGGATGGTTGCGGCGATAAAAGTGCGGACGTTTAAACAATTTATGAAGTACTTTGCGTATAATTTTAAGATCGCTCGGCCGTTATGTCTTCTTTGTAGTTTGGTTTTTTAATGATGTTTTACTGCTCTGCATAGTAGCCATTTATATTTTTTTTCTTTATATTATACTTTGAAATATTTTCAAATAACGCAGCAATGTAAAATTCTTGAGAAACCAACAGATTTTAGTTTAAGTAAGTATATTTTAGACCTTGTATTTAATTTTACTTTTTTGTTGCGTCAACCAATATACACAACCTTAAGACTTTCTTTCTGATATATATAGTTGTCCTGGAAGAGATCTAAAACATGTATTTATAAATTTTTTATCCTTTTTAAATTGAATTCTTTTGGTGTAATAAAGGATTAAATAAATAAATAACTGTCTTCCTTGATAGATTGTAGTGTATTTAATGTTATGCCTAAATATTTTACAACTACCGGTGATAGCAAAAAATCTGCGCCCCTGCATATTTTATTGTTTATAACGTAAAGGCGTCATTTTTTGTGTATTTTTAGAAGAAAGGTGCAATAAGCAACCATCGTTCAAATCTTCAATGAGTGCCGAAAAGAAAAAAACTAATGTGTTGTTAGATAAATTTTGCATACTTTATCAATACAAATGATTTAGCTTTTATATTATATTGCCTCTATTATTATTATTGACCTTTATTATTATTATGCTTTTCTTTATACACTTTAAACACATTAAGTTTTTAATAAAACTATCTTATCGGATTTTTTCGCGGATTTATTTAGATTTTTGGGTTCCCGATGTTTCGAATGTTTTACATCAACCATGGTCGCGAGAGAGACCATGATTTTTAGAGGTTTTAGACGTCTCAAAGTTCGTCATCATACATATACTTGTTACACGTTATTATACACAACTTGTAATCTGTACCCTACGAAAAAATCCGGAAAGATAGTAAGTAGTAAATCTAAGAAAACATTGAGTTTTATTTTCCCGTCATTTTTGAGGTGGTGTCAAACTTTTGTCCTGCTGTGTCTACATATATCTACTTAAAAATTTTGTATTTTTTCAATTAAATTTTACGCTAACAACACATTCAAGGAAACTATTCATTACAGTCTGTATGAATTTCGACACCACCTTTCTTCACGAAGAGATATGAAAATCCCGTACATATGTTAAGGTAGCAGGTAAAGCGGTCAAATACAAAATGTCGCCAGGTGCCAAAAGCATCCGGCCCCGACTCAATGCTGACAAGTTTCCGATGTGTATGCAAATTACAAGCTGTCCTAATTCATCCGAAAATGAATCCTGTAGTTTGGGATTAAAGATCACATTGCAGTGCAACGGGACAGCCCCACGTCGCGAGTGTCATACAAAACCTGACAGATGTTGACGCCGAGTTTGTACTGAGGTGTATTTTGTTTCAGCTTTACGTGTCCTCATTAAGAATAGGTATTGTACAGTTGAGAGGCATTTTGTTTCTTAACTTTAGTTACTTGTTATTATAATGTTGTTATTCCCCAAATATTGCTCTCAAAATTGAAATATTCCGGAAAATTTATGTTACAAAGGAAAATTACGATTGTTCGTCATTTTTAGTAAGCAAAGTTAGAAAATAACATTATAGAATTCTGACATTAGTTGTAATTCAGCCAAAATTCAGCAAAAATTAAATAAACCAATATTCGAACGAGCTACATATTAAATGAAAAATTACCATTTGATTAAGCTCGAATCTTAAACCTAAACAAATAACGTAAGTATTAACAAAAGAGAACAATCGTGCAAAATTACTGCTCGCACAGCTTGATGTTTTAACTTTCATTTGGAGTTGCGGAGAACATATTTAGGTGCCGACAACTTTTAATTAATCAAGTCAAAAGTCACAAAACAGTATTCGAATAGCACAGGCATAATGAGCGGGGCTTAGCGCGAGTGCCCAATGTCTTTCTGGACGGTGGCCAAGTTTTAATAAACCTCTAGTAAATTTAACACGTAGCTGAATAAGTAATCAAGAAAATAATGTTTCTCGTACGTTCCGCTTAATGTGACTTCGGTGCACTGTATAGTGTATACACTCATTTACAATTAAAAGTTTTCATTATTTAAGTACATCTGAACTGCGAGGGGATGTGGTGGTATTTAAAATTTATAAGGATATATGTATATTTAAAATCGCTTTCAGAACTTTCGATTATTACAATACGTAAGTTATTTGTGGACTTTGCAGGTGAGAATGTAATATTATAAATTCATATAACTAGCGACTCGCCCTGGCTTCGCTCAGATTCGTTTCTAGGTACGTTTTAACAGCTAGTATAGATTTTTCAGAGATTAGGTATTTATACCCGCAGTAAAAAAGGATCTATATGTTGACCCGGATAACCAGCTATCATCATACCAAATTTCATCAAAGTCTATTCAGTAGTTTTCTCGTAATGCGTCCCCAGATAGACAGACAGACAAAAATTCTAAAATTCTAAAAACTATAGATTCGGCATCTATATTGATAATAATGACTATTTAAATAACATTTTCCAAAAAATATTTAATGTACAGATTCGATTCAAGTTAGTTAGAATTTTATTATATGTATAGATTTGTCGCTTTCATATCTTTTGATTAATACATTTTGTAAGTTATTTGCGGACTTTGCAGGTGAGAATATGGTAATATATATCCATATACATATATTACCACATTTAATGCTAATTTAGTATTTGAAATCATTAACTTTGTTATAGCTAAAGTTCAAATTTATTTAATTTACTCGTTTTGAAAGCTTTTTTATAATAATGTTTATTTATTATTAGGTTTTAAACAATACTATATCTATAGCACATAAGGCACTATTATTTATAAAAAAAATTAAAAGGTGGCGCTCCCTGTACTTATATGTTATCAGTAATTCAAAAGTCACCTAAGTACAAAAGTCGCTAGTGTAAAATATTATTAATAAACTACTTTTTCCCCCTTACTTTACTTGCATATGATATTATATGAGTAAATAATTAAAGTGTTAATGTAGAATGTAAGCTCTTTATCCCGAATTTCACTTAAATTGAGCCGTTATATTGTGAAGAAGTAATAAAGTAACTAGTTCCCCTAGTCAATTATATACTTTCTTGAATAAAATACAGATATAACTATTGTACAAATAAAATTTCTATTGTAAAAAAATATCATCTAGCAAAACCCTTAATAAATTAGCCCTTTTAATATCACGTTGCCAGGCACGGGCCTCCACTTAATATTAAAAAAATTAGGCCACAGTCCCACACGCTGGCCAAATGCGGGTTAGTAAACTTTACACTTCTTTCGAAACCTAACTAGGTTCTTACAGACATGCAGTTCTCGATGTTTTATTTTTCAGTACTCACTATATTACAGCACAACTTAAAGTTATTAAAGTGTTTGTCTGTCCGTCCATTTAAGTACGCCTCAGTGGACAATAACACAAATTTCAATGAGATATTTTAGTAGATACACGTCAGTAATAAACTGAATTGAAAAAGTATCTACGTCCCATTTCAATGGGTCGAATAGATTCAAAGGTGCCCTGAACCGAACTTCCTGTTTTTGCGTTGCCTATAAAAGTATATAATATAATGGGAAATTATTAAAAATAAACATACGGGCAAAGTCGCAGACGGTAGTTAGTTTATAATTCACACAAAAAGCTATATAGAAAATGAAAATTATACATTAATTTTTATTCAAACTAGAATAAATATTTTATAACACTAAAACAAAAATTGCCAAAACTAAATTCCATCTAACTGTATTTATAGCAGTCGATGTGAATGCAGATATGCCGCTGCGTCCGCTAACTCTGACAACGAAAAATTTATTTGATCTAAAAAACATTTTACCGGACGTGCTCCAAATTCGTGGCGGCCCATTCAAATGCGTGACGAGAAATTAATAGTTGGTTTAAACAACGCTAGATTAGAGTATCGAGTTCAGGACAAACACTCGAGCGAAATCGACGGGGCTCTGTTGCGACACGCCGAAGAGATGACGCTGTCAACTACCGAAACCTACACGATTCATTTGGCTACCACTGACATGTTACTGAAGAACTGTTTAGTTTCATGTGGAATTGCAATTTGATTATAGAAATGAACGAGCTATTGCAGGTCTTTGTTAATGTTGTAAACTCAATAGTGTGTTTAACTCGTTCCTATTCCTATTGTATGTAGCAACGGATTGATGTGATGTTTACATAGATAAAGTTTAAAGGCTGAAAAGAGTAATAAATAAACGTAAATTAAGAGTTTTAAATGAGGTTTTTAGCAAAAATATAATAAAATAAAGAATGATACACTTAACATACATAGAAGATAGATGACCAAAAACGAAATTCTTAAGTTTTACATATTAGTATATTTTGTATTTTTTCTCAAAAATGAGATATTTTCCCGCGGTAAAAAGTATCCTATATGTTGACCCAAATAACCAGCTATCATCATACTAAATTTCAAAAAAATCCGTCCTGTGTTTTTCTGTGATGCGGTAACAGACAGACAGACAGACAGACAGACAGACAGACAGACAGACAGACAAAAACTCTAAAACTATAGTTTCTGCCTCTGTACCGGTAATAATGTTTATTTCAATAAGATTTTCCAAAAAATATCTAATGTACAGATTCGGCTTAGTTACAATTTTCATATAGGTATGAATAGATTATTCTCATCTAATCTAATATAAAAGTAAAGGCGTTGGTGAAATCTACTTAATACCTAAATATAATTCCAAATATAACAGAATCTACTAAAAAAATTGTTTGTATAATAATAGTTTCATCAAAAGCAACTGAAGATTAGATAAGTCACAAAATAAATAGCAAAACATTTTGACGATAAGTAGCTTAAATACCGATAGCTTTCGATCGCTTGTATTTTAATCGACGCAGATAATTAAATATACTTGAAACTTCGAGATAAAAGGAAAAAAGAGATTTTGAATTTAATGTATATTTATTTAAAAAAAATATTAGATAATTAATATGGACTAAGTTAAAGGCTTTAAAATGCCATGGAATTCATTACCGTCTCACGTGTTTCCCTCTTCCTATAATCCTGGGTCGTTTAAACGGAGCGTGAAAAAGCACATTTGCAGGCCGACGAGGTGAGGTTGATCGGAATCGAGATCAAGTCCCGGAACCGATGGATCTCATTCTGGATTCCACTGTCGCTTACCATCAGGCGTCTTGGAGTCATCTTGTCGAGCGACAATAAAAAAAAAAAAGCAGAATTTGTTGGGCAAACGTCGTGAAAAATATATAATGAGTAATGATTGATTCTAATTAAAAAATAAAATTATTGAAAAGCTTGGATCTACTTTATTGCATTTCACAAAACAAAGTCAGTAAAAAAAATATCAAAATTTGGTGGTGGTATACAATAATCTTATATCGATATCTCATATCTTTGTTTACATCAAATAAGGATATTTCATTAAAATACATTGTTTCCTCGGTTATTTTTTTCCTCTGTTCAAAATCACTCAGATCTAATAAAATACTCTTAAATCAAATAAATATCATAACGCAATCTTTACTTAGTCCTTCTTATTAAAGTTTCGCTTTAGGGACGTCCTGCTAAAGCTCGCACACCATATTGATGTATGGTTACGATCGAGTTACATATCATAAATCATATTAAACTGTAAAAAAATATTAATTATAATAAAATAATAATTATTATATAAATATTATTCTATAGTAAATATTATAAGTATAAAACATATTAAAAATATTAATCTATACTAATATTATAAAGAGATAAAGTTTGTGAGTTTGTGAGGTTGTAGGTGTAATCTTTGGATCTGCTGAACCGATTTAGATAAAATTTGATAAAAAGATAGTTTGAGACCCCGAGAAGGGCTTAGGATATTTTACTGAGTATCCTATGTTTTTCCTTATGATTTCCAGGATAATTCCCGGAAATAATCCCTTAAGGGGGTGAAAATGGCTATGAATGTTTGTATGGAGAATCAACCTAGGGACGAACCCGAATGAAGCGAGGTTGAGTTGCTAGTTTTTAAATAAAGTCACGAGAAAACATTAGTTAACTCTAACATAAGCATCTGTCTTCCGAACACGCTTCATACAATATTCTAATGAACAATGTCGATTGAAAATCTACAGCGAATTGAAAACGGCCACATGACAAACGTCAGCGAAACCGGAGTCGTTAGTTTGAAATAAATTGTGTCAGGTTTGCGTATCAAATAGCGTTTTGGTAGAATTTTGGGTACAGTTGAAAACAATAACCGTCGGCTCTGTCAGTCTGACAGCTGCGAGAAATGATTGAACTGAGAGAGTTTCGCAATTGCCAAATTACAGGGTGCTTTGTGATCCGCCGGAATTAGAATTCCTTTTGATGAAGTAATTTTAGTTAAAAAAAAAGAAAAAAGAACCCATTATTATAATGGTTTTTGGTAAACATTTTTGTGTTAAGAACTCGAAAGCCAAAATAATAATGTCACGATCCAATTAACGATGTGGTTAAAAATTATGAACGTAAAGTAATTGTATTAATAATAATATATATACTTTTGATTATGTAATTACAGCGAATGTTATGTACACTTGAAAAGACATACATATCTGAATAATTAATTTATTGTCTTCTCAATGTATATAAACATTAATATGTATGTTGTTAGTGTGCTTTTCTAAATAAATAAAAAAACGTGCGAATATCGATAGTAAAGTAAAAATTATTGCAATTAAGTTCCATTACCTACCCAAAAGCACCTTTAGAGTAAAATGTATGAAAAGATAAAGAGATTTGATGTTAAAAAAAAGTTCTAAATATTAATTTTAGTATAATTAAAATATGTGATTAAATATACATACATATTATATACAGATATCACCTAATACATCTCTTCCCTCATATAATGTGGGTTCATATTGAGTATTTCGTCGTATTACAGCGTAATTTTCATTATGAAATCACAACAAATATGTAGTTAAAAAACTAAAATACATCGAGGGTACCAATTCTGTATAAGAGCAGTATTTTCATTGAAATACCATTCTACTCGATATATTTTTATGCACTTGTTAGTTGTGCCTGTGTGAGTTGATTGGACGTTTTAAAACGTGAGTAATGCAGTCAGTGGGTTAATAGCTCGATTCGACCAATAAACTGAATTTCAGGTGGATTGGTTGAATCAAAATATTCAGGCTTCTGTTTGGAGAAAGTTAAAGCTGGGCCCATTAAATAAAAATAAAACGCAAATAAATTTGAATGAAAATTGTTGGTAAACTTTTTAATATTCTAGCATCATTTTGGTAAAATTAAAATGTACGCTGGTTTGATATAACTATACACTATTTAGTATTATAATAGGTAAACTTGATCCAGTGGTAAACGTGATCCGTGGAATACAATAATATATTAATAATGAGTCCAATCCTGCAGAGCAATAATTAATATTCCTATTAACATCACAGAAGCTTATTACTCGTTTGAAATTGGTTTGGACATAAGTATACGAGTATAATGATGAAAAAAAAGTTGGTCGGTGTGGAGTTGTCGTGGGAGGTAGGAACGAAGTTCTTTCCCGGTATTTGCCATTGGCTCTTAAATTAGGTCGTAAAAATTGTAATTAGTATAATATTTTTGATATTGAACTTTATATTAATTGTAAACTATTACAAAAAACTGAGAACTACATACGAGTAGGTATATGAACTAGTTATACAGGGTCATTTTTAATTTACTGGGAATACTGGGAATATACTATTTACATCATAACAACAACATCTGTAACAAGAAAAAATAATATTTCTTAAATTTTATTTTCATACAAAAATAAAAAAAATTGATTGCACCTTCTAAATGGCAAAGTTCTAACATCTGGCCAAGTTTAAATGAGTAAGGGCCGCTTCCTACACCCCTCCACCCCTCCCCCTCCACCAGTCACGCGCTTTCTTTTGCTAATGCTGGATTATTACCGTTTAGAAGGTGCAATAAAAATATTTTTATTTTTGTAAAATTTAAGAAATATTTTTTTTTCTTACAGATGTTGTTGTTATGTGTCAATAGTATATTTCCAAAAGGTTTTCAGTAAATTAAAAATGACCCTGTATATTATGACTGGAGTTACCTTCCGACTCTATCGTGAGACCAGCACTACTCGTATGTTAATATTGTTATTATATTGCTGCCAAGTTACATCGGTATGCCAACCAACTTGAAAGTGCTTGAAAAGTAGATTACTAATTTTGAACTGTTGAATAATACATTACCAACGGTACATAATATATTACTGTTCTATTATCCATACTAATATTATTACAAACATTAAATTAACCATGTTTGTTTTTTCAAAGTTTTTCCGCCTTAACTGCTGAGTAGATTTCGATGAAATATGACGAAATGAACAAAAAGATGACAAAGATTATATTATAGTGACGGGCATAAGCTACTTCTTATCACCGCCCCGGTTACAATTTGAACGAACTGTGTGCATAAACTACTTTACACTCCATAGTAAATATCCTCGAATTACACGAACGAAAACTGTTCAAAGCATTAATAACGTGATCCAACGATTGATTGTATTCAAATGAAAGTAAAGTGCACTCGGAAGTGTCGTAGCAACATTAAATGTTCCCGAAATGCAGTAAAATGAGACATTCAGCTTTTACGCGATGAAGAATTTGTTTAAAGTATAAAATTTTCCAAATTACTTAAATTATTTTAATTATATGTAGGATCCGGGGATATAAATAAAAGCGTTTGAAACACACCGACTATTTATTTTATTTGAGCTAGAGAAAACAATGTTTACGCTTTAAACACAACTATCTTTTCGGATTTTTCGCGGATTTATTTTGAGTTTTGGTTTCTGACGTTTCGAATGCCTTATAGCAATCATGGTCACGGAGAGACTAATTTCAGACGTCTCAAAGGCGTTATATGGTTGTTACAGACGGGAACAGACGGGACGTTGGATGTGGATAGGCTACCAACAAAATAACGAAATTAAATAAAAAAATAAAAAAATGGCACCGAAGTACCTTACAACATTTGTAAATTTTAATTTTAAACATTTTTACAATTTTAATAAGTTTTATAATAATTGCATATGGAATATTATTTTTGTATTTTTTGAATTCATTCAGTTATTTTGTGGGTAGGCTCTCTGTAACAACTATATAGTGCCTTCCCGTGACCATGTTTGCTGCAAAGCATTCGAAACTTCAGGAACCAAAATTCAAAATAAATTCGCGAAAAAATCTGAAAAGATAGTTTTATTTAAAATGTCAAATATTCGCGTAAATCTAAGAAAATATAATGTTTACGCTATCGTCGTACCGCCATTATGACATAAAATCCTCTTCTTTTATTCATTTATTCCATTCTTAAAATCCTATCATACGTCTTTTTTTACTCTTAAAATATCATTTTACACATACTCATCTCACATATTATACTACATACCTATATTATGTGTCTGTGGATCTATAGAATTAATAATTTCAAAGAAGGTACTACATTAAACTCATATACTGATTCAATCATTAAAATAATATCTGTCTCAATGATAAGCTGCATGTAATCTTCAGAACGACAAAATCGTTTTCAATTTCACTTTTGTGAATTGAAAGAGACTAAGAGACTTCCTACGGAATAGAGCATGGTTCATTTTTCTTACACATTGGTAAGTAAAAGTATAGTAAAGTATAGTAATAGTAAAGACATAGTAAGTGGAGATTACAGTGAGTCTATCTACTTAAATTCCAAAAAAGCCATAATATTTATAAACAAAAATAATAATTTAAAAATTTGTAGATACTCGTACATATCTCACGTTTTATTGCGGAGTGGGCAGAGAGAAGAAAAGTGCCAAGCGCTACGATCGAGCATAACTCTTTCGATAATCTTAGTGTAGGTTCTTTGGAAAACTATATATTATTAAATAAAACTATCTTTTCGGATCATTTCGCGGATTTATTTTGATTTTTGGTTCCCGACGTTTCGAATGCTTTACAGCATCCATGGTCACGGGAGAGACTGAGGTTACATGTCTTAAAGATATAGTTGTTACAGACAGCCTACCCACAATTAACAAAATGAAAATTGCACCAATTACATTACAATATTTTTAACTTTAAACATTTTTATAATTTTAATTATAATTGAATATGGAAAATTATTTATTTAATTTTTGCTTTTATTTTTATAATTATTACAATTTAAAAATATTAATTAGTAATCTATATTTAGTGTTGCCATTATTATATTTATAACCATAAATAAAAATATAAAAATATAGTATTAATTATTAAAGCCATATAATTGTTCTATGTGTAATTTAAAAAGTTAAAATTAATTAAGGATAATCATTTTAATTTAGTTTGCTATTATTTAAAACAACTTACTAAGCAACACTATTCATATATACTTTTACAAATGAAAATTATTAATCTAACAGACAGACAGATGTAGTAAGTTCATACTGTGTAGATCAAAATGACAGCTTATCAGATTAATAATTTTCATTTGTAAAAGTATATATGAATAGTGTTGCTTAGTAAGTTGTTTTAAATAATAGCAAACTAAATTAAAATGATTATCCTTAATTAATTTTAACTTTTTAAATTACACATAGAACAATTATATGGCTTTAATAATTAATACTATATTTTTATATTTTTATTTATGGTTATAAATATAATAATGGCAACACTAAATATAGATTACTAATTAATATTTTTAAATTGTAATAATTATAAAAATAAAAGCAAAAATTAAATAAATAATTTTCCATATTCAATTATAATTAAAATTATAAAAATGTTTAAAGTTAAAAATATTGTAATGTAATTGGTGCAATTTTCATTTTGTTAATTGTGGGTAGGCTGTCTGTAACAACTATATCTTTAAGACATGTAACCTCAGTCTCTCCCGTGACCATGGATGCTGTAAAGCATTCGAAACGTCGGGAACCAAAAATCAAAATAAATCCGCGAAATAATCCGAAAAGATAGTTTTATTTAATAATGTCAAACATTCGCGTAAATCTAAGAAAGTATTATATTAAACTATATATTATTATTATTTCAGATAGTAAAAGTCTTAGAAGCACAAACCAGTTGGGTCCGTGT
This sequence comes from Brenthis daphne, assembly GCA_947093115.1. Lineage (NCBI taxonomy): Eukaryota > Metazoa > Arthropoda > Insecta > Lepidoptera > Nymphalidae > Brenthis > Brenthis daphne. The sequence goes on along the minus strand of OX352481.1, from coordinate 6,830,362 downwards.
TTATATATCCAAATGACCGATAATTTACCGAAAGAGTTTTTAATACAGAATTATTCACATTTACATATCTATTCTATTGGTATCAAATAAACATTTAACTTTTAAAAAAGGCAAAAAACATGTATTTTATCTATTATATAAGTGTATAAACCCTAATAACAAAGCTTTGTTTTTAAAACAGATAAAGAACCCATACTGTAAAGTACATCAAATATTTGTAGTTTGAACAAATAAGGTCTAAGGCGACACAGTGTCATATAAAGGATTATACTTTCTCTTATATGATACAAAACACTGTCATTGCACAAAGTTAAACTATAGAATTCCATTACGAGCAAGCTTTCGCACGTCTGAATAGCCATCAGCTTTGTTAGGTGTACATTAGAACTAGGCAATACTCCGCAATTGTGGGACAAAGCGAGAAAAACCGTCGACAGACGAACACGATGAAAGTAGAGCGAGCTCAAAGCCACACAAAGGTGTCCGTTTGACGCTACGATTACGTTGCATGTACCGACGCGGTTCTGATAAATTTGTTTATACCAATCTAGGTGATTTATACTACAGTGCTATTATTAGTATGTACTAACATTACTTATAAAGTATTGTTACTTTTTAGCGTTCCGCACCCTAAAAGGAAAAAAGAAAGCCTTATGGGATCACTTCTCATCTACCTCAGTTAATATGTCTGCCCCTTTTTCTCAGGAACGCGTGGAGGCACCAATTCGAAATTAATATCAAATACTCAAGTAAGCAATCTCTTGGAGCTGTAAAAAAATCAAACATCTAAGTCAACTCAATCAAAATTGTTTTAACACAAGTAAAGTGAAAATAAATAATCCAAAAACCATAAATTTGTACTTTGTTCACAAACAAAAAAAAACTAAACTTATTTTAATGTTTCTTGCTACGGAACTCTTGGTGTGGGAGTCAGATTTGCACTTGTCCAATTTTTTACGACTAGTTGGCCCGGCGTTCGTTCTTCTTTTTCTAAAATACACTTTATTATTTGCAATCTATCGAGTTCAGATATTTTAATTTTCTTTATTGGCACTAAGAGAGTATTTAATGTGGCTGTAATATATTTTGGTTTGTAAATATGGGTTTTAAGTTGACTTTAATGATACGAAAAAGACACATATATATACATACATAATATGTACATATACATAATATACTTGATGTATCAAAATCACTGAGCGGATTTTTTGGGTTTCTACTAATATGTATCAAACACACACTATTCATCTACAAAGTTTGATTATACTATTGTTATATTATATTTAGTTACTAGTTACCAACATAGGCTTTCTTAGACCACGACACCCTAGCTTCCACTTTTAGGCTGCAACAAATTACGATATAAAGTATCAAGCGGGTCCCGAAGCAACTCCATTAAATGTACTAACCCATATTCCAAAATCAACTTTAGATAATAATGTTTTAAAATAAGAAATAATTATTAGATTTCAAGACAAAAAATTAGATATTTATTACAAAATACATTTTTTTATGAGGCGCTATTTACAGTTTAGCATGTTTCGTGCAAATGCTTTGTGTCTAAGTGCATCTACGGCGTCATTAGATTTCGAGTTACAAACTGTAATTAATTGCCCGGGACTCGAACCCAGGACCTCCGGATCTGCAGCCGTACATACTACCCACCAGATTCCCAAAAAAAATTGTCAACATAAAACGAAAGTATTATATCTGTATGCGTGCGAACAGTTTCGTACTACGTATATTATTTTAAAACTGTGCAGATACACCCCGTCCGCTAGACACATATCAAGGTCATGAAAAGCTCACATTATATGAATGCCAAAATTACTAAAACATTTACACAAATACTGGTACATGCTATGTATGAATGAAAAATTTGCAACTTATTGACGCGTGTATACATGTACATATGTATTCAGCCCTTTTATTGACGTCTTACTGTTGGGCACGGGTCTCTCTTTACTAAAGGGATTTGCCCATAGTCCACCACACTGGCCAAGTGCGAGTTAGCGGACTTCACATGTTTCCCTTAAACTTGCTAGGTTCTTTCAGACATGCAAATTTCCTCACAGCTTTTCCTTCACCTTGGTATTCATGTTAGAAATGATTCACACATAAAAATATCAAAGGTGCGAGATCCAGGATTTGAACCCGCTTCATTCGGTTTCCCAAGCGAGCGCGTCACCACTTTGCTACCACTACCTAACACATCACTGATGTATTTAAACACAAATATGCAAGAGGATCGATAAGTAATTAATTTGTTCAAACCCCTATATCTACTAACCACAACCATTTACTATCGCATTATGTATACTTAAAATTCATCCCAACCAGAATCATCATTAAAGTTATTGAAGCTTAAAAACGTCATCTATTTCGCTAAAAATAAACCATTGAAAGTATATTCAATGGAATGGTAACATTTTATTCAGTGGAAGTTGATTTCAATTGATAAAGAGTCGGCATCTCCATGAATGGGGCTCAGTCAGCATTGTATGGGTTTATGACAACGTCAATATATTTTTAGCTTACGGGAATCGTAGTTCGAAATTCACCGAAGTTTTGTCCAGTGCCTTTGTAAATTACTATGTAAACTGGTATTGTTGGTACATGGTGGTACACCTTGTCATGGTGGGGGATCTCATTAGCGTCCAGCAAGCCAGCCGGGCGTGAAGCCAATAGACACACAAGGAGTGGTCCACTTTGGTGGGCGGTGTACCATGCAGGTTACTCCTGTTACGTCTCTAACATCAGAGTGGATCGAGGGAGCAACCCCTTGGTTATGAGGTCTGCTTCGGAATCGGGGCGTTGTAGTTGAGTGCGTAAGTGATATTTTTTTTAACGCTGGGAAATGCATTTAGGCACGAAGTGTGGGGCTCACCGGCAAAGCCAGTACTACCCACTAAAACTCAACGGAACCTTCCCTGTTTTAATGGGGCGTCACAGGATCGCTTACGCTCTTGGGTTTCTCCTGGTACTTCGCTGTCCGCAGAAACCTGCGTGAGGCAAATTGGTATCCTTAACAATATTACAATCCCGATAACATGTTAGTCGGTTGGTTTGATCAATCTTTCTTTCTAAAAACAGAGCGTCTGATTGGCATGATGTTTTCGAAGGAACAGAATTTGCGCTGGAGAATGATAGAAGCCAATATGGACTATAATATAGACCAAGATAGCCTGGTCTAAAATTAACACTAGTTATATAACATTAGGTGTAATATGATTGAGCCATATATGTATACTATACTATACATAGAAAACTTATTGAACACAGAAAAAAATAACAATCTCGTGTTCTACCTCACTTGAAGCACTTACAACTATGATTTTCGTGGACTACAATACGCTTTTCATCACTATTTCACCACAACGAACACTCCGCTAGACATAGTTGCAATTGTTGAAAAAAACAATACAGCTATTGTTTTATATTTTATTTTCTATATAATTGTTGTTTTATGACTCCGTTGTTTATCATAGTTTATTATGAAGTAATATTTGGTGATTCATAAATATTCACGTAAAAATATTTTGATTATTATTCGAGATATATATTATTTATAGATATTATTACAATATTTATATATTGATTATAGATATTATCTATCCTAAATTATAATTCAAGCATAAAATCATACGTCTGTAATAAAAGCTCGATATATTCAGTACTAGGAAAGAAGTCCCATATAACGCGTCGCAAAGCCGCGTGCTGTTAACGATAATTCCATCAAACTTTATGAACTCATTCAAACGCTTCAGAAAATTCATAAACACAATATGAACACATAGCTTTAAGCGCTGTACGAAATATCACGGGATATATAATAATTTGAAACATGAGCGATTTAAAACTAAAAATTTATTTAAGTGAATTCTTGTATATTAAATTATAATCTGAGTGTGTTTTGTATATCAGAATGTAAATATTTAGATGGAATATTAATTGTACATTGAATTTTATAGGAACATGTTTGCATGTTGGTTATCCATCACTTGCATCAAGCACATGTTTCACTTGATATGTTAGTCTGTTGCTTGCAAGATATATCTAGAGTATGCCTCCAGGTATATCTTGCAGCCTGAGTGAAGCGACGACCAAAAGTTGCTTACTAATATATATTACTAGCATTGCCCGCGGCTCCGCTCGCGTTCAGATGATCAAAAACTAAATTCTTAGGTTTTACATATGCAAGTAGTATACTCCTATATTGCAGTTTTTGTATTTTTTTCTCAGAAATGACACATTTTCCCGCAGTAAAAAGTATCCTATATGTTGACCCGGATTAACAGCTATCACCATACTAAATTTCATTAAAATTCCTCCAGTGGTTTTTCTGTGATGCAGTAACAGATAGACAGACAGACAAGAATTCTAAAAAAGTTTGTGTATTTTGTCTAAATGTTTGATGTTGTGTAAATTGTTATGATTCGGCCTCTGTATCGATAATAATGTTAATTTCAATAAGATTTTCCAAAAAATATTTAATATACAGATTCGACTTAGTTACAATTTTATTATATGTATAGATATTCCAAAGCTAAAGGCAAATCTGGAACTTATATTTTATACTAAGGAATACCAAAATATTTATGCTTTTACTAAAATTAATATTCTATATGAGTCTATATTATATTTTCTCTCGACTTCTATAGTGTACAAATAGAATGTACATATATTTAATTAATAACTGTCAGTTCGACGTTAAAGTATCGCTTAACAATGCTAATTTCATTCTAACCATAGATGAGTTGTCAGTTCTAAGTTTTGTTTACGTTTTGACGCCATTTTGTCATTATTTATGCGGCGTCATCACGTGACTTGATCGGCGATTAATTATAACATTCACTGAATAATGTCGAAAGCACAAAGAGCTTTTACTTTTTCTAAGTGCCTCGATTGTTAGTTGTTCTGCTTAGTGACTTTAATGGCTTCCAGTTTTCTGACGTGACGTTTAATTTACTTTTATAGCGCAATACTTATAATATGAATATAAAAACTTTATAAAAACTTTTGCACAGTTTAAATACATTTTTATAACAGTATTTATTCTGGTTCCATTCATTTTGATGTTGTTGTAGGCATTGAATCATAACTTAAGTTACATATTTAAATTAAATATCCGATATAGTACATACGGTAGCCAAAGTTTTGCTAGGCTCGAACTCGATTTTTTGGTGAATCGTTCTTATAAACGGATGTTTAGATAAGTATATTCGTTGACTGATTACAATACATATGGAGTGAATCAGGCAAAAAAATAAATTCTGTTTTTATTTTTAATCTTCTGTATCTCTAATCCATGATAATATGGGATTTAAAAAAAAAGCCTCATTTATGCCAAAATCAAAAGATTACGTTTTTATCTTCAAGATTTAAATTACTCTATTTGTAAGCCAAATATTGTTTTTTCTTTAAACTTCTAAAACATTAAACTTTATAAATTAGGACGTTGAAATTTTGCATGAAGGCTTCTTGGGTTATGGGTTGTTGATTGATAATACATTTTTTTTTTGATTAAATAAATCTCCATCCTTAGAAGAAAGTATTTATATATTAGAGGATAGTGTATCTGATTGTGAACCAATATTTACTTATCTTTTTCTAATGAATATGTTATATATCTATTACACAAAAAATTCAACCCCTAGGCTAGAGTAATTACTTTTATATTGGTTCAGAGTCAACGCCCCTCTTTAGTTAAAACGTAACTATGTACTAAATTAATTATTAAAACTTTGTTTGACAAAAGTAGTAATCTAATATATTATAATATAATTAGCTGGACTTTGTTCATACTAATCAATCAAACAGCCATTCCGCAGTACCTAGCGATTGACTATTACTATTGATACAAATGTATATTAATTTCTACTCCACACTCAATATTGCAATTTTCTTTTGAAGTGAAATGAAATAAAATTTTATTCAAACAGACTTATTACAAGCACTTTTGAATCGTCAATTTAGAGCGTCAGTATCAGTCCGTGAGGAAGCTACCATCGGCTCGGAAAACAGTTCTGCTGAGAAGAACCGGCGAGAAACTCAACAGTTGCTCTTTTAAATATCGAAGTTACATTAATAAAAATAATATTACAGATTGCCCGCATATGAGTCACTATATATTAATTCCACACATTTCCATCAACAAGAAGATTTATACAACACTAGCGATTCCAACAAAGTGTGGGCAGATTTTTGTAAATGCTTGTATATTTTTATAGACATACTAGCATTGCACGCGGCTCCGCCCGCGTCCAGATGACCAAAAACCAAATTGTTAGGTTTTACATATTAGTATACTCTTACAATGCAGTTTTTGTATTTTTTCTCAGACATGACATATTTTCCCGCGGTAAAATGTATCCTATATGTTGACCCGGATAACCAGCTATCATCATACCAAATTTTATCAAAATCTGTCCAGTGGTTTTCTCGAGATGCGGTAATAGACAGACAGACAGACAAAAATTCTAAAAACTATAGATTCGGACTCTGTATCAATAATAATGTCTATTTCAATTAGATTTTCAAAAAAATATTTAATATACAGATTCGACTTAGTTACAATTTTATTATATGTATAGATATCCCATGATCAGTAAATATGACCTCCGCTTTATATAAAACACCTGGAAACGAATCAAAGAGAAAGTCTGGTTACTAGAAATAGATCTATTGCATAATTGCAAAGGAAGATATATCCACCCTATGAAATAATTGGTATTTTTGTACTATGACGTAAAGAAATAATAAACACAATATTTCACTATCCATATCCTGGTGTGATATAGTATTTCCATATATACACTATACTGTATAAGGTTTTTCATAGACACTAAAACATAATTTTATATCCCATTCACTAAAACAGAAAGAAAATCCCATCGTAAAAGGGCAACAAAGGCTCCACTCTGAATATATTACGGAGATTCATTTTTCTATCATTTAGTAATAACTATTTTACTAGCTTTTTTTGACGACCGTTCGCGTGTTATTTTTTTTGTTTTGATCAACTTAAAAAAGTACTGAAATATTTATATAAGCATATACATTTAAGTTTTTTTATGTGTGTGTGCATATACGAGTATGTGTTTAATTAAACTATAAGAACTTTTTTTTATATCTTTACATGTGGCAGTAACAAGAAAAGTCTGGCTAGTATTATAAATATTTTACTTCTACGAACTTTGAATTTGTATTTTATTTTAATGATCTAGCTTCAAAACCTTGACATGCAAGGTTTTTATACTAGACATTTTTTTTATAAGTTCAACTTTATATGAAGTAAATTAAACCGTATTCAATACTTTGGACATGTTGGCATTTTGTGAAAATGTATAAAGAAATGCTGCAAAATTTTTATGTTAACAATTTTATATTACACTAGCGACTCACCCTCGCTTCGCTCAGATTCGTCCCTAGCTTGATTCCCCATATAAACTTTCATCCCCATTTTCACCCCCTTTAAGGATGATTTCCGGGATAAAAAGTATCCTATGTCTTTTCCAGGGTCTCAAACTATCTTCTCACCAAATTTCATCTAAGTCGCTTAAGTAGATCCATGCGATGAGATTACCCCATACTACGTCACAAACTCACAATATCATAAACTCACAAACTCACAAACTTTACCTCTTTATAATTATTAGTATCTACCCTCGCTTTGCTTGGGTGCATGCCTGCTGGGTACGTCTTAGGTAGATAAAATAGTTATTGTGAGTGTACCTTAGGAGATAGATATTGCTGACTTTTCTGCAGACCTTTTTAAGACATACAATTTTCTAGTTCATTGTTTGGATGTATCTTTTAAGATTTAGCCATATAAATTTCTACGAACGACTCGATAGAACCAGTTATTATGTTTTCCCGTAGGAATTAAAGATTTCCCTGTAATAAAAAGTATCTTAAATGTTGACTCGAGTAATATGACTATGATTACATAAAATTTAGTTAAAATCGGCTCAGTACTTTTAGCGTAAAACGCACACACACAAACAGACACAGATAACCAGACAAAAAATTTAATAACTATTGCTATGGGGTCTATATTCGTTACAGTCATTGTTTTTAAAAAAATATTTCATGTACATATTTCGCTAAGTTACTGTTTTATTATATATGTATAGATTTGCAATATTATTATTTGTTCGACATTTTATCCTGAGCTCTGACCTCTCTTTAATCAAATTGTTGTATGAAGTTTCGTATATAATATATCTAAGTGGTTAAGACAAATTGGGAAAGAAAACTTGAGAATCGTTATCCAGCACTCGAATAAGATCAAGAGAGAACGGGAAACATAATGGAGAGTAATATAGTTTTCTCCGTTTATGTTATAAAGGAAACATAGTTACGCTTAGAAATAAAAAACGAATATCTATACCTACTAATATTATAAATGGGAAAGTTTGTGAGTATGGATGTTTGTTACTCTTTCAATCAAATACTACTGAATGGATTTTAACGAAACTTTAAAATAATATAGCTCATATATCAGAATAACACATAGACTATTTTTTTATCCCGAAAAATGTATGGTTCCTGTGGGATAATTTGTTTTTGTTGTTCTAGAGGTGAATCCAAGCGAAGCAAAGGTAAGCCGCTAGTTAAACCTATATTTCAAAGTATAAGGGCTATATTTCCTTAACAATCAAGATGAACGATGCATTCATCTTGCGCTTACAAATCTTGAGGATTTTTAAATAGATATTTTTGTCTTACCATCTAGATTCCTAGAAATCCCTAAGGAAGACTAGAAAAAAACGATTAACAATATTTTAAGCTGGTTTAAGCAGCAGCTATAAATTCTAGTCAGACATTAATGTTAATATTATCAAGAAGTCGCAGCTAAGAATTCTAATAAGCGCCTTAATTTCAACAAGTTTACAAAGAGCTTAAGTGCTCAGTTTATAATTTATAACGTACCTACCTTGAGGAAAGACTAACATTGCGGCGAAACTTGGAGTCATGACGTCTTCACACACCCTGAGGTGACAAAGCAGACGATGCGAAATAATACGTAAACTTGACAGACAGATATTTCTATTTGATACAGAAACGATGTCGTAGACATTATTGTTATATTATTGGGAACATATTAATAATATCATGAAGGTCAACGTATGTTGTACATATATGTATCTAGTTAAGCGTGAAACAACTTGGAACTGACAACTGACAATATTTGATGAGTATTAACCAATAAACCCTATTTTAGCCTTTAATTAATCTTATATTATTCTTAGATAAATAATAAATAATTAAAATAAATATGTATGGACATTAACACACTGCACCATCTAGTTGCATGGTAAGCTACGAAACTGTGTTATGGATACCAGTTAGTTGATACACTGCAAATAATATTATATAACTTTAAATACATATATATTACTAGTATTGCTCGCGGCTCTGCCGCGTTTAGAAGACCAAAAACCAAATTCTTAGCTTTTACATATTAGTATACTCTTACATTGCAGTTTTTGTATTTTTTCTCAAAATTGAGCTGAGGCTGGTACTGATTTCGAAAATATTTGATTAGGTATGTATTTAATAGATACGCTTTAATTACTTAGCCAAAGCACACCGACTTCGAAAATATTTGATTAGGTGTGTATAGTAAATGGAAACTACCAATCAGTTATTTTTTACTTTTTAATGCTTTTGTTTGAAGTTGGTTTTTATTTAACCGTAAGTCTTCGAATACTGGATAGCTGGATGGATATACAAATTTCTTCATCAACTATGATTCAGCGTGATCTGTGGTTTCCTACGCATTTGAAGCACAAGTGTGTTTTGAAAATACTCCTATACACCTATCACAATATTTATTAAATAACTGAAAAAAAATAAAAAAATATTTTTGACCTTCAAATACATTTCTAAGAAATACGAGCATTGTTTATTATCAAATTATTGAGCCCTCGCTACAACAGACAGCCCACGTATACTTCTTCGTTTCATATTTCTATGAATCTGAATAAATTTATTACCTTACCGTAACCTATACTAACAAGTACCTTATCATAGATTTATATTAATTTTTTAATTCACATTTACATATTTTACATTACAGTTAGATTTCTTATAAAATATGACTATATCATGGGCAAAATTCCCCCCTACCAGTAAATTCCCTAAATCTTTTTTAGCGAATTTATTACCTAATATATCAGATTCGAAAAAAAATAAGCTTTAATAGAGAAATCGGGCTGAAACGCGAGTTATTTTTTAAGATTCTGTTTTCTCCATTGAATGTACGAATCTTTCATTACCTTTCAAGTAAAAAGATATATACGCTTAAAAATCACTTTAAGAGTAACTTACCACTCCACTTATTTATCATATTCTTCATAGATAATAGATATATTATACTTTGGACCGAAATCTAATATTCTAAATAGAGCTGAAAAGAAAATGAGTGTTCTGCCTGCTCTGAGTATATTCTTAAACGAACATTATTTTGACCTATGAGGGGATCGCTAGATTCCAGTGTATATTCCAGGTAATTTAGCTATCTTATATGTAAGCTTTAATTTTATATAGAAAGAGAGTAATTCCCGCTGGAGGCATTTGTGTGATGAGTGCGAATGTTTGTACTCTAGTCATGGGTGTTTATAAATGGAAACTACCAATCAGTAATTTTTTACTTTTTAGTGCTTTTGTTTGAAGTCGGTTTTTACTTTTTTGTCAAAAAGTTTTTATTTTTCCCTTTTTAGTGTAGACAGTAGTAGCAAAGTAAAAATTCTAAAGTGTTAGGCTTGTCAAATCAAACAAAATAAGCCGAAACTCAAAGTATTTAATATTAGTCGTTGAAGAGTTCCACCTATCCACCTTCTGGCGTTACCATCAGATCAGGTCAACAATACCGAACCACTGTACTATCAACGGAAATAGAAACACTTGCAAAGTTTCAAGTCAATATGACAATTAGAAGTAGGTTAAATTCATCATTAGCTATTTTTCCACCCTTAGGGATGGTATTTTTTTTTTGGAAATTTAAATGGGACCAATCTGGAAGTATACCATTTCAAACAAAATAAAAATTGTCCAAATTAGTTAATAAATGACGAAGTTCTGAGGTAACAAACATAAAAAAAAATACAGTCGAATTGAGAACCTCCTCCTTTTTGAAGTCGGTTGACAAAACGTACAAAATTTAATGTTGTTTACATTATGTTGTAAATATTTTCGGATGTAAATTTAAAACCTCTACTATTTTTAACCGATATCAAAGAAAAAAGAGGTATGCATGTAATAGATTCTTTAAAAATATAGAGATAACAAAAGCTTCAAACTACCCAATATTACATTAATATTAAGAGGAAACAATTATAATTATCATTTTTATATATATGGAGGTAGGTAAATAAGACAAAGGAAACTGTAACAATTAATTTATATTACTGTAGTTATTATCATCACAAAATATCACAAAATAGTTTAGAATAACCAAAGAAAATATATCAGCAAAAATACTATAAATAGAAACCTTATCCTTTAAACAATTATCAAAGTTACTTATCTTTGTCCTGATCAACTGCTTGCCAAAGAAAAAGTGATTCGCTAACGGACACAGGGTATTTATAACATCGTATCGAGCCGTTATGTCAAATCATAAACTTTTAAAGATTTCAAATAAAATGTTGCCACTAAAAAAACTATTTATAAGTATAGTAAAATTAAAAATAATAATAATAAAAAAGATTATTATATAGAAAAATACTGTAAAATTAATAATAATCTATCACGGCCATACTGACAGTACTTCGTCCACGAAGTACTACTATGACACACTGACTCTTCCATTATATTATTGTTATATACAATTATACTTCAGGGTTAATTCTAAGACTAAATAGTATTATAATTTATACAGATCAACACATTACGTATATATACTAACAACACATTAAGTATTTACACTAAGAATGTTCCGATGTACAGCTGCATTAATATTATATTTATAACATCATCTATAACTTGTTATATCAACACGTCATGTACAATGTACATAGCTACTTGCATAGACATGCCAGTCCCCTTCAACCGCTGCTATTGAGATAGACTAACACCAAACAAGTAATACCACAGCGAACACTTGCCAACTACATAGACATACCAATCACATTCACCCGCTGCTTGTGAGATCAATTGGTACCAAATAGGAGGCCGACCAGCGGAAGTGCTAAGCCTGTACACTAGACATGCTGATTCCTTTCACCCGCTGTCGATGAGACTAATCAGCACCAAGGTACGACTAACCAGCGGTTATCATTTCTTTTTTTTTTCATCATTATTGTGCATACAAACTTAAAATATATATCCATATTCCATACATATAATAAAATTGTTACCAAGCCAAATCTATACATATGTATAATATTTTTTGGAAAATCTTATAAAAATAAACATTATTATCGATACAGAGGCCGAATCTATAGTTTTTAGAATTTTTGTCGGTCTGTCTGTTACCGCATCACAGAAAAACCACTGGAGGGATTTTGATGAAATTTGGTATGATGATAAACATATCCGGGTAAACATATAGGTTACTTTTACTCTTCAAAAGAAAGATCCAAAACAAAATATCACATTTCTGAGAAAATAATGCGAAAACTGCAATGTAAGAGTATAGTAATATGTAAAACCTAAATATTTGGTTTTTGGTCATCAGAACGCGGGCGGAGCCACGAGCAATGCTAGTTTTACATATTATTTAAAAAACAAACAAAATTAATAGCACAACCTTAATTACCTAACTAATAAATTGTATTTATTAGTAAATATAACATTATTACCTTAACAAATTTAATATTATTTTTAGATAGCATTTTCAACAGTATATTTCTTTCCACTTATTCTCCAGGCCAATTTTGCAACAATTATATTTCTTAAAATTACCTGGACCCTTCAGAGCATAGCGGTCATTGGAAAGAATCGAAAGAATTTCATAGGGACCCTTAAATTTCGGTTTTTACTTTGTCATTACATCTATTATCCTGATTAACATAAACTAAATAACCTACCTTATAAATTTTAGTGTTTCTTCTAACCGAACCAAAACGTAGCTTAAATTTTTCCGCGACTTGTTGTAATAGCCGATGCCGATACTAGCCGATGACTAGCCAGTTCCCGATCAGCTCTCACATCAATATTAGGCTCTTAAGTTATCATCATCGAGAACATAATTTAATCGAACTTGCACCACTAGTATATTTTAATTTACAAAACATTAGTTAGGAGGTCCATTGAATATTGCAGTGTTATTTGGAATCTTCAATATTAAAAAAAGAATATTGAAAGAATTCAAAAAACATTTCTCTGGCACCTTTGCTATAGCGAAAATTTAATTAAACAACTGTGTTCCGTGTAACTGTTTACGCATGTCGTGGTAACCTATAAGTACGTTTTTTTAAGTTACTGTATATCATGTTGGTGATCCTAAATAAATAAATATTTGCTTCTACCCCGATCAACAAGCGTAAAGGAGAAACTCTCTTCGATTTTTGTACATTAGTATAAGTAATAGATTGCTGTACCTTCCATACTTCGTTCGGCCACTCTGATAACTCATTACACATAGTATTCAACATATTAATTACGATAGATACATAACGTTCAACCTGCCCATTGCTAATTCTAGGTGTACCATTAGCTATCAGGTGATGTTCGATATGTAACTCACGAAAAGGGGCTTGAATTTTATTAGAGCTAAAATTTATTCAACGATAAGTGACAACTAATGAAGGTGTAACAAATATCGTAATAGTTTCCCTTATAATAGGTATTAACTTTTGAGCATTTAGTGTTTTAAGAGGTTTTAATAAACAAAATGTGGTGAACCCGTCTACCAATAATAGAACATGGTCGTACCCTTCCTTGGTTGCTTGAAAGGGGCCAGTGCAATCTAAATGTACTGTATTAAAGAGAATAGTAGTATCATCAATCGGATGTAGTAGTCCTTGTTGAATTTATTTTAGTTTGATTAGGACCAGAACATCCTTTTTTCTCTGGGCAAACTTGAAGGAATGAAAAATGTATATTTCAATAAAAAAACTGTCATACCAGTAAGGACACGAGAAATACTGCCCTCTTTTTTTTAATTTTATTTCAAGGTCCCCAATCTTAACAAATCTAGTGTCTTGTAAAACCGAAGGATATTTATGAAAAAATGGCTTTAATCCTATCCCAAAATTCTATATCTAAATTGCCATTGAAAATTGTAGTAAATTTATTTTATAACTAGATTTAGGTATATTTTTTCGTACCAAACGAGAACCTAAACAATCAGTGATGATTTCGATATCAGGATTAAACAGAACAGCCTCCTAACAATTAAAATATATAGTAACCAGAATCGATATCTGCGACCATATACATATTCAATTCAATACATAAATCCTCAAATCAAACTGTTGATCTTATTTGTGTAGATACTGTTAGACTACCCTCACCTATTCCAGAAATACATAAATAGCATGGGCTAAAATTGCTACCAAGACAAACACACACACACTTACACACACACACTAATTATACTGCAATTAACTCCAGTATCAATAAGCGAATTTATAGTTATATCGAAAATACTTTTGTTAAAATTAGTTCCAATTTAAAAAAAAAATTACCTCATTTCCAATTTTAGTAGTATAATTATCATTTTTAGGTTTATACTCGTATTTATACATAGAATCCTTATAATGACAATTTTTTTTTTACAAAATCTAACGGTTTATATTCCTATGTATCGACGTAAGTTTGAGCGTCCAGTTTTAAGCATTGGCGTCTTGTATATCCTAATTAGTCACATGAATAACATTTTATATCGTTTGATCTAGTATCTATTTAAGTTCGTTTAGCAAGGTTAGAATTAGAAAAATTCTTACAATCCCTACCGCTTTGCTCTAAAGGTCGTTTCTTAATTTTAGCATATGAAGTGAACAAACAAATTACTTCAAATGTACATAGTTTTGAAACTACAGTTAAATGATGCCATTCTTACATTAACGTCAAATATACTACCATATACTAATTTAACTACATAATTGCAACTCTTAACTATATTTGTATTACGTAATACTTTAATATATTTTTTTCCTTTGCGTATTAGCAATAGGAATCTGTACTTTTGGAAGTATACAAAACTTTTTTTGATCGGGACTCAAAGCTGTAAATTCTTTACGTAGATTCTCCCACAAACGGCCGGCTGCAGTATCCCAAGTTTCAAACCACAGAAACGCAGACCCTTTTAGGGCCTTACCTTCTTTAGCAACGGTTGCGATACTGCTCCAGCCGAAATTCCCCCACGAGGAAGTCGATGCTGCTGCACCAGGACTCGGCACCCAGGTCACTCGTGGCTGGGTAGAAAATCAGCAAAGCAACGTCGTCGTCTTTCCGCAGAGTTCCGGAAACAGCATCCTTGATTGCCTTGAGAAGTTCTTGCAAATCCGAGAGATCCATCTGCAATTATAATACATATTAGAACAGTGGACACTATCCCACTTCTGATAATAGATTCTTTAAAAATATAGAGATAACAAAAGCTTCAAACTACCCAATATTACATTAATATTAAGAGGAAACAATTATAATTATCATTTTTATATATATGGAGGTAGGTAAATAAGACAAAGGAAACTGTAACAATTAATTTATATTACTGTAGTTATTATCATCACAAAATATCACAAAATAGTTTAGAATAACCAAAGAAAATATATCAGCAAAAATACTATAAATAGAAACCTTATCCTTTAAACAATTATCAAAGTTACTTATCTTTGTCCTGATCAACTGCTTGCCAAAGAAAAAGTGATTCGCTAACGGACACAGGGTATTTATAACATCGTATCGAGCCGTTATGTCAAATCATAAACTTTTAAAGATTTCAAATAAAATGTTGCCAATAAAAAAACTATTTATAAGTATAGTAAAATTAAAAATAATAATAATAAAAAAGATTATTATATAGAAAAATACTGTAAAATTAATAATAATCTATCACATGCAGTAGGTTTTTTAAGAATGCTACCCGATATTTTCGCACATTGTAAGACAATTTTTATTGTATTCCACCCCACCGATGAACGCGGGCCTCCTTTCTGTACAAGCTGGCCAAGTACGGGTTGGCGGACTTCACATGTCTTTCAAAAACTTGCTAGTTTCTCTAGTAGCTCTCAGCCATCCAAGTTTCCTCACAATGCTGGCTTAGGAGTAGAATATTTTTAAAGGATTTTAAAAGTTTTACATATCTGTTTAGTTAAAAAATAATTGTGTTTGCTATATGTGTATTGTATATATTGTAATTATTCACTGTGAAAAGTGAGATTATGTTCTATCGCTGAAGCCTTATACATGTTAGACTTGGCTAAATAACAAACATTTAACCTTGTAAGCAGACAGACGGCTCTGATAAAACCTAAATTGTAATATATTTTCAAGTAAATCTATTTTATCCTTAATAAGTTTACTTAGTCTAGACATCAAAAAGTTATTACATGCCTCAAGTACATATTTTATATACATACACTGCAAATTTTAATAGCTTTATTTATTACTTATTATTATGTACCTAAGACATCGGATTTAAACACATTTGAATATTTTTTACCCGACTACCCGACTCAAAGGAGGGTAATGTGTTTATCAGTCTATATATGTATATAGTATGTATGTATGTTTATTCCTATTTGGCATTCTAGAGACCAAACGCGATTTATACGATAAAGTTAACCAGTACCTTATAAAAATAGTTAAAAATTACAATGGCGGATTTCAGGCGCCAATTTGTCTATCATTAAAAAAATCTTCCAAACCAATCGAGAGGGTTACCAAAACGAAGGTTGAGGCGATTACTAAAATATGCACATTAGCTAACTATAATGGGTATTACCGTATAGTACCTATGCTGGGAACATGTACTTAGATTTTATTTATGAATTAATTGTATCAATTCAAAATTATAAAGTTCAATACATATTATGTATTTAATTGATGTTAATGCTTCACTCAGTTCATTTTAGTTAGCTTAGCTCTTCTTAAAATAATATTTTAAATTATATTTATATTATTATTTAAGTTTTTAATTATCTAAACTTTAAGTTAACGCCTACTTGTTATTAAACTACCTTTAAAATACCTTACAAAATGTGTAAGCATTGTGGGTTAAAGTCCATAACAGTTAGTTTGTTAATACCCACAAAGTTACAAATAATCACGTCACAAGTTTCGAGTTACTTAAATATAACTTGCGCTAAGTAGTTTGGTGCTTTGCCAAATCTTATAGCATTAGCCGAGCGCTCTTAGCAGTTTTAATCTTGAGCTACAATTAAAAATGAAAACAAACATTAAACCGTATGAATATACAATAAGGCAAGTAATATCCGTACTCTGTTAGCTTTGGATGCTCTTGTGAGATTTTCGTTTATTATATACAAAAGTTATAAGTATTCGATTGTATTTAACTTTGTTATAAATATTTTGTTTATTTTCGCTTAAAACGTTATATATATACGCTTTTAGTTTAATAATTCACATCCATTTACATTTTATGTTAGTAAGAAAAGACGTTTGGAAATCGTTCATAGACCTTCGACTTTCTGGAGATTTGAATTTTTTATTAGATCTCTTATAGTCCAATATATGGGCAATAATGCGGACCAGAGAGACCAAATATTGAATCGATTACTTTAGCAAGTTCTAGATCATGCACCACCATACATCACCATACACCATATATACACCACAAATTTGTTGACTCCGAAATTTGCAAGATTCGAATCCGTTACTTCTGTTATGGTCGGTTGATAGACTTTTTTCGTTGAAAACACCTACATAAATATTCACGAAGTAAGAAAATATGTCGCCATTCCTAAGCGACAGAAAATTAATTACCTCATTTTCTTAAATAGGTTAAACATACTTCATGTATGAGTTAGTTATATCTTTGCATTAAAAATATTTTTTCCGTATTTTTTATCAAAGGGGCGTACCAAGGCTGGCACGAGATACGTGGAGAGTGCTCCAACCGCTTAGCCTCTCGACTGAACGACACATTAGGGTATAAAGTAATAAAAATAACACAGCAAATGCAAAATGTTAACTTAATTTGAAATTCTTGGAATATTTTCAAGGAAACATTAAATATTATGTTTACTAATAAAAAGTTTATAAGACATTTAATTCGGTCGCTCATGGCTACAGTGTAAACTTAAATACTTAAAATAAAAAAAAACAAACTTAAAACCATATTTCTCTAACTATATATTATACATATACTTTACTAATAAATAAAATTGAAGTATCTAAAAAGTAGTTTACGTCACTTCAGTCCTCCAACTATCTCTACACAAAAAATCCTACACTTCGTTTCGGCGTGAAAGAAGAACAAACAAACAAACACACTTTCACATTTATAATAATAAGTATGGATTTTAATTATGATAATTCACGTCCCTAAGAACAATACGATGTATAATACAATGATATTGTGTCAATTCTATCGCAGAACAATTTTAAGATCTCTTCGTTAATAGCCTTCGACGATTTTCTATTCACTCCTCTGACAGCGACAGATTTTGTTTTTTTTTTTTCTTTCTTTACACAAACGTTCCATCTTACACTGCTTGTTTGACAACTTCAAAAAGGACTTCTACTTCTCGTTTTTATTATGTTTTTGACGAATCGATTGTTATATTTTTAATGAGTAAAATAAGGATGATCAATTATTACTTTGTGATTTTAATCGTAAAATGTAACTATTACATAATAGATAGCTTTAATAATACTTAATAGATTTCTTCTTATGGATTTTCAGGGTTTTATTTTTATTTCGATTTTTCGTTGCCGGTGTTTCAAATGCTTTATAGCAACAATCAAGAGTCACGCGCGGAATAAATATTAAGTCTGAAAAAGCAGTTTCATCTAAAATGTCAAATATTCGCATTATAATGAAGTGAATAGTGTATTGTGTAATATTAATTGCATAATACAATATTTTAATAAAATCGTACATAAATCTTCAAATAAACACACAATGTTATTTTAAATTTATGTCAAACTAGTGGCTCACCCTCGCTTCGCTTGGGTTCTCCTTTAGAGAAGCAAAAACAAATCTAACCCACGAGAACCGTACATTTTTCCTGGATGAAGTAACCTGCGTGCTATCTAGACTATAATCTACCTCTGTGCCAAATTTAATCCAGATCCGTTCAACCGTTCTGGTGAGATTGAGTAACAAACATCTATCCAAACATTCAAACATCTAAACTTCCACATTTGTAATATTAGTAAGATTATATAAACACGTTATCTCTATAATAACACCATTTAGTAACTGTATATTAGCAGAATAGATGCAAAGGAAAATATAACAAAATTCACGCTACTATTTCCTAGGGTGATGTTTTCCAATAACGCAAAATATGCTTCTTAAGCAGATTAAAACAAATTGAATTCATACAGATGAATCTACAACGTTGTAAAACAGTAACTAGCATCAGTCAGATAATATAATCTAACGTTCTACGTTATAGCAATTGCTATAAAATTAGGTGTCAACATTCTACTTGAACTCGACGTATCATTTTGCTTGCTTGCAACATTCATTCTAAGCCACAATTTCAACCCCTACAACTATAAAGCTTTGTGACCGCAGCATTTACTTTTTAACAACGTCATCGTCGTCGTAAACAATGTTATTTTGTAAATATATATAAATATTATGTGACAAAGCTTTAAAACTAATCGAAATTGTGTAAAAAGTTGGATTTTTCTCTACTGATCTCCAATAAAAGCTCTCTCAACGTCAGCAGATGTCGTAAAAGGAGCATTCCCTAGGAAACGAATGCACTTAAAACGGCACGTGCAGCCCTTATATTTAGCCCGTCGACAACTCAACAATTTCCAAACAGTTTCAAAGTAATATGAGCTTAAATCCCCTGTTACAAGGTCGACTTTTAAATTATTAATGTCAAATACTGTAAAAAGAGTATAAAGCTTGATGCAAGCCTTTTAAATAACGCTGAGTGCGTTGCGGTTATGAAATAACATGAAATGTTGCACGTTAAAATATACTAATGTTATATTCATATTTGATTTTTTTTAAAGTTTCTTAGGTTTTCTAATATTCATGTTTTCTTCTGTAAAATAGTTATATGATATTTTTATAATCAAATTTTGATTTTCCATTTGTATTACGTTTTGATGCACTGAGCCTAAAATTAAAACTACATAATATGTCTCTACGATTCAAATAGTTACTGTGTAACTATTTAAATAACTGTGTTTTATCTATATTATTATCGACTAGCTGACCCGACAGACGTGGTCCAGTCCAAAATTTTTATTATGTTTGTGATCATAATATAAAAATCCTATAGATAAAGCCTTCTCAATTTTCTACGATACTCAGACTACTACAGTTCATCCTTTTATATTTATTATTTTTATATATAGAAAGCGCCGTCATTTGACTTCAATAAGTAACACACGGACATGACTCAAACAGCCAGAAAACTTACATGGAACTGGGCGGACCATATTTATCGTATGCCTGCAGAACTGTGGTAAGTTATCACAAAGTGGAGCCCTAAAATAGGGAGGCGCCGTCGCAGCGGACCACGAACTACGAGTAGATAGATGGCTAGATGAATATAATATTCTTACGCAAGACCGCAAAACTTGGAAACATAGAGGGAAGGCCTGTGCCCAGCAGTGGGATGATGTAGGCTAAAAGTAATAGTAGCCTATTGTGTTACACACATACAAACTTTAAAATTTACAATATTAATGTGAAGATCTATCTCGGTACTACATTTCTAAAACACTCGGTCAATATACTAAGAATTATGCCATCCATTCGTTCAATTAAATTTGCTGAAGGCCGGAGTAAATCTGTGGTCGGATCGGAACGGCTTTGATCTCACTCAGAGTGAGAGTCCTAGAGGCACTCACTTCATTGTTTGTCTATTTGACACTACTTAAAGCGAGCTCGTCCAATCTTAGCGATTTAATTTAAATAGGAAATTAATTTGCAATTTGTTCTGGCGCCAGGTGAATGAATTAATTTACATAAATAATAATAAGATTAATGTACGTGTTAGTAATGTGTGTTAGTGCCATGGATGTGTATATTAATTATTTGAAAATATATAACACTGTGAGTTGTTTTCTTTAGACAATACAAAAATAACATGCAGATTTTTCTATTTTGTTACATAGATTTACACGTACATATATGTATGTGATGCAATCAATTTGATTAAGTTTTGGTGTCTTTCATGGATATTCGTGTTACTCATTTTGTAATTAAATTTTTTTAGATGCTTACACAACATGATATTCTGCAATTGTTGAAGAATAGAAATGTAATAAATTATGGAATTTATACTAGCCAACTCACCCTCGCTTCGCTCAGGTTCGTCGGTTACCAGTTAGTAAGGAATAGGTAGTGGTATGATAAGTTGTTGTAGGTTGTATTATTTTGTGTTTTCCCGTAGGAATGAGATAATCTTCTGCAGCAAAAAGTAACCTATGTCACTCTCCTGCCCTCCAACTATCTCCACACAAAAAATCAAGCCAATAATATCGTTCTGTTTCGACGTGAAAAAAAGGACAGACAAATAAACAAACAAACAAACAAACAAACAAACAAACAAGCAAGCAAGCAAACAAACAAACAAACAAACAAACAAACAAACAAACAAACAAACAAACAAACACACTTTCACATTTATAATATTAGTATGGATATGTATTATTACGATTCTATAAGATAACGATTTAATTTGTCATTTCGATACAATTCTATTTCAAAATGTCTATTTTTCAACGATTTTGGCATGACATGTTTTGTAAGCCACCTTAATGTTTAAATTCTAAAATCGTTAAACTAATAGAAAAATCAGCGATCAATGAACTAGCATCTAGCCAGTATACATCTATCCATGTTACAGCTGTGTTGTTGTATTAAGTGAACAAATTATTTGCGTGACGTAAGTCTAATCAAAATAATCAATTTAGAACTTTCAACGTGATTGCTAACGAAATTAATGTCATTAAGTAGTTTTATACTCGTATCACGAATATCTTATTTATATTGTAAATAATAAAACAATAACATTAATTGTAGGCGGTAATTGTATTATTTATTGCAAGCAGGATCAAATAAATCAATTTACATGAAATTAAAAGGGAATGAATTTAATATAATTCAATAATACACACAATTCATCTAAAAGCTAATGAGGTACGAACCAAATCATGTCCCCTGGAGGCCACTATGCAAAATATAAAGCTACCAAAACTTACAATGAGAATTATTCTTTACGGCCTTCTAATAAAATTTTAAAATTTTTTATTTGCTATGAATGCAGCCCATTTTTGAGGCTAATAATCAGGTAGAGCCTCAAAAGGAGCCTAAAACGAAAATTTTCTTATGAATAAATTTTTAGGCATTATTGAGAAAAGTTATTCTACTTTCTTCTTACTATCAAATGATGCTTAACCGTCAGTTACAAGAGATTTAGATTTAGTGCTTTGTTTGTTTATCCTAATTTGACGTCGAAACAGAGCCACGGATTGATGTATGTTTTTGTTTGGAGATAGCTGAAGGGCTGGAGAGTGACATAGGCTACTTTTAACTGCGAGAGATTATCTCATTTCCACGGGAAAACACGACAAAACGTGACTAGGGATGAACACGAGCGAAGCGAGGGTGAGTCGCTTAGTAACTTTTTATATTTATGGTTATATGAATATCGTGATGAAAAGATATATTCACAGAATTCTGAATGTAAATATAATACCGATCAACTGTTATTTCCATGTTCCTATTTTCGGGGAATAGACGATGATACTCTTAATTAATTATCCACGTTTCACAAAATTCGAAATATTCCTAGTATTGTGTTAATATGTGAAATCTAAAGCCGGATTTTCTCTTAATTGAGCGGGATAAATATATAAACATATTTACGGGATAAATATATACGGGATGATAAATATATAATATTTATCCCATTCGTAGAAGATATATTGGTTAAATTAAACTTAATTCTTACCACGAGTGGGATTCAAACCCGTTAGCTGAGCCATATATGATGAGAGATATTTCCATATCATATGCTTATCTTTTATATATGCTTAAGTTAGATATACATACATACTATATACCTACGTTAGTATTTAGCGTATTATGTAATAGAAAGTCAAGGTTGTATAAAAAACCCTAAACAGATCAGAATCTAGTGAATTTAACGACCGAATTTCGACATACATGTTTGAACAAACAAATTGTTGGGTTCCGACCGTTAGTTTTTCTAGTGAATCAAAGTTTGTTCCATTTTTGTTATTTAAAAGAATAACGAAACAACGGATTGACATATTCTTTTACATATAGTTTATATTTGTGAGTTGTATCTATAGACCATTACTTATTATTTCATAGTAATTACTCATTATTAAGTTAAGGGGGTAGTTCAGTGGTTACGTGCTTACTTGAAAAACCAAGGGAAACGGGATCAAATTCAAGTGATACACCTCTGAAATTTTTATACGTGATTCTTCTTTAATATGTACAATTACCACGTGCTAACATCAATAGGAAATTTTCGTATCTGAGACGTAGACTGTGGTCTGATCATCTATCTATCCCCTTTCATTGAATAGTACGTTCAGTAATGAGATGGTGAAAAAACTGAATTATAACATGAATTATTAAACAGTTCCCATAAAAGTTATTCCAATCGTAGTTACATGACATACACACATATATACATACATACATACATACATACATACATACATACATACATACATACATAAATACACACAAACATACATACATGGTGTAATTAGGGTCCGAGCAAAGCAAGGTGGATAGCTAGTTTACTATGTTAAAGTAAAAAATATTATTTCATTGATGTCACTTTATAAGCAGTTAAAATATCTTCAAACTAATCTTAATGAAGTTATCTCTTAATTAATGAAACTTTCTCGAATCGTTGAATTAGAAAATGTAGTTGCTCAGAAATATGTTGGCACACACGTCAGTCTGAAACCTTTGATGTTAATTTGTTATAGAACGAATAAACAGATGAAAGTTAATAAGTCAAAGAAAGCTCTTTGCCGAATATATTTTTGTGTCTCTAAATTATATATTATTATTAATTCATTTTAATCATCATTTATTTATTTCTCATTTATGATGATATCATTCTGAGAAAAAACTGTAATTGGTCATTAAAATTATGAGGATCACTGTATTATGGACTTTTTTATTATAATTTATTAACAGTATAATAAATCAAAAAGTCTTAGAAAAAGAAATTTATAAGGTTTTTGTTTGATATTAACGGATTAAGGTACTAAATTTTATTACAATCCATCCTGTTGTTTCGATGTGAAGGAGTAACAAACACACATAAACACAAACACACACACACACACACACACACACACACACACACACACACACACACACACACACACATATATATATATATATATATATATATATATATATATATATTCATTTAAACTTTTACATATTTTATTATAAGTAAGAATGACATAAATTATTAATATAATAAGAATGTACCGTTTGTTAGTGTACAATCGCAAAATCGTATTTATGGTCAAGATGCGAGAGAGTCGTCCTTTGTTGCAAGCCTAGGGGTCATGCACAATGACCCCCAAAGATCTAACGCTGATCTGGAGTGACTACTTTGATCTAAGTTAGAAACGTAAAGATATTGCATGTTGACTCTTTAAAAATTCAATATGTAGCACTTAAAAGGTAAGAGCTTCAATAAAATGTTCAATAGTTTGAAATTTTCCAATGCTGGCAGCAGCAAATACCTAAATTATAGAATCCATATTTAATTCTAGTTATTTATTATTTTAAAACTTTTTCGATAAGTTTTAATGCTTAAAAGCAATCGATAAAAAGTTTGTCACGCTACCTTGTAAAATGGAAAAAAATCATTTTAATTTCGTATGGGAATCTTAATATTTTAAAATATATGTATTCAAATAAGAAAATCAGATATAAATAATCTTTAGGTTCAATCGTTATTAGGTATTGCCTGAACAAAAGGAGGGCTAAATTGTAGTCACCTATCTAAAAATCCTTATTTTTCTATCAAAATTTTAGTAGTACCTGATGTAATATACCTTTATAAAACTAAAAAGTTACAAACAATTGTGATGATAGGTTCTTTAGCTATCGTCGCAATTTTTATTAAAAACTTCAGCTACTACCGTAGGAGTTTAAAACGTTTATCGTTCATGCAAATGAAGTCAAACGAATGCATTGCCACAGCCTTCTTGGCATCCTTCCCGTAGATACTAAGGCAAATTGCTTTCCATGAGTACATTCTGGATATTGCATTTGGGGCTTTTAGACAAACTGGTCTGAAAATTAAAGGAAAAAGAAACAATATATGCTTAGTTGTATTTATTTACTAGCGACTTACACTATTTTCGCTTGGATACGTCGCAAGGTGCCTTTGAAGGAGTAACAAACATAGCACACACATACATACATACATCCTTATATAATAGTTTTATTTAACCAATGTCGGTCATACCTGCATAAGCTATTCATCAGTTGAAGTCACGTTTAAGTCAGTTTAATAGTAATCTATACATATAATAAAATTCTAAGTCGAATTTGTACGTTGAATATTTTTTGGAAAATCTTATTGACATAGTCGGCCGAATCTATAGTTTTTAGAATTTTTGTCTGTCTGGAAACTCATCACGAGAAAACCACTGGACCGATTTGGGTGAAATTTGGTATGTTGGTAGCTGATTATCCGGATCAACATAAATTATACTTTTTATTGCGGGAAAGTAAAAATAGTATAGCTATCATAAGTATATCTAGTATAGATATCTGAGAAATCTATACCAAACTTTAATATAATATAAAAATATTAAATTAATTCTTTAATCTACCAAAAATCTTAATTAATGGTTACGTTGCCAAAAACCATGTTATGACTGAATGGAACACCTCTTTGAAATAACAGACGAACACTTTTGTTTAATTTAATTGTAGATATCAGAATAGTATATTTAAACTAACTAGAAAATATCTAGTTTCCCTAAAAGCGAAATGAAACTTTTTTATAAAACAGATAGTCCCGGTCGCAGTATTTCTTTAGGAACATCTTTTGTTGCTAACAGTACAGACTTCATTATAACAAAAAAGCAAAAGGCCCTATTTTCTTCCTAACAATTGTGTCTTGGAGGCATTCGACGTCGTTTATCACAATTCTATTCCTGAGCTACTTCAACTTAGAGATTTATCAAAGTATCTTTTGTGCAAAGCTTTTATGCCACTTAAAGCTTTTATGTAATAGTATTGTAATTATCGAGGCTGAATATATATCATTAGAGACTTACCCTTACACCGCTCGGGTTCGTACCTAGTTATGATTTAACGTTTAGTATAGATTTCTCAGAGATGAGATATTTACGCACAGTAAAATGTATTCTATATATTGACCCGGATAACCAGCTATAATCATACCAAATTTCATTAAAACCTGTTCAGTGGTTTTCACGTGATGTGGTCACAGACAGACACACAGACAGGCAGAAAAATATCTAAATACTATAGATTCGGCCTCTGTATCGATAATAATAACTATTTCAATAAAATTTCCAAAAAAATATTTAATGTACTGATTCGACTCAGAATTTTATTATATGTATAAAAGATAACTAAGGAACTATTATAAATCGATAGATGTAATGAATAAAAAGCATTGATAGGCTTACTGTTTTCGGCTTTTCATCGATACGGTTGATTTTATTTTTCGGCTGATATTACTCCATTTTACTTTAACTTTTTTCTTTTCCAACTGTACGTATAAAACATATTTTGGTCTCTCCATATTCTATCTCCATCATCAGACCAGCTCTATCGTATGAAAATATTGTATTACAATCAGAAATTAAGATATTTATAAAGCTAAAATCAACATAATATTAGACATACTAAAATTAACTTTCAAGATTTCATTGTGCATTATTATGTAATATGTTATAATATATATGTAGAATTATTTGAATAGTTCCAAAGATTACCAACTAGAACAAATAAATTTGTCCTATTTATATATAATAGTATAAAATTTACTAAGAATAGCTTTAATAAGGTACTTAAAAACGTATATTATTTGGAATTTTGATATTTTTCGTTAGAAAACGTCATTAACATTTCCCTAACATAGCTAGTATATTCGAACCATAAGCGTTACTGCCACGTGGCACTCGGCTCAGTGCGAATAGCAAAGAGGAATTATGTAAATCTTGACGAATATTGCGTTTCATTGTTACAAAGACATCACAAGATCGTAATAAACATACATATACTTGTCATTCCGGGCGTTTTGCTTCATTATAAACGCCTCGGGTCATCTACGCGGTTGGTATTATACCAAAGGCTAAATTATTACATTATTATATTTGTAATACTTTCTTAGATTTAGGCGAATATTTGACATCTATATATAAATAATTTAATAAAATTCTCGCTGAGTCGAATCTGTATATTGGATATTTTTGGAAAATCTTATTGAAATAATCATTATTATCGATACAGAGGCTGAATCTATAGTTTTTAGAATTTTTGTCTGTCCGTCATCTTTCTGGGAACGCATCGCGAGAAACGTATTGGACAGATTTTGATGAAATTTGGTATAATGATAGCTGGTTATCCGAGTCAACATAGATGATACTTTTTACTACGGGAAAATATCTCATCTCTGAGAAATCTATACTATTTTTATGTTAAAACGTAACAAGGGACGAAACCGAGCGGAGCTAGGGCGAGTCGCTAGTTTTAAATAAAACTATCTTTTCGAAACTCATCGCGGCTTTATATTGAATTTTTAACCGACTTCAAAAAATGAGGAGTTTTCCTTTAAAGCCAACATGGTTACAGGAGAGACGGGACGAATGTTCCAAAATAAAACGGGAACGAATTCCGAAAACATAGTTTTATTAGCTTTGATTGAGTAAAGGGAATTCTTGATAGTAAAGTTCTAACTTTATTATACTTATTGATTTATAATTTGATATTTATTTATTTAAGTTTATTCAATATCTAACAAAATATATACTCGTATCCATACACAAATTTTAGTAAAGATTGTTATCAGATATTTTTTGTTGTTATACATAATATTATTTACATTATAAAAGAAACTATCGAAATGCCAAAAACGTAAGCGTGATACGACATTATTTATATCTCTTCTAATAAATGGAGAGCCGATTTTTTTGTTCGGTTATACTCCGATAACTACTGCACCGATCGGAATAATACTCCTACCATAAGATGCAGCGTGTTTCGGAGAAGGTTTTTGTATTTTAATATGTTGGTGATTAATGTACTATGCGGGCGGAGCCGCGGGAAAACTTTAGTGATTAATATAATCGCCAAGTACGAGAATTAAATTTAATGATCTTGATAGTCTTACTTTAATTACAGGTTAGATAAATATCTTTCATCTCCATTTATACCTCCTTAAGGGATGATTTTCGGGATAAAAACTATCCTATGTCCTTCCCAGGGTCTCAGACTATCTTCTTACCAAATTTCATCTAAATCAGTCCAGTACCGAGTCTCGGAGCTTATTCGGTACAAACAAATAAAACAAATGTTTCCTCTTTATAATATTAGTATAGAAGTATAGATAGCAACATCATCATCACAAATTTTAAGATACAAAATCTCTGAAGTATTTTTTAGAATTAAGCAAATAATACTTTTTTTGAAGCGGTGTATTTTAAAAACCACTTTTTCCACCATAAATGTGAGTTATAGACGATTTATATATATATATATATATATATATATATATATATATATATATAGAACCACCCTTACCCACGTAGAAACTTATTGATAAAACAACAGTTGATTATCACATACACGTATACGTATACACAAAGAGACATACAACACAAATTAAAATCGTTTAATAATCGAAAAATAAGTATTAATTTTAAATCAAATCAAATCAAACACTTTATTGCGAACTTGGGTTAGTACATACATTTAGATTTTGATAATAACATATTTAATACATATTTAAACCTTAAAAGGTAGAGATGATAACTCAAAAAGAAAGGTGATTCATATATGACATATTTAAAAACATTTTAGCTCATTATTCAATATTTATACAACACAAAAAGTTAAATGTAATTTGTCTGCAAAGTTTTAGATACATTGTGTTTAGTCTACATTATCTTGTTATAGCACTTTATATTTGTTTCAAGTAAGTTAATAAACGATCAAAGAAAAGTTCGAATCCTCGATATATTCTTAAGTTTTAAAATCTTGTAATTTTATTCTTAACTATTTCTTAAGGCTGTACTCGTATATACTTTATCTGTTTACTTTTTTGTATGGACACTACTAAAGCATGCTTAAATTGTATACTTGAATCTTCTCTATCAATTAAAAGACAATATTTACACACGAACCCCTATAAATACCCCCATGAAATTTAGAATCACCGGCAAAGCCAGTACTACCTACTAAAACCCAACAGAACCTCCCCCGTCTTAATAGGGCGTCGCAGGATCACAACAACCATTAAGTTACTCCCACGATCCACTCTGCTATCAGAGAAGTACCAGGAGCAATCCGCATAGCACACCGGCCACCGAGGTGGGCCACATCCCAGTGGGATTCTTTTCAGTGGCGTTCTTTGCGTCATTCTTGGCGTCGCGCCCGGCTGTGTTACCGAGCACGACTGAGTAGTATAATCGCTATAAGGAAATCTTTTAGGCTTGATTTTAATCCTGAGATTTCTAATAAAATTAATTTCATAAAGTATTCGTATTTCATTTATATATATGTACATACATAGCTCAATAAAATATTTCTTGTCAAATACTTTAAGCATAGAAACTTCTTTTCCATGCATGCATGTAAGAACATTGTAGTTTTATGCTACAGGAACGTTGCCAACCAACTGCCAAAAAAAATATGAACTGCCGTAAAGATATTAGTATTAGAATTTAAATAGTATACCTAATATGATCTGCCATCGTTTTTTCTAAGTACCTATTATTTTTTCTAACAAAATTTAGTAAAGGCGTTACAAGAGGGAAAAGATAAATGCACTGATACAGTCGTAATAATCCTTTTACAAAGAGAACAAGTTGATTTATTATTAATACATCAAATTTTTAAAATGAACTAATGATATTCGTGAGACTTGAATCAGCTTTATTTTCCACTGCTGTCTCCTCCTGGCTCCACCATCAAGCCCTCTAATGTAATAAGCTTGTCAAAATAAAACTAAATGAGCTAAAAGGATATTTTGCATCATCAGATTTGACGATTCTAAATCTTTATTGTATTATCCATATGAAAAATTGTAATCATATGAAAAATTGTAATCATATGCAAAATTTTTAACCGATACGAAAGTTAAAATTAGCTTTTATTTTACGTAATTTATGTTATTTATAGTACATTTTATGACCTTATCCTATTTTATGCCCTTCTCTTAGTTATCTGTTATTCGCAGTGACTGTAATAATAGAGGTTAAAATAAATGCTTCAATTAAAATTGAAATAAACCAATTGTATTTTCTGGTGTTTTACTGTGGCTTGAACTTGTATGTGGTCTATAAATACTGTTTTAGATTTAAATGAACACATCGAAAACAGATAAAGTTGGCAAGAAAATATATCGGTCGCAACACGTAGTGTGCATTATTATTAATATTGATACAAAAAAACATATTGAATATACTATAATTTAAAACACATCCTATACTAAATATTTTATCTACATTTTATTGAAACTTTTTCCTTTCTTTCTTATTGTTTTTAAAACTGCTGTTAGGTTTTCTACGTTACCGTTAATCTATGTAATATGTAAATTCTTTAGAATATCTTTTCATATGTTATGAAATCATTCTATTATATTCAAGTGCAGGCTCACTTCACTACACATCTCGCATTTGCTTAACCAAAACGATAAAAAGTAAAGGAATATATCTTCTCCTTGCAAATATAAAGTATTTTACTTCAAGATAATCCTTCTTCGTATTTCCTTGTTAAAAGCAGATAGAAAAAATGTGAACGGAATAAATCACAGCGGTGGAGTTGTAAATCCGTCGGTCCTATGAATAACGGCGTACGTCGCTTGAACTACGACGATTGGATCGAGATACATTACTGTATTCTACTGGGAATTATACCGTTTTTTAAAATATTTTCTATATTATTTGAGAAATTTTAAAATTGCTCTTTTTAATAATAAATACACGTTTTATAATTTTTATGAAGTATTGAATTAAAGATTATTTAACATAGTGTCTATATAATATGTATAAACAGGAAAAGACAAAACAGTCCAGTGCCTTTTTCTCATCGGTTCTGTCTGGGTTCGTTACTTCATTTTAACCTGTTATCTATACATATAATAAAATTCTAACTAAGCCGAAACTGTACGTTAAATATTTTTTGAAAAATCTTATTGAAATAAAGATTATTATCGATACAGAGGCTAAATCTATAGTTTTTAGAATTTTTGTCTGTCTGTCTGTCTGTTTGTCTGTTTGTCTGTCTGTTACCGCATCACAGAAAAACTACTAGAGGGATTTTGATGAAATTTGGTATGGTGATAGCTGGTTATCCGGGTCAACATATAGGATACGTTTTACCTCGAGAAATCATCTCAGTTCTGAGAAAAAATATAAAAACTGCATTTGTGAGAGTATACTAATATGTAAAACTTAAGTATTTGTTTTATGGTCATCTGAACGCAGGCGGAGCCGCGGGAAATGCTAGTCTATAATATTTTTTTACTATAATTCGGTTGGTAAAAGATCATCAGTCTTTTATCAGAGTTTTTGTAGGTTTTTATTCAATAAGACACTTCAGTACTCAAAGTATCCGATATCAAGGATATTCAAGGACTAAAACCTTACCCTTCTTTGAGATATCTAAAACCTTAGTCTCTCCCGTGACCATGACGTAAAAATCAAAATAATTCCGCGAAATAATCCGAAAAGATAGTTCTATTAAAATTATTAAGGTTTGTTTTTAATCTCTAAATATGAACTGCTAATTTTCTTCATGTCTGATAAATCCAATCCCATGCTCGAGTGACCGGTGACTATTATTAGAAAATAAAAAATCCTTCGGCTTGCACATTTCTCGCTTTCATTTCCATAGAAACTCCAAAGCAGCTCTGTTGGGTATTATGTCATTCCTTACAACGAAATAATTGTGCGTCTCAAAAATCACCGTATTTTTTAGACTCCATTGTGGCGGGACAAAGGTAAACTGGAATAAAGTCGGGCGTCCACGAACTCGTCTTGCTCATATTCAAGAATATTTTCCTCACAATTGTACTCCGTATAATTGAATGTAAAGCAACAAGGCTTCATTCATTTTATACATAGGTGTTAACTAAACATTATTATTTATTAACCGACTTCAAAAATAAGGAGGTTCTCATTTCATTATGCTATTATACAAGTATTAGGGCATGTTTAATAGCTATATAGATATAGAACGATAATGCTTTATGATTTGTCAAAACATTTTTTTCTGTATGAGCCATATTCTTTAATTTATGTATTTTGGGTTACTGATTGCTAGCTCAAAAGATCTGAAATTTTAAGAGCATGCTCCTGTTGTGACAAAAGTAACCGCTAAAACAGAATCTTTTTCACAAACCTTCCAGATACACTACACATATGTAACTTTAAATAGGTACATATTATAAATACTTATTGCACGTTACATATCTTTTTTTTATATAAATAAATATTCTAAGTGTTTTAGAGAGTATATCAAAAGTTGTTAGATTTCATGTATGTTTGAATTAACATAATATATTATATTATCACACAACGAGCTTATTTTATTAAACAAATTGATTTCATTACACCTAATAGTCTAAAATAAAAACACAGCTAGATTTTCAATCGATCCAAAGAGCTTTTATTCACCAGTTTTCGTTTCTCTATAAAGCGAAATTTGAGTCAATAATAATAATAATAGATTTTAATAATATTTTCAAATATTGCCACAAAACATAATACTTATCCCATTTGCCACTAAATATTATGTACAATAGACGTCTACTTACCTAACCTAACAGCGAAATAACGAGCCTTCGCTGGTATTATTCAAACAACTTGGCTTTACAAATTATTATATAGTAATATGCCTTAATTTTACGGCATTTCCTCTCGTGTTTGAGTTGAGGTTCCTTTATTTATTACAGGATGAAGATTTTCACTAATTTTAGGAAGCTGGTAACCACCAACTTTACCAATTAAATTTGATTCGATTTGTCTCAGTGAAAGCCTTTGAAAGAGCCTTTTGGAGTATACAAGGATTTGTGTTTATATTTGATGCTGATATTCTGATTTCTCATTTAAATTATTCGGTAAAGATCGTTTATCATAGTGTAATAAATAAGGCTCAAACACTTTTCTATTAACAAAAGCCAAAATGTAAATAATTCGAGCTATCTAAATTTAATTTTTCAAAGAGAAGATATAAATAATTATTTAATATCTATTAATACGATCAATTTAAAAATGTTTATTCTTAAATTTTGAGGATGTTTACTAAGGAAAGTTATAGTTTACGTAAAATCACTGTACAATATACGTAACTAAACTAACTGAGCCGCTAGCAAAAGATACAAATAAAAAAAAACGTGTGTGTGTGTACTTATGTACACACATAAAAAGTTCTACTTCTTTGGCGTAACAGAACAAACATATTAGCTAGTTGTCATCCCGTATGCCATTACTCTCCGATTGTAAAAATATAATATTATATATCATTTGTCAGACAATAACAACGGTTACCATGGTAACAAACAATTATCAGCTAACTTCATCATGTCGCTTTTTGACTGTCGGTGAGCATGCGTATCGTAAAAATTTTACTATCACATTTTTTTCCAAACGTCTCAAAAATAGCATAATTTCAAAATTCTTCGAATAATATAAATATTGAAAAATCGGTCCTAAACGATATTTGTTTCCCTCTCTATTTATAAGTCAGTTTCAAAACAATGAATGAAATCCAGACAATCTCTTGTTAAGCTAAGATAAAGTAATATGCCTGAAATTTATCCTTTTAACGCTGTTCGCAATGAATTTATTCGCAATCTTAGAATACACTGCGGCTGCAGATGCGGTTCAGAAGAATTATTACTGGTAGAAATTGCCTCAATTTGAATATTATTGTATCTGTTTTGTAAGTTTTTTGTTATACGCTTGTTTTTTATGAAGCTCGTTATTCTGTCGTTAATTTTTGTTTCAGAAATAGTGGAGAAATAGTGAAGAATTGTTCACATAAAATTTTATTACGTACTAGCGTTCCCTTGCTTTGCTCGAGTTTGTCCTTTGCCTTTGGTATAGAACAAATTATATCCTGCAGATATACACAGTGCCATTCTTTTGAAAAAAGTCTTTCTAACAATAACCTATGTGTTAATACAGGTTATAGACCATCCTTAGATTATTAATAATAATCTAAGGGTCTATCTGTATACTCCAATCCCGTAATGTTTGTACTCCAGTCATGGGTGTTTATATTTATAATATGTATGTATTTAAAGTTATATATATGTAGTGTATCAACTATCTGGTATCCATAACACAAGCCTCGTAGCTTACCATGGAACTAGATGGCGCTGTGTGTTAATGTCTGAACATTTATTTATTTATTTATTTATTATTTTGTGATAATCGTCACGATGGCTATTACATACTTAGTAGCCGAAATATGAGTGCGAAGGCAAACAATATATTCCGTATGAGTCATTCAATATATATTTAAAAAAAAAATATGTGCTAATAGTAAAATATAGAAAAGTTTGATTCTTCTGTTTAATTAAGAAAAGAGGTTAATGTACATAATGTAGGTATTTGTAAAATTTGTAATTAAAAATAAAAAAAATAGTTTAATTATCAAAGTATTTATATCCTAACGATGAAAAAAAAAACATTATAAGGAAACCCGCACTTAAGTGTGGTGGGCTATTGTCTCGAATTGAAGCTAGACTCGTACCCAGCAGTGGGACATTAAAATGACTAAATTATTATCAACTGAAATAAATAATGAAGTGTACACTGTCCCAAATCCATGCCACAAAAGAAATAAGAAGTGAGTATATAACAAATAAATATAATTATATTGTCTTGAAAAGACACGCCAGAAAGACGTTTTTAAAAGAAAATAAAAGCACATTTTCATTGGTTTATTTAAAATTCATAACAATTTGTCAAAGATCCATCTGGCGGCCATCGTTGCCAGGCAACGGTTAATCTAGCCGCATCAAGAGAACTCAAACATCCAAGGACCCATATTAATTATATCTCGTCCAATCCAACGTTTAACAAGACCTGTCATTTTTTTTATCTTTTGGCATTTCTATTCGAGCTACTTCAGTTAATGAAGGTCATTATTTTGAATTGCTCAGAACTTTAGCATTAGATTATTTATAATGAATTAGGTTGAGCGAATTTGTTTTTGTTTTACGTAAATATTTTTTATGTTCATAAAATGAAATAGCTACTTCGAAAGGGAGGATGTTTTATATATTTTTATATTATGATTTTGATGACATCATCCTATTATTTTCAAGACATGGAAAACTGGAAAAGTATCAGAATTATAGATAATTAAAATCAATTAATTCCTTAATCTTATGTTTAAAAATGTCTTCAAGGATGGGAAGAGTGTTCAGTCCTTTTTAAAGTCATACTGCTGGGCACGGGCCTCCCTTCAATACCAGGAGGATCAGGCTATAGTTCACCATGCTGGCCATAAGAAGTTTAATATCAAATTTGTACACCTATAAAATATTTAATGAACATTTCTAAAGTTGCTATTAAACACATTATATATATATATATATATATATATATATATATATATATATATATAGGATGGATTTGAAGTAAGTTTATCGAATGAAGAAACTACAATGTTATGCTTGCCGCTGTTTACTCACTCATTCGGCACCTTTCCGAATTAGGGCGTCATGTTTCTTTGAAGACGTTCTAATTTCCACGACACGATTTATGATTTAAAGAATAAGTGCTATTTCGTGTCGACGTTGTTCATTTATTTATTTGATGGTGGCAATATTTATAATAACGGAATGTAATGTTGATTTGTAAACGTAACTATATATATATATATATATATATATATATATATATATATATATATATATATATATATATTCATCGTTTGGCAAATAGGGGAAATTGAATTTCATACTATGCCCATTCTTTTCCGCTGAATTTGTGGCGAATTTATAGGTAGTACATAAAATGGCGTTTTCGTTACTATAATAAATATTTGTTAAAAAAAATAAAAACTTTTTAACAAAAAAATAAAAACCGACTTCAAAAACAGCACAAAATTAAAAAATAACTGATTGATAGTTTTTATTTACTATACATACCTAATCAAATATATTCGAAGTTGATTTGTATTGGCTGGCACCGATAAATATTAATTTGCTTGGGGTTGGACCAATACACGGGTTGAAATAAATAACTTGAGACAAAATAGGGCCCCGATATAAGCTAAAAAATTATTTATACTGAACTGCTGAGGTAATTCATTGCAGTTTTAAGTGGAACACCATAAAGCAAATTAGTTCTTATTTAATTTTTAAAGTGACAACTTCTTCTACATTGGTAATATGATTACTAAATTAAGTAGAAGCCTTAGTTTAAGTAAGGCTTCAAAATATATTTTGTGTCAGTCACATGTAGAAAAGACTCTTGTTTACACCGTCCTCGTCTCGATATCAATTTCAATTATAGTATTGCTTATATCATACTACATATAATATTAAATAAAAATTTTGTGAGTGGTGTATGATATGTATGTACTATGTTACATTTCAACGTTGTAATGGCTAAACGAATTTATGCTAATTTTAAAATGGAGATTGTTCTTATGTTGGGTTCGATCTTTTAGATATTAGCAGAACATCGCGATTGTGGCAAAACCTAGTAGTTAAGAATATAGAAAAGAGAAGTTTATAATGTTTCAGGTCTTTAAAAAGAACTATACTGTCCTCCCGGCAGATTTCGGTCACGGCGGCCAAACTCAATGAGACTGGCCAGATGCGCATATCATAGTGTACAATTGGGTACGCGTAGACATAATTATATCTCTATTCCTTTCACTCTCTCTCTTCTTTGATATTTCGAAATGACCGGTGAGAGACAAGGCGCAAGAGCGACAACTTTACGTGCTCTACGAGACACATGGTTGCAACACTGCCCTGAGAATACCTTTACAGAAAAACACAACAGTTAAGCTTGATACAATCGGAGACTCGAACCCAAGAACTCCGGATCTGCAGCCGTAAATGCTAGCTACTAGACCACCAGGGAAGTTATATAGTGAGAAAGAATATAAAGGTAACGAGTACAGCGATTGCGTCTATAAAAAATTAAGTCAATATTCTCAAACCACATCGCCTATTATTTGTCACCCTTAGCTCGTTCAATTTATGTTAACTTCTCCATCAGGTTGGGAAGAAGTGAAAATATCTCATAAAAGCCTCGACACACGTTCTCGAACTGCCTTCTGATGCTTGAAACGTTTGAAATATTCATCTGATGCCTTTTCATGTCCTCTTGTATCGCTTTATATTCTTATTATAGAGACGTTAGGCTCAGGCTTTTTTAGCAAAATGCCAGGTGGTAAAATCGAATTATAGATGTGACGAGAATACGAGAGCTCAGCATTCTTAGTCCAAAAGGTACTTTTTTCCTTTTTTTAATCTATTACTAAAATACGTTGATATTAATAGGGATGTCAAGGTATAATTATCTCTATTAATATTAGAATACGATCTATTCGATACCTTCGATTAACGATAATAAAATAAAAGCTCTTAAAGATTTTATTGATTTTTTATACTACATTTAAATAATGAATAAAGTTTCGTTGGTAAATCTTAAACTAAATGTTAATTGTTTCACATTCAATTAAATGGTAAAATGCAATCACTAAAAAACTTAAAAAAAAAACGACTTCCAGGCACTCAAATTTCAAAAATAACTAAACGGGGGTTTTCTTTTAAAATATATTAGATAAGATTCCTTATCAGATATTTTCGAAGTCGGTGCCAGCCGATGCAAAGCAAATCTAATATATTTCGATACGTAATATATGTATATATTTACATATTAAATATTCATCTTAAAATATTGTC
This sequence comes from Brenthis daphne, assembly GCA_947093115.1. Taxonomy (NCBI): domain Eukaryota; kingdom Metazoa; phylum Arthropoda; class Insecta; order Lepidoptera; family Nymphalidae; genus Brenthis; species Brenthis daphne. The sequence goes on along the minus strand of OX352481.1, from coordinate 6,792,089 downwards.
GATTTCAATAAAATTTATATGGGACGACCTGGGAAACAAAAAAAAACTGTTCAGGCGACTTCGAGTAATCGGTGAACATACATACTCGTTGAAATAATTTTAAAAAAGATTCCGATGAATTGAGCATCCTCCTCGGAAGTCGGTTAAAAACTATACTCATGTACATATAAGCTTATATAATTCTTCTTGACTAGTGCTTTAATTTAAAATCTACTCTATACGTTAAATTCGTTAAAGCATCCTTAAAAGCAGAGCTTTTTAGTACAACAATTAAAAAAGTTGTTAACTTTCTTAAACTAAGTTTACTTTATTTGCATCATAAAAATAAATTCGTTGGGATATTAACACACAGCACCATCTAGTTGCATGATAAGCTACGAGGCTTGTGTTATGGATATTAGATCGATGATACAATACACATATATAATTTTAAATACATACATATTATAAACATAAACACCCATGACTGGAGTAAAAAAATTCGTGCTCATCACAAAAATGAATGCCCCTAGCGGGACTTGAACCTGCGACCGCTGGCACAGCAAGTAGTCATTACAAACTAAGCCAAACGTGTCGTCAAAAATAGTAACTGCTTTCAAATAAGAAACTGTTATTTCAATAGAATATGCACTAGTAAAGTTCGTGGTGATGAGGAAGACTAACAAAACGTCTCGCATATAACTGGTAAAACTTCTACAAATACTAGAGAAAAGATAAACTTTAAATTGAGCTATCATTTTAAGTTGTTGTGAGATTATTCCACAGACCAGGAAAATTTAAAAGTTTATATTGTCTGTGGGTTAAAGCTATTTTCTAATATTTTTAAAATTAATGGTTAAGGAATAAGCTACATTCAGTACATTTTAATTTTATATTTAAGTCAAATCGCTTAACATAAACTGAAAGATTTTGCTTGAATATAGTATTTATTATTGAATGAAAGAAAGTAATGAAAAAATACGAATGTCACTAGCTATTACAGCAACTTTACGCGTGTGGATCGACAATAGTAAATGGTAACAGAAAAATTTTCATACTACGACGCTTAAACGCTCGTTCTTTTCCTGTTTACAGTAATAATTTTCAAAAAATCTTTTTTAAGATTCCTCACATTAAACTATGATTTAACCAAATTTCATGATCCTAACGTTGGTTGTTTTTGAGATTTTATGAGTTAGTTAGTCAGTGAGTTAGTGAGTATTTAGGTTTTAACCGATTTTTATTTTGTATCTTAATTTTTTTTTGTTTGAATAATACTTTAAAGTAATTAAATACTAGTTGCCGCCGTTAACGATGCCATCTACACATAATATTCCCTCCACGACCGCGAACACGCCGGCGTGTCAGTTAACAATATTTTTTTAAAATTTTAATTAATTTCTTAGCAATTTACCTGGAGGTGATAATAATAAACCTGACTATACCATGAAAATCTTTGAATTTAAATTAATTCATTGATTCTTTGCAAAACAAATTGTTAATAACAAAATTTAAATTTTACACGTAACAAAAACCGAACACTTGACCTGTACAATCTAGACTATATCTAAAAAGACAAAACAACATAGTTGTACGGTCTGAGCACAACTAATTTAAAAACCGATAGCAAAACTTTACCATATGAGCATTGAAATATCTCTTGTTTAGATGCCAAATAAAACTTGGTATATCCAACACAATTTTAATGTTTTCAACAAACAAACTACGGCGACCTCAACTTTTCGCCTCCAAAGCTTAACCCGTATCGCTCCCCGGGGTCGGGACCAATGATCCTTTCCCTATTATTGTACGCCTACAATAATTCACATGTTTTTGCCAGCGCTTGTTTTAAAGAAAAAAGGATTAGAGTTTGGACTGTAAATTATGTTTTACATTGTGTTTATATAAAACCTTGTTGGCATAGTGGCTGGCTAGCTAGAAAGGGATTGTGTGGATGGGTGGATTCTGGGTTCGAGTCCCAGGAATCGTTAGAATCTAAGAGACAGGATATTATAATTACTGAGATTTTTTACAACGAAGTACAAAGTAGCAATCTGAGTTTTGTAATTTGTTTTCGTATTTTTTTTAATATTTTCTGAGCAAAATTGCTTTGTACGCAATATATGATTATAAAAGCGTTTTCAACTGTTGAGTAATATATTTACGGAGAAAATTATATTATAACTAGCGGCTTACCCTCGCTTCGCTCGGGTTCGTCGCTAGGTACGTTTTAAATAGATATAAAAAGTTATTAGCCAGCGTAAGCCATATAAATTTTATTTTTTTTTTCGTTAATTATTCTGATGTTTTAATACTTACCTATTCCGGACTAAGAGAAATCCAAAAATTAAAATATCATAAAAATTGGAACGCGGTCGAACGGGATAAAAAGTATCCTATGTCCGTCTCTGGGTTCTAAGCTACCTCCCCGCCAATTTTCAGCCAAATCGGTTCAGCCGTTCTGGAGTTATAAATAGTGTAACTAACACGACTTTCTTTTATATATATAAAGATAGTATTTTATGTTATTTAGGTAGGAGATATTGTGATCTTCAGAGAAGTAAAAAAAAACTAAAAATTGGGAGCTTAGTAGTATCATAGATAAGCCTTCAAACTAATAACTCAAACGTCTTTATAATAACTTAAGAAGATTATATTCTGTGAGATAATAATGCTTGTCAATGTCAGTACAATAGCCTCTATTACTTACTATTCTAAGTGAGAAACATATATAAATTATTGTTAAAATATTTTCAACATTCAAGTATACACCCAAAGAATACTAAGAACATAAAGCGAAGGTAAAACTTTATAAGTTAACATTAAAATGAATGTACAAATATCAAAAAGTCTTTATAAAATTTTATTTTAAACTGTAACTCAACAACAAAATATACGGGAAAAGTTTCCACAAAAAAACTCAAACATTGTTGAATGAAAAAACATTGGCAGTTTAGCAGATTTTATCGCGGTTTTAATTTAATTTTTACATTTCAATTCTGTAAAGACTTTTAAGGTTAACTAAGTGATATATTTATGAAACAGAGTAGTAATTTTTCAGGTTAAAAGTTGTCATAAAGAACATTATGTAGATATTTTCAGTTACAATTCTTGTATATTACATGCTTTTTATTTGTCATTTTTGGAGTAAATTGATTTTACTTCTAATGAATATATATGTAACTAGCGACTTATCCTCGCTTCGCTCGGGCTCGTCCCTACCTTGATTCCCCATACAAAATTTCATCCCCATTTTCACCTCTTTAGGGATGATTTACGGGATAAAAAGTATCCTATGTCCTTCCCAGGGTCTCAAACTATCTTCTTACCAAATTTTATCTAAATCGGTTCAGTAGATCTAGAGATTACCCCCTACAACATCACAAACTCACAAACTTTACCTCTTTACAATATTAGTATAGATAATATGCTCTAGTATATTCTGAACTACAAGAAGAATAAAACTACGACTAAATTTCTTAACATACTGGTTTTTAATCTTCTAAACAGAATGAGTTTTTCTTGTCCTTATCCCGCACTATATGGAGCAGGAACACATATTTTCTTCTACTTTTTAATACAAATAAGAAAAATAATTATGTACATAGTTATATATTATATACCTTTTACCACTCTTTCCTCACTAATTTTTATATGTTTTATTTATTAGTAATAGTTGATATGGAGATCATATTGATTCTTCATATTTTGTAATTTATAATTTTATAATATTAATTTGACGTTGAATATTTTATTATTTACAATTTTATAATATAAATACAGATAGATATGAGTTATATTTCAAATATTCATATTTTAAAAATATTGTCATCCACCGTGGGGTAACGTGTAATCTGTAGAAGATAGATAGCGCCAGATTATAATGCCAACGGTGGGTATATAGTGTATGTAGTGTACTCTTTCCTTGCAGTCGGGTAATAAATAGTTGTGGTAGTCATTTTGTAGGACATTCTGTAGAAATAATTAAAAAGGAGGAATTGCTGAAGTTCGAAGTTTTACATAAAAAATCATTACTAACATCTAAGAATAAAAAAATTAATCCAAATAAGAGCAACACAACAGCATTTAACATACTTAAGAACTAGCGACTTACCATCGCTTTGATCGGGTGCGTTTAAAATTTTTTTTAGCGGAATACTTTTTTTTCTAAAATAAAAGTAGCCTAAGTTGCTGCTAATAACATCAGCTATCTGCCAGTGAAAGTCCCGTCAAAATGAATCTAGCCATTTTGTAGATTAGCTGAAACAAACAGACAAATTAAAAAAAAATGTTTTTCTTTTAAATGCCGTATAAAATTTCATTTACAGTTAGTAAAAAGCTTTAATTTGACATTCCAAACAGACACCTCAATTTATTAATCTGTGTGTATATTTATTTTGAAAACGTATTTAATTTAAATAAACCAACCTTAGAAGCTTTATTGGTACTTAAAATCGTAATTTACCCCTAACCCCATGCCAACGACAACAAGGGCGCCCGTCAAAATATTTCCCGCAGCACGGAGTCAATTAAAAAAGTCATAGAAACGTCGTTATCACCAATTTGCTTTAAAATTCCATCCTCCGAATACCGACATCCATCCGACACCAGTCAGCTTGTAACGATTTTTGAACACGCTTTTATTTGTTCCTCTCTAGCTGTTTCCACTTTACCCCGACTATTGCGAAATAAGTGTTATAGGTTACAAAACTGAAAAAACCCCTGACATTTTTATACTCCATTCGTTTTGGGGCTTTTTGCGAGTATATTTTACGTACGATTTATGCTTCACCCATATATTTCCGCAGCTCTAAACTAAATTTTCGCTCGTAGAATCTCGTGTCAACAATTATCTAGTTTGTTCTAGGGAATAGCTCGATTTTAAATATGCGACGTCCCGTTTTTTCGAGCATCGTTATATGCAAATTTGACAATAGATGGCCAGCATTACTTTCGTTACTTTAGAATCACTCTTTGTAAGTTCATTATTTCGGACTGTGCATGTTTATTTTGGGACTTTTGAGGCATTTTTCGGCTTTCAAGTTATTTTAAAAGTTTTATTAGAAAATTATATAACTTGGATATCCTTACAATAATTTATGTGTAGTATATAAATTTAAGAAAAAAACCTAAGAAGAACCTAGATGTAAAAAAACTAAATATGTATTTACGTAATAAAATATTAAAATCAAAACTTTTCAAAGCAGAACATCACTTATACATTATATACACAACTTAATTGGATTCGTGCACCATTTCCGTTCAAATAAACTTACTTTGGGTACGTTTTCGTTTACAAACTTTTTGAATTTCAATCATTGAAAACTTTACAGCTGCGAAACTTTCAGTTTTTGAATTTCCAAAAAATACCAAATAGAAAAAGCTTTAAGTTAATTAAAGCGAGGTTACAATTTGCGAACGGCGCGCAGGAAATTCGATTACGCGTGGAATTAACTCCTTAACGTGTATTGCGGGTTAGAAGTGAGATACTTTATCATTTTATCTTTAAAAGCTAAATTGTAAATGTATACATATACAATGCATGTATGTAAAGTGGAATATTATATATTGACCAGCAGAACTCGCGCCTACGCCCGCGTTCAATCTACAAAAAAAACTTTATATTATAAAGCAACTTACCCTAGCTTCGCTCGGGTTCGTCGCTATGTTTTTATGTTGTATTGTTCATACAACGATACTTAAACCATGATTAAAAAATGGGGGGTGGGAGTAGGAGCATGAAAAAACGTAGCTAAACCTTCGATAACAATAAAAATATTTATTTTATTTTCTAATCGAATAATAATATGCCAAACTTTTTGAGTGAACGAGGATATTTGTTACTTCTACACTATCCCAGATTATACTAATATCATGGGCTCCTTTTCATTGACATACCCATGCGAGCTGCGAGCTAAAACCATTATATAATAAAACTAAAAAGTTTTAGTTTTAGGCTTATCACCTAGTCGGTTTATTTATAGCACAATCGCAATAAATTTCAATGGGCTTTATAACTTACACGTATTAACGATTTCATATTGTAAATATATGGTCATGGCAAGCGAATATTTTTATAGAAAATATCGTAATAATCAAGTGTTTTAATGAAAAATTCCGATTATTTTCAAAATGACGAATAATTTATATTATGATAATGTATAGCGATAATCGCGTAATGGCGGCTTAATGCTACCTTAATGGCTCTGGCCAAATGCGAAGCGAGTTTTTGTTTATACCAAAGCTATTTTGTACTATAGGCTTTTATAAAACTGTCTTTATCGATGCCATGAATAAATCATGATATATTTTATTCATATTATTTATGTAAATAAATCTACATACCAATATAACACGTCTTCATAATAAATATTTGAAACTATCTAGTATAATTGCAAACTTTTTATATTATTATAGTATATAATGTACATATAATATATTATGTATACCACTAAAAATATATGTAGGTATATTGTACATATATATTTTATTAAATAAAGATGAATATTGTTATGAATTATAAAAATGCGTAATTTTCCTTAAGAAGAAGAAGATCCAGAGATTACCCCCTACAACGTCACAAACTCACAATTCACAAACTTTACCTCTTTATAATATTAGTATAGATGTAAATTGTAATAAGCTTTATTTATTTTTAGTTTTTGCGTTTGTATTTAAAATTGCAATATGAAATTTTTTTATATAAGCGGTTCACAAAGGAAGTTATAAACGCTATGAAAGGACGCGCCACGATAATTAGGATGTGAAATAACGTAAGTACATTTGGGTCTTTCATACTTAATATTATAAATGTGAAAGTGTTTGTTTGTTTGTTTGTCTATACACCTTTTACGTTGATACAGAGTGACGGATTGGCGTTATTTTTTTCTGTGGAGATAGCTGTAGGGCTAGCGAATCACATAGGCTACATTTAACCGCGGGAGATAATCTCATTTTCGAAGAGAAAACACTTTATAATACAACCCAAAAAGTTATTTAGGATCCGAATTACTTGAAACTTGGTATAAATGCTCTTCAATACAATAAATTAAATACGTGTTTTAGCATTTTTTGAAATTCATCCCATAAGGGGGTAAAATAGCGGATGAAAGTTTGTTGGAAACCTACCATTTTAGAGATTTTTTGTAGCGTGCGTTTTGTATTGTGCGAGCGAAGCCGCGGTTTCTTCTAGTAATATATAAAAAAAAGGCTAACGTCACGATCAACTCTTATTGTTAGCAGTGACATTATGGTCGAACTCCTAATAGCCTGTCAAACTTACAGTAGGTATAGTGAACTTTTGAAGACGTGTAGCTATTCTGGGAGCTCGCCTACATTCAACTTGTCTAAACCCATTGTAATCTGGGAATAAATTAGCGAAAAAATTAATTTCACGCTACATCGGTAGCGGCTGAGTGTTGAATAAGAAAACTCTCTTCAACAGTTACGATGCTATTAGGTTACGTCTTCACCTGACATTAGAGCGATAATTAACGATTTTTTTCTATTAACTAATAATGTAAATTTTTGATTGACATACTATAAGTAAGTGGTAAGTTAGAGATCGTATCTGTTAATGACTGATGATGCTTTAAATTGACATATTTTTTTTATTTATGAACTGATTGAAATAAAACATATACTTAATATTAAGTGAAGCTAACGCATAGACAAACAGATAAAAATTCTAAAAAATAGTTAATAAAGACCACCAATAATAGTTTTTCTCAAATATCTACATTTACAGACAGCGATCAGTTACACTTTTATTATATGTATAGATATCGGCAATAAAAAGTAAACTTGTATGCATTTTAATGCCTTTAAAAATTAAAGTGACGCGACAATTACATAATATTATATTTACTCGCATTATTACTTCAATATGAAAATTTTAAACTAACTATTACTACTAACTATTTTTTAAACTACTTTTGGTCTTACTTTGCGATTTTTTTAACTAAAAACTTAAACACTTTACTAAGATTCTCAAGAAACTAAGAATTTTGATGTCAGACTGTAAATAATTATTGAAAACAAAAACATTTAAAGGCAAATAAATCTCTAATTAGTTATGAATAATGTTTTATCAAATAATAAAAGCAAAAGAGTAAGTAATAATTCAGTTAATTAAAATTTTAATTTACTTTATTCAATTAGACTTTTACGAGCACTTTTATTCGTTATGGTTGAGTCAGTCCGTGATGAAGCCATTTGACATTTCTATACCAGAATGTAGTTCTGCTTAGACAAGCCGGCTTTTAAAGTATTTTATTTTGTACATGCTTCAAATTAAAATAGGTGTCTCAATTTAAATTATTTATTTAAATTATAATTATTTTATCTATACATAATGTATCTATCTAAATAAATAAAAATAAATGTCCACTATGCGTTCTTAAACCATAGGGCCGATTGTGATGAAACTGGTAGGTTATTTTGTATACGCCTGCGAAGAATCCTGGCGCAACAAAAATAATCTTTGGAACTCGTATATTCCTAAACCAATTAAGCTAGGGACACACCCGAACAAATCGCTGGTGAGTCACTATAATATTTATTTATTATTTTATAGTACAATTATAAACAAACACATTATTTATTATTTAATATTTATGTTGGGTGTGGTGCCGAGGTCAGCCCTAGCTACGTCGACCAGTTTTGGTCCATTGTAGCTCCCTTTATAATGAGTTCAAAGTTCTCCGCTTAGTCCTGTTGACTCCAGGAACTTCCAGATTTTCTGAGCGGGGAGCATCTGTATCTCTTCTGGTTGCATAATATGCTGCCCTAGATAGATACTTCTGCGGTGCATGAGTGGACCGCACGAGCAGAGGATGTGCACAGCAGTTTCCTCTGTTTCATGGCATAGTCTGCACATTGACTGAGGCCGAGGGTAAACATATGTTTATTGAGTTTGCAGTGACCAGTAAGTATTCTGGTTACCGCACTGGTTTTATACTTGTTGAGTTGAAGCAACTCTTTTGTAAAGGTTTTGCGATATCCCTTAATTAGCGCTTTAGAGTGTGTTTGTCCAGAAGTGGATTGCCACTCTTGAAGTGCTTTGAGATTGCAGTGATTTTTGAGAATTGAATAGGCATGTTGTTTGGCAATACCACAAAATGGCTCGGGGCCAAATTCTGGGGTTTCAGCGCCCCTTCTTGCCAAGGCATCGGCCTTTTCATTCCCGTCTATACCTGAGTGACCCGGGACCCATCTGAGGATAACTCTGTTGGATGTGCCCAGGACATTCAGATTATTCATACAGTCTTTGACCAACTTAGAGTTGGTCTCAAGAGAATCTATAGCCAAAAGTGCTGCTTGGCTATCTGAGTTGATGTAGATATTTTGGTTCTTAAGCTTTCTTTCCAGGATGACTTCAGCACATTTGTTAATGGCGAAGACCTCTGCTTGAAAGATGGTGGCCTCTTTGCCCAGATTGATACTCATGTTAAATCTAGGCTTTAGGCCATAGATACCGCACCCTACATCAGATCCTTTCTTGGATCCGTCTGTAAACCAAACATGACTGCCCTTTTTGTGAGACTCTTGGTCTTTTAGCCACATGTCCCGGTTGGGAAGATCTATTTGGTACTGTTTTGTGAAGTTAAACTCTGTGCTCATGCCATCCACTGGCATTTTTAGAGTTTTATGTTCGAATGTCAACTTTTTGAGTTTGTTCATATATTGCCATTGCAGCCTTACATTCGATTGTGTACAGAGCCTGTAGAGGCAGGATTTAGCTTCTTTTTGCACGTGGAGATATAGCGGAGCTATGTCCAACAAAGCATTTAGAGCGTCTCCTGGTGCCGAATGAAAGGCTTCCGTGATAATTAGACATGCCATCCGTTGCACACTGTCTAGTTTACTTATTACAAATTAATATTAACAAACACATTAAAAAATCAACCAAATTATAGCCGTTTTTTAACAAAATAAAGTATAATAAGCTACACAATGATATTTTAGCTGTAAATAATGAGGCTGTTTAAGCACAAAATTTTTCATCTACCCTATAAAAGTTTTTTCACGAGTAAATTAAATCTGATTGGAGGTTAAAATTTTACTATGGCACTAAAAATTAAAGTTATGGCAACTCTTCAGCGAAATGACGATATTACCGGGATGTTCTTTAACGCTTGCCTCGGTAAAATTATTTTCAAGCTGTAAAATGAATTTTCGTTAATTTAATTTCTCTGTACAAAAGGAAAAATCATGATAAAATTATCTTTCATGCCATCGATATGTACACTACCCATATTAATATTGTAAATGTGAAAGTAACTCTGTCTGTTTTTACATTTGTCACGTTTCAACCGACAGATTTCGATGAGGCAAGGATCGATTGCATCACGAGCTACTTTTTAACCTAGCTCCGCTTATCTTCCAAATGAAATTTCGAATAAAATCTAGTATTATCTAATATATTTGTATAGCTTTTCATTTTAGTTTAGAAGTGTAAAACAGATTTTTCTTCTTTACAATGGCATTTATAGTAATCTTTGTTTCTAATTGACTGTAAGTAATATCTATACTGTCAACAAAAATAATGTAAAAAATCACATCATTTTGTTCGCTCTGTTGTTGTCTGAAAGTAAAAATAATAGCACTTGTGTTTATAATAATCATAAAAATTGATAAAGATAGTTATAAAATCCGTGCTGGTCGCCTAATATCTTATTTAAGTTTAATTGTTGATTTCATAAATGATTCATCATTATTAGTATTATTACACTTACACACACACTTAACAACTTACCGTTAGTTTATCTATTAGACCAGGTCATAGTCTATCGGTGTACTTATTTGCTGATTTAGCCGTTCTGTGATGGAGTAACAAACAAAGACTTTTTAACGAAAAAATAAAAACCGACTTCAAACAAAACCACTAAAAAGTAAAAAATAACTGATTGGTAGTTTTCATTTACTATACATACCTAATCAAATATTTTCGAAGTCGGTGTGCTTTGCTTTATATGGGCTGGCATCGATTTCGAAAATATTAGATTAGGTATGTATATAATAGGTAGGCTTTAATTACTTAGCCAAAGCACACCGACTTCGAAAATATCTGATTAGGTATGTATAGTAAATGAAAACTAACAATTAGTTATTTTTTACTTTTTAGTGCTTTTGTTTGAAGTCAGTTTTTATTTTTTTATTAAAAAGTTTTTATTTTTCCCTTTTTAGTGTAGACAGTAGTAACAAAGTAAGAATTCTAACTTGTTAGGCTTGTCAAATCAAACAAAATAAGCCCAAACTCAAAGTATCTACTATTAGCCGTTGAAGAGTTCCACCTATCCACCTTCTGGCCTTACCATCAGATCAGGTCAAGTATATCGAACCACTGTATTATCAACGGAAATAGAAATACTTGCAAAGTTTCAAGTCAATATGACAATTAGAAGTAGGTTAAATTCGTCATTAGTTGTTTTTCTACCCTTAGGGGCGGTATTTTTTTTTTAAATTTAAATGGGACCAATCTAGAAGTATACCCTTTCAAACAAAATAAAAATTGTCCAAATCGGTTAATAAATGACGGAGTTCTGAGGTAATAAACATTAAAAAAAACTGTTGAATTGAGAACCTCCTCCTTTTTGAAGTCGGTTGAAAAATGATAGACATACAAACTTTCGTATTTACATACATATTGCATATTAGTCAGATTATTTTAAATATCTGACTGGAACTGGAAATTAAATAACAATTATTACCACAACGCCATCAAGTGAATTTGGTTCAGTAGTAAAAGCGCATGTCACCTAACACATGAAAATTGCATTCACACGAACACTCAGTTAAAGAACACGTAACGGGTATGCTTTTTAAATAACACATTTTTCATAAAATTGAATTACCAACGCGTTGCGGGCACAAAAGTTTGACGCAATATATTGTGCAGTGAATTGATGTTATAAAAACTAGCATTTTCACATGGTTATGTCTATCAAATATGTAGCTCAAATAGACTAATATTACTTGGATTTGGACGATTTGTTGCAAGTTTGAAACTCCTTTATTATAATTCAGTAGACATTATTCACTTAATTTTACCTTATAAATGCATAGTTCATATTTTAAATATAAATTGTACAATTAAATCAAATAGACAGACAGACAAGTGTATTGAAAAAACACGACTATTTGCACAAAATTTTTGATAATCCGTTATAAATAAATATGTTGGGACATTACCACACTGCACCATCTCGTTCCATGGTATGCTACAAGGTCTGAGTTATGGCTACCAGATAGTTGATACACTACACATATTATATAACTTTAAATACATACACATTATAAATATAAACACCCATGACTGGAGTACAAACATTCGTGCTCATCACACAAATGAATGCCCCCAGCGGGACTCGAACCCGCGACCGCTGGCACAGCAAGTAGGGTCACTACCGACTGAGCCATACGTGTCGTCAAATGTGGACGCCATTCCCAAGTTTTATAATTTTTGCGACGCGACTACTCCATTATACTGGTGGTTAGCAAAAAACTTCTATGGCATATGGTCGACATGCTTATTAATTTGTACAGCCTTATAGTTCTTAATAATACGGGTCTCATACGATATTAAGACCTTTAAAAATAGTCCAAGAAATTATAACATCTGTGGCGCAGTAATGTACATGATTGCTCCTATACAATACAGGTTGTAATTTTTTCTATTGACAGTGTAAATATTGTATATAAATAAATTATATTTCATTGAAAATATTAATAGAAATATTTGTGTTAAATCATTATACATTATATCTACAATACAGCGACGACATTTGCCTTTTTGCTTGTTCCAAGTAGCCATGTTGCAGATGGCAAAATCTTATAATTTATGTAATTATTTAAAGAAGAATAAATATAATTAATTCATTTCAAGTGCTATTCATATAAAATTTATATTATATCTTATTATTTAAACTGTTTTTAATGTTTTAACATGAAAAACACTGTGTATTATACAGAGTGTATTATACAGTAAGCAATCGTAAATATAACATTACTAGCAAAACCCGCGGCTTCGCTCGCGCTAAAACTACAAATAAAAACTCTAAAAAGGTAGGTTTGATATCGTTCATCCGCTATTTTACCTCCTTATGGGATGAATTTCGAAAAATGCTAAAACACGTATTTAATTAATTATATTAAAGAGTATTAATACCAAGTTTCAAGTAATTCTGATCATAAATATTTTTTGGATTGTATTATAACGTGTATTCCCGTGGGAAAGAGATAATCACCCGCGGTTAGAAGTAGCCTATGTCACTCTCCAGCCCTCCAACTATCTCCACACAAAAAAGTCCACGCCAATCCGCCAATCTGTTTAGACGTGAAGGAAAGACAAATAAACAAACAAACAAGCAAACAAACAAACAAACAAATAAACAAACAAACAAACAAGCAAACAAACAAACAAACAAACAAACAAACAAATAAACAAACAAACAAACAAACAAACAATCAATCAATCAATCAATCAATCAATCAAACACACTTTCACATTTATAATATTAGTATGGATATCTTAGCTGTACATAGAAAAGACGGCGTACATTAGCATTATATTTTTCAACAATTCCTCTGAATGAATGAATGAATGAATGAATTTTTATTATTCCATAATAATTACTTACAATAAATGAATATTAATGAACAATTACCTCATCTATTATTACGTTGCTCTTATCGAGATAAAACCCTATTCCATTTTATAGATTGATATTGCGTGTTTCCCCGCCTACTTACAGAAGAGAATCCGAGATCGCATTTCACAGAGGAAAAATGGGAAAAGGATGATCATCCACTAAATGTATGGACATTTATCCTATAAAAAATATATTCTCATACTATTAAAGTGTCATAATTCTCGATATATCTATATTATTTCCTTAGAAATTTACATGCTTAAGGTGCATAAATAAGGTGGTGCTAAACGGCTTACAGTTTAGCCAACCTTAGACATGCACAACAGATATATCAAAACAATGCAGTAGAAAATTGTAGATAAGGGATAAAAATCTGCAATAGCATAAGACGTCTTTCTTCTAAGGCACTCACAACAAGACACTCGCTATAAATATTCATATCTATTAAAAAGATACCAAGGGAGTAATTGGTCATCCACAATTAACAATAGAAAGCTTATAAAAATATGGGAACGACATGTTATTTAAGCATACAATCACGTGGGCAGATCATTATCATTCCCAAGCCTACATATTTAGTCTATTATTACCATTATCGAATGTCGCAGTCAACAGCCTAAGAAGGGAGGTCACTCTCAATCATCTATCATTACCTATTGTGTATTAAAATGTAGCTCTCGAGTTGTTCTCCGCCACGCGTCCTGTAGGTCGCTGGTCTAAGTGCTATTACAGCGGGGTCAAGTGTCTTGTGCCTGTCACATGTCAACTCGGGATCCTATTATATTTCCCCCGAGCTCCTTTTATTTATGCCGCCGCCATACTTGATTATACCTGCATTGAGTAATACTATATTAGCTTTATAGAATTGTATTATCAAATTATGTAAAATAATAAGCGGCGTGATGACGGCGTCTGTCTACTTTTTTATGACATCCGAACAATATTATGTACAATAGAAAATTGATGGGTTTTCCTCACTCCTGTAGAGGTTATATTTCAATAATGATATCTTAGCAATAACCTAAGTTACGTTTCCTAGGTGATTAGATGTTAGACTGTTAAGCTAATATTTAGTACTCGTATAAGCAAATACCTTTAGTACAATAAAAAGAGGAAAAATTAAAAAAAATATATATATAATAATATTACGTTAGTTTATTCGAAGAAAATGATTTCTGAAACTTCTAATATGATACTTAAAATGATTTTACGAAACGGAAAATACAAATTTCCAAAGAAACGTATTATATTAAAAATATTTCAGTTCGATATCAGTATAATATCATGCTACGTATTTTGTACTGTAAGCAGTGAATCACTGGGGTGTAGGACGATTCTGAGAAATTGTCGAATTTTCGTCGTAAAGAGCTCACACAGTTCTATTTGCCGCGTAACATTATTTACTTTCTTATCTTTCATACAAACCTTCAAAATATTTGTTCTAATTCGTTGAAATGAAAAAAAATAATGATGAGTTATTAAAAATCGGTTCCGTGCAAATTAGATCTTCATACTGAGGGTTCCGTACAAAATAATAAAGTGTTATGTATTTAACAATAAAACAAGACCTTATTAGGTGTATTAAAATAGCTGTTAAAAAACTATGGCCAATTCAAATCCAACTGGCTTAATTTTTTTATTTATAGCTTTGCTTCACAACTATACACACTTCTCTTAAGTGTATTCACTTTATAACTACATATATATTTTATTGAATATTAATAGGGCAAAATATAATAAATATAGGGCATACAGAGACCCTAGTCAACCTTTAGTCAGAAATTAGTAATTTTACCAAGTTTGATGCTTGAAAAGACATGTTAGTTCCACCTTTCACAGTAATACATAATAATAATAATATCTCATATTACGTCTGCGGCTACGGCCGTCTACGGCCTACCTATTGCCTATTGGTTAAACGCAGGATATAAAATATAAAGCAGGATACAATCTAATATTTAATTTTTTTTTAGTTACTTTAAATGCAAACGAAACCACACGCAAAGACTTGAGATAAAATAAAACACTAATTCATAATACAAAGTCAACATTAACCAAATGAGCACTATGAAACCTAAAAGTATAACATGAACATAATCGAAACGAATTCAAAGTTCGGGCACTTTTAGCGTATATATTTTTGAATAATAGCCATCAAATTTTGAATGTCCCATTAAAAGTTATAGGGATTATGGGCGGAGGGATTTTGCGGAGGGAAATTGAACTTTTCCATGGGCCGTGTATTCTTTGTGAAATTATTAAAGGATGAGCTCATGTTTTTTTTTATATTTAAAATGGGGGAAATTTTGTTAGACGTACTCAGTTCCTTTGAGGCTATCGGGTAATACTCCAATTTGGAACAGTAATTAGTATCTGTTCAAAATTATAACTATTCACTTTAAAGTAGCTAGATATATATCCTCTTTATTTTGGAGAAAATAGTACTAATTTGTAGGAGCATTTTTAATACCCACTTGAATTGAATATTTAAAGGAGTCAACTGCATTTTGAGTTTCTCCGAAATTTCAACGTTAATATACATTCTCGCATTATAATTATATACCTAATACTAAAAGCTAAATAACGCTTTCACTGTTAATAATAAAAGATATCAAAAAGCAGCCTCACCGATAAGTATGTATATAATATTATAAAATCAAAAATACCTAAGGACACATCGGACGACGCGAAAATAAGTAGCTAGCGGTCTACGAGTATATGTTCATACGCGCTAATATAAAATAAAAGGCTTAGTAGGATTTAACGTAATTTTCACTCCATTATTCAAATTCAAATTTAAAGCTACAAACACATCATTTCTTTATGACTATCAAAACAAAATTTCTTATGGAACTTTTACCAAAAATCCGTAAACTAATACAAATTCCTTCCATTTCATTGTACGTATTTTTATATAACTTAATATCGTAGACAATATTGGTTGAACTTCGCTCTTTTAAAGTCGGACAAAACGATAGAAATACAAAGTTTAAAACATTTAATATTGAAATCTAGTAGGAAGCTAGACTGTCGTAGGAAAGTTGGCTCCTACTTGTTTTCTCTACGAATAAGTCGGAAGCCGCTTTTTAATATTTGAAATGAGCTCCATTCTTCAGATTTACTTAGCTCGAGCTCGAAAATACCTCAAAAGGAATACCTTAAATAAGAATTTTTATTTCTTTCATCATCTTGTTTATACGGAATTTGTTTGCTGTACGGTTTTAAAATATGCTAAGATTGCAGTTTATTTGCTTAGTCATTACGCTAAATGTAAAAAGTGTTTAAGTTAAATAGGGATTGTAAGATTTAGTAAATAGACTTGAAAATAGTGATGGGTTGTTCTAGTAGCTAGCATATATTAATTTAAAGGGTCCTGTACTCGAGCCCATGGTTGACCTTGATATAATTATTATAGACTTTTCTCACATTAGCAGCTACGTGTTGGAAGGTGGGCGATGTGATACCATCATGCCGTCGGTCTTGTGCCTTAACTCTCACCAATGGTGTTAAATCATTATCCCACCGAACTCATAAGTGAGTCACACTATGTAAAATATCTTCTACACACGTAGCTAGTCTCAATTATATTAGCAGCCATAACCAAAGTCAATCAGAAGGACATTATTATTATCCATCAGATCTGATTACGGATACGGATTACGGATTATAAATTATTATCAATTTATATCCGTTAAGCAATAAGCATATTAAGAGGCTCTTTGACAGTCTGATAAACTGATAACAGAAGTCAGCTACGAAAACGATAGAAGAAATCTAATAAATAGAATTATAGGACTGCTTCATTTTATACTCTAGTTAACTGAATTGCCAGCTGTGCTGTGCCATTTGGAGAGCAAAATTCGTTGCATAATTTGTAATTACCGAGTCAGTTAAATTTTTTTCTTTCCTTCTTTAATTTCATGCTACATGGTCTTTAAAGTACACGAAGCAACTAGAGTATGATACTTTTCTCCATGCTTTGTTTTCCTTTCAATCAGCAACCCGAATCTGTAAGTAGGTACCTGTAGTTTTAACACCATAACAAAGTGTAAAATAATTGGAAATTTGGTTATATAAATCACATTACATATATTATTTAGTTTCTTTACGACCATTAATAAATGATAAAAAATTACCTTATCTTAGTAGATAATTGAAACATTTTCTGCCCGTAGCCAGAAGTAATGCTGTCAATCTGCACCCAGCTTCCGAAGGGAACTCGAGGCATATTCCCTTCTGTTCTCATCTTCGTCTTCACAGCACTTTAAAGATACAAAAATAATTTAACAATTATATAATATATGCCATATTTTATTTGTTATTTATCTTGAAGTATATGTACATAATATAATCGATAACTATAGTTGTAAATAAGCTATATATAGCCTTACCCATATCGACCTCAGATGGTTCAAACTATTTGTTTGCTTATGTCTATGTTTATATCTGCTTATCTGACAATGTACTTAGGCTACTTTTTTACAAATAAATTTCACGTGGTATCACTTTTTTTTAACTTTTATTAGCATATACTCGTATATTATTCAGATGCAAGTAGAATAAGGTATTTTTTGTTATCATCGTAAAATACGAGTGGATTCACGAATGAAAGCTAATCTATACAATACACATAATATTATGAAATTGTAAGTGAGTCGAATCTGTGCATTAAAAATTCTTTGTAAAATATTATTGAAATAGTAGTTTTTAGAATTTTTGTCCATCTGTCTGTCTGACTGTGTGTCTGAAAACCACTGGACAGATTTTGATAAAATTTTATATAGCTGGGAATACGGGTCAACATAATATAGGATACTTTTTACTTCGGGAGAATATCTCATCTCTGAGAAATCTACACAAACCGTTAAACGTTCCTAGGGACGAACCTGACCGGAGCGAGGGTGAGTCTCTAGTATATAAATACGAATAAATGCCAAATTGCCATAAATATATCTTAATTGTAAGCCACTTTTGCACTAAAAGCCTCAAATAAAGAACAAAATTACGACTTGCCATTTTGCGAATAAAACTCAAACACATAACAAGTAATATCATAAAATATCATTTCCCCTAAAACGTTGGAATCATATCATTTTCACACAATTCAATGAATCATCGCCAAATCCCATATAATAGGGATACGTTACTATAAAAACAGACACAGTTATTGGTTTTATCTCTTTCCACTCATATTTGGTATTAGAAGACGTATATGTATGGGTGTATATAAAACGGATATATTGTTTAGGTATATAAGAAGCTTAGCACTTTAAGATATTATGTACATAATATATAGTAATTTATTTTGTTTCTTAGATTCATTGCTGTTAGGATTATGCTAGGGGTAGCAGATTCGATTCAAGCTAGGGCAAATATGTAGGTGTTTCTTTTTGTGGTGCATTGTACTTAATCCACAGATAAACAGGAAACCTGCTTACGAAAACTTATCTTTCGCCCAGTTTCGGCAATTACAATAAAGTTAGCTACGTTTTTAATTCGATTTATTACTATCTATATAATAAAATACATCCCATATAAATCTATATAAACATTTTTAAATAATGTAAGACTGTTTCAAACTTTTCTTTACTTTGTAAATATTTTCTAACAAATACATATTTGTCAAAAACTATTATGTATATATGTATACTTAAAGATTTTTTTAAGATATACTATAAATTACATGTTAATACAGAAATATTTGAAACAAAGAAATCTATAAGTAAATAGCTTTTAGAACATATTTAGACTAAGCTCTGGAAGGGTCGGTGTTTTAGCACTTAACAGCTCAGTGAACGATAGCTCTTAGCATTGCTAATAGAATGGAGAGAAATTTATTTGACAAGTTGCGGAAAATATAGGCAATGGGATGGAAGTATTGCGATCTTGTTCCGAGTACATGTAACATACTTCATATGTAGTAAGAGCTAAAATAGTGATGGATTGGTATGAAAAGTAAAATTTCTGATACATCGATGCCTCAGTTCTTATGTTTTCAAACCACCAATACTTATTATACTTTACAGTAGAGAGTTTTCTTTTAAAAAACAAGTCTTTATTTCTAAGATACATACATATATCGATAAAGCAAATTCTTTCACCTTTATTAAAGTAAAATTTGTATTTAAAAAAAATAGAATTGACATTTAAAAGTCAATAATTATGAATTAAAAACTCATTCAATAAATAGATCGTTTGTTACCAAAGTTAATTTAGTAAATAGATTAATTAAAGTGTAAATTAAATAATTTAGATTGTCGTCTATACCAATATACGAGTTCGATTTCTGTGTGAAGGAAATCTTTGTATAAAATATTAGTGACCTAAAGTAAAATACTTACATAATAAATTTCACGGATGTAATAAATGTATTAGGATAGAATATCCTATATCTCTCTCGGGTCCACAATCTATTTCTATGCAAAAATCACGTCGATCTGTTGTTCCGTTGGCGCGTGAAAGAACGAGGAGTCAAAATATACCCCTTTCTAATTTAAAATAATACTAGTTTTTGATGTAGTAAATAAAAATATAGAGATACTAGCGGAACTCACGGCTACGCCTGGGTTCAATCTACAAAAAAAAAACTCTTTGGCTTTATGTTATAAAGCTATGTATTTATATAATATTGTTCATACAAAAATACCAAAATCGCGTGTAAAAACTGGGGGATGGCGTAGGAGGGTGAAAAATACTTTACGAACTATTCTCATACCTACCAAATATTCAAAAAAAATATTTAAATCGGTCGAGCCGTTTCGAGTAGTGCGACCACAAACACCGTGACAAGATATTTTTATATATTAGATAATATAGTGCTGTTCCTCATATCTAGTACGTACTCGACTCGAACGACTCATAAATTGTTAATTTTATATTAGTAAATTAATTAACTGTATTGAACTGTTTTTTCTTACAGAAAGGTTTATATCAAAACTACTAAAATTTGCAATCATTATGAAACGTCAAATTTAAAAATTATTGCGATAATTATGAAATATGGGTATTCATGGAACATATTTTGATTAAACAGTATAACATATTTCTAGTCTACCTATAATTATAATATTTGCAATTAGTAAAATATACAAAAATAAACAAATTTTGTTATTTTAAAGTTTAATGCATTAAATATTATGTATTTGCGATTTCAAAGATATATTATTTATATAAACATCGATCGTGATATAAACGGATTTAGGATAAAATATAACAATTTTTAAAACAGTCCCCTGACACATTTCAATCGGGTGCAATGCCTCCATAACGGAAGTCTCAATAGTAAAAAATGTTATTCTATTGAGTGAAACATAAAAACAATTTTATTTGCAAAAATATATAAAATTGAAGCGGTAACATAAAACCGATGTAGTATATTATATCAGTTGGAATAAAAATTCCACCATAAACCGTGTAATGTAGCCATAATTCTGTCCAGCTACGAGAGGACAGCTATGACTTCTCAGTTGTTCTTGACCCATTCGGTGCTTATCGCGAAACTTTAGTTATTAACATTTTATTGTATCACTTTATAGACGTATTAGTAAAAATTATTGTTGCAATGAATTTTTTATTTGTATTTGAGCTAGAAATATTTAACTTACTTCAATTTTATATGATTGACCCAATTCCAGTCGATATTTACATAGTTTTTATTAATAATTTTATTTTATATAGTTCAAAAAATAAAAGGAAATAATAAAATTCATTTTTATATCTAGATGTGTGAATGTGTTAAATATGATAAATCGATATGATATAGTAATCGATATGTATTTTTATATATGTGCGCTTTAATGGAAAATAATATATTTTTGGTTAATTTGTAATGATTTATGTATCAGGCATTTAGTTATGTGACCTTGGTCGATAGGAATGTATTTAAAAAAAAAAGACGCGGATATTCATTTGTTTTCCCGCGCTTTTGTGCAGAAATGTCGGTACCACCTTGTCGTCACGAGTCATGAATTGTTTGTAATACTGTAAATTATTATTATAAATTATGTAATTTATTATTTAAAAGAGCAACTGTTGAGTTTCTCGCCGGCTCTTCTCAGCAGAACTGCTTTAGGAGCCGGTGGTAACTTCCACACGGATAGACGTATTGACGATCATAAAAATATTAATTTGATATTGCAAAAGTACTGAATATAAGAATATATGCAAGGTAGATCTCGAAGTTTTATTAGTCGCATCCTACAATAAGAAAATTATAACGCCAAGAATATCTAGTTATATATAATTCTAAAAGAAAATTACGAGGCCTTTACTCTTAAAATTATAATATTAAAATCAATCGAATTAATTTCGTGCACTTAAAGATTTAGTATTGATCTTGTACAATCAAAAAAAAACAAAGTGATATCTTATTTTTATAATATAATACATTTCCAGCAACTAATAGTGTAAGAGTTAAATTAAAAACAAAATAACAGCATCGTCGCCGTGATAAAGAAACGGAAAAGTTCGTGAAGCTGTGACTAATGATAGTTTCAATAATGTTTGTAGCTGGAAGTAATTCTCTTTGAATAATAACTATTTTTTTAGTTTTGTTTTGTGTATTTAATTGTGTGGCGAAGATAGTGACTCAGCATTATTTCAGTCATTATTTTATATAAGTATTATAAGCTTAAGTTCTTAGTTTACGTAGTGATATTAAGTATTCTCACGGTATTCATTTTGAAAACCAAACCAAGTGAAATAAAAACTTTTTAACAAAAAAATAAAAACCGACTTCAAACAAAAGCACTAAAAAGTAAAAAATAACTGATTGGTAGTTTTCATTTACTATACATACCTAATCAAATATTTTCGAAGTCGGTGTGCTTTGCTTTGTATGGGCTGGCACCGATTTCAAAAATATTTGATTAGGTATGTATTTAATAGGTAGGCTTTAATTACTTAGCCAAAGTCGAAGTCGGTTTTTATTTTTTTGTTAAAAAGTTTTTATTTTTCCCTTTTTAGTGTAGACAGTAGTAGCAAAGTAAGAATTCTAACGTGCTAGGTTTGTCAAATCAAACAAAATAAGCCCAAACTCAAAGTATCTACTATTAGCCGTTGAAGAGTTCCACTTATCCACCTTCTGGCCTTACCATCAGATCAGGTCAACAATACCGAACCACTGTACCATCAACGGAAATAGAAACACTTGCAAAGTTTCAAGTCAATATGACAATTAGAAGTAGGTAATCTGAGGTAACAAACATAAAAAAAAAAATACAGTCGAATTGAGAACCTCCTCCTTTTTGAAGTCGGTTGAAAAGCATATTTTGACGACACGTTTGGCTCAGTTTGTAATGACCATACTTCCTGTGCCAGCATTGTTCGTACTCTACATGGGTGTTTATATTTATAATATGTATGTATTTACAGTTAAATATGTGTAGTGTGTCAGCTATCTGGTATCCATAACACAGGCCTCTAGCTTACAATGGAACTAGATGATGCTGTGTGTTAATGCCCCAATATTTATTTATATGTTATAATAACGAAACATCGTCATAATAAAAAGTTAATGATCTTATGAGTAGCTATCATACTTGATAATCAAAACAAAAAGCAAGTAAAAGCTAATGCGTTGCCTGTATAGCTCCGTGCCAGAGACTATACGTATTATGCGTGATACATTTTGTCATTTGTTGAGAAAATAAATATTAAAAAAAAATAGTATAACATAATCACCATACTTTAGACGATACAAATTGAAAATACAATTAAAATATTGGCAACCAATAACGTATGAATTGTTCTGCGGTGCCTGTCGGTCGCACAATGATCATGAACTCGTACTTTTACTTTGTTTTTCTCCGCACGTCTGTTACTACTGCACAACAGGAACAGAAAACAGTGAGAAAGAGAGAGATAGAGAGAGAGAGAGAGAGAGAGAGAGAGATTTAAGATACTCTCCATTTGATTCATCGTTATTATCATAATATATATTGAAGATTCAAAAAAATCTGTGTTAACTTACTTCAAAATGCTAAAAGTTATATATTTTTCCTTGTTTTTACCATTATATAATAAAATCGTTACACGAATAAATCTACCCTCCGATCCAAACAACACTTGAACTCTAAGTGTTGAGCGCTTCAATTTGAGAGTAACTTAATTTTGATGCCATTAAGACTAAATGGGCCGGCACTTATCGGTACATCGACCGATTAGCCTTGATTTTACATCAACATAGACGATATAGATTTTTTAAATACCAGCACGTCTTTTCTCAGGACAAGCGTATATAAAGAACACGACTATCTAATGATCTTGATTTAATTTAAATTCTTTATGTATCTTTATAAACTATAAGTAACTGAAAAAAATACCTTTTAAAACTGAAGTAATTGTAAAATGTCGCTTAGGTTGTAACGTCATTACACCAAAAATTATAATAATTAAAAAGATACGTTTGAAGCATACTTTATACATCCTAACAGTTTTCAAAACATTTCTAGCGAGGCATCAAAATTACTAAAAGTTTCGAGATTTAGACAAGAATAGTTAATCGTAAATTGCTGTGTGTAAGAGTAAGAGAGGAACAAAACATTCGAGAAAGGCATCGAAATTACTAGAAGTTTTAAATTCGGACAACACAACATTTTAAATAAAACTATCTTGTCGAATTGTTTCGCGGATTTATTTTGATTTTTGGTTCCCGACGTTTCGAATGCTTTACAGCAATCTTGGTCACGAGAGAGGGTTATAGACGTCTCAAACACATACTTGTTACAGACAGTGCCTACCTACTATTTTACAAAAATGATTTCAAAAATTCAAAAATGGCAACAAAGTACCTTACAATATTTGTTATTTTTTATTTCTAAACATTAAAAAAAATATGTATTATAATTAAATGTAGCAATATTATTTATTTAATTTTAGCTGTTATTATAATAAATATTACAAACTTTTAAAAACTTTATGAATAACTAATATTATTTAGTGTTGATATTATTACATTACGTATAATAATAAACAATATTATAAATTAAAATATTAATTATTTAGCTAAGCAATATTCATATAGTTCTATATATAATTTAAAAGAAGTTAAAATATTAACTTAGATTGCTATTATTAAAGTTAAAATACTAAGGCAACACTATTGCTACCTTTATAGACAAAAAATATTAATCAGAATTACTGTTATTATTGCGATCCACACAGTATGAACTAACTACATCTACTGGTCTGGTATATTTGTTTTTGTTGTTCGAAACATTCGAAACGTCGGGAACCAAAAATCAAAATAAATCCGCGAAATAATATGAAAAGGTAGTGCTATTTAAAATGTCAAATATTCGCGTAAATCTGAGAAAGTATTATCGGCCAAGAATCATAAACTGCCGCGTGTAAGACTGAGAGAGGAACAAAACTTTCGAAATTACTAAGAAGGTTTCGAATTTTCGAATACTAGAATATTCTTTGTTTATGCATATAAAAGAGGCAGGCAGTGGTGTTGAGAGATCAGTTGAATTTCGAAGCCAACTAAAGACTGAAAAGAAGTACGGAAAAATGAATGAAGGAAAGAGAAGTGAAGTTCTTTCAAATCCTGGATCTTCTACCTCTCATATTTTCATGTGCAAATCATTTCCAACAGGATCACCACTAGTCTTATGGTGACAGAAAACACCGTAAGAAAACCTGTAGACATACAGAGAATCTAGCAAGTTTTCGAAAGATATGTGAAGGCCACCAATCCACACTTAGCCAGCATGGTGGACTATGGCCTGATCCTCTTTGTATTGAAGGGAGACCCATGCTCAGCTGAGGGACGTTAAAAAAAGGGGTGAATACGAAAATAACACATATGATAAAACAAGTCATGACAAACTTTAAAAATTGTAAAAAAAACATATTTTTGAAAAAACAACAATTAATTAGACTGGACAAATAAAAATCAATGTAAATCAAGTTTATCTGAAGCGCACATCCCTAAGTATTACTAAAGTAATTTAAATTCGAAGTGATAAAGCATCAGGCGTGGCTCGTAAAATCGTTGAACAAAAAACTATTCGGCCTCGTAGACCATTAAGATACCCCTTGTTTATAGTTTCCGAGGGTTGGTGATAAAGTCTTATTCACAGTTTTGTAACGAGGACATTTTTTTGAGTTTTTTTTCCAAAACGGCTTCGACTATACAACGTTTACATAACATTGTAAGGGATTGTTTACAATTATGTAAGCTTTTAGAGTATATTTTCCTTGAAATTAGGTTTGAATTATAAAAAAATATAATATTACCTATTAATAATGAAATCGTAAATTACTAGTAATCTCAGCTAGAGAAAAAGTATTTTAGACTGCTGCTATCTATTGTTAGGTTTTCAAGCCGCTTAATTATAAGTTAAATAATAAATGATGACTGTTAATACCTCTTTCCCAAATCCTATCACTTTATAAAATATTGTGGCCTACATTCATTAAATAAACCCACGAAGACAGCACTCGTATTATCTTTACTATAACTGGTGACCTAAAATACTTTAAATGCAAGATATATTTATTTACTAAAAGTTCAGATTCTGATTCTGTCTGGGGCATAGGTATCTCTACTCATGCACTAAAGAGCTTGCATGTTATCATATATTAGGTACTTGTACAAGCGATGCAATGAACACACGTTTAAGCTTTAATTTTAAAATGAATTAACACGAGTTTAATTTTATAAAATCGAATGTTGCAGTCATTAACCTTAATGTTTTAATTTATCAACATTTGTAAATTTTATATTGTTTAACTTTCATTTACTTTTGGTCCCGCGTCGCTAGTTTTAATTAAGAATTATCTTCCAACAATTCTAGTTTTCTAAGCCTTAACAATAAAAGCAAAACGAAAGTAGCTTCATAATAAAAGTAATACAAAAGGAAAGAAATTGAAACTGTAATATTTTTCACGTTCCTGTGAATATAGGTTTAGTTTCTTTGCTTTCGATACAACTTCATTAAAAGTCGGCGAGCAGTTCCGCAGTACGTTTAGACACAGTTCGAGACTCCAAGTTTGCGAATGAAATGCTGCGATATTTTCCATCTGTTATTTATATTTATTTGTAAAAGTAAGCCAAAAGTTTTCATTTTAAAGTTGACTCGCAAATCATTCTATGATTCTGGAATAGTTGTAACTAGTTTTACATTTGCTCGTGGTATGATTTATGGATGGCCAATAAAACCGAATGCCTTAAAATAAAATTCGCTTTCGTAAAAATATTTGTTTCTAAATAATATTTCCGGGCTTTTTTGTTGTTTATTGGTTGTATTCAAAGAAGCATTTACATTCTCTCAACGTTCAAATTAGATACAAACTTTGACCCGAACTTTTGCTCAGATAAGAGGCTAATAAAAATCAAGTATAATGGTAATAAAAAGTATACAGCTGCCTTTTTATTGGCAAAAGATTTTTTAGGCTTGAATTATTTGATACTTATTGAAATAAATTATAATTTTAATTTGCCAAATAAAGATCAAAAAGCTATTAAAAATGGGACTTTATGTTTTTTTTTCATATGGTTCTATTAATCATATAAATAAATAAAACATGACAGGAATCAAATCGATATATCCCTAAAAAAATTGTGTACAGATGACAAAGCGCACACTCACCAAATACACAATGCAAAATACATCGCCCGCATTTTCAACGTTATAGCGTACAAACAGGAAATACTCTCAGCTTTTTGTATCTTCTCAACATTTTACAAAATAAAAATGTACAATTCAGTTCCTATATTCTAAATGTTTTAAAATTATTTATTTTGAATATTTTAATGATTCCTTCTCAGATTTACGCGAATGTTTGACATTTTAAATAAAATTATTTTTTCAAGTTATTTCGTGGATTTGTTTCCTTTTTATTGGATTTATATCTAAGGGAATCAAAAATCAAAATAAATCCGGGAAATAATCCGAAAAGATAGTTTTATTTAAAATTTTAATGATTTTTTTTTTCTTTTCCCATCACGCACACGAGGAAACTTTTTTTCAGAAGTCGGAGAGAATATAGTGTCAATATTTTATTTGCTTTTCGAACTTAATAAATTAATTAGTTACATTAAATAGTTTATTTTGTTCTATTTTCATTAGTATCGTCAACAACAACTATCAAAATTGTAAAAGATTGTGAATGGTGTATATAACAGGTGTGCACTGTACAAATGTTAATTATTACTTCTTGCCACTCAATTGCTCAACAAATTTGAGTGAAATTCGGGATGGAGATAGCGAATGTCCTGGATTAGAACATAAGCTACTTCTTTCTACTCGTAAATGATCTTGGACCTTGACCTATATAATCAAAATACTCAAAAGACCTCAATAAAATCCTCGTCTCAGATTTACCCCAATTCTATAATCAACGAAACATCGTCCTAAAACCAATTCACCATTGCAGTCTCAAATCGATTAACTGATAGTATATCAGTCAGGACTTTCAATAGCGGTTCCGAATAGGGCCATTATAGTAAATTTATAGTAGCCTGAGCTACCATTGTCCGAATGCGACACTTTTGTAAGCACTTCTGCGTAATGTTAGATGAAAATTATCTTAGAAAGTCTTAACGTGAGTGGATGTCAGATTTGCCTTGTACTTAAGTGATTGCAATTATATTTTATATTAAATTGATTGATAAAGTTTTAGAGTTAGTTTTGATGGGTGTTTAATGAGTTTTCGTAAGGAAATTTGTATAAAATTTGGGGTAATTTTGGTAATTTAGTGGTTGTTAATGTCGATGGGTGATAGTGTTGAGTATAAGCTATAAGTAAGTATCAGCTATTATTTTTATTAGAGTTAAGTATATATCAGCTTAGGTGCTTTACCGAAGATCGTAAGGCGAAGGTTTTAAAATTATTTAAAAACCTTCGTCTTCCCGATTCAGAGTACTGCTAACGCCATCTGTTGAATTTATGGATTAAGCCACCTCAACAAAAACTAACAAATGAAGCGGTCAACTATGTAAAAACTCCTTAAATATTAATTATCTTTTAAAACACTACTTAATTTGCAATATCAGCAATATACAAGTATTTTCAACACTATTCTTTGACGAGTTAATGTTTATATTAGTTTGCTATATTTATTGAAATCTCCAATAAGCTAAAACACTTAATATGTTTTTAAGAGTTACAATAGACTCACAATATATTCTCCAAACGTATTAGCTTTAGTAAATGACCAATAATAGCAATAAATTATACTACTAGGTGGTGCCCGAAAATAGATTTATTTGCTGTCTCACCCTATGCTTTATGGCAGAAGTAATGTATGGCCAAATGTCGTTGAAAAGACGTCCGAGATCTGCATCCTTTTAGAGAATGTTCTTGATTTATTATATTTATATTATGCACAAATAAATTACACAAATATTTTTTTCTTCAACAAGTCATCTATAATATAACATAATTGTTTATATAATATTAAGTTTAATACAAAATACTTATCATCCAGTAAGCAGATGAACCTATGAAAGACGATCTGACTTCGGTTCTTCCACTTAACCTTACATGATAAAAGTTAAATTTGGCATGATAATAGCGAACCTGCTTCCATTAATTGTGACTACCTCTGCAATTTTGTATAAAAAATATTATATTTTGTACTAAATTAAAGTATCAGAGATCTAACTACTATATTATCTATTATTGTATTATTACCACTAAACAATCATCAATTAGGAATTATTTAAGTTATTTATTTATTATTTAGGTTAATTTAAGTCTTTAATCAGTTATGGTTTGCCTTAACGATGAGACCAGGTTCGCGGCACTAGCTGACAAGAGAAAATACTAAGGCGACTCCTGTCAGGCCAGCGAAAGGACACATCACTCCCACATTGGTTTATTCAGACACCGGAAGCGACGTATCTCCAACCTAAACCACAAATCGTCCTTAAAAGACGCAATGCATATACGTATATAATTGAACCACTCCACCGCAGGGTACGGGCCTCCTCTCAATGAGAAAATTTGAGAGGGTTGGCAGACCTCACACGTCTTTCGCAGTTAGGTTCTAACCACCACATAGTTACATTCTCTCAGACATTTCGTCGCGAAGATTTCATGAGGTAATTTAATTGGAAATAATAAATATACACGAAAATATCAGAGATGCAAGACCCAGATTTACAAATACTTTATTTCTACTTACACATTTAGGAGTATTATATCAAAAGAGATAAAAAGTTCGCTTGCAATATTAGTAGGTATATAGCGCAAAGCTACAAAAAAGCTCATATTGTATTTAGAAATTGAAAGCATGTTGAACGTTAATTTACAATAAAAACAAATTTTCATTGTGCCCAAATACTAAGAAAATTTTACTGTACTCTCAAAACAACACTGTTGCATATCAATTATATTTTACCTGCGAACTAAACAGAATCCATACTTGATGGAACATTAATAATATCAGGATCAGAGAGATACTCGTAGGGTTGACGCATCCAAATTTTATTTATATCTATACGAACATAAACTTCTAAAGCGTTATGGTCGCAGTGTAAGCAACGATACTTTTTCAACCGACTTCAAAAATGAGGATGTTCTCGATTCGGCTATATATTTTTTATGTTTGTTACCTCAGAACTCCGATATTTATTGAACGCTTTGGACAATTTTTATTTTATTTAAAAGTATTTGCCGTTTGGTCTCATTTAAATTTGAAAAATAAATACCATCTCTGAGGGTGAAAAAATAGCTAATGAAATTTTAACTTACTTCTAATTGCCATATTGACCGCCAGCCGATACAAATTAAAGCACACCGACGAAAATATCTGATTAGGTATCTATAGTAAAAGAAAAGTACTAATCAGTAATTTTTTTACTTTTTTTTACTTTTTAAATAGATAGTTTGAGACCCTACGAAGGACATAAAATAATTTCATCCCGGAAATCATCCTGTAACGGGTTGGAAATGGGGATGAAAATTTGTATGGAGAAGCGACCTAGGGATGAACCTGAGCCAAACGAGAGTGAGTCGCTAGTCATTATAATATATTTAAAATATAGCCCCCCGCTGCGCAGAGTTTGTGTTTGTTTGAGCTAATCTCAGAAACTACTACATAGGTATATGGATTTTAATAAGGTTTTTGTCAATAAATGGGCGAATTATCTAGGAAAATTATAATACAATTTATGAATATTTTGCTAAAGTCAAAGATCTCTAACGAAGAAAGTCACTAGTTATGAAATTATTGACACTATATCGTATAATACAATATTTGAATTATAAATATTATTAGTGTTACAATTCAAATAAAAATATATTTTTTGTATTACAGTGCACGTTTATTTTTATATTTTTAGTCTCTCGCTATCAAAGAGACCGCATCTCAGCATAAATTACAATGTTACCTGGCAATATAGACGTTATTGCCACGCTTTATGACGACTTGCTACCATACGTGTACTCAATCTCACTTTCATCAAGATTATTAAACGTATATTACGAGTATTAAATGACGTGCTTTGCTTCTATGTAAGCCAGTTTCGTCGTTTTTCAAACGAAAAGTTTTCTCTTAAGATTACTCATAAAAGCAGTTGTTTAACTATCGTTGTAATAAAAATAAGGTTAAATATACAAAAAAATTATAAGTATTCAGCCCCTTTTTCGTCTCACTGCTGGGCACGGGCCTCTCTCAATACGATTGAGATCAGGCCATAGTCCACCACGCTGGCCAAATGCGGGTAGGTGAACTTCACATATCTTTCAAAAACTTGCTAGGTTCTCTCTGACATGCAGGTTTGCTCACGATGTTTTCCTTTACCGAAAGGAAATTGGTAATCAACTTACAAATGAATTAGCACATGAAAAAATCAAAGGCGCGAGAGCCGGGATTTGAACCCGCTTCACTAGGTTTCCCAAACGAGCGCAATACCACTAGGCTACCACTACCTAAAATGTATGTATAAGTTACTAGCAAAATCTATCCTACCTTGTAAATATTTAGTTTTCTTGAAACGTTATTTAGATACTTACCCACTTTACATTCGTCACGGCCATATTCTTTTTATTACTATACTATCGTACGTACAGCTTTGAACGCGGAATTTAAATATGTACCTATTACTATATCTTTTAAAATTATATCCTATGCGTTATTCTTATGTATAAGCTATATTATTGTAAAGTTTCATCAAAATCCGTTTAATAGTGTTTACGTAAAAGAGTAACAGACATCGATCCATTCATCCGCAAAAACTTTTGCGTTTAAAGTATTAGTGGGATTTTAAAAAGACTTAATCTTAGGTGACTTTTGCCTTTTTGCTAAAATAAAGAGTTTCGTTATACTTTAAAGCGATCCATTAGTAATACAGACAATAGCAATTAGAAGCAACATTCAAATAAGACCAAAATCACTGTTCAATAGCAACTTTTAAATATAAAACGAATGCAATAAGTCGACACCTTCACTATTCTCGAGATGAAAATGAAATTGCACTCGATTCTTAAGATATTTCAACATTCATATTTGTTTGAGGGCTTTTGAAGCTTAATATTTTTTAAGAATCTCAGCTATCTTAAGGATTGCTCGCGTTTTCTTAATGCGAATGCTTTTTACAGAGATTCACCTGAAGTGCATTTTAAGACTTTCTCTAAGTTTTTTCAGTAATTACGTTTAATAAAACCTATATTGATTTTCAAATAGAGTACTGGTAATTTTACCTCGTTTATTAAGTATATTTCTCACAATTAGTATTATTTTCATTCATTCAGGTAGCAATTATTATCTACTAGCGACTTATCCTCACTTCGCTCGGGTTCGTTATTAGATAGGTACGTTTTAACGGTTAGTATAGAATAGATAGTCGATCCCTTGCTCTGTGAAAAATAAAAAAATCTATCCCACGGGAATCGTTCATTTTTCTAAGATAAAAAGGAATACTTTCTTAGATTTACGCGAATATTTGACATTTTAAATAAAACTATCTTTTCGGATTTTGTCGCGGATTTATTTGCATTTTTGTATAAATATAAATATAACAGACAGGTAGATGTAGTAAGTTCTTACTGTGTAGATCAAAATGACAGCATATCAGATTAATATTTTTCATTTCTCATTTGTAAAAGTATATAGTAATAGTGTTGCTTAGTAAGTTGTTTTTAAATAATAGCAAACCAAATTAAAATAATTATCCTTAATTAACTTTAACTTTTTAAATTACACATAGAACAATTATATGGCTTAAATAATTAACACTATATTTTATATTTTTCTTTATGGTTATAAATATAATAATGGCAACACTAAATATAGATTACTAATTAGTAATTTAAAATTGTAATAATTATAAAAATGTTTAAAGTTAAAAAATATTGTAATGTAATTGGTGCATTTTTCATTTTGTTAATTGTGGGTAGGCTGTCTGTAACAACTATACATTCAAGACATGTAACACCTCAGTCTCTCCCGTGACCATGGATGCTGTAAAGCATTCGAAACGTCGGGAAACAAAAATGCAAATAAATCCGCGACAAAATCCGAAAAGATAGTTTTATTTAAAATGATAAAAAGGAACTTATGTGCTATTCCAGACTACGACCTATGTCTCTGTGCCAAATTTCATCCAGATCCGTTCAGCCGTTCTGGCGTGAAGGAATAACAAACATTCATACATATTCACAATATATATATATATATATATATATATATATATATATATATATATATATATATATATATATATATATATATATATATATATATATATATATATATATATATATATATATGCAGATTTAAAATTGCTTGTATAAGTCGAATTTAATAAAATAAATGTTCATTATGATTGTGAGTCTACTGATACTTTTCAGAATATATAACTAGATAACCGCACAAAAGCTGTTACAAAGTTATGATTCAATTCTAATAGCTTCGCACCACTATAAATATAACCTATAAAACGGTTACAATGAAATATTTATTTTGTTATAATGTTGTTCTACTTGACTTCTCTAGGAAGTATTTTTCTGATTAAAATTACCACTATTTCTGGTTAATCGTAATTGACGCATGTTGAACTAAAGTAAACCACAGCTGGACCCTGCATTTGTAATATATCGCAGGATTTGCTAATTTCATCTGGGCCTAAAAGTGTTTGGAACATTAACACACAGCACCATCTAGTTCCATGGTAAGCTACGAGGTTTGTGTTATGGATACCAGATAGTTGATACACTACACATATATAACTTTAAATACATACATAGTACAAGCATTCATGCTCATCACACAAATGAATACGGGACTTGAACCAGCGACTGCTGGCAAGTAGGGTCACTAAAAACAAAACAAATGTATGAATACTCTTCTTGAGCATACGAGGTCCACACTGTCCAAGAAGATGAAATGACGTTTCGTCTGCTCCATATATCCAGTTATTTGCTATTATACGCATATGTTAGATACTAGAATGATACAATAGTGGCTACAAAAGTATCGTGAGCATTTTAATCGTTAGATATATTCCAGTCACGTGACTGATGTGACGCGGGTTTTGCTCCCATACATATTGCAGGGCTGCGCTAAATATTTTATGTGATTTCATGTTGCCTGAATTGTAAAATTGTAATAGTCCTTATAGCTATTAGTCGATATGTACGTGAAACGAGTTTTCTCGTCACAGACGATACTAAAATATCTGATATAGACTTGTTATTTTTCAAAGGAAAATTATCGTATTTTGAATTATTTAATATTTTAGCAAAAACACATTAAAATAACTAGCCTATTAGAACTTTTAAAATCTTTAAGTCAAAGCTTATAAAATTAAAAACAATGAATTGCCACAAATATACCGAATGTTATAAAATACTTACAATAAA
Organism: Brenthis daphne; assembly: GCA_947093115.1. Classification (NCBI taxonomy): domain Eukaryota; kingdom Metazoa; phylum Arthropoda; class Insecta; order Lepidoptera; family Nymphalidae; genus Brenthis; species Brenthis daphne. Next base: position 6,757,645 of record OX352481.1, on the reverse strand, counting down.
CCAGATTACTATTGTAAATGCGAAAACGTTGTACGGATTTGGGTGAAATTTAGTGCAAAAATGGACTTTTACTCACAGTAACACATAATTAAAGCGAGACTAAGTTACTAATATCTAATAAATCTATCTATAAATTAAATGAGATTAAGATTATTTTTAAAGTGTAAAAAGCTAACTAAACTCAAAGACAAGTTACGGTCGGACCCGTATCTGTCCCATTTGTTCTGTTGAAATAAAACGATCCACAAGTCTGCCGGAGCGCGATAGGAATTCACGTTTTGTTTTATTCAACCAATGTCTCTACACTCACTGGCTGCTTAGATTGAACAAACACGGATAGCCTTATTGCCTTTCACCTGATACCAGCTAATACGATCTAAGATGGAAATTCTAAATTTTTAAACATATCTTATCCTAGAAAGTTTATTTTTGGAAACCCTACTAATATGTGTATTGGTGTATTTTTGTTTATTTTTACTTACTGAAGTAAAGTGGCAACGAATCGACGTGATACAAACAGTGTGTGTATGCGCTTAAAACCGATATAGGGTTATTTTTAACTGTACTTTATTTTTCTGTGGAAAATCTAATTGAAATAGTCATTATTACCAATACAGAGGCCCAATCTATAGTTTTAAGAATGTTTGTCTACCTGTCTGTTTGGGAACGCATCACGAGAAAACCACGTGACAGATTTTCGAATGCTTTACAGCAATCATGGTCACGGGAGAGACTGAGATGTTAGACGTCTCGAAGGTATAGTAGTTACAGACAACCTATCCACAATTAACAAAATGAAAAATTGCACCAAGTACCTTACAATATTTTATAACTTTAAACATTTTTATAATTTTAATTAGTTTTATAATTGAATATCGAATATTATTTATTTAATTTTTACTGTTACCATTATAATTATTACAATTTTAAAAATATTAATTAGTAATCTATATTTAGTGTTGCCATTATTATATTATAACCATAAAGAAAAATATAAATTATTAAAATATTTATTAATTTTGTCCATTCACTCCTTTAATCAAAACCAAAATATATTTTCTCTCTATCAATTATCAATAATTATCAAAGTTTTATTATTCTATAACCAAGCTAAAAACATTAATTATTATACATTCAGTATTCATTCCGCGCTAGAATTGAACTAACAATAAAATATTTTATATTATAAATATAATATTATTAGATGTCTATTATTTTAAATTAAATCGCATTTGAATATTTCATATTCTATTAGTCTCTTATGTGTAAGAATACTTGTGTATAAGTATATTATAAACAATAAAAAACCCTTAATAAGTATGGTCGAATCAATCAATAGTTCAATCACGACCTAATATTCCCAAAATAATCACAAAACTCAATTCTATCAGTAATAATTAAAAAAATAAAGGAAGTACCGACACAGAGTCTTGGACAAGTAATCATAGAACAGAGATATAAATTAAAATATGAAGCAGCCGTAGCGCCGTAAACAACCCATTCTTTGCGCCAAAAATAAAAACAATGTAGCCAAAGCTGACAACAAAAGGCTTCAGATTGTACGTTGTGTGATTTATTTGGTGCAATATCGCAACCGCCGGTTCTTTATCATAGTGAGACGGTGGGAAAGGCCGGGTACGACGCGTTAGAAAAACAAAAGACCACCTTAGTGCTCGCACCACAACAAAGAACTTGCTGTCATTTCCATTTTGCACTATGCAATGTGCGGCTTTTAAAGTAGCGTTACAATTTTTGTGGTTGCTTCTCTAAGTGGTGATTCTTATCAGTTATTTTGTTTTGCTAAATTGTAATAAATAATTATATTTAATTAAAACATTATGATGTGTTAAAATTTCGTTAATTAATATGTGCTTTTTTCATATACATCTACACTAATATTATAAAAGATTTGTATTTTGTATGTTTGTAACGAAAAAACTTTAATTAACTTAAAATTACTTTTCAAATAAAACTATCTTTCGGATTTTTTCGTGGTTTCATTTGATATTTTTGTCAACGAATTGTATCATAAGTCAATCGTAAGCAGAGAGAAGTTCAAAGAAAATACTGCTAAGACGTTTACTATTGTGAAGGTATATACATAATATATACGTAAATATCGCTGTGTTTATGGCCCCTAGAATAAGCTTTCCAGTCTTGAGCTCCGGCCTTATTTCCAGTTCGGCACACGCGTCAGGTTTGACTTTGGATAATGACGAATTGTTAGCTTTTTGTCTAACCTAACACACAATAGAAACTTTTTTGGGAACTTAAAATTTACAAAAACACGTATTCAGTAGCTTTTTATACGAGTTCGTTGTTCTTAGAAAACTTACAAGTACATTTAGTCTTTTATTATAGCTACGTATAAAAGTTTAGAAAAATTATATCACTAATGCGTAGGTTAAAGATTTGACTTTCGTGCTTTACTTATTTTCGTTAATGTTAAGCTACTCGATACTAACTTGATCCAATATAAAATTAACAACGTTGTTTATGTCTTTTATTGATAAATTTTTGTCTAAATGATATTCATTTAAGCAAAATTAATAAACTAATTTTCAAAATATAATTAATGAATATATGTTGTACACACAGTGTATACTACACATGCTATATTTAATTTTGATACTAATAGAAAGATAAAGTATTGACGAGTTCTACTCGGACTTTTTAAAAAGATGTTCCACGAGATTAGAGCTACAACTGCAGCTATTATAAAAATTTTGTTTCTTCGTATGCAGCCCTTTTCAACGTCCCACTGCTGAGCACGGGCCTCCCTTCAATACGAGGGGGATCAGGTCTTTCAAAAACTTTCTAGGTTCTATCAGATACGCAGGTTTCCTCATGATGTTTTCATTCACCATAAGACAGGTGGTAATCGAGTGAAAATGATTCGCACATGTATATGTCAAAGATGCAAGACCTGGGATTTGTACCTACTTCTATCGGTTTCGCAAGCGTGCGCGTTACCCCTGGGCTACCAAATCTTTAATTAGATACTTTAATTAACAGAGTTCGTATCGATATATATACATACATATAAAATTATATTTACCTATGTCTAGGTTTTTGAACTCTTAATTAGCAATATAGTTTTAAAACTAATTATTCACAATACCTGAGTTTCAAATACGAATAAGAAAACGAAGTTTTATAGAAAATGTTTAATAATTATAGTTCAATAACTTTATACTTGTAGTTTCTAATCCAATGAATAAAATAATCACCTCTAGGTTATTTCAATACACTAAGTTTAAAATTGTGTAAGTATTCTAAAGGGTAACTTAAAATAACTTAACAAGTCCGATGAGTTTCTTCAGCTAATTCGACGACGAAACGTTTGGCCTAGTTTAGAAATAAGAAATAAATATGTTGGGACATTAACACACAGCACCATCTAGTTCCATGGTAAGCTACGAGCTTATGTTATGGACACCAGATAGTTAATACACTACACACATATAATTTTAAATATATACATATTATAAATATAAACACCCATGACTTCAGTATAAATATTCGTGCTCATTACACAAATGAATGCCCCCAGCGGGACTCGAACCCGCAACCGCTGACACAGCAAATAGAGTCACTACAAACTGAGCCAAACGTGTCGTCGTTTGTAGTGACCCTTTTTGGTGTGCCAGCGGTCGTGGGTTCGAGCCCGCTGGGGGAATTCATTTGTGTGTAGAACACGAATGTTTGTACTCCAGTCATAGGTGTTTGTATTTCTAATATGTATGTATTTAAGCTTATATATGTATAGTGTATCAACTATCTGGTATCCATAACACAAGCCTCGTAGCTTACCATGGAACTAGATGGTGGTGTGTGTTAATGTCCCAACATATTTATTTATTTATATTTCTTTATTCGTTAGAACATTGAAATTTTATCTTTAAAATTATCGTAAAGTGCTAAAGAAATGTAATGGGCTGGAAAATTCAATTAGGTGCGGGTTTATTTTTTACGTCGATTCTTTTATGCTACGATACAAAAAATTTTGTTCTAAACCTATAAAATTTCATTCCTTGTGTTTTATTAAAGATTTGTGCTGTAATACCAATTTTGACGAAACTGGAACTAGATTATTTAATAATATATTACGAGTATAACTTGAAAGTTACTTTGGCTTTAAAATGAACACAAAAGTTCTTTAACCCACACAAGTGGAATGTACTTTTAACATTCACGTGGACAGTTCCATTCGCCTACAATGAAAGATTAATCTCGAAAATGGGACACATTAAATATATCAACTAATATTTAAAAAAAAACATGTACAATAATTGATTGATAGAACTAACTACCTATATTTTTAAATTGGTCAAAATATAACTTTTAATATTCTATACACTTATTGAAAATATACTGTCATAATACTGAGTACATTAATGTCCTTGCAATTGAGATATGTACCACATATTATGTATATCTAATATCCATATCGTTACATACCTTTTAAAAATAGCCTTTCATTCAAATTTATGGAGCTTTCCCATATAATGTTTTAGCGCCGGCACCGCACTTCCCGCAGCCGCAACCTTTGGCAAACCGGAAGCGACGTCAAAGTCACGTGACCCATTTAAGTTTGTGCCACAAAAACAAAATGTTACATTACGCAAACAAACAAGTACCTATAAAAGTGTCAAAATTATTTACTTTGAATAATTGAAGAAAAACAATTTATTACAATAAAACAGTAGTATAACGTTGATGGTGCTAACAAAATTGGGTCGGTTCGACCAGCTCGGCTAGAGAAATACTACTCTCATAAAACCCACACTGTTACATTTCGTCTGCTGAGTAAAAACATTGAAAATGAACCTTATTTCTCTGATTTTTATTCCCTTCACTCTCTTTTATTCATAAAGTGCCTAAACATTGCCTAAATAAAATTATTATGTTAAAAATCCACGAATATCGGTTCAGCTGAGTTGTATAACACAGTCCATCTCTTATGTGCCATGGAAGTATTATTATATATAAATAAAAAGTTTAAGAGTTTGTTTGAACGCGCTAACCTCTGGATCAGGTCCAATTTGAAAAATCTTTCTACATACATATTATACCTATTACCTAACCTGTTTCTACTATAATACATAACACTCCAACCTACGAGAGAGGGTTAATCCTACAGATTGAAACGACCCGAGAGGAGTTGCGAGAGAATGATAGTATTATTACAAGGACTAACAGCCCGTTATTGCATTATGTATAGATTATATGGACTATAGTACTAGATCCTCTTCCGCTTCGTTCAGGTAAACTAAATTACGCGATGAACTGCAAATACCACTATAAATTGATTTTAAGTGCGGCTTAGCTCTGGAGCTTTACTGTGAAACTGCAGCTTCCGTACAGTGTTATACTTAAGCTTTTTCAAAAACACTGAAAGACTACTATGAAACCCACAGATTCTTTATTCTTCTTCGTCGTATACACATATTTATTAACTAGCGCGCGGCTTCTCTCGCATGTATTTATTCTTCAATTGTGTTTAAAACTAGCTTCGGATCGTGGTTCGCCTTCAGTAATTTATTCACGTTTCTGTCTGCTTTGGATTCCTGTATTAAATACAAAAGCAAAAAATATAGTCTGATTAGCAGTCGTTCCAGAATTTAGAGTAATAAAAAAAAATTAAGAACCCTAGATGGCGAGTGAGGCACGATATTCCTACTATATTAAATATAATAATAACATTCATAATATTAATAATCTAGTCTAACGAAGTCAAATATCCGTATATGTATTGTTGTTTTTCTGCCAAATTAAATAAATAAATACCATGTATTTTTACAGTATTGGGCGTTCTACCGGGTGTGGCTAGCGAGGTTAGGCCGGAGCGGCCCTACTTCGACGACGTATCCCCTCGCAACGTGTCCGCCGTCGTCGGTCAGTCCGCTGTGTTGAGGTGTCGTGCGAAACACACTGGGAATAGAACAGTAAGTAAACTATTACGTATTATTATAAATTGGCGACTTTACATCATTTTGCTTAATATTTCTTCACAATACCCATGAAGAGTTTTAAATTTTTGGCTCAAAATCCATTTTTTTTAAATAAAAGTAGCTTAAGTTACTCCTTGTAAAATCATCTATCTGTCAGTGAAAGTCGCGTCAAAATCGGTCCTGCTATTTCAAAGATTAGCTGGAACAAACAGACAGACAACATTTTTAAAAAGATATTTTTATAAGCATTTAGTAAAAAGCTGTTATTTGGAAATCACAAACAGACAGTTCAATTTTATTTGTTTGTATAGATTATGACAGGTAGCTCCACCTATTGGCAAATCTTGCAACTAGCTTATGTGTTAACTAAATCCTCCCAGCCCTTTCAACTTCAAAGAACAATAAACATGCACAGATACTTGAACACACATAAAAACATTCGCATTTATAATAAGAGTGTTTAATAAGTAGTAAATATATTAATATATGATTTATTTCTGTCATGCATATTATAAAGAGGTTTTGTTTGTTTATATTTCCTTCTTATAAAAAGCTTCACTGTCCCCATATACTCGTATTCTTAGATAAAATAGGCTATTTCTTATTTACATAAATGAATGGTAGAGATATATTATAATATTTTAATTTAAAGCATAATTGATAAGAAATATATGGGCTATACTTAATTATATTTATTATGTATGATAATATATATAATACATACATATATGGCCAAGGTACATACACCTTTGGCTTAGTTTGTAGTGACCCAACTTGCTGTGCCAGCGGTTGCGGGTTTGAGTCCCGCTGCGAGCATTCATTTGTGTGATGAGCACGAATGTTTATTCCAGTCATGGGCATTTATATTTGTAATATATATGCATTTAAAATTATATATGTGTAATGTATCAACTATCTGGTATCCATAACACAAGCCTCGTAGCTTACCATGGAACTAGATGTGTGTTAATGACCAACACATTTATATTTATTTATTATACATATATTAATACTACCCCCAGGAAGTCAATGCGCTACTCTGCTCTAAAGATTAGATCTATTAACCACTGAAATGCTCGTCAATGTGTAGCGTAAACTATTAAAAAAGCAGAAATTGCGATTAAAAGCTTGTTAAGTACTAAAACAAAGTGTTCAAAGCCATTTTATTTGTAAAAGCTAATCTATATAAGTAGTGAATGGATGCTGGAGCTTTTAATAATAGAACGGTTGTGAGCGAATGTGTGTAGGAATTTTATTGCGGAAGATGAATGAATACTGGAGTAAATCAGTTGGGTTCAATTAAACGCGATGTTATTTGTACAGTATTTAATATTGAAATATTAACTTTTCTACATATTATATTTTTAGAAGAAAGATCTGAAATTTTATGAAGATTTTTGTAGTGAAACTTCTTTAGAATCGTGATGAAACGGAAATGCGACATAAAAATGAGACTAACACAAATATATAGAATTAAATCGGCGAGAGAATGAGATAGAATACATTGCCATGTTGCCATGGAAACCGTTGTTATTGTCTGATAAATATATTATATTCTTTCCTTAGATGATATTCTATAAATATATGATTGTAATATGCCTAATTAATGCCTTATTTAATTATTGACATGCTTTAATTTAATTGTAATGTAAATTTTTACCTAATACATGTAAATTTATAAACGCTATTTATATGTAAAACACAATTTTTAGTCTGTCTGTCAATGCGTTCATCCGTCTGTCTGTCTGTCTGTCTGTTCCGTCTAATCTCAGAAACCGTTAGACTGATTTTGACGGGACATTCAGCGGCAGATAACTGATGTTATAAGGAGTTTTTTTTTTATTCCAATCAGAATTAGTGCTTGACTGCGTTCCACCTGATGGTAAGTGGTAACGCAGTCGTTGATGGTAAGTCGCACTAATTCAGTAGCCACCTATTCACTCTTGCCTTTAAGAAACCCATATTGTAATCTGAAATCAAATAATGAGTAATTTAGGCTACTTTTATTTTAGAAAAAGAATTAGGGTTCCGCTCAAAAAAATTAAAACGTATCTGGGGACGCACTCTGGTGAGGGGAGGGTAAGTCGCTAGTATACCATATAATCCTTTCTAGTATTGTATATAAGAGAGCGTCTTATTTAGTTTTTTTTCACCCATTAATAGATTCATGTTCTTAAATAAAGTTAGTATATAATTATGTAGATTAGTGACACTTTTTATGTTGCCACTAAAGAGTTTATATTATCAGTAAATAGCCACTATCTACATATAATGACTCCCATGTCAATCTCATAGCGGCCCTTTTTATGAGCTTACTAAATTTTTCTATTGATTTTTGATATTTATTTTATGTTTTTATATAATTAGTCCAAAAATTCATTAAATCATCACGGCTAGTTATTATTAAGTCATAACCAATACATATTGTATATAATATGTACATAATATCCTCGATGTTGCAGTAACTGTTCCATAAATTCATATATTTCAATTATTATAAGCGAAAAGAAAGAAAATTATTGCGTTAGAAATTGATTAGCATTACTTTTGTGTTAAATTTTACAACAAATTAAATATTCATTGGAAAGGAAAATACATCAATTATAAAAGGGTCTTAAATTTTAAACTTATTAAGATTTCAATAGAAAATTACTGGGTATTTGTTTCATAGACAACAACAAGAAAGAGAAATTGATTCATTTACTATATTATAATTATGCAAAAGTAAATTTGGCTGTTTGTCACGTTTTCACTTAACCACTGAACCCACTTGATAAATTTCGGTATATAGATAGATGGGACCTTAAAAAAGGACAAAAGCTACTTTTCGTCTCAAAAATAAATCATGAAGAGGGTGAAATAGGTTAAAGCTTGTATAGGGAACCAACTACCGGAAGTACACTCACGGTAACTATTTTTGTTTATTTTATCTTTTTAAAAGTTACCTAGATACGCAAAGCGATCGCAAGTCGCTAGTTGTTTATATTTTACTAATATATTTTATGTTAACCATTTGCTACATAAATGTATAAATAAATAGACAAAGACAAAACAGACCAGTACCTCTTTCTCTTCTGTTTATCAAACGATTTTCTTCTTGTTTGTTGTTGTCGAATTTTGAACTAAGCAAAAAATAGTATAAAATATTTTATCAACTGGTTGTATGGTTTGTGTCACAGTAATAAATTTCAAATTCGACACGACTATCGTTGATTGTAAGAAACCTTTTTGGAACGCGCACAAAACCTTATCACCCTCACTCATTGTCATCGTTTATCTTGTTACAAAAGAGATATGTACATTTAGTTTTATATATTTAAATTTTAATATTACACTTTAATTGATATTATTACGATCTAGATTAGAAGCTATTTTTAAATATATCGAACTAAGCTATAAACTTAATTCTTTTAAAAACTATTACTTTCCTTGGCTTTAATCACATGCATTGCTCGGTGCTAAGCAGTAGTAAACTAACAGTACATTATTAGACTATCAACTAATTATATTTCTTACTAGCATTGCCCGCGGCTCCGCCCGCATTCAGATGACCAAAAACCAAATTCTTAGGTTTTACATATTAGTTTACTCTTACATTGCAGTTTTTTGTATATTTTTTCAGAAATGAGACATTTTTCCGTGGTAAAAAGTATCCTATATTATGTTGACCTGGATACTTAGCTATCACCATACTAAATTTCATCAAAATCTCTCTAGTGGTTTTTCTGTGATGCAACAGACAGACAGAGAGACAGACAAAAATTCTAAAAATTATAGATTTGGCCTCTGTATCGATAATAATGTTTATTTCAATAAAATTTTCCACAAAATATTTAATGTACAGATTCGGCTTGGTTACAATTTTATTATATGTATGGATAATATGGACTCGTTCTCATTTTATTCTTCATATACGTATTAATTATAATATTATAAATGTGAAAATTTTAGAGTGTGTATGAACGTTTGTTACTCTTTCACGCTAGAACGGCTAAACGGATCTGAGAGATGAAATTTAGCACAGTGATAGAGTATGGTCTGAAATAACACATATATAGGCTACTTTTTACCTCGAAAAATGTACGGTTCCCATGGGATAGGTTTGTTTTTGTTTTCCTAGAGGTGAACCCGAGCAAAGCGAGGGTGAACCGCTAGTTAGTAATATGATGTTACAAAAATAACATGATACAAAATTCATTCACATCATCATGTTAACGAGATCAATCATAGCGTACCTAAATTTATTTAGACCGTTAACCCTTCACTGAAACTTATCTGGACACCTGCAGACTATAAAATATCATTTTTCAACGTCGATCTCGTCGGTCCTCGATAACCCTCGGAACCGCTCCACTGACCGCCATATTAATGGTGTAAGATCTTACCCATTTCTGAAAATAAATAGCGCTCTGACATGTCCCGCTATGCATTATAATGTATTACTTGCTGTGTTTTCTTTCGAGAAATTCCATTATAGTGTGATATTGTGTTTCGGAATTGCTTTTTTCATGTAGAATGTCACAAATATTAGAAATTACAGTGATAGGGGTGTTTGGAGTGAATTTTTGGGGGTCAGGTGTTTAAATTCTGCGAAGGCAGAGGTTAGGTTTTATGCGATAAATTAGATTTTTTGGCCTGATTATATATTGAATGTATTCCGAGTCTTAAGTATATATAGAAGGTATCAGTCCGAACTTGTATAAAAGTATAAAAAAGGTTTGATCTACCAATAGCGCCAAGAAAATAATAGAAAATATTATTACGTCTCTAACAAAGGGTAAATTTTAAATTAGAATCTTCCAGAAATCTTTAATTAAAAAGTTATCAGATTATAAAGAAATCTTATACTAGTTACCTTAAGTTGCTAAACCAAAATATAAAACAAACTAAAAAATATTTTTTATTCTGCTCCCCGTAAAATAAACACAAGATGAATTCATTTAAAACAAACTAAAAATCTGGCTGAAAATATTACAACGGTATGTGATAAAATAACCTAGATCCAAATATTTCAGCGTATATTATATCCCACCGAATAGATCTAAGCAAGTATTATGATACTTTGAAGGTAAGCACATAAATCCCATGGGATTCACCGAAATCCAGATTTCCACTCACATTAATTACATTAATAGATATAACTAAACAAAATGTAATGTAATTTGCAAGAGCAGAGAAAATTGTACAACGCCAAATCTACATAATACTGTTATGAAATACACCCAGATTCAATTCATCAAATGGGATGTAGAATTTTCACCAAAAAAAACGCTTAGCCGTTACTTAATTTTATTATTTAAGGGACTGTAAAGAGACTGTGGATGCTTCATCTTGCTTAATTACGACGTAGGCTTACGCAGGCTCACTTGGGCTTAGTCTAATTACGTTCAAAAACAAAGGGGCGAATTTATTTTCTAATTTCTTTGAGGCAAGAAATAAAAAAATATATAATTTTAGACGCTTACCGTTTCTTATTTTATTCAAAACTCGCTTTTAGTTTCTCTGATTTAACTTAAAACATGCTTATGTAAACTAAAAACAGTTATAAACTCGTATTTTATTTGCCATATTTTATATTAACAATAATAATAGTAAAAATATTGAATTGGTTAGTGTTGAAATTGTGCAGAATATGCTACTAGCCTGAGACTCGAGTATTCCTAATAGTTACATTTATGCCTCGAGAAATGAAACAGGACAATATAAGAGCAAAGTCATTTTTTTATCTATATATATTAAAATAAATGTATGTTTGTCTGTGAATCCACTTAACAGGTAAAAGTTCATTTGGCAACATCCTCGCTTGGAAAGCCAGATCCAGATTGACCAGATCAACCAGATTTGAACCCGGCGGTTATACATTTAACACTTTCATGTCCAAATGAGTTTATAATTTCCACTTGCTAATATGATGAAGAAAAACATCATGAGGAAACCTGTACATCTGAGAGATAACAGGTTCTTGAAAGACATGTGAAGTTTATCAATTTGCAATTGTACAGCGCGATGGACGTACAATCCATTTCACAATGAATGATAAGGCTAAGCTACTATAAATATATTTATATCGGTTACAATTATAAACTTGTTAAATTTATCTGATTCCCATAAAAAATCTGTGATCTTACATAAACATTATCAAAACAGAATCGCTGTACTTTAATAAGGAAAAGAAAAAGTTGTAACATAAAAACTTTTTAACAAAAAAATAAAAACCGACTTCAAACAAAAGCACTAAAAAGTGAAAAATAACTGATTGGTATTTTTCATTTACTATACATACCTAATCAAATATTTTCGAAGTCGGTGTGCTTTGCTTTGTATGGGCTGGCACCGATTTCGAAAATATTTGATTAGGTATGTATTTAATAGGTAGGCTTTAATTACTTAGCCAAAGCACACCGACTTCGAAAATATTTGATTAGGTATGTATAGTAAATGAAAAATACCAATCAGTTATTTTTCACTTTTTAGTGCTTTAGTTTGAAGTCGGTTTTTATTTTTTTGTTAAAAAGTTTTTATTTTTCCCTTTTTAGTGTAGACAGTAGTAGCAAAGTAAGGATTCTAACGTGTTAGGCTTGTCAAATCAAACAAAATAAGCCTAAACTCAAAGTATCTACTATTAGCCGTTGAAGAGTTCCACCTATCCACCTTCTGGCCTTGCCATCAGATCAGGTCAACAACACCGAACCACTGTACTATCAACGAAAATAGAAATACTTGCAAAGTTTCAAGTCAATATGACAATTAGAAGTAGGTTAAATTCATTATTAGTTGTTTTTCCACCCTTAGGGGTGGTATTTTTTTTGAAATTTAAATGGGACCAATCTGGAAGTCTACCCTTTCAAACAAAACAAAAATTGTCCAAATCGGTTAATAAATGACGGAGTTCTGAGGTAACAAACATAAAAAAAAAAAAAAAACATACAGTCGAATTGAGAACCTCCTCCTTTTTGAAGTCGGTTGAAAAACTATATTAATCTACACATATAATAAAATTCTAGCTGAAAATTAAATATTTTTAGGAAAGTCTTATTTAAATATTCATTATTATCGATACAGAGGCCGAATTTATAGTTTTTAGAATTTTTGTTTGTCTGCCTCTGTGTCTGTCAATCTGTCTGTGTGTCTGTCTGGAACGTATCACGAGAAAACTACTAGACAGATTTTGATGACATTTGGCATGAAAATAACTGGTTATCGGAGTCAGCATATAGGATACTTTTTACTGCGGGGAAATATCTCATCTTTGATAAATTTATACTAAACGTTAAACGTGTGTCACTAGTTGAACTATAAACATGTCTACAAAAAGCCAACAGTACCTATATATAAGACTTTTTCAGGTATCATGGATGCGGAAAAGGGATCTACACATACTGACATCCCACATCTTTACCTACACGGGCGACGCGAGATTCAGCGTTTTACATCCCGAGCCTTCAGACGACTGGGACTTGAAGATTGATTACGTGCAGCCAAGAGACGCGGGGGTGTACGAGTGCCAGATAAATACTGAGCCAAAAATAAATATGGCAGTAATATTGAACGTAGAAGGTACATTGCTATATTTTATGTAATATTTTTTTTAACTAATTACTAATTAAAAGTATTTATATTATAGTTTATTTACTTTTGATTTTGAAGTCAGTATACCTTATAATGACTTCAAAACCACTTCAAATGTAATTTTACTAGAGGTATTTTCTTAAATACATACGAGTTGACCATTTTGTTAAAAAGAGGTTCATGAAAATCGGTTTATAATTGCCAAAGGCATCACGAAACGGATGCCCTCCATTTTTGAAGTCGAAAAATTTTTGGTAATAAATATATGAATATTTATAGAATTTGGATTTTATCTTGTTACTTTATTTAATTAATAGGATAGAGTAGCATTTAATAAATGTTGCCTGTTTTTTTTAAATAAATTTGCATAATTAAACAAGGTGTACATAAAGTGGGAAATGTATCAGAATAGTTTAAATTCAGTAAAAAAACATGAATTGTTGAGTCTAATTATTACTTGTACCTTTTATTTTACATTTACTTTATTAAATCATATTTCTTTAACCATTTTGGAAAGAAAATGGTGCAAATGAGAGAAAGGCAGCATTTTAAACCTTTTATTAAATTTGTTTAAATAACTTGAATTAATATATTTGCAAAATTTTCAAAGATCATCTCAGTGAATGACAATATTTTAAAAGAACTACTTAGCAGATTTTGACCTAGGAATATCTATAAAAAAAGGTGTGCACAATCGTTTTCTATATAAATAACAATGAAGATTTTTTAACGTTTTCTTAGATTAAATTTCAAAGTCTAAGTAAGCAAAAATGTAATTATTAATGAATTATCTGAGTTGTTCTTATGTATTGATAACATACTAACATATTTTGATCTGCTGTTAGGGATTGAGCGAAAATTTTATTATATTGTTTTAATTTAGTAATGGCTCTATTTATTACTGCACAGTAGTATTTATATTAACAGAACACCGCCTTTGTTTTTTGTAGATATACTTAGGATTGTGTTTTAAATCATTTTCTTAGCTCAAATTCTTTATTATAGTGTATTAATTTCCCTTTGCTTATTATGAGGACTAATGAACAATTTATTCTCATACGTTGGATTAATATAAAAATTCCTTATTAATTTAATAAAATAACATTTTCACAATTCTTTACAGATATACATATACATACATATATATATATATATATATATATATATATATATATATATATATATATATATACTAGCTGACCCGACAGACGTTGTCCTGTCTACACGTCTTTAATTTGAAAATTTCAAACTTTTTTTAATAAGCTAAAACATTGTGGACCATTTTGATGAAAATTATTATTCAAATTGTGAATCTAAACCATTCTCAGATCCCCTTGAATACACACAAAAAATTTCATCAAAATCGGTCCAGTCGTTTGAGAGAAGTTCAGTGACATACACACTCACAGAAGAATTATATATATAAAGATATACATATATATATATATATATATATATATATATATATATATATATATATATATATATATATATATATAAAAAAGAATTGTTTATCATTTTAATGTTAGCAACAAATTCACAAAGTTGTTATGAAAAGTGACGATGTAATCTCATATCCATCTCGTCATATTAGAAGTGGGTGTAATGCTGGGATATAAAGTGGAAGCCATTTCTCTTGCCTATATTTGGTGCAGTAGGTTTACGCCAAGACGCGTGTAGCGAATATTTTTTGATAACGTTGCGAGTTTCGTCAAACGTTATGTACGAAATTCTTTTCACTTATATACTCGAGTAAATTTTTGTGTGCGTGATACGAATGTCTTTTTTTTTATTAGCAGTAAAGTAAAGATGATTTAGTTGCTGAGTTTAAAATGTTGTATATTTCTTACTAAATAGGGAATGGGGATAAAACTTTTAATGTCTACATTGACATTATAGGAGTATCTTATTTTAGATAATTCATATCGGATTACTAATGCAAATACTGTATGTGTAGGTGTGTGTGTGTGGGTTCGTGTGTGCGTGCGTACGTGTGTATGTGTATGTTACTCATTCACATTGAAACGGCTGAAAAGACTTGGATGAAACTTATTATACAGATTTAGAGAGCCCCGGAGTAATATATAAGCTTCTTCATTCTTCTTCTTAGGTATTTAGGTCGCGCCAGAGCGAAGCGAGAGCAAGTCGATAAATAGTATGATATTTCTCGTACTGGAACATATGAAGTAATATATACACGCGAAATCTTAAATAATAGCTATATAACATGTCATATATGTCGTATACCTATATAACTCGCTTTATATTATATATGTAGAGCTCGTAGATATGGATAATACAATTCCGTCCATTAATATCATAAATGCGAAATTTTGGATGGATGGATATTTGTTACTCAAACACGCCAGAACGGCTGAAAGGATCTGGAATGGATAGTCTGGAATAGCACGTACACTACTTTTTATCCCGAAAAAAATTACGGTTCCCGTGGGATATATTTGTGTTTTTGTTGTTCACAGAGCAAAGGATTGACTATGATCTATTTCATACGATCCGTACCTAGGGACGAACGTGAGTCCCTAGTAAATTAGTATAATCAGGAAGAATATCTGAACTCGCTAGTGTATACTATATTATATAAATGAACGTGATTTATGGCTTCATCTGTACGGACTAATAACAACGTTAGAAAGATTGGCTTTTGAATTGAATAAATTAACAACTTCACTCCCCTTCCTATATAAAATGCAAGAGTAAAACTTTATAGGCTAAAGGCAACGGTCGTTTTATTAAACTTTGATGGCATAATTAACAAAAAGTGCTTGTCCCAAAAATTTTGATAAAGCTCTTATATGAATGCAAATAGCAATCTTGGTTTACGGAGTTACCTCAATATTAAATATTTTAAAGTTATTTTATAAAAAATTTGTACTGTACCAGTACCAGTACTTACACTGCTTGTTATCGGACTACTATTTTTAATACGATTTTTTATGAGTAAATATTTGTATGTATGTTTGTTACTTCTTTACGCCAAGATTGCTAAATTAATTTGGATGAAATTTAGTAGGTACACAAATTACAACCTGGAATGATATATCATACTGTTAGGCAACTAAATACACTGCCAAGCGAAGCGAGCGTAAGTCGCTAGCTATATAAATATATACTATACTCCTAATTGTTTACAATTTTGTCTTCACGTGTCAAAATTTAAATTTAAATGTAAATTGTGCAATTAGAGTGTTGGCGTTCCAATTTTCGCTACTTCCTAAAATCTCTTGTTTAAAGTAACTCGCTTCGCTGATCACTTCTTAATACTTTAAGCTAATATTGAGATTAGTCAGTAGTAAAGAATTATTCGTTTGCATTCAAATTTAGATATTTCTTTACTCTCCGTTAGAATAGTAGGGGAGCCCAATAGGGGATTTTGGAATTAACTCAAGCGCGAATAGTAAAAAATATATTGATAAGTTAGAAATACTTGAGTGCCTCAGATTAAGGTGTTGTGGGCTAATTTCATGCTGAAAAGTGTTCATTTCAATAATCTACCGTTTTTCACAAGTCGAAGTCACAAAAATCGTTCATAAAACTTAGAGCAGTTGCAGCTGCAGTGAAGCATTTATTCTCCGATCCACGCTTCTCTTTCTTTCACTCTTTCTCAATTTCTTACTGTCTTGCACCATTCCCATATAAGTTTACGTCAGCATGGCGACAATACAGAAAGAAATCATAAAAAAAAATTAACCCGTCGTATTAAGCCCCTCCTAATAATCGTCAGATTATGGGTTAGCACTAGGACATCAAGCTGAACCGACTGTACAATAGTCTGACGCGCTCGAGTATTTCAAAATAATGTTTTGTTTTTGAATTTTCAAAAAACCACCACGACATTGCGTTATAGCATTACGTCTGGATTGTCAGTCTTTTGAATGGGAGTTACTTTCGGGTTCACCATCTCCTCAGAAAATCAGACGCGTTCGAATAATTTTTCCCCCCATCACAAACACTATCGATATCTGACGCACTCGAGTAATTTCATGTGGCTATTTTTTTATTTTTCATTTTGAAAGCCTGTAGACACTCTCCTTATTGGTGAAAGGGTACATATTATATAACCTTCTTATCTTTCTACCATCTAATCTTGAAAATCTAAAAGGATCCAACGACGTTCGAGTAAATCCCCATTTAGCTTCCCGGGCTCCCCTACTATAAAGCTGTGACATAAAATCGATTGAATTAAATGTTATTCGTACTCTTTATGATTAATGAGTATCTACTGCACCGGATCATATATTTGATTGTATAAATGTTGACTTTCTCTTGACTATAGAATACTTTAATAATTACTTAAATACTTTTTTAATAATACTAAGAGAATCACTACCACTAAAACTACTTTTTAATTTCAAAACATAGAAATGTCTTAGTATATAGTAAGACATTTCTATGTTTTGAAATTGAAAAGTAAAATGTAAATTTTACTGTCAAATCAACAATTAAAAAATTTTATATAATAATATGAGCTATATAAGTTACTAATTTAAAACGGAAGGTTTGCGTTGGGTAGGTAAGGCGGTATTCTTCCTATAATCTATGAGTTAGTTTTCGACTTAGTTGTTTTTTTCACATTTATTGACTCGATTCTTTCTCATTATCGATTCTTGATGCTAGACTTAGGCAAATTTTTATCCCGGAGAAATATAAATATATATTTATAGAGATAGGTTAGTTTTCATTTTTCTAGAAGCGAACCCGAGCGAAGCGAGGGTGAGCCGCTAGTATTTTTGTTTACAAAAAATCCAAGTAAATACGGCGTTCCGTCTGAACTATTTGAACTGAAACATTACTTGCATAGTCAAAAGCGTGTCGCCGCTCCATAATATATATTCGTATTATTTAAACCGTGTTAAAATAATTGGCCAACGTATCCTGTGCGATAGAGCTTTAGTTTTTTATCTCCTCGTTTGTAATACGAGAGTCATTTATCAGTACACGCTTCACTATCAGAAATATATCAAGCGACTCAATTTCTCGAGCCAATTACAGAGCTTGTTACGCTGAAAAATGTTGGACGTAACGAATTATGCATTTATATGTACAGGCGTTTTATTACTACTGTAAAATTTAATTTCTTATATGTTTTTTATTAAATATTCTTGAGAATATAGCTAGAAGTATGAGCTGTACAACGTTTTATATTTCGTAATAAAATTAATTGATTTAATACTATTTTTAAGAAAACAGTCATATACAAGTGATAAGGTTCTCTAAATTTATACAATAAAATAATATTATTTACATTTACATTAGCCAAGAAGTGATTTGTTCTTTCTACGAGATTTTATGAGATTATGTCGATTTCACAACTATTACAAGAAAAGTGCAATCATTTAATTGCAAAAAAAGACGAAGCATTACTTAACATACATATTTAGCTAATAATAACCTACAGATAGAAAAAAATATAAGAAATACACTTTTAAAGGAACTACTTATTTACTCTACATCAGTATTTTTATTAAAATTCGGTAAAACTTGGGAGCTCATTAATCTCAACCAATCCCGAAAAATCTCCATAAACAAAAAATTTACCTCAAAAACAAATCGAACCCGTAACTAATTATATATACCTATAAAGTACCTAAATACCCACTATAATTCGTTAAAATTAAACGTCGAGGTAATTTAACAATGCATCCTTTCGTTAGAGTACTCTGTTTAGTATTCCCTCCCTCCCTAAGCTGTTGTCTTCTGCATTCCAGATGAGTCCCTCACTCCCGCGCCCCAGCCGCCGGTCCGATCCGCAGGTACTATATTCCTATTACGTTTTGTTTATTCATTAGTCCTCAATTAACTTTATTTTCCATACCCTGTTCTAATTATACTATAGCCATTTAATTTTCAACCAGCTTCAGCGTAGAATACAATTTATTTTTGTACTGTGCTTTTGTCGAGATTAGGTTAAAAAGTTGAGTTTGAATTTTAAGATGGCTTTTTTGCATTTATTTTTATTCATGGTTCGTTTAGATGAAGAAAGGCTAGTAATTGGAAAAGGGATTCGGTAGATATCATAATACCAGTTCTATTGCTCGCGATATCCTGAATAATTCTCCAAATAGATTTGAGACTGACAATTAATCTTATGGAATACTCAAAATCTCTGTTTAAAGATAAATTTGAAAAATTATATATATGAATATTAAAATTGCAGCTAAAATATCTTAGAGAAATATTTGATTTATAATCAATCACAGACTCTTTTAAGAACCTACAGTTATGTTTTGTGTTATCAAAATTATATTTAATACAGAGTTTTATCCTAGGAAGGAATCAAACCCACTACTCAAAGAAATTAGTAAAAATCTATACTAATATTATAAAGAGATTAAGTTTGTGAGTTTGTGACGTTGTAGGGGGTAATCTCTGGATCAACAGAACCGATTTAGATGAAATTTGGTAAGAAGACAGTTTGAGATCCTGGAAAGGACATAGAATACTTTTTATCCCGGAAATCATTCCTTAAGGGGTGAAAATGGGTTTGAAAGTTTGTATTGGGAAGCAAGTTAGGGACGAACCCAAGCGAAGCGAGGGTGAGTCGCTAGTATACAATAAATACAAGGAAAAGCTATAAATAACATATTATTTCAAGCAAAATCATTTGTTATGTATTTTTCATAATAATATTAGTGTAGACGACTATTTAATACAACTAGAGTTTCCAGTGGTCGAAATTCAAACATAATCATTTGTTTTTATCGATAATGCCCGTGAATAGCTCCTATACTCAAAAAAGCTACTATACTCTAAAAATCGTTTCGCAAACAGAGAATAAAAAGGTAGTGAACTGTTGTTTACCTATTTATATACAGATTTCGTGTATACTAATATTGCAAAGTACTTGGCAAATAATGATATCGGATATACGAAATGGGTTCTAGAAGTACTGATCCGATTCTAATATTTTTCCTTAAGTAAGATTTTACATAAACTCTGAATTTCACAGACTAGTTTTGATTTCAGTATACAAAATAAATATTAGTATGTGCAAGTAGATTGAGAGTTAAATGGACTTTAATAGAGCTAAAACAGAAGCGAAGTTATCTCTATTGCAAGGAAATAACTAAGATGTAATAAGTTGAAGAATTTGCAATCTCTATCAGATTTTGAGACTCGGGTGTAATCAGAATTGTTTCATTTCTTTGATTTTTCCAGATGACGCAATTAATTAGTTCGTAATGTTATTTAAACACTAGCTTTTGTAGCATCCCATAAACGTTTTACTAACATTTTGTCTAAATATTGAAGACCAATATTTTATTAATTATCTTGTAAAAACGTTATGTCCCTCCTGTAATGTGTAATTTTGTATGTATATTTTATCCACTCTTAAACGTCAGAGAGTGATATTAGATAGCATAAAACCTTTCTCAATGAATGTAAGATGCTTTTAAAATCGGATATTACGATTTTAAAAATATCTTTCATTAGGTAGGTGCAGAAATTAGTATGGTAATAAACAAACGAACTAAGGAACAAACAAACATTTAAGCTTTATAATATATAAATATAGATAAAGTTTAGCACAAAATGATGAAAAATAATTTTTCCTTGTTACAGCGGCCGCGGCTACAATCTGGGGCTCTCAGGATGTGTACGTGAAGAAAGGCAGCACGATATCTCTGACGTGTTCAGTGAATGTGCACTCGTCGCCGCCTTCCAGCGCATCTGTTTTGTGGTGAGTCTTAAGTCTAGTTATTTATTTAAACTAAATTTAAACCTATAAAATATAAAATTTATAAATTTTTTTACTCTATCTCATGTTTAGGAAGCTCTTTAGATAAAACTATTTATAAATAATAAAAATATATTAATAAATAAAATAAAAAAATGAAATATTTTATTTGCATAAGGAGATTATAGTGTTGACAAAGTTTGTGGTTGAGGACCCCTTTTAAGCACGTAATTTTTGCCTGTGTTAGGAGACCCCGCCCTATCATAAACAACGCGTACAGATTTAATCCTTAATCCAACTATACAAGGTAAATTAAATACAACAATAATAATATATAAATATATTGGGACTTTAACACACAGCACCAGATGGTGTTACCAGATAGTTGATACATTACACATATATAACTTGACGTACATACATATTATAGATATCTCTATCTATGCACTCTATACCAGAACAGAAAAAGATTTAAAACGAATTTCCACATGCTACTTTGCTTTATACCTGTTACTTCACAGCCACAAAGTAAGACCTACATTTCATACAGAGCATATTAAAAAGCGTTCAAATTACACAAATTAATTTTAAAACGAAACAGGTTTTCACTCAAACAATAACCAAGTTCCTTCTAAAAAATTGTTGCTGTTATATATACATATGATTATTTCTTTTACTTTCTACTATATGTATAGTCAACTAAGCATTCTCAATAATATTTCTATATTTTAGAAATATATTTAATATGAATCCCTTACTATTTCGAAGGGTTCTTCAACAAAAACTTTTAATTTTACTGCTAGAATAACAAACTTTTTAGCTTGTCAAAATAAGAAATCTCCAATATTAGAATAGATGAAGACGTTTTTACAAAGCAATCTGCAGTAAATGCTCTTTAAATGCTCATTTTCAAAGGAAAACCGTTATAGACCTTAAATTCAGAAAGAAGGGAGAAGTCAAATATTATAAATTGAATTGCTGTTTTCGCAGCTTACTTTTATTTTTCTTTTGATTAAATTCGATAAGATAACATCCCTTGGGAACGACCCGAGATAGATTACTCAAAACGAATTTGTATTTATAAGTCCTTTTAAAAGCTGCATTGGAAACAAAACTTGACGCTGGATTATAGGCAAATAATATTGAATATTTCATGTTTGGACCATTATCATGAATATAAATGCTTAAAATGAGTCCCGTTAATATTTAATTTCCTTAAAATTTTATAATAATATTATTAAACAACATAAAAAAAAAGTAATGTATAGTAGCGGAAATCCCAGTCCCCGTGCTATAAAAGCTTCTGAATACTTTATAAGTTATTAAAAAAGATATCACAGTTGTAATTAATAATAGATATATAACGTATTTTAGACATTTAATAAATACATTTATAAATTATATG
Organism: Brenthis daphne; assembly: GCA_947093115.1. Lineage (NCBI taxonomy): Eukaryota > Metazoa > Arthropoda > Insecta > Lepidoptera > Nymphalidae > Brenthis > Brenthis daphne. The sequence goes on along the minus strand of OX352481.1, from coordinate 6,735,021 downwards.
AAACAACTGACTGATTACGGCCACGGTGGCCAATCTCACTGCGACAAGTCTTCTGCGTAGGAGATATTAGAGTGCAAAACTATGCGCGCAATCACAACGAGCACTCTTTCTCTTCATTCTAAAGGTCTATTGGGACGATATTTTGACATGACCGATGTGACGTAAGATGCAAAACCGAAGTTTTTAACAGAAAAAATCAATAATTGAATTTGGCTCGAACCGGGACTCGCACTTAAGACCTCCGTATTTGCAGCCATATATGGTAGCCTCTAGATGACCGAGATTCTAGTTTGAGCATGTAATACGAATCTAACAGTGAAAAAGGCAGCATCTTAAAAATATGTTATGAGTGACAAGTTAGGAACCTGAAATAAGTTCAAACGCTAATGTTGAGGAACAAGCAAAGAGGTTTAGAATTTAGATCGTAGTACTTAGTTCTACTCATTTTTTTACTTTCTCTTTCTTTCTCTTTCGAAAATAATGAGAAATTTGATTGATATAAGTTACAATATTGTGAGAAAAATAGGCTTTCACGGCATCCAGGGTACAAGGAACCCTGTGAGAAAATTAACCGATTTGAATAGAATTTTCACCGACAGCTTTAGTTCTAAAACACAAGTCGACTGATTAAATAGCATTTTTAGCACATTGCATTATTTTAGTCTTAATTTAATTATAAACTACATTTAGTAAAAATTAACTTTAATTGGAAAAAAAATTGCTAAACGGCCTTTCCTTACAAACGCATAGCCTTTTAGCCCCTTGGCTAGAAGTAATCAGGACCTAAGCAAGTACCTACGAGCTACTGCTAAAACAAATATAAATCATAGATCTAATAATCAAATAGTTGAGTTAAATACCATAAGTACAGGAAGATATAGTATGCTCATAAGCATCAATATCGTCTTCAGGAAGCAAACTAATGCGTTGGTGTAGAAAGCTCGTTTAATGGTCACTTGAGACCTGAACCAATCAATCTGAAACGTCGATTAGTTCCCGGATTGAAGACAACAAATCCCCTAGTGCTTGTAATGAAAAGCACTGGAGACAAAGCTAGCTAACATTGCTAGAGTAACCAACTGCATGATTTTATACTAATATCTATTGATATAAATCTACATACATATATCTAAGTATTAAAAGAGGTGATATTTATTTATTAGTTAATATTATATAGTGCAAGTGAAATGGTAAGGTGGTCAACCCGCACTTGGCTAGGGGTAAACTAGGGCCTGATCCCCTTGTATTGAAGGCCCGTACCCAGCAGTGGGACGTTAAAAAGGGCTGAATACATACATATACCCTATATGCGACCTTAGGTACCTAACAGTTATCTGTCTGTAGTTCTAGATCATACCATATCTGTATAAAATTTTTAATTCAAATACATCCAGACATCATATAATAAAATTGTAACTAAGCCGAATCTGTACATTAAATATTTTTTTGGAAAATTTTATTGAAATAAACATTATTACAGATACAGAGGCCGAATCTGTATTTTTTAGAATTTTTGTCTGTCTGTCTGTTACCGCATCACAGAAAAACCACTGGAGGGATTTTGATAAAATTAGGTATGATGATAGCTGGTTATCCGGGTCAACATATATAAACATAACATAAATGTCTCATTTCTGAGAAAAAATACAAAAACTGCAATGTAAGAGTATACTAATATGTAAAACCTAAGAGTTTGGTTTTTGGCCATTTAAACGCAGGCGGAGCCGCGGGCAATGCTAGTATGTACATATAAGCTTTAATTCTATTTATAATAGTAATCTTATAACAACTTTAATGAAAAAATAGTGTAGGGAACTATTATCTTTATATAACTCTACAGCTACACTATGCCTCAGCGACATAGATAACAGCAAGGGATAAATCGACTTAATGAAATTGAACGGAATATTCTGTTTTCAATCGGTTGAGCAGATTCAAGAAAATAGCTTAAGCTCTCAGTTTGATGCGGTGCCATTTATCATGCGAAGTATTTGCACACTAAATCAAACACACGTGTGGTTTGAAATAAATGTTTATTGGTATGAAAAAAGTATGAATAATTTTTAAGGTTACGCATAGTCAATCTATTGAGAACGGTGTGGATTGAATCCGATATTTTATTTATACTACATTTAAAGGGTACAGGCAAATAACAGAGAATATCGTAATGAATAGGTTATGAAAAAAAAACAGTTTAAAGTTTAGAAGTTTAGAATATTTTTATTGAGGTCGAAGTATTCGGTAACTTCTACTTATGCCGAGCCGATGGTAGATTCCTCACGGACTGACTACACTGACATTTAATTTTAATTTAAAATGTAAAATTGAGGATTCATAAGGGCTTGTAAAAGTATATTTGAATAAGGTATATTTTGATTTCATTAGATTTATGTACATTTTTGGACAATCCTCCTTCTTTACCGGTATGTCATGGACATTCCCAGTTTTTCGTTTTTGATATAGATAAAAATATTTTGCTAGTGACACCCGTTGAGCATTTGTAAAAACTAGTGGTTGGGAATGCAATTACTATAGACATAGATTTGTTATCAGTAAAAAATAAAAAAAAATGTAACATTCCTTTCATTTGTTCTACATAAATATTTTTAATACAGGTACCACGGCAACGCGGTGGTAGACTTCGACTCGCCCCGAGGGGGCATCAGTCTAGAAACAGAGAAAACAGAAGGAGGCACTACAAGCAAGTTATTGGTCACCAAAGCCGCTCTCACGGATTCTGGCAACTACACCTGTGTACCGAATAACGCACACCCCGCTTCCGTTTCCGTTCATGTGCTGAATGGTAAGTTAGTTTTTGTCCAAAATACAATTTTGTCTGGGGACTTCCCTTTATTTTTTACTTTTTTATTATAACTTGGTAGGAAATTCACCTCAATAGCAAAAGGTTCTAAAAATAAAGCCAATCAAAACAGTACAGACAGTACATAATATGTATGTGTGACATCCTAAAGATGTAAATTAAATCTTACAAAAAAAATATGATCAGAGCAATCAAAAAAGCTCAAAATTTAAGATTTAGATTTTAATAAACTTTTATTGCATTTGTTATTTTAAAAGATAATAAGCGTCTCCTCGCTTTACGTAGTAAATTTTTAACGTCATCCAAATACAAAACTATTTTATCCTATTAATATTATAAACGCGAAAGGTTGTGAGGATGGCTGGATAGATCTTTCATCCAAAAACTACTGAACGGATTCTAATAAAACCTTACAATAATATACCTAGCTTACACATCAGAGTAACATACAGACTACATTTTTTATGAATATAGTAATATAAAATCGAATTATGGACCCGCGGGAAAACGCTAGTTAATCATATTCTAATACAACAATACTGAGCCTACGCTGGAATTTATATTACGTGGTGTGAAATTACTTTCCAAATATTAGTTAAACTGTTAGTTTCACATGTAAACCGCTAGTTTAATAATGCATCGGTGTATTCCATTACATTAGTTTATAGGTATTTTCAGTCTTATCTATATTAGAAATATATAGCTATGATTAGGTATTTCCCAAATAATATACTGTATATACCTATAAAATCTATTATTTTGCGAGAATCTTTTTATCTGTCCAAAGATAGCCTATCTTGTCTAGATTGAGTTTGTTGAAATTAGGACCAGCCATTTATCTGATTCTATCATCCCACCGACTGTAGCGTCAACTCTTTTGCCTTTTCCCTCGTGGGCCCACTTCAAAGGGCCATTCTCTGTTGTTATAGTAAAATTTGTTTTTTGTTAAAAACCTAGATTTGAAAATATTATACGTAATATGTTCAATTTAAAAATATTACTTCTTATGAAGCGACCTTTGAAATCACATAACTTTTTATGGTGTATGTATGTATGTAACAGGAAAACTGTAGCTATGAAGACATTCACAAATTTTACTAAACTAATTAATTCATACTAATTCATCGATTAAAAAAAATAAAGACAAATACTCGTATTGTTTTATTATAATTTTGATAACTTGTATAAAAAATGTAATTAATATAGTTTTAATATGTATAATAACAAAAACATTATAATCTTACAATCTCTAAAAATACAAAGTTATTTTTATTTTAAATAAAACTATCTTTTCGGATTTTGTCGCGGATTTATTTGGATTTTTGTTTCCCGACGTTTCGAATACTTTACAGCATCCATGGTCACGGGAGAGACTGAGGTGTTACATGTCTTGAATGTATAGTTGTTACAGACAGCCTACCCACAATTAACAAAATGAAAATTGCACCAATTACATTACAATATTTTAACTTAAACATTTTTATAATTTTAATTATAATTGAATATGGAAAATTATTTATTTAATTTTTGCTATTATTTTTTATAATTATTACAATTTTAAAATATTAATTAGTAATCTATATTTAGTGTTGCCATTATTATATTTATAACCATAAAGAAAAATATAAAATATAGTATTAATTATTTAAGCCATATAATTGTTCTATGTGTAATTTAAAAAGTTAAAATTAATTAAGGATAATAATTTTAATTTAGTTTGCTATTATTTAAAAACAACTTACTAAGCAATACTATTAATATATACTTTTACAAATGAAAAATGAAAAATATTAATCTGATAAGCTGTCATTTTGATCTACACAGTATGAACTTACTACATCTGCCTGTCTGTTATGTTTATATTTATTATTTGATGTTATTATATTAATAACAGGATCCCATGACGATGGTAGTACCCAGCCATCTTCCCTATTGAAATTAGGATGTTTTTTAATTTCTATGGCTTCTCGAATCATTCTAGGGCGATATCGGTTTTCTTTCGCCAGGATTTGAGGTCTATCGAAGCGAATATAATGGCTTGGGCGGTCCTGACTATATTTGCAGACAGCAGATGTTGTATTGCGACGGTGCTTCACATCAGCTATGTGTTCTTTGACCCGGGTTCTAATGGATCTCTTTGTTTGTCCGATGTAAGAGAGCCCACAATCACAATCAAGCTTGTAAACTCCTGCATCTTGTAGAGGGATGTAGCACTTGACAGGTGGTAGAAACTGACTAATTTTCTTTGGCGGCTTGAAGTAAGTTTTAATTGAAGCTCGCTTTAGAATGTAGCCAATCTTGTCAGTGACGCCTCTCATGTAAGGTAGGACTGCAGGGACGCGCTCGACTGTGGCTGGTTTCACTCGGTCCCTGTGACGTAGGCGCGGCACTTGCAGCTTGTTGTCTCGCAGAACTTGCTTGACATGTTGCAGCTCTCCGGCCAGGTGTTGCTCGTCACAGATCCCGCGTGCCCTCTGAAACAAAGATTTTCCCACGGTAGCTAACTGTGAAGGGTGGTGGTGAGATTCACCATTCAAGTACCTATCAGTATGGGTCTTCTTTCGATACACAGTATGACTCAAGGTGTTATCTGGGTTACGTATAACTAATACATCTAAGAAAGCTAAAGAATTATTAGACTCCAATTCCATTGTAAATTATATTTTAGGGTTTATGGAGTTAAGATGTTCTAAGAATACAGATATTTTATCAGATGGTAATATTGTGAAAGTATCATCTACATACCGCTTGTAGAAACGAGGGGTCACAGGTGATGTGTTTAGGGCGGTCTCCTCGAAGGCCTCCATGAAGATGTCAGCTACAACGGGAGAGACCGGCGAAAATATGGCCACTCCATCCACTTGCTTGTAGAATTCATCATTCCACAATAGATAGCCAGATGTAAGGCAGTGTTTCAAAAGTTCAGTGTATTCTTCTTGCATACTATTATCCCGTAGCTTTCTTGATACTATTTTGACACAGTCCTCTACTGGTAGGCTGGTGAATAGAGACTGTACATCAAAACTGACCATAGTTTCATTGTCCATGAGTTGTAGGTGTTTTATCTCATTGACAAAATGGTACGAGTCCCTTGTGAACGCTGATGTTTGTCCTCTGAGTGTTGAGAGTACTTTCGCTACTAGTTGGGCCAATTTATAAGTCGGTGTGTCGATTTGACTCACAATTGGACGTAGCGGAGCGTTAGGTTTGTGTATCTTTGGAAGTCCATACAGTTTAGGCGGCTTTGCACAAGATGGAACAAGATTTTTGACATCAAGATTCAATGCATCGGAGTGTTTCTTAATCAGCTTTTTAGTATTATTTAACACAGTGGTGGTTGGGTCTGTTTTGACCTTTTTATATGTACTTTCATCCGACAAAAGTTGTTCAATTTTTCTATTGTAATCTGATGTATCCATCACGACGGTGGCATTTCCCTTGTCTGCGCGTAGTATGATAATGTCTGACCTGCTGCGTAAGTTCTTCAACGCTAAATACTGATGTTTGTTGAGATTAGGTTTCGGCCTTGAACTACGACGTAACAAATCTCACCACCACCCTTCACAGTTAGCTACCGTGGGAAAATCTTTGTTTCAGAGGGCACGCGGGATCTGTGACGAGCAACACCTGGCCGGAGAGCTGCAACATGTCAAGCAAGTTCTGCGAGACAACAAGCTGCAAGTGCCGCGCCTACGTCACAGGGACCGAGTGAAACCAGCCACAGTCGAGCGCGTCCCTGCAGTCCTACCTTACATGAGAGGCGTCACTGACAAGATTGGCTACATTCTAAAGCGAGCTTCAATTAAAACTTACTTCAAGCCGCCAAAGAAAATTAGTCAGTTTCTACCACCTGTCAAGTGCCACATCCCTCTACAAGATGCAGGAGTTTACAAGCTTGATTGTGATTGTGGGCTCTCTTACATCGGACAAACAAAGAGATCCATTAGAACCCGGGTCAAAGAACACATAGCTGATGTGAAGCACCGTCGCAATACAACATCTGCTGTCTGCAAACATAGTCAGGACCGCCCAAGCTATTATATTCGCTTCGATAGACCTCAAATTCTGGCGAAAGAAAACCGATATCGCCCTAGAATGATTCGAGAAGCCATAGAAATTAAAAAACATCCTAATTTCAATAGGGAAGATGGCTGGGTACTACCATCGTCATGGGATCCTGTTATTAATATAATAAAATCAAATAATAAATATAAACATAACAGACAGGCATATGTAGTAAGTTCATACTGTGTAGATCAAAATGACAGCTTATCAGATTAATATTTTTCATTTTTCATTTGTAAAAGTATATATTAATAGTGTTGCTTAGTAAGTTGTTTTTAAATAATAGCAAACTAAATTAAAATTATTATCCTTCATTAATTTTAACTTTTTAAATTACACATAGAACAATTATATGGCTTAAATAATTAATACTATATTTTATATTTTTCTTTATGGTTATAAATATAATAATGGCAACACTAAATATAGATTACTAATTAATATTTTAAAATTGTAATAATTATAAAAAATAATAGCAAAAATTAAATAAATAATTTTCCATATTCAATTATAATTAAAATTATAAAAATGTTTAAAGTTAAAAAATATTGTAATGTAATTGGTGCAATTTTCATTTTGTTAATTGTGGGTAGGCTGTCTGTAACAACTATACATTCAAGACATGTAACACCTCAGTCTCTCCCGTGACCATGGATGCTGTAAAGCATTCGAAACGTCGGGAAACAAAAATCCAAATAAATCCGCGACAAAATCCGAAAAGATAGTTTTATTTAAAATGTCAAATATTCGCGTAAATCTAAGAAAGTATTATTTTTATTTATTAAATTTGAACATAGTTTTTTATTCAAATTAAATAGATTGCTATTAATACTTTCTTAGATTTATGCGAATATTTGACATTTTATAAATAAAACTATCTTTTCTCATCCGCGAAAAAATCGGAAAAGATAGTTTTATTTAAAATGGCTATTAAAACTACATTTTAGTTTTTAATAGTAAAGTGAAGCAGAATGCCTAATATTGTTTGCATTTTTAAATGTACAAAGTATTATATGCAATTGTATACAGAATATGCTAACATAACAACGAATAAGCCCAAATGGCGCATGCAAGGTACGCAATTATTTCTGAATATTCCAGATAAAGCGCTCGACGAACGAATAAAAACAACACATTGTCAGTTGCACTTCTAATATTTTCTGGAAGTTTTCTCTTATAATTTTGTGAAACTAGAGCATGAGATGCTTAAAATTTTTCTGTAACTGTGAAAGATAGAATTTTCAAATTCTTTTCATGTTTTAGTGGTATTAAAATTTCTTCTTCGTAAATATAAACAATGTTATTTCTATGCAAAATGAATTTATAAAGTATGATTATGAGATATATAAAATTGTATGAATGAGATTCATCGTTTGTTTAAATATTATTTAAATGAAATTCTCGTAGACTATAGAGGCTATTTTTTAACTTTTAAATAAATGACTAATTAAAATAAGCTGAAAATATAAAGCTCTGCCAGTACATATTCGTACTGTACTGTCTCGTATTAAATTCCTACTATCATCCATATTTATGAATATTGAAGGGTATGTTTGTAAACCCAAAGAAAGCTATCCCGTATTGAGCTATATCCTGCGGTTATTTGTCCGCTTGCGCTTTTCCAAATCAACTGAACCATAATTATCAAACTGATGGAAGGATAAATTACTTTATATTCCGGAACAGAAAAAAATGATAAAACTTAGTAAGCAGATACACTACGCATTAGTATTGGATACTTGACTTTAGTTATAGCCAAAAAATGGTCCTATCCATTTTAAGTAGATTATGATACAAAAAAATCAGCGCGGCACTCGAGCGAAAAGTATGATAAAGCTAGATTAATTAAAGCTACAATTTTAAATAAAAATAAACTCAGGGTCTCTCCCATGACCATGATTGCTGTAGAGCATTCGAAAAGTCACGAACCAAAAATCAAAATGAATTCGTGAAAAAACCCAAAAAGATAGTATTATTTAAAATATCAAACATTCCCGTTAATCTAAGAAAGTATAAGCAAATATTTTGTCCAGGTGAACACCCCGCGGCCATGCAAACAAGTAATAGAGCCTCGTCCTACCTCACGTCTCAACTGAGCTGTGCTGCGCTCACCTACCTCCTGTCGTCCATGGCCTGCAGATGATCGGCTTCAGGTATCGCCTGGGACTTTTGTTAAGCTACTTTATGGGGACTCCTGGGTCCTGGAACGTTAATTTTAGACAAATAAATTTATTTGTGTTATGAGTTCGTATACTTAGTTTAACGTGTTAAATTTTGTCAAACGAATGATTGAATGGAGTTATCATCGGATCTACGTATTATGTACGTATTGTATTCGTAACTATGCCGCACTGAAGTATACTTCTATATAAAGGCTGCGCAGGAGTCAATATTGTGAGCATAACGCTCAATTTGTGAATGAAAGTGAATGAATTTAAAAACTTAGTTTCAAAGCGGCATAGTTTTAATATTAATATTATGCTCGTAATATGTTTTTGAAACCATCAAACCAAGGGGTTTCATTTTGGTAGTTTTGTGTATTCCATAAAAATCATAATACTACTTTAGTATTTCTCAAAACAAAACTCAATACGAGTCAAAGTTAAAGACGTATTCACTTATGAAATGGCTGTTTTAATATATTTTTTTATTTTCGCATATTAAGTTTAATGTAAGCGAAACAAAAGCTCCAGTCTCTAGGAAAGTATGTTAATTAAGATTAGTTTTAAATGAATGCCGTTGGTATAGTTCTTTATATTAATGAGGGCTGCATTTAAAGTTATAGAATAATTAAAAGTTATTTGTTCTAAGAATGGGTTCCAATATTTCAAGTCGTTAAGATGTAAAGTTAAAACACTCATGTGGACTGTTTTCGTTAATTTGCGATTACCAACTTGCAAAAATCTATGTTGCAATGAGATTTTGAGGACTTGCTTTTAATAAATAAATTACACACTCACAAACATGAAAAAAAAATGTATTTCATGGCAGTAATACTGTGGCTCATTAATAAAATTTACTATAATTTCATATAGAAATATACATTTTCTTGAACACAAGTATGAAAGCAGATGCCCGTTGAAATGCTAACATAGCAAATTGAATGAACTTAATCGAAATTTGTTGAATAAGGGAATAAGTATAATGTTTTTGTTACATTGTAAATTGCCGATGTTGTAAATAAGCTGAGTAAACGATACGTAAGTAGCATAAAGTTTATATCATGGCATTGTACATAATTTGGATTGTTGTAAATAATTAATATTATGAGTTAAAACGTAGCTGTTTCACCATTCTGAAGTGATAATTGTTTTGTTCCTAGAACAATTTAGTAAATAACATAAGTCTCTTTTCAATAGATTATTTGGCAACATAGAAAATTGAAAAAATATTAAAAGGCGTGCAATATGTATTAATTTACCAAGCTATCCACTGAATACGACAACTTTAAAGCTTTAGCCACAACTAAAAAGTAACAAGCCAAAGTCTTTTTAAATCATTTCTCTAAATAAGCTCAAAAAAACAGTTCAAAAGCTCAATTTATATGAAATAAAAAGAAACTTCCACATAAAAGCAAATATAAAATGACTTATTTAAATAAAGTTTTTCCTCACAAAACTATCGAGTCTAAGAAAGCATTAGAATAGAGACGAGTAAAATGAAAATAATTCAACTCAAAAGCGGAAATGGAAAAACAAAGAGCGTCTGCGAAATGCTTTAGTTAATGTAAAAGTTTCATAGATAAAGTCAATATCAGAAATGTTCGTAACTCACAAAGTTTATTTTGGTACTGTGATTATGATTTGTGTGATTTTATAATTGCTGTTTATATAAAATTTACTATTGCTAATTTATATTAAACTCTTATAATTGCTATAATTTATATTAAACTAAGGCAGTGGTAGCCTAGTGAGGTAGGTGACGCACTCGCTTGGGAAATCGAGTGATGCGGGTTCAAATCCCGGGTCTCGCACATCTGATTTTTTCATGAGCGAATTATTTTCAATATGATTACCACTTACTTTACGGTGAAGGAAAACAATGTGAGGAGATCTGCATGTCTGAGAGAACCTAGCAAGTTTTCGAAAGCCATGTGAAGTTCGCCAACCCGCTCTTGACCAGCGTGGTGGAATATGGTCTGATCCCTCACATATTGAAAGGGAAGCCCGTGCCCAGCAGTGGGACGTTTAAAAGGGCTGGCTGAATACAAAAACTTATCAGATATTACAAATCAAATAAAATGAAATAAATATGTCAAGAGAAATGCTTTTAAGATTTTTCTTTTTTCATATTTTTTCATAAATAAAATTGAAAATACAAAACTGCAATATAATTATATATTATAATAATATTTCTTAGTACATAAATTTAAGCAAAATAAATGATAAAGCTCGGGTATTTAAATGATATTGAAAATAATAATTACATAGATACATACAACATAATATTATGATAAAAATATAATAATATAAAATTCGGTCAAGTGCGAGTTGAATTCGCACAGGAAGTGTTCCGTCTTATCTATATTAAAAATATATGGCTATGTATTTTCCAATATAGAAATATATAAATAGGATATTGGTTTTTAATAGTCGTCTCAAGTACTTCGTCTCAACTACTCGTACATGTACTTTTTATTAATATGACTTTTACTTATAATTATGTAGTATATTAACTTTGATGATCGATTACAAACGTAAAAAAATGTTTCTTGTATTTTATTTTTATTTATTTTTTGTTATTATAGCGGCAATAGATATACGTATTCTGTAAAAATTTCAACTCTCTACCTATTACGGTTCATGAGTTACAGCCCTCTAACAGGCGGACGGAAAATGGAGGCATAGTAATAGGATTCCGTTGTCTAACTTCGCCTACGGAACCCTAAAAATGGATTTAATTTTTATAAAGTCCTACATTATGAATCAAAAAATACACAAACTATTCAGTATATTTAAACTACAAAATTATTAAAAATAATTAGCTGAAATATCAATTGAAAAGAGGTCTTAACACGTATACATGTAATTTTTAGGTAATAAAGACAAATAAAATGAATAAATTAAAAAATCTATCGACTGTTTTCTATTAAAAAGTAAATAATCTCTTCTGTTGTTGAACTCGTATTATTTAGTTTACACCACGATTTACAATAGATGCTTTTAAAATACATAAGGTTGTTAATCATTATTAGTGGGTTACAAGCCAAGATCAAATCTCAGGTTATAATTATGAAATAATACATTTTTATGGAATTTCTTTTCTTTTGACGACAAGTTTGGCTCAGTTTGTAGTGAGCCTACTTGCTGTGCCAACGGTCGCGGGTTCAAGTCCCGCTGAGGGGCATTCATTTATGTGATGCGCACGAATGTTTCTACTCTAGTCATGGGTGTTTATATATAAAATATATATGTATTTAAAGTTACATATGTGTAGTGTATCAAATATCTGGTATCCATAACACAGGCGTCGTAGCTTACCATGGAACTAGATGCTGCTGTGTTTATATTCCAACATATTTATTTATTTTATTATTTTTTCAAGAAAGCACTTGTTCACATCAAAGTTTAACTTACTTAAAATCAATTGTGTGATTTGTGTAAACTTTAGTAGTTGATTTATTTCTATTTATATTTAATAAAGAGCGTATATAGTTTATTTTGCAAAGAAAATTAAAACTTTCATATTGGTGTAAGGTAAGTAATACGAGTATGCCTAAAACTGTTGAAATTTCTATTTCTTCTTGTAAAGTAGATTTAACTGAAATAATACTATAGCACGGTAGAAAATAATAACTAGCTATGTTCCTTGATATGCGTAGGATGTTATAAATGTAATTCGATTATTTGTACCACTATACGTCTTTTTTAATCAAACAAGTAAGTCCCTGCGATCACTTTCCCCTTTTTTTGTATTTTGTAAATATATTATGAAGAATGAAGTGGGGTATAAACAAATAAATATTAAAAATTGAGCTGTTGTTTTTTTTTTTATCTGTGACCTGATTTTGAACGGTTCTGAAAACAAAATGTACATAAATTTAGATGTTGATGTGTGTTACTCGATACGCTTGTCAATTGTAAATCGATATTATCGGTTTCTAGGTTAACTCTAAGGGTATATATATACATATATATATATATATATATATATATATATATATATATATACATTTCAAGAAAAATGCTACCCCGTAAGGTGGAATAATTTAATAATCGACCTTTAAAATAATGTTGAATTTATTAACTTCTTTTTAATTAAAAGGAAACTAAAATATTTAAAAATATTCAGAGTTCTTATATAATATTTTCAAATTATAGACCTTCGCTACTATCAAGTAATTATTATTGAATAATTTTGCATTATAATTTCAAAGGCTGCTTGCATCCTTCTATGATTTCTAGCATCCTTCCTACATTTTTGAGTTGATTTTGAATAAATACATTAAAACAATTATAATTACGTATTTATAATATATTGAACAGGTAAAATCTATATTTACTCTCGCAACTAATGTTATAAAGTCAAAATTATTTGCTAGCTAAGACTATATACATATGTACTCGTAGAAGAATACGACACAGGGTTTGAACCTTTTGCAATTTATTTGAAAAAGATTTTACTCCAAGTACATATACTGCTACTGAGATATTATGTAACTAGCAACTCACCCTCGCTCCACATGGGTTCATCATTTCACAAGGTCAGTATAGATTTTTCAGAGATGAGATATTTTCTCGCTGTAAAAAGTACCCTAAATGTTGACCCGGATTAAACTATTACCATATCAAATTTCATAAAAATTCGTCCAGTAGTTTTCTCATGATGCCTTCCCAGATAAAAGTTGTAAGAACTATAGTAACGGACTCTGTATCGATAATAATGACTATTTCAATAAGATTTTCCAAAAAATATTTAATGCACAGAATTGACGCTGTTAGAATTTATTCTATATATATAAATATATAAATAATAATAACAATATTTATTGCTTACCTAAAACTAAAAAAGAACACAAAGCATAAAAAAAAGACGCACAGCAGACGGCCTTATCACTGGAAGAGATCTCTTAAGGCAACCTTGTTGAGGTGGAGGAGTAAGTTGTCAAAAAAAATATGAAATACTAGCATTGCCCGCGGCTCCGCCTGCGTTCAGATGACCAAAAACCAAATTCCTATGTTTTACATATTAGTTTACTCTTACATTGCAGTTTTTGTATGTTTTCTCAAAAATGAGATATTTTCCCGCGGTAAAAAGTATTCTAAATGTTGACCCGGATAACCAGCTATCATCATACCAAATTTCATCAAAATCCGTCCAGTGGTTTTTCTGAGATGCGGTAACAAACAGACAGACAAAAATTCTAAAAACTATAGATTCGACTTCTGTATCGATAATAATGTCTATTTCAATAAGATTTTCCAAAAATATATCACGTACAGATTTGGCTCTGTTAGAATTTTATTATATGTATAGATAATAATTTACTGATCTTTTGCCAAATTTCTTCACAACTCAACACATACAACGCAAAAATTCAATATAACTCACTATATACGATGGTTTCTAACGTAATACTCGTACTTTGCATGAGGAAAAATAATTTTCAAATCTCAACAGATAATGGCGTACATATTCGAAGCTAACATGAAAGCTTGGGAAAAATAAAATTGCGAAGAAAATAAATAAAATTATAAGACGCTGAGAATCGTTTCGAATTTATATTATAATCACGGTATTTACTAAAGTGATACCTAAGCATGAATCTTTTGAAGCATCAATCTTTGAAATTATATTTCATGAGTAATCCGCTAAGTACACTGTTTCCATTTGAATCATAAAAATATATTTCATATACAGCTTTTAAGCTTCTCGTATTAAACATACATTACATCAATATTATTATTAAAAAAATGACAAATATTTTCTACGGGCACTCCATTATACGAGTCTGACTTAACTCGCGCAAGAGAGGATTACATAGTATATAATATATACTTACTTTTATTTCCCAATTCAAAACATCGTTTATTCTCAAAATAACCAGCTCAACTGTGAAATACCATAAATGTTGGAAGAAACTGTTTTAGAGAAACTTTTATCAAGACATAATATTTGTTTTTTTTTATTTTACTGATCAATTTTCATTGAAGAATTTCTTTTCATTTAATTCGTAATAAAAAAAAATGGATACAAATATACTTCTTAATCTAATAACAATTATAGTTGAACAAAACATGGGCAATTGAGTGCTGAGACGCACGCACTAGGATACCCTGTATCGCGTACGTCTAACCTTCCACAGGACCTTCTTGTCTAATTTAAGACTATAGCTTAAGGTGATAAGTTGTTAAATAAGTAATAAAAGAAACATTTAGTAATAATATAATATTATTAAGATGAAGAATGATTTCAAAAAGCGTAAATCTTGTGTCATCCTGTTTTAATTGAAGGCATGCCTTACCATAGTATCCCATAATACAATTTTATTATTCAAATTATTTGCAAATTCATGATGAGATCCTTTGAACACGACTTGAATATTCTTCGATTTTTTTATTAATCTCCTGGAACTTTATATAAGTTTTTAGCTTTTTCACGCAAATTGAGAATATTATTTCTTATCAGTTTCAAAAGATAATAAATTCGTGAATTAAAATTTGATCTTTCAGTTATACCTCAACTTACTCCAAAAACATTTTAAAACTTTATTACTAAAACTTGTCTAGTTTGTATTGTATATATAGTTTTGTATTGTTTAAACTTGTTATTAATAAGAATTTCTTGACAGTCAAGCTCAATAACAAAACTTAGTCAAATCCGGCACTCGAACCTAGTACCTCCGGACATGCTAGCCGCTAGGCGGCTAGACCACTGAGGCAGTTGAATGCTTTAAAATAAATGTGAACGGTTCTATACTCTATCACTTGCTGACAAAAAATATGTGAACGTGTCGTATACATGAACCCAGTCTCACTTTTTAAAATCATATCTTTCATTATCCCTCCGCAACTCATTGAAAGTTTTGCTTAATCTCGCAAGTGGTTTGGCAATCTACAGTTAACATCAGAATAAGTAAGGATATTTTTGTTTCTGATCATCTACCTATATTTATTGAGTGCAACCTAGGTGCAATTAGTCCTACCGCCGCGATCCAAAATACGTCGCGCAATGCTGTAATATGGGGGGAAAGAGATGAGGCTCAAAATAATATGTATCGAGATTTATGCAGTAATGGCTTGCGAAACATTCACTTCCCCACTGAATTTGAAACATGTAGCTCTGGGCCTTGTACTTTGACTAATCATAAGTTAGTATTAGATAAAATGTATAAGATATTTGTTGATGTAGTAAGTGATGCGGCTGCACAATCTAGAAACAATGTGAGACTTAAACGGCGTAATAAATGTGTGTGCGGCTGGAATGTACATGTGAGGGAAGCAAACCGGGAGGCCAGGCTGAAATACCAAAAATGGATGGTTCTGGGTAGGCCAAGTACTGGTCCTGCTTACGAGCAGATGTGCGAGACCCGTAACATATTTATAGGTCGGCTAAAATGGTGTCAGAAATACCAGGACCAAATTAAAATGGATAAAATTGCTAAACAAAGAGCCGAAAAAGATTTTACAAAATTTTGGAAGCTCACTGATAACCTTGATGTTAAGCCCTGCGAACGTTGATGGCCGAAATAATCCCGAGGATATAGCCAATTTGTTCATGGAGCACTTTAAAGTACGCACTCCTCTGGGTTCTTCGACCACTACTCCAGATGGTGGGCCCACCGTGGCGGATGAGGAGCCTTTACTTAAATTCACAGAGGAACAAATTAAAAAAGTGATAAACAGTATGCGTAGAGGTAAATTTCCGGGCCACGATGGGCTCAGTATTGAGCACTTAAAATATGCTGGCGTACACGTGCCGAGGATCCTGTCCATGTTCTTCAATATGTGCATTAGTCATTTATACTTACCGGAAGATTTGATGAAACGATAGTGGTGCCCATAGTGAAGAACAAACAGGAGACATTTCGGACAAGGCAAATTATCGCCCGATCTCTCTTGCGACAATTGTAACAAAAGTGCTGGATAGTGTTCTTGAGTCTTGTCTGGATAAGTATATAAACATACATGACGCACAGTTTGGGTTTAGACCTGGACTGTCAACTGAAAGCGCGATTCTGGTTCTTAAGCACACTGTCCAATACTACACTGAATGGAAAACTCTGGTATACGCCTGTTTTTTGGATCTCTCCAAGGCCTTCGATCTCGTTTCGTATGAAGTGCTTTGGAGAAAGATGGAGGATAGGGGTTTGCCCGCGGAACTGCTGAAAATGTTTCAATACTGGTACTCGAATCAGACTAATTGTGTTAGGTGGTCACACTGCCTTTCGGAAACATACAGGTGGGAGTGCGGAGTTAGACAGGGGGGGTTGTCCTCTCCAAAGCTGTTTAACTTGTATGTAAATGACCTCATAGTCGAGCTCAGGGGCATGCGTGTCGGTTGCCGGGTGGGGGGTTTTTGTGTGAACAACATCAGCTACGCGGACGATATGGTGCTGCTGGGCCCGACTGCGAGATCAATCCGAGAGATGCTGAAGGTTTGTGAAAAATACGCCGCATCACATGGCCTTATTTATAATGTAAGAAAAACCGAGCTCATGGTCTTCAGGGCCGCCGGCAAGTACCCAGACACCATTCCTTCAATTACTATAAACGGTGCTAATATAAAGCAGGTGACCAAGTTTAAATATCTGGGTCATATACTTGTCGACGACCTTAGAGACGATGACGACGTTGAGAGGGAGCGCAGGGCGTTGGCTGTCCGCGGGAACATGCTGGCACGCAGATTTTATCGTTGTACTGATGACGTCAAAATAACCTTGTTTAAAGCGTACTGTCAAGGCCTGTACACGGGAAGTCTGTGGTTCAGCTGTTCACGGGGGGCGCTAAACGCACTGCGTGTCCAATACAACAATGTTTTCAGGATGATGTTGAAATTCACTCGATTCTGTAGTGCCTCGGGGATGTTTGCCCAATCACATACGGATAGTTTCCACGCTTTAATCAGGAAAAAGGTGGCCTCGCTTATTACAAGGGTTCGAGGGAGTAGCAACGGCATCCTGAAAATCGTGGCTGAGGACCCGAGAGCTCCTGTGCTGAGGCATCTCATGCGGAATCATTGCCCGCATGATATGCCTCGTAAGTACATGACTCATTAAATATGTATTTGTATTTGTTACTAACCCTAGTGTATAAGTGTAGTTCCTAACAAATGTGTGTTACTTACAAAAATGGTTCCGTTGTTGTTCCCAATAAAAACAAACATTATTATTATTATTATTAATCTAAAAATGTCGTTTATTACATCGATCAGTACAAATTAAGGCGTAAAATATTGTATACAGATTCGAAGGATATAGGATGTGACTCACGGACAAAATTACTCTAGAACAAAAGGCCTCAAACTTAGAAAGAAATATACTGTTACCCTATAGGGAGTATTCCTTTATAAAATCCAAAAAGATACTCTTATTTAAAATAATATAAAAAACATTAAAAGCAAAATTTGCATGTTTCCTAGAAAATATTTGTACAGTTACTGACAATATTTACGAGCGAAATAAAAACTATAACGTATTTAATACCTTTCAATGTAAACGTTCTCTCATAAAAATACAAGAGCTATAAGCATTTCATTCCAGTGTAATATACTTTTCAAACACTACTTATCTCTGAAAATAGAGAAATCCATTTCCCCAAGCCGTGTTTACACATCGCGTTATCGCGAGGAAAAAAATGTATAGAAAAATTGTGTCTGTACGTTGATAAAAAGGTTTGTTTGACCATATCGTATCTAGTCGGTACTTCTCGGGGTAGTAGGTTTACTTCCCGTATATAGCAAATATTTATTTTTATTAATATAAATAACAATATTAATAAATAAGAATCTTAAAATATAAGAAAAAGAATATTAAATATAAGAAGTTATCCTCTAAAAGAACAAAATACTCGTCGAAGTCATCGTCTCAGTAACAGTAATAGTGTAATGAGCATAATTCTTAAAATTCATAAAGTTATTATAGATAATTTAGAAATGTATTGAAGTAAGTATTATAACAAACCAAAAAAATCATGCTTTAAGATATTAAATTCCTGTGATAAGATTCTGCATACTTTAGATCACGTTATATATACTAATATTATAAAGAGGTAAAGTTGTGAGTTTGTGACGTTGTAGGGGGTAATCTCTGGATCTACTGAACCGATTTAGATGAAAGGTAAGAAGATAGTATTAGACCCTGGAAAGGACATGGGATACTTTTAATCCCGGAAATCACCTATTAAGGGGGTGAAAATGGGGATGAATGTTTGTATGGGGAATCAAGCTAGGGACGAACCCGAGCGAAGTGACGGAGAGTCGCTAGTAAGTAATATTAGTATAGGCAAAGTCACAATCAATGTATAAGCGTTATAATAATAATTTACAAATGTATTTTCCCCTAAAAATTGCTTGGATGGAGAAAGCTTTGCGTGAGCTTTCCTCAATCCAGGCTCATTAAGCTCGTATACTAAAATATTAATTTATATCGAACTTTGTTTATTCATATTATTTGGAGAATATGGGTCAGAGGCTTCAATTTATAGGTTCTATGTTTGATTCCCATTTAAAGTTAATTAAAATATATTAGAAGTGGGTGAAACTGAAAAAAATACAGTTATTTACTTAACACAATATTTTCAAATAAACTTAAATTAGTTTCATCAAACTAAGACAGGCAAAGCTCCCTGAAAGTATATTTTAACTGCTGTTATTAACGTATCTAAATGCCTTGCTGGTGTAGTGGCTAGCATGTACTGCTGCACACCTGGAGGTCCTGTGTTCGAGTCGGGCCAAGTTTAGTTATTGAGTCTTTCTGTATAATAAGTCTCAGTAACAACCCGGAGTTTCTCTCTAGTTGTATCGAGAAGTCATCCCACCGGAGTATGAGAGTGACAGGAATAGAGAGGGCACGTTGTGTCTGCGCGTACACTTGTGCACTATAATATCTCCTGCGCAGTTGGCTAGTCTCAATGAGATTGGCCGCCATGGCTGGAATTAGTCAGTAGGACATTATTATTATTATTATCTAACCTAAAAAGTAACAAAAAATGCAAATTATAACAGATATGAATACGTTAGTATTGAATTTAGAAATATATATTCAATGCTCAAAAATATGCATGATCAGAGCAGCTAGCGGTTGAGCTTTGTCGTATTTTTATTCTAAAACTCCCCCGAATTTTTCAGAAGCCATATCCGGAGGGTTACCTTTTATAAATACATTTACGTTTTACTTTTTGTTTACGTCGCATTATGTGTTTAAAACGAATCCTTTATGGAAATAAGAGTCCTAGATTAAGAAATTTAATTTTGCCAGCTTTGTTTATTAATAAAATTATTTGGAAAGCTTTGCTGAATGTATGAAGTATGTTGAAAATTATAAAAATATTTAGCATTCCTTTTTAGGTGATAATTATATAATAAAATATGAAAATAATATACTAACGATAATTACTTTGTTTATTGTTGATATACTTTTAATATAACATAAACATAATACAGTCCATCTGCTCTAGGTCACTGTGCTATTGTCGAAGCAACTATTTCTTAGGTAGTCTTATTGTACGCGAAGTTAGTATTCCAACATTATCTTGACCTATGACAAACAGTAATTTATTCTGTAATTGTATACATTGCTAAGTCAGGTTTTTGAGGTTAGTTATAGTATTAATAGAAAACTCTGCAGGCTTCATCTAGAGTCTAAAGAAAAGGACACAGTTATGACTCTCTCTCTTTCTTTTTCTCTCGCTCCAGCCATAGACGACCACACTGGCCAAATACAGTTTGGGTCAAAAATTTCAAAAACTAGTTAGATTCTCTCAGATATACTGGTTTTGCCATGATATTTTCCTGTAATGTTAGGCACTTTAGCTTAAAACGACTTGCAAATAAAATATTAGTGATCCAGTGACAATATTGGTTAAGTGCGAGCGGAAAAACATAATTATAATATTCAGTACTAATTATAATAATTTTTATTTCAAATTCCTATTATAATTGAGATGTATGTGACTTATATAATTAGAGCTGTTCAACGATAAAACAATAATTTTAAGTAGGTCCGGGCGGAATGTACAGTGGTAATTACGACACAACTGTCCGAGATGGCGCGATCGCGTGACTGCGCGGGTACAGGTGGCGACCTAAGTTGACCTAAGTAATCTTTAATTTAATATAAACATTAAAAAGCTAAAAATTCAAAATTTCAAGAATTTTAAAGAATTTATGATATATAGTTGGTATGATTTTGTAAATAAAGTATTTTAAAAATGTCAAGATGTTTGATTTATGATGGAAGCTCAGCAAAGTTTACAATATAGAAACAGGTTTGACCTTTGAAAATAACAATACCTATTATATGTGAAAGAAAATGTCATTTGTAATATAATACGTGTTTTTTTATTATTACAGAGAGACTTTATATGTCACCAGAGCGACACATGGTACAGCTTTAAAAATACTAAGTTCAATTCCTGAGAATAAATGTTGTGAACAGATATCCTATATATAAAAACTTAATAAAGAAAAAAATGACTTCCAGACACTAAAATGTAAATGATAACTAAACGGAGGTTTTCATTTAGAATAGAAACCTAATCAGATATTTTGGAAGTCGGTATTTTTTTTTTTAAGTTTTTATTCTCCCATTTTTAGTGTAGACGTAATAAGCAGGTAATGTGTAAGAAGAAAGTTTTTAATAACATATTCGATTAAACAATTTATTTAAAAAATAATTTATTGTTGATTTTTTTAAAAACCGCTCGACGGATTTCGATAAAATTTATATGGGACCACCTAGGAAGAATACCCTTTGAAACAAAAAAAAATCCGAATTGGTTCAGGCGTCTTCGAGTAATCGGTGATAAACAAAAGATTCCGACGAATTGAGAACCTCCTCATTTTTTGGGAAGTCTGTTAAAAATAAAGTGCGATAAAGTCATCATAAAACTATTTTTTTTTATTTTACTTGTTCTTCCTTCTTCCTTTCGAAATTATAGAAGTAGATTTAACGAGTTATTTGCGAAAAGTTTAGATTAAAACTAACGAAACTTTAACTAAATTTTGAGTCGCTACTCTTTTTACTAATATTACAAAGAGGCAGAGTTTGTTTGTTTGTTTTTTTAACGCGCTTATCTCAGGACCTACTAATCAGATTTGAATTTTTTTTTACATTAGGTACATAGCCCGTTTATTGAGGAAGGCTATAATATCATCCCGGAGAAATGTACAGTTCCCGTTGGATAGATTTGGACGAAACCGAAATAAAGCGAGGGTGAGTCGCTAGTATTAAATAGGTATAATTTATTTAATCGAAATTTCTCCTTTCCTATCTCAATATGTGCAAAAACTATTTTTCAAATCATGTTGGAAGTTACAGATATAAGAACATTAAAACCAACAAAAATCTCTTTATTTTTATATTATTAGTGTAGGCTTATATACTTGTAAATTATACTCATAAAATAAACATAATTCAAAACTTAAATTGCCATCTGTACCTAATACTAGACGTGGCTCGAATAGCAAAATAGTGGCACGATTTTTTCACCACTTTACTTCTGTTACGCCCAAAGAAAATTAATGATGTGGATAAATATAATAATAACACGTTGATATCGTTACAGTGTTATTAGGGTAGAAATAAACCATATAAAGGCGTATTGTGTTGCGTAGACATGATATATTAGGAGCTTGTCCTGGCTTCGCCCAGATATTTTTTCATATAAATTTTGCCTCTCTTTTTCACCCCTTTAAGAGTCAAAAAGGGCAATAAGCTTTAAAATTATATTCTTAGATAATACGTTTGCTATTACAGGAATACTTTTCCAAAATCCACATTGAAGCCTAAAATGCGTCATTTTATATATAATTTTAATGAAAACCCTAAGATATTGGTATTATCAAAAGAAATCTAACCACGTCTTATTCATTAGATCTCCCGTTTCGGAGTTACGAGTAAACATCGGATTGAATAAACATACATACAAACATACATTCATACATATGGGTCAAACACATAACCTTCTTAGGGCAGTCGGTAAATGAGTTAGACTTCCACGTATTAATATACATGTATGTGTTTTTCCTAAAAACTATTATACTACATATTACAAACAAACAAAAGAAGTAGATACTAAAATTCGATACTTATTTCTCTCTCAAATTACTCATAAGTGTCCTTCGATTTACCAGATTAACTCATAAAGACAGTCAAAATCACCAATAAAACATTTAAAAGGTATAAACTTTATACACCCTTGATAGCATCAATAAAAGCATAACGAGCTTAACACGTACAACGTAAAGACCATCTATAATATTAGGATATTGATTTTGATATAGACGTGATAGAAACTTCTTGAGACTGTTCATATATTTCAATAAGAAATTTATCTGAAAATATTCCATCCCTCCAGAATTCCTTTTCCCCCTTCTGCTGTGGCCTTGTGGGTCACAACTCATCATAATATCGATATTGAGAGCGGTACAGATAGTCTATAATGCATCGAAATATTTCCATTCATATTCAAAGAACGCAAAAGATATCCAAATATCTTAAAATGATAAAAAAAAACATGTTCCATTCTTGAATTCTACGCTAACTGCGAGCGTATCATTAAGATAAAAAATAACAAAACACCTTACAAAACTAAAACAAAGTTATACAAATGTTAATTTATGATAAAAAAATAGGTTAATTAAGTAAATGTCGAAAAGTCTTATATTTCTCTATTGTCGTACTGATAGAGACGCCGCTATTACGAGATAAAACTTTTTATTGGCAGAACGCTCCGACACTTTATGAGCTATCTGCCCGGACTAGGAAGCTTCGAAAGCTTAGGACTTCGCAATGTTATACCACTAGGAACTTTCTAGCGCATTCAATGAATTGTTTTACCACCTATTTATGCTCGTGTTATATGAAAATAAGTGTTATTTAATTGGAAAAAAGTTTTGTATTAGATAATATTATTTATGTTAATTATCTATATTTCATATAAATTATAAAGCAAACTAAGTAAAATAATGTAATAAAGTAATACGAATAGGTACATATTTCGGAAACAGTCAATAATACGGTTGCTAATCGAAGTCCGGCATCATCTGAGTGATGGCAGCACCATCGCGATTATGTCAACACTTGGAAGTCGGAGTGACGGAGACTAGCCGGAGGGGGTGCTACGGAAGAAGGAAACTTGGCTTTGAGCCATGCTGAACACCAGTACCACTCTACCACGAACTGTCAGAACTATAACTGTGAAAGTTAAAACATAAAATAAGCAAACGGAGCCACGGGCAAACACCAAGCAATTAAATAGATTTATGCAATTTTGCTCCATATAAACTTAATATACCAAAGCTCAAATTCCTCCGTACGCACAATATTATGCGGATTACAAAACAAGTTATTTTACAAAATTTTCTCTTTACACATTAATATGTTGATTATTATTACTAAAATAAGAGTCTAGTAAATAATTCAATGGATTGCTATTTTAAAATATATAAATATAATAAAACTATTTTGTCAAATTATTTCTCGGATTTATTTTGATTTTTGATTTCCGACGCTTCGAATGCTTTAAAGCAATCATAGTAAATGATATGATGATAAATGAAAATGACCAAAAACCCACATAAATCCGCGAAATAATCCGAAAA
This sequence comes from Brenthis daphne, assembly GCA_947093115.1. Classification (NCBI taxonomy): domain Eukaryota; kingdom Metazoa; phylum Arthropoda; class Insecta; order Lepidoptera; family Nymphalidae; genus Brenthis; species Brenthis daphne. Next base: position 6,710,372 of record OX352481.1, on the reverse strand, counting down.
AGATAGTTTTATTTAAAATGTCAAATATTCGCGTAAATCTAAAAAAGTAAAAGTTCGTTATTTTCGTGGTCGTATCTATCCCATTTTTGTTTCACCCGTTGAAGAGTTACGACGGGATGACAATACAAAGTTATCTTTCGATTTCACTCACGCGCAAAACTATAAATAAACTGGGCATGTAGGAAACTTTACCCGAATTCACTTCGAGACCAGTTTTTTCTTTCATCCAAATCATTTTTGTTTGATCAAAATATTATTTTTGTATATCTCATGTGGGTTGAGGAATAGACGTTTAGCAAATATTATGGAATATTTGACTAACTGATATTCATATCAAATATTGTTTCAATTTGAATTTTTATTCTTTCTGTTAGCATTATTTTTATGGCACTAATTTTTTTTTGAGTTTTAACAAATACCTATTATTATTTTATACTCATACATATCCAGAGCACGATCATATCAACGCCTACGTTCTTTCATAGTTTATTTTTCATTCTTATTAAGTACTAGCTTGATTCCCCAAACAAACTTTCATCCATATTTTCACCCCTTTAATGGATGATTTCCGGGATAAAATGTATCCTATGTCCTTCTCAAACTCTCAAACTATCGTCAAATCAAATTTCATATAAATCGTTTCAGTCCAGATCCAGAAATTACCCCCTACAACGTCACAAATTCACAATCTCACAAACTTTACCTCTTTATAATGTTAGTATAGATGATATCTAACTGCCTCGGTGGTGTAGTGGCTAGCAAGTACGGCTGCACACCCGGAGGTCCTGGGTTCGAGTCCCGGGTCGAGCCAAGTTTAGTTATTGAGTCTTTCTGTGTAGTAAGCCTCAGTAACAGCCCGGAGTTGGGAAGTTGGCGGTGTTTCACCCCCGTGCCTCGGAGAGCACGTAAAGCCGTCGGTCCTGCGCCTTAACTCTCACTGGTCGTGTCGAGTGGTCGTCCCACCAGAATATCAGAGTGACAGGAATAGAGAGTGCTCCTGTGTCTGCGCGTACACTTGTGCACTATAAAATCTCCTGCGTAGTTGGCTAGTCTCAAGGAGATTGGCCGCCGTGGCCGGAATCGGTCGGGAGAACATCATAGATGATGTTAAAAATATTTACATATTAAAAATAAAATAAGACATGGAGTCAACAGTATCTTTAAATGATGCAACGTCAGCACATTACAGGTACATTCATATGCTTTTCATGAAATTAACATTAAAAAGAATTTAACAATGAATAATTTGGATCTATCCCATTCTTTTTTCAATTTACATAAAACTTGTTATTTGTAATATATATACTATACCTTCATATATTTCATATAATTCTAGTTTTCCATAATAATATACCCACTTTAGATATACTTAGAGCATGAACTCCGGATTTGATTAAAGTTGGAAATTCGTTTAGATGTAAAAAGTAGCATTATTCCTGAGCAAAATCGGATATAGAGGTATAGTGCTAGCTCAGACTTGACTAAGTGATGTTAGTTAAAATCTTTGATATATTCATGTTTCATTTTCAGCATGATTACCACTCGCTTTATGGTGAAGGAAAACAACGTTAGAACACCTGCATGTGCAATAGAACCTAATTATCTTAACAAATATGAAGTTTGCAAACATGTTGGCTAGCATGGTGGATTGTACTCAGATACCCCTCAAAATGACGGGATATCCAGAAGTGGGACGTTTCAAAGGGCTCAATTATTATAATAAGCTTCTGTTAAGTTGAAAATATCACAACCGTAACATTTTTAATTCGAGCCACCAATGCACGAGCAATGCGAGAGCACTAGGAGTCTAATAGAATTATCGCATATTTTGATACGGATATTATTTATGCCAGGAAAAGGAAAAGCCTAGTTAACTGCGGTTTGAAGTAAATATTTTCAATGATAAACGCTGAAGGCTATATTTCGTTAAAAGCCAATCTCACGATCTGGAGGAACTAAATACAATACACTGCTAGCATAATGTATATTGTATATGACTCTCTTTGACTTCAGATATTTTTGAATCTCAAAAACATACACAAAAAGGCCTAGAAATAAGTCGGGCTCTCGTCAGCTTTGAGAGATAACGACGACTAATTCAGATATCACCATTGTAAAGAATGTTCCCGACCGAGAAATTATTTCGTGCATTGTAGATTAATAAATTGAGTAGTTCAATGTTTATTCGGATTATACTGGCTTACCGTAAAATATAATTTTGAGAGAAAAATATATTTGAGCTTCAAACTTGTTTATGAAATTGTGAAATATTTGACTTTAGGCCAGAAGGTATTTAATTATTGTATATTAGACGGCAAAGTTTTAGAGGTAAACCAATACTTACAGTAAATTAAAACCAGATAGCTGAAAAATATAAATATATATTTGGGTATTATTTATGTTTACTTATAATGCTATGTAGCTTGTTTCTTTGAATGGATACAATATTATAGCTCAGAATGAAAAATGCAATAGATTATAAATATTTCATTTTAAGGCCAACATAACAAAAATCGTTCTTAGATAAATAACTCTAATAATTATTACAAATAACTTTTATAGAAAATATTGATACAGCGAAGTAATTTAGCCAATGATAACCCATTTATCGTTTTGATAATACAAGTCATACCAGATACCTTGCTGATAACTGCGGTATCAAGGAGAATCACACGGTATGAGTGGCTTAAACTTTAAATTGATATGGTGTTTATTTTAACGATCATAATATTGTTATTTAAATATTTGTCTTTTTACTTAACATTATCATGTTTATTTATGTATATATTTATTTTTACTTTTAAAATAAATTATTAACTTTGTTAGTATAATTGCATAAATAAATACAAATAAAATAACTAACCCATTCCTATTTAATAAAAATAAGAAATATAAATTATTTAGTAATAGGCATTAAAAATATTTGTCAGAAGTGGGATTCGAACCCACGCCCTCAGAGAGGACCAGAACAACTCGCACCTACTGTGTAGGCAAGGAAACCTTGAGTCTGGCGCCTTAGACCGCTCGGCCATCCTGACTGTGGCGATTCTGGCGAAATAATGTATCTAAATATTATAATTTAAATTTAGTAACTATGTATAGAGGTAAAGTTTTTATAATTTTATTTCTATGTAGTTACATAAGATACTTATCAGATTTTGTTATGCCAATATAACTATTAAACTTCATTTATTAAAATGTTTACATGGCGACTAATGAAAAATCGGTTAAGTTCGAATTGAATTTGCACATCTGTGTCTGTGTGATCTATAATTACGAACTTAAAAAAAATATTTCTTGGATTTTTATGTTTTTATTTTTATTTATTTTTATTATTTGTTGTTGTAGCAGCTATAGTACATACTCTGTGAAAATTTTAACTTTCTACCTATTACGGTTTACGAGATACAGCAGAGGCTTAGTTATAGGGTTATGTTAGCAACTTTCGGGTACGGAAGTCTAAAAATGCACATTAGTCTAATAAAGTTCAGGCAATCGATTAAAATTTATTTAGTAACATATAATATTCTCTCTAAAAAAATGAAAAGCAACAACTTAGTGTAAGTTCAAAAAAATATCGCGTCAAGATTACTTAATCTATTTCTTATTCAGATTATAAGAGAATGTAATTCTCAAATTCCTCAAACAATTTTTGAGGGATATTTGAAGTCATTTTCATAATATAAACAGGGGCGGTTCGTCGCAGCGCCGACGAAAGATATTTTGATTAAAACTTACGGAATACTCTTTTAGATTATGTGACACAAGTTATGAAAATATTCCTCCATGACTCGCCTTTAGACTTCGTTCAAAGTGTCAATTTTTATACTTTTACTCTGGAAAGGCTAACGTCTTTTTATTGCGTTAAGTTCCAAGAAAGAGTGTTGTAGTTGAACCGTAAAATAATAAAATATCCATAAATAATTATTAATATATAAAAAACTCACAATGAAATTCTGTTTGTACCTACAGTTCTTTAAAATTAATCTATTTACAGAATATGATCCATTTTTTATATTTATTATACTTCATTGAAGTAAAAGAAAGATTTCGATAGTTTGTATAGTAATAAAATTTTAGAAAGAGGCTTTTAGAGTCTCACCAACACCATATGGTGAGAAAAAAAATTCTTATGCGGCATTGTCTTTTATATAATATAATAATTAAGCCTTTTTACTTCCTTAATAAAATTCAATTTACAATGACAGTACGATTAAAGAGCATGCAATTAATGTATTAATAAAATAAAAATTCTCTTTAATGAGTTATACAAAAATTGTTAACTAAATTTACTTTAATTTAATTTAATAATTATATTTATTTTCTTTATTTATTAAGAAACTCTCCGTAGAGTAAAGGCCTCCTCCATTTTCCTCCACATAGTTCTGTCACTCGTTTTATCAGTCCAATCTTTTCCCGCTGCTTTCAAAATTTCATCGAGCCATCTCTCCGCCGATTTGCCTCTGGTTCACTTGCCTACAGGTCCCTTCCATGAAGTTATCTTTTTGGTCCACCTGTCTTCAATAATAATATTTAAATAATATACCTCATCCATAAACATAAACGTAGATAAACATACGGTAGGGTGATAAATGAATTTATTATGTAGGTAAACTCATAGCTCCACAGATCAGTAATATGTACATATTTGCCAAACATATAGTCTCATGCTGATAATATCATAACACAGAATTGTTGTCCCACTGGGCTTTGAAAATTAGATGAATAGAGTATTTACCTATGTTAGTTAGCCCGCATACTTGTGCACTATAATATCTGCTACGTACGTACCTCGCACAGGCTAGTCTCATTGAGATTTCCACGGCTGGAATCAGTCAAGGTCATTATTAAGTCAGGTGGAACAGTGATGAGACCAAATTATCGCTTTAGCTAACACGGTTTTCTACAAACGATACTGCTAATAGAAAATAGAGATGGAATGACTTGCTTATAAATAGTAACTTAACGTAGATATGATATCCTCATGATATATTTCTATAAAGTTATCTTAATAAGATTTCATTTTAGCAAAACGAATCATGGTATATTTAAATTATTTTTTTTATTTTCTCAGACTCAAATTTACGATTTAACAATATTGAATATGAAACATATTTTACAAATACTTTTTTAATCTTTATAACAGATGAAATTATTGAGTGTTAATTGTTTGTTTTAAATATTTTTATAATATGTAAAATAAATTTTGGAAGATATTTGCTTTGTAAAAGTACTAAACAAAAGTCTAGAAATAAATAGACATACTGATATGGTAAGTTAAATAGAACCTTACAAAAATAACTTAGTTAAGTTTTCGCGACTTACAGCAATTTTTTCATCGGGGCAGGAGCCGTGTTTCCCCGCGCACTGGCTCTTGGCTTCCAAGTAATAATCTTCTGCGTAACCCTTCAGAGTGTTTTGTCCACCCACGTGACCGCGACGTCTCCTTTAATCATCCCCGAGTGCTCGAGGTTGCCGGAGACACCGAATGACATGTACTGAGCAGGTTCATCTGCGATAAAATAATATTTTTATCTGTTACTTTAACATCACTTTTGTAAGTAAATGTCATCAATATCCTGCATTATGAATAATGTTCAGATAATACAATATTAAAAAAACCGGCAAAACTAACTAAGAAATTTTTTTTAGCTTTGTTTTAGTCAAAATCTGACTAAAATTATAATTGCGAAATTTGCGTACACATGTAAGTGGAAGGACGGATTTGGTTAATAATTACCATAGGTAGGTACTAATTAGGTACTAATAGATTATGACCTAGACTCCTTGGTAATTTGCTAATATTTGTATGAAATCTGTCCAGCTGTTTTATATAGATGCGCAAAAAACAATTAATAGACATACAAAAAAAAAAACAAGAATATGTAATGTTGTTTTACTATATTTATAATATGTTAGCTCCCTGGACATATAACAGATATGTAGATCAACTTTACGTGCTCTCTGAGACCCGCTAGTATACGTACCACTAACTCTTTAATTCCTTGTTGCTACTGAAAAAAATCTTGGCTGAAACCAATAGTCATTTCTACCTGGCCCGTAACATAACTAAAGAGATCAAGCTCTACAACCATATCAATTAGCGTAGAAGTTAACGAGACAGTTAAAAGCACAACTCTTTATAAAGATTAAATTAACTGTTTGCTTAACTTCTAACACATAAAATTATGCATAGTTTTGAGTGAAATGACAAAATAATTCTAAAAAAAATAGTCTGATAAACAAACATAACTTGATATTATAAGAATAAGCTGGTAATAATTTATAAATGAAATAATATAAAATAAATATCTTACGTCCTCAATTATACCAATAAAGTTTTGAATATTACATTACAACATATTATTACTTCAAAATTATGTAAATCTAAAATTTACATAATTTTGAGGTATTTTGAAGTATCAAATGTACCTGTGAAGTGTCATAATTTTTAATAATCACGTGATTTAAACATACAACCATGAACGAATTAACCACTGGACCAGACATATAAGCGGACGTACCTTTAACGGTCATGTCAGTAACCAGGGAATTTTAGCCTAGGTCGTTTGTTTTTTGTGTCAGTCTCAAGCACTTACTTGTCAACAAAACATCTCCCAAAAATGACTAAATGTTCTGTTAATTGGTGTAAAAACTATAACGGCGGAAGCAGCACTATTTCTTTTCACTTGTAAATACATTATTTTATTACATTTATTGTTATTTATCACAAAATTTAATTAAATGTAAAATAAAATGTCATATTATCCAACTATGTTAAATATAGTCGATATTTCTATGTATTGTTGACATCTGACAACCATCATAAGCGGGCTGGATTATACCATTCAGAACAAATGACAAAACTGTCGAGTGAGTCCATTTGACATCGACTAGTGCTTGACAATGTCGAAAAATATATCGATATTTGACGAAATACTTGAACGAATTGTGTTATTTGTACAGTACAATAACATAAAATACTTTTGTCACAGTATCCCACAATCTGATGACAATAAATTTATAAAAATATTTTCTAAATCAAATAAAAATATAAATGCAAAAATTATATTAGTATGTGTACTTAATTTTTTATTTTATACCACATTTATATGCTTTGTAATATTATTTCATTGTAATAATAATAAAGATCATTTTATTTCAACACATAAATTACACAAAATCAAACAATAATGTTTTAGCACTAAACTTCTGGGTTGGCGATTTGTAATAAAACACTTTACCACTTGCATTAATTATTTTACTTTCACGATCCAACACTCACTTTTTCACAATTTGCAATCACTTTTTCTTTTTCCTAATTTCACAAATGTTTATTAAGAACTGAGCAATATTAGGACAGTGTCACATTTTTATAACCACCCGAGACAATCAATTGCCAATTAAAATAGTTCAATAACAGAATCAACAAAATCACTTTATTTAATTAAATTAGCTTCATATTTTTTTTATCTTTACAAAATAATATTTATTATATATTAATGGAATATACAACCGATATTCATTTGTTTATTAACATTATTATAGGCCAACAGAATGTTGCCATCAATGCCATCGTATTTATATAAATCAAATTAAAAAGTAATTATTATTTGACACATTATTATTGCCTCTTTAATTCATTTATTTTAATTTATTATAATAAATACAGATATTTTAAATTAAAAGATGTAAAATATGATGACTATGCTAACCAATGTCTAAAATGTCATTCATTGGTTCATCGATATATGTATTTTATCGATTACGTTCAAGCACTAGAAATATTGTATTGTGTATCAGTGTTTATAATAATGTAATAAAATCTTTGTGTGCGTTATGCGTCACTTGGTTGAACTAGTTTTCATACATTTGTATTTTATGTCAGGTCCAGTCTCTAATTCGTCCATGCATACAACTTACTGTCTTAGAGTGGATTTACTTGTTTTATTATGCAACAGTGATTATTATTTTTGGACAACAAAAGAAAGAAAACAATACAAATAATAATTCAAATCTCAAGCCCATTACTTGCGCTTCATAAAAAGAATGAAAGATGAAAACCTTTAAAAAAATTATCAATTTAACTTTTGGCTTGATAGCGTCAGAGTTCGCGGACACCCTTTGACAGATAGCCTGATTTCATATCGGAACTTTGGTTATGAATCTCTTTGCAGGTGAAAATAGGACTTTCTAATTAAATATTTAATCCAACTTTGAATAATATACATACCTTTTTATTTTAAATTAAATAATTTTACATACTTCATGTATAATAAAAATTAACAAAAAACTATATTTTCCAATTCTTTCGTGGATGTATTTAGATTTTTGGTTCTCCACGTTTCGAATGCTTTTTACAACTTTTTGACGTTTTAAAATTTATATAAGTAATAGTAATAATTATAGACGGTGTCTACATACTATAAAAAATGTTACTACCTATATTATAATTTTTGACACGTCAAAATCTTTAGTCTCTCCTGTGGTCGTGATTGTTGTAAAGTATTCAAAACATCGGGAGTAAAAAAACCTTCCTAATTAGAGCCATGTAATCTCTTTGCTTCAAATTTCTCTGCCCTTAAAAAAAATATAATAACAGCTATATGCTTAAAACTTGCCAATGCCAATAATTTCAACGAACATGAATTGTTGAACACACCAATATTGATTTTAAAGCATGACAACATACGAAAAGTACACGTTTTCTAGTGAATCGTCCATTAGTGGCAATAAAAACTTTTACGGCATGCCGTTTTGCTATTTCATACACACGACTTACTTCTTGTAGTGCTATAAAATATTTATGATGGCTGTTCGAGGACGCGCTTGGTATTAATAATAAATTGTTTTTTATTTCCAGATTTCAGTGTATTATTGGAGCGTAAATTAGAACGTTCACTAATGTCTTAGTGGTAACTGTCTGTGTAGGTTTTGCAGGTTCGATTATCGAAATAATAATGAAAAATATCATCATAATTCATTATAAGTTCTGGTCTGATCCATACCTCGTATGGTACACCAATAAGGATAGCCTATATAACTCAGAGATAATGAAGCTTTCTTTTAGCTTAGCAGTTTTAAAGAAATCTCCTAAGAACAAGATTTACATCTTTATAATAATATACAGGTTTTATTTTGGTTTGATTTGAGTAGGTCTTTAACATTTCTGTAGTCCACTTTTATATTATTTATTTATTTTAATCTCTATTAATATCACATAATATTATATAAAAGTTGCTAAGGCTACTACACCATTGGAGCATATATCCATACAACCAAATATGTGGAGAGAAGAAAATTACTAAGTTTTGTAAGGTAATAATAATTTATTACTATTACTAGTGACTTGCCTTTGCTTCGCTCGGGTTCGTCTCTAGACATGTACCTTATGACGGAATACATAGACTATATAGTCCATCTATGTATATCTACAAACATAGGTATGATGAGTTTTCTATCCCTTACTTGAGAAATGATTCCACATACAAAGTTCCACCCCCCTTTTCACCCCCTTAAGGTATGATTTCATAAATACAAAAAAATGACATGCTAAATAAAAATATTAATAATTTTAAAATCAGAGTGATAATGAACTTGGCTAATTAATAAAGGTACATCAATATCGACAGAAGGCTAAGGTTGTATACATCTAAATTGACTTATAAATGTTAACTTAAGAAAATAGCTCAAGAGAAATTCTATTGACAAAATGATGCTTTTGAATACCCAGAAAAGACTCATTTCAACTAGTTCAGTGCAAAATAACCATTTTTATTTTTCATTTTCGAACTCCATTTCTCACGTTGAGAGCTTTCAACAAATAATAAAAGACTTGCAGTACATAAATCAACACTACATCTCAGCGGCTAATGGGTTCATAATCTTCTGTTCGAGTACATTTGCTTCTAACAAACTATAAAAAGAAACAAGTTACTGGTTTATAACTTATAATGCGATCAAGCTTTTTAAATACATTAACTCACTAGCGTCTTATTCTAGCTTCGGGGGCGTCCGTCAGAGCTTTTTGTACTTATTTTATACAAGCAGCGTTACCATTGTGCAAATTTTATTACCTACTAACTAGCAGAAATCGCGGCTTCGCTTGCGCTAAAACTACAAAAAAATCTCTAAAAAGGTATGTTTCATACAAACTCTCATCCCCTATTTTACTCCCTTATGGGGTGAATTTCGAAAAATGCTAATACACATATTTATTTAATTGTATTGAAGAGCGTTAATACCAAGTTTCAAGTAGTTCTGATCATAAATATTTTTTGAGTTGTATTATAACGTGTTTTCCCGTTGGAATGATATAATCAAAAAGTAGCCTATATAACTCTCCAGCCCTCTAACTACCTCCACACAAAAAATTACGCCAATCCGTCACTTTGTTTTGACGTGACAGAAGGACAAACAAACAAACAAACAAACAAACAAACAATCAAACAAACAAACAAACAAACAAACAAACAAACAAACAAACAAACAAACAAATAAACAAACAAACAAACACACTTTCACGTTTATAATATGAGTACATGGATATATGGATTGTTAACTAAACATGTTACTCCAGATCATAGTCTATCTGTGTACTTGATATCATGTGAAGGATTAAATTTCGCATTAATATATAATGTTAGTGAGATTAGTCATGTTGAGGGAAGGTCATAGAAAGATAATATAAAAATTATAGAAATAAAAAACCCAACTGCATAATAGCTGACTAAAAAGATGAAAACAAGTTAACGATGGAATAAAGTATTATGTAGTCACAACATATTAGCCTCATCTTGCTACCCTTGCGTCGTGCAGTCGCGTAATAATAATTATTCTTAGGTATACGAACCCAGTTTAAATAAAGCTTTGAATAAATTGAAATCGATGCATGCCCTGAATCTGATATTAAAGAGGAAGAGCGCGTAGCGTTGTCAGTATACTAAATACTAATATTAAATAAAAAATTTGTAAGTACATATTATATTCAATCTTATTTATTTTATTCTGGTCTAACTGCATCGGTGGTGTAGTGGCTAACATGGACGGCTGCACACCAGGAGGTCCTGGGTTCGAGTCCCGGGTCGGGCCAAGTTTAGTTATTGAATCTTTCTGTATAGTAAGCTTCAATAATAGCCCGGAGTTGGGAAGTTGGCGGTGTCTCACCCCAGTGCCTCGGAGAACACATAAAGCTGTCGGTCCTGCGCCTTAACTCTCACTGGCCGTATCGAGTGGTCGTCCCACCAGAGTATGAGAGTAACAGGAATAGAGAGACGCCCCGACAGCTGTCCTACCTAGGCAGACCTTCCATCCTATTCTTATTCAACACATTATATGTACCTGTATATAAAAAAACTAACGGTTTCCAAATTATTTATTGATTATACTAAAGTTCGTAAATAGCTACTAAACAAAAAAATAAATAAAATCGGTTGATAAACAGAGGATAAAAGGTAGGTACTGACTGCTTTTTCTTTGTCCATTTATATATACAAGATAAATGTAAAGATAGTTTACAAGGAATATGATTAATTTAATTACAATTACTTACTGTAAATCTTGTTATTTTACCATTTGTGTGAACTAAGTAATTATAACTATGCAGTGAGGATCTCAAACTTTCCATTCCAGACCGTTTTCCTTTAATTTTCCCAGTCGAACCCATAGATCCTTTCTAAATTAACTATCAAATTCCTTATCTTTTTGTTTAGAAATATTATTTTGTTTAATTAAAATATTATTTTTCTAATTATTAATTAAAGTTGTAGTTTTCTAAGTATTTTTCTAGAGTTCAAAAAAATTTAATGAGTTGTCCAAATAACTCTGTTACTACTTTTAACTTACCATCCTTTCATCTTACTAATATTATAAACGAAAAGTTTAGGTGTTTGGATGTTTGTTACTCAATCACGCCAAAATAGCTGAGCTGATCTTGATGAAATTTGGCACAGAGATAGATTATAGTCTGAAATAGTACATAAGCCATTTTTATCCAGGAAAAATGTACGGTTCTTTAGATAAAGGATAGATTTGTTTTTGTTTTTCTAGATGCAAAACCGAGCGAAGCGAGTGTGAGCCGCTAGTTTATAATATGTGAAAAACATAAAATTAGTTGATCTATAACATGACAATGTTCCAATCGAACATTAACTAGTACGTACTATAATGCAAAAAGTAAGAACTATAATTTAGTAAAATTGGGCCGTCACAAATTTCAAGGAACGACATTTATAACCATGACAAAACAATAATAAATCTGTACATGACGTGAAACATTTAGAGAGAATGAAACAAATAGAGAAAGGAGAGATATGTATGTATATAAAGAGATCATATCGCTTGATCCTCCTTTCTCTTTAACTAATCCGCATGGTTGAAGAAGTAAGCGTATACGTGTACATATACATATACACATAGTAGTACAAGTGCGGGTTCGCGGACTTCACTTTTCATTTGAGGATATGCCAAGTTCAATCAGATATGCAAGTTTCCTTGCACTGTTCGCACTGTTTCCTGACAACCGTAAGGCAAATGGTAATCATATTATGGAAAATGATTCGCACGTGAGACACACGTTTTTATAAAATTATGTGTTAGAATAGTCATCATATGTTCACGTCTGTTACTTTAAAATATCTGTATGTATTATAATGTATTAAAATAAATGAATTAAAGAGGCAATAATAATGTGTTAAATAATAATTATTTATTAATTTGATTTATATAAATACGATGGCATTGATGGTAACACTTTTTTTTATTATTAAAAATGTATGTGACATAACTGTCATATTGACAGGGTGTGAGAGTGCGAGTAACGGTCCGGTGTGTTATTTCATTATTGTAAATTTAAATTATTTAAATACATTAATAAACGAATGCGATAATTGGGCATTTCATTTAAAGTGCTATGCCAATATATGTCAAAAACTTCTATTTTAATTGTAAATAATGATATTTAGCTCTTTTTCTTAAAAATATAAAATAATAAACCTAAGTTAGCAAGCACAAACTCAATTTGCCACTAATTAGGTCAACGGAGAAGGGTTCACGGTTAAGGTACTTAAGACGACTTCAATCATTTAACTTAATTGACAAACATCAAGAGAAAACAAAAATGCAAAGTTGGTTATTTAACGTCTCGCTTATAATTAAGCTTTTAGTTATTTAATATTTTACGACGCGACGCTTTCGTTGGTAAATTAAAGCAGAAGTAAAGGGTATATAATAAATAGCATTATATTATATCTATACATATAATAAAATTCTGTGACGAATTTATACATTAAATATTTTTTTGGAAAATCTTATTGAAATAGTCATTATTATCGATACAAAGACCGAATCTATAGTTATTTAGATTTTTTGTCTGTTTGTCTATCTGTCTGGGAACGCGAGAAAACCACTGGATAGATTTTGATTAAATTTGATATGATGATAGCTTCATTCAGTAAACATTTAGAATACTCTTAATTGCGGGAAAATATCTCATTCCTGAGAAATCTATACTAACCGTTAAAACGTATCTACGTAGAGATGAACCCGAGCGGAGCGAGGGTGAGCCTACCGACTCACCCGTAATGTAATACGTATAAATATATTATAGAGAACTATGTACGTGACTTTTTATGTAATTCAAATTAAATAGGGTAATGCATCAATGTGATTATTTTTTGCAGTTTATAAATAGAAAAAATTTAAAATATATTTACAAGTAGCATGTAGCTCAGGCAGGCAAAACTGTGCGAACATAGCTTAGCGTGTATATAAGCCTCCTTAAGACAACTTTCACAATTTAGCATAGTAATATAAGCGAGTACTGATAAGTATATATGTTATATAATATAATCTAAGTAATTGTAGATATTTACGACACTCACATAGCGTACTGCTACGGCTTAATGTTTGTGATACGTGGACAATTTAACACGATTGCCTTGGTATGTTCCACTTCTGACTAAATATATTTGATTGATAGTAAAAAAAATATTTACGTTAAAAAAAAGTTAAAACAATCATATTTTTTTCTTTATAATTAACGATAATTTGTTAGAATAATGCAAGACTTGGCATAAATCGATTCTGTCTACCTTAGATTAATTAAAATAGCCTAAAAATGGAAATTATCATAAAAAGTAAAACACCTATATTATGTATTAAAAAATATTATACACTACAAATAATTCTATGACAAAAAATATCATACAGTTTCAGTGTGCTTATATCGTATTTTCTCTAATGGCATATTCATATTCATGGGGAAACCGGTACTAGAATATTTATCTTATGTGATATGATACTAAAACCTCTATAATTAAATAGATATCTAATTTAAGTTGAGAATAAACTATTCTTCTAATCAATAGCAAATGCTAGCTCAACTATAATTGCATTCTGCATACACTACCAAAATTTTTCTACATTAAGAAGTATTGTTATTATATTTTTTAAATAATAATTATTAGGTGCAAGTGGAAGCCACTCACGTAGCAGGCAGGCAGGTCGACCGAGATAAGGCGTCTCTATATAACTCATCGGGCCCATATTTCGGCTCTCAGATTGTATACGATTTATGATTCACACGTTTGCCGCAAGACGTGTTTGGCGATCTCTGGCACTTTTATCGCGTCATGTAATATTTGTTAACAAATTAGAATAAACGTAAGCATTTAGTTAATATTATATATATTATACGATGTTTGTTGGTTACTTTATAATGTATATATATGGTATAAGTTTTTGTATAAATAAATAGTTTAATATGGAGAGCGAATTGAGCATCCTCTGGACAGTTTGAGTTACCATAGTTCAAATTAAATGAATTTAAGTATATTCAAAAAATGTCATGACTTGAAGGTAATAGCGAAACATTATTGTATTTAAAGAAGCATTGCAATAAATAAAAAAATATTTACTATAATATAAATAGGATAAAATAAGCACCAATTCAATAGTTATTTATATACGTGGTTCACGTAGAGACTATATTTCTCTTATATTTATTACCAACTAAGTCTAAATGACATCTTAGATGAGAAACTCTTAAGATAAATTGTAGTCATTATTTAACGTTGAAAAATTCATTTAGACATACCTGCATACATACAGGTGAAAGGTAAGGTAAGGCATTAAGGTAAGGCTACCCACTAAAACCCAACGGAACCTCTTCCGTCTTAATGGGGCATCTCAGATTTTTTTACGTACTCAACCACGACACAACGACGGCAAGTCTGCGAAACAGATCACAACAACCATAAGGTTGCTCCAACAGTCCACCCTACTATCAGAGAAGTATCAGGAGTAATCCGCATGGCACATCACTCACCGAGATGGGCCGCCTCTTATTATAAATTATATTTCTTTTCGCCAACTAAAAAGACATCTGAATATAGAAACTTTCATAAAAGAACACCTTTTTTTATTAAAGAAATTCTAGCCAAATAAAGTTTTCGATTTTGATCGATACACAGTAATTTACAAAATTAATAAAGACTTAAAAACCACTTTCATAAGAATACTGCTAGTATTGTACTAAACAAAATATCAAGTAATTAAAGTAATTTTAATTGGGTAAATAGAAATTATTGCTCTTCCACTTAGTATTAGTAGAAGATTCGTCCTCCTAAATTTATGAAGTTCTCTAAGTCTGTAAGTTCCTTAAGTATTTGTGTAACTTTCGTTAAATGTTACCTAAAATATCTTAGAAATTCCCTCAATTGTAGAAATCTTCGGTGAAAATATACTATATATAGATTACGACTAGAATAGATTACTATACCTAACATCAATCGGTTCGCGAATAGTTTATAAGCCTAATTTCACACAAGAACTTTAAATAGCAGGTTTATTTATATTTTTTGTCTGAATAAATTTTGCCCCTATTGTATTACAAAACCGCAAGGATCAATAAATATTTTCAATTCGCTCAGAGGTATAGCATCATTAACTTATGAAATCCGAGCCATGACATACTATACCTAATGTCCACCCAAGACTCGAATCTTTGATCATACATGCTAGCCATTAGACCAACCGCCAATCAATAAAATAAAGCTAACTTATATTGTATTACAAAGTAACTATCAGATACGATAGTTTTTAATAATTATGAATAATGTATATAGAAATATACGATTATAATATTAATATAATATTTAAAATATATGTATTTTAATTCTCTTTGCGAGAGAGAGAAAATTATTTGAAAACGTGTTTCAAGGCAATATGAACGTTTTAATTTTTTATCACTGCTTCATTAAAACACATAGGTACTTTAAATTAATTATTTGAATGTATTGGAATTCATTGTAAAGGAGAACAGCTGGAACATAATTTACTTATTTTCAATTAATTTAAATACTAATTGGCGAGTATCTCGCTTTACTTCAGTTAAATCAACACACTGACGGTTTTTGGCACAACCATTTGCAGAAACATAATTAAAATAGTTAAGCACTTTTTACTAGCTTTAGTCCATAGTTTCACTCACGTAGTTTATTTATTAACCGACTTCAAAAAAGGAGGAGGTTCTCAATTCGTGTATGTTCAACGATTACTCGAAGACGTCTGAACCTATTTGGAAATATATTTTTTTGTTTCAAAGGGTATATATACTTCCTAGTTGATCCCATATAAACTTTATCGAAATCAGTCGAGCCGTTTCTTCGTACAAATTACCTGCTTATTACGTCTAGACTAAAAATGAAAAAAAAACTTTTTATTTTCGAAGTCAGTGCCAGCCGGGCAGAGCCTAAGGCAATGCTAGTATATAATATGTACTATAATATTATAAAGAGAAAAGGTTTGTTTGTTTTTTTTTGTTTGTTTGTACCGAATAGGTTCCGAAACTACTGAACCGATTTAGATGAAATTTGGTAAGATGGTAGTTTGAGACCCTGGGAAATCATCCCTTAAAAGGGTGAAAATGAGAATGAATGTTTGTATGGGGAAGCAGCTTTTATCTTAATAATTTTTAAAAAAAATCCAAAGTAAAAGATAACTAACATTTTTTTACCATTAGTAAAGTGAAAATTCGAATGTTACACAACGAAAATCCATCCATTTTTACACAAAGTGATAGCTCGCGACTCGCGGTGTTGACAGAACTGCGGGCTACGAGCAAAATTTCAAACTGGTTGGATCGCTGTTTACGCGGCAGTTTCGAAGTTCCCGTATCTACCGACACATGAACGAAAAACATAACGTAACGGTAAGCCATAAAGCTTATTTACTCATTCAATTTAGATTTTAGCATTATCAGGAATATTAAGATTGTATGTAAGAAGATTTTTTTTTTATTTAAGGATTTACTGGTCTGATATTCAATTCACACAATTATTTCAATATTAAAATTTCTTTTATTGAAATTCGTCAAGCTATTTCAAAATAATAAACTATGAAGCAGACATCAGACTACTATTATAATTGCTTTATTTTTGAAAATTACTATTATAAATGTTTTGAATGTTTTTGGAGAAAGTGATTCTTTGTCAATATATAATTATGTATTTAAATTTTGTATTTTAAATAAAACTATCTTTTCGGATTATTTCGCGAATTTATTTTGATTTTTGGTTCCCGACGTCTCGAATGCTTTACAGCAATCATGGTCACGGGAGATACTAAGGTTATAGACGTCTCAAACACGTATACTCGTTACAGACAATGCCTACCCACTATTTTACAAAAATGATTTGAAAAATTCAAAAATGGCAATAAAGTACCTTACAATATTTGTTGATTTTAACTTCTAAACATTTTGATTTTTTTAATAAATATTATAATTAAATATAGCAATAATATTATTTATTTAATTTTTGCTGTTATTATTATAAATATTACAAGTTTTAAAAACTTTATTAATTCCTAATATTATTTAGTGTTGCTATTATTACATTATGTATAACCATAAAGAATATTAAAAATTGAAAATATTAATTATTTATGTAAGCAATATTATTGTTTTATATATGATTTAAAAGAAGTTAAAATATTAATTTAAATTGCTATTATTAAAGTTAAAATATTAAGCAACACTATTGCTACCTTTATAGACAAAAAATTTGAATCAGAATTACTGTTATTATTGCGATCCACACAGTATGAACTAACTACATCTAATGGTTTGTTACATTTGTTTTTGTTGTTAGATTTTATTATGTTTATTACAAGATCCCAAGATGATGGTAGTACCCAGCCATCTTCCCTATTGAAGTTTGGACATTTTTTTAATTTCAATAGCGTCGAATATTCGCGTGAATCTAAAAAAGTATTATATAATATACTAAATAACTAACTAATATAATAATTAATATGTAAAATCTAATTCAGTTCATTTGGCAGATTCATTTTCAATGTACCCAGAGGTCGTGGCAGAGACCAGGTCTGTGGATTTTTTTAAATCATAAATCAGTTCAATTTATATTAAGTAAATCATGAAACGTTCAATTACATCAAATAATTAATTTATCTTATTACTAGCAGACCCGACAGACGTTGTCCTGTCTACAATGATAACAAAACTTTTTTTTAATTTGATCGCAGCGCTAACTGTCGGGACAGACTAAAATTAAAATTCGAATATTATTTAAAATTTGACACTGCGATGGTAGCGCCGTCTGTCGGATCCAATGTAAAATATTCCAAAATCAATAACTACTAATAAATTAAAAATTAATTAAAAAAACATTGTCCAGCGGACAAAATTGTGAATCTAAACATTTCCCAGATCCCCTTGAACACACACAAAAAATTTCATCAAAATCGGTCCAGTCGTTTGAGAGAAGTTCAGTGACATACACACTCACAGAAGAATTATATATATAAAGATTACCCGAACTAAGTAAAGATCTGTGCTTCATGTTAAAGTTTTACCATGCATTTTTACTGAGACAAAAGTTTATAACAATATATTATAAGGTCTACTTCTAAATGATCTCTTATTAAAGTAATAAATTTCAGAAAAATCAATAAATAAAACTTTTGTACAGAAACGTTTACAATGTGTTAGTCCAATATTTTACAATATTGTGCTGAAATGAGAAACAGGTTTTTAACGTGGTTAATAATACTAAAGTAACTCATAAAGTAATACATTATGCGGAGCGCTTAGTGCATTCTACAGAGTAATTTCCTTTCTTATTATAACTTAGAAACCATATTTTCATAATAATCGTTCATTTATGGTCTGAGGCAACTTGTGGGTGAAGAATTGCTGCAAATTTTACTACAATATTAGCTAGTTTTTTCTTACTACCAGTTACTTTTTTTTTTGAACTCTCTTTTTTCTCTGTTCTAGGCGAAAAGAGATTGGAGTAGAATGTATAAAATATATTTTTTATGATTTCTTTTGACGAAGCTTTTCAGGAGCATCTATATGACGGTCTATTGGTCTGTGAAATCCAAATTTATCCGAAATTATTGAATAGGAAACGTATAAGTAACGCAAGAGTAAGCCCGTAGTATCAAAAAATATATTCCTTTGCAATTGGAATTTTTGAAGTTATACTTCTTTTGGCACCTTTGAAAAAAATTATGACAGTAAAATGTTTACGATGCGCGCGCACACCGACAGTCAAAAAGCAACATGATGAAGTTAGCTGAAAGCAACATGAAGAAGCATTCCTTTTACAAATAGAGAATTGTGACAGACGAGATGAAGTATTTAGCTATTTTTGTTCTGTAACGCCAAAAACAAGGAGGGACGTCAGGCAGGCGGCCGGTCGTAAAACTTTTGCCAAATCCTTTCAGCAGTACAGAAGATGTACTGTGCCGACCCCAAGTGATTGGGAAATGGGTAGGGAGAAGAAGTTCTGTTACAGCAAAAAAGTATAACTTCTTACGTGCGTACGCACATAAGTACAACACACATGTTCTTTTTTGTTAATATTTATAATTTTAACGAATAAATAGGTTTTATAGGAAAATAGTTTAGATGTACATTGTTAAATTCTTTTACATTTTTTATTGTCACCAACGAATACAGAAAATGGTTCAAAAAAATAGAGTACATTTCCATATACATATTATATGAAACAAATAAATCAGCAAGTATACAAATAAATCTTAGATATAACAAAGTACCGCCACCGCCCCTGTCCGGGCAGGGTTGCTACAAATTGCATTCATTTACATCACTATGCCGTGCAGCGGAACACTTAACGAGCGGTATCTTCGCACCGCATCGAGGCCGCGCCACACGCCGCGCTTTAACGCTAATCGGTTTATGGCTGACTAATATAGTTAAATTAACTTTCTTTCATGCCTTTTATCTTTTAACACACGTATGACTTTTAAAAGTTTCGGACAGTAAATTAAGAAAATTTATTAATAAAAATTTTAGAGGCTAATTTTAACCGCCTTTTTTTATTTTAAAACTTTTTTAATTTTAGCGAGTATGTGTTGAGTAAGTTTAAAACATGGAGGTGGAACATGAGACCGATCTACCCGCCTGTCTCATAAATCTGCAGAATTTTATAGCTCATTTTCAAACTACCAGTCGCAGTGGCGTCAGTAAGCAGTATCTGTGAAGTAAGCTGTCTGTGGGTATAAGTTGTAAAAAAAATATTAAAAAAATGAGTTTGGTAAAATAGCCTGGTGGTTTCAGCACGTATTTTCTACTGGGACATATTTATCTTATGCGATCGATGCGGTTCTCTAAAGTTCATGCTGATAACTAACTTTGAGTGATTGAAGGATATAACTATGGAGCTTTGGTTAAAATAACTTCTTGGCCCCCGTAATAAAAAAGACACTCGTATTTTACTAAAGCCAATTGATATACAAATTATTTTATATATCAATGAAAACCGTTAATAGATAAATAATAACTTATCTCTATAAGACATTACTTCCAGTAACCCTTTCCGAGTGAATAAATGAAGGAACATAGTGTGGAAAAAATGAAAAATTGCATGGGAAAATAACAAATCGTCCACATTTACTCGGCAATTTGTATACCGGAAGACGTTCCCAGAGCACCCATGTTCACAGTACATCGGAAGGCGCGTCTTGCCACGCACCGCTTATAAATTCAGTCTAATCGCTTTATTGCGAGCTGATGCAGCTAAACGTCCTTCCTCCTATTATCTAATAAAACGTGCTTGAAAATTGCTTCTAGGTAGTAGTAAATGAGTGTTAGGTAACGAGTAACGTTAGAGGTTAGTGCTACTAGTTAGTTTTAATTGTATTAAGGTACTCGGTTAACCAGCTTGGAGTTCAATCTTATTTGAGTTACTTTATTTTGCTTCTTTTTAAATACTAGCGAATTACACTCGCTTCACTCGGGTGCGTTCGTAGGTAGGTACGCCCATTTTGTTCAAAATGTCATGGATTTTTTTATGCACTCAACCCTGATGCCTTTTCTAAAATAAAAGTGACCTAAGTTACTTCTTGTAACATCAGCTATCTGCCAGTGAAAGCCCCGTCGAAATCATTCCAGCCGTTTTAAAGATTAGCCAGAATAAACAGACAGATAGACGGACAGACAAAAATATTAAAAATTGTTTTTTTCTTATAAATAAATAAGTATATTGATCGAGTAGACATATAGTTCGATACTTAATAACCATACCGTGTCTGCTTATACCATATGCATTCCTCCACTACTTCGATTTAGACGAAACTTTAATGAGTTGTTGTGTACGTGTCTAAAAGTTTTCTTATATAGTCGTGATATTTCTTATATATTGTGAGTTGTACCGGATAATTTGAGATTTATAAGTCTGATAATACTATGAATATATTACATACACATGTACAGTCTATCTATGTTATTATACATATGTTAGCGTAAACCTAAGGCTAATAATATGATGCAATATTGAATTATTGTTCTACAATTGTATTCCAATACCAGGTGTTATATTCTGTTTATTGATTTCATCTATTTACATGCAAAATTAATACGTATAATCTGCACTGATGTGTGCAATTCTATCCGAGTTAGCAATCACGTGATCGGTGGCTATAAAGACAATTTGATATGCGTAGAAAGGATTTGTTGCAACAAAATGGCATAAGACCTACATATGTCCTTAATAAATCTATAATTTATAATTTGGAGTAAATACTATAAATACATCCGCATAATCCGATAAATTATATGACAATTATTGACATACAATATACATATATTTAACTAACTTGATTTTTTTCTTTGAACCGAATCAGTGAAAAAAAACGACATATTAAAACTCTTTAAGTGTTTCGCCACAAGAATTTGACGTTCAATAAACGTATCCAATTTTTTTTTCTTAAAATTTGGCATTTGCTCAACAATTGCATATTTAACTCAGATTTAAGTCATAAACAAACTTAAAAAAAAACGGGCCAAGTGCGAGTCGGACTCGCGCACGAAAGGTTCCGTACCATTATCTATAAAAACGGCAAATAAATCACGTCTGTTGTATGGGAGCCCCCTTGAATATTTATTTTAGTCTGTTATTTTAGTAGGTGTTTGTTATTATAGCGGCAACAGAAATACATCATCTGTGAAAATGTCA
Source organism: Brenthis daphne (assembly GCA_947093115.1). Classification (NCBI taxonomy): domain Eukaryota; kingdom Metazoa; phylum Arthropoda; class Insecta; order Lepidoptera; family Nymphalidae; genus Brenthis; species Brenthis daphne. The sequence goes on along the minus strand of OX352481.1, from coordinate 6,687,870 downwards.
ACTGTCTATCACGATTCATGAGATACCGCCTGGTGATAGACGGACAGACAGACGGACGGACAACGGAGTCTTAGTAATAGGGTCCCGTTATACTCTTTGGGTATGAACCCTAAAAAAAGCTCAAACATTAACAAAATTATTCTTTTAGTCCACCAATTTTGCAAAAGAAGAAGCTAGGATTGAGGCTAGTAACTTAATATTTCAACAAGCACTAAAATTTTGATCTTATATGGTAGGCAGAGATAATTTAGTAAAACATCACTTGATTTTAAGCCTTCTGCCTATATTCTTATGGTACTTTAAGACTTGCTGTGAGGCAGAATCTGCTCCAACTTGTATGTTAGAGAAGACTTTATATTCTCGATTTTTTATTCCTAAAATGATTGTTTACTCTAAATCTAATACTTTTAGCATTATATCTGTGTGTTTAATATGTGGTCATTAACACAATCAACGGCGTGTAGCGGCTATCTGTACTAAATGAGGAGCAATTAACCTACCTGGTTCACCTGATCTAATGTGTTGATACTGCTTTGGACGCAGCTTAGTTACAGCTTTGATTGCTTTGATTGCAACATCTAAATATTGTACATGTTCTAAACTTCTAATTTAGAGATTTTCAGGTTTTAATCCTATGATATAAAATATTTACAATATTTGTTCTGGCTTAATCGAATTTTGATTTTTTAGGATTACGTACGCAAGCCTACATTGTTCGAACGCTTGCCTCTAAAGAAATGTAATAATATGTTCTAAGCCATAATCATAATAGGTAGCAGCTTTACATTTTTCCTAATACCTCTTATTAGAGTGGATTTCCTAACAAATAAAATAAAAAATAAATATGTTATTTTGAGATACAGGATACCTGTTCCATTATTAAGGAAATGCTTTAAAGTCTTCTGTTTTTAGTATTTTCATATAAAGCAAGAGATGACTATTGCCCAAAAAGATAAATAATTCACTTTTGTGTGTTAATTTTTACCCAAATAATAAAGTTTATTTTTGTAAATGAGTTAGGTAAATAGATCGAATAAAAAGAGTATAAAATGAAAAATCACCAAACAAATGGGAAGTAATAAACCTTTAGTGCTCAATTTCCTCAAAATAAAGACCAAACGTTTTTAGAAGGCAACATTCGGCAATGAAACTTAATGTGTCTGTGAGGACCTCGTAAATATCTAGGATGCTCTAGCAATATCGAATAGAAATATAAGATGGAAATTGAGCATGACCCAGATTTTTTAGATTTAGGTAAAAATAATATCTAGAAAGTATCTTATGATAATGAAATGTGATAAAAATATTGATGTTCTTGAATATATTGCATATAATTTAACCAAATTTTGTATTATTTATTTTATTTTGGGTTATTTATTACATTATAAATTAAATGGAAACGGATAATCTATACATATAATAAAATTGTAACTAAGCCGAATCTGTACATTAAATATGTTTTGGAAAATCTTATTGAAATAGACTTTATTATCGGTACAGAGGCTGAATCTATAGTTCTTAGAATTTTATCAGTCTGTCTGTCTGTCTGTATGTCTGTCTGTCTGTTACCGCATCACGAAAAAACCACTGGAGGGTTGGAGTCACTAGTGTCAATATATTCTTTCATGTCCTTTATTACATTTTTAACAACTTATTGCTGTAATTGTTGTTTGAAAAAGTGTATTTAAAAAGTAAATATATTATGAATTTTATTCTGTTCCTAGTTTACTTATACGAAACGTATAAGTAATTGTAATCAGAATGATAAAACATTACTTGAGTTGATATCACCAATTTTGTCTGATGATAGACCCAGAGCACATCATTTCCAATATGATTACCTCTTGTCTTAAGCGCATATCTGATAAAAACGAGTAAGTTTTCGAGATGGACTATGACCGGATCCCCCTCAAATGAAGGGATGCCCGTGCCGAGCAGTGGGACGTTAAAAAAGGGCTGAATAAGCTTATTGAAACATCCTGTTACTTAAATTCGTACATAAATATCCATTTACCTCTTACAATAAAATTAAATTGAAATGGAAACAGTAAAATATTTCTAAAAGTCAATTTTAATGCTATCGAATATAGAGTGTTAAAAATTATCATAACCCTTACGCAATATCCTAAAAAGTTGTTAAATAATTTTTTCACCTTCAAATATCCTAATAGCTTCTATTATAAGGGAATAAAGTTTATTTTGAACCATCAGATCGTAATTCAGTTGCTCATATATCGGTTCTGAGAGGATCGGTCGACTGAGTAATGTTTTATTCATAAGGCGAATTGGTGTTTGTCTAAATTTGACGTACTATAGCTCAAGCTGGATTGAAATCGTGCCAGAAAAGTTGCTTGCTCTTAGTTGGCTACACGTTATGCGTATCTGTTATGCTCGCCGTTTATTTTGATAGCGCTACGCCTAAAACATGGCTATGAATATAATGTCAGCAGCCGAAACGGCAGTGGACTTTATTTATTCCATGTAAAGATAGCCTTATTGTTATGTAATAAAAATATAAATCGCTATTGCATTGAAACGCAAAAAATGCCACAGCCTTTTTTATTTAAAACAACTGTGAATCGGAATCTATCGATAATTTAAGCAACGCCAAAGAAAACATCACGTACGATAAAAAATTGGCAACGTTCTACGTAAATAAGTATTCAAACAGCTAAAACAAATACGGATCAAAGTTCACGAGTTAAACTTACGTCACGATCGGTCCCATATCGAAAGACAGACTTGTTTTTGTACCATTTCCATAGCACCATCAAATGGAACAGTGTAAGTTATTCCGATCGGGCCTTCAGATGAGATTGACGCGCATCTCTTTATTTATCACCCCCGCGAACATTTGCGGCTTTATTGCTTCTACTGCGAGGAAAGTGAATTTTGATGCGGCATTTTTATGTGTTTTAGAGAAACGTTTACAGGATCCCTTTGTTTTCCGTTCTTTGTCTCCCAACTGATATTGCCTATTCCGTTTTTGCTTACACTAACGTAGTAAAATCAACCACTATTTTATTGAAGTTGTGTGCAATGGCAAGGAACGATAACCATTCTGTTCGTGATAGTGTCGGTTTATGAAAAAAAGCTATTTAATATTTTTACGAGGTTAACACTGCGAAACTATAATTGTTAACTCACAAGTAAAACATATTGCTTCTCTGTAGGATATTGTTAGATATGTTGAAAAAATGTTATTAATGTTATAAAACAGCCCGAACGCCCATTGCTTGTTCAGTCTTTCCTCAATACGAGAGGGGTCAGGTTATAGTCCAACACACTGGCCAAATGTGTGAGCGGAATTAACACGTCTTTCGAAATATGTTTGGTTTAGTTTTGTTAAAAATAAAACGCAATTGAAAATATCAAAGGTGTGAGACTCAGGATTTGAATTTACCTTACTTTCTTTTCCGAACGAGTTTGCTACCATTGGGCTTCGTTATTATGAATGTGAAACTGTTTATTTTTGTATTTCTTTAGAAAACAACAGAGCAATGTGTTATTTTAGTACTAGTATATCAAATTATTTCAATCGAATATTGATTGATTGATTGATTTTTGCAAATGTAACTTATAAATTACCCTATCACTCACCAAGATCACTAGCTATAAAAATACCTAAATTTATTAGAATATGAAAAGTGGATAAACTTGAAAATCTTTTTCTGTAGTAAATATAAAAATCCAGCGAAAATAGAGTATATTCTAAAGCGTTTAATAAATATTAAATGAAATCTTTTAGACAAAGGCATTCGGTAATTCAGAGATTGTAAGTGTCAGTAAGTGGGTCAAGTTTCAAAGGCCTAGTCTTCAGGGATCATGCCGTATTCGAATGCAAGACTATTTGTCTTCATTGTGGAGCTGACGTTATTTGAGTCATTTTTGTGACGGTTTGGGACTACTTTTCGTAGATCCTGTCTAGATTACTTGGTAATATAGGAATAGTGTTGCTGTAAACTGGTTGAAATGTTTAAAAATAACTAATATATAACCTAAATACAAGTGCAATTGATAAATCTGATTAATTATCTGTAAAAATTCACTCTAAAAATATCTTTACCCATCATTCGATTACTATAAGATATTATGCCGTTTCTATTATATTTTTTATATTTCATCAAAAACTTATCATTTTATCTACAATTTTATGATATAGTTCTGCCGGTCACTAGTTTAAAATACAATAGTTTACAATTTTACTAGATTATACACAAACATTTACCAAACAAAAAGGTCAAAATTCCACAATCGATTTCAGCTTGCAGCAAATTCTCGAGAAATATTAACGAATTAGAGATTCAATGATTCAATCGGACCCACTCAGTCGGACAGTTGGCGATGTTTTCGAGTCCTAGAAAGTTATTTAATTTTGCGATAAACGAATGCTTTCAAGCAATTGCCCAATCACCGTTCAACTGTGCTCCTAGAATACTTATTTTGTACCAGTCCTTTCATCAACTTTATCTGAATGGAACACAATCTTCCCAATGTAATAAAGTTAGAAATTTACATAACGATTTCATTAGACTCGATTTCAAATTTTTACACATCTTTCAGTATATTTTAAATTAATTTGATTTTATAGATAGCAAAGAACTAACTAAAAACTTAATTTTGATGTCTATTAAATATTAATTTTCTATGATATACCTAACTCAAATAGATAATAATTGATATATTTGCATACATTTTATTCTTGCTCAATGATTAAGTAGTGTAGGAGCTAACATTCAAATTAGTTATCTGTAAGAATTTGATAGTATGTAGGTTTTAAAAATAAAATTATTAAAACCTTAGATATTAATTCCAAAGCGGTCGATGTCTCTATAACAAAGATCACGGGTTTGAATTCCACACTCCGCAAATATTTATATTGGTTATGTTATATGTGTTTGTTCTTATTTATCGATCTACACGCCGTATTTATGGAGTATATTATAGGCTGGCCTAGTGGAGGGCTATAAATGCATATTGTACTAAAGTGCTATATACACAACAAAACCATATTTGTTATATCCAGGATACTTGTGTTAGTCGTAATATTATAACTAACGCAAGTTTAAAACATGAATCTGTATACTACTATAAAATGTTACTGTTTTAATTATATTAGATTGTCAGGTTAGACGAACTTTTGTATATTTTTAAAATGAGTAGTGAAATGTACAATGTAAAATTGAGTACTCCAGATATTTAAGAAAGTGTCACCATAGTAAAATAATAAAAAAAAGTTATTTACATATATCGTTCATACAAATGTGATATTTAGAATAAAATATTTATAAATCGTTTTTGTTGTATTATATCTCACGATTAACTTTTATAGAAAATCAATATCTGATAAATTTAATAATTATCAGGCCTAAATTTATCAATAGGTAATTATAAATAATTACTCTAGTAATATTTAAAATTAATATATGTATTCAAAAACGATGTAAGCTCTTACACCATAAAGATATACAGCGAGGGCACAAAGAATCAATCGGACAGCGGGAAAGCTGTTTTCTTTTTCAATCAGTAACTGTCCCTTGAGAATGTTTCTGCGAACGTCGATTCAAAAATATTTGCGAGTCCACAGACTACGAGGGATGATACAAAAACTTAGCATACTGGTATTTGCATATTGGGTTATAAATAGATATTTTTACTCTGTGGCTGGACTTCGGTTTTGTACGGTGCTTGGGCGGTAGTTATAAAATAAATTGAATATTGGAGCTGTACTGTCCCAGCATATTCGTTTCGTGGAAAGATTGACTGCGGTATATTTTAAGGTGGTTAAATTTATGTAAGGGTTCGCGATGCAATGACTATTTTGCAGTTACTTCTATTTTGGGATTTTGTATTAAGATCTTTTAGATTTATTTAAATTAAAAAACGTGAGGTCTTTAAATATCCATTTAAGTAGAATTACAGGCTTCGAATTCGTTTACAGCACTCGTTGCTATGAGCAAAGTATCTTGCATATAAGTTTTTGTACTACTTTATTTCACAAAAGAGATATAATAATAATGATTTATAGCGCATATATTATTATGTAAATATTCTCATTAAAGTTTAATTTATTAATAATTTTATGTATAGCCTCAGTATATAATTTATATATGTCTATATAGTTCATTCTACGATTAATTATACGTAAAGAAATGACATATAATTTCACAATTTTTTGCATTTATTATCTGCACTGCTTTAATAAAAAGCCTGTATTATCACGAGTGGAGCTCGAATTTCTTCTCGAAGCTCTTCTAGAGCAATAGATCGAACATAACACTAAAATATCGATAATTACAATAAGCTCGATATAATAGAGAAAAAGTGAATTGCGTAAAACTGACAAATAATCTTTTCGATATGATTAAACATATATAAATATCATGAATTAAATGTACATAGAAAGTAATAAAAGGGTTGGTGAGTTACTCAATACGGCACTCGATGCTCCTATGTTGAAGGTCAGATCGTTCCAATTCTAGCCAGATTAAATTTAGGTATATTGGAAAAATATCTATCTAATCTATTTGTGATTTTGTTTGTATGAAATGAGCATATACTCGTATGTCAGATGTAATAAATTCGCTATATATAACTTCTAATACGTAAGATTATCTTATTATAATAATAATAGGCTTCTGTAAACGATCACGCAAACGGTATCAATAACATTTCCGGGCGTTGCCTAAAAAACTTTTATTTTCGGAAACCAACGATCAAAGAGATCGTGCACAGAATATCTTTGAATAGGTGGAATATTTTATTCATTCTTTAGTATCTAGACCGCTGGGACTATAGATACTTTTGATTGTTCCGTATTATTGAGGATATTTCATAAAAAATATGCAAAGTTTTATAGGTACAAGCCATAACTTGTGAGACATTCTGATTTGGCTAGTGTAAAGATAAATATAAATATGTTGGGTTATTAACACACAGTACCATCTAGTTCCACGGTAAGCTACGAGGCTTGTGTTATGGATACCAGATAGTTGATACACTACACCTATATAACTTTAAATACATACATTTTATGAAACATTGAAGATCTTGAATATATAACCCATGACTGGAGTACAAACATTCGTGCTCATTACAAAAATGAATACCCCCAGCGGTATTCGAACCCGCGACCGCTGGCACAGTAAATAGGCTCACTACAAACTGAGCCAAACGTGATAATGCGAGCTTCATAATTTAAAAAATATAATAATCCCCAAAGCGGATTTTCAGTAAGAATATTCACTAACTCTACATGGGAAGTTTTAGAGCACGCAAGTGTATGCTTAAACCTATAATATGATAAGTATCAAGCTAGTCTGGTAAAACAATTAATTTAACATCACAAATATGTAACCATATTGTACAAAACTATTGTCTTCAACTTATGTAATCTATACATATACATAAAATTGCTTGTCCTGACTGATTCATCAACGCAGAGCCTTAACCACAGGGATTAGAAACTTGAAATTTAGGCAGTAAAATTTCAAGTTCAAGTTAAATATATTTTAAGGTATTGGATAATTTAAATTACGATCGCTAAAATTAAAATTGTTTTTCACAATATCTTTAAAAAATAATATGAAACACGAAGAATATTGTGTGTGTATTGCGAAAGCGTAAAAAAATATTTTTGTGTGTAAATATATTAGTAAATACAACAGAATATCCGGCGGTACGGAAACCTCGATGGTGAGTCAAAATCATGCTTACACGTTTGAAAATAATTACAGACATAAAACATAAAGCCAAAGCGTTTTTTTTTTATAGAAGCCGTGGGTTCTGCTAGAAGAAGATATATTATAATTCATCTGTGGTTCCTCTTAAGTCATTTAAACTTTGAAATAATTATTATAACTTAAAACGAACCTAAACTGGGAGTTTGGAAGATGGCAATATTTTCAACAGTATTATTATTCATCTGTCAACGGCTGAACTAGAAAGAAAAAATATTTGGCGAACTTTTTGTGACAATCCGTGCGGAAGCGTTAATAGGCCGACGAAATGTGAAACCAAGTTATTTCTCCCTTTTAAATATTTTTCAACAGTAAATCTATTATGAAAGGCTTGGGTGAAATTTATTTTATTACGCTTTATTGTGGCTTTATTTTTCTACTTCAGTTAATTTGAAAGGGTTCTTTCTATGCATTTTAATGAAGAAACATTGAAGTTTTTTGTACAATTGAATTATCATTCTTATATTTTAGATAGTAATTTCAATAGAATATTTCTACTTAGATTCTTCTATATTAATAATATAAATAGAATATTATATATATAATAAATAGAATATTTCTACTTAGATACTTCAAAAAGACGTATTTATTTTATTTTTTTATTTATTTTATTAAATCAGATATTAATACTTTCGAGCTGGTCTGATGATGGAGTCGAGAATCTTGTCTTAAATCTTCTAGTAAAACCTTTGAATTTTTTAATTTCTCTTTTTTATTATGAATCTCATTCATTACACTTGGACGAAGGCTTATTTTTATTTTTTTAATAATATATTTTTTAGATATCGACCAACATATCGCAATTCTGTGAAAGTTTTAATTGGCTAGCTATAATAAGGCTCCAAATCTGGATAGATAAAGTGAACGAATCGAGAGCCAGCGTAGTTGTATAGTAACAATATAATTCCACTAAGATATGTTATAATGTACCTACTCTCCACGTCATGTCTTTTGCTTATTATATATAATTAGTGCCATCTTTTGGCAAATTTCATTACTGAAGATATCCTATACTTTACTCAAAGTATATTTGTCCATATGTGTACTTCAACCAAATCTATCCAACCAACTCAGTATGAGGGAGTAAAAAATAGACACATATTATGTATGTATATATACAAACAAACTTTCCCAATTACAAAAGTATTGTGAAGAAAATCTTATAAGCATGTTTGCTTGCAACATGTAATAAGAACATCTAATACTTAACACTTACTCGTATCTATACTAATATTATAAAGAGATAAAGTTTGTGAGCTTGTGGCATTGTAGGGGGTAATCGCTGGATCTACTAAACCAATTTAGATGAAACTTGGTAAGAAGATATTTTGAGACCCTGGAAAGGACATAGGATACTTTTTATCCCGGAAATCATTCCTTATGGGGGTAAAAATGGCGATGAAACTGGGGATGAAAGTTTGTATTGTGAATCAAGCTAGGGACGAACCCAAGCGAAGCGATACTGAGTCGCTAGTTTTAAAGAACGAAAAAAGTTTAAAAATGACTTACACAATACACAAGTAAATTCCTGTAAGAAAAATAATCATGATAAATCTGAGATAAATACGGTCAGAAGCACCGAATATTAAAAAGATTCAACCTTTAAAACTTTAGAAATGAGGAGAATATTCAGATTTAGAGACTTCAAAATATAAAGAGAATCTTTTAAAATAAGACGTGTGTGTTCGTTCAAACATGGTACATCTTAATGTCTACGTCTGAAGCCTGGATGCAAGCCAGGACTTACTCTTACTGATAGCTCAAGAGACGGGTGGAATTTACTTCATCTGAAGTAAAATAATAAGATTAAAAAAAAACTCTTTCTTCTGCCAAGATAACTGTTTCTTATTATCGAAATATCATATTAGAAAAAAAAAACAATTTGATTTATATCTTAGATATTTTTGTTTAACACCTCCAGGTAAATTTCTAAGAAATTAATTAAATTTCTAAGAAATCTATTGTTAACTGTAACGCCGGCATGTCCGCGGTCGTTGAGGGATTATGTAGAAACTCGTCCATACTTCTGTGTAATTAGGTTTTGTATACTCAAACTTAAAATATACTACTACACTTACAGCATAATATTGTCGCCTAATAGAAAGTATGTAACGTCATTACACCAAAAATAATCATTTAAAATGGCACGTCTGAAGCATGCTATATATATTATACAAACTAAGGCAGTTGTCCACACATGACAATTAACTACAAGAACAGTTAATGTTAAATTGCCGAGTGTAAAAGAGGGACAAAAACATTTTCCAGAAAGGAATCGAAATTACTAGAAAAGAATCGAAATTAATACTAGAATGTTCTTTGTTTATACATATAAAAAGGGCGACGGTGTGTCGATAGATCAGTTGAATTTCGAATACTGAGAAGAAATACGAAAAAGTGGAAAAGTGAAGAAAAGTGGAGTTAAGTCATAGTGTAAGTGTATCTAGTGATGAAAAATAGTATTCAAAGACTGAATTTTGCCAGAACCGTGTACGTATTGAATGTATTTGTAAAACATCATAAGTTACTGTTATGATTCAAAAGTAATAAGACACCCATAGTGCAAAAAACGAGTTTTTATTTTCTACCAGAACTCACAGAAACAAGATGTAAGAATTTTCTCGTCGTCTCTTAGCCTATGTGCTCGGTTCGCACGCAGACAGAACGTTCCGTCAACGTCTTCTCGACTCGAATTTAATAACATTTCCACTGAAGCCGAGTAAAATTTATTAACTAGTTATAAAATTTGCGCTACATTCAGTTCATCTTTATTATAAGTATTAAATTTAATGAGATAATGAAAAAAACATTTATAATAATGAAACTACTATTTTATAAACATCATTGTTTATTCGTATCGCAACATAATATATGTATTTTTAGATCTATACTTTATTTTCTTATGGTACGTACATATATTTGGTGTAAATTTTGTAGAAAGCAAGAAAGCTGTCGTAGTATCACGTAACTAATTATGTATTTTATAAATTATACTATAGTTTTTGTTTGTTGAGGCCAATTAGCCTAAGACTTAAGACTCGGACCTGTGAAGAACTAGTGAAATAAGCTGTTTGGGATTAGAAGAATTTTGAGCGGAACCCTTATTTTTTATAAAATAAAAGTAGCCTAGTTACTCCTTACCATAATACCATCATAATGATATAAGTACAACAGAACAGATAGGTTGTCTGGAGTAACACATAGGGACGCACTCGAGCGAAGCTAAAATAAATCGCTTAAGTCTTTAATAAGCTCCGAGTATATCTTTAATATTGTGATGCTCAAGTATACTTAAATGGATGTGACGGACGATATTTTAAAAATATTACATATTAAATTTCTATGAAATTCTTAGCAACTCCATCCATCATTTGATTTGCTGCAATATTGCTCTTCGATTTAGAATTTCAAATCAATTTAATAATAAAATATGATTCTGAATAGTGATATAGTATGTTAAATTATATTTTATACTCAGGCTTTGCCCTCTGAGTTTTTCATGTGCGAAACATTTTTCAATATGGTCTCCACTTGCCTTACGGTGAAGGCAAATATCGTGAGGAAACCTGCTTGTCTAAGAAAAATCTAACCTTAGTTTACGAAACTTCTACGCTTCTACGCTTAGTTTACGAAAGACATATGTGATGTTTACCCGCGCAGGACCAGCGTGAAGGCCATAAGCCTGATCCTTCTTGCATAGAAACCATGGCCAGCAGTGGAACATTGAAAACAGCTGAATCAAACTGCAAGCTAAATCTGCTTAGGTGTACAGTGACAATCGTATATACAAACGCACGCAGACACCTAAATTTTTTAGTAGATGTACTCATTGAGGTAGCACAAATTGGAGATGATATTAAGTCAGAAATGTGTGTACGTCCATACAACAGTTTACCAAAATTGTATCTTAAACGGTAAGGTTTCAGGATTCATACGGTAAGACAAGATAAACCATTGAGAGTAAATCATCCTAAATATCTCAAGATATGTATTTATTAGTTATTAAAAAAAAAGTTAATGATTATTATAATAATAGCTACCCCGTTGCTATGATTAAGCAATAGGCCAAACTATCATTACTATTTGTTTTTTTGTCTGTCTATTTGTCCGCTAATCTACAGAATGGCGCTTTACCCCACACCGAACTCGTAGAAAAGCTGAAAATAAAAATCTTTTTTACCACAGCTTTTCAAATGTTTCCGCCGTGTAAGCTCAATTCAATCAAATCATCGCTATAAAACTTCTATATCACGAGTTCGTAAGAGTAATAACTTATAGGACGCGTTCGAGCGGTTTTGCTTAAGGCGAAAACAAGTTTGAAAATATCAATATCTATCTGTAAAGAATTTAAGTGTACTAATATTATAAAATGTATGAAAGTTTAGATGTTTGCATGTTTGAATGTTTGTATGAATGTTTGTTACTCAATCACGCCAAAACGGCTGAACAGTGAACGTATCTGGATGAAATTTGGCACATAGATAGATTATAGTGTGGAATAGCACATAGGCTATTTTTATCCCGAAAAATTTACGGCTCCCGGGGGATAGATTTGTTTTTATTTCCCTAGAAGCAAATTTGAGCGAAGCGACGGTGAACTGTTAGTGTATAATATGGACATACACTAATATTGTTGAATTTTAATTAAAAGATAATAAAAAGGCTGTGTAGTCGTTTGAAATACAGGTTTTTTATACTAAATTAATGCGTGCTAGTTTTAGTAATTACCACGCAAGTAAAGCTACAGACAAGGACTAGCTAAAACATTATCATATACCTACTCTATTTTGTTCGTAATTTATCCCCGCCATAAATCATTATTAGAAAAATGTTAAAATTATTAACAAGATGCTGTTACCAGTTACTTCCTTGCGAAAGATAATTTTGTAACAAAGTAAAATAATGACTTTATAACTTAAGTCTATTGCATTAGCTTAGTAACTCCACAGTATTGAGCATTTTTATTTAACTTCTATGGATTATGGAAGGACAATGGCACATAGAAATAATTAAGTGTAATATATCAAATAAGTATTTTCATAGCACAGGATTCGAATTTGGGACTTCATATTAGCTACTGTTTCATTTGTCTATAATTTTTTACTTTTACATTATCACGTCGCGTTCGCGTCTCCACTACCATATATCAAGCTGTCATCGTCACTACGCATATCTTGATAAATTGATTTTTTCAACGGTTACATGCGTTGATAATATATTATTGTAATTTCCGCCAAAACCTACATTATTCGAGTATAATTGTATTTATGTACTTTATATTAGTACCTATATTATTGGGTAATGTTAAGTGATGTACTGGTACATCACTGCCTCCAGATGCTACAGATCCATTTGATCTGTATTTGAAACCAAATTAGTCCAAATATAATTTTCAAGTACCTTTCAGTAATGGCTTGGAGTTAGATAGTTAGCATGTAAAGCCATCGATTCTGCGCCTGATCTCTCATGGATCGAGTCGAAGTCCCACCGAACTTTGGAAGTGAAAGGAAGAGATAATGCATTGTGACTTGTGCTTGTACATACACACTTGTACAATATTATTTGAAAAAACTTATATGAGGAATAAATCTTTGATTTTCAATAACAATAAAATATACTAAACTTATGTAACGTATAAAAATCTTGTGCCACGATGTTTGTGGTCGCACTCCTCCGAAACGGCTTGACCGATTTTAATGATTTTTTCATATATATTTGGGAGGTAAAATAATAGGTCGTAAAGTATTTTTTACCCTCCTAACAACACCCTCTATTTCTGAATTGTGATTTTAGCATTTTTGTATGAACAATTATAATGTTATATAAATACATGGGGTCGAACCCGAGCGAAGCGAGGGTGAATCGCTATGTAACATAAAGCAAAAAAGTTTTTTTGTAGATTGAACGCCGATATTTATAATTTATAAATATAACTATTACTTAGCTATATTTTACCATAGTAATATAATTTTATAAAGTTCTAACATGATTCAATATATTGTGCATTCATATCTGATATTCCATTTTATTGAAACCAATATTTCCAACACTTTACATATTTTACAGAATATTCGATGCAAACTGAAACTGCCCGTGTCCTATAGTGATTTGTTTTATGTACTACTAGACACCTATTCTGGCTACTAACTGGTAATAACTGGTAATAACTGGCATACGTCAATACAAACATACATAGTCAAACTAGTAATAATAAAGATGGCATATATAAAACAGGTCTTTAATATTCATTACGAACAGACATACATCCCTTTTAATACACATATTTTTTTAAGATTCTGAAATAAACATTTCCCTTAAGATTATTATTTCACTAAGAGTTATAAAATAGTCGTAAATCTCACAGTCAGATCTCAACTTCGGGGTAAAAAGATAAAATCGTAAGATTCTGTAATCGTAAAAAAAATCATGCATCAGGACATGACAGAAAAATCACTCTCGATCGTTTATTGCTTAACCCAAAAAGGCACTTTGGTCAAACTAAAACAAGCATAGCTACGTTAACATTTTAAGACGGTCTAAATTTGCTAATGTAGTTATTTTTTAAGGTTCCATATTCAAACGACAAAAACGGTACCCCAACAATTTTTCAATGTCTGTCTGTCCGTCTTAACATCTATCATATTATTTAACTCGGTGACTATCGTATATATGTATGTAGCTGGATAAAAAGATTCACTTCGAACTACTAATTATTATGAAAAATAAAATATGGAGGTTGTACTCAATACATTGTAATATAATTTTCAAGCTACGGAACCCTTGGTGTATGAGTCAGATTCGCATTTGCAGGTTTTACTACGGTATTATGTTATGAGTTATTTTTATTAAACAATGAGTAATTAGTCTATTTAAATAATATAATGCAAAACCTAAGCCACACAGTTTAAAAAAGGCATGAAATTTTGTTCAAAAATCAAATTTATATCAAAAATGCGAGTACTGAGAACGGATATTCAACCTTGAAGAGGTTAATTAAGGGATGAAAGTTCGTCATTTTTGAAGTTAAAATATGGAAATTTATGTTTAAATTTCTATATATAAACCTCGAAATATAATCGGTCTCATTGACTGCTATGGTTAAAATTTCAATTAGAACAAATAATTATTAATACATTTAACTGGCAAATATATTAAACACTAGCATTGCCCGCGGCTCCGCCCGCGTTCAGATAACCAAAAACCAAATTCTTACGTTTTACATATTAGTATAATACTCTTACAATGCAGTTTTTGTATTTTTTCTCAGAAATGAGATATTTTCCCGAGGTAAAAAGTATCCTATATGTTGCCTCGGTGGTGTAGTGGCTAGTATGTACGGCTGCACACCTGGAGGTCCTGGGTTCGAGTCCCGGGTCGGGCCAAGTTTAGTTATTGAGTGTTTCTGTATATTGAGCCTCAGTAACAGTCCGGAGTTGGGAAGTTGGCGGTGTTTCACCCCCGTGCCTCGGAGAACACGTAAAGCCGTCGGTCCTGCGCCTTAACTCTCACTGGTCGTATCGATTGGTCGTCCCACCAGAGTATGAGAGTGACAGGAATAGAGAGTGCACTTGTGTCTGCGCGTACACTTGTGCACTATAATATCTCCTGCGCAGTTGGCTATTCTCAATAAGATTGGCCGCCGTGGCCGGAATCAGTCAGGAGAGCATCATCATATGTTGACCCGGATAACCAGCTATCATCATACCAAATTTCATCAAAATCTATCCTGTGGTTTTCTCGTGATGTGGTAACAGGCAGACAGACAGACAAAAATTTTAAAAACTATAGATTTGGCCTCTGTAACGATGATAATGTCTATTTAAATTAGATTTTCCAAAAAATATTTAATGTACAGATTCGACTTAGAATTTTATTATATGTATAGATTAGGTATCGGTCACACATGCTATATAATACAAGTGAAAGGGTTTTTATATTTCTATATAACTCCTTATCGAGTCTGTGTGATTGTTTGACATCTTTCTGGTGATTTCTATTAATCGAAACGTTGGCTTAGAAATCAATAACAAAATTCATTTGTAACCAATTATAAGTAAACAAGAAAAAAAAAGTGAATGATTTAAAAAAATATGTTAATTAAAATGTATTACTCCCTCCACGACCGCGGACACGCCGGTTAACAATAGGTTTCTTAGAATTTTAATTAATTTCTTAG
Organism: Brenthis daphne; assembly: GCA_947093115.1. Taxonomy (NCBI): domain Eukaryota; kingdom Metazoa; phylum Arthropoda; class Insecta; order Lepidoptera; family Nymphalidae; genus Brenthis; species Brenthis daphne. The sequence continues at coordinate 6,671,955 of OX352481.1, read as the reverse complement.
AAATTTACCTGCAGGTTTTAAAATCTACATTTTAACAAATACAAGCAGGACAATATTATATTCGCAAAGGATAGTGAATAATAATCAATAGTCAAAATTTTGAATATCTTACTTTATACCTTATAATTCAAGGAGTAAAAATGAAATATAGTAGAGCTAGACTTCATCTCAAACTGACATCGGGGACCTCGTGAAGGAAAGTGGATTTAAACAGATGGCATTCGTTTATAGCACACATTCATCATTGTCGTTCAACTTATGAAAAAACTATGTAAATAACTGAACATTTTTTGATGCACTATAAAAGCTTTTGCTAGTTCGATTCTTACCATCTGTTCTTTCGGCTAATTTTTGGACTGTGGAGAATTTTTAATGTTACTAATAAATTAGTTTGTAAAACGAGATGAGAAATAGTTGTTGATGAGTGAGAGTTGGTGACAGATAGTTGATACGCTAGACATATTTAACTTTAAATACATACATACTTTTATAAATATAATCACCCTTGACTGGGGTACAAACATCCGTGTTCATCCCACAAATGAATGCCCCCAGCGGGACTCGAACCCGCGACCACTGGCACAACAAGTAGGGTCACTATAAACTGAGCTAAATGTGTCGTCAAATGAGAATATATTATTATTCTCTAGAAATATTAGCAGAATATAATAATAAACGTTTTTGCTAAGGAGTCGTCACTGCACTCTCATACCGTGAGACGGTACCGTTCTCAAAAACTCATTCCCAACATGCCATCCAAAGGACAAATACACAAAAGACAATATGGAAGTGCATCTTAACATTCTGGAATAAATCGCAATTTAAAACAAAACACTGAACTCTGCCAAGAAAGCTTTCACCGTAAGCATTTCAGAACATGTTGTAAGTCGCTCCTTTGAGATTTATAAACACATTTGATTTTAGATCTTTTGTTCTATGTACTACAGCTTAGTATTAATTAAACTGCCATTTTATTACATTTAAAGGGAAATATATGTTATATAATAAATTTTTGAGTTGCTTTCGCAGTGGAAAAGAGAATATCAGCCATGATAGGTCCCAAAAGTGGGATTCCGACGGCATGAAATGCCTTAGAGTTATCTTGTTTATTGTCAAGGATTGCTTAAATGACATGTGCGTGTCATGCTCCTTACTTATAATATTAACTTATATGTAAATAAAAATACGTAGGTACTTAATTTTAATAATGAGATTATTATAAAATAGTTTTTTTTTCTTTCTAATACTATTTCTAGATAAATTTTGTACATGAAATGGTTTCTATATTACGGTCAGTATACATTTCACAGGGATGATATATTTTCCCACAGTAAAAAGTATTCTATATGTTGACCCGGATAACCATCTATCATCATACAAAATTTCATCAAAATCTGTGCAGTGACTTTCTTGTGAAGCATTCCCATACAAACAGATAGACCAAAATTCTAAAAACTATAGATTCGGCATCTACATCAATAATAATGACTATTTCAATAAGATTTTCCAAAACATATTTAATGCACATATTCGATTCATTTAGATTTTTTTTTATATTTATAAATAACTGTTAACACACTGAGATTACTGGAAAATCTTAGTTAAAGCATGTGTATATATATATATATACGTTTAATCTAAACAACACAACTCTAATATCTGTACTATAATATATAATTATATAAAGAGTCAGATTTTGTTTGTTTGTTTGAACGCACTAATCTCAGGAACTACTAATCCGATTTGAAAAAATCTTTTTTCATTAAATAGCCTGTTTATTTAGAAAGGGTCTATCTCTTCTATACTAACCGTTAAAACGTACCTAGGAAAAAACCCAAGCGAAGCAAGGGTGAGATGCTAGTTATTAACATAAATACGTAAAGTTTGTGTGTAAGTCAATGTTTCTTTCTTCTTCACTCTATAACAGCTTAATAGATTTCAGTAAAATTCAGAACACCTACCAGAAATCCTACGAGAGGAGAAATGAGCAAAAAATAGTTATTAATATAACATTTATTTAGATAATATAACCCTATATCTTTCAAATTATAAAGTATGTACATATTCAAAAATATCACTCTGCTTAAAATCCAAAGAACAAAATGTATCTATAATATGATTATTCATATTTCCTTCCCTGACTAAGATAATCTTCTAGATATCCCCTTATACTCTTTAAAGGTGTTGTAAAATTTTATGGATAACAGCAACTATGCGCAATATTGGGTGCTATTTTTAATGGCCTATTGTGGACACGAAACAGCTTACGAGAAAAGAAAAGTGACCACGCGTTAGGGTTTTGTTGGATAAAAATAAAATATTGCGAAATGAAATATATACAGTATAATTTAGTGCACATATATTGTACAGCTATACTAATATTATAAAGAGGAGTTTGTTTTTTGTTTCTTTGTTTGTTTAAACGCGCTAATTTCAGGAATTACTGATATGATTTGAAAAATTCTTGTTGCGTTAGTTTGTGTATTGAGGAAGGCTATAGGATATATCATCCCGGAAAAATGTACGGTTCCCGTAGGATAGATAGTCGATAGCCGACAATATTTTAAGATATGAATATCTAATAGGTAAATATGATTAGGTATTAACTCTAGTTATAGTTAAAATATTATACATAAATTTGTGATGTATTTTAGGTATCGAAATATATTAGATTTGCTTTGTATCGGCTGGCACCGACTTCGAAAATATCTGATTAGGTATCTATTCTAAATGAAAACCCCCGTTTAGCTATTTTTTACATTTTAGTGCCTGGAAGTCGTTTTTTTTAAGTTTTTATTAAGTAACCGTGAATGCCGAATTTTACTAAAAGTAGAGAAAACTAATTTTATTATACACGTAGATAAAATAATACTTGTAACAGTATCGAAAATAATAAATTACATAAATATAAATCTATCATGAAGAGTCTGACTGAATTTTATTTTAATATTGTTTTGCTTTGACTTGCTTATATGCATAAGTAATATAAAATTTGACTTATGATAACTACATATATGTTATTTTACTGTAAATTGGGTTTACACCTTTGCAATAAATATTATTATTATTTATTATTATATTAAAAATCTTATTTAAAGCTTTTTGAAGCCTTATGTTGTTATTAGTTCTTATTATATTCATTATCATCAACAAATTTCACTGTGACTGAAAAACGTTAAAGTTTAAAGATTTAGCCCTCACTGTATGTATTAATAAAATTAAATAAAACATATTATATACATATGTACCAGGTAGTGGTAGCCCAGTGGTAACGCGGTTGCTTGGGAAACCAAAGGCAACAGGTTCAAATCGCGGGTCTCACACCTCTGAGCACTTCTCATGTATAAATCTTTTTCAACATGATTAACAATTAAGAATAATATTTAATAGTTTATTTATTAACATAAATAAGTATATAGCTAAACAAAATGTTTTATAACTATAAGGTATAAGAATAAAGTAATGAATACAACTCAACAGTTTGTTAAGGAACTAAGTAAAAATATTTCTAGAAGAAACAAAATATTTCCAAATAACACAAATCATGGTGTGCCTACAGGAGGGACATCTACATTTTATTGGCGTTATATCAAAACAGGTAATGGCAGTAAGTGGCTGAGCGTCTTGAATCGCAGCAAGACACTGAGTAAAATGTAAAATTCATGCTCGTTTAAATAAATGATGAATATTTTTATGAATGTTATCATTTTTAAATATAAAATGTACTACTTATAATACAGAAATCTAGAAGTCCCAGGTTCGAGTCCCAGGTTGTGCTAGATGTAGCTATTGACTTTTTTTGTTAAGAAATTCTCAGTAATAGTCCGGAGTTGGGCAGTTGGTGATATTACACCCTCGTACCTTGATCAGATTATAAAATAAAACCATCGGTCCAGCGTCTTAACTCTCATCGGTGGTAACGAATTATGTATCGTCCCACCGAATGTTAACATTTAAAGGAAAAGAGAGTGCTTTTGTGCTTGTCAGCATACTTATGCATTCTAATATCTTTTGCGTACATGGCTACTCTTAGTAAAAATTGCTGCCATAGCCGTAATCGTAGGAAGAGATTGAATACCTTTTATGTATCTCATATCGTTCTAAAGTAAATTAAGAGCTTAGAAAAGGTCAGAAGTAATTTTACTTAATACCAGTGGCTGGCTGTCACCGCCTTGCTTAAGCTACTATAAATTTTTACGGCTACTATAAATTTTTGAAACATTAACATATTGTATAGTTTTCTCTTCCATTATTTTACATACAACTTAATTTCCAACCAACATAGGCAATTATTATAGGACTTAAAAAAGAAACGAATTTGAACCTACACTTTAGTACCTGAATACAGACGACCTAGCACGAACCACATCTCTACATGATATATTCTAGAAGCCACCTGTCATTCATATCGAAATGCAACTTAGCTGGTACGTGTTGCTGCTTAATTCGCCAGGTCAAACACCTTCGATTGGACGGCTTCATACATATTAATTAGGCATTAACACAATACAGGGCAAAAAGTAAACATTCTAAATGCTATGATTAGCATTCAAGATACTTGAATTACAATCTCACAGACTAATTAGTGTTACTTAAAGAGAAAACTAAATGAAGTCAGTTCAAACTCGGACCTCGTTTTGAAATTTTCTTAGTCACAGATTATTTTCGATAATAAGTATATACTTTCTCTCTATTTTATCTCCTTTTTTTCGTATTTTTTTATGAAATGTATTTTTTTTTATATTTTTATCTTATTTTAAATACACCTACTGTAATATTCACTTTTTTCTTATTTAAACTTTTTGCTTAGGTTGGTTATATAATTATTATTTATTTGAATGACAGCTTTAACACTTCCAGGTAAATTTCTAAGAAATTTATTGTTAACTGTAAGTGGTAATCATGTTGGAAATGATTCGCACATGAAAATATCAGAGGTGCGAGATCCAGGATTTGAACCCGCTTCACTTGGTTTCCCAAACGAAAAAAGTCAAATGTCGGCTACTGGGCAAACACTAATATACCTTAATATGTATTTATAAAAGTTATCGCTATCTATGGATACTGTTGTATAAAGGTAAAGAGTGTGTATTTAAATGGGCTAATCTTTGAAAACAAATTAGATACCGATTTAAAAAATTCGATACAAAACCCATATATTTATAACACTACGAAACGCTACGATCCTTAAGAGCAGAAGCAGAGCTGCGTGCAAAAGCTAGTTATAATATAAGGATTGACTCCTAAGTTCGGGTCTCGAGAGGTAAGCTTTCATAAAGCAGGCTCAGCTGTAGTTTCCGTTGATCGCATAATTAAATTACCTGAGTGGGGGCGGCGGGTCGCTGATTATAAATGTATTCCTAACATAAACCACTATGACATCAACCTATGTTGTATACATGATATGAATCGATAATAATCTATACATATAATAAAATTGTAACTAAGCCGAATTTGTACATTACATATTTTTTGGAAAATCTTATTGAAATAGAGATTATTATCGATACAGAGACCGAATCTACAGTTTTTAGAAGTTTTATCTGTCAGTCTGTCTGAGACCGCATCACGAAAAAAACCACTTGACAGATTTTGATGAAATTCATTATGATTATAGTTGATTATTTGGGTCAACATTTAGGATACTTTTTAACAGCTCCAAATAAATTTCTAAGAAATTAATTAAAATTCTAAAAAATCGATTGTTAACTGACACGCCGGCGTGTCCGCGTTCTTGGAGGGATTAATTCAGGAAAATATCTCATCTCTGAGCTAAACGTAACTAGGGACGAACCCTAAGGCAGCGAGGATGACTTGCTAGTCAAATGTAATATCGTGAATGAATTTTGCTTTCTAGAACTTGATCTGTAGAGTCGATTAGAAAATTCAACACATTTTTTTTACTTTTAATATAGCACGAGTATATCCCTCAAAAAGAAATTATTATTCAAACAATATTTTGTGTATACTATTACCTGCATTATTATATTGTATAGTTACATATTTAATCAATTACAAATTCGTACTTCTAAGATTCTTAGTCCTCTTCACTTTTACCGTAATGTACAAGTAGTCGTTAAACAAAGCATCTAAATATTATTTAATAATTAAATATGAATTAATATAATACCTGGCTATTTCGTTATAAATTTTTAAACGGCCTAATATCCTGTATAAATATGGCAAAAAAGGGTGGTTCTACCTTAATCAGGAGACAAAACATACTGCTATAACATGAGCGTCCATCAAAATGTAGAGTAAAAGCCTCGATGCTAATCAGGAAACTAGGTCTCGGTGTAAACTACAAGCTATTAGTGGTTTGAGCTTAAGAATTTTTTTAGTGACATCAAGTAAAAAACTATCATATTTTCTTTTTATTTCAGGGCTTTTCAGCCAAATTGCTCAGATAGAATTCTTAGTATAAGTAGCGGACGTCATCTATCTGCTCGACTTATAAAAGGAAGTATTTCTACTGAGTATCTTAATATGTAGAATTTCCTGGCCAATAGCAAAAATTTTAAGAGCAACAAATTATTCCGGAAAAAAGTGTTTTGTAAGGTATTATTTCTTATATCCTAAAACCAAATAAACTAATATATGCAACTATCGACTTACCTTTGCTTCGCTCGGATGCACCCTAGGTGCCTTATCTATGTAGCCTATGTATCCCTCCTGGTCATAGTACATATTCAATCTTCGCCTATGAGCATCGACCAAAAAAGTATTACATACACAATCAGCGAGAAAAATTTCTTCACGGAATGAGCGCTCATTTCAACATTTAAGCGTGCTTTTAATTTAATTTCTCTTGTGTGAAAATAGCTTTAAGCATTTCATTTAAGGTTCAATTTATATTGTTGTATATATATTTCAACTAGAATAATTACCTAAACACAATTAGTGACAGTTTTACGAGAACTTTTGCATGGGCTTGTGTATTTAGTACTTTTTTGATCGATGTTGATACTAAATTTCATCCAAATCTATCCAGCCGTTATAGTATGAAGGACTAACAAGCATGCATATACAAACATATATTTCATCAAACTAAATGTAATGAACGGTATTGTTATTTTGTCTGATCTCCTATACCTTGCGCTACATCCGTCTAGATTAGGGCTCGGTGGTCAGGCGGGATAACAACGGCAATTCATGCTGAATCCCGGGGGCATTATTGTTCGCCAAATTTAATGGAAGGAATTTTATGCAGCACATAACGCTATGATTCGAAGGAATTAGGCCTGGGCCTAACGAGTGTGGTTAGTCTTGATTTAAAAATATTTAATTTTTAGTTTAACAAGATATTTTGCCTATTAATTTCTCTTACTTTATCTCTGTTGTTGTTTAAAGGGAAAAATACAATAGCCATAATTTTTAACGTTTTGGGTTTCCTCAAATAAATTAAAATTGTTTTCTTTATTAAAATATGACATAAAGCTATAGAAATAATTTAAAAATAATCAACCGTAAGGATTTAATTTCAATTTATTTCCACGAATACCAATATTTAAACTACAATTTTCGTTGCTGGAATACGTATTGTACGTACCTTAATGTTAACATCTACCGGGCACATTTCATACAATTGTACCGAGATAAAGTTTTACATTGAATATATATTTTTTTAAGTTTTTGATTACTGCATAATGGTATTAATTGGTACATAATCTGAAATATAGTTTAAAAAAATTATGCTCTAGGAGCATACCTTTATTAGACTTAATATGATAAACTATTAACTATTATTATATGGTAAATTAATGGACAGATTTTGATTAAATTTGGTATAATGATAGCAGGTTATCCGGGCCAATATATAGGATACTTTTTACTGCGGGAAAATGTTTCGTCTCTAAGAAATCTATACTAACCGTTAAAACGTATCTAGAATTCAATAAAATTCACAGAATGAAAGTAGTTCTGTACCTAAATATTTCCTCTTAAGAGAATTACCTAACGGCAACCAATATTGCTGAGATTAGGCAGAAGATAATCCAGAGTATTCACGTGGACTCTATTCCTGTCTCTCCTCCTGTACCTACTCTCATGCACGGGTGGGATGAAATTTCGACACGACCAGGGACTGATAACGTTACATGTTCTCCAAGCCACGGGGATGAAACACCGCTGACTTCCCAACTACGGGTTGTTACAGAGACTTTTTTAAGAGAAAAACTCAATAACTAACGATCCAACTCGGGGCTCGAATCTATGGTCATCGGATTTAATACTAACCAATAAACCGCAGAGGAAGCTAAGCTACCTCATATAATAGTGCCTTATATAAAGTACCTACGGTGCGATAACAATTCGACACACCTAAAAAGAGATCAGGCGAAGGACCGACCTTTCCACAGGCTGCACCTGACAATTTTTTATCAGAAAACCCTATTATATTTTTGGACCGATCTAAGAATCGAACCTTAAGCTCGAATCAACAAGATATAATTTATTACAACTACTCTGTACTTCAGCTTTCATAATATCGAATTCTATAAAAATATCTGAGAGCTTTCATATTACTGCTCTAATCTGAGCCTGAAAAATATTGTATATATAGCTATTAAAACAGCATCGTGCCATTTTGTGTATTATTCATGGCAACGACACGCGCGCTCGTGTATGAATTGAAACGGCCTGACTTTCCGGCCCTTTTATGGGTCTAACGCAAATACGCAATCGGATTTAACCTTAGAATGTATGGAAATCAGAAGTAGCATGTTCTTGTAATATTGTGTAGTAAAAACCTAATATTTGCATTTCTCATAAACTATTAAAACTTCTGTTTTTTTATGAATCATTTTAAACGATTTGATTAAATTTAATTTCAAATTTTAACTGTAAATGAACTGCTGTAGAAACATTGGTCTATGGAGTTAAAGTGCTAAGCACTTCTTAAAAGACATAACACCTCGTCTTATCGCCTCTACTGCTAACAGGAGAGCAGGCTCGTTTTTCTCCCAAAGAGTCAGCATTGCCATACAGAGGGGGAATACAGCAAGAATTCTTGCTACAATTCCATGCGGACATGCTTGTACTGTACAGTTATAATTAAGTGTACGAGTACCTTTGTTTTGTATATACATATATATAATTAAGTATATTTGTAATTTTCTTTATCTAAACTAATAATATTATAAAGAGGTAAAGTTTGTGAATTTGTGACGTTGTAGGGAGTAATCTCTGGATCTACTGAACCGATTTAAATGAAATATTGTAAGTGTATAGTTTAAGACCCTGGAAAGGACAAAGGATACCTTTAATCTCGGAAAAAAAAGTTTGTATGGGGTATCAACCAAATATCTAAAAAATCAAGGGAAATTAATAAAGTGTTAATATAACTGTGAATTAAAACGATGCATAAATAAAAACATCATGTTCACTAAATAAACATAGAAACATGAAGTAAGTTTCCTCTAAAACAGACTATCAAAAACTAAAGACATACTGACCGAAGTTCCTCAAATTAGCGTATTCAAACATTCATCTTCTTTAGCTTCATAATATAACTTTATAAAAGCACCTACTCAAATAGCATATTTTAACCGACTTCAAAAAGGAGGAGGTTCTCAATTCGACTGTATGTTTTTTTTTATGTTTGTTACCTCAGAACTCCGTCATTTATTAACCGATTTGAACAATTTTTATTTTGTTTGAAAGGGTATACTTTCAGATTGGTTCCATTTAAATTTCAAAAAAAAAAATACCACCCCTAAGGGTGAAAAGACAACTAATGATGAATTTAACCTACTTCTAATTGTCATATTGACTTGAAACTTTGCAAGTATTTCTATTTCCGTTGATAGTACAATGGTTAGGTGTTGTGGACCTGATCTGATGGCAAGGCCTGAAGGTAGATAGGCGGAACTCTTCAACGGCTAATAGTAGATACTTTGAGTTTGGGCTTATTTTGTTTGATTTGACAAGCCTAACACGTTAGAATTCTTACTTTGCTACTACTGTCTACACTAAAAAGGGAAAAATAAAAACTTTTTAACAAAAAAATAAAAACCGACTTCAAACAAAAGCACTAAAAATTAAAAATAACTGATTGGCAGTTTTCATTTACTATACATACCTAATCAAATATTTTCGAAGTCGGTGTGCTTTGGCTAAGTAATTAAAGCCTACCTATTAAATACATACCTAATCAAATATTTTCGAAATCGGTGCCAGCCCATACAAAGCAAAGCACACCGACTTCGAAAATATTTGATTAGGTATGTATAGTAAATGAAAACTGCCAATCAGTTATTTTTACTTTTTAGTGCTTTTGTTTGAAGTCGGTTTTTATTTTTTTGTTAAAAAGTTTTATCCTCCTAGATTTACGCGAATATTTGACATCCATACTAGTATAAATTTGAAAGTGTGTTTGTTTGTTTGCTTGCTTACTAGTTTGCTATTAAATAACAATCTTACTTATGTAATATTGCTATAATTATATTTATAAGCTTAAGAAGTTTACGGAGAAAAGTCGGAAGCCAAAAATGAAAATAAATCTGATCCAGCTCCGATTTTTCTTATAAATACAAATTGAAATATCCTTTCCCGTATAACGATGGGCTCCTACTGATTTATTGTGTGTTTAGGACTGGCAGAGATCATTTACTGCATTAATTTCGTTAGTTAAATCTAATTAACCTGTATTTACTTAATTAATTATATAAACTCTTTATTGCAGTACAGGAAAAGGTAAATTAACCGATATTATATTTGTACTTAATCTAAATCCCTATGGACACAATATCACTATATATTATAAAACAAAGTCTTCCGCTGTGTTTGCCTGTCTGTTCGCGATAAACTCAAAAACTTCTGCACCGATTTTCATGTTGTTTTCACTAATGAATAGGGTGGTTCTCGAGGAAGGTTTTAATATATAATTTGTTAAGTTTTTTCTACATTGGCTAAAATATAACGATATTTATTGGAGGTGTCGGAAAAAAATAAGCCGTCTGGAAGTTTTCAACGAAAACACTGCCTAATCCCTTTAAGATGTAACAAAATAATGTATGATGGAATTGTGTATCTTACATAGGTCTACAGAAAAGTCCGCAATGGTATATGTCTATCTCTTAAGGATAATATACTATATCCATTTTAATACCTAGGGATGAACCCGAAGCGAGGGTGAGTCGCTGATCAAAATATATAAAAGTATTATATATATATATATATATATATATATATATATATATATATATATATATATATATAGCCTTCTTGCCCTTCACTCAGGTGCATCCCTAGGTAAGTTTTAGATATCTATCTATAAAATAGTTATTGCGAGTATACCTTAGGAGATAGACATATGTTATTGTATGTATACTTACTTGTAGGCCTTCTAAAGACCTATAATTTTCATAGAATAAAAAATTCTAAAAATATTCTTCGAGATATAAACTATTACAAATTTTAAACTTATTATATACGCATTTATTACGGACTTTCAGCTTTAATAATTCCAGCATAAATTACTTAAATATTACTTAATACTTATCCTTTACCGCGAATCAGTCTTTCACTTACCCACAATAAGAAATACGAAACTCGAGGCTTTGAGTTTGAAACAAATAGCTAATTAGTGGGAGAGCTCGTTAGGCTGGATTGTAGCGAACTCGGTATTCACTTTTTTAACTTCAACCAGCTTAAGAGTTTGTTGAGATTTAAACTGACCTTACACTCCACTGATTTATGAAATAATAGCTGCTTTAGTCTAACTCTTGTCATATCAAAATAACCAGTTTATTTGAAGTGTTCCTGCCTTCAGCCAACATTTGTTTTTAGACATAATAGTTGTCTGTGTATTGCAAGGGAATACCAAAAGCATTGCTGGAAAATCAGATATGAAATGATCTCAGGAATCTCCATTTATATAAAAATACAATGTAAAATTCACGCCGTCTAGGTATAGATACGAATTAGAAATATAAAAAGAATATAAATATAAAAAGAATATACGAATTAGTGTCGGATTAGGTTAATCCTACGTTACTATGATAAATTTTAATATAATTTATAATACATCTAGCCGTATAGGTACTGTTGAGGATTGTATCTATTTTACAACTTTAAGTAAGAAGAACTTCCTGAGAAATTTTCATTTCCTATACACCCCTTGAAGGTTTTGCATTTTCAAGAATCTTCCCTTTGTCGTCGCCTTTCTTAGATCAGGAACTCTTGTACAGATTAAAATAGTGCAAATATTACAATATTATTTTAACTGAAACCAGTTTTATACAATTTAGAGAAATCACAAATCTCTGAGAAATAGCTTCTTAAGTTAAGAAATAAATTAAGACTCTGTCCTGCTATTTTCATAGCTCATTCTCGCTTCACTCGGATTCCTAGAAAAACGAAAACAAATCTATCCGACGAGAACCGTACATTTTTCCGGGATAAAAAGTAGCCTTTGTGCTATTCCAGACTATAATCTATCCGTGTGCCAAATTTCATCCAGATCCGGATCAGAGGCGTAATTGAGTAACAAACATTGAAATATCCAAACATCCATCTAAACTTTCACATTTATAATGTTAGTAAAATAATAACTCTTTAATTAAAAAAGGTAAATTGACTTCAAAATCTTGTTAAATGTGATAATTTTTCTTACCTACATGTTTTTAAATTTGCATATCATACATCGTCACTCTTGTGATATTATCATGTTTATTAAAAAAATATATAAAAATGAGTACTCCTCCTCTTGAAGTTGTTAAAAATTATTAAAATTAAGTGTTAAATGTCGTTTTTATTCAAGACTTATTTGAGAAGATTTCATCTCGAGAAGCTCAGTATGCGACGACGTGCTATACGAGTACATTTGGTAGCCGGTATTCCTAACAGTTGAAAAAATCCAGTTTAATTTATATTCATTTTAGTTATTCTGCAGTTTTAAGTGAAAACTACTCAGCCAAGATACGCCTTTCCGAAATCTAGACTCTCATGATTTATCTCAGCACTCGTTAATGTTGGAAATTGTTTTGGCACGGACACTAGTTCCCACTTTTATACTTTTTTAACCACTGTCAAAATAAGAAAATTCTCGATTCGCCTCCTTTTTTTATACACTCTGAGTAACTTTGTTACGGTGCAGTTTTATTTGTAAAGTATGTACGAGTATGATAATATCATATATGTAAATACATAATATTTTTAGATACATATATAATATTTTTAATTTTAATGCAATTTTCTCTACGGTTTCAGTTTTTACCTTCAGATTTACTTACGTTTATATATTACTAGCATTGCCCGCGGCTCCGCCCGCGTTCAGATGACCAAAAACTAAATTCTTAGGTGTTACATATTAGTATACTCTTACATTGCAGTTTTTGTATTTTTCCTCAGAAATAAGATATTTTCCCGCGGTAAAAAGTATCCTAGGATCGCGCGCTACATCGCCCGGTTTATATAACTTGAGCAGGCGTCGAGCGATGCGGGGCAGAGGGGATGGACTCGCCGTAGGCATCTCAATGCTCGCCAAGCATTAAAAATGTTTCGCTACTAATTACTTCTAACAACGATATCTCAAAAACTATTCATCTGATTGATTTAGTGTAAAGAGCAATTTTAATCTGCATTAAATGACTAAGCTAACTAAAATATTCATTTGGATAAGGATTAATACCGAACTAAAGAAAATAACTTTGAAAATAACGTAATGTTTTTAATTAAAAATGTTAACATAAAAGTGGTTATTGTAAGTCAACCGTAAGAGATAGAGATATGCTATCGCGGACTTTTTTGTAGCATTTTTATAGATTTTGAATTCTCTAGTACATTACTTAACTGTATCTTTGCTAGTTTACGCGGCGTTCGCGTGGAAAGTTCCCATTTGGCGAGATTTTTTGCGACCTCTTCAACATTTGTCGCCGTATTTCAGCTAATTTACATAAAAGCATAATAAATTATATACCTAAACCTTCCTCAAGAATTACTCTTTCTATTGTTGAAAACCGTATAAAAATCCGTTCAGTAGTTTTCGAGTTTATCGCGTACAGACAGACAGGAGGACAGACAGGAGGACAGAAAGACGCGGCCGGGGGACTTATTTTTATAATAAGTATAGATTTATTTAGTTCATAACAAAAACAGAGAGTAGGTACTAGTTACTTAATTTAAAAAAACTACTCAACTTATTAATAATAAAAAATAAATTTTATAGTATTACAAAGCTCTTACTGTATAAAATCAAAATTGTTCAGGTATGTGTAAAAAAAAGAAAATTATTAAGAAAAAACCATTCTTACACCCTTTTATTTTCCCTTTAAATTAGTTTAGGTGTATTCAGTCCAGTAATTTATAATCATGAACGTCAAATAATAAATTCATAAAGCCCACTAAACCAAACAACAAAACGTTACAAGATATAAATTTGTGGAGATTTTTCAACGGACGCGGCGGGACTGCGTAATTTGTTGGTGCTTTGCTATAGTAATGTTTATTGATGATTCTATGTTCATGAATACGTGTGTTTTACTTTAGAAATTTTTATTATATTAAAGAGTTTTATGAAAGAAACTCGCTCGGGTGCGTCCAAAGGCACGTGGATTTTGTTCACAATTTCATGGGTTTTAATTTTTTGCGGGCAGCCCTAATTCTTTTTTTAAAATAAAAATACCTAGTAGTTAAGTTACTTCTTATAACATCAACTATTTGACAGTGAAAGTGCTATGAAAATCAGCCCGCCTATTTCGGAGATTAGCCGGAACAAACAGATAGACGGACAGACGAAAACATTTTTTTTCTTATAAATACCGTATATACTTTTATATACAAAAAGCCGCTATTTTGACAAAACAAACAGACATTTTAATTTTATTTATTAGTATTGATATATAAGTTAAGAAAGAAAAATAAGTGTTACTGCGGCAGAGGAAAGAAGTTTCATCTAGTCTAGATCAAGGAAAGGAAAATCTAGATCTAGGAAAATTTCTTACCAATTCTCTTCCACTATAAATTTATTCGATCTTATCCAATCTACGACCTCCGCAGTAGACTACGTCAATCAATCTCGCCGACACTGCAGTCGATGTGATATATTTTGATATAATAATAAAGTACAAGTAAACTGCCCTAACTCTTGTGATATTGCTTATTTATAAAAGCCAGGGCAAAAATGTTGTATTGGCTACTTTACCACACTACACTATACCATATGACAGAAAATCTTATATAAATAATATATACAATAGGCTTCATTATATATCTAATCTCTGCATATAAGAGAAAAAAGAACATAATTATTATGATACACCTCTTAATTAAATTTTAAGTAATTTATTCTATTCAGCACTTTTTAACATCCCACTGCCACGTGCCATCCTTCAATACGAGGGAGATCAGGGTATAGTTCACCACGCTAGCCAAGTTCAGGTTGGTTGACTGCACATGTCTTTCGAAAACTTGCCAGGTTCTCTCAGACATGCAGGTTTTCTCACAATGTTTTCCTTCACCGTAAGGTAAGTGGTAATCATGGTGGAAATGATTTACACATGAAAACATCAGAGGTGCCAAATCTAGAATTTGAAACCACTTCACTTGGTTTTACAAGTAAGTACGCAACCGCTGCCTTCTATACGTCTGCATTATAAGTATCTAATATGTACTTGTTTTATTTATTCCGTAATTTTTAATTAACTAAAAATGCAATCACAAAACGACTACTCGTAATATCCTAAACTAATTTTGATTTTTGATGATTGAAAGCCTTATCTGTCCGTGGGACAATTTATATATTATAATATAGGTATATATAATAAAATTATAACTGAGCTGAATCTGTACATTAAGTATTTTTTGGAAAATCTTATTGAAATAATCATTATTATCGATACAGGAGCCGAATCTATAGTTTTTAGATGTTTTGTCTATCTGTATGTTTATCGATCTGTCTGTCTATCTGTCTGTGACCGCATAACAAGAAAACCACTGGATAGATTTTGATGAAATTTGGTATGATAATAGTTGGCTATTCGGGTCAACATATAGGATACATTTTACTCCGAAAAAATATCTCATCTCTCTATACTAAACGTTAAAATGTAACTAGAGACGAGCCCGAGCGGAGTGAGGGTGAGTCGCGGGTTTATTATAAATTATTTATCGATAGTCAACGTACGGAGTACCACGTTAATGACCGCTTAACCCAATACTTCAAAACGGTCGACCAAAGTGGGTAAAACTAGACATGCGATAAATTTATATGCGGTATATATTAAATTTTAGGTCATTTTGCTTTTAATAATATATTTTATATTGGCGGTCCACAGTTTCGCTTTTAATTTAACAAATTACTTATCTTCTGGGCAATTGTGGTTTCACTGTATTCGAGGAATTTTAGTGAAAATAACAAACTCAAATTTTCTACTATAAATATATTCATACGTAAATATTAAATAAAAAAATTAAGTGTCACCATCATATCAATTACTTATTTAAAAAAACAGTAGCCTCGGCTAGATTAGAATTCTACAATATTTTTAGTTATAATTTAGTTTTAGTTTTTGAAAGTATAAAAAAAATGAAGTTGCCCAGTATATAAAGGTATATTTTAATTTTACAATCCATTATTATTATCATATCTAACGATATCTAAGATTAAGCCCTTATTTTTAATAACATGCCAACTGTACAATCGTTATCTTTATATGGGCTTTAAGCTCATAAAAACATGCAACAAAATGGACTAAAAAAATGAACCTTTATTATAAAACTATGACAAACACTACCCTCAGTGTAATCGGATAATTAAATGAATCAAAAAACAACTTTAAATTGAAACACATTAAGTCGACGTATCTAGATAATAGTGGAACAATACGAAAGACGTCAATTTGTGACAGCCAACCTTTCTTTTCAAGCGTTGAATCTCGAAAATTGCCATTAACAAAGCTACAAAAAGCTGGGGCTTTCTCTCAACCGGAAATTAGTACCTTCAGGCGTTCGTAGCTCCAGGGTTCGGAAGTGACGAATTTCCTTTAAGTCAAGTGGCCAACACTGCGAAATTAGATGGTCTTAAGAGAATCAGCCCTTTTCGACCCTTGAGAGTGATTCGGATAAGATTTTTTGACTTTTGGAATACCGTTTTATCACTTGTGCTTATACTGTTACATATCGTAGCACTACATCGAATCTTCCTTAAAAGGGTTCACTCAATAAATCTTGATTGATACAAAATTGGCAGTCTTTTTATGGTATAAACATCATCTATACATATAAAAAAATTGTAACTAAACCGAATCTGCACATTAAATATTTTTTGGTAAATCTTATTGAAATAGACATTATTATCGATACAGAGACCGAATCTATAGTTTTTAGAATTTTTGTCTATCTGTCTGTTACCGCATCACGGAAAAACCACGAGGGATTTTGATGAAATTTGGTATGATGATAGCTAGTTATCCGGGTCAACATACCTATAGGATACTTTTTACCGCGGGAAAATATCTCATTTCTGAGAAAAAATACAAAGAAAGACGAAGAAGAGTAGTAAGAGTATACTAATATGTAAAACCTAAGAATTTGGTTTTAGGTCATCTGAACGCGGGTGGAGCCGCGGGCAATGCTAGTATTATATAAGTGATGATTTTTATAAATAAACAAGAAAATTATTTTTACGATAAAATACAATTACTAATTAAAAACTGCATTTACATGAATGAAATAGTTCAATTGTTTCTTTTGATTGTCGTTTTGAATTTGGTTGATGGATTTAAGGTTCATTAGCGGGTTAAAAAATAACATGGATTTATATAAAATTGAAAATTTTGGATTGGCTCAGCGCCTTTATAATAAGATTTAAGTAGATAACTCTAATCAAATTTCTCTTTTCTAACAAAATATTTAGTACTAAAACATTAAAATATTCTTAAAATTTAAGTAAATAATATAATATAAAAGCGATTTAGGTATATTACATTTATACATATGAATTATATGAATTTAGTTATTTAAAAAATAAAGATAATTATTATCCTACTAATATTATAAATGCGAATGTTTGTAAGTGAGATGTATGGATGTCTGTTACTGTTTCATATAAAAACTACTGAATGGATTTTAATGAAACTTTACAATAATACAGCTCGTTCATTAGAATAATACATAGGCTACTTTTTATCCCGGAAAAATGTACGCTTCCCGAGGGATAGATTTGTTTTTATTACTTATATAATATTGCACGTATAATACATCATCTAACTCATTACCAAATAATTAAAAGACCAATAAATACTAAAAACTATATAAGTACTGGTAATTAGTATTTTGAACAATTTTGTATTTTATATTTTTACTTAAAATTGAAATGTATTTATGTCATTTAAATATATTTTTAAGTGAACATTTGAATCATCCATTCTTGTGTTCCAAGTTAATGTGGAAACTACCGCCGTTTCAGAATGTAAAGAAGAGCTGAGAGTGCTCATAATAAATAAATGATTTTGTACTTATAAGTATCTGGGTTCCGCTGGGTTTTAGTGGCTGTTATTTTCCGTCGAGTCCCATATGGGGAGCGGAAATCAGGTGGGATGTGTAAATGCATTTCCGAATGAAAAAGAAAATAATTTAAATACACACTGTACACTACGGGAGGCGCGTGTATACTATAAACAAAGTTTAACAGCATTCACAGTAGAAATAGTCTGCTTTGTATTAAGTAACCTCGAATTCATAAAAATTTAACAATTAATTTCCATGAGATTGAACTTCATACATTTTTTTTAAAGTATCAGAGGTACCAGGCTTGGGATTTGAATCCGCTTCACTTGATTTCCCAAAAAAACGCATTACTACTGGGCCTTGTATTTTTACACGGTAAATAAAGGAAGAGGTAGGCACTCTGTTCGAGTGTGATTGTTTTTGAGTACGTAACACGATTTTCGTCAATTTTAACGGTATTCAAGATCCATTCTAAAATAGCTTATAACTATAGTGCTAATATATTTAAAAAAACTCTATTGGTGAAGTAATAATTATTATGAATGAATTTTTCCATTAATAATTGAAAAAATGTGTATGTGTATGTTTGTTAGTCCTTCGAGCTAAACAAGAAAGTTGTCCATTCTAAAAGCTATCACAATAGAGTAATCTAATTTTGGCCATACTTATTAATAACTTTGTGCTCAAACTGCATTTTTATTATCTTTGTAACGCTGTAAGATTACCAAATAAATCTATACTAATATTATAAAGAGGTAAAGTTTGTGAGTTTGTGACGTTGAAGAGGGTAATCTCTGGATCTACTGAACCGATTTAGATGAAATTTAATAACAAGATAGTTTGAGACCCTGACGAAGACATCCCTTAAGGGATGAAAGTTTGTATGTGGAATCAAGCTAGGGATGAACCTGAGCGAAGCGAGAGTGAGTCGCTAGTAAATATTATAAGTACAAAAGGCAACTGGAGACACATCAGAGCGAAGCTAGAGTACCTTACTTATACATGTATATTTACATTAAACTGATTTTAATGTTATGTTAACTGTATACTTTATTTAGGTGTTAATTTATTCCGGTTCAGTGAAACCCTGGAACTGCCTCAGGGGATTGTTTTACGGCTAGTAATTTCCAATTATGAGAGTATTACAATTTTAATGCTACTAATCCTCCTTTACGAACTGTTACATAAATTCTCAAACTAATATTGTATTAGAAGACGCTTGGAGCGAGATTATATTATAACGCAAATGTCATCAAAGGACTATATATTATGATTATACATACTATATATAGTGTTTGCTAATGGTTTTCATCATTTTAGAAGCAATTTAGAAGAGCAGCTTCTTATAATTGAAATTTTATATTTTTTAATACCCAAAAATCGTATGATCGCAGTAGGTAAATATCTTAGTGCTATTCAAGATAAAATTTAAGATTAACATTTTTCATTACAGGGAGATAAAGATAAGATCATATATCACACCGTTCGGTGGTAACCGACCATTCCGACACAATGATGACTTTTCCAAAGACCAAGTGTTTTAGTTGTATTTACAGTGTCAGTACGAGAGAATCGAACCCCTGGTCTATACTATCTTATATCCAATTATTGACAACCATTTTCAACTTTATTAAATATCTTCCTCTCGCAGTTTCTACATTAGGTTACAAGTGTTCGTTCACCTGCAATTTTGGGAATGGCACATTCTCCGACAACTCTCAGCCACAGTCGCGCCAGAATTTGCATCGCATCGGATATGCAGCCATGTGCAACGAGTTGGTAATATATGGATATGCTACTCTGGAATATGGAATAAATAAAATACCAACTCTATTTAATTATCATTTACGTGAATTTAATGGTGAAAAATAATTAAAATTAAGTGACAAATACAACTAAAGGTTCACCTGTATGTTTTTTTTTCATTTCTCTGTACCGCCACAGTACCATTCTGTGATAAAAATGTGTTGTACCTGATATTATATTGAATATTGACTACAAACATCCCATTTGATTTCATTTAAACTGAGTAACATTTATAACTTCTTAAGTAAAATTTCTAAAATATATTATGTTAGTCTTCATTTGTGAGGCAAAAGGACTAAATTTTGGATTTCTCGTTGAAATATACTCATTTTTATATCTTAATTTTTATTCTTGTGAATTATATCTACAAATATGTCAGACTAACGATATATAAACGATATGATAACGAATATGTTTGAGATACGTTTTAACATCCATATTTTCGTTTTAACTTTTAGTATAGATTTCTCAGAGATGAGATATTTTCCTGCAGTAAAAGGTATCCTATATATTGCCTCGGATAACCAGCTATCATCATATCAAATTTCACCAAAATCTGTCCAGTGGTTTTATCGTGATGCGTTCCATGACACACAGACGGACAAAAATTTTACAAACTATACATTCGGTCTCTGTATCGAAAATAATGTCTATTCCAATAAGATTTTCCAAAAGATATTTAATGTACAGATTCGACTCAGAATTTTATTAAAATGTCAACATCTACATTTCAATAAAATTTATTACCTTTATTTACCATATTATATACATTATTATATATATATATTATTTACCACAATTTATTTCTAAGAAAATTTTAGATTTGATTAAAGCGCTTTCCAATACGAATCTGTTACTTTTAAAATAATACATACTTCATACATAAATTGAACTACAATATTGAAAATATTTTTAGCTGCGATACTAATTTAGAACTGTTCAAGGCATTTGTACTGAATATTTATTTTCACTTTCCCGACGTTCACTAGAGATTGATACTTTAACTTTATATTTTAATATAGTTTCAAGATGCCTTTAGCAATCTTTTAGATGAATCATTCAGTCTCCGAGCCTAAAATAACTAACTTCGATAATTTTAACATTATCAAATAAAAGTCAATGAAACTTTTAGGTAAAATATCATGCTCTACATTATTCAAAGTATTTCTTTCAATTTTATCTGTCTATTATATTTAAACCTTTTTATTTTATTTTTGTCTTGCCGAAATAGCAACGATTTTTTCCGAGAATCTTTAAAGAAATGAAGATAAGTGGATGTAGAGGCTGTAATGTTCTATATTTTAAGATGCTCGTATACGTCAAGAACCGACATTTATTAGTCGACTAAATTTAGATGAAAGTAGTATCGATATTTGTATACCTACACTATCGATAGAGAATTGAATAGTACCTTTTTTGTGACCATGATTGCTGTAAATCATTCAAAACGTCTGGAACCAAAAATCATAATAATTTCACGAAAAAACCCGAAAATATAGTTTTATTTAAAATATACTTTTTTTATTTCTTGCGAAGAAATTTCAATAATTAATATTAATTTCAATAATAAAATTTCAATAATAAAACTCAACAATTATGCCTTCTCCATTCAACAATAGCTTGTTATAACAACGTTCACGGTGAGATTTTGCGAGTAATTTCCGCCTTACGACGAATGTAAATGCGAGTGAAATGTGTTATTTATCGCATGAATTAGAAACCACGTTAGAGACCACAATACCTAAGCCGCTCTATGTCAGACTACAATGAGTTACTATGGTACGTTACGTTACTCTACAGTCGTTAGCGTAACAAAGCAAAGTAATAAGTGTTTATAAAAATTTGAACTCCTCGCTAACGAGTATCGAATAACGCAATAATATAAGAATATACGTAATTTAATATAAATGTAATACGTATTTGTTATATAGTTAAACTCATATTTGTATCACAGAAGTTATTGCATCTTACTATGAACACCCTTATACTACATCAACAAGGTTTCAGAGGTCCTTGTCAATCGTTTTCGTCAATATAGCTTATTTTTGCCAAGTATTACCTAATGCCATGCCAGAAGTCATGGATTCGATTTTGGTACAAGACGAGTGTTTTTACAAAGGATAAAAAAGCCATTTCTATAAAAACCAGTGGCGGACTCCCAAAATGTAAATCTTGTTTATTTAGAGTGCTGTGTAAAGCATATAAATATATAGTTTCTGTTCATATTATATCGTCAGTTCATATAAGATCTCTAGTCTAAATCTATAATCTAGACAAGCATATGTGGATTTCACTAAGCATTCATAGGTCATCTTTCATTTTATCTTTCTACCTCAAAAATGTAAGAGCATCAAATCCATAAAGTGAATATAAAAAATATATTCAACATGTATCGGAAATATAATAGTAACTTACAAATGTTGAGTGAGCAGTCTCCGACTGCCGCTAACATGGATGTAGTTTTAATAACTCGATAAAACCTTCATCAATAGACAAGTTCAAACTTTAATTACACGAAGGATTTTCAAGTTTAATCCTTCCATTTCATCAAGGGGTTTCTATTTTACTTTGTTAAGGGAAAAGTAGTTTTGAGCAGCCCAACGTGTCTTTAAGTGTCCGTAGGGTCGCCCCGAGGGACACGCGATTGACCTAATTAGGCCAAGTGATGTAGAAAATTACACCCAGATGGGTCCAGCCTAATTGCCGGTTTTTGATCGACGCCTGTGGGCGTCGGGATGTACAGCTTTTTTGAACCTGCAAAGATTTCGGTCCTCAAATAAGGGGTTGGCAAATTGCTTTCGAGTATCAACTACATATTTTATTATTTATTACAATATATTTTATAGGCTATGAGTTTTTATATTGATTTTTAGTAACAATTTATCTTATAATATTATAATTTTAACTTAACGCGATATCAATTATATAGATAACTAGCGACTCACCCTCGCTCCGCTCGTGTTCGTATCTATTTACGTTTTAACGTTTAGTATAGATTTCTCAGCATTTCTGAGATATTTTCCCGCAGAAAAAAGTATCCTATATATTAACCCAGATAACCAGCTATCATCATACCAAATTTCATCAAAATCCCTCCAGTGGTTTTTCCGTGATGCGGTAACAGAGAGACAGACAGATAGACAAAAATACTGCCTCGTGACAAAGATTCTGCTTCTGTATCGATATTAATGTCTATTTCAATGAGATTTCCCAGAAAATATTTGATGTACAGATTCGGCTTAGTTACAATTTTATTATGTGTAGGTATAGAAGAGAACATTCAACTATCCTTTACAAGTGTCAAAACTATAAATAATAAATCAATATGTAAAAGGCTACCTAAGTACTAAATTAAGTAGTAATAAATTCATAATACTACTTAAGATAGCTTATATCTAGCTATCAGTTTCAGCTTAAACACAATTCTTATCGTAATCAAATCGAATTATACCTTAACATGACTCCCTCAATATCCTCTATCTCAACATAAACTTCCGCCATTACAATAACCAATAACTATATAACGTTCACATAAATATAAAATACAATATTAGTGAGAATAATCACTTTGAAAGCACATCCACAAATCGACTAACGCTATCGAATGGCACATAAGTATTACCACAAAAATACTCATGCCATTTGCCAAGCAAAACGCGTCCAAAGGCGTATAATAAAAATATACATATATAAAACATAACTGGGGGCCTTCAGAGTTATCTGATTATAGTATTGGGTCGCCATTGCATTATGATAATGGATACTTGCGACGGCTGGAATAGAAATACTCGATTGATAAGATTTTTTTTTTCCTCTGAGCAAAAGGCTGATTGATTTTAAGGGTATACCCAATACTATCCTGCAGATAATTAGAAATGGATCTTAATTCTAATATCAAACGTACGGTACGATGACGGTTTTCGTAAATGTTTTAGAAGTTTCTGGAGTAAGTTTTTCATTATTTATTCAATACTAGCTAAGATCGTTTTAATTTGAGCAGAATCATATATTTTTTTATAAAATAAAAATAACTTAAGATACTCCCCATAACATTTACTATCTGCCAGTGAAAGTCCCGTTGAAATCGGTCCAACCGTTTCGGAGATTAGCCGGAATAAACAGATAGACAGACAAAAATTATAAAATTGTATATACTTTTAATTGTATATGTATGTATATGCATTTAGTACAAAGCTGTCATTTTGTCATTACAGACAGACACTTCAATTTTATTTATCTGTATATATAGGTGAAAGTTATGAATAAATGTATGTATATAAATGATAGTATGTACGTGATACACAGTTAATAAAATTCCTTTCTAAGAACCCCGTTTTTGATGAAGTAATACAGTTATCATAGTACCCGGGTCAACATATAAGATACTTTTTACCGCGGGAAAATATCCCA
Source organism: Brenthis daphne (assembly GCA_947093115.1). Taxonomy (NCBI): domain Eukaryota; kingdom Metazoa; phylum Arthropoda; class Insecta; order Lepidoptera; family Nymphalidae; genus Brenthis; species Brenthis daphne. The sequence continues at coordinate 6,647,292 of OX352481.1, read as the reverse complement.
TTTCTGAGAAAAAATACAAAAACTGCAATGTAAGAGTATACTTACATACAGGATCATTTTTAATTCACTGAAAACCTTTTGGGAATATACTATTTACATCATAACAACAACATCTGAAACAAGAAAAAATAATATTTCTAAAATTTTTATTTTCAAACAAAAATAAAAATATTTTTTTGCACTTTCTAAACTTTAAAGTTTTAGCAACTGGCCAAGTTTAAATGAGTAAGCGCGGCTTCCTACACCGCCCCAACCCCTCCCCCTGTACCGGACACGCACTTTCTTTTGCTAATGCTGGACTATTACCGTTGAGAAGGTGCAATAAAAATATTTTTATTTTTGTTAAATTTAAGATATTTTTTTTTCTTACAGATGTTGTTATGTTGTAAATAGTGTATTCCCAAAAGGTTTTCAGTAAATTAAAAATGACCCTGTATAAAGCCTAAGAATTTGGTTTTTGGTCATCTGAACGCGGGCGGAGCCGCGGGTAAGGCTAGTTTACCTATAAAATTGGACTTTATATTGAATATTGGTTGAAAACCCTAGCACCACTTTAGCTCTCACATGGCTAGTTTTTAGTATTTGTTATTTTACTTTCCAGTTTTACGCTTGTAGGTTTAAATTCTAAATATTTCGTAAAACAACATAAAGCTCTTTAGTTATAGGATTTACATACGAATATATCGACAGTGTAGTCTAAGTAAAAAGCTTTGTTCTTTAAATATGTTCTGTTATATTTTAGATAAAAAATAATTTTAGTAGCGTTTTATCCTAGCTTTTATTACCTCTGACCCAACAAAGTGGGTAGAGTCTTAGCCCTTAATTATAATTATTTTGTACGTGAGGATGTATCGTATCCCATCCCAAATTCATTTGTTTTTCGGACTACAATGTAGGGCTTACGCAAGTTGATTAATATTAAAAAGTTCATCCAACTTCCCTCATCATGAAAGCTTAGAAACATATGGGATGTAAACAACTTTTTACAAATTCAGTAACAGTTAATTGCCCAGCTATTTTTTTAAAGTAAAATTTTTTATTAATGCTTGTTATATTTACAATATCAGCTCCTTACTTTTATCCGATATTAAAAAATAATAAGCTTCGAACTCTGGACCGTTTTATAAGATTTTCCGTTTGTTTGAAAGTGATAATTACTTGTAAGGCGTTCTTATATAATAAACTAGCGATGATTCGCCATATAAACTTTCATCCCTATTTTCATCCCCCTAAGGGATGATATCCGGGATGAAAAGTATCCTATGTCCTTTCCAAACTATCTTCTTCTCAAATTTCATCTAAATCACTAACTACCTCTTTATCTATACTACATAATATAATAAAGAGGTAAAGTTTGTGAATTGTGAGTTTGTGATTTTATGACGTTGTAGGGGGTAATCCCGGAAATCATCCCTTAAGAGGGTGAAAATGGGGATGAAAGTTTGCATGGGGAATCAACCTAGAGACGAACCCGAGCGAAGCGAGAGCGAGTCGCTCGTAATATAAGTATAGATATGATGATGATTTGTTTATGCAATCCGGAGTTGAAACATGCTTAATATATTATAGTAAATTAGGTATGGTTTATGATAATTTGCAACTGGTATATTAAATTGCAAAAGATAAGACGTGGTTCAAGTAAAACAGTAACATTTTTAAATTCCTCTGAGAATATTCAAATTTCTTGGTCACTGCAGCTGTTAACTTCTAAAGTATTATGAGTTTAATTAATCTCGTAAGTTTTGGTAAAATCCCTCAGAGGTTTAAAAGATGAGGAAAAAGGTCCTAATTAGCATTTTTAATAAATACACATTTTACTCTTTTGTATTTGCAAATATTAAAAAAATTTTATATTTCAAAACGATGTCTGTTAGCATTATAAATGCAATTTGTAAAAATGGCAGGCGGCTAGTATCAAAAAAGTTGGATTTCAATAAATTTCATGTCAACCTGATGCGACAAAATTTTATATATTCTTTGCTAAACGTGCTTTATTTTTAGAGAACTCATCAATTTTAAGATACTATATTTTGGATGACTTAACTATACAATTCTATGATAAACAAGTACATATATAACTTGCCATGACTTTGCTCAGATCGGCTAGCTCTCGGGGTATCTTAGTTAAATGCCAAAGTGATCCTGCGACCACCGGTGTATTAGGACAGAGAAAGCTTATTAGATTTTAGTGGGTAGCACTAGCTTTTCAAATCGGTGAGTCATCATGTCACTAACGTAAACGTTGTTTATTGATTATACTGCCCACAATGACGACGCGAACGCACAAATTATGATACCTTTATAAATCAGGCAGTTAAAAATAGAAAGAATAGAAAGAATAAATAAACAAGAATAGGGGATTTGTCGGCGGGGAGTTGACATGGGTGGATGATATCCGTAATTTTTAACTGGGAAAAGGAAATAAGGAATTGTTGAGAATAAGTATTCTCTAATAAATTGTAACTAAATCTAGTTAAAATTATATAAGTTTTGAAACATGTTGTTGGCTTTTTCTGAGATATCCTACACTACAAACACAAAAAGCACAAACACAAAAATATGATGTGTATCGCCATATATCTCAGTAGCCAAACAAATCAGTTATCTAATATCTTGATAAGCTATTAATGATAAGCGTTAGTCGTCTAGTTTGCTCATTTTACATATAATTTAATTTTATATTAGTTTAAAAATAATTTTATTCGAATAATTTAACCATGTTGCCTGCGGCCCGCCCGCACGGTAAAAGAATAATATAGATAAAAAAGGTACCGATACTGTGCTTTTCAGGTAAAATGTAGTACTAGTAAAATTCCATTGAAAAATTGCACAACATAATAAATATCACCATGGAAAAAGAGGTACCCTGTCGTACTTTTTGGCTCTTGAAAAATTTCTGTGGAAAGTCATTTTCAACGTGTTACATTCCTTTTTTTACACTTTACTGTAGAAAAGAAGGACAAAACATCGCTTATATTAAACTACTAGCGTTTTTCTACATCTTAGCACGTGTAGTTTAATTACTATATCTTTTAAAATATTTAATAATAATCTATATTACTACAAAGTTTCATCAAAACCCGTTAAGTAGTTTTTGCGTCATAGAGCAACAAACATCCATTCATCAATCATCACAAATTTTCGCTATTATAATATTAGTAGGAAATGATTCTTAACGATAATATTAAGTTCATCATTTTAAAAAGATAACAATTCGAATTTCTTAATTGTAAAATGGAAAATCTTTCAGATTTCAAATTCTTTCAATAACGTCTTATAGTAAAAAACGTAGCTCTCATTTTATTTATCCCGGCGGTGCACTAATCACGGCGGCGTGCAGCTGTGCCGGCTGGCTCATCATCATCTCTTGTAGATTTTCTTGCAAATTGCTCAAGATGCTCAAATATCTCATATTTATTTTCAATGTGAAATCTCCGATTAATTTTATTTTTTCAGTGTGGCTTTATATAACTATTTAAGCAGCACTGCTAACTTTTATCATAGTGTTCGTTGCTTTCACTAAACAAGTTAATTTAAAATTATATACAAAAACTAGCGACTCACCCTTTCTCCGCTCGCTTCGTGCCTAGATATATTTTAAGGGTTAGATAGATTTCTCAGAAATGCGATATTAGATAAAGGATCCTATATGTTGATCCGGATAACCAGCTATCATCATACCAAATCTCATCAAAATCTGTTCAGTGGTTTTCTCGTGATGTGTTCCCAGATCGACAGACATAAAAATTCTAAAAACTATAGATTCGGCCTCTGTATCCATAATAATGACTATTTCAATAAGATTGTCAAGAACACGTTTAATGTATAGATTCAATGGATAAGAAAGTGTTAGTAACAGCCCGGAATCGGGAAGTTGGCTGTGTCACCCCCGTGCCTTGGAGAGCAGCGGTCGGTCCTGTGCCTGATCTTTCACTATTCGTTTCAAATTTCATCCCACTGGAGTGTGTGTAAAATAAAAAGTAAAAGTAAAACTTTCAAGCTATGTTACTTTACATATAAGGCTAAAATTCTTTCAATAGTACTTTTTTTATTGTCTACATTGGTCTTGAATTAAAAACAAAAGAGGTTTCATTTCGAATGGACAAAAATTCGAAGACACAGCTTGAGCTTACCATTCTGCATTCCGTTAAAAATGTCAATATTACACATTACATTTTGACGGTTATAGTTTTATTACAATATCCGTCTTAATCCAGGGTTTTACACACACACACATTTAAGCTGGAAATGTTTTTTCTTTTATTCATTATTATAAATTTACATCGTCATAGTTCAGCCATTCTGTACAAAATAAAATTTCGGTATAAATAATATATATATATATATATATATATATATATATATATATATATATATATATATATAATCTTGCCTCGTGTTTTACTCTTTCCACTAGTGAAACCCGTTTCAAAATCCATTGCGTGGTTTAGATAAAGTAAGCGGAGACATAGACAGAGGCAGACAGCGAGTTTGTTTTCACAGCGTACATACGAGTACTTTGTATATATATTATACTTTATGTATTTATATATATGAACTACTTTGTTTTTACCCGGTGGAGATGAGAGAAATTTATGTAGTAAAAAGTATAATACGGATCATGTAATAAGCATTATAAAATCTAACAACAAGAACAAATATACCAGACCAGTAGATGTAGTTAGTTCATACTGTGTGGATCGCAATAATGACATTAATTCTGATTAATATATTTTTTGTCTATATTTTTTGTCTATAAAGGTAGCAATAGTGTTGTTCAATATTTTAACTTTAAATAATAGCAATCTAACTTAATATTTTAATTTCTTTTAAATTATATGTATATAAGACAATAATATCGCTTAGATAAATAGTTAATATTTTTAATTTTTAATATTCTTTATAGTTATACATAATATAATAATAGCAACACTAAATAATTTTTGAAATATTTTTTTTTTTTGTAAAGTAGTGGGTAGGCACTGTCTGTAACAAGTATGTGTTTGAGACGTCTATAACCTTAGTCTCTCCCGTGACCATTGCTGTAAAGCATTCGAAACGTCGGGAACCTAAAATCCAAATAAATTCGCGAAATAATCCGAAAAGATAGTTTTACTTAAAATAGTAAAAACTATGCAAAATTTGGTTAAAATCTGTTCATTACTTTTTTGTTTCATTTTATTATATGTATAGATATAGAGCACTACAATGATAGTAATTATCTTGTTACATATTTAGAATTAGCAGTAATAAAAACAATAATATAACTCAATGAAGCGTTATACCCTTTAACGTCACTGTACAAAGTGGGGTTCGTATTTAATATTTTTAATGAGCGAATTGAACCCGCGATTATTGTAGAACTCTCAACTACAACGTATTCGTTGTTATTTTCTATTCTTATTTATTTTACCCGAAAGTTTGAACCGAGAAACTAAAATTATATCCTTATTTTATATACAATCGACATTTTTATGTGAGAAACAATGTTTGTGGAGCTTAATCCATCACATGTTGACCTTTTCGCCGGAGCCAAAACAAATTCTCGCCACGTCCCGCCGAGCCAAAACAAACTATTCTATTGAGTCGCCTTCCTTTCTGTCAATCTGTCCGTTGATTTTGTACTGTACTATTTATCATGTGTCATTTATTCTAGTCTATACATATAATAAAATTGTAACTAAGCCGAATCTGTACATTAAATATTTTTTTGGAAAATCTTATTGAAATAGACATTATTATCGATACAGAAGCCGAATCTACAGTTTTTAGAATTGTTGTCTGTCTGTGACCGCAGCACGGAAAAAACACTAGAGGGATTTTGATAAAATTTGGTTTGATTATAGATATCTATACTAAACGTTAAAACGTAAGTAAGGACGAACCCGAGCGGAGAGAGGGTGAGTCGCTACTATAATATGTTATTACTTTTTTACAGATTACTATTTAACTTCCTTGCTTGTGACGTCATTTGCATACGTAGTAATTTGTACATATGTATTGAAAGAGTTTAAGTTATGTAGAATACGTTCAGTATGTTACATTATTTAGATAACCTGAGATTATTCTCTATGTACAAACAAACATCACCTCGTAATAATAGAAGAAAATTTATAATACTGTAAATGAAATTTCCTTTATCCATTTGATGTAGCGCATTATAGCGTGTCAGACATGTCTTACTAACAGAGTAAATATCTACTCCGACCACAAAGATGAAATCTCATAAATATTATAAATGTGAAAGTTTGGATGGATAGATGTATGTTACTCGATCACGCCAGAACGGCTGAACAGGTCCTGATGAAATTTGGCACAGATATAGATTATAGTCTAGATTATAGTACTCGTGGGATATCCATAGTAACCATTAAAATGTACCTAGGGACGAATTCGAGCGAAGTAAGGGGGAGGTGCTAGTTAATTCTATATTCATATCATACTTATAACAATAATACTTACAGAAAACTTATAGTGGTACTTGATATGTCACTTTAGGTGTATAAAGGTCCCTAATTCTCATTTTTCATATAAAGTTATTTAATAATTTAGCCGTTAAAGTAATAAAAATAAATTAAAATGGCTACCTTTTATTTTAATCAATAACTTTAACAAAAACCTTACATCATTTTTACATTATAATTTAACAGCTGATCAATTCAAAATATTTTAAATATAAAATATCAAGATGCTTAAATATTATTTTTAAAATATAAATAGAGCTTCTCAAATACGTAGTAATAGCTAAAAGCAGAGTTAGTATTTTCCTTACTTTAAACATCATTTCCAACTCTACAAAGTAATTTACGGGAACACCGTATTTATATTAAAATGTATAAATTAAAGTTTAGTTACTGAATTTACTGAGATTGCATTCAAAACCTGCAAATAAATTTTTTATTGGCGTTATTTTATTTATTTTACAATGAATTGTCTTAAAAAGCTATTTTTTTAAATACAATAATTACTGCGGCATTACTCAAAAAGGTATAAATGAAATTAAAATTTAAATAAATCAATACATACAATCGAAGCAAATCCATACTACAAGTAATATTAGGCTTACATATATGCGAATGTAGCTCTGTCTGTCGGTTTTTGTTTACCTTTTGAAGCTTAACTCGCTGAACCGATTTAGATGTGGTATGGAGATAGTATGAGACCCTTCCCGTAGTCATACATAGGATCGTTTTTATCCCGGAAATCATCCCTTAAGAGAGTGAAAAGGGGTGTGGCAGTTTTTATGGGGAATCAATTATTTCTCAAGTAAAAAAATACCCTATTTCTCAAACTTTTATAGTATTAACTTACTTTTCTATACCCACATATACCTGTATATATATATCAATTAAATAATCACTGCTGCCTGCAATAATCAAGTAAATATACCACAACATATCCAAAAAGTAAAATTTCAACGTAAATTTTCCTGGGTATAGTAGCTTTCCTTTCATCAAAGCTTTCTTTCAACTCTCAATATGTATATAATATAAGGCGGAGGCACGAATAAAAGCTATTAACTGCTTTACAAATTCATTAGCGCGATTAATACGGCATAGCGATCACTTGGAGCATTACGAGTGTATTTGCAAGGCATTAAGCCGCCGCAGACTTGACGTTATGATTAGTTCTGAATAGTTTAGAGGTGGCAAATATCTTCAGCTACTGTACTTAAAACTTAAACTTTACTAATATTATAATATTATATATTTATATTACATATCTATACTAATATACACAACTGAAGAGTTTATTTATTTAAACGTGCTAATCTATGGTCCAATTAAAAAAAAACTTTTTGGACTTTACAGCGGAGTGGATATATTTATTATGGAAGGCAGAGAGGTATATATGTCTTGCATTATACTATGATCTAGGAGAGGACTTTTGGACTTTATGGACTTTATGGGCTGACGTTATGGACTAAAACAAAACTAAACTACGAGTATAATATATAGGTAAATAATAAATTTTTATTTCATTAATTATAGCATGAGTGCTTGGTTGGTCTAGAATACATCATGTATGTCTTTAGAATATGAGGTCTTCAGTTTGAGTCTCGGTTGAGGTCAAAAGAATTGCTGCATTAGCCTTCGGAATTGGTGAGACGATAGTATATGAACACTTCATGACGTCGGTTCTAAGAATGTGGTATCAAATTACTATCAGGCTAGAAAAGTACCAATTTAAAATTCAGGCCAACACCTGTCGTGTCGACTTACCGTCCCATTGGAATACAAATACAACAGTGAAAAAAGTCTTAGTAAGCTGGGCCACGGTGCTGAATATCGTATGATATGAATATCGGGTCGTAATATTAATTTTTATCGTGTTTATAATAATGTTGTTTCAGGAAACGCGAACCTAATAAATGTAGCAGGTTCAAATCCCGAGTCTCGCGCTTTTTATATATTTTCATGTGCTTCCAACATGATTACCACTTGTCTTACGGTGAAGGAAAAACATCGTGAGAAAACCTGCATGTCTGAGAGAACTTAAACATTTTTGGAAATACAAGTGAGGTCCACCAACGTAGACTTTAGCCTGATCCCCCTAGTATTGAAGGGAAGCTGGAGCCCAGTAGTGGGACGTTAAAAAAGGGTTGAATACAAATTATGCTTACTAAATAAATATCGATATCGGGTAAATTAAAAAAAAAACTATTTTTTAATACGTTTCTTTCCTAATTAATTAACATATTTTTGTCATCATTAATTAAATCATATATTTAATTAAAACCTCCGCATATTGAAGCAGAATTCTTTAATATATAACTAGAATAGAGAAATAAAATTCATTTAAAACCGCCTTCGCTCTGAAAGCAAGTCATATATTCTCAGCTTCTGACATTAATTTAAAATTTACTTTAAATTACTTGAACATTTACTTTTTTATAAAACCTTTATAAGGCGAGGTGAATAGTTTATACTTTATATGATTTTAAATATGAAGTCTAATCTCCTTTGAAAACAAACTTTAATATATTAAAATATGTTAGCTATTTTGAAGATTGGTTGGTATGAACTAACAAATAATTTGTGACGGACTTGAAAAAATCCATCAAGTAATACTTAAGATGATTTTTTTGTACCTTCTTTTGGTAGCTAAAACTTTTTTTAGTTAAAAAACTATTATTCGTTGTTATTTTTTTGTAGTATTATATAAGTGCAAACTGTCTCGCCTTTACGGCTGCGCGTCTGGAAGTCCTGAGTTCGAACCTCGGGTCGAACTAAGTTTAATTATTGAGTCTTTTTTTGAGAAAAGCCCAGTAACAGTATGGAGTTGAAAACCTGGCGGTGTTTCACACCCGTGCCTCAAGGGGTACTTAAAGCTGTCAGTCTTGCACCTGATCAATCACCGAACGCGTCGAAGTATCGTCCCATAAGAGTTTGATAGTGAAAAAAATAGAGGTCTGCGCATACACTTGGTGAGGTTGGCCGCCTTGGCCGAAATCCATCATCAATTTTGAATATAACGATATATAGTAGCTATTGACATCACAGACAGCCTCTCGAACTTTATTTATAAATATAATTAAATGAAATTCTATATCTTTACGATCATGAGAATAGTTGACTGATACAGCTATGTAATATAACTGTTTTCGTAAATTTGTTGTTTTATCAATTATAACTCGCGTCATCTAAAAATAACGCTGGCTGTCAAGCTGCGCAGAAGCGATTTATCGGTCAAATTGGTGGTAAGAAGCGGAGCTCGGGGCGACGGGGCACGCGCCGCATGCTTGCCGGCGCGCTATTGGTTCGTCAGTTCGAAATACCATCGCGCACACAAAAGTTTTTAATTACGAAATGGTTTTATACGTAGAAAAGAGAAAAATTGTTTTTGACATATTGTTTTACAAAGAGAGAGTTAATTAATAATGCAGTTAATAATAAAAAAAATGTATTAAACGTAATACTTTCTTAGATTTACGTGAATGTTTGACATTATTAAATAAAACTATCTTTTCGGATTATTTCGCGGATTTACTACCATCGTCATGGGATCCTGTTATTAATATAATAAATTCAAATAATAAATATAAATATAACAGACAGACAGATGTAGTAAGTTCATACTGTGTAGATCAAAATGACAGCTTATCAGATTAATAATTTTCATTTGTAAAAGTATATATGAATAGTGTTGCTTAGTAAGTTGTTTTAAATAATAGCAAACTAAATTAAAATGATTATCCTTAATTAATTTTAACTTTTTAAATTACACATAGAACAATTATATGGCTTTAATAATTAATACTATATTTTTATATTTTTATTTATGGTTATAAATATAATAATGGCAACACTAAATATAGATTACTAATTAATATTTTTTAAAATTGTAATAATTATAAAAATAATAGCAAAAATTAAATAAATAATTTTCCATATTCAATTATAATTAAAATTATAAAAATGTTTAAAGTTAAAAATATTGTAATGTAATTGGTGCAATTTTCATTTTGTTAATTGTGGGTAGGCTGTCTGTAACAACTATATCTTTAAGACATGTAACACCTCAGTCTCTCCCGTGACCATGGATGCTGTAAAGCATTCGAAACGTCGGGAACCAAAAATCAAAATAAATCCGCGAAATAATCCGAAAAGATAGTTTTATTTAATAATGTATTAAACGTATTCATTTAATTTTTTTGTAAGTAAATTAAACATTCTGCACTGAATCAAACATATTTTAACAATGAATAGAATTCTATTTAATGATATTCTATTTAATGATATTCTATCTAATATATTATTCAATGTCCCTACCAATAACTAATATATGAAGCTGCGAGCGAAATGCTATGAAAAATAAAATAATAGGCTTATTACTTTTGTGCGCGAGTATACCCATGCGCAAACATACCCTCTGCGCTTTCTTCCAGCGTTCTTTTTAGATGACGCGAGTTACACTATCAAATAAAAACTTTTTAACAAAAAAATAAAAACCGACTTCAAACAAAAGCACTAAAAAGTAAAAAATAACTGATTGGTAGTTTTCATTTACTATACATACCTAATCAAATATTTTCGAAGTCGGTGTGCTTTGGCTAAGTAATTAAAGCCTACCTATTAAATACATACCTGATCAAATATTTTCGAAATCGGTGCCAGCCCATACAAAGCAAAGCACACCGACTTCGAAAATATTTGATTAGGTATGTATAGTAAATGAAAACTACCAATCAGTTATTTTTTACTTTTTAGTGCTTTTGTTTGAAGTTGGTTTTTATTTTTTTGTTAAAAAGTTTTTATTTTTCCCTTTTTAGTGTAGACAGTAGTAGCACAGTAAAAATTCTAACGTGTTAGGCTTGTCAAATCAAACAAAATTAGCCCAAACTCAAAGTATCTACTATTAGCCGTTGAAGAGTTCCACCTATCCACCATCTGGCCTTGCCATCAGATCAGGTCAACAACACCGAACCACTGTACTATCAACGGAAATAGAAATACTTGCAAAGTTTCAAGTCAATATGACAATTAGAAGTAGGTTAAATTCATCATTAGTTGTTTTTCCACCCTTAGGGGTGGTTTTTTTTTTTTGAAATTTAAATGGAACCAATCTGGAAGTATACCCTTTCAAACAAAACAAAAATTTTCCAAATCGGTTAATAAATGACGGAGTTCTGAGGTAACAAACATAAAAAAAAAACATACAGTCGAATTGAGAACCTCCTCCTTTTTGAAGTCGGTTGATAATGTCTCACGTCTGAAGTCACCCTAAGTCAAAGTAGTATTACTAACGCTTTACGCACGTATTGGCGTGTTAGAAACAGAGCTACATATAAGCCACTTTATTAATGATATCAATAAATTATATGTACAACACATAAATTAAGTGTTATTATTCAATTTACATAATAAACTTGCAATGGTTTATTTATTAGTGACATCATTATGTAAATGAATAATTCAATTAACTTTTTATTTCCTCTTTTTAATTATTATTCAAAAATAAAATAAAATTTTGGACGCTATCTTTTCGTATACAAATATATTCTAAAAGAGCTAGTTAGTTATCTGTATTAATGCTATTTTTATTAAAACTTCTTTTCTATTGACCTCTTTTTGAGCATAAATGTTTTTAACTATAGTAAAAGTAAAATATACCCAATCCACATTGATTAATCATGAAATCCTAGAAAGTATAAAATTTTACTACAAACTTAAATTTTGTCATGCAAAATTATTACAAGGAGTAGATATCCGCTAAGATTTGAAAATTTAACCCCTTAAAAGGTAAAAATGTTGCAAGACCAAATAAAAATTTACTATTATTAACTTTGAACAAAATTAAAAATTAATCTTTCTCATTGGCGATTGAAAATGGCGAATTATTGGCAATTCTAATTTGATGGTTTTCGGCAGCACAACGTCTAGACAGCAAAATTAGAGTATAAAATAAAACTTGGAAGCGAGCAATTACACATAAATAAAAAAAAAATTTTTCTTTTTTTATTATTATTGTATATGTGGGTACATTATTTGTAAACACAAGAAATATATTGTTTTGTATTATTTTAAATTACTAGGACGGAGGCGTGAAGAAACTCTAGTATCAAGCTAGATTAAAAGTTTTAGTGCTTAAATGTCAAACTTTTTTCACTTTAAAATATACTCAACTCAAACAAAAATTAAATTTTCCCTCTTTAACAAGCCCTTTTGACCATCTTGCTCCCACAAATGATATTTTAACTTATAAAGCAATAACACTATATATGGGTATAACCTTATTTCAGAATATAATATTATATTTAATAAGGAATTAAGTATGTTTAAATATATTAAGTTCAAGTCGTGTATTTAAATACACTTGGCTTAAACCAAATTTTATTAACAATTTGAGTCACACTCGACTGACGTTGTTTCCCATCCATGGCTAAAGTTATATAAAAATCATACGAAGCTAATTTAAATTTTCTCTAATTTCCCAATTTCTGCTTTAATTTTTTTTATTACCTAAATCAGGCCAGCCGTTTATATTTATTTCTATAACCTCTAAAGAAAATTATCTTTTCGGATTATTTCGCGGATTTATTTTGATTTTTAGTTCCCGTTTCGAATGTTTTACAGCAATCATAATCGCGGGAGAGACCCGTGTATCCGCGGGCTAAATCAGCAAAAAATCGGATAAGATAGAGTTATTTAAAATATCAAGTTTTCGCGTAAATGTAAAAAGTTTTCTATGACACTCTGTTTATAGTATTCCTTAGTCTGAGATAGATTATAACTTCCAAATGAAATTTTAAAATTCCACCAGAATTGCTTAAGTATTTTGGGTAATGCAGAACACAAGGACAGGGCAAGCGATTTATAACTCGCAATCTTGGATGAGAAACAACAAACTGACATTCTACAAATCAATGAGCACTAACTCTCGAGATTCGCCACAAACTGGTATTAAACAATACTAGTATCTTAGAAGTTATTTCGAATATTCAGTACCCTTGGGATTTATCTGCTTAAGCGGGTGAAATACTATGTCGATGAAAATGCGAGATAATTCACACTTAAATAATTCATATCAAAAATTATATTACTTTTAAAAGTTCAGTGACTATAATATGCCCATGAATATCTAAAGCTCAGTATTTGTTTGATGAGATACATGTCATGGTTTCCATGGATACAACTTTAAGCTTAGACTTTACATTCTGTTTCGTATTTCACCGGTCCGTCGATTACGAAGAAATTATTTTCTTATTATTAAATAAGAAAATAATTTCTTATTTTTAATATTACTATAGGTTACTCAAATAAAAATATTAACCCAATTCCTTTGGTTATAGCAACATAAAAACCCTTGCAAAATTCTAATAAATAGCAAGTGGGACTAGGAATTAATGTTTTAAATATAAAATAATAAAAAAAGAAATAAAAAATGTGAAAGAAGCAACAAATACAAGAATAGTTTAAGAAGAGCTGCCTCTGATCATGTAAACTAATTATCGACATTCCTGCCAGACAAACGGACAAAACCTACTATAATTTACTTGATCGATATTACAATTAAAGCCCTTGAAGATACCCAATAATATCTTAAGCGTGCTAACAATATTAATATTATACTCGTATGTATATGTTAGAATAATTTGAGGTTTAATTTATTTCTTTAGAAGTTGAAAACTCAACCATTCAGAAATTATGAGCTTCGTTTGAACAGAACTAATGAAACTAAACAAAACTTCTGTTTTCCTAAAATTCTTTAAATTGTAAAAACTTTATTGAAAGCTTACTCTTAATAGTAAAACTATATAATAACTATACAACTAAGTAGAGCTTTTTAAATCTTATATGTATTTTTTCAAGTTTGGGTCATATTTTGCTATATAATAGGGTATTTGGATCATTTGTTAGCGGCTGGTCCTTGAAAAGCATATAATATGTCTTCACATTTAAAGAAGCTGAGGGTTGTGGATATCGTAACGCTTGCCACTTATACCCTCTGGCTATCACGCAAATGATGTAGTCTAAGATAGATAAGATCTTTGTGGTGGAACCCTCACTTTTTTTCCAGACGAAATATATTTTTTGAACCATAAAACATATTAACAAAGACCACCAAAGGGGGGATGTCATCAAAAATTTGCTCCAGGCTTTTTATTAAAAAACCTCTAGTTTAGAGATGTTTTATTGTACCCTATATCATTAAATTTGTAATAAAATTATCTACATTTTGATACTTGATTGGTTCCAAAAAATACGGTCCGATACAATACAAGCAATTATCTATATATAACTAATATACCTATTTATATCTGGATGTCAGGTGATGGCGGATTCGAAAAAGGCCACCAACCGTATGACGGCATTTTCTACAAGGCTTTTACTTTCGATTGACACTAAATTGACACAGGAAAAGTGTTCTTTTATTTTTTTTAAATCAATCAAAAAATTGAATTAAAAATAGCTTAGAGCAAATTTTTGGTGACAGCGCCCCCCCCCCCCCCCCTGGATCGTGTTTGTTAATAAGTTTAATTGCTTAAAATAATTATTTCGCCTGGAAAAAGAGTGAGGGTTCCACTAAATAGATCGGGATCTCCTACTAATACAGCGGGAAAATATGTATGTATGTATTTTAAAATAGATCTCTTGCACGCACAATATACAATTATAATATCATATAAACGCCCGCCCTACATTAAACTTTTAAATAATAAGAAAATTGTTATCCGGTATTTAAGAACTTTCCTAGTTTAGGTACTTTATAATTAAATAGAAGTTGTAAAAACTTACGAAGTAAGCAACTTTAGCTGTATTTATTTCGCAACGTAATTAATTTCAACACCCAACTATGAAGCCAAACGCGGGCTAGATAATTTAAAATAATAAGTAGAAAAATGAAAGAAGCTCGAGCCGGCATATTAGCCGCGGTCTAAGTACATAAAACACAATTATGTCAGACAAAGCTTTTTATGACTCCAGTAAGCAGTAAATAGCTTAAAATGGTTAAGATTTAAAAAAAAACTTTAAGCTTTAATTTTTTAACGATTTTCCAGGATGGTAACTTATTCATTAAGTAGTGTATGTTAGATTCTATCTAGACTTTAGGGACGTACCTATTTGGTTTTCGAATATTTTACTCTAATATTAAGTATAAATAAAATATGTTGACGGATGATCGGAGATTTTTGGTATCTTGCAAATATTATTATGTATACTGCACATACTCTGTTTAATTTCCTTATTTGTATAATGGCTAGCTAGTACGGCCTCAGATCGTGTGGTCCTCGGTTCAAGTTTCGGGTCAGGTAAAACAGTTACTGGGGTTTTCTATGAAGACTCAATAGTTGCCTGGTTGGGAAGTTGATGATGTTGACACCTTCCTATCTTATAGAGCACATTATGTTCACTGAAAGTGTCCATTAGTCGTCATCCCAAAATATAAGAATTAAAAAAGATTAGTATCTATCGCTCAGGCGTTAGCTAATCTCAGTGAGACATTATAAAATATACATATCTGCTTTTGTTTTATACAGATTTTAGTAGCCGTTTGTTTTGGCCATATTTTAATATTAAAAACACTGAACTATTACCTAATTTACATTTTTAACTTTAAAAAGGAAGAGACAATACTCAAAGACTTCTAGGAAACTTTCCTATCCTAAAAGTAAGAAAATTATTTTTAAGTGTTACTTTTTAGGTACAAAATAATTGTTTATTTTAATTGCTAATTTGAAATAATATTCTTGGGGTTGTATATCTGTGTGTATTCTTTTCTACAAATATTGTATTAAACTTACCAACAAATCGACATATATTATGTACAGTACGTCGCAAAGCAATCACGCTGGCCATGTTCCCGAGTATAAATGGATTGAGGATGTGCACGAAAATGTCTTACCAGAATATATATTGCATTCTGTTAAACATTTTAGTTTGAATTCTCTGCTATTCTAAATTTATCCACTATATACAATACAAATCACTATAGAGCTATGGCGATCGTTGTGATGTAATCATCATCATGATCGTAAATTCGAAAGTTTATTTGTGCTTGTATTTGGGTATGTTTGAGTGCGTCCATGCATGAATTCTTGCGTGTGTGCGCGCGTGTGTGTGTGCTAGTGTGTGCGTGTGTTTTTACACTTTCATGCTGAAATAGCTGAATGACAGAAGAATGACTCGAAAATATGGGCTGTTGTTCGTGATAAAATTCGCCAAAAGGTGCACGTATATAATGTTATAAATATAAAGCGTATAATAATAATTATAATTACAAGTATATGAAGTGCATTTATGCATATGTTTGTGAACTTCAATATCTTCGCGTGTAATAAGTTTATGGCAACGATTGACAATTATTTAGGAGAATCTTATAGCGTCTTGTTTACACCGAATTCCTAAAGACACCTATAAATGATGTGTATAATTAAATACTAAGTCGTTATAAACTAAAAAAATATATTTGCTAATAAATTATAATAGATTCAATTGAGATGTTTTTTTTATTGGAATGAAGTTCCTTATCGCACGTTACTCGGCACACTGAGCGAATGAGAGCTGGACAGGCACAAGTGTAGAATTTTCCCATCATGAGACTTTTAACCAACTTCCAAGAAGGAGGAGTTGTTATTTATTAAGAGCACCCCATGTGACGACATCACTAGTACCATACGATGTGTTAAGGAATATATGAGGTAGGGGCGAACAGCGAAAGAAACTTTGTTTCTGCCGGGTGTCCCACGACACCGACCGACCTTTTCTGTTTGTAATAATATATTATATACATATATATGTACACGCAGTATTCACGTACTTTTAATTACTTGCCTTATGTATGTGTATTTTTTTGAACATTTTTTTTTATTTTAGCATTTACTTCTAAAACGTACATACTCGTAGATACATTCATATTTAACAGTTAAAACACAAAATCGAATCGCTTTTAAATTCACTCGCATCACATTTTAAAACTGCATCCAACTTTCAATAAAGGTGAGAAGTAGTCAAAAACGTCTTTTGCGATTTAAAAATCTCTTGAGTTTCATATAACAGCTGCCGACATAGTTACACGGAAAAATGCCTCCCGTTGTCACCCTGGGAAATTTTACAGTCTACAACATATTCTCACCTAGAGGAGTCGGTGGTATTTCATAGAGCTTTTGGTCCTACGGCGTAAGTGATAGAAACTACTCTATTAAATGTTTAAGCCACTAAATTTAATTTAACAAATTATACTTTGTTAGATTCACGCGAATATTACACATTTTAATTCTTTTTTATTTAATATAAAATCCATATCTATACTGTCTGTTTGTCTGTTACCTTTTCACGGTTAATCCGCTGAACCGATTTAGACAAAATTTGGTATGAAGATAGTTTTTTACCCCGGAAATCATCCCTTAAGGATATACATAGATAGACTACAAAAAACTATCTATGTATATCCTGCATTTCTAAATAAATATATGTATGTATGTATTTAAATTTTAAAGTTATATATGTGTAGTGTATCAACTATCTGATTGATATCCATAACACAGGTCTTGTAGCTTACCATGGAACTAGATGGTGCTGTGTGTTAATGTCCCAACATTTATATTTATTTATATCTATCAGCTCACAACTTGGACGAAATCTTCACACGTACACGCAAGCGGGCGTTTTATACTAGTCTCTGATATGCGACTCCCCCGAGGCCCTGCAAAATAACTTTTACTCAGCTATTTTTATTAACCGCTCGCTTTGACTATCAAATGGTAAATTGAGGGATATTCAACTCTGTAATGCGTGAATTATTCATATTTCAGAAAACTTTTGTGAAAAGGGAATATATTTTTGGTTTTTAGGTTTCGAAAATTATTTTTTAGAGTAAATGAGCCGCTTTTATAGTTGTACTTACACATTAAAATATTATTTATGTTTTTTTTATTATTATATTTTTAGCAAGTTAAAAATGTTATTGCTCCATCTCACACATACATAATAATATATCTCTTGATAACTCAGCTCATATTACGGCTTATATTATAATTTATAAGGTTTAGTATGGATTTCTCTGAAATGAGATATTTTTTCGCTGTAAAAAGTATCCTATACTTATATTGACCCAGATAACCAGCTATCATCCCAAATTTCATTAAAATCTGTCACGTGTTTCTCGTGATGCCT
The DNA here is from genome assembly GCA_947093115.1 of Brenthis daphne. Lineage (NCBI taxonomy): Eukaryota > Metazoa > Arthropoda > Insecta > Lepidoptera > Nymphalidae > Brenthis > Brenthis daphne. The sequence goes on along the minus strand of OX352481.1, from coordinate 6,628,675 downwards.
GTGACAACAGATAGGCAGACAGACAGACAGACAAAAAATCAAAAAAAACTATAGAATCGACCTCTGTATCGATAATAATGACTATTTCAATAAAATTTCCAAAAAAATATTTAATGTACAGATTCGACTCAAAATTTTATTATATGTATAGATAGATATAATAGATATATCATAAAACAACAAGTCAACATTGTATGACTAAGTTTCTTTTCTCAATTTTATGCTTAATCACTTTAAAGGATGAGCGCAAAGATAATAAACTTAACTTAGATAAACTATTTACTGCTTAGTCAATCCATTAAAGGCTTGCTGATGTAATTATTAGGCTTCCTACAAACACCGCGGTTAGAATATCGTTATGGACTTGTTTTGACTTAGAATTTTCTATAAACTGTTTGTATAGCTTTTTAATAACTATTTAGTAACCTGATATCTTTTTTATTTTAGTACATGCATTTATTATTATTATTTCGCGCGTTCAGATGACCAAAAACCAAATTCTTAGGTTTTACATATTAGTATACGCTTACATTGCAGTTTTTGTATTTTTTCTCAGAAATGAGACATTTTCCCGCTGTAAAAAGTATCCTATATGTTGACCCGGATAAACAGCTATCACCATACCAAATTTCATCAATATCCCTCTAGTGGTTTTTCTGTGATGCGGTAACAGACAGACAAAAATTCTAAAAACTATAGATTCAGTCTGTGTATCGATAATAATGTTTATTTCAATAAAATTTTCCAAAAAATATTTAATGTACAGATTTGGCTTAGTTATAATTTTATTATATGTACAGATATAGGTATAATATGTACAAGTATGTATCAATAATATGTTTGAGAGTTTATAGATTTTTCTTATTGTATACAACAATGAAATCGCTTTATTACAGCACAATATATCAAATATAGAGTAAAAATAAAAAGAAGGGGAAAAACGGAAGAATATAATAAACTGAATCCTCAAAGTGAGCTGTGTGCCAAATATAGACATTCGCCCCAACGAAATATTAAGCGGTGACTACGAGACATGGTTTTACAATGTCACGTCCTCCGAACTTTTGTTTCAATACTTTTAGTGAGAAGAAACATTCTAAGTTATTAAAGCCCCAAAATAAAGTTACAATTATTGTATTGTATTTAGTATCTGATATCTACGTAAGCCTACTAGTAGGAGATCCCGATCCCGCAAACCAAATGTTGGTATTTTTTACAATTCTTTTACTTTTGATTGATACTAATTATTTGTCACAGGAAAAGAGTTCTTGTAGTTAAAAAAAATAGCCTGGAGCAAATTTTCGGTGACAACCCCAACCTGGGTCGTGCTTGTTAATATATTAATGGTTTAAAAAAATCACCTGTAAAAAGAGGAAGGGATCCACCACATAGATCGGGGTCTCCTACATACATAATATATATAAGATTTACGCGAATATTCGACATCTATACTAATATTATAGAGGTAAAATTTATGAGTTTGAGAGTTTGTGACGTAATCTCTGGATCTACAGAACCAATTTAGATAGAATTTGATTAGAAGATAGTTTGAGACCCTGGGAAGGACATAGGATACTTTTTATCCCGGAAATCATCCCTTAAGGGGGCCAAAATGGTGATGAAATTTGTATGGGGAATCAAGCTACGGACAAACCCAAGCGAAGCGAGGGTGAGTCGCTAGTTTTAAATAAAACTATTATTTCGGATTTTTTCGCGCATTTATTTAGAGTTTTGGTTCCTGACGTATCTATTGCTTTATAGCAATCATGGTCACGGGAGAGACAAATTTTATTTAAATAGATATAGAACTATTTTCAATCAATAACTTAAAATGGCCCAAAATACTTCAATACAATAATATAAACTGCACATACGAAAAGACAATCAATGCATGTACAGAGCGACCAACTTATGCCACATTTGCAATGCTAATAGTTGTCACGAAGTTGTAAATTTGAAGCTGCACCAACACGAAGACTCCTTTATATAATCCAATGTAAATATTATTGATGACTGTAGCTTCAATTCCTATTACTCGTTGTCTTATACACTAAAGTCTATATAAATAAAAATTGATGTGTGTATGTATGTTCCCTATGCTCCAAAACGGCTGGAGCGGTTTTGATGAAATTTTCTGGCAATCTTCAGATTAGCAAAGCGGATGATGAGCCGTGAAGCTTGGTAGCAATCGGGCGAACCCACGGATGCTGATAACTGGTAGTGTGATATTATATAATTCCGGTTATTACTTTTACAAGCACCATTGAATCAACAATTTTTTTTCTAAAGCCCATGTCTTAACGAGATCTAATATCTATCCTATGTTAAACGCTCAAATCTATTTGGCCTTTACGACGTAAAATTGTAGCATGAATCGATAAAAGTGAAAACTTTTGTATTTATAATATCAGTGTGATATCTGCATTCTTGTTGAGAAAACCACTCGGAATACAATTAGTAAATACAGTTGCGTAAGATTTTAGGAAAGGTGCATTATAGTTTTTAAACACTAACAAAAACACAGTTTTACTAAAAGCCATTGAAAAGTTCCACTATCAAAATCCAGTTCCATCTTTATATGAGCTCGATGGAATATTAGTTTCTTGCCAGCACTTCTCAGCAGAACTGCTTTCCAAGCCGGTGGTAGCTTACTCGCGGATCGACTAAACTGAGGCTTAAATTAATTTGACGATTTAAAATTGTTTGTAATAAGTCTTATTGAATAAAGTTTATTTCTTTCAGTTCAAAACGATACAACCATTTGTAAAATTTACTTACATACATAGTTACAGGTGAAGCTTTTTTATACAGCCTTTGACCCGATCGAGATAAGCATATGTTATAGATAGAGATAGTATATGCTTATCAAAAGAAATTTTCTAACAAATAGGAATCGAATCCAGGACTCTATTTTCATCACATTAGTGTATTAAGACATATTGTACGATATTATTTTATTACGATCTAGTCGTTACCACAGCTCTATAAATAAAGAATCCATCGTACTACATTGAGAGTAAGAAAAAAGCACTTTACTTGTTTTTTTTTCTTAGAATATGGTATTTCAGTGTTCAAAAATAAACAACAATAAATAATAAATATTGGAAGAAAAAATATGTACCCAAGCACACTTTATTTTTAAAATAGATAGAACTCGAGCCAAATCTGTAGACATCTTTCATGCACTCAGGGCGTGTAAATCAAAATGAATTTATTTCCTTTATTTAGAATAGGAAAAACAACTTTTATATGAAATTTACTGGCGTTTCGTACGTTAAAACACCCATGAGCATACGTATTTTGTAACAGGTGTAATAATAATAATGTTTAACGTAAATATGTCACATATACTCGTACATCTATCTTTGTTTACTATTGAACTATAAATATAAATAAATATGTTGGGAAATTAACACCATGTAGTTCCATGTTAAGCTACGAGGCTCGTGTTATGGATACCAGATAGTTGATAGTCCCTTGGTCAATTCTTAAATTGCGCCCACAAACGCACAGACAGACAAACAGACAAAAATTATAAAAATCATTGTTTTGGGTTCTATTGTGTTAATAAAAACCCCAATAATAGTTTTTCTCAAATATCTTCCATATACAGACAGTTATTTGTTACACTTTAATATATATACAGATATTGTATTAACAGCTTTAATGCAATTTTATATAGGTAGTAGATATATTATATTTTCTAGCAACCATGTATCCAGGGGTCAGGGGGGCTTCGCAGTAATCATATCTTGGCGCGGCGCCCAAACTAACCTGATTTTTTTGGTTAGAGTAACAAGTTTGAGAAATACAATATAGAAAGTGGATTAAATGAATATTTCATTAATTGCAAAAGTTGTGGTGATTTAAAAACGTATGAATCTTTAAATAGCATAAGATAAAGTCCATATTTAGTTTTGTTTGCTTCTGTTGTTTCCTTTATGTTCTTTTAAACTAGACAACTAGAAGTTTTATAATAATGAATAATAATTGTGTATTATAATGTTTACAAAAAGTTAAAAATCGATCACCGAAAGTGAGTCGCTAGTCATATAATATGTATCTATAATTATGACATCTTATGTCACAACTATTAACTAGCATGCACGGATGCCGATCCGAAGGTCCTGGGTTCGAGTTCCGGGTCATGCCAAGTGCAGTTATTGAGATTGTCTGTCAAGATATTTTCAGTAACGTCATGTCTAATTGTCGTGTCAGAGTATCAGAGTGACAGGAATAGAGAGCGTTAGTTGTGTTTGCACGTATACTTGTGCACTCATGTACATCTCATTTCTTAGTATGGGTATAGTACGATATATGTAGTATATATGTGTGTTGTGTATGTATGAAACTCAGGTGATATCAGACCATTAAATAAATTAAATAATTAACATTTTGTCTTTATACCTTCTAATGTATAATCAAACTACTATTATTATTGTGTTTGTGTGTTTGTTTCTCCTTCACGCTGAAAGGCTGGACGGATTTTGATGAAATTTAGTATACAGATATTTATAGGAATACCAAATTTTAGCTAAATAAATTACCAGTAACAAACAAAAGAGCTTCCATATTTAAGCCGGAAGGCCAAGAAGACATACGAACGAGCAAGTTAATAAAATCTTCTAAAAAGGAAGTAGAATGGGCAAAGCCGCACGAGTGTCCCGCAATTTCCGACGCACAGTTTTAGCCACTGCGCAATCATATTCGATTGTCATGCAAATTTCTACCAAATTGCGAACCAAACCGCTCCTACAGCGCTCCTCAGCGAAACAATTTTACATTGTACATGTTTACATTGTTTTAAAATTATTTATTGAATATTAAAAATCGAGTTTCTTAATACTGTTTAGAATGACAATATTTCTATTGTGTATTCAGCCCCCCTTTTTTTTAATGTCCCACTGCTGGGTGCAGGCCTCCCTTCAATACGAGGGGGATCAGGCCATAGTCCACCATGCTGGCCAAGTGCGGGCTGGCGTATTTCTATTATTAAATGATTATTTAAATAAATTTTATTGATATCAACTAATATACTCGCACTTACGTACGTATAATAAAATAGCAACAAGGCGATATTTGTACATGATTTTTTTTAAATCAATGACTGTAACGTATTGTGTACAGAATATAGACCCCAAAACAATAATTATTAAAAAAAATACTGTTTTTATGTATATCTGTGTGTGTTTCGTGCAAAAAATTCTAAGCATATATAAAAATTCGCTATAATATAATTTTTGCAATTTTGTGTAGTGATAACTTATTACTCGGGTCAACATTTAGGATACCTTTTACTACAGGAAAATCTTTCATTCCCACGGGAAAACACCCTAGCGAAGCGAGGGTGAGTCGCTAGTTGTAGAGTAAAATGTTGCAATGTTTCTAGAGTACTACAGTAAAACTTTGTCAGATGTTGTGTTTTTGTTTATTATTAGACATCAATAATGAGACAAAAAAATGTGTATCTAATCGATATTACGTATTTCTTGTATTTAAAGATATTTTCTATATTACCACGATTTGTATAAAAGTAATGGACGTTTTTGATATTAAATATCTATGGAAGAGATGTAAACCGAGAGGCTTTAAAACTAATGAATAATCTACACACAGTTTAACCACAATTCAATCACATTCTATTGATATGCGAATTTTCATTTAATTTAACCCTCGACCAGGTATACTTTTCTAGGAGTTATTACTATTTTATATTAATAATCTACCATTTTCTTCTATTTGCAAGGCAGTGATAGCCCAGTGATAGTGCGCTAGCTTGGTAAACTGAGTGAAGCGGGTTCTAATCCCGGGTCCCGCATCTTTGATATTTTCATGTGCGAATCATTTCCAATATGATTATCACATGTCCTACGGTGAAGAAACATATCGTGAGGAAACCTACATGCCTGAGAAAATCTAGAAAGTTCTCGAAAGGCATGTGAAGGCCGTCAGCCCGCACTTGGCCAGCGTAGTGGACTATAGTCTGATTCCCTTGTAGTAAAATAAGGTCCGTACCCAACAGGACGTTAAAAAAGGACTTAATATTTGCATACATACAATCTATTCTTATAACTCTAACTTCCGGCTATTTTCTAAAATTGTTCCAGAACATAGTTTCATAATTTTATTTTTAAATTATTTTATTGTATAGATATGCATATAGATAAATATCCATATGATTTGGTGTCGCTCTTTAAGAACTACCTGTTAGCATGGTTTTCCGTGTAATTCATGTTAGTTAATAACGAATTAGCCTAAAAAATTAGAGGAGACTTTTATCATAATCGACTCAGCAGACCATTTCATTAACAAACTTCACAAGAAAGTAGTCTATTCATTTTTATGTTTATCTTTTTTGTTACGTGAAAACTTCGCCAATTGATCTTAAGGGTCTCATATTATAAACAATTTTCTTATTTATTCCATCCCTAAATAGTCATTTTAATTAAAATATTAATTATTATCTAGCATTATTCAACAGTGATGTTTTCATAAACGTGTATCGAAAATACGAGTATATACAATCTTTAAATTTCAATAGCAGTGAATACTTCTACGCCACATATCTTCCAGTTCCGCGTATTTCCAATAAGGCAGAGCGGCACAGAGCAATCACAATCGATTGCAATGCAAATGGCCGCAAAATTGCGAACCAAACTCTACCAGTCGTTCAAACTATTGTATTTTCTCTTACCAACAATTAGCTCATTTACAGGCTGGACCACTAACTATGTTAGCGCGTTATATATGTATTTTAAACACGAAAAATGCATTACGTGTGACCTATACATATCTAATCCCTCAAATCACATATTTCTATACAAATATTTAAGTGAAGTGAAAAAGTCATATTTAAGTGAATAGTCTATAGCAGTTAAAAATAATTAAGCTAGCCTGTTAGTGAAGAAACTTCTAAAATTGGATAAGTTGTTTCAAAGATTAATCCAAATGCCTCCCAGGGGAGAAAGAATGACTATTTTATAGTTCTATAATACGGATAAGCACTTGATATAATTATCCTAATAATTATAATATAGCAGTGGATTCCATAATAAGAGGACATTAGATTTAAGATAAAGGAGGGTTCCTGTGGAAACAGAGGATAGCTGCAGTTAGGGAGATTTATTGAATCTGATTAATGTTTGTAGTACTCGACAGCTAGTACAAAATTCATAAATAACTAGCGACTCACCCTCGCTTTGCACGGGTTCATCCCTAGGTTGATTTCCTATACAAAATTTCATCCTCATTTTTACCCCTTTAAGGGATGATTTCTAAAATAAAAAATGTCCTTCTCAGGATATCAAACTATCTTCCTATCAAATTACATCTAAATCGGCCCAGTAACTTTTGAGTTAATTAGTTACAAACATACAAAAATACAAATATTTCCTCTTTATAATTTTAGTGTAGAATAATGTAGATGATTAATTTTTTACTAAAACTGATTTTAAAATTACCATAAGAGTATGTTTTAAAACTTATATGTTACCATCCTTGAACATATAATTAAAAAACGATTAAAATTGATTAACAGACGTGGCCATAGTTTTATTTGTTTAAACTAACTAACACTTGTTATATTTTACTGTTACAGAGGTTTTTCTTCTATTTAATTAATAAAACGAAACGAAATCAATAAAATTAACTTAAACATCCATTTAAGCACTATCGCTAACCGACTCACCTCATTACAAAGTCACCAAGTCTGAGGTTATCTTTTCTTCACGAACAATTTAATAATGAAATAAAGCGTTGAATTATATTTGAGTTTCGTTTCAACTTTGTTACGCTGGATGACGTATCTCCTTTTGTTTTGTTTGGCTAGTGACGTCTATTAGGAAGTTTCGCGTTTTAATGTTTCCTCCCTGAATAATTATACTGTATTTTGTAGGATAGAACCGGGACGTGATTAATATTCTACTTTCTTGACACAAAAATTTGATTAATGATAGAAAAAGTTCTGGAAATTATGGTTTTATGGTTATTAGATTTCTGAAAGTGTTCACGACTAATTTACATGATACTGTTTTGTTGGATGTGGAGTATCTAACACATTATACACTCACTAGTTGTTAGAGCCTATTAATTTTGTTATAAGCCTATTAATTTTGTTACAAGCACTCTTAGTCCATCTCAAGAATTTCATCTGTAATATTTATTACTTAAAATTAATAAGCAATTTAATACATACATTATATCTCACAATATTTTATTAAATAAAACTTTACGTGACCATTAAGACTTTTGTTGAGTATTCGAAAGCTACTCGAGAAAATTAACTTGCAAGCAACATACCCCGGCCTCGTGACCGTCTAATACCCCATCCATATAAAGAAGATACATATAAAGAAGTTGAAGTCGAAGAAGAAGTTACTTCATTTCAAAAATTTAACCTCGATTGTTCTCGAAATTACTGAAAAAAATAATAACCTTAAAGGCACGAGGGACTTCATATATAGTAGATTTAAGACAAGAGTCGGTCATAAGTAACTAAGTCACAATTCCGTCGGATCTCCTTTGTTCTAAATCAAGAGAGCTAGATTAATCAAAAGTTTAACAAAGCTTCAGTATAAATTAAATAGTGCTTTGCTAGTTTATCCTGTCGGGAAGCACGAAATTCTTAAAGTGTATTTAATCATTTGTACACAAGATCAACGTGATAATTAGTCCTTTGTAATCATTTAGGGATAATACTTAACAAAATATTAAAAAATACTTATATATGTATGATGGGATATTAACACACAGCACCATCTAGTTCCATGGTAGGTTGCGAGGCCCGTGTTATGGGTACCAGATAGTTGATACACTACACATATATAACTTTAGATACATACATATTATAAGTATAAACACACCTATGACTGAAGTACAAACATTCGTGCACGTCACACAAATGAATGCCCCCAGCGGGACTCGAACCCGCGACCGCTGGCTCAGCAAGTAGGGTCATAATCGAGCCAAACGTGTCGTCTACTGTGGATAAATAAAATTTAGCACAGGAAAATGATGATGAACTCTCGACCGATTTCGATCACGGCGACTGCTTCAGCTTTGGAGATATATTTGTCGTTCATGTGCTCTCATATGGCTATTGTAGCCAATGTTCTTTGAGAAGATACACAGGAAAATATTATAATAATATCAGAAAGTAACTACACTTAAAGCTGACTCTTAAAGTCCATGGCTGACATTAAAACGAACTTTGAATTGTATTTCTTCGAAACCTTAAACAGGATGCAAGAATCTAACTGTTTACATTTATAATACGATCAAAAGAAATAAAAAGCTTAAAAAAGCACGGACAACATGTGTGTGGCGTACTACATTCAATAAAAAATCAGCACTAAATATTACCGAGTTGAAACAATTTTAAGATTACTACAAAATTATATATCCCAACATTAGAGATGGATATTGTTCTTGAATTTTATTAATAAATTATTCATGACAACTACTTCACAAATAGCTAAGCTCGCATGATACATGCACCTGTACTGAGTGCCTCATACTTTCTAAGAATCAAACAAAAATAACACTCTCTATTCTTTTCACTCTTATGGAGTATAAAAGTAAAAAGATTAGAATGTTACTTAATGATGACAATTCGACACAACCAGTAAGAGATCAAGCGCAGGACCAACGGCTACCAAACTCCGGGCTGCTATTAAGATTTTTTTTATAGAAAAACTCAATCACTATACTTTGTCTAACCTTGAAATTTTAATCAGCAGCCGTAAATGCTAGCAACTGGACCAAGGAGGCAAGTTATTTGTAAATAGATCTCAATCTGGCCGTTCGTTAGATATACTATTACACGCTGACCCGTCAAGTCCCGCGTGGCTTGAAACGTTCAAATTACTCAATTACACGCAGAAATCTTCGATTGAGTTCAGTTATAGTGAAACTAGCTAAAATTAGCACAAAATGCAAGTCTTCGATATGGTAATATTACCTTTTAACTACTAACACGTGTATTTTTTTGTTTAACCTAGATTCTAATGTATGGATCCCCACATAATATTAACAAGTATATTGTCGCCTTAGTACTTATTTGTTTAAACCACCAATACTTTTTGTACTTTACAATAGAGAGGTTTTACTTTATTTCAAAAACAAAGCTGTATTTCTCAGATTTATATACATACATATATAGACAAAATACACTTTTTCGGCTTTTGTAAAATATATATTTTATACCAATAGAAATGATATCTTAAAATCAATAAGTTCTATATTAAAAACTCTTCGCAAATTGGTCATTTGAACAAATTAGAGCTGAGACGACGATATGGCAACTCTTGCTGTATCTTTGAATCTAATCATATGACTGCTATAAAAATAAACTTTAGTTGTGTATTTGTGAGTGTAATGCTTGAGGACAATGGTTAAGATAGTTATCAATGAAAGACAAGGAATAGGAACTAAAGCGAGATATCTATACGTGAGAAAGAGAGAGTAAATTAGGATGAAATGTACGTTACGAGAACAATTATTTCGGGCACGTTTTTCTGGATTTCATATCTATATGAACGGGCATCACTATATTGAGTTAAATAATAATAGAAATAAGATATAAAAAGTCAAATGAAAAGTTAAAGTATAGTTATTAATGATTAAAATAAACAATTACTATTTATTAGCAATAAAATATCTGTATTGATCGTGACCGTTTAAATTTCCGATCCCAAAATCGAAGCTATTTTATTCTCAATCAAAAATTAAACCATGAATCTAACGCGCAGTTACTCGATTGTAACCACGCTACTTACCTACTCACTCGCTATTCGAGTATATTTAAAACATTCAAACCCAAAAAGCTTTTTCAACATAATTTCATTAATCAAACCTTTGACATTATAATTAAATTTATAATGTTTATTATAACAAACTATTTTCGAGCTATATATATTCTTAATTGCATAAAATTAACTATCATACCTAATGTACAGTGTTTACAGTATAATTGAATGATATTACTAAAAATATTTATTATAACAGTATGAATTATATGAACATTAAACACTAACGTGGTAAAGAGAATTTGTGAGTTTGGTTTTAAGATGTATATTCCAGAACTAATAATCGTATTATGGATATTCCTAAAAGATCGAAACTTATGCTATCCCCAAATGGCTCATACATACCTTTATGAATATAAATATAAATAAATATTTTGGGACATTAACACACTGCACCATCTAGTTCCATGGTAAGCTAGGAGGCTTGTATTATTTAAGAGGCTTGCATTACCAGACAGTTGATACACTACACATATATTACTTTAAATACATACATATTATAAACATAAACACTCATGACTGGACTACAAACATTCGTGCCCATCACACAACTGAATGCCTCCAGCGGTACTCGAACCTGGGACCACTGGAACAGCAAGTATGGTCACTACAAACTGAGCCAAGCATGTCGTCACGTTTTTCATCTCGACATATAAAGTTTCTATTGATAATAAGATATACCTACCTAATATTGAAATTGAAAATATACTATTAAGTGAAGTATAAAGCCAGCGTAGTGTAAGACACGCTGCAGCACGATGGACAGATGACCTAAGAAAGGTGGCGGGTGGATGGACGTAGGCTATCCAGGACCGGGATAGTTAGCGCTCATTGGGGAAGGCTTTCGTTCTGCAGTGGGCGTCTAAACGCTGATTGATTGATAGACATTGAAAATTCATTCGTATATTTTAATAAAAATAATGTATATATGCATATAGAACTTTAAACAGATAACAGTTAAGTTTTTCTTGTGCTTTTTTCAACAAAAGACATGGAGCCGAGGTGGTTACCTCCTCACAGACTTAGTACACTGACATTCTTTACATTAAGATAAAGATTCAAAAGTGTTCATAAATTCAACAAAGTAAATTTTGATTTGATAGCAAAAAGACATTGAAGGTACGCCATAAATTCATCCGGTGTAGATCTTAATATGAATACTATAATAATTGTTCACAGGATGATAAATGAACGTAAGGATGGAAGGACTAACGGACAAGTGACAAAGGTTTTATAATTAAATTAAGTTTTAGTCGGAGCTTTTAGATATGATATAGATTAAAGAGTAAGTTATACAATGATTACAATATACAGGGTCATTTTTAATTTACTGAAAACCTTTTGGGTATATACTGTTTATATCATAACAACAACATCTGTAAGAAAAAAAATAATATTTATTAAATTTTACAAAGATTAAAAATATTTTTATTGCACCTTCTAAGCGGTAATAGTCCAGCATTAGCAAAAGAAAGCGCGTGACCGGTGGAGGGGGAGGGGTGGAGGGGGAGGGGTGGAGGGGTGTAGGAAGTGGCCCTTACTCATTTAAACTTGGCCAGATGCTAGAACTTTGCCATTTAGAAGGTGCAATAATTTTTTTTTTATTTTTGTATGAAAATAAAAATTTTCGAAATATTATTTTTCTTACAGATGTTGTTGTTATGATGTAAATAGTATATACCCAAAAAGTTTTCAGTAAATTAAAAATGATCCTGTATAGAGCATATTATAATAGCTTAAATAAAACAGTTACTTAAAACATCTAATTGAGAAATGATTGGCACATGAAAATATCAGAGGTGAGAGACTCGGGATTTGAACCCGCTTATCTCGGTTTTACCAAGCGAACGAGTTACCCAGAGGTGATGCCTTATGCTGCCACTGCTTGATAAGGATATCTCAAAACTTTATTAGATTTTACAGTACGTATGTATGTACGAGTATATAAGTTAAAATCTCACTAAGAGTTATTTCTATTAGTTTAGGTTCCATTATATGTTTATCAAACCTTATTATGATAATAAGTTATGCTAAACGATAATTAGCTTTAAACAAGTAAGTTCACAATAGCACGAGACTTAGCAGTGGTTCATATGAGGCAGTCGTACTACTGCATCGTACAGTAAAGCCTTATTGGTGCTATCATGAATGGGTTTCACTGAAGCAGTATTATCCTCTCACAGACTGTCGACGTCAAGAAGTAGTGCCAATACAATTGCAATTCATTGGATGATTAAGAAAACTAGAAGTCCAAGCACTATATTTCTCTTTTATTAACTGAATTCTTAAAAGAAAAAGATTAAATGTTCGGTATGTTATTTTATATTTGACGACGTGACAACAAAATATAATATGTTTAAAAAATATTTTTTATAATACTTTCTTAGATTTACGCGAATATTTGACATTTTAAATAAAACTATCTTTTCGGATTTTGTCGCGGATTTATTTGTATTTTTGTTTCCCGACGTTTCGAATGCTTTACAGCATCCATGGTCACGGGAGAGACTGAGGTGTTACATGTCTTAAAGATATAGTTGTTACAGACAGCCTACCCACAATTAACAAAATGAAAATTGCACCAATTACATTACAATATTTTAACTTTAAATATTTTTATAATTTTAATTATAATTGAATATGGAAAATTATTTATTTAATTTTTGCTATTATTTTTATAATTATTACAATTTTAAAAAATATTAATTAGTAATCTATATTTAGTGTTGCCATTATTATATTTATAACCATAAGAAAAATGTAAAATATAGTATTAATTATTTAAGCCACAATTGATCTATGTGTAATTTGAAAAAGTTAAGATTAATTAAAAAATAATAATTTTAATTTAAATTTGCTATTATTTAAAAAACAAATTATTAAGCAACACATTACTACATACATTTACAAATGAAAAAGTGAAAAAATATTATTAATCAGAAATGCTATCATTTTGATCTACACAGTAGGAACTTACTACATCTACCTGTCTGTTATGTTTAGATTTATTATTAGATTTTATTATATTAATAACAGGATCCCATGACGATGGTAGTACCCAGCCATCTTCCCTATTGAAATTAGGATGTTTTTTAATTTCTATGGCTTCTCGAATCATTCTAGGGCGATATCGGTTTTCTTTCGCCAGGATTTGAGGTCTATCGAAGCGAATATAATGGCTTGGGCGGTCCTGACTGTGTTTGCAGACAGCAGATGTTGTATTGCGACGGTGCTTCACATCAGCTATGTGTTCTTTGACCCGGGTTCTAATGGATCTCTTTGTTTGTCCGATGTAAGAGAGCCCACAATCACAATCAAGCTTGTAAACTCCTGCATCTTGTAGAGGGATGTGGCACTTGACAGGTGGTAGAAACTGACTAATTTTCTTTGGCGGCTTGAAGTAAGTTTTAATTGAAGCTCGCTTTAGAATGTAGCCAAAGTCCCTGTGACGTAGGCGCGGTACTTGCAGCTTGTTGTCTCGCAGAACTTGCTTGACATGTTGCAGCTCTCCGGCCAGGTGTTGCTCGTCACAGATCCCGCGTGCCCTCTGTAACAAAGATTTTCCCACGGTAGCTAACTGTGAAGGGGGGTGGTGAGATTCACCATTCAAGTACCTATCAGTATGGGTCTTCTTTCGATACACAGTATGACTCAAGGTGTTATCTGGGTTTTATTTAAAATATTTTTTACTTTGTTATATTTTATTATTTTTGTATTTTAGAACTTTTCTTTTTTATACTCTAGTATAGTTTAAACTAATATTATTGGAGTAATATATTCAATACATAGAAAGAACATCACTAGCTTGGATTACTTGATCATGTAGAAATGCGAGCTTAAGCATACTGAATGGCCCGAGTCGAATTCTAAGCTATCTACTCGAAGCTAACACTACATGCTACGATAAACAGTTATCTAAAGTTTTATTTTAATCTTATTTTATTCGTTGTATGATAACTTAATATATTGTCAAGGAAATTTAGTCTTAAAATATTGTCACAATAGTGTTGATCATTTAAATATATCATTAATCACACTTACTAACAAACATCTCGATATTGCCGTAGTATAAAAGAGAAAGGCAGATATGGAGTTATATTCTTAACTAGCATTGCCCGCGGCTCCGCCCGCGTTCAAGGGACTAAAAACCAAATTCTTAGGTTTTACATATTAGTATACTCTTACAATGCAGTTTTTGTATTTTTTCTCAGAAATGAGGTATTTTCCTGCGGTAAAAAGTATCTTATATATTGACCCGGATAACCGGCTATCATCATACCAAATTTCATCAAATTCTGTCCAGTAGTTTTCACGTGATGCGGTAACAGACAGACAGACAAAAATTCTAAAAACTATAGATTCGGACTCTGTATCGATAATAATGTCTATTTCAATTAGATTTTCCACAAAATATTTGATGTACAGATTCAACTTAGTTACAATTTTATTATATGTATAGATTACCTGAGTACCTAGTAAAATATTTCCATTTATACTATACTCGAATGAATGTGGTTTAATTTATTTATATTCCATTATCTCTCTCAAACGGACAAACTTTATCCATACATCAATACCCCATATTAATACTTTAATACTATAAATATTATAGTTAGTCCATCTGTTACCTTTTCATGCTTAAATTGCTGAACAGATTTAGATAAAAAGAAGCATGAAAATAAATTGCATACTGGGGACGGACATAGGCTTCTCTCGACCCACGCCCCACTTACCACGCAAGCGATATCGCCGGCAAAAAGTGGTACTCAAAATGGCAGGATAACTTGGACCGACTTCAAAATAACATGTTACGAAATATCTTCTCCGATAGTTTTTTTTGTTGAAAAGTAAATATATTGAGTTTTGTTATGCTATCCAGGTAAAACTTAATTCTAATATAATACATATAAATAGGGAACGACAAAACAGTATTTTTATACTATTTTAGTAGCTACTAACGTTTTCCCGCGTAGTTCAATTATGTATTACTATCTTGAAAATTATAACCCACGTGTTACTTTATAAGCTATATTACTGTAAAGTTTCATGAAAATCCGTTCAGTAGTTTTTTCGTGAAAGAATAACATATATTCATACATCCATCTGTCCTCACAAACTTTCGCACGAACTTTCGCGTTTATAATATTGGTAAGATTAAAGAGCTTTAGTATCAATAGAAAAAATTGGAAAAAGTATTTTTATTATATAGAAAAAACATTTGGTTAATTTCTCTTGTCTCAAAAATATTTTAATATAACATTTTCGGTCAGATTTTGAAACTAAAAATAATGAATATTACATATTATACATTATTAATATCCATTAAAGTTACATAAACATATAAGAAAAATCACACGCCAAGTCCTCAGAGAGAATACGAGTAATTACAGGAGAAAAATGTCCGCAGTCTCGCACTTTGACGGAGAAAGAAATAAGTTATAGTGGAACAAGCCACGCGGGTATTTCTAGTTATTTATTTTAAACTTCACAATTTTTCTTCACATTTTTACTTCCCCGAAGCAATTATACTCAGACTTTGACGTACACATGTATGAACAAAATCAATTAATAATTATTGTTCTTACAAAGATTGTCACTATTTACACTGTTTCTTCTTTATAGAGTTTACTAGCGAAAAACAAAAACAAATCTATCCCACGGGAACCATACATTTTTCCGGGATAAAAAGTAGCCTATGTGTTATTCTGATATATGAGCTATATTATTGTAAAAATTCATTAAAATCGATACATCCATTCAGTAGTTTTGGCGTGAAAGAGTAACAAATCTATACATCCAAGCATCCATACATCGTCGCCAACTTTCTCATTTACGAGTATACTATTAGTAGGATTCTCTACAGAGATAGGTAAAATACAATATTTTATGTACAGTAAGACATAAATTAAAACCATGCATATAATTTAATTAATGATATATGAAAGTGTATTTTTTCCAAAATGTTTAAATTAATATAATTTATAATTAAAACAGTAGAAGTACCATTAATGTTGAGTTTCATGTTTCCAGTTTTATTCGAATTATTTATTACTACTAAAATAATGTATATTATATGATACAAAAATAATTATCATTGTGATTATTGTGTTGGAAATTGCTTAAAAGGAAAAAGACACCCGACTGGTATGACCAAATAACTGCTCTCACTGATCTCTCAACAATAACCATCCTAAAAGATGCTGAGAACCGTACCAAATGAAGAGATTTAGATGTAATGTAAGATCGCCGGTAAGAATAAATAAATATACAAGAATTGCTCGTCTAAAGGTATTACATAACGATATTATAATTTATTGACCAAGTTCAAACGCAGGAGTATTCAATTCAGCTGTAACATACAGTTTTTAATTTGTTAATAAGTTATGTAAATATATATATAATTCTCTTATAATGAACTATTATTAACAAATCAAAAGAGATGATCCCATATAAAAATTACACTCCTAAGCCTTAAATATAAAAAAAATTGTCATTATAGATATAACCACATTTTGAAGTCTATCCGCAACATACATATTTTACACCAGCAACAACGCGTAAAGTAAATAGATGTTTATTTGCCCAATATACAACTTTTCGCAATAAGTCAACAATTAAACAGCATGGAAAATAAATTGTTGTTTTACGACGAACTCTGACTTTTTATGTAAATAAACGAGAAGAGAATTCAAACTTCCGTTTTGTTCCGGTTGTTTCAAAAATAAGGATCTTTGCTTTCTTTAAGAACTTTCTTTAGATTTTCCAATTATTAGAGAAACTTCTGTTCAGTATTAATTTATACATAATATTTGTATTAATACATATTACATACATACATTAAGCAATCCCTCGGTGGTGTAGTGGCTATCATGTACGGCTGCACATCCGGAGGTCCTGGGTTCGAGTCCCGGGTCGGGCCAAGTTTAGTTATTGAGTCTTTCTGTATAGTAAGTCTCAGTAACCGCCCGGAGTTGGGAAGTTGGCGGTGTTTCACCCCCGTGCCTCGGAGAGCATGTAAAGCCGTCGGTCCTGCGCCTTAACTCTCACCGGTCGTGTCGAGTGGTCGTCCCACCGGAGTATGACAGTGATAGGAATAGAGAGTGCACTTGTGTCTGCGCGTACACTTGTGCACTATAATATCTCCTGCGCAGTTGGCTAGTCTCAATGAGATTGGCCGCCGTGGCCGGAATCGGCTAGGAGAACATCATCAAGCAATCCCCTTAATTAATTAACATCAGAGACAGACGGACATGACGAAATTATAAGGGATCCTTTTTTAGTCACTTGGCTATGGAACCCTAAAAATAACCCACAAACATGTCAGGAGGTGCCATTATGACATAAGTCATACTAATTACAATAAAAATTCATTCACGTCCCACTGCTGGGCACAATCCTCCCTTTAATGCGCGAAAAATCAGGCCATAGCCCACGCTGGGGTAATGTGAGTTGATAGATTTCAAACGTCTTGTGAGAATCGATTATTGTATTTTAGAAAAAAATGCATTTTAAATTTACGTTTATATATTTACGATACTCATAATATCTTTTTTTTTTCAAGAAATTCCTTATTTTGTCCTTTTTGTAAAGGATGCTAACAATAGTAATTGGTTTTAAAAAAATGAGAAACCACAAACTGCTTTGGATTCAATTGCTATGCGAATAGCATTAGCCCTTCACGTCTAAATCCATACGTTTGAGAGTTGTACCCATAAAACAGATACATGCATACCGTCTTCAAAAATGATGATTATACAGACAGATGTGTGATTAATCGTCATAATTATTATTAATCTACTAAAACTAAATTAATAAATTAATAATACCATTAACAGCACCAAATAGCAAATAATAATATGAATATTCAACTTAGGAACTAATCAAGACTAGTGAAGTCACAAAACTTTACATATTGTTCTGACGTGCATGACTGTCGGCTGCGGGTACAGACTGTGATTAATATGTCAGAATGGGTCTTTGTAGCTTTCCTTCAAATACTCGCTATATCCTCCGAGTTTTCGATTCCATTTAATATAATATAAGGTATTTTTATTCAATTGCAAAAAAATAATGGAATTAATTATATATATTAAAAAAATTACGATGAGCCACCTGTTAATGTTAATATTAAGAGTTCAAACTTTACCAGATTTTTTTATCTTGGACGATATTTTCATGGTAACTAAAGAAATATCAATCTGAAGAAGAAAATGGACTTCATAATATATGTATAAACACTGACCTTAAAATTATTTTTAAATTTTTGAGGCACAAAAAAGATTCATGAAAATCTATTATACACATAAACTCTCTCAATCTCTATTTTTTTACGAATCTAGATTGTATATGTTTAAAAGCGGTACCTAGCGCCACAGCTACTTTATTATAACTATACACAAGTATCTGTATGGCCAATATTAATATTCACTCAAGGCGAGAATTCACTCGCAATTTTCAAAGTAATAGGCAATTCGTATCAGACACAATATGTCCACCAACATGTCCATGATATATCATGTTATAACATAGCAAAAAATATATTATATTAATATTACTATACGTCACAATATCAGTATAATATTTTCTTGTGGAGCGCTATCGATTCTCATGTATGAATATTGTATAATGTTACTAAATGGGCTCTTAATGTCTGTGCGTTTTATCTCACTGATAGATTGACTCATTTACTGTATCTTCAACTTCAGCAATTAGAATCATACTGCTGTTATAAATGCAAAAGTTTGTATGTGTTTATGTGTGTAAATTTGTTACAACTTAACGTTAAAATGGCTAGACAGATGACATAAAACTATCTTTTAGGATTTTTCACGGATTTATTTTGATTTTTGGTACCCGATGTTTCGAATGCTTTACAGCTATCATGGTCTCGGGTGAGGCTAGACAGATTTCGACAAAATTTACGTACAATGATGAGATTGAGTAAATCATAGGATAATATATAATACTACGTGTC
Organism: Brenthis daphne; assembly: GCA_947093115.1. Taxonomy (NCBI): domain Eukaryota; kingdom Metazoa; phylum Arthropoda; class Insecta; order Lepidoptera; family Nymphalidae; genus Brenthis; species Brenthis daphne. The sequence goes on along the minus strand of OX352481.1, from coordinate 6,608,896 downwards.
AAAAGGTGCGCTATCTGTTTTTATTATAGTCACTAGTAGTAATTTTTAATTTTACCGATATTACTTATATAATATACCTACATGAAAAATGTTGGATCATCTTAGTTACCCATTTTGAATCCAGTTTCAATGCATTTCAAGGATCCATTAAAATTTTTGTAGAGATATTTTTAGGATAGCAAATAATGTATTACATTGTTCCTTTATTTTGAAAGAAATCGAAGCAAGAGCGACTCACTAGTGTACTATACTTGGTGACAAAGTGTCTGTATGTAAACGAAAAATTATTATAATATTTTTCTAGATATCAAATAAAATATATTTCTTAGAAATCATGAGACGACAAATAAAATTGCTTTTCAATATCCGATATTGAATAACATGAATACAAGACATTATTTACGTTGCCTCATATATACACTTTACGTTGGCTTACAACAATATTCTACTATAAATTATTAATATATACCTAATAATATTATGTTAGATAAAAACAGTATTATATTAGAACAAGCGACTAATCCTAGCTTCGCTCGGTTCGTCCCCAGTCACGTTTCAAAGTTAGTATAGATTTCTCAGAGATGAGATATTTTCCAGCAGTAAAAAGTATCCTATAAGTTGACCTGGATAACCAACTATCATCATACCAACTTTTATCAAAATCTGTACAGTGGTTTTCTCGTGATGCGTTCCCAGACAGACAGACAAACAAAAAATTTAAAAACTATAGATTCGGCCTCTGTATCGACTATTTCAATAAGATTTTGCAACAAATATTTAATGTACAGATTTGACTCACAATTGTATTATATTTATAAATATAGATATGTATAATTAGAAATACATATATGTATTTTTCTATTTCCAAGTTCCCGTAGGTAGCTAGAAAAATATAAATTTACGAAGAATATTACAAAAAAATATTTGTATCCAATGAAAAGAAGATCGATAGAAGGTACTATAATTTGATATAGCTGTTGAATGCCAAGCTCCAGATGTGATGCTGGTGGTCTTGACTAAATAAAAATGCGTTTCGTGGTAATATGGACTGTATTATCGCTGTTGATTACTTGAGACGACCATACGTATGCACACGGCGAGAGGTGGTGAGCGAGTCCCGGGCGTTTAGAGGGCTCGGCGCGTCGCAGGAGTGACCGTCGCGAAACCGGTTCGATCACGAGCCGGTGGCGTGATCCGATGTGACGTAGGAACATATTCCCCGGGTTGAAGTAAGGAAGACTTCAAGAAGTTGATCAGGACACTGGAAGAGGGCAGATATTATTATATGCTCGTGTAATAGTTCCTTTTTTCGTAAGGATATCCGCAACTCTGCTGTGTCCGTCCGATCCAGTTCTGACAGCAATAACTCTGCCAAGCAGCCATAAAAGAGGAGGCATATTGGCGTCCTTTACTAGGACCATTGTGCCTGCCTTTAGGTCCTGCCCCGAAGTCTGCCATTTAGTCCTCTGTTGAAGCAGAGACACATATTCATGAGAATAGCGTTGCCAGAAGTGTTGACGCAACTTCTCAACGCGATCGAAGCGTTGTAGCCGTTGGATGTTGCTATTGGTTATTTGAGGACGAGGAAATGATGTAAGAGTTCGTCCGATGAGGAAATGAGAAGGGGAAAGATAAGACAAATCTGAAGGATCTGTGGAAAGAGGTGTTAAAGGTCTAGAATTTAAGATAGCCTCTACCTGAACCAGACACGTTGAAAGCTCTTCATAAGTTAAGTGAGTTAAACCCATGACTCTATGTAGCAAATGTTTACACTGCTTTACTGCTGCTTCCCAAATTCCACCAAAATGTGGAGTATAGGGAGGTATAAATTTAAATTCTATACCCTGGTTTACAATGTCTGACTCTATGAAGACAGAAGAAACTTGGAGAAAACGTGAAAGCTCATTGAAAGCTCCCACGAATGTGGTCCCATTGTCGGAGTACACCCGCTGAGGTTTGCCACGACGGCTGATGAATCGGCTGAAGGCTGCAAGAAACGCCTCTTTTGTGAGGTCAGAGACCAGCTCGAGATGCACAGCTCTGACTGCAAGACACACAAAAACACAAATATAAGATTTTATTAACTTGCAACCTCTACCTTTTCGGTCGGCTATCAGCACTGGCCCGGCGTAATCAAGACCTGTATTCAAAAAAGGAAACTCTAGGTTCGTCCTATCGCTAGGTAGGTTTCCCATTATGACCTGGATAGGTTGCGCTTTGAGACGAGTACACTTAAGACAATTACGTACTATTTGCTTTGCTAGGTTTTTTCCTGCTAGGGGCCAGTAAGTGAGCCTAATGTGTGCTAACAGTAATTGAGGTCCTGCATGACAAAGTGCTTTATGTTCTTTTTCAAATATGATTTTTGTTACATGATGCTTACTACACAATAAGATAGGGTGCTTGACGTCATAACAATAGTTAGAATTTTTAAGACGTCCACCTACTCGTATTAAGTTTTCTGAACTAATAAAGGGTGAAAGACTAATTAATCGATTTTTCTTATGTAAGGCCTGATTTTTTATAAGTATTTTATATTCCTCAGGGAACATTTCCTGCTGAGAAATCTGTAATATTAACAACTGTGACATTTGTAATTCTATAAGAGTTAGGTAAGATAATATTTTGTTTTTATGATTCCTACAATTATTTATAAATCTTTTTATGTATGCTATGACTCTAACCAATTTTGTATATGATGATAATTTATGTATTAAATTTGAAATTAAATTGTTATCATTTTTGTTGTTATCCATACTTGAATGCAAAGATATGTCTGGTAATGAACGAAACTGTGAATTAGATAGTGTAGGAAATTGGATGTTAGTCTGATTGATAAAATCCGGACCTGACCACCAGAGAGTGGACGCGCTGATGTAATCAGCCTTCACCCCTCGAGAAGCCAGATCGGCGGGATTGCTTTTAGAAGGCACATAGCTCCAGGTCTGGCCAGCTGTAATTTCTTGTATTTCAGTAACTCTATTGCGAACAAATTGCTCAAGTCGTCTTGGCTCTGTAGAGAGCCACCCCAGAACAATCGTCGAGTCACACCAAAAGAAACAGGTATTAAAATCTACGGTAAGTGAATTGCGTACCTTTTTATAAAGTCGTGCACCTAGTAAAGCACCACACAACTCTAAACGTGGTATAGTTGTGGGTTTTATAGGAGCTATCTTGTTTTTGGAAGCTAGCAGGCGAACGCAGACTGACCCATCGACTGTTATCGTTCTCACATAGCAACAAGCAGCATAACAGTGTTCAGAGGCATCTGTAAAGGTGTGAAGCTCGATCACAGAGGGTTTCCTACATGATACCCAACGAGGAATGCGAAGAGAATTAAGAGCTGAAAATGACTGAATCAAATCCAGAAATTGAGATTTGATATGTATAGGTACCTCTTCATCCCAGCTACATTTGAGGATCCATAATTTTTGTAACAAATTTTTTGCCTGGACCACACATGGTCCGACGAGGCCAAGGGGGTCAAAAATTTGGCTTATTAACGATAGAATATAACGTTTTGTAACTTTAATTGTAGAATATTTAAAATCAACTGCAAAGAATAATTGGTCTAAATTACAGTCCCAATATAGACCGAGAGTTTTGCAAGGAGATGAGTCATTTAAATTTAATGTTTTATCTACATATTTAGTGTCTGTGCTAGTGATTGCTTTCAAAATTTTAGGACTATTTGATTGCCACTTACGGAGATGAAACTTTGCTGATTCGAGAGTATCAATAACACCTTTACATACTTTAACGACAGACTCTATCGAGTCACCACCACTCAAGTAGTCGTCAACGTAAAAATCTCTCTTTATAGACTCACTAACCTCTGGATCCTCACACTGATCTGCTAGAGACACTAAACATTTAGTAGCTAAGTACGGTGCTGAAGCGGTACCGTACGTCACTGTGTTAAGGGTATATGTCTTTAAAGGCTCTGAGGAATCAAATCTGAAGACAATTTGCTGTAACTGGCGCTGTGGTGGATTAACTAAAATAGCTCTATACATTTTTTCAATATCTCCTGTCACAACAAATTGATATTGCCTATATCTTAAGAGAATTGACAATAAATCCTCCTGCACAGTTGGACCTACTCTCTGTATATCATTGAAAGACTTGCCTGAGGTGCTAGAGGCTGAAGCGTCAAATACTACGCGAAGTTTTGTGGTAGTACTAGACTCACGTATCACACCGTGATGTGGCATAAAATAATTAAATTTTGAATGCTTTAATGATTTTGAATTTTCTGTCATGTGATTAAGATTTATGTATTCTTTAATGAATTGTAAATATCTGTCTTTAAAAACGGAGTCACGTTCAAACCTGCGCTCTAAGGACATAAACCGACGCTTGGCCATTGCATAAGAGTCCCCCAAACACTCAGGGGAGTCTTTCAAAGGGATGGTGACGATGAATTGGCCGAACTCGTTACGATAGGTAGTCTCTTGAAAGAGCTTCTCACAAGCCTCCTCTTCTAAAGAGAAACAGCTTTGGTTTGATACAGAGTCAAGCTCCCAAAAGCGAGTTAGCTGATCACTCTCCCTACTTGACAGAAAATGACACAAAGATGAACGTTGACGAGGTCGGGACTGGTATACACAACCAGAAATAAGCCAACCTAATTTTGATGACTGCAACCTAGGCTGATTATTACCTAAATTGATCGAATTGGAACCTAAGACGTCCCAGAAGACTTCAGCGCCGACGAGAATATCAATCGCTGAAGGTGTATTAAATGTAGGGTCTGCTAGCTGAAGGCCTACGGGAATAGAAAGATGTTTTTTATCTACGTAAGTGCTAGGCAGTGAATGTGTTATTGTCGGTAAAATAAGACAGTCTACGCTCACCTGATAGTCACCACAAGAAGATTGTATAGTAAGATGACAACTTTCAGATGTACTAGAAACTTGACCGTTAATACCTGAGATGGTTGAATTAGAGCTTTGTTTTACCAGACCGAGCTTTCCACAGAGTTCCTGGGTGATGAAATTGGAAGTACTGCCATTGTCTAAGAGGAGTCTGGCAGGATGAAGCCTCCCATTGACATCAGCCACCTTTGCCATAGCTGTGGATAATATTATAAGGGCCTGATTATTTTTTGATTGTGTATTATTAATAATATTAGTCGACAATGTGATATTATCACTTGTTTTAAGGTCTATTTGAGATTCCTTATGTAAGAGGGTGTTGTGTTTTAATTTGCAATACTTGCAATGTGACAGTTTGCATCGTTTGACAGTATGACCAGGACGAAGGCAGTTCATACAAATATTGCTTTCAGAAGCTTTTTTGATTCTCGAATCAACATCGAGATTTCTATAGGATTGACAGCTGAATAAGAAGTGATTTTGAGAACACATAGGACATGATGTAACTTTTTCTGATTTAATATATGTAGTCGTAAGATAGTTTGTATTTTTGTTAATTTCATGAGGTTGTTTAGAATTTATATAATTACATTTTAAGTTTTTATTGTCATGCAAGGTCTCAAGTAAGTCAGCTCTGTTAGATAAAAATTTTTGAAAATTTTTTAAATTTGGAAAATTATCTAAACTATTTTTAAATTCTTCCCACTCTCGGTTGGTCACAGTATCCAATTTTTTAGACATCATATAAATGATTAATGTGTCCCAATGTTCTGTAGGCTGTCCGAGAGTGTCAAGCGCTCTTAAATTTTTATTTATAATATCTATCATATTACGTAATGAATGGCATGATTCTTTTTGTATAACAGAAAAATTAAATAACGCTTGAACATGATTATTGATAAGCAACCTTTCATTATTGTAGCGGTCTAACAACAACTGCCATGCTATAGTATAGTTATCGGCCTTAAAGTCAATGCTTTTTATCACTAACGATGCACTGCCGGTTAAAGCGGCACGCAAATAATGGAATTTATTAATTGATTGTATGCTTTTATTATCGTGAATTAAGGAAATATACGTATCTCGGAATTCAAGCCAGTGCTGATAGTCCCCGTTAAAGTGAGGCAAGTCTATCTTGGGTAGTCGGACGAAGTCGTGCTTGCAACCAGAGCCGTGATGATCACTGCCATCCGACGTGGCAGAGGCGAGCGCTGGCGACGTAGGACGCGCGGGAGCAAGTATTACTCTAGCGCGGCCAACCTGCGCGTAGTACTGCATCTCGAACTGTTCCCGCTCAGCGTACATGGCATCCGCGTCCTCCGACAACAATTCCAACTCCGTCTGTAACACGTCGAATTCCTTATATAGAATCTCCATTTGATCAAGGCGGCATTGTAGTTCCGCCGATTGAAAGGGATCTAAATTATTACTCGGTAAAAATCTAAGAAAATTACTAAATGATGTTAATTTAGCCTTAAAGCTGCCACGCTTTCTCACAAGATCTCTCAATTTTGCGTCAGACATATTAAGAAATTAAGATGAATTTTATGCGCGAGCAAAGCGATATAAACAAATAACAATATTACAAGTTTGTAAAAAAAAAATTATATCTGTATAAACAGCTGTTCAAAGTAATAATGAATGTTGAAGCAAGAACAAAAGGCTTATCGCAAACCGTCTATTTAACACAAAAGAAATGATTTTATGTATTATTATTTATTAAAGCTTTATACGAATATATAAGATATTTTTTTTTTTTTATTATAGCTATAAAGAATATGCTAGCTTATATGAAGAGATCAATATGCCTGATCCGCGACAAAATAATCCTAAATTCCAAGGAAGGAAAAAAGCTAGAAAAGATGGAAAATAAAGGATATGGAACGGACTCACTCAATATTAAATATTCCTCCACGTGGTAGACTGTCCTCTAAGTGTCCTCCGCGGCTTGGCGCTGGCGGTCGACGGGCGGTCCGAAGTCCACGGGCAATGTGCACAGCAATAAGACGGCTATCTTCTTCCTTCGAAGGACCAAATGTTGAATGCCAAGCTCCAGATGTGATGCTGGTGGTCTTGACTAAATAAAAATGCGTTTCGTGGTAATATGGACTGTATTATCGCTGTTGATTACTTGAGACGACCGTACGTATGCACACGGCGAGAGGTGGTGAGCGAGTCCCGGGCGTTTAGAGGGCTCGGCGCGTCGCAGGAGTGACCGTCGCGAAACCGGTTCGATCACGAGCCGGTGGCGTGATCCGATGTGACGTAGGAACATAGCAGAAGGCTTTTTTTGTAGAAACGTAATAATACGTCAATCTGTGTGTATTAATATTGTTTCAATAACATGTAAACATGATGATGGGCTGTAAGACACCTTAGACTATATTCAAATTACTTAAATCGTTATAAGTCATTTATACTTAAGTAAAAATTACACTTTTAGCGTTTTAGCTCGTTATGTTCAACTCTTCGTATGTCACAGATACTGAGTGATTTCTATAGCGTAAATAGACCATGCCAAGACTTAAACCCTTGAAGATACCTAAACTAAGAAGAAGAAAATACCAAACATACCTAAACTATTACTCCTAAACATCCGAACTGACAAATATTTACACGGCCAATATAGATACATATTTGTCCAAACGGGACTGGAACCTACAACCACTGTCATATAGAGAGATCCAAGAGATCTACAATGGTATTATAGATAGATATTCCCCTTTTGGCCTTAAATAAGATTTTTTTCCAGTTTTAGTTAAAAATACGTAGATGCATTGTTACGTTATCAACAGAAGATATGAGATAGTACTCCTTCATATATCCTGCAAGGGAAAGAGAGTGAAAATCAATAGAAGATTTTAGTATTGAATAGTAAAATCAAAAATAACTATAGGCATAGCATATTACATATAAAGAATACACTGTACCCGTGTCAACGGGTTACGGGTTGAGAATAATCCGTCCGGGCACATCGTAAAATGTCCGAAATCGTTTATTCATTGCCACATCAAAGACCCTTGTTAAAATTCTATTCGTTTCACTGGTATATTATCGTCCCATGCCATGTGGGCTTAGAGGCGTTATTAGTTATTATATAGGATATGAGAAAAAAATTTTTTTTATTACCTACATATAAAGTATGAATATCAAATATATTAGATATTATCTCTTAAAACAGTACATTCTCATTTAGTCTTCATGTATAAATACAATCTGTAATTAGTACCTTATAGTGTACAAAGAAAAACCCAATAATTATACTTGGCTCGACTCGGGACTCGAACTCCTAACCTTAACATCTACATCCGTATAAGCTAACAATTAGCTCAACGTGCAAGTAACCGCGGTACTACATGTATTAATTCTTATTTTCTTAATTCCATACCCAAAAAAGGTAAAAATACAAAATCGGAACGGTCGAACTATGAAAGCATGGAACATCTACTCAAAAAGTACAAAAATAACAAAGTAAAAATGTCCATACTAATATTATAAATACGAAATTAACACTTGGACAGGTGGTTACGTGACTCACCGGCTAGAAAAGCCACAGTACTACCCACTAAAATCTAACAAAACCTCCCCCGTCTTAATGGGGCGTCGCAGGATCGCTTACGCATTCAACTATGACGCCCCGACGGCAGGTCTGCCGAAGCAGACCACAACAACTATGGGGTTGCTCCAACGGTCCACTCTGCCGTCAGAGAAGTACCAGGAGCAACCCGCATGGTATACCATCCACCAAAGTGGGCCACCCAGGATGTTTCTTAGCTTCGCGCCCGGCTTAACTGCTGGGTGCTAATGAGCCCCCACCACTACAAGGTGGACGCAGATTGAGAGGGAGTCCGATTAGTCCTTAATAAAAGTTGTATGTAACAACTATATAATATCTTACAGACATCTAACACCTCAGTCTCTCCCGTGACCATGATTGCTGTAAAGCATTCGAAACGTCGGGAACCAAAAATCAAAATAAATTCGCGAAAAAATCTTAAAAGATAGATATAGATAGATATGTAATTGAAAAATCACTACATCGAATAACTAGCTTGCTAGTCAAATAAAATACTAAAAGTAAAAGTTTTTACCCCTGTTTAAACAACTTTAAAAATTAACAACTGGCCTTGATTTTACGATGAGAAATTAACTGTTTAATTCTGCAAAGCAGATTTCATATTGAAAATTCCGTTCTCAATTATGTTATGGTTGGAAACATTCCGTGGGAAGAACGCATGAAAAATTTAATTAATTTTTCATGTTTTTTATTTTTATTAACCAGAGATATACTCGTACTTGGCCAGCAGTAAATATATGTATATGTTATACGTATGTTAAAGATAATTTGTATTATTAACTAGCGATTTATCCTCGCATCGTTCGGGTGCGTCCAGTTCATTTTTTTTACTACGGACCCTGATTCTTTTTCTAAAATAAATGTAGCCTGAGTTACTCCTTTAACATCAGTTATCTGCCAATAAAAATCCCGTCAAAATCGGCCCAGCATATTCAAAAGTTAATTTGGATGGTTCCGGAACAAACGTAGACGAAATTTTTAATTTTTGTGTTTTCTTATTAGTACCGTATATCCGTTCATATGCATTTAGTAAAAAGTTGTTATTATTGCTATGTCGACATAACAAACAGACACTACAATTTTATTTATCGGTATAGATCGTATATTTTGTTCATCTACAATTATGTATATCCAATACAAAAAGCAGTAGGGATACAAATTGGAAAACTAACGTAAATGCGAAAGTTTTTACGTGTGTATTTGTTACTGATGAAATTTAGAACACAGAGAGACTTTGAACTGGAGTAACACAAATGTAGGCTACTGTAAATCACCTAAGAAAGTACCCGAGAGAGGCGAGGATAAATCGCTAGTTCAATATAATTTGCTTACTTTCGATATATTTTATTTATGTCACATACACCACATGTGACATATAAATAATATAATATAACAATATTTAGAAAGTCAATAGCTATACATTCACTTTGTTAAAATATTCCATAATATATACAAGAAATTTAATATAATATTAAAAAAAAACCACTACCGAGAATCGAAGCCGCCACGTTTAGCTAGCTGTTTGTAGCTCAAATGTGTAAAGTGAATTTACTGTTAGCCATAAAGGCTAGTGCGCATTCACAGCAATTTACGCAGCAGTCCGTTTGTAACACCGCACCTCAACGTGTTTGGTTTCGTCTAACTTAAATAAAGCAGCCGCAAAGTATGTTTGATTAAGTACAGTGTAAATTTTTCTTCATTTAAACTCAAAATGTGTGTAGTCTATGAAAATTAAATTCTCGCATAAAAAAGTTAAAATTACTATTAAATGTTCTTATACGTTTGAGCACAAGCTGTTCGCCCTGGTCCCGCTTTGGCTCTAAATATATCGAATATAGTAATAGATGCATACTTCGTGCAAAAAATTATAGATCCCACCTGAACCACTATATACCAGAATAAAAAATAACCACTCTTCGATTAATAAACCTTAGATGAGAAAGTGCGGAGAAACAATTCTCCTACATCACGTGAAACTGTCTAACTCGATATAGGTAAATGGTTTTTTTTTTGTAGAAAGTACGGGCAAACGAACTGACGATCCGGAACGTGAAATGACTAGGCTCTATAATAGACATCTGCAACATACGAAAATTTACAGATGCATTGCAGCCTTTTAAGAGACCTGAGTACACGTTTTGACCAACGTCTACAACACTTACCACAATAAATAAAAAAATCACCACATAGAGAAAAGTAGTTTTAAGAGAGAAGATTATATAATATTTTACTAGATTCCTTAACTTTGAAGCACTATGATTACAATAAAAAACACTCCAACCCGGTATACTGTTACAACATGAGTATAGTGTGTAAAACAAAGAAACAAACAAACAAACAAACAAACAAACAAACAAACAAACAAACAAACAAACAAACAAACAAACAAACAAACAAACAAACAAACAAACAAACAAACAAACAAACAAACAAACAAACAAACAAACAAACAAACAAACAAACAAACAACAAACAAACAAACAAACAAACAAACAAACAAACAAACAAACAAACAAACAAACAAACAGATGTTGGCATTGCTGTCATCATTTTACTTACTACTAAATTATTATAACTATTCTAAGTTTAACAATATTTTAAAGAACTATTTTTATCTCTTCCAGCTTATTAATAACAATTTTAAGCGTATGTTCTTCTACCTTATATTCTATCTACGTACCCTGAAAACCTTGTAATATACATAAGAAATCCCATAAAAAAATGAAAATCCGCCCAACCTGTTACATGACATCATTAATCATTTTAGGCAATCGCGTCGAACATTTGTCTTTATTACGCCTACTTTACGCTGCCGTAAACAAAACCTAATAAGCTCAAAACTGAAATCTTATTATAATATTGTAATCTTGTTATTGTTATCACGAAAACAGAAATTTGAAAGAGAAACATAATTGAAATATAAAATTTCGCGTCAAATTTTCAATTAATTTTTCTGTTTAACACACTTTTTCTAGACGAAAATTTTTCTAGACGATTTTTGTGTCCTATCAACTAGCCATTAAGCCAACGAGGCAGTATAAGTACATGTTATACAAGATATTCTTTTTAATAACATATATTCTTTTTAATAATAACAGCTAGGTAGTTAGCAAAAATATACAATTTGACCTATAACATACTCGTGTTTTCATACTAAAAATCATGTAAACCATTTTTTTATTAGTAAGTATAGGGGTCAAGGCAGTGGTAGCCCAGTGGTAACGCGCTTGCTTGGGAAACCGAGTGAAGCGAGTTCAAATCCCGGGTCTCGCACTTCTGATATTTTCATGTGCGAATCATTTCCAACATGATTATCATTTGTCTTAACGGTGAAGGAAAACATCGTGAGGAAACCTGCATGTCTTAGAGAACTTAGCAAGTTTTCGAAAAACATGTGAAGTCCGCCAACCCGACTTGGCCAGCGTGGTGGACTATGGCCTGATCCCCCTCGTATTGAAAGGAGGCCCGTGCCCAGCAGTGGGACGTTAAAAAAGGGCTGAATACATACATACATACATACATACATACATACATACATACATACATACATACATACATACATACATACATACATACATACATACAAGTATAGGTTCATGTTACAGTCATTCTATGAAAGAAGATAATATTAAAAACTTTTTAACTATAGAGTTTTTGGTAAAAAAATATAACTTTATTATATAATTCTTTATCAGCTTTTTTCGAGAATTTCTCCTGAAGTAATATAAAAACAATAGAACAACAACAATATTCTATGTCAAGCGCTGACAAAAACAATTCAATCACAGTAATTCTCAGTGAGTGAATTCACTTCATTATTTTTTATTCTTTAAATTGAGTAGAAAGTACAAGAAAATACCAATATTATTTCTAACTCGGCCAAGTTATATTTCAAAACAGCAATAGAGGGTTTAAGGTGTCAAGCCGTCACCATTACGCCGTACTTCTGTCCACTTCATTCTAAATGGCAGATACATAACACCTCAACTGATGTTTGAATTTCATTTTGATCTCTGAAAATAGCTTCAGTGAAAGACTGTGGAATATTTCATAGCCACTAAAATATCTTTTATAAATTTTTTTATGAACGAGCTCTATTTATCTGTTCTATATATTAGAGTTTTCAGTTATGATTCAACTCGTGTTAATACTACGATATATGTTGTATGTATGTATATGGCTTACGAATATCTTACGAGGGGATAGTGTAACTTATATAAATGAACGTAAAACATACTAAATTTTGTTATATTTTAGAATATCTTCTAACTCCTGAAAACCTAGTAAACAATCTTAAATTCGAATAATAATTCCATAATTTAATATCATCGAGCTGATCTAATGATACAGGCAAAAGTTGAGAATGAAACGAGGAAAGAATCGTGAAACTCGTGAATGCCTGCCAACAATTCCTTTGAGTTTGAACGCATTTTGATTAATTTTGTTAGGTTCCATATTATATGACCCTAGAAAAACTTAATAACTATACTTGTTCCTAGCCAAGACCCGAACCCAGAGCCTCCAAGTCTGCAGCAATTTTATACTATCTGAAACAAAGAATTACGAACAAGAATTTATATTACAGACAGAGCAAATAACCTTACCAAAATAGAATATGATACTCCTAGTATCATATGTTTGGTATATAATGGATCTAAATTTTATATGATTGAACAACCAAATAAGTTGTCTTTATTAATAAATCTGTCTCGTATTGAAAATAGTATTAGCTCAGATTAAGTTATAATATATACTGAGTGTCATAGAATTGCACATGAAGCCAAACAATAATGTTACATAATATAATATTTTAACACAACATTGTACAAATGTTAAAAGAATACTCACTACTGTGATAAGTAAATAAATATTAATAAATAAAAATATGTAACGGAATTCATATAAGCTAATTATTATGCTATGTCTCTTTCAAGTAGAAGAGAACTTACGCTTATAAAATACAAAATAATATACGCAGTATTAGTTTTATTATTATTCATACATATTTTCTTAAATAAATTAAAGAAAATTTTAGATTCCCTTATCCTGTAAAGTAAGTAAGCGACGGGTGTGGCAAAATTGATAATCTATACGGTATACATATAATAAAACAGTGACTTAGCGAAATCGATGTACTCGTTTCACGCAAAAAGTACTGAACTGATTTTAACTAAATTTTGTGTAGTGATAACTTATTACTCGGGTAATCATTTAGGATACCTTTTACTCATTCCCACGAGAAAAAACAATGACTGACTATATCGAGTCGCTCTCAGTTTACATTTCTAACACTGGCTTAGGAGATACATCAAAACAATGTACTAGCAAATTGTAGATATTAATAAATCCTACAGAAAAATCTGCAATAGCATGAGTCTTTCATCTAAGATACACTCACAATAACTATTTATATCTATTTAAAATGTACCGAGGGACGCGAGACATAACATAACCAGCAGATGACCTTTTAACCTACAAAATAACTTTCAATACATTCAATAGATAAAAAAATGTTAATATCTACATTCATAATATCAGTACCGTCAATCTGATTTTCTTGTGAGATATCAATAAGCTGTATTTCTTCGTATACAAATAATGAAGATGAGTGTCGAACTTGATTCGATGAATATCTCTGATGACCAATTTATTTTTGCTATATTATAAATATTTCGTTCTACATCAAATTTTGAGAAGGAGAAATACCACAGGTTCTAAGATTTATACCTGCTAAGGGATGTATGGCAAAAATATATATAAACCACTATTTTTATTACACCTTTTTAAAAAAATATCAATTTTAAGATAAAAATTGAGATGTATTTATACATGAATTTAATACCATAACCTACGCCCTTTCGGAATCATTAATGAAAACTTCAGTAGCAAAGCATTTACTAAAGCCATGAAAGAATTTTATCACAATGCTAAATTGTATCTATAGTAAAATCTTCCAAGGGCTAAAATTAAAAATGTTTTTACTTAAATTATATTTTTTATATCGGAATTTTTTTTATGTATTTTTGTATTTTTTTGTTTCTTTTATGTATAATAAAGAGTATTAGTTATATAACTAAGGCATGATTTTTAAAAATGTTAACTGTTATTATTTTTTAAGATTTGTAGTAAATAGTGACACAACTTACTCAGGTTTACGTTTTACTCTACAAATCAAATAATATCGTTTCCGGCTGGGAAATGTTACAATTTATTTCATTAATCATGCATGGAACTAAATTATTTTGGTAATCAACCATTCGATATAATCGACTTTATTCCAAAATAGATATACGTATACTACCGTATTTAAAAAAGAACTTAAATATGTGTGAAACATAACTTGGAGGTTAAAATTGCTTATATTATGTATATTATTATACTAGCGGCTCACCCTAGTTTTATCTCTAGAAAAACAGAAACAAATCTAATAAACGGGAACCGTACATTTTTCCGGGCTAAAAAGTATATGTTATTTTGTTGTATAAGCTATATTATAGGAAAATTTCTTTAAAATTCATTCAGCAGCTTTTGCATGAAAGATTAACAAACATCCATTTCACACATCCAGACAACCATGCATCTTCATAAACTTTCGCATATATAATATTTGAAGCGATTCATATAATAATAACCGAGGTTGAGTTGAGTAGATCGTTTGATTAAAAATAACTTTATATCGAAGTTTTTTAGAAATAACTTCAATATCGATGTATTGAGAAATAGAAATAAAAGTACATGAATTCTATTATCCTTCTTTATGGACAAAGAAATCGAGCAAAAGCATTTCCTGTTCTATTTAGCAATCAGAAAATTTTAAAACATCATAAACCATATACCTATTTATTGCAGAAGCAGCAGACGAAAAATAAATTAACATAGGAGCCGAAAAACGGTAATGCCCGCTAAATGATCAACTTAACACAATATTAATTATACATTGCAAATGATTTTAATGACAGAAAGTTGTAATGATTCGACGCAACATTTAACTATAAATCAGGATTTGGCTTAAATTTTGTTGAATTCGACGATCAATCAGCCGGCATTGTGCGGTCCGCCGTGATGAAGGCTTCCAAATAGCCAAATAACAGTCATAATATATTTTATTTTACAATATTAACACGGGCATTTACGTATGACGTGTTAACTTGTCACGTCTCCCCACATTATACATATATTCATATTAGCTACAGTGGTCACTAAAACAATTCATTGATAGATGTTGTCATTCAAATAAAGTTAATTGTATGGAAAATCATAAATAGTTATTTTTCGATGATACAAATGTGGTTTGCTTTGATCGAATATCAAATTGTTATGTCACATCAATCGAATGCAGTGTTGGCAGTGGTATGTATCAGATTGGTTCTGGGTAATAGGTCATATCGTGAGTGTCGTGGTAGTGGGGCTCATTAGCGTCTGGCAGTTCAGCCGGGCCCGAAGCAAAGAAACGCACGGGGAGGTGGCCCAAAAGCAAAAAAAAAACAATTAAGATCTATAATAAATATTTATTTGTTTTCAGTTTACTTTTTAATTTATAATTAAATTTTTTTATTAGTAATAACTTGATTTGCACAAAATAACATCCGAAACGGGAAAAAAACTTATCGTATATGAGTATCTGAAGCACGTACTAGAGCTTTAAACGTTTAGTCTATATCAAAACGAATTTTATTGGTAAACATGTTACGCAAATATTGTGGAATGCGCATCTATACAAGAGATATTACCCTTGCTTTGCTCGGGTGTGTCTTAGTACTAATTCGATATCTTCTACCTTTATATTGGTATAGATATTTATCCAAAGGTATCGTGATGATCATCTTTTAATACCTACTGCCTATATAAGTGTACACCTATTGCATTAGTGTGTTTACCTATTGTATAATATACCTTTAGATATGATGTTCTCCTGACCGATTCCGGCCACGGCGGCCAATCTCATTGAAACTAGCCAACTGCGCAGGAGATATTATAGTGCACAAGTGTACGCGCAGACACAAGTGCACTCTCTATTCCTGTCACTCTCATACTCCGGTGGGACGACCACTCGATACGACCGGTGAGAGTTAAGGCGCAGGACCGACGGCTTTACGTGCTCTCCGAGGCACGGGGGTGAAACACCTCCAACTTCCCAACTCCGGGCTGTTACTGAGGCTTAATATACAGAAAGACTCAATAACTAAACTTGGCCCGACCCGGGACTCGAACCCAGGACCTCCGAGTGTGCAGCCGTACATGCTAGCCACTACACCACCAAGGCAGTTAAACCTTTAGATATACTTCTTATATGGCAGTTTTTAATTTCCTGCTTTACACTTTCATTTTCTAGATCAAAATAGACTTGAATGTAATTAATTCTTTAGTCTGGGGCTTTTTGGCATGCCAAATGGACACAGTCTACTTCGGCCATGTCTTGTAGAATGCAGGTGGAGTTTAGGTATTCTTTTTTTTTATTGGTTAATAAAGATATTATACTTAGATCTGATTACATTTAAAAAAAATAAGCTATTTATTGTATGATCTACACCTGCAAGAAAGAAGATATCACGGAATATTTATTCATTCATCAAAATCTTGAGATAAATCACTGACACGCAAACCGGTTGCTACGACACGGCAGTCATATTGAGTTATTACTTTGAAACGTCATAAAGGGGTCATACCAAAAATTTACACATTTAATGCTCAGTAAAATCATACTCCCATAAACCAAGGAATGAATTTAACAAATGCCATAAATACTCCTCCAGAGACTTGATACGCATATTTTATCGTTCTACTCCCATCTCTGTTCTAAACATGATTCTTAAATATAACGATGTAGAGCTCAAAATAAAATGGCAAAGATTATTTTCATTTGATTGGGTGTAAAACATAAGGTTGATGCTTAAAAAGATTTTATTAGTGAAATATATGCTGTTTATAAACATGTGGTTTTTATAAATATATTCAATCCTTTAGAAAAATTGACTTGTTGGAATATATCTTTATATATATAATTCTTCTGTGAGTGTGTATGTCACTGAACTTCTCTCAAACGACTGGACCGATTTTGATGAAATTTTTTGTGTGTATTCAAGGGGATCTGGGAATGGTTTAGATTCACAATTTGAATAATAATTTTCATCAAAAAAATTATTAAAAAAAGTTTGAAATTTTCAAATTAAAGACGTGTAGACAGGACAACGTCTGTCGGGTCCGCTAGTATCGTTATAAAATACTTTGGAAGTAGCATATTTTAACCACCTTAAACAACAATTAGATATCTTTGTGCCTTTTAAGTAGATAATAAATCTTAATATTCTTAGTCTCATGTATTTTACTTTTTTTAAATTTCAAAGCTATAATGTTGTTTAATGTTAATACAGAAAAAAATCGACTATAATATATTTTTTATTGATAAGACTGTCAAAAGCTACTAACCAAAAAAATCGATTGACAAACAGAGTAGAAAGAGGTACTGAATTTTTATGTCTTTGCCTATTTAAGTATAGATATTATTATAATGCTATAAAAAACTTTTACAAATTTTTTTTCACTGCACAATTACTATTTACTAAACAATAGTTATCAAATATAAGTATTACTGCTTTTGGCAGAATTTCTAAAAAAAATTGTATCAAGTCGTCTCCTCTGATATTTTAAACATTTTCATGAAATTTTAATCTTAACAGCAAACAATGCATTCAAATTTAACCCAGATTCGGCCAAACTATTCACAGAATATAAACCCAATATCTAATTTTGCGATATGAATGGGCCAGAAGGGTCGTAATGAAAAACCTTCCAATAGCCGACGAATAATTACATATGTCGGGTTGATCTTTTGTCCTTTGTTACACAAACCGATGGGATTATGAATCTTTATAGAAAAAAAATATGATAATAATTATATATGTATTTTAAACTAATATAAATAAATGATACACTACACATATATAACTTTAAATGCATATATATTTTAAATATAAACACCCATGACTGGAGCACAAACATTCATGCACAAATGAATGCCCCTAACGGGACTCGAACCTGCGACATATGGCATTTGGCAATGTGGGAGACAAAATATGACAAACAATATATAATATGACAAATATATTTGATATTTATTGTTGATTTTTTTTTAAACCGCTCGACCAATTTCGATAAAATTTACATGAAGCCATTTGTGAAGTATATCCTTTAAAACAAAAAAAAAACCAAATCGGTTCAGGCGTCTTCGAGTAATCGGTGAACATACATTAAAAAAAAAGATTTCAACGAAGTGAGAACCTCCTCCTTTTTGAAAGTTGGTTAACAATAAAAAAGTAAAATCTGAATATGAAATATTTTTAATAACAATGACTTAAGTACAATATACTATATTGTATGTACAAAATATAGGTACACCCCAAAACAACAGTCATTTAAAATTTTGATTTAATAAATCAATCAATTGAAAATAATCAATCAATAAAAAATTTGCTGTATATCTGTTTGTATTGCATCAAAAATAGAATCACGATTTTAGCGTAGCCTATACAATAACTTGAGTAAATATGTAACGCCCCACGATTTTATTTTTGATTCTTATCAAGACTAGGACCTGGGAGCTACCTAATTATTATTTATCTTTTAGTACATTATCTATATCATTATTATTTTTCTTTTCAATAAAACGGTTTTACTTATTTTTTTACTTATTTTATTTAGATCTCTCACACTGGTTAAGCCGTTGGAAATACATCAAAGCAATGTACTATAAAAATGTAGGCCTTAACAAGATCTACTAAAAACTCCGCAATGTCACATGTCTATCCCTAAATACGCTCACAATAACTATTTATATTTATTTAAAATTACCTAGGGACGCACCCGAGCGAAGATATGGTAAATCGATAGTTTATTAACAAACATATCTTATGCAAAATAAAAATGGATTTTTATTTTACTTCCTACACTCGATATGTCGACAATATTATGATATTTCGAGAGGTATTGTTGCTTCAAAACAATATTTAAACCGAATCGAAATCGAATACTTTCCGATATTCTGGTAATAGGTATGTTATGTATGTACATTTCAACAATGCTCTTTCTTTGAAATGCAACGTTAGTTGGTTATCTAGTAGGGCCTCGTTTGTGGAGCTCAGCCGGTTAAGCCGTACACAGAATATCAACGTATAATAACAGCGCTTTTCTGTTGCGTTTCATTCAATTTGTAAGAAAAAAGGAAGCCTAGAAAGATAAACTGATTTCTAAATTATTCTATTCCAGCTGTAAAGGTAGAATTTTTCCTTAAAGTTTATATGAAACCAACTTTGAGATATTTATCCATCGAAAAAGAAACAAGACAATTGTTTCATAGGTGAAGAATTACGAACTTACAAATCAAATCAAAATATGCTTTATTGAAATAGACTTTTACAAGCTCTTTTGAATCGTCAATTAAGTTTAAAGAATTTTATTCTCAAAAAAGCAAAGTCACTTACATGAGAACAACATAATTACATAAAGTAAAAAATATGAAAATGGTCGCCACATAAGTAGGTACTGTGTTAACGAGATATAGTTACAGATGTATGTATATTAAACGTTATTAAATTGGTTATTTTCCAAAATATATTGTGAGAGCTGAGATTTAAATCCGTTAATTGAGCTTACATTTTTTTAAAGTAGATAGTAATTTGTTATAGAGTTGTGCTCCTTCAAATGTAATATCGATCCTTGCATAATTTGTTCTAGTTTTTGGGAGAACTAGTAGGCTAGGTCGACGGGTGTTACGCTTACTAACATATTGTTTCATTTTAAATTAAAATTAAATGTCAGTGTAGTCAGTCCGTGAGGAAGCTACCACCGGCTCGGAATGCAATTTTCTGCTGAGAAGAACCGGCGAGAAACTCAAAAGTTACTCTATTAAAATAATAATTGTGTACAATATTGTAATACAATAATTATCTATTCATCCTACGTGAGACCCAACCAGACATTAGTTCCACATATTGATATCTACAAAGTATTCCGTGACAGTATAATAAGCTTTATTCAGTAATACATTTTAAATTTTAGACTTAAATTGTTTAAATGGCAAGCTCAAAATGGATTGTGTAATTCTATTATACATGCGTACACCTTGCCCCATAAACGATTTATTCACGTTTTGAAGGCGAAAGCTAGGCGTAACCAGTTTACACTTATTTCTAGTGTTTATTTCGTGTCTATCACTGTGTCTTAAATAACAATGAATATTTTGTCCGACATACATAAATTACAATACTTCAAGGTTTTCTTATCGAGTTTCGATGAAAATTACACGTGAATAGTTTTTAAGCAAATTTACCTCACACGGGTCCAATTCGCTAAACCACATATTCTCGCTCGAGAGAATCGATATAAGCCCTGTGATTCAAGCGCTATTCAAACACAAAAATACCTGTACTCCAACTGAGTAAATAGTTGGGAATAAAAAAATCCCTAGGTACTATTTATCAGACTTACAATAATTTACATATATTTTGTATGTGTACTTATGTATGTATGTATGTAAAAATGTATATTAATTAAAGGCCTGACCAATTTCGGGCATCACGGTCATTCGTACTAAGACTAGTTACCTGCGCGAAATATTATAATGGACGAGTGTGTGCGCAAATACAAGTGCACTTTTAAGTCCGGCAGGACGACAATTCATCACGACCAGTAAGACATCAGGTTCAGGACTGACGACTTTACCAGCTCATCGAAGTACTGTATTGTAACAGTACGAACTTTTCAACTCCGGGATGCTACAGACAATTTCTTAAAAGATACACCTAATGATACAGTAACTACACTTAATTCGATCTAAGACTCGAATCCAGGACCTCTGGATCTACAGCCGTACCTACCAGCCACTAGATTTGCAAAACATATATGTAACTAGATTTTTGAACCCGATTCTTGCATCTTAGCACCATTCTAAAATCAGGACAGTTCGAATAGAAATAGTTGGAAATGACTCGACTGAGTAAGCGAATATAAGATTCTATAGGATTCCGTTTAGATTTCCTTTCCTAATAATAACTTTCTAGTTCAATGCCAAAAATATTTAATTTTTATACTAATTCTTTTGATCAAGTATATAGCACGTGTTAAATTACAAATGAGTCAGTAATTCTTTTTATAGACAAAATATACGTCTTTACAACAGGATCCCAGAAAACGTTAAAAAAGTCCAAAATATTAGTGTATCACTTTACTTTTCCAGCTCCTGGTATATCTTTGCTTATCCCCAAAATCATCTGATTAGTCGACACACTGCCGCCTTTTTTTATGGAAAGATTCAAAATTGTTCTGGTATTTGAATACCTGAAAATGTCCTAGGAATATCTCCTGCTCAGGACAATTCAATATTCTTATCGTGAATCATCACAGATTACCGGAAATGGCTATATACATACATATATATGTACTTACTGTGGTCACAGCGACACCAAAAAAACTACTATAATAATAAAATATCGTTGTATTGTCTATGTATATTGTATATTGTCTGCTGCCCGTCTGTCTCACTTAATTTTCTCCGAATATACTAGACAGAAAGAGATATCTAATAATATTTTTTGTAAAAAATCTTAAAAGGCTGCTATATTATCTATATATGTATAGTATCTATATATTAATAGGCCAACACAAAATAGTTTAGTGCCGTTTCCTTCTCTGTTTGTCAACGGATTTTCTTTTTTTTTATTTAGCATCTATTGGTGAGCTTTATTGTTATCAATAGAAAAAATTGAAAACATTTTTATTTCATATGGATAAATAAATTTTGTACATAACATGTTTTCCTCAAATTTTAAATATTGATTATTGCCAAATTTCGACCACTAGGCGAACTAAATATATTTAATCAAATCTGATTTATTGACTTTTGATATTTCAATTAATATTGACGTTATTGAAAATTCTAGTAAAATAAGCTAATTTTCATATTACCCATACTAACCCCTAATAACTAGACAGAAAGGTCGAGCGTGCCCTGATAAATATTTACACTGTACCCATGATCCCAATAATAGTGTATTGGTCTTTTATTACGTCACTTGAAAAGATAACATTTTATTGTGCAGGCGACCCGACCTGACTTCGTATGAGCTGGATATTTTATCCACTCTGCATTTATACTAGATACATCTAGTTATTTTACCCGTCCAGGCATATCTATTTCGTCCATATACAATAATCATGATCTCGGTTTTATGTGGAAACGTGTGGAACCGGGATCTTAGCCTTTCATTGGATAAGTGAGTCTGGTAATAGACTATTACCACGGTAATGTTATGCATACATTACCGTGCTATTACTATTAGTAACTAGACTCACTCCTATCACACCACACTTGCATACATCCCTCTTCTACTCTCTTCTTTTTTTTACAATACCATCTTGAGTCTTGTACTTAGAAAAAAATTACTTTCCAAATATCTATGACTCCACAATTTTATAGGTCGCCTTCCAAGTATCTCCTAACCCGTATGGAATAAGTATCATACTATAACTACTATCATAGTAAACCTATACTAAATGCGGATATTCGAAATTGAGCTACTTTATAATACCGACAGCTAAATGCATAAATCCAACGTATGCAAAGTGGCTTACATATTTGCATATGCATTCTCACAGATGGCGTAACTGTGTCGTGTTACAAAGTTTGAGAATTGTGTTCTATATAGTAACTGTACCTGCGGTTTTGTTTAAAGATTTATTGTACTGATAAACTTAGAAACTATCAAATATCCTCCTTTAAGGCAAGATGTATTAGTTCTTACTAAAGTGATATATGAATGAATGTTATGATTCATTTATTTATTGTATTTAAAAGTGTATTTGATAGGTTTGCTCTCCGTTAACACAAGAATGAAGCTGTAGAAAAAAATTTTTTTCATAGAAATATTTATCTTAGAATGAAAATTGACTTAATTCATGTAAACATTTAAAAGAACATTTGAATCGTTGTGTTGATTAATTAGTGCTAAAAAATTATTTTATTGAATTATTTAATCCGAATTTTAACCTAATTAATTTTTATGTTAAATTTGATTCTTATTGTTTTTATTCGGAATATTTATCCTAGCTATTATCCCTTTTTAAATAAGTAAAAAAATATATTTTTCCTTACCGATAGAATTTACTTACTAAAAGAGAAATGTTATGCTAAAGTTACCTAAGATCAAGAAAAATCACATTTTTTTATCTCTCTATCTCATATCTCTTATAATTGAATGTACATATGTATGTATGTATGTTTTCAATTTTAACTATTATCTATACCTAAGAAAATACTCTAGTTAGTCTTTTAAATCAATCGTTTTCCAATGAACTGCTGATTTTGTCCATATTAAGTTTTATTTTACTAACTTCATCTTCTTCAGGAGGTAACTTCGTTAATATTGTAGGTGTAAAGGAATATCCTCTTCAATTATATAAATCGATACATAAGTTGTTGGAAAAATTGCTTTTTAGCAATTTCAAAATCAAAGAGTGATGATATGGTCTAGCAAGTTTTCGAAAGATATCTGTAGTCCAATATCCAACACTTGGCCAGCATGGTGGCCTATGGTCTGATTCCCCTTATATTGAAGGGAGGTCCATGCCTAGCAGTGAGCCGTTATTTATATCACTAAAAATATTTAGGTACTGTACAAATATAACCCCCATATATATTTTTTTATTTGCACATTTGACAATCCTTGGTACTTTGCACATAAGAGACAAATAGTTTTACAGTAATAAATGTAAATTACTTTATTTACAGCTTTAATTGAAACATTCGTTTGTTTGAACTCGTTCCATTGTCGGCTGCATAATTACAGAATTTCCCTTGAATTTTCGTTAATGAACACAAGCGTTACTTGAAATTAAACTTTAAAATGGACTAAGTGCTGGGTTTACAGAATCGAAACTACGCCCAAATTGTTTAATGAGAATAGTTAATGTTTAATGAGATATTGATGACAGATACGTTGCTAGGAAAATCATTGCTATAATAAAGTAGCCTACGTTGGAGCTTTTTGACAATTTACTTGTTGACATTTTAAAAGGTGCTTACTGGGGACAATTTACTTTGCCATTGTCATATAGAATGACTAGCGACTCACCCTAGCTCCGCTCGGTTTCGTCATTAGTTATGTTTTAACATTTTGTATAGATTTCTCAGAGACGAGATATTTTCCCGTAGAAAAAAATATTCTATATGTTAACCCGGATAACCAGCTATCGTACCAAATTTGATCAAAATCTGTCTAGTGGATTACTAGTGATGCGGTCACAGCCTGACACACAAAAAATCTAAAAACTATAGATTCGGCCTCTGTATCGATAATTATAATTACTGTTTTAATAAGATTTCCAAAAAATATTTGATGTACAGATTTGACAGAGTTAGAATTTTAATATATGTATCGAAAAAGGTGCAATTATTAATTGTTTAAAAAAGTTCCTTAAGTATGTGTCAATCATAAGTTCTCTTAAAAATATGCTGATAATGTATATTGTTGACAACGTTAAGTTTATATTGAAATCAATTTTCTATGTAATTTTTAGTAAGAATTTTGCAGTGCTAGAAACAACAAGTCTGCATAACTAATAAATAATAAAATAAAGTCACTGACACAATTCTCAAATGGTAAGTCAGTGTATCTGTGCATAAAATTTCATTTAAATCCGTTCAGCTGTGTCAGCGTGAAAAAGTAACAAACAAACATACACATAATTTCTAGTAGTAGTAGTGTGATTTTAAATAATTTAATATATTAAAAAAGAAACATTGTGAAATAAAATGAAACATATAAGATATCTATCTTTCATACGTGTATCTAGTAATATTTGAAATACGAAAAGCTGAAGATCGCGCTTGAGCATCAGTTCAGTAATTATTCGGTTTTTTTTCGACCTCCTGACTGCTGCAAACGTAATTACAGTGTCTCTAATGAACAACTAAATATTTATGTTTCCAGTCGATAAAACAAATAATGTAGGTAAATATTTTGTTTTAAACTGATCAAAGAATTTAAGCAGCAAAATTAATTACATAGATATCTGAGAAATGTTTTAATAATTATCTAATTTATTAAAAATATTATTGGTAAAGAAGTACATAGCGCAATATATTTGTACAATATGATCCCCATTTGACAGAATTTTTCTTTATAATATTATACTATTTTAAATAAAACTATATTTTTGGATATTTTCGCGGATTTATTTTGATTTTTGGTTCCCGACGTTTCGAATGCTTTACAGCATCCATGGTCACGGGAGAGATTAATAGTATTTTTAATCCCTCCACGACCGCGGACACGCTGGCGTGTCAGTTAACAATAGATTTCTTAGAATTTTAATTAATTTCTTAGAAATTTACCTGAAGGTGAAATATTAATTTATATTTTTTTTAAAGAACTAAAACATCATTTATATGTACATATATTGTAAACAAGTACACCCACGTTCAACTGATTTGATCAAAGTCAGTCGTAGTAAGCTCCCAATCATACTTATCATTAATAATTAATAACGTAATTATAGAATATTTATTTAATATAGTCTATGTATCTAGTAAATAGGCAGATCTAGTCCTTCACAGAAATCAATACCTTCGCGTAATTAACACCTAAGCAGTCGCTGTAGCGTAGTGTCTCTTTGAACTGTTTCACTGAACCAATTTACGAATTCTGTTTAGTTTGTCCGTCATGGTTTTTGGGGCGGATTTCACAACTCCTTTATGTGAATCCAATGTTAATTAACTTGTTATAGTATTCTTTATGTCTTATATGTAACTAACTGCCTAACCGGGTTTTACGCGCCCTTTTAATACAAAAATATGTTAGCTAGCAAGTGGCATATGTATACTTTGCCGTAAGATCGTATATACATAGCTACGAATAATTCAAGTAATTTACATATATTAGAATTTTTTGACAATTTATGCTCGATTTTCTAAGCAGCAAACAATCACACGTACAACAACTGCATCACGTTGTATTCAGCTATTTTTATCGTCCCACTGCTGGGTACGGGTCATCATTAATGCCATAGTCCAACACTGACCAAGTGAAGCTAGCAAATTTCATGTGTTTTTTCGAAAACTAGTTAGGTTCTCTCAGTCAGGTTTCCTCACGATACTTTTCTTCACCATAAGTCTACATAATTATGTTGAAAATGATTCGCACAAGAGAATATCAGAGGTGGCACGTGTTTCAAACGTGTTAAGAACTTGCTTCATTTGCTTTCCCAAGTGCGCACGTAAGCACAAAGCTACTGCCACTGCATTAGCAAACATCATGCACAATAACATAATTTTGAAAGTGTGTTTGCTAATATCAATGTTTGCTTCTTTCACGCAGTAACTGGAATAGATTGTCCTGATATTTTATAAAAGGACAAAATTTCAGAGGATTAATTTGTTAAAATTATTATATAGGTACTAGTATTTGCCCGCGGCTTCGCCTGCGTGTTAATTGGGCGGGGATAAAAAGTTGGCTTTGTACAGACAAAGGTCATCCAGAGGACAGACTCAGTATGTCCCTTCCAAACTTTTTCGAAATCTGTACAGCGTTTAAACTTTAAAAGATAACAGACAAAGCAACTTTCATCATATTTATATTATTATTACAATACTAGAAATATAAACTACAGACGTTCTAAATTTAGTTTTGCATTTACAAAATAGACATTGGGTTCTTCGAATCAATCAAGAATCATCTCGATTAGATTAATCAAGAACCTTGAACTCGCTTATCAAATTAAGATGTTAAGCAAAACCCCAGTTAGTGATTCAACATTAAACCCGGGTAGTTGTTTCTTCACCAAAAACAAATCTTTGTTTCTCCTTTTATTAAAACTCCAAGAAATGTGCCCGCGATTAATTTAACTTTTCTTTTTACCGCAACTTGTCTCTGGATTACATTAGGTTAGTTCGAAACTCGAATTGCTTTTGGCGCCGAAACGTTGATTTGTATGGGTGTGAATCTCGCCCTTGGCGCTAGTGGAAATAGTTTATAGAAAATCGTTTTATATTTAGCTCTAAAATCTTTTTTTATAAATGAACAGTTTAGCTTGGATTTAATGACATTTAAAGAGAATCACTCTACTATCATGTCTATTTCTTCATCTGGTAGAGAAAAAAAAATGTTAAAAAAAAAGATGATATTATCGCCCACTGATCCTACGGTCCTGAGCCTTAACTTTTACTTGTTTCCCATCGGACTTTAGGAATAGATAGTGCGATTGTCTTTATGTGCATACTTCTGCACTATAATATCTCTTGCGCAAGCTACAATGGACCAAAACTGGTCGACGTAGCTAGGGCCGACCTCGGCACCACACCCAACATAATAATAATAATCTCTTGCGCAGATGGTCTAGTGAAATAAGCCGCTATGGTCGAAATCTGTCTGGAGAAAAGTATCGTATACTTAATCTAAATGCATTACACATTATATTATGTGCACTTAATTAGCATGATTGTCTATAATTATAATAGGTTTAAGCTTAGTTACTATTAAAATCTCATTAAAAATTCTTTAGCCACTTTTAGATGATGGCAAACAACTCTTAAATATATAGATTCCATGAATACAGTTAGGCAGCAACGTTTTGGCATAATCTTTTGCAAATACTTTATGAGCTAGAAAATGGCGAATGTTTTCTGGATTAAAACATTATGAGAAGTCACTGAAAGATAGACCTAGCCTCCTAGGGACTAAGTAAAGCGAGAATATACAGCTATATAAATCAAACTATACCTATACATATCAATTTCGGAATACCCACAAAAGTATTAGATAATACTATATTGTGAGCTTACTGGCTTACTATAAACATTGAAATCAATATCCAATTCCAACTACATAGAGTATCATAAGCTATCTGTTTAATTATGATCGCAAACATATTATTATAATAGGCATAACATCTTAGGTGGTTGATTAATGCGATCTAATGTGCTCAAGCCATTTGTCTTCCCCACCGTATTATATTGTGTCCACATTTCGTGATAGTCAATAAACAATGTTATGATCAGTTGCTATGTAATTTTGGGCCTTATTTCCCGAAAACTTTATTTTCATATTGCCTTAGTGTGTTTATACCGTCTCTTATAGAGACTTATGCCCGATTTTACCAACGTCACCTAAGTTTAAGGGATCACCTAAGCATAGTTAGGGGGCTGTTAGGGGACAGTTTCTGTTTCACCGACAGTTAGAGGTCACCTAAATATTAAAAGGCCCCCTAAATTTAGGTGCTCGAAATATGGACTTAAAGACGATCGTAAAACAAAATTTAATTTAGGGTCTGTTTAGAGGAATTTTAAGCTAGGGATCCCATACGTAGGTGGTAGCTTATGGGTTGTTGGTGAAATCGGGCATTAGCCTCTTTATAAAGAAAGAAAATATATAGAGACTTCTTGCTCTGGTGTATTAGTAAAATTGGATCCATATACGAAATGTCTTACAATCTTTAGAAAAATAGCTTTATGACTAAAAATTTTGTTCACAATTTCATATGATTTAACTTTTAGTTTTTTACGCATAATTCTTTTTGTAAAATGAAAATAGCCTAAGTTACTCCTTATAACATCAGCTATCTACCTGTGAAATATCAAAATCATTTAAAATCGGTCCAGCTGTTTTGGAGACTACCCGGAACAAATAGTTTTTTTTATTAGTAACGTATTTATATATATATATATATATATATATATATATATATATATATGCATTTAGTAAAAAGCTGTTATTTTGACAGTACAAAAAGACACTTCAATTTTATTTATCTGTATAGTTTTAGTCTCTCTCATCTCTTGTGAGCATCAAATTCATGACCTTTATAATAAGTAGTGGCCATCAGACTCAATATGTCACATAGATTGTCAGTCGCTAGGCTAGTTATCTATACATAAATAAAATTGTAACTAAGCCGAGTCTGCACATTAGATATTTTTAAAAAAATCTTATTGAAATAAACATTATTATCGATACAGAGGCAGAATGTATAGTTTTTAGAATATTTGTCTGTCTGTCTGCCTGTTACCGCATCAGAGAAAAACGCTGGAGGGATTTTGATGAAATTTAGTACAGTGATAGCTGTTCATCCGTATCAACATATAGGATACTTTTTACCGCGGGAAAAAATCTCATTTTTGAGAAAAAATACAAAAACTGCAATATAAGAGTATACTAATATGTAAAACCTAAGAATTTGGTTTTTGGTCATCTGAACGCGGGGTGAGCCGCGGGCAATGCTAGTCTTTATATAGCACGTAAAAATAACTATTAGGTGTAAAATAAAGGAATACCATTGAAACTCACCGAACCATTTTCACGTGACGCTCTTGCTAACAAATAAACATTTATTTCTGCTTTCCCCAAATATTTACTAAAACGCAATAAAAAATACCAATCCCGATAAAGTTTTATCAGTAGTAAATGTATGTAATTTTTGAGTTTAAACCTATATAAATGTAGCCGTTTGTTTGTTTATTTGAACACGCTTATTAACAACTAGCATTGCCCGCGGCTCCGCCCGCGTTCAGATGACCAAAAACCAAATTCTTAGGTTTTACATATTAGTATACTCTTATATTGTACTTTTTGTATTTTTTCTCAGAAATGAGATATTTTCCCGCGGTATAAATTATCCTATATGTTGACCCGAATAACCAGCTATCACTATACCAAATTTTATCAAAATCCCCCCAGTGATTTTTCCGTGATGCGGTAACAGACAGACAGACAGACAGATAAAAATTCTAAAAGCTATAGATTCAGCCTCTGTATCGATAATAATGTCTATTTCAATAAGATTTTCCAAAAAATATTTAATGTACAGATGCGGCCTAGTTATAATTTTATTATATGTATAGATTATTGGTCAAACTTGAAACATAATTTTGCATTTCGTAGCCCTTTTATTAAAGAAGTTATAATTTTTCCAACGTTACATTCATCAATGACAGAGCAATTATAATAAAGTAAATGAATTGAGCCGCGTACAAAAGCTAGATTGATATTTTCCAGATGTATTGTTTCGTTAAATAATCGTCTACCGGTGCGTTATACAATATTTATAAATAGGCATATTCTATTTGCTCAAGGGTATTCCACAACAATGGAGTAGTGATCGAACAACAAATATTTAAAGTCACTTAAGGATAAGCTTACAAATAACAATTATAATTGTTTTGAATAACGTTTGTAGAAGGGCTACCTTGGGTTCAGCAGATCGACTAACAATAGCTACAGAGTCGATTACTACTTGAGACAAATATTTTGAATATACTAGCTTTTGTATTCGTTCTTTTGTTTAAATTTTCTTGAATGTTTAAGAGCTTAAATGTTAGCAACGTATCTATGTGCTGAATTTTATACAATTTTAGGGGTTTTTAGAATTTACATAATAAGTGCCATGACTCAACCATAAACTTGATTTAAAAGTCCATTAAAAATTAAATTCTTAATAAATATTACGTAACTAACGATTTCCATATGATAGAGGCACATACATTCAAATATCCTTCTAAAAATCTAAACAACTTTACAAACTTTTACTTCGTATTCTGCTTTTAACGTCCCACTGCTGGTCACTACGCTGACTAAGTGCTGGTTTGCGAACTTCATGTGCCTTTGAAAACTTTCTCGATTCTCCTGTCAGACATGCAGGTTTGATCACGATGTTTTCCTTTACCGTAACAATAACAAAACTGGTAATCATTTTGGAAATGATTTGCACATGAAGATATCAGATATGCGAGACCCGGGATAGGAACCCGCTGGACTCGGTTTCCCAAGCGAGCGCGCAACCATTGGGATACTAATGCCTTAAGCTTTTACTTAATATCATTAAAATATTAACAGAATTCATCAAAATCTCTTTTCTTTATACATACATACATACGTGTTTAATAAATCCCGCATCTCCATCGCATTACTTGTAATAACAAACAAAACCGATTAACACTTTTAGTTGAAAGCTTTTTCTACTAAATTAATTAAAACAAAATACCCTATTTTAATCATAAAATAGCTCTTATAATTCGGTCGCCATAACATTTGGTATTCCACATAATCATTTAAGCTGTCATAAAATGGATTCCGTTCATTAAAAAGAACAATCAATATTAATGGCGGCGTATAACGTGAGCCCAATTTAATTAGGATGACGGTAGCAGTATGAAATCACTATATGATATAAAGCGATTTAACAATGCATATCTGAGAATATAATCACTAAGCGTCTAGTGTCGTACTAAAGCCCTTTATTTAGTGCTTGGGCAAAACTAACATGCTCTGCTATATATGTGTAGTGGAACTGTCTCATTTATGTAATACCTAGTAGCTATAGCTACTTTACGGTCACTCGTAAGATACTTAGTTCGATTCCGAGTCGGACCAAAATCATTAAATTATTCTTTTAAGAAATACTTATTATTATAATATTCATCAATACAAAATTAAAGAAACCTGTACACATTATACACAATATACATACACATATCTGATATAATATAATATCTCTAGCGTAATTCATTATCCTCAGTAAGATTGGCAGCCATAACCGAATCGATCAAGAGGAAGTTAATTAAAAGTAAAAAGGATTAATAAATAATTTAAATCCTTAAATTTTTATGCAAAAGCCACGAAAATCCAAAATTCCACAAAAAACCCTCTCAAATAATTATCAAGTGGAAGCGCATACTCAGCAATATTTTTTCAACAGTGAACCAGCTAAAACCAGTTCAATCTCGATTATTCCAACAACAAGCCGACCCGTGGCCCGATTATAAACACTTGGTCGACAGTAACGCGATTTAAGGCTTCCTGCAGGGTCTTCTCCGATATATAAGTTAAAAGATACGGCGATTTTATTTCCATCTATATAAATACTATTGCGTGTATACTTTCATATCAAAAAATAATCAAAACAGAATTTTTGGTTTTAATTAATATGTATTACTCATTTTTAGTAGAGCAGCAGATATTTACCATCGAAACTTCAAGCCAAAATTTGGCTGAATTTATGTATACTAAAATTAATTAAAATTTAGTATTTTCGGTTATTTGAATGTTAAATTTCATATTATGTTCTTTATCATTTTCAATGTGAACGGGCTCTCGCACTACTGATTTAAAATAACCAAGTCAAATATTTTTTGTAATCATCCAACATCTATAAATATGATTATGATTTGCTAAGTCTGTGTACCCACATTTGACCAGTGTGGTGGACTATATAGAGCCTACTGATTATATAGATATTAAATATTTGATCTTAAGACTTGTACCATTCACGAAAGTTAAAGCCGAACGACTTAGATCCATTCCCTTGCGTAATTTCACGGAATGAGCTCCTAAGCAGGGCCTTACTTGTCCGACTTGCCCTTTAGTTGTCTTAATTAGTACTCACCTGAAAGTTTCCACTTTAATATGGCTTACTTACATTGCATTTTATGTTTATTCTATGGGATTATTAGGGACTAGGATACTTCATAATGGTTTAAGTTTCTCATTAAGGTATGTTGGAAGGCAACGGTGTTTATGATACTCACTGGTGGCCGTGACTTTGTCGAAAACAATTCGCTATTGCTCAAGATTTCGTTAAGGCTTTTTAATATTTTTGAGATTTTATAAGCATATTTTACTATTTTCGCATTTTTAATAATCATGAAATAGAAATATCAATGTAAAAATATTTCTAAGAAAATAATAATTTAAGAAAGTTAAAGTTATAGATAAAAAATACAGTAACAAAAATAATCTAGAAATCTAAAACGACCAATGAATTGAAATGGTTGAAAATCAGGAGAAAGCTAACATAAATGCAAGAGAAGTAAAAGTAAAAGAAATCAAAACACCGATTGATGGTTTAAAAGGAATAATAAATTTTTATTTGTCGAGGGAATTCGGCGATACACGTTTTGAATTCCAAAAGCTCTAAATGGAAAGGAAGAAAATAATCGACATTTAAGATGAAATTAAGTTGTCTCAGTTTAACATCGTCACGTATTCTTCGCCTTCGGTGGGAAAATATAACCAGCCCCTACACTTTTGTAATGGGACTCGATGTAGCTTTATGATTGGAATAACTTTCAGATTTGGAGGGGTTCTTTCGTGTTTTCCTATAGCATATATTTTTAAATGTATCCTCATCTATAATTCCATGTACTAATTTTATGTACATATTTGCAGCCATATTTAGTCGATTTTAGTCATGTCGTGACATACCATTATAAACGTACATTTTATTTGATGCATGATGATGATGGTAGTGTACGTTCCTCTAGTTAGTTCTTCGTCTCTTTATTTTAGTTGGTTGGTTTGGTTTTTGTGCATATCATTATCATTAGGTCATAAGGTTTATTATTGCGTCCGATTAAGTTATTAGTGTTTTGATCTCATTATTAGGGTTCTGTAGACAACAGGTAAAAAAGAAACTTTTATAGTTTAGTTATGTGTACTTTTTAAAGGCGATAACATTTAATGTCTATTCGTATGTCAAAGCGTCTATTGAATCTGTAGTTATATTAAGGCTAAAATTTGTTAAGTAGGTGACTCATAAAACCACTAGATAATTTTGCAGCCAATCAAGTACCCAAGGGGTGAAAAAACATCAGTCTACATAAATATATGGGGTTTCTCTGGAAAGATATTTAATACCTGCAGGTAAATTTCTAAGAAATTAATTAAAATTCTAAGAAATCTAAGTTAACTGACACGCCGGCGTGTCCGCGGTCGTGGAGGGATTAAAGTTAAGGTAAGCAAGCCAATAGTTGCCTAGTTATATGCTTCTTAATTCGTAAACTTTGTGTACCTCTCCTGTACGTATTTTCTTCTGCTGTGGTCTTATAATTGATTTTTATATTTAGCAATTATAACATTTTCACAATAGGTATAATATGTAGATTTATTGCCAAAAAGTCAAAGAAATCTAAACTTCACAGATGAATATATGGAGTAATAATTATTATTAATTAATATCATAATCGCAATTTTAATACTTTAGTTTTGAAAGAATCATTTCCACAAGCATATAGTATGTATTTATATTCAAGCAATACACTTTATCTAAAAAGAAATGACAAATTGAACTAATTAAAAACAGCAGAACAAGTATAAAACAATTCAACATCGGAAAAAGACCAGATATTTCATAACAATTTTAACGTCTAACATAATTTTTTATTCGAAACCAAATTAAAAACTTCTTCCCGCACCGACAACAAAGCGAATCTCAAGAAATTTATATCTGAGATAATTCAATTCACTAATTGTTTGATCTCGTGGGAAGGCATTAATCAATTTCTTGTACAATTCGACCGTTAACTTTGGATCCATTTGCAAATTTAATTTTCGGCCACGCGACGAGACGTCACCCACCTTTGCATAATCAGATTCTACTTAAATTATGACTTTCAATGATTTATTCCTGAAAGTTGTCGATGAAAATACACTTTTTTCAATCTGAATGCTAATTGATTTTTAATTCCATTGGATTCAATAAAGTATATTTAACGTTAAAGTGATATCAATCTCAAGACTTACCTTATACATAAACTTAGTTTGATATTGTTGCAGTTAGATACATAATATTAACCCAAACCGAATCGAATTACGTATAAAAAAGCTTGTAAAACAAACGAAAATAAATAGTACACTGTCCACCAAAGTGGACCAACTCTTGGTTTCACGCCCGGCTGGATTGCCGGATGCTAACGAAACTGAGACTAGGTCGATATCCATGGGGGGCATGTTTTACTCCTACCATAACCAAGACAATATAATATCAATAGCAACTCACCCTCACTCCGCTCGAGTGCGTTCCTAGGTACGCTATAACGGTTAGTATAGATTTCTCAGAGATGAAATATTTTCTCGCAGTAAAAAGTATCGTTAAGTTGACCCGAATAACCAGCAATCATAATACCAAATTTCATCCAGAAAATCTGTCAAGTGGTTTTCTTGTCATGCGTTCCCAAAAGACAGACAGACAAACAAACAAAAATTATAAAAACAGATTCGGTAATAATGATTGTTTCAATAAGATTTTCCAGAAAATATTTAATCTACAAATTCAACTAGTTACAATTTTATTATATGTATAGATTATATAATAGACATTACTATCACCTCTATACCTTTGCAAAGATGATAGATTATTTCTTTATTGTAAAAATTATATACATACATAGATAGTCATTGCTACTTTTAATCACTAGTAATTTTATCAATAGTAAAATTGTGAAATAAGGGATCGTCAACCTAATTACTATATAAAATTATATTATTTGGGTCATTGAAGGTACAAACATAGACGTTATGCTGTACCATGTTTGTGATTCTTCTCACTATCACTAAAGAGTAACGAAGAGCTTAAATCCTTGTTACGTAAATCCGTTAGACTCTAGATTACAAACTTTGATAATGCTTTTCCTACACGTGCACTTCAGCTTGTGACGCCATTTTGAGAAAGCTTATCTCTATTGATATACGAATAACATCGTATACCTCAATGTTAATATATATATATATATATATATATATATATATATATATATATATATATATATATATATATAATATTAGTAAATCCTTTTATTTCCACATCATTCATGTCATGCCATATTTTTTTATTTAAATTAGATATTTTTAGATTTGGTTCCTGCAACACAGTTTTTAACGAGTTATTACTACTAATCTAACTTACTTATAGATTTAGTTTTTAGTAAGTTTTTTTTTCGTAAAAAGTTCTGTCAAATAAATAAGTCATAAGTGTGTAATATCCTAATAATTTACAACACAATAACGCTTTACTCTTTGCTTATTCATGTTCTTATAACTCAAGAACTGGGAGTACTAAAGATGTTTTTTTATATATAAATCAGCTGGCTTTGTATAGTAGTTAGTACATATATGCTATTGTGTATAATTGGTTACCATATATTTATGGTATTAAAAATTAAATCTTTAATTGATGTTATTACAAAAACTACGCAACACTACATATTACTATATATTATGTACACACATATTGTGATGGCATGGGCCACTAGACCAGTAGATCACACTACTACCACTACACTAGTTGTAAAAGAAAAATAGTTCCTTCCGGTCGATGTCGGCCACGGCAATAAATCTCAGTGCAAATAAAGTGCAAAACCTCAGTGCAAATAAAGTGCACTCTCACTCTCTATTCCTGTCACTCTCATACTCCGGTGGGACGACTACTTGACACAACCGGTGAGAGATCAGGGAAATAATAAAAAACATACAAGTATCGTATCTTTACGATCTACTCTCAATTTTGTCTGGAGCATATTCACTAGGTGTGCAACGAGCTTTATTTATAGAACCTTTGTCGGCATCTTGGTTCGCGTCAAAAGCACAAGCTAATTCGTCCTGTACTCAATTATTCTCGCGCATGCAGTCGCCTTTGTTATTCAAATTAGATGCTCGTTACTCGTCTAATAGAACAACCTATATCTAGGTGTTTATGTGACTTTAAATATACGAGTATCACATCCTGTGTTCAGTATAAAATAAGAATAAAAATAGTTCATATGATTTTAACTATATGACGTTACCGGTCGACGTTACGTTCTCTGAATCACACTATGGTTTGTTCCTTTCATTTTTTAATTACTCTAAATTAAAGTTTGATGAATAAATTGTCTTCGCTCTCATATAGTTGTTTATTATGTATTAATTATATATGTAGTTTAGCAGAAAGTAAAAAATATATATATCTGGGGATCGCTTAATGTACTGTTTATTTATTAGATAACATATTTAAAGTAACAGCAATCTACTCTGTACATGGGTTAATTAAGGAGTATTTAAACGCGGTCCTATTTCATTTGCAGGAGCAAAACAGGTAGATTAGCTTAGAATTAGATCACAGTAAATGATAAACTCAAAGCGAAACTGAAATATTTCCATGAAACGTTTTAACTAGAAAGTATTTATTATTTAACAAACTTTTGCGTGTAAATTACTTGCCAGTGCAGTTTTTACCCAATTGTTTTAGAAGGAGGGTGATATATTTGAATGTATGTCTGTGTCTTAGATTAAGGAATGATATAGACAGAGTGTCTTTATCATTCCTTAATCTACTAACTAACTAAACATGAAGTCAAACAATAAAATGATTTAAAATAATCCATACTAATATTATAAATTGGAAAGTTAGGGAGAATGTATGGATATTATATAGATGTACGGATGGATGTTTGTTTCTCTTGCACGCAAAATATTATAATAATTTAAAGCAGAATACAAAAAATCATTGCTGTAATAAGTAAATAAATGTCAATAAATATAATACTTTCTTAGATTTACGCGAATATTTGACATTTTAAATAAAACTATCTTTTCGGATTATTTTACGGATTTATTTTGATTTTTGGTTCCCGACGTTTCGAATGCTTTACAGCAATCATGGTCACGAGAGAGACTAAGGTTATAGACGTCTCAAACACATACTTGTTACAGACAGTGCCTACCCACTATTTTACAAAAATGATTTCAAATGATTTTGATGAAGCTTTCGAAACGTCAGGAACCAAAAATCAAAATAAATCGGCGAAATAATCCGAAAAGATAGTTTTATTTAAAATATAAATATTTAAGAAGTTTTATGATAATCAAGAAAATCTCTTTTTCAAGCGTCTTTATGGATTTTACTATATTATAGCATATCGTTATGATCTTTAACTGTTAGATTCCTGATATAAGAGGTGGAGTGACTAATATAGGTATAAAATTTAAATATAACCACTACAAATTAGGAAGGAAAAGATGTTGATATACATATAAATATTCAATACCATTGTGTACCATCTTTACAAAATGCCCAGCTCCATCTTCTCCCACCCAGTCACAGCATGGCTCATTATTCACTTTGGCACTGATAGCCTATTAGAGGGAAAATAAACCTAGATCTTATATAGATAGATATAAATATAAAATAAAAGAACATCAAATAAACCCAGTGATAGTTTACATGAATGTCCTTAACTAAATATACCAACAGCATTAGTTTGTGTTTTACAAATTAAGTTTATTCGCCTTCGAACTTTCATGGTCACTGACAATATTATAGCATATATCGCAATAAAGTGGTTGATTTGATTATTATAATGGGTTAGTTAAATAAAACAGGTATACCCACTATGGCGCTTGTACGAGTACCAGTGCCGAAATATCGGGAGCTGTCAAAAGTGAAATGTAAATATAACTTGTTTTACATCTTAATAATGTTGATAATGATTTTTCAGTATTACCGTTTTCTTATCAACAACAAATTGTTATTCATGTAAAATAATGTGGAAGTAATTGCTAAAGTATTATTATTAAATTTTATATGGGCGTCGATTCTTTTTTACGACAGTTGGGAAAATAAATAAAAGTACTTAGGTAGCCGAGCTTCATTCGCAGTTTTGTTTTATTTTTTTGTGAAAAATTGTGTTTTTTTAGAAATCTGTATAGAGAAGCTTAAAATGGATCAGTTTGTAGTGAGTGTAGTTTGTTGCTGTGCCAGCGATCGATTCGAGCCCCGCTTGGGGCATTTATTTGTGTGATGAGCACGATTGCTTGTACTCTAGTCATGGGTGTTTTTATTTATAACTAGCGACTCAGCTCCCTAACTTGATTCGTAATACAAATTTTTATCCCCATTTTCATACTCTTAAGAAAATATTTCCGGGATAAAAAGGTCTCAAACTATCTTCCTACAAAATTTCATCTAAATCAGTTCTGTAGATCCAGCAATTACCCCCTACAACGTCACAAACTCAAAAACTCATAAACTTTACTTTTTTATAATATTAGTATCTATACTATAATAAAACAGTATTGGTCGAATGTCTGTACTTAGTAAAAAAATGCTAAAAACCGTGTCAGGGGGATGTAAGAAGACAAATAGAACAAATTCAGATTTTTTCAATTTTTTTGTTTCTATTTGTCTGTTTGTCTGTTTGTACGGGCTAATCTCCGAATCTATTGGACCAATTTTAATGAAATTTTGCATGGTGGTACCTTATATCCCCGGACAATATTTTAAATACTTTTTATCCCGGAAAATTAAAGAGTTCCCGTGGGATAGTTAAAAAACTTAATAACTTATACAGCTTAGTAGACAAAAACTACAGATTGGATTTTAATAAAACTTTACAATAATATAGTTCATACAAGATTATAAGAAATCGGCAACTTTTTATCCCGGAAAATTAAAGGGTTCCCGTGGGACAGTAAAAAAACTATAGTAACTCATTCAGCTTAGTACACAAAAACTACTGATTGGATTTTAATAAAACTTTACAATAATATAGGTCATACATCAGAATAACAAATAGGTTACTTATTATCTTATTAAATGAACGGTTCCCGTGGGAACTAATAGATCTCTATTAGTGTTTTTCTAGAGGCGAACCAGAGCGAAGCGAGGGTGAGCCGCTAGTAGATAATATTAGTATAGATTAGTATAGATAATTATGTATTTAAAGTTATATATTATGCGTAGTGTATCTATCTGGTCGCCATAAAACAAGCGTGCTTGTGTTAATTTACAGAGGTACTATGTGTTAATTTCCCAACATATTTATTTATTAAATACAACAGTTGATCTAAATCGTTAGAGCCGTTTCCGAAGTAGACGAAATAATCTATACATACTCGTATAATAAAATTCTGAGTCGAATCTGTTCATTAAATATTTTTTGGAAAATCTTATTAAAATAGATATTATTATCGATACAGAGGCCGTTTAGAGAGAGTTTTTAGAATTTTTGTGTCTGTCTGTCTGTCTGTCAGTTACCGCATCACAACTGGAGGGATTTTGTTGAAATTTAATATGGTGGTACCTGGTTATCTGGGTCAACATATACATTTTACCACGGGAAAATATCTCATTTTTGAGAAAATTACAAAAACTGCAATATAAGAGTATAGTAACATGTAAAACCTAAGAATTTGGTTTTTGATATT
Organism: Brenthis daphne; assembly: GCA_947093115.1. Lineage (NCBI taxonomy): Eukaryota > Metazoa > Arthropoda > Insecta > Lepidoptera > Nymphalidae > Brenthis > Brenthis daphne. The sequence goes on along the minus strand of OX352481.1, from coordinate 6,568,442 downwards.
TGAAATAGAATGCTAGTTTTATATATATTCAGGAATCGCTCATTTAATATTATAAAATAAGCGTATTACTAGAAATCGCTATTGATTTGTAGTAAAGTTTTCTAAAAACAGTAAGATGGTGATGATGAGATGAGATATAGCCTGCCTGCCTTTTGTTTGAATAAATACTTCTTTTTAACGTTAATTATCGAATAATGTATATAATTCCGTTTAATGTCTCAATTATTACATTAGCAATTAATATATAATTACGTATATAATTAGTAGTAATATGTCAAAAGGCGAGATATGTCAGACTGAGAGAATTAAACACGTACATACATCAATAATTTGCTATGACCTTATCGATTATTAAACTACAGTTAGAAGTGCTCGTCTAACTAAAAATTTTTTCAATTAAAATTAAAGTGAGAAATGCTCTTTATTAGCAAAATAATCTAACATATAAATATCTCGTGTCACGGTGTTTATGCTCGCACTTCTCCGAAAGGGCTCGATCGATTTTAATGATTTTTTATATCTTTGTTAGGTATGAGAATAGGTAAAGTATGTTACTTAAAAAGCCAAAAGATAAGCCAAAGAGATTTTTTGTACATTGAACGCGGGCGTAGCCGCGGGTTTTGCTAGTGTATGTATAAAATTTCTTTCTAAACTTCTTTTTTTATAAACCTCTTATACAGATTTCCTACTAATGTGTTGTTTTGTAAATTTTAGTATGCATTTAAAGAAAAAAGTATGTAATGTACTTTAGTTGGTGCTGACGAACGAATTCAAACTGTAGAATTGTAACGATCCAGCCATCTTTAGTTCTTCGAAACACTTCTAAATACTTAGCACTATTGTCGAATGGCACAATTGAACTAATTCTGTATCTGTTTACAATCGGAATGTTGCAAATAGAAAAGCTGCAAATTGCAATGAAGAGAAATAAAAAAGGTGTTACGTTTCGTATTTAAAATGTGTCTCACGAATTTTATAAAGTAAATGAAAATGTACGAATAATAAAAATGGTTTAAAAAAAATAAGAATCTACTTCAAAAAAACACTAAAAAGTAAAAAATAACTTGGTAGTTTTCATTTACTATACATACCTAATCAGATATTTTCGAAGTCAGCGTGCTTTGATTTGTATCGGCTGGCACCGAATCAGTTATTTTTTACTATTTAGTGCATTTTTGAAGTCGGTTTTTATTTATTTTTAGATTTTTATTTTCCATTTTTTGTGTAGACATAGAAGTAGCAAAATAAGAAAAAAGTATTTTAAAAGCTCAGAAGGTGAAAAATCAATCATCACCTATTTTTTACACTTAAAGGTGGATATATTTTTTTTCAATTTTATAAGGGACCATTTCAAAATAAAGAATTTTGCAATCCGTAATACATAAGTAATACTTAATTACCCGAATAAAGAACTTCATCCTTTTTTAAGTCGGTTAAAATAGCGAATTATAAAGAAATTTTAGCAAGATCAAAATATATTTCTCGGATTTACGTACACATATGTTTATAATATATTATTTCATTAAACTATGATCGCTAATACTTCTCTACCTTCTTTTCTAATACATGAATGCAGATTAACTACAGTTGTTAACGTGCTTCATCAGTAGCATATCTCCATAGTTACAATCTGAAAATAGTTAGTAACATACTTTTTTCGTCCATTGAGAATAAGGAGTATTTTTGAGTACCATAAGGAAGTGGTATAATTAAATAACTTCACGCTATCTCCCTTGCGGGTGAACTGTCCGTCTATCCGTCCGGCAGTCACATCCAATTTACTGTTCTTGAAATAAAAATGCTTAAGTTGTTATATTTACGAAAATAATACAGAAGTTTTTGAAGAGACAGTCATTTGAGACGATATAAAATATGTTTCATAATACGGTTACATTGACAAAAGCTTTCAAATAAAACTATCTTTTTGGATTATTTCGTGGATTTATTTTGATTTTTGGTTTCCGACGTTTCGAATGCTTTACAGCAATCATGGTCACGGGAAAGACTCTCTCACGACTCCAAATAATCCAAAAAGATAGTTTTACTTAAAATGTCAAATATTCGCGTAAATTTAAGATACTTAGTATATTATTAAGAGTTTCAAATTAATTTTAACTATAACAGCTAATGTCACAATAATCTTTCCGTAAGCAAAACCAGCAAGACCCTGTGGGTGTATCATACATTCGGTATAACTTATTTCACTTCCGCTGTTAAAAGGCAAAGCATCGTATAATAGACGACGAAGTTGTCGTCCCGGTTTACTTACAGAGTTAGGGGCGAGTACACGACAACTATTCACTTAGCTAACTTGGACGTGCGTTATGAATACTTGGATGCGGCTCTACATATACATAATATGTACGTATAGTCTACATTTTCTTCATTCAGACTGAATATATTTTATGCAAGTACAACTAAGTTTGTCGACACGTTTGGCTTAGTTTGTAGTGACCCTACTTGCTGTGCCAGCGGTCGCGGGTTCGAGTCCCGCTGGGGACATTCATTTGTGCGATTAGCACGAATATTTGTACTCCAGTCATGGGTGTTTTTATTTATAATATGTATGTATATAAAGTTATATATTATATGTAGTCTAAATATCAAAGTTTTACTTAAAAGCTTATACAGCTAATTACATTACAATTTACATCAATCAATATATAAAAAACTACTCTTTCTTTCATAAATTGTATGTTAAATAGATACTCGTATGTGTAACAATCGCCATATCCAAGTTGTAGGACATCAAATGCAGAAGTTGGGTAATGCATGACGCGGAGTGGAATGAGGAGCCTTGATATGCTAACTGGCAACACCAACTACGAGTGCTAAACGATTACTTTTCATTATTGCTCACTTGAAATCATTGTTTGAACATGTCTTACATTTATATATACTTATTGTATCCCACGACTTTGCTTATACATATTTTGTATAACTGAAAATAAATTTCTTAAGGAATTTGGTTTGTTGCTTACTTCTTTCATGCAGCAATGGAATAACAGTTTGACTTAATTTTTATATAAATATGTATATAAAAATGGTGGATAGTTGGGGGGCTAAAAATTTTCTTAAATTTGAACCAAATTTTGATTTTTTATATATTTTTTTCAATAATTCATATAAAAATATGAAATATTATGTGTCTATGTATGTGTAAAAACTAAACAAATAACATTATTTTTAAACAATATTAAAGAATTATAATATTGTTTACTATTTTTCTCAATTATACGTCAATAATAATTGAATCTAAAGCATTTTCCGGTGGAGTATATAACTAATTCAAACCCAGTTCACATCTAGTTGTACTCAACAGAATATAAAATGTGAACACGCAGAATATATCGCATGGTTTGCGCCAATACTGTTGTTATGTTCATCTGGTATGGAATATTTTTGAACAAAAAGTAGTCTAAATCTATACATATAATAAAATTCTAACGGAGTCAAATCTATTAAATATTTTTTGGAAAATCTTATTGAAATAGTCATTATTATCGATACAAAGGCCGAATCTATAGTTTTTACAATTTTTGTCGGTCTGTCTGTCTGGGAACGCATCACGAGAAAACCACTGGACAGATTTTGATAAAATTTGATGACAGCTGGTTACCCGGGTCAACATACAGGATACTTTGTACTGCGGTAGAATACTTCATCTTTGAGATATCAATACTAAACTACATTTATATGTAAGACTAGCGGCTCACCCTCGCATCGCTCGGGTTCGCCTCTAGAAAAACAATAACAAATCTATCCCATAGGAACCGTACATTTTTCCGGGATAAAAGTAGCCTATGTATTATTCTGAAGTATAAGCTATATTATTGTAAAGTTTCATTAAAATCCATTTAGTAGTGTTAGCTTGAAAGAGTAACAAACATCCATACTCACAAACCTTCATATTTATATTATTAATATGGATTAATATCGTCACTAAAAATCGAAGATTGACTACTTTTGTAGGGTACACCGATTGGCCGAAATAACTTTCGCTCTCGCAACATATTCAGTTCTTGCGTTGTCTAAATTACTATAATATTGATTATTTCAAAATAAGTTACTCAATAACAATTTTTATATATGTATTATGTAATGAAATATAATATGTTTTTTGTAGAACTTGCGTAAAATAGACAAAAAAATGATAATTTTAACTAGCTTCTTTAAAGCCTTCAAGTCTTCAGCTATAAACACTATGATTATCATTACTTATTGAAAATCTTCTCTTCATCTCAAAAAATAGCCCACATAGACGGAGTTTACCTCAAACGTCGAAACTTACAAACTTTACCTCTTTGAAATACACTTGTAGTTACGAATGTTTGTTCCGGTCTAATTAAATTGAAAGTGGAAGTTAAGCTCGCCTTCCTGTCCGTGATAGAGACAGGGTGGGGAAAGCACAACAAAAATGTACTAAGTCACCTATTGCCTGCAACAGAAATCTAGTGATTTGTATTGTAATGTATCCATATAATAAAATTCTAAATAAGCCGAATCTGTACATTAAATATTTTTTTGAAAATCTTATTAAAATAGACATTATTATCGATACAGAGGACGAATCTATAGTTTTTAAAAAGATTGTCTGTCTATCTGTCTGTCTGTTACCGCCTCACTAAAAACCACTGGAGGGATTTTGATGAAATTTGGTGTGATGATAGCTGGTTATCCGGGTCAACGTATGGGATACTTTTTAGCGCGGGAAAATGTCTCATTTATGAGAAAAAATACAAAAACTACAATGTACTGTATACTAATATGTAAAACCTAAGAATTTGGTTTTTGGTCATCTGAACGCGGGCGGAACCGCGGGCAATGCTAGTAATTGCTATATAGTACTTTCTTAGATTTATGCGAATATTTGACATTTTGAATAAAACTATCTTTTCGGATTATTTCACGGATTTATTTGGATTTTTGGTTCCCGACGCGCGACGTTTCAAATGCTTTACAGCATTCATGGTCTCTGGAGAGACTAAGGTTATAGACGTTTCAAACACAATTAATTCTGATTAATATATTTTTTGTCTATATTTTTTGTCTATAAAGGTAGCAATAGTGTTGTTCAATATTTTAACTTTAAATAATAGCAATCTAACTTAATATTTTAACTTCTTTTAAATTATATATAAAACAATAATATTGCTTACATAAATAATTAATATTTTTGACTTTTAATTATTATTGTTATTAAAAGTTAAAAATATTAATTATTTATGTAAGCAATATTATGTATTCGCGTAAATCTAAGAAAGATTTGTTTTTGTTTTTCTAGAGGCGAACCAGAACCAACCGAGGGTGAGCCGTTAGTGTGCTATAAAAAAACTTAGCATAGCGCCTAATGCTTAGAGCAGCAAGTTGTATGTGAACAAACACAAAACATAAGGTAATAATTCTACAATTATGAAAAATATCACGTACAAGACACACACACACATACCATCTTTTTTAAAATCGGTCAAAAATATGCTTTTAACATGCTTAACAAATATTTAGCTATTTCCCTACAAAATACATCTCCGACATATTTACTCGAGAAGCAAAGCATTCTAAGTGGTGTAAACATGCGATACCTACTCGCATGAACTAACACTACGGTTTAGAATAAAAATCCTGATTTTTCACGATTTTTCTTTGAATTTTCCTCTATTTTTAAAACTTAGTGAGCGAATTTTTGTTATGATTGTAATTGACGTTGCTCTAAATTTTCAATAAATAGAGTTCAGACTAGATTCATACGGTTCGTTTCATTATTTAATTAGTTCAGTAAATTTTGCTATTTGTTTACGCGATTAATTGTTTTAGAAGTTCAATAAATAAATCGACATTAATCCAATAAAATATATTATGTTACTAAATAAATATCTGTCTAGACATAATTTAGTAAATTGTTTATGAAGTCTAGGTTTCATATTGAAAAATAATGACTAATAGTGTTCTCCCAGTGGTCGAAATTCGACTAAAATCATTGTTTTTTTTTTTAAATTGATAACACTAGCTCGTCAATAGTTACTAAACAAAAAAAGAAAATCGGCTTATATGTAGTGGAGAAAAAGGCACAAAACTGTTTTGTCTTTGCCTATTTATATATAGCATAGGTACCTGAGCGACCGAGCTTTGCTTGACGTATTTTTTTTTTTTTTTTGGAAAACATATAAAAATTGCTTGGTTATAGTAAAGGCACCTATATAAATAAAGTAAAAAAACCAAACCTTGTCTAAATACGAAATTTAATCCAAATTACTAGAGTCGTTTCCGAGATACGTGTAATATATATACATATATATTATACAAGGAATTATCATTTAATATTATACGATTTAAATATAAATTATTATATCTACACTTTCAGTCTTGTTTTAGTTTTAGATATTACTAGCGGCTTACCCTTACTTCGCTTCTGGTTCGTCCCTAGACAAAAATGATTAAAATAATTATAAAAAAAAAGAAATGTGTAAATACAGACCTGTGTCTGAAGGAAAATAAATAAATAAAAAAAACAATATATCATTTATATTTTTCGGCATAAGAAGTTCTTATGTGCTATTCCAGATTATAATCTATCTCTGTGCCAAATTTCATCCAGAACCGTTCAGCCGTTCTGGCGCGAAAAAGTAACAAACATCCATCCATCCATCCTCACAAACTTTCACATTTACGGTATAGATTTACAAAAAATATTCATAACTAACTGTAAAAGAAGTTCTTCAAATTTTTATCTATCCATCTCTAATCTGTAACGAGATTGGATTTGACAGATATTTTTGAATCGCAAAGCCACCATACAGGCCTGCATGAAAATATCGGCTTTTCATTTCATTGTTTGAATCTATTGAACGCTGTCAACTGTAGGGTTCATACGCATTTGGTTACTTTCATTTTAATTTCAAGAGTAAAACTAAATATTTTAATATTATTGTACTTATTAGAAATACAACGATTTGGAAAATACCTTGAAAAGTTACATTTACCACGCGAGATCCGTATTTAATATTATAAATGCGAAAGTTTGTGAATATGTATGGATGTTGATTGTTGTGATGTTACTCTTTCGCGCCAGAACGGCTGAACGGATCTGGATGAAATTTGGCACAGAGATAGATTATAGTCTGGAACAATACAACAATAACACATAGGCTACTTTTTATCCTGAAAAAATATACGGTTCTTGTGAGATAGGTTTGTTTTTGTCTTCCTAAAGGTGAACCTGAGCGAAGAGATGGTAAACTGCTAATAGGTTTACTTTATTATAATTATGTAAACACGTACCTAATTGATTGATTAGTCAGCCGTTGAGTATACATCGTTCGCTTTTTATTTACTTAATACTTTCTTAGATTTACACGAATATTTGACATTTTAAATAAAAACTATCTTTTTTTTCGCAGATTTATATGGATTTTTCGTTCCCGACTTTTCGAATGCTGTCAGTCAATCAGAAGAGACTAAGGTCATATTAAATCCGCGAAAAAACCCAAAAAGATAATTTGATTTAAAATATGTAAACTTAGTTTAATTCTAAGTATTAAATCTTTCGAAATATTGAAATTATTTTTATGAAGGGATACTGCAAAAATTGTAGAGATGTGGAGATGATAACTTGAATATATTCCAATGGCATTTTAAAATATGTATAGGACATAGACAGACAGTCATAGATAGACATTTTCTTATATTTATTACGAAAATACTCGGTCCTAACAAGTACGTGGTCGCCCTTCTGACAGATACATGTACGTAAGTGATTCCCTAGTTCCGACTGATGGCGCAATCACTGATTGCACTCTACTTTCGGTTCGATGCTCGATAGACAATCAACGCAGACATGAATTCTAATAGCTTTTTTGGATTTGATTTGGAATATGAAAATTTTATCTTTATACCACTCTTCTTTCTTCATTGCTTCCATTATAAAAGTCGAATCTTACTTAAAAATATATTCAATTGTATATACTATGTATGTGTGTATATAAATTTATAGCATAAACGTTTATTAATTTATGGAAAGAATCAAATTTTATAGATAACTAGTGACTCACCCTCGCTCCGCTCGGGTTCTTCTCTAGATACGTTTTAACAGTTAGTATAGATTTCTATCATCATAACAAATTTAAGTGAGTCGCACTACTATTATTAAGGCAAAAATTGTATACGTGTGTACGTTTGTTACTCCCGAACTGCTGAAAGGACTAGACGCCAAGCGAAGCTACTAAACTACAACTGAACGGATTCTGATGAAACTATGGTAATATAGCTTATAAATCACCATAACACATTGTGCTATAATTTACAAACATATAAAAGTAATAAACATATGACAACGCGGGCGGAGCCGCGGGAAAGTCTTAGTTATAAATACCGTTATAAAATGATTGATTTCGGTGATATTTATAAGTTTTCAATCTATAAGTAATACATTTGAAACTAATAAAACCAATACTATCATAAAATATCAGTATTTATAACTTTCAGACTGCACTTCATCGAGCTACTTTGCAACTTCCGTGACCAACAAACACGCATTTAGTATATTATTTTGTAAGTTCCCTACTTTCAGGATAAATACATATAATAAAACAAATTAAATCTCAATCATAAACCAAGTTTAAATAAACGAACTGAATATTTGCAAAATACAGCCGCTTCTGATCAAAGGCAACTTTTGCCAAAAGCAAACATAACTTTTGATGCACCACACTTCATAAAACGAAGCTTCAAATAGGTACTGGTACTATTCGTGGCTATGAACATCGTGTCTACAAATGTCTATGTAGAGGCGATGTAAAATTAGATTCCTAGAATATTTCTGTTAATAGTAAATATAGCAAAGTAAATCAGATGAAATAATACTTTTTTTTCTGTATTTGTACACAATATTACTCGTATACATTTCAATTCGCATATATTTTAGTAAAAATAGGATTTTTATTGTATTACTAGTCGTAGAGTTAATATTAAATGACCAAACGCTTTTAGTTTTACACAAAGAATATGAGACTTTAGGTACTGAAAATAAAAACTTACATTAACTATGCTAATATATTTATACAAGAAAAAATTAAGATGTAAGTATAACTTGAAAACGCTATTATAAAAAAATGAAAATTGAGAAGTGTAAGAGAGACATACAAATACATTTTCAATTATTACAATAAAATAAATTTTCAAGAAATACACATATCGAGCCTGTATAATATCCTTCCATACGCTCTATATCATTTGCATTATAGAGGTAAATCTAGCAACGTATGAATCATCAAAATCGGTTATGCCGTTTAATAATTACGAGGGAACATAGGAACGGACATACTCGTAAATGCATACATACATAAAGGTCAATCACATAACCCTAATTTAAGCCTTATTGCAGTCGGATAAGAATAATAGTCCGGTGTGATAACTGAACCTGCGTCCTTCGACATTGTAAGTACGTCCAATCAAGAATACTAAAGTGTCAGAAGGTCATCCAATTATGATAATAACGTATGAAAGATGGCTTCATCAAAATTGGAACAAATTTCGCAACAAGCCTGTGGTATCTTTAAACAAGCTCGAAATTTTCTTTGAAACAACTCTGTAATTGTTCACAATTTTGGCTTTCATTCTGTTTGTATTGAGGTTGTAAGAAAGATTTATTTTAATTAATTTAAAAGAAAATCTTTGAAGAGTAAATTTGGTAATTTATATTGTAATTTTATTTGAAAAGCTAGTTCATGTATCAAATACTCGTATATCGGAAACATTTACACATTAGTGTTATGCAAGGAACACGATAATTACATAATTACTACAGAAATTCTATAGAAATGTCCTTGTCTACGTATTTTCTATCATGGAATAATCATAGAATAATAATAAAAAAACAAAAATATGTCTATAGTTTGCCTTTCTTTTACGCGGCAATAAAATGATATGTTGGGACAAATATTAGGGGCATTAACATAAAGCACCATCTAGTTCCATGGTAAGCTATGAGGCCTGTGACATTACACATATATAACTTTAAATACATACATATTATAAATATAAACACCCACCAGTGGAGTACAAACGTTCATTCTCATCAAACAAATGAATGTCTCCAGCGGGACTCGAACCCGCGACCGCTGGCACAGTAAGTAGTGTCACTACAAACTGAGTTAAACGTGTCGTCAAACAATATAGGTAATTTCGCAAAAAGGAAGTTTCTAAGCTATACGTACGCTTGACTATACTTGACGTACAAAGACAAAGTATATATATATAAATATATATATATATATATATATATTGATTGATGTTCTCCCGACCGATTCCGGCCACGGCGGCCAATCTCATTGAGACTAGCCAACTGCGCAGGAGATATTATAGTGCACAAGTGTACGCGCAGACACAAGTGCACTCTCTATTCCTATCACTCTCATATTCCGGTGGGACGACTGCTCGACACGACCAGTGAGAGTAAAGGCGCAGGACCGACGGCTTTACGTGCTCTCCGAGGCACGGGGGTGAAACACCGCCAACTTCCCAACTCCGGGCTGTTACTGAGGCTTACTTATACAGAAAGACAATAACTAAACTTGGCCCGACCCGGGACTCGAACCCAGGACCTCCGGGTGCGCAGCCGTACATGCTAGCCACTACACCACGGAGGCATATATACTTTGTCTTTGTACGTCAAGTTTCAACCCTTAAAATAATGTTATATTATGAACAAATTAATAATTCAATAAATAAGATGACCGAAAACCACCGAACCAAACCAGCGAAGTTATAAATATTTGACGTAATCAAAGAACTAAAACCGCTATTGTAACAAATATGTATAATGAACATATATATCTTGAATAACAATCTAGACGGTCCAAATCGCGGTCCAAACAAGACCCCAAACGGTCCTAATAAAATATGATATTAACCCTTGCCGTTTCATTTACATGGTCATAAGTTCCGGATTAAAAAAGGGGGATGCATTGAATGTGAATGGTGAGAAGGGTCGCTTTTGAACCATCACAATTATTACTGGTTCATAACCGTGTATGTTTTATTTTTCAGGTTCTCTCAAATGAATGGGAGATTATGCCAAATGTATGAGAAAAATATCAATTTGCTGTTGTTTTTACAGTTTATTAGTTCTCAGAAATCAAGACTTTGTAACTTCAGACGTAAAACGTATATAAATTTAGTTCGCAGTTCATTTATCAAAGTATCAATTCAACTTTTCAAACCTTTTTTAGCTTATGTCTCTCTCAAAAGTTACTTATCCTTCCTAACGTAAAAGAGTACAGATATATGTATTATGTACATAACAATTATTGTCATTTAAATTAGCTCAGGCAGTGGTAGCCCAGTGCTTATGCGCTCGCCTGGGAAACCGAGTGATATGGGTTCAAATACCGGGTCTTGCACCTCTGATATTTTACACCATATACATAACATAATTACCACTTGCCTTACGGTGAAGGAAAATATCGTAAAGAAACATACATGTCTCAGAAAACCTAGCAAGTTTTCGAAAGACATGTGAAGTCCGCCAACCCGCACTTGGCCAGCGTGGTGGACTATGGCCTGATCGCCCTCGTATTGAAGAGAGGTCAATGCCCAGCAGTGGGATGTTATGAAGGGCTGAAAACATTACAATAAAATACAAATTAGTACACCTGGTTAGTAGTAACAGCTACAAACCTTAGCTTATTTACATGAAGTATTAATATTATATATTTTTAATATTAAATTTTAAAATATTGTGCTAAAAAATATTACATAACTGTGTGTACATCACTTATTCTGTCTCAGAAGTCAGAAGTCTCGTAATGATGCAAATAAACTGTATAATAAAATATAACTAAAGGCGGTTTTTGATATAGGTTTACGCACGAACCAATTAGTCTCGGTCAGTGAACGTATTGTGTAACGGTAATATGATGTGAGAGTACAGAGATATAGGTATGAATGAAATCATTGGCTTTATTCATATTAAATTCAAGGAAAAAAGGATTTCTTTTTAAAATTGCAAAAAATATCGAAATTTAGTATAGACTAGTAACTCACCCTCGCTTCGCTCGGGTTCGTCTGTACATCTAGTTCCATGGTAAGCTTCGAGGCTTGTGTTATGGATACCAGATAGTTGATACACTACACATATCTAACTATAAATACATACATATTATAAATATAAACACCCATGATTGGAGTACAAACATTCGTCATCACACAAATGAATGCCCCCAGCGGGACTCGAACCCGCGACTGCTGGCACAGAAAGTAGGGTCACTACAAACTGAGCCAAGTGTGTCGTGTTTTAATATTTAGTATAGATTTCTCAGAGGTGAGATATTTTTCCACTGTAAAAAGTATCTTATATGTTGACTCAGATAACCAGCTACCATCATACCAAATTTTATCAAAATCCCTCCAGTGGTTTTTTCGTGATGCGGTCACAGACAAACAGACAGAGAAAAATTCTAAAACCTATAGATTCGGCCTCTGTATCGATAATAATGACTATTTCAATAAGATTATCCAAAAAAAATATTTAATGTATAGATTCGACTTAGTTATAATTTTATTATATGTATAGATATATGTAACATCGTCATTTGTCGACTAACGCTTAATAGTTAATTACTTTCTTAAATTTACGCAAATATTTAAAAATTTCATCTTTTAGGATTTTTTCGCGAATTTATTTTGATTTTTGGTTCCCGACGTTTCGCTTTACACATGGTCACAGGAGGGACTAAGGTTTTAGACGTCTCAAAAATCATTATTATGGTTGTTACAGACAGTATACAATGATTTTACAAAATATAATAACTAAAAGCGAGCAAAGCAAGGATCAGTCCTTAGTTAAAACTAAAAACAACTCGATTACATGAAGCTAATGAATTTATAACGTTCACATATCAATTCTAATTACAAGTGCTTATAAAGTATGGGTACGTTCAAATTGCAACAGTTTGAAGCTAGACTATTGACACTTGACATCCCCTTCCCTACTTATGGGGTCTCAACACCATGACAAGACCATAGCGAGGAGTCAAATTATAAATACGCCGTATACCTAATTGATTACTCAAACGTTTTCCGCTCAATTGCTATTGAATCAGACTGGATTTTAAACAATTTACTTGGATAAAAAATAAAGATAGTAAAAAGTAATTGCGAAAATTATACTGCGAAGGATTTGATATAGACATTATACTTTGAAGGCGTGTATTATATATTTTTTCGTCGTAAAAGTGGTTCCGTTACATAGGTACGATTAGTTTTTTAATGCAAATATTACGTTTGGTCTATATATTTTATAATTTAATTTCAAATGGAACCTAATTATTTTTGATTCAGATGTTTTTTAATGATGGCGAAATAAAGGCATTTGTTTTTCATATATATTATATAACTTATTGCTTGGTTGCTGCGTAAAGAAAGGACAAATAAACACTTTGGTCTTTATAATATTATATTAGTAACTTAGTAAATATCACAAAAACAATAAAGTAACTATAATGTCCGAAAAGCAAGGTGTATATGTACCCACATTTACATCCGTATTCGTGCCGTACATGGAATTTATCGTTCTCCACAAGACTTCACCTCAATATAACTCAGTGGCTGCACCAGTGGCATAAACAAAACTATTTCGCTTTAGTATATCTACTGCGATATAAAATTTTACCTTTGTTTTTCTAATGAATTATGTTTTATTGACAACCAACTGGTACACCGTTTGAGCCAGAGATTGCGATTTTAGCTTTAATTTGGAAGATTTCTCATAGAGAGAAATAAGGTTGGAAGGTAAAGTAATAGATCAATTTTTTGTTTTTCATTATTTCCATATCAACTTTTAACTAAATTTCTTCTTTTCTTATTCTAAATTTTTAAAGTAATAAGATAAAATATCATCTAATTAACCGACTTTCAAAAAGGAGCAGGTTCTCAATTCGTCGGAATCTTTGTTTTTTTTTTATGTATGTTCACCGATTACTCATCACTTTATTGAATATGTTATTAAAAAACTTTCTTCTTACAATTACTTGCTTATTACGTCTACACTAAAAATGGAAAAATAACAACTTAAAAAAAAACGATTTCCAGACACTATGTATTTATGTATGTATGTAATGTAAAAAATAACTAAAAGGGGGTTTTCATTTAGAATAGATACCTAATCAGATATTTTCGAAGTCGGTGGCAGCCGATGCAAAGCAAATCTAATATTTAGATACCTAAAATACATCACAAATTGATGTATAATATTTCAAATATAATTAGAGTTACATTATAAATATCATATTTACCTATTAGATATTCATATCTTAAAATATTATCGGCTATCACGCTTTTACATTTTAGTGCCTGGAAGTCAGTTTTTTTTAAGTTTTTGGTGTCAAACTAGTTTTCTCTAATCTTTTATTTTTCTGTGCAATTGTAATTTTTCATTATTATATCTATCAGAGGCCGAATCTATTGTTTTTAGATTTATTGTCTATTGTCAGTCTGTCTGTCTGTCGGAACGCATTACAGGAAAACCACTGAACAGATTTTGATGAAATTTGGTATGATAATAACTGTCTATTCGAGTCAACATATAGATTACTTTTTACTGCGAGAAAATATCTCATCTCTGAGAAATCATAAACATAAAAATTACTTTGTTTTTAATGAGTAGTTATATTAGTATAAATAATGAGTAGTTATATTATATTAGTATATGTTATATTAGTATATATAGCTATATCCCATTTACTTATTGTTTTATACAATTCATTTCTGCTGAGATATATTTGCAACAAGACATGGGACATTACAAGACCTGTGAGCCTCCTAAGAATAGATGAAAGCTCAGATAGCAACTACCAAGCTTTTAAACTTTGATTAACTTACTATCTAGCAAACTAACAGTGGAAAAAGTACTTGTATCTACCTACCTCACAAAACATAAAGTATGAAGTTGCTATTTGTTTTATCATACGGAAACTATATGAACTTAAATATAACGAGGCAAGCTAAAAAAACAGCATAACTGATAAAAATATTTTTTTAAATAAAAAGTCAAAGTGTGATTTCCGAAGTAATCTTGTACTTTTTAGTGAAATTACTATTAAAACCAGTCGGATAGACTAGATTCTGCTAAAATAAAATAAAATTAAATTAAAAGCATGGACTTCCATATAATTTCTGAATATACGTAACATAGAAATCTGCCATATGTTTATATGTCTATTTTATAAAAAAAACTTAGAGTAGAAACATCACTAAAATGAAAAAAACTCATTACTGAATCAATCAAATATCTAATACAAAAGCAATCTCATTAAAATATAGCTTTTTACTGTAGCAATATAGGAAAAGGCTTCTCAACAAATGAAGAAAATTATAAATGATGGTCTGCTCTCTGCTTCCAACTCTGCGTAAAACTGGGCATATGACGTCACACTTATAAACTGGTCTCATATATAACTGCCTCGTATGAATAATTAAACCATAATTCTTCTGAAATAATACCAAAAATTTCCGAGCAAGAGATCCTCTAATAAAAGTGCGAGTGTGTAGATATACGATTTTTAAAACATCCTGAGGGCAAGCTCTAAAATTATTGTCAACGATAGTAGCGACCCTAACCCTTTTGGGTCCCCGACTAAAGACAAGGATATTTTTCTGTTTTTCTGGCTTTTTAAGTTGATATCTTTTGCCATAATTTAAGACTAACTTCTTATCTATGGAAATTAATTATGTTAAGTATTTTTTTTTAATTTTTAACTGAATTAGACTATTTCATATTAAATCTTTAAATTCTTATTGGGTATATGCTCTTGCTTGAAGTCAGAATAAGTTACAAGAGTTAAAAGCAAACAAAACCTACCCTATATATATAGGGTACCCTATATATACAAATAACCTCTAAAATGTAATTCGACCCTATATACCAATTAAATGAAGTTTAAAGCATTAATTATAACGTAACAAGGGGTAACTCAGTAAAATCCATACCTGCAAACGTGAGCCGGCAATTTAACCAAAAGTCCTCTTCCGTAGTTACACCGTAACGCAATATCCTCGAGGGTGACGAAGGCAATGTTGCATGCTAGACAAATTTTATTACATTCTTGAAAATATACCAACGAAATTTAAACCTTATTCAGAATGTAGAGGGTTTAATATCATTTGATTCAATTTAGATAGCAGTACGACTCAATGTGGCGAAGAAAAAGTTTTGCATAGTGTAGATTTTTCAGTGAATAGGCTGTTTGCACTAAGTCCGTGAAATCGATTAAGGTAGCTTGGAAAGTGGCCAAATTGACAGATGGTTTTAATAATATTTAATAACTATTAACATCATTAATGACTTTTTATTTCACCAAAATTGCTAATTTTCTTCTTTATCTTAATTGGGATTAAAATAAAGTACTAATTATCTCGGGCACATCACTACTACTATTTAAATAATTACTTTTTACCTTATAAATATATATATATATATATATATATATATATATATATTTAGTGCATATCACGTTATAAATAAAAAAACACGCAATCGAATAATACTCGTATGTCTTCTACTTTTAGAAGTCGGTCAAAAATCACGACAATGTTAACTTGCAACACTATTGCTTCGTGAAAAAAGGCAAACTTACAAACATTTACATAAAGAAAAATGAATGTTCTTATGTATGTCCTCAATGCATTTCTAAACCATTGAACCAATTGTGATGAAACTTTGGTGGATTATTCTATTTATCCCTGTGAAAGTTCCTCGCGCAAAAAAAATTTTTTTTAAATGTTTATATTTTATGCGTTCCTAAACATAAATATTATCTAATACCCACGGGAAAACACGTTATAATCCAAAAAAATAATTTATAATCACAATTACTTGAAACTTGGTATTAGTGCTCTTCAAGAAAATTAAATAAATAAGTGTTTTAGCATTTTTTGAAATTCATACCATAAGGGGGTTAAATAGGGGATGAAAGTTAGTATGAAACTACCTTTTTAGAGATTTTTTGCAGTTTTAGCGTGAGCGAAGCCGCGGGTTCTGCTAGTACATAAATAAATAGTATCCATATACAGTCTAGATAAACAAATAATACAAACAATATGCTTTATTATTAGTAAATAGTATCCGGTTATTTATTTCTTATTTGTTACAATAGCTCTGATATTTAACCAAACAAAACAAAATTTAGTCTTGTAATGTACTACATAAATAAGTATTAAAGAAAAACAAGTCGATTTTAAAGTTCTAATGAGCAGTAAATTATCTCAGACAATGACATACGACGACATAAGTTCAAAGTCGTTATCGTAATATGTTCGCTTTTTATATGAAAATGATTATCCCTTTATCTTAAAGTAGCAAAATAACTTGTAAAATAGCTTATGCTAATTAAAAATATCGTAGATTTCTATTAGAAATATTACATTAAGAATCGATTTTACGAGTACATAATTTTTCTACATCCATATATAAACCATATAATCATTGTATGATATTCAGACCTTTTTAACGGCCTACTGTTGGACACGGACGGCCTCGCAATATAAGAGAGAACAAACAAGTCATAACCCACTACGCTGGACAAGCGCGGGTTGAAGGACTTTACATATCTTTCGAAAACTTGATAGGCTCTCTCAGATATGCAGGTTACCTCACGATGTTTTCTTCACTATAAGGGAAGTGGTAATCATATTGGAAATGATTCGCACATAAAAACATCAAAGGTGCAACAAAAGACTCGGAATTTGAACCCCCTTCACTCAGTTTCCCAATCGAGCGCGTTACCACTAGGCTACCATTGCCACATGTACTCATACTCTTTATACTCGTACAATTAGTGTAAGATGTAATAACATAATATTAATACTTTGTTATAGATACTTGTTAATATTCTATTAAAATAGAACACGTACACAACTAAGTAAATATATGAGTAAACTATACGCAAACAGCACTACAGTAACAAAAATATCCACTATTTGCATTCGCAGTTCTGCTGACGGCTCTCTTCAAAGCAATTTTTATTCGGACAGATGTTCTTCATAACTCAGCTCTACATGTGCTCTGAATTGTTTTAGATCTAACACTAGGCAAGACTATAAAATTTTATCGATTTCCTGTCGAATGTGTTGCCATAAAACAATAAAATATACATAAAGCACCCGTAAAATGGAAAATCCGTCTTCAGCATTATTTATTTAGAATAGTGTAATTTTAGAGACCGGTTATATATACATTATACATACTATATACTATTGCAATTCAGCTGCCTCGGTGGTGTAGTCACTAGCATGTACAGTTTTACATCCGGAGGTCCTGGGTTCGAGTCCCAGGTCGGGCCAAGTTTAGTTATTGAGTCTTTCTGTATATTAAGCCTCAGTAACAGCCCGGAGTTGGGAAGTTGGCGGTGTTTCACAACCATGTCTTGGAAAGCATGTAAAGCCGTCGGTCCTGCGCCTATCTCATTGGTCGTGTCGAGTAGTCGTCCTACCGGAGTATGAGAGTGATAGGAATAGAGAGTGCACGTTGTGTCTGCGCGTACACTTGTGCACTATAATATCTCCTGCGCAGTTGGCTAGTCTCAATGAGATTTGCCTTTAGAATTAGAATATTTACTTATTTTATTACTATTTATTTTAATCGATAGATATCCACACTAATATTATAAAGAGGTGAAGTTTGTAAGTTTAGATGTAGGGGGTAATCTCTGAAACTTCTGATCTGATTCACAAAACTCTTTAACTAATAAGAAGCCATTGCCTCCGAGTCTATGGCTATTTTTAATAAAGTCGGAAAAAACAACAACTAACCGTTGAGGTGCGCTGCATAAACATTTTGAATAAAACCAATAAAATGTATGGTAAAAATACGCATCCGAGCTAAGCGAGGGTAAATTGCTAGTGTGTAAATATATTTTTTGCCTGTCATCATCGCTAAAACCAAATGACTAACCAGTTTGAGAATTGCCTGAAATTTAATACCCTACTACTAAAAAGCATATTATAATATGTATTTATTTAAAAAAGTTATATATTATGTATAATGTATCAACTATCTGGTATCCATAACACAAGCCTCGTAGCTTACCATGGAACTAGATGGTGTTGTGTGTTAATGTCCTGACATATTTATATTTATATTAATTGTACGAGTACATAATGCTATTTCATCCCTAGAGTGGTGAAAAGAGGTGGTAAAGATTGTAGTAGCCAATATCTTTCATAAAAATCTCACAGGGCCTTTTTGGGTACTAGAATATAATATCAATATTGAATTTGTTGAACGAAATATTACTTCGACGTTTGAGAATCAGTAGGAACTTATAGCTCATTATGTAAATATGTAAATGGAATATCATAGGCTTTATCATATTAGCCATAAAAATACCTATTAATTGTTATATATAATACTAGCGACTCACCCTCGCTCCCTTCGGATTCGTCATTACGTTTTAAGGTTAGTATAGATTTAAAAAAAGTATAGGGTAAAAAAGTGTCCTATATGTTGACCCGGATAACCAGCTATCATCATACCAAATTTCATCAAAGTCTGTCCAGTGGTTTTCTCGTAATGCGTTCCCAGACAGACAGACAAAAATTCTAAAAACTATAGATTCGGTCTCTGTATCGATAATAATGACTATTTCAATAAGTTTTTCCAAAAAAAAAATTATGTCCAAATTCGACTCAGAATTTTATTATATATATAGATTGTTTAACTTTAAACTTACAAGAGTGTTTTGACCCGAGACCCCCACAGACAGACAGATCAGATAGCGGACAAAAGAATATTTTTGTGTTTCCTGTCTAATGAATCGAGATAGCCTGAAGATATGAGTCTTAAAAAAGATCCAAAGTAATTTTGGTATCCACGAGTTTTGTATTTTTAAACTTTTATATTCTACTTCTATTTACTCGAGATCAAAGTATAATCTAAATAAAGAAAATCGACTGCTTCATGAAATAAAATATTTATAATATCAATATTGTTTATTAAAACTATGTAATTGTGTATTCTATTATATATATATATATATATATATATATATATATATATAATACTATATATATATATATAACATATAATAATATAACTTCGCTTGTTACAAAAATAAACTCATAAGTCTCTTTATAAAAATTTTTAAGAAGTGATTATCAATAAAAGCAGCATATAATCTATACTAATATTATAAAGAGGTAAAGTTTGTGAGTTTGTAATGTTGTTGGGGGTAATCTATGGATCTACTGAACCGATTTAGATGAAAGGTAAGAAGATAGTTTGAGACCGTGGAAAGGACATAGGATACTTTTTATCCCGGAAATCATCCGCTAAGGGGGTGAAAATGGAGATGAAAGTTTGTATGGGGAATCAAGCTGGGGACAAACCCGAGCGAAGCGAGGGTGAATCCCTAGTCTTATAATATATACACTAACTAAAAAAATATCTTGAGTCTGGACGTTCTTTTCTTATAACCGATACATTTACTTTACGACTTTTAGTTGCTTGATACAGAAAAAAAATACTATTTTGCAATATGAGAGGTATTCGAAAATATCTATACCTACTAATATTATAAATGTGAAAGTTGGTGAGTATGGATGTACAGATGTTTGTTACTGTTTCAAGCCAGAACAGCTAAACGGATTTGGTTGTAATTTGGCATAGAAATAGATTATAGTCTGGAATAACATATAGGTTACTTTTCATCCCGGAAAAATGTATGGTTCCCGTGGGATAGGTTTGTTTTTGTTTTCCTAGAGGCGAAACCGAGCGCAGCGAGGGTAAGCCGCTAGTTTATTATATGTATGTATATAAAGTTATATATGTATAATGTATCAACTATCTGGTATCCATAACACAAGCTTCGTAGCTTACCATGGAACTAGATGGTGCTGTGTGTTAATGTCCTGATATATTTATATATTTATTTATATTAAATCATAGCCAAGAACAATAATAGCAAGTTGCGCTAGTTCTACAGAACTCATATCTTTGATTATCTCTATAAGATAGCTCATGTATTATTAGTAAGAATATATGTATATTTTGTTAGTCTGTTAGCAAACTATAACATATTAGAGACAGTTTTATCAAAAATAAAGTAAAAAGGAAATAATTATAATAAGTAACTTAGCGCTTTTCGGATAAATATATTTTTGCTATATTATAATATATTATGGGCAAAAGTGGTGCAAAATAAATTAAGTGTATCCACGACTAACGGTGGAAAACATTACTGTTAAATGTAACGAAATGGAGATAAATGCTAAGAAAAAAAGATAAGGAGTGTTCGGCAAATTAAATTGGAAACTTCACTCGTTTCTTCGTAGAAAACGGCGTAGCTTATTAATTTTTAATTCGATTCTGTACTCTACACACATAATATTAAAGTTTATTTTATAATAACGTTTTGTGTATTGTTAGGTTATCTAATTTTGTGTGAAGAAGGAAAATTTGTGTCGTATCGGGTTTTAATTTCTTCTCGGAAGAATTAATGACTTTGCTTTTGGCTCGGCTCTTTTCGATTCATACGTTAGAAAGTCTATTGAGTTTGAATGAGAGTATTTATACAAGCTCCAATATTTGAAAGAAGCTAACATCTTGAAAGTTAAATTCTCATAAAAGAATCAAGTACCTTTGATATTCCAAGGATTGTATCTTTTTGCCTCGATCGACGGTTACCTGCCTGATAAAGTTATATTTTGTGTTACTAAATAAATAAGCGGAATTCGATTTCCATTTGTAGCTTCTGGCTAAATATTATACTTCAGGTAATATGAGTGGTAGATAGTAATTTTGTAATGGATATAGTAAAATTTCTATGAAGCTCTTCTATGATGGACTTGTCCTGTTTTCTCTAGCGTATTTATTCTGTATAGCTAAGTTTTTCGACCATTTTCAATTAAGAAAGAAGTAGTTAAATCTGATGTTTCGAGTGCGAGTAGATATTCGTATATATAATTCGCAGTTTGCCAATTTGTTTTTGTGTTTATATTTATAATATGTATGTATTTAAAGTTATATATATGTAGTGTATCAACTATCTGATATCCATAACAAAAGCTTTGTGCTTACCATGTGTTCGTGAACAATACAAACCCAATTCCAACAAGAGAAGCCAAAAGCCATTCAAGTTAATATTTATATTACCCATTTTTTAAATTACTTTTGTTATACTAGATGGCGTTAAGTGTAGTCTAAATCGCGCTATGGTTTGGTTCTCTCTAAAAGTATATGTTAAATTATAAATAAATAATAAACCCCCCTGTTAAAGGCCCGCCCTTCTTGTCGAAGTTGAATTCAAGCCTATCTTACCAGCAGTACATTAGTTTTGGTAGTTTTATTTATCATCATAAAGTTCACCTTAGTGCAAGGCTACCAACCAGAGATGCGCAAACTAGGTCCTGGAGTGGATTGAACATGGAATAGTTCCTTTCCATAAAGGAACTATGTTCACGAAACATGTTCGCGGAACTATCTAGTTCCGATAGTTCATCCGATCCGATCGTTCCGATTTTAACAGGTTATCACTGTTATCGGTTCCCGAGGACAGCATAGCGGGAGATATAGTTTTAATTGACCGACTTCAAAAAAAAGGGGGTTATCAATTCGACACGTATGCATATAATATTATTAGAACTGCAAGATATTAACATAATATGATATATTAGGGCTTCGAAGCAAATATACAAAATTTTATAGGTGTATAGATGTATGTATGTATGTATGTTTGTTTGTTTGTTTGTTTGTTTGTTTGTTTGTGTGTATGTATGTTTGTCCACGCATTTCGCCGAAACTACTATTCCGAACGACGTGATGATGCCTTTTTATTTGCTTACATTTATTTTAACTTAGGGAATAGTAAGAATTTCATCAAAATCGGTTCAGTGGTTTTGCAGATATGGATAAAAAAGTGTATTTTTTGTAATTACTACTTTTTACAAAAACTATTTCAGTTTTTACTTAAAACTAAAAATTACGAAATAAAAAAGGTTTTAAAAAAAATTAAACCAACTTCAAAAAACTACGGTGCTTTCGCGCGCCATGTGAATCTAGACGAACGCAACAAAGTACAAAAATATTGTGTCAAAAGTGAAAGAATATTAAAATTTAAAAATATATTATTAATGTTTTAAAAGTTCAAAACGAAAATCAGATTTAATCAATGAATTATCGACTTTAACGCACAGTGAAGTTGACACATTATTAATTGTAATAGCATAGTAAGAGATGACATTATAATTATTGCGAATACTCGCACACGCACTAGTCACTACAGTAGTTTACACACAGTACCTACGCGATATAATGGCGCTTCCACACAGCAGTGCAGCAGATAACATCACATACCTAACATTTTTTAACATGAAATCATTTTAAATCCACGAAAAAAAGGAGAAGGTTCTCAATTCGACACGTATAAATATATTTTTTTATTGTTTGATCTCTTCTTACTTTGGTGCTAGGTATCTACTATATCTACACTAAAAATGGAAAATAAAAACTTAAAAAAAACTTCGTCAAATAAATAAAAATATTGTAAATGATTGTTTAACTTATGAATTATTTTATTATATATATTGATCTTAATTTTTAATTATTTATTGTAATTATTTTTATTAATTATAAATTCTAATTCATATTAGGTATTGTAAAAATTAAGAAAAAAGTTTAAATTAATAAACATTCTTTATATACATAATAATTAATATAACATTAGATCTAATACTATTATTATAATATAACTGAATATGAAAGGATTTTATTAATAATTAATAAATACCTACTTTCTTAAATTGTTTTAATAGCATTTACAGTAAGTGCAAGAAATGAAAGGCTTTTTTATTTTAATTTAATTATTTAATGTATTTAGTTTGTGTTCGGTGTTTGGCACATTTTTAAGATTCTCGGTGCTTGTGGCAAGCGCCCAGCATGTGGACGCGGCTTAACAGATGTTTACTAAACTCTTGTGAGGAAGCACCTTAAAATTTAATATACAGCTATAGCTCGGGTAGGTTCGGCAGGAGTCGGTTACGTTCAGTTCAGTCAGTCGCTCCGGTGATCGGTCCAATATATTCGTTTACTCGCTCCATCTCACTCCTGCACATGTGGAACTATATGGAACTGTGAACCTGTTTAAATTGACATCGCGGATTGGAACGATATCGTTCCGGCCTAGGACATAGTTCCGGGAACTATTTCAATCCGGACCTACGCATGTCTACTACCAACTAAACTGATTAAACACCATGGAATTAGATGGTGCTGTGTGTTAATGTCCCAACATATTTATTTATTTATTTAATTGTAACCCGATATTAATTAATCCTTTTTAATACAAAACAGTATATCTTAACGATGATTATTTTATAATTTACAAAAAAAAATCTTTAAAAGGTAAATAAATACTTTTAGTTATTTTGAAAACCTCGAATCTCTCCATTTAAAAAGATATTAAGAACACAATTATTTACATAGAAATTGCAAAATCTAAAGGTTTTACAAATAAGTTATTCCTTTTTTAGGTCATTTTTTAGTGTTACTAATAAAAGCGAATTTTAGTTTGTAAGTCTTCGTATAAAAATTGGTATCAAAGTAATTTAAACGGTTTAAGAGAATATTTTATTAAAATACTTTCTTCTTACTTTGCTACTACTACGTCTACACTAAAAAGGGAAAAATAAAAACCGACCAGCCGATACAAAGCAAAGCACACCGACTTCGAATATATTTGATTAGGTATGTATACTAAATGAAAACTACCAATCAGTTATTTTTTTTCTATATTTATAGCTTTTTAGTTTTATTTGACAAATTATTAAATACTAAATTCACTATAAACAATAATACGAAAATTATTTCATATTAATCTATACTAATATTTATAAAGAGGTAAAGTTTGTGAGTCTGTGACGTTGTAGGAGGTAATCTATGGATCTACTAAACTGATTTAGATGGAATTTGGTAGGAAAATAGTATGAAACCCTGGGAAGGACACGGGATACTGTTTATCCCGGAAATCATCACTTAAGGGGGTGAAAATGGGTAGAAAGTTTGTATGGGGAATCAAGTTAGGGACGAACCAGAGCGAAGCGAGGATGAGTCGCTAGTCAATAAGATATACCGATAGCGATGGATTCAAGAAAAAATCGCTGCATGTGCTGATGTAGTTATTAAAAAATAATTTAAACAAAAATAAATCGCATACTTTATCGTAGACTAACTAAAGTATGTTTTTATTGCTGCAATAACCAAAAAAATCTTCTTTACATACTCCTCAAGCACGTTTATAACTAAAGCTTTTTAAAAATATATTTTTCTATTCAGAACAGATAATTATTTTTTGTTATTTATGTTAATAAAAATTAGATATTCTAAGTAGTATGGCAACACTAGCCCCAAAAGACTCCATTATTTAGACATAATGGTTTTTATTCACAGCGCTATTCATTCTTTAACAGTATTTACCGCTTTTTCGCAAAATTATATACCTCTTTCGAATAAAATATTCAGAAAGTGGGGAATTTCGAGCGATTCATTAGATTTCTCCAAGGACTCTGGTTTGGAGGATTATCTGTTTTCTGGGTCAGAAGACCAAGTTCATATGTAAATGTAATCTATTAAACGATATCAAAAGTTTAGCATAACCTATATACATATTTTTATTAATATATGATTTATTTCAAGAGCCTCGAGAGACCATGGTCGCTGCGGATAAATATTTATTTAATAAGAAATGGTCGCATAATGGTCTTTTATTACACAATTTAAGTTGTTGGTCACTGGCAACCGTATAAAGCACGTACTTTATGTGGGAGGGGTAATTAGTTTGTCTGGTACATGAAAAGAAAATTGGTGGTGTTTTGTATCTCAAGACAACTTGTGTGAACAAGAGACCTAGAACAGCCAAGCCCCTTGTCATCTATATACTATATGTATCTATTATAAATCTATATATGTAGGCATAGAATAGACTATATATACTATATATGTACATACATAGGGATAGAAAAGTAGGTAAGTACGTTAAAAAATTATATACTAATTCCCCGTACGAAATTACACCCCCTTTTTTACCTCATTAAGGGGTGATTTCCGGGACAAAAACTCCTATGTCTTTTCTAGGATCTCAAATTATTTCCATACTAATTTTCATCTGACAGACAGAGTTACTTTCACATTTATATTATTAGTTTGGATTTTTAATGTATATTTATCTGTTCATCAGTTTATCTATTTGTATGCCGTAACGTTGCCGATAATATGTACAGTGCGTACACTTACCGGTAAACTTCTGCATTTCTAACATTAGGGTAATATGCTTTAACAACAATGTATTTTGTAAATATGAAGATCTATCCAGCTTGACACAATATCAATTATTTTTTACCAATGATCCACGATACGGAAATAGTCTGTAACAGACACGAGACGACAGTTATGTAAACCATTTCACGTGAGCCTCTTGAGTCTTGGGTTACTCGCAATGATTGAGTTAACCTGGATGAAAGGAGTAAACTTTTATTGGCATTTATAGAGGCTCTTAGGCCAAACGCTTATAAATCATTTACGTATCACATCCTGTATATTGATAAACTAAAAGGGCACTAAAATTATTGTACCTTTACGTATAAATTATAATTCGTTTTTAATAAAAAGATATAACGACTTCAAAATAATTTTAAGAGTAGTTATTCATATCAATACTGGATTTATGGAAAAATATAAAATTGATTTACGGTTGGACGAACGGATGAGAAAGGGGTACTGAACTATTTTTTTTTTTGCCTATTTACCTATATACAAACTAACGACTCACCCTCGCGCCGCCATGATCGCCCCTCGTTGCCGTTATAACGTTTAGTATAAATTTCTTAGAGATGAGATATTTTTCCGCAGTAAAATGTATTCTATATTTGATCCGAATAACCAGCTATCATCATACCAAATTTCATCAAAATCCAGTGATTTTCTCGTGATGCGTTCCCAAGCAGGCAGACAGACAGACAGACGGGCAAAAATTCTTAAAACTATAAATTCGACCTCTGTATCGAAAATAATGATTATTTCAATAAGATTTTCCAAAAAATATTTAATGTACAGATTTGGTTTGGTTACAATTTTATTATATGTATAGATAATAAACCATTATTTAAAACCATTTTTCTCGCCTATCGTATTGTCACATACTTTCTCCATATCATCCCACTCAAGTAGATAAATATATTAATTTCTTCATCAAATACATTATATGCATATGATACATTGCTTAAGTGAGTGCAATCTGTGCCATATTAAATAATCAATCGATAATGTACAAGAAAAGGTATTTCTAAGTCACATAACTAGTATTAACTGAAGCTTTCATCTGTATCTCCGACGATACAAAACTATCAAGTCAAGACTGACGGCACCGGATGGACTAATATTTGACTAATCCATATCTGGACGGAAGTCGATTATAGAGAGGAAATGGACCGTAGCTGGCAACGAACTGTCGGATTACACGTAAACCGTTTTACGTTAGCCGATTGAGTTAGGGCTCCGAACCTGTTTGATTAGAACGGTTATAACTACATAGGGAAATACTTTAGCGATATTTTATTTTAGTAAGTAAATATAAAAATATATACAGTATTAGTTACGAGTAACATACTGATTTCAATATTTGCTTTTCATTGGATTTAGTATGATTGGTGCAAGAAATTGTTTCCATACTCCTCACAAAAGTCTAATGACAACCTAATTACACATCAACGACCTTTATGGAAATTGAATCTGCTACCTGCTGTATAGTAAACAGCCGGGCTTCCACCAGTATTCTATTCAAGTAAAACCTATTTATTTACGTACATTTTATTTTTAATTATCCTTATAATCTGTCGTAGGTTAAGGCTCGAAGGCTTACAAACAACAACTCGCCAATAGTTTAAGAAAGCGTATTCATAGTTAATTTAAAATTATTATAATATATATAAAATATTATGTATATAAAATTACGCACGCAGACAAAGCCGTTGATAATAACGAGTGATATAATTGCTTTGGCATTAATAATTTAATTATTTAGATAGATGTGGTTGCAAAAAGCAGAGAATAAATAATCAACTAACTACGTTCTTTTTATCTATACTAACATTATAAAAAGGCAGAGTTTTTTGTTTGTTTGTTTGAATACGCTAATCTCAGGAAGTACTAATCCAATTTGAAAAATTCTTTTTGCATTAGATAGCCCGTTTATTGAGGAAGGCTATAGGCTATATAATAATGCTACTACTCAAGGAAGTGGAGCAGTATTCATAAATGTCAACAAATCAAGCAAGA
This sequence comes from Brenthis daphne, assembly GCA_947093115.1. Lineage (NCBI taxonomy): Eukaryota > Metazoa > Arthropoda > Insecta > Lepidoptera > Nymphalidae > Brenthis > Brenthis daphne. The sequence continues at coordinate 6,540,127 of OX352481.1, read as the reverse complement.
CTTCCATACATTATTTTAAAATTGATATATATAATTAAATAAATTTAATGCGGGTGAAACCACGGGGCACAGCTTGTTCGTCTATAAAGAAATACATGAAAAAAATACACACAAAATGTTTTAGCCTTCACATAATAACCTATAATAGTTGAGTAAATAGTTTTCCTTTCCTTACCCTCTTTAATGTTTGGGTGATTTAAAAAATTGGAGGTTAATAAATCGTTTTAGAAGTAAATTCAAATAAATGGGGGGAGGGTGTCGTTTCTTACGACGTATTTATTCTTATAAACACGACTTATGCGAACCCTTGCTGGAAAACGCAACTACTTATTTATTTATTAATTTTGGGAAAACAAACAGTGAGATAATTCTTAAAAATAATTACAAACTAAAATATCCACACACCAGCAAAGTTTCCATCTATAAATATGTCACAGGTAGAGTAAACATGATAATTAGTTTAAACTATAGGCATTTTAATATAATTCAACTGTCACGGTGTACTTTTAATGCTTATATAGATAATATATGTACATTTAAAACCTCCTTCTTAGGACTAATGGCTAGCTCATCTGGCTATAGATCATAAAATCCAAGGTTCAGTTCCGAGTCGTGCTAAAAGATATATTATACTTGGTGTGGCAAGCACTGGCCTTGAATTGTCTTTTTTTTAACGTTTTTTGGTAAGGATGATCTATAGCATTCGACTTGCGGGTTGCAGTCGCAATCCTGCAGGCGGCGCCACTCGCCCGAATTCTGGTTGGCGCGTTTACCGACACGCGCGGCTCATATCGTATATAAGGCTCGCTTTGACACGGCGGGCACTGTACTTGTCTTCTCCCAACTCCTATTATATTATTACCTATTAACTCACGCATACTCATCCACGGTAAAGTGCTAGTGAGGTGGCCACCAAGAAGACCAGCGAGCTGCACCAGGTAAGCGATTTGGTTTTATCCCGCATAGTTGTAAGCTATTACATCATCCGCCAGATACGTTTTTTAAGGATATTCTAAGGACAGTGTTAGGTCCACGCGTCTCCACGCGCTGGTGTCGCTGGAGGCGCTGGAGTCGGTGTGCTTTGGCTAAGTAATTAAAGCCTACCTATTAAATACATACCTAATCAAATATTTTCGAAATCGGTGCCAGCCCATACAAAGCAAAGCACACCGACTTCGAAAATATTTGATTAGGTATGTACCTATAGTAAATGAAAACTACCAATCAGTTATTTTTTACTTTTTAGTGCTTTTGTTTGAAGTCGGTTTTTATTTTTTTGTTAAAAAGTTTTTATTGGAAAATCTTATTGAAATAGACATTATTATCGATACACAGGCCGAATCTATAGTTTTTAGAATTTTTGTCTGTCTGTTACCGCATCACAAAAAAACCAATGGAGGCATGTTGATGAAATTTGGTATGGTGATAGCTGGTTATCCGAGTCAAGATATAGGATACTTTTTACCGCGGGAAAATATCTCATTTTTGAGAAAAAATACAAAAACTGCATAGTAAGAGTATACTAATATGTAAAACCTAAGAATTTGCTTTTGGTCATATGAATACGGGCGGTGCCGCGGGCAATGCTAGTTTATATATAAACGTAAGGTTTTAGGAACATTTCGTTATGAAAAAATTAACGGCAAATCGTCACAAAGCTCGCAAGGCATACTGTACTTCAACAAACAATTCCTTTTGTCAAACCTTTTTACAATGCCTCTAGAGATATTTTTCTGTATTTTTCATCATTAAAAATTAACTTCATTAAAAGGTTTATTCGACATAATATCACATTATATGTGAGCTGTAGACGAAATTTATTTCATAAAATAGGTTATGTAAATTTAGGAATATGAGGTTCGTATCAACATCGCCGATGCGAAAGAGGCCAGGTTGTGTAAAACATACGGACTTATATTGTGCGTGTTTCCGATCACCATAGTTGGTTACCACAGATCTCATCTCATCCCGCTTAGGGTAGGGTTCTAGGTACTGCGACCTGTATCTCGAAAAACATTTTAAAATGTCCCCCGGTATTACTTGATGTTCACACTATCTCTAAGCAATAGATCGCGCAGACCTATCGCCCTATAACTGCGTACATGAAAGGCAGACGTCTGAACACACTTTTTTATTTATATATTTTAATATTAGTAACAATCATAATTTATTATTTATTTATTTATTTATTATTTATACAATGTTATGAAAACTGTTATTCAAACCTCAATTTCTTGTTAATTGTGTTTTTATGAGATTTCTAGTGACTTTCTCTTCGCTCAGGTTCCGTCAGCCATTTCAGCGTGAAAAAGTAACAAACATACACACATACATACATACATACATAGACACGAACACATACAAACTTTCGCAATTATTATAGTAGTCAGATAATATTTTGATACACATTACTCCTGCACTCGTCATTTTTACTAACATTTTAATTGACTTTAGAAGCGTTCACGTAAAAAATATATGACAGTATGTCTTCAGTATCATCAAAACACTCATCTTGCGGCGTTTCTTGGCAGAGTGCGGTTATAGTCCTCTCAAATTGTGATTTATTCGAGACAAATGTAGAAATAAGCCGTCGCATGTTTTATTTCAGCACTTAATACCGATCCTTAGAATTTTCTAGATACCTGAAATGTGAAAGGAGACAATGTTATACTTCGCTATGCAAAACTATGTTTATGCTGCTATTATTACTGCTTTCTTTCGCTAGTTCTGTTCAAAACAGATCTTTTTTTATTCAAAATGGTGACCTTGACTACCTTGATTGTTATAGTTTTATCTCGACTCATCCGAATTAATGAAATGCCCCAAATTTCGAAAGTTGTATTCGGTTACTATCCAACTCTTAGCTCCGTCATGAATTAGACGCAATCATATTATTGTTATGTTTTTATCTGGACTTTACATTATAAGATTCAAATAAACTAGATCAAGATTTTATTATAAAGTAATACTCGGGGCGTTTTAACGGTTAGAATGGAATAGATAGACTATGTACATAGCTATAGAAAAGTAGGTAAGGACGGACGGACGGACAGATACACAGACAGGGTTACTTTTGTATTTATGATATTAGTATGGATACTAGTGCATTAAATAGAAATATGTCAATAATTGAAATGAATTATGGAAATATAAGGAAACAATAACGAGTCGAGCTCAGAACTTCTGGTTTTGTTGGACACCCATTCGGTAAATAGAATAGAACTTTCTGAACTAGTTTCTGAGTTACTTTCATCAGTTCGTCTCAAGACGGAGGCATTTTTCCGACATGCTGATAGTTCTTAACAAACAATAAGTGTATTTCGAAAATACCAATATTGAATAAAGGTTGAAGCTCACAGCTGTACATACTCGTATGTACGTATGACTTCGTCCGAGTATGAACCATCATTGGCAAAGGAAGGATTTTTTTTTAACTTTTGTAAACATATTATTATTTTATAATAGCTTACAAAGACTAACTCCCCGGAAATTCCCTCGTTTAAACTAATTAGTTAAATTTAGTAATATAACCATTAAATAATATTCCAATCAATGTAGGTAACATAGAAAAACTTGTAGTAACATTTCAAAATATCCCGGGATCTCTTAATTTTTACGGGGAAGCCCCCAATATCGGGTTGATTTGGGTGAAATAAGCATTTATTACTCTGAGCAAAGCTTCATATTACACAGGAAGTAGATTTTGAATTTATTAAGTAGTTATTGCGTTACTAAAGAACAAATAAACGGACAAATAAACAATAAATTGAATATAAAAATGAATATAAAATTACATATACAATTCAAATAAGCACGTAATGTATAATTTGCGATTTTTCACTCAATTTAACTTAAAAGTGACATGTTGCCTAAAACTAAAAGGACTATCCCGTAGGGACGAAACTGTAACAGAGCGTAGAGCTTTTATATGTATATAGAAAATAAATATTTATCTCTTCGAGTCACATTATATTAGTATAAATCGTTTTACCAAAGCTTTTCATTTGAAAATTACTATTCTAATACTTCTTAAAGTATGGATATTATAAATGTGAAAGTGTGTTTGTTTGTTCTTCTTTCACGTCGAAACGTAGTGACAGATTGGCGTGATTGTTGATGTGAAGATAGTTGAAGAGCTGGAGAGTAACATAGGCTCCTTTTTATCGCAGGAGATCATCTCATTCCCATGGGAAAACACGTTATACTAATACAATCCAAAAATTTATTTCTGATCAGAATTACTTGAAACTTGGTATTAATGCTCTTCACTAGAAATAAATGAATACGTGTTTTAGCATTTTTCGAAATTCATCCTATAAGGGGGTAAAATAGGGGATGAAAGTTTGTATGAAACCTACCTTTAGAGATTTTTTGTAGTTTTAACTACAAAAAATTCGCAAACGCGAGTTCTGCTAGTGTTCATATAAAAAAGATTGCTACTAGACACTCTGACTATATTCTTTTACTGTTATTAAGTGCTACAACAAATTTACTTTAACAGATAGTTTCAAGGCACTTCGTTCTAACTTAAATAAATTCGGCCTTCTAGCCCAAATTTAGAGTTTAAGTTTTTTATTCAGTATTCTGGAGGCCTTGTTAAGAATCCGATTGCGTAATACTTTATTCCATCGTCATTTTGTTTTCATCTTTTTAGTTAGCTTTTATAATAATAATAATAATACTCTTTATTGTCCAAAAAGTTAATGCAGTCGGGTTTTTTTATTTTTATATTTATTTTATTTATAAAGAATATTGTAGTATTCAAAAAATCTTAGTTAATTCTAGTAATTTCAATTGTTTTCTTGAAAATGTTTTCTCAATACACGGTATTTTACGACTACTTGTTCTTATCGGTAATAGAGGTTTTTTTTTTTTTTTTTTTTATCTCTATTTTTATTTAGGGACTTTTATCCTTTTCGGACATGTCAGTCCCATCATATCTTAACCTAAGTACAGCATCACATATATATTATGGAAAAAGGGAAATAGATTCAATGTTGCAAAACCATATCCACCAAAATTTTAACAACATCAATACTTATTGGGTTCGCTAATATACTTAAGTATGGTCCAATATCATATCTATTAATATTAAGTTTTTGCATTATTGATTCCCTCTCCCTTTGATGTTTAACACATTCTACAAGGATGTGTTGAACATCGTCTATCATGTTACAACTACTACATAAGGGTGAATTTACCTTTTTCATAAGGTACGCAAATTTATTTGACGGATAATGTCCAGAACGCAGTCTATGTAAAACAACAATATATTTTCGATTTAGTTTAATGTTAAAAAACCATGGTACTCGAGGAGGCTCACACTGTATAGTTTTGTACCAAATACCCTTTTCTGTGCTTCTTTCGTCGAAATATTCTTTAAATTTTTTACAACAGATAATTTTAAATTTATTAAGTATTTCAGTGTAATAAGGCAAAATATTAAATTCAACTCCTTCCGAAATGGCTAGCTTAGCTAACTTGTCAGCCTCCTCGTTACCACATAAGCCTATATGAGATGGAACCCATTGCAATCTTAGATTTATTTGAGAGTTATTCAGCATGTGTATCCTTTTTAACACATTGTAGGCTATCGGTATACCTCTGCTATAACCAGAGGTGCACCGAGCCAAATGCTCTAAAGCGCTTTTGCTATCGGTGAGTATAACAAAATTTCCATAATCAAAATTCCTAATCATATAGTTTATTGCTTCTAATATTGCAAGGAGTTCCATGGTCATAATAGACACTGGAGCGTCTACTTTTAACATACTAGATATTTGGTTTAATGGATCATAAAAGGCAGCACCGAGTTTATCATTCTTTTTTGCTCCATCGGTAAAGATTTTAAACCAATTTGGATACTTCCTGTTTATTTCATTTAAAATGTCAAATTTAATATAATTCTCTAAATTATTTTTCGATTTTTTAACGCAATCTAAATTTAAGCTTATAACATTATTTAAACCTATATAGCTCAACCATATATCTAATTTAAACATTTCCAAAGGGTATGAGTTTTGGACCACACAATCTTTACAGTCACTATAAGCTGTACATAGCAAAGGTTTTTTAGCACGCTGCCAGTATCTTTCGCAAATTGGTGCACAAAGGTTATTTAAAAGATCTATGGTAACATTATTTGATCGAGACATACTTTTACTACAAAACTTAAGGGCAAGATAATGTCTTCTCAGAGATAATGGTGGTATACATAGCTCACTTTCCATAACGTGGATTGGTGTACTTTTTATAAATCCTCCTATTATTCTGAGGACAGTATTTTGAACCTTGTCAAGCTTAGATAAATGAGTTTTTGCACAATTAGCATATAAAAAACAGCCAAAATCAAATTTACTTCTAACCAATGATATGTATAAGGTACGAAGATGCTTAGGGTGAATTCCCCAGCCTGGGCCTGTAAGTATCCTAAGTAAATTTAAACATTTAGAAGATTTTTCTACAAGCATATTCACATGATTGCTCCACCGTAGCGATCTATCCAGCGAAAGTCCTAAATATCTAACATTATCTTCAACAGATAACATATTATTATTAACGTTTAAATTTATGTTTAATCTCTTATGCCCTCTATTAAAAATACATACTTTAGATTTCTTTGCAGATAACTGAAGCCCTATATTATCTAGTAAAATCATCATAGCGTTTAATGCCGCTTGTAAATTAGTCTCGCATTCATTCAAATTTTTGTGACTCGTATACAGTACAAAATCATCTGCGTACTGAGCTACAATAACATTAGTGATTTGCTGGCTAATGTTGTACGTAATAATATTGAATAGCAGTGGAGATAAAGGATCCCCTTGTGCAAGTCCTCTGTTAGTATGTCTTTCATCTAAAATACTACTTCCTTGACCGAACCCTTTTTTAATTGTAAGGTGTCTTTCGTTTAAGAATGACCAAAGATATCCGCAAATACTTTTTCCTACTCCTAATTGGTCGAGAATATTAATAACTTTATCAACTAAAACATTATTGTAGGCATTTTCGATGTCAAGAAAACAAGAAACTGTTGGCACTTTTTTAGCGAAACCTATTTGTATATAACTTACTAATCTTGCTAAACAATCCATGCACGAGTGAGCCCTTCTGAACCCGCATGTTAATGGCGAAAAAATTTGTTTTTTTTCTATATACCATTCTAAACGCTTAACCAACATACTATGAAAAATTTTACACAAACAGGATATAAGTGAAATAGGTCTAAGCTTGGGTTCAGTATCAAACTCACTACCTAATTTAGGTATAGGGACTATCAATATTTTACGCCACTGATTCGGTACACAGCCCAATCGAAATATAGCGTTATATATATTTAAAAGCAATTCTTTTCCAGACAGAGGTAAATTATAAATCATTGAGAACGTAATACCATCACTACCTGGAGCAGTGTCTCGGTTCTTTAAACAACTTTCTAATTCTTGTAAGGTAAAAGGAGTCTCGAGAAGATCATTATTTGAAATTAAAGTAGGGGCGCAATTAGACACAGAGTCTGGAGTTAGAGATCGAAGTAATTCTTTTTGTTTATCATCTGGAACCGAGAGCTGGGTATGCCGAAGTCCTTTAAACCATTGCATCTTGTTCCACATGTCTAAGATAGATGTACACTCATCAATACTTCCACAAAAATTCCTCCAACTGCAACCTTTCGCCAACCAAAGCTGTTCCCTTACCGCCGTAACTTTGCTCTCCAATATTTCGAGATTATCAGGAGTTGGATTTCTTCTAAAATTCCCCAAAGCCAGTCTTCGTTCTGCCACTAATTTAGATAAAGATGAACACCAGAATTCTCTTGGTTTAAATTTGTTTGTTGGACCAGTATTTAATCTTAGTAAAGGAATGCGCCTATTAGCTGCTAGGATAATTTGACTTAAAAAAAAATCATAGTGTTTCTGAACATCATTAGTATCAAAATTACAACTATTAAATTGAGACGTAATATTTAACAGGTCGCTTCGATATTTATCCCAATCCGCTTTTTTAAAATTCCACCTTATATTATACTCTACGTTACTACTAAAACACATAGTGATTTTAATCATTAAATGGTCGCTGCCTAAATTTTCATTTAATACTATCCATTTAAAATATATTGCAATATCTGAAGATGCAAATGTAATATCAGGCGACGATTTTTGTAACAAACCATTTACCAATTTAATGCGAGTGGAATCTCCGTTATTTAAAGACACAAAACCGTGCTCCAGTGCAGAATCTATTATTTGCAGACCCCTACTATCATTTTTGTATGACCAATTCGTGTGATGGCCATTGAAATCACCCGCTATTATTGTTTTTTTATTTATAAGACTAAAAATGTTATCCCAATCTGCTTGACGTGTTTGGACTGACGAAGGAATGTAAACAGAGATAATATTTTCTAAATATTTACAATTTAAAATCTTTACATGGACAATTTCTATACCTGGATTGATGGCATTGACGGAGCAAAGATGTGATTTTATTGATTTATGTACAATGACTGCTACCCCTCCATAGGAGTCGGGTCTATCCTTTCGGTAAACATTGTATCCTCGAATACGAACAGGTGTTAATTCATTCAACCAAGTTTCACATATTATTGCTATATGCACGTTTTCACTACACAATATAGAATCAAAATCAACTAACTTAGGCCTTAAGCTTTGTGAGTTCCACTGAACAATGTTTATATTAAAGTCTTTAGCCATTCCAGAGGTTTAAGAATTTTTCTGCCCACATCCCACCGGAAATATTTTTCATCAATATTAACTTAAACGTTTCAAAAATCGTCTTCAAAACCATAAGGATTTTATCTTCAAACTTATCTTCTGACATAAAAATTTCTTTTAATTTCCAAATCAAGTCACGGATGTTAAACTTTCTGCTTTTCTCTTTATCTTCATCTTTCTCAGTTATCTTATCTATACTATCTTCGTTCTCTGAGCTCGAATCTACACAATCCATTGATGCTTCCTCCTGTGTGTTTGGTATTTTATCCTTAATTACTTTCTTTCTTTTTTTCTTTGTAGGATTAGATTTTTTTGTTGCATCACTATTCAAATTATTTTCCTTATCTTGAATGTTTACTGAATGTACTTCCACTGTACTTTTTACTACGCTGCTGTATGTTCTAACTGTATTTTTATTCGGATTCTTGCTGCTATTTATTGTGATAACTTCAGTTTCCTCTTTCTTCTTATTCTCCTTTTCATTTCTCAAATAAAGTTCTAAAGCCTTTTTGTACGTAATATTTTCTTCACTCATAATACAGCGAATCTTTTTTTCTTTAAGGAAAAAAGGGCAAATTTTGTCTAATGCCATGTGAGGACCGTTACAATTTGGACATTTGTATTCTTCTGTATCACAATTAGTATGATCCTTTCCGCACTTAGGACATATAATTTTATTCAAAGAACAAAACTTTTTACTGTGGCCAAACTTCCAACATCCTGAACATTGTGTTACAGGAAACACAAATTTATCGACGTCGTATTTACAACCATAAGCATCAATGATCTTTGGAATAGACACATTTTTAAAACATAAACGTACTGATTCACTTTCTATCCACTTATTCTCGCTATCTAAACGTTTCATTCTCTTTGCAGATACTATCTCGCACGAGGCTCTTAGATTTTCTAATAATTCTTCTTCACTAATATCAAGATATCATAAGATAAGTTACTTTCGTCAGTAAATTGCGCCCTTATATTCATTTCTGCTAATTTTCGACTTGTAATGAGCTTTTCAGCCTGCTCTTTACTATTAAATACAATAAATATTTTGTATGGACTTTTATATTTAATCTTACTTACGTTAACTATACATTCATTCCTCAAAAATCTAGCAAAAGCCATCTGTTTCGGCATAATTTGTTGTGAAAATAAACAAACTTCATATTTTTCTTTTTCTGTTGTATAATTACTATTTATGTTTCTGTTTACAACTACCTTAGAATCCATATATGACATATTTTCCGTAGAACAACTTCTAATCAAACGTTTTGAACTTTTCTTTTGGACTGTTATAACACCATCTTCACTGCCGTCTTCACTCTCTCGCGTACGTTTTCCGTTTTTCCGGTTCTCCAATTCTTGTAACTCTCTTTGACATTCATTTAATATCTCCGAATCACTTTTATCTTCATCGCTTGACTTCTCCTCCATTATAAATTATAGAGGGTAGATATATAAAAAACAATATCACTCAATCGTATAATATTACTGCGTGCGTTCGTCACAACGTTCCGCGCGCAACTGGGTAATAGAGGATGTGTTAAGCATGCTTCAGACGTGCCATTTTTAATTATTATTTTTGATGTAAAGGCGTTACACACTCGACTATACGACACTATTATATAAATGGTATTTTAAAGAAATACAAATAAACTCATATTTCATTTTTAAGTACTTAGAAACAAATTGTAAGCTAAACAAGCCCTAAATAAAAATAAACAAGTAACAGTGTACGTACAAATATAAATTATCCTAACTCAATATTAGACGGATCCAATATACTCGTGTACAATATACATAGCAATATTTCGTTATTTACTTACGATACAAAACTGATTTTCTTAAATAAAGTAATTGATATTACAGAAGAATTGTTTGTATGAAGCTATATATATGCCTTAGCGTCACATTTGACTGAAGAATAGGTACTGAAATACGAAGTTGCGACACCGACGTTGCTAAAGGTGCTTTCCTAAGCGTCAGAGATATAGCCAGATTCTCGCTTAAAGTAAACATATAAATCTATTCGTCTTTCTTGAAGCTTTAACACAGTACAACATGCCTAGAGGATTTAATAATAATATAATATACTACCGACTCATCCTTACTCCGCTCGAGTTCGTCCTTAGTTACGTTTCTACGTTTGTATAGATTTATCAGAAATTAGATGTTTTCCCAGAGTAAAAGTACTCAATATGTTGATCCGGATAAAAAGCTATCATCATACCAAATTTCATTAAAATCTATCCAGTAGTTTTCTCGTGATGTGGTCACACACAGACAGACAGACAGACAGACAAAAAATCTAAAAACAATAGATTCGGCTTCTGTATCGATAATATTGACTATATCCATAAGGTGTTTCAAAACATATTTAATGTACAAAGTAATGTGATTTAAGATTCGACTTAGTTAGAATTTTATTATATTACTAGGACTGACCCTTGCTTCGCTCGGGTTCGTCCCTAGGTTAATTCCCTATACAAAGTTTTATCCCCATTTTCACCCCCTTAATTGATAATTTCCGGGATAAAAAGTATCCTATGTCCTTTCCAGGGTCTCAAATTATCTTCTTACCAAATTTCTTCTAAATGGGTTAGGTTAAATCTTTATAATATTAGTATAGATGTATAGATATTCAAATGTGAGCTAAAGGTTAAGCTTTTTTTAAACATGGCCCATTAACAGTACCATGTACTCGTCAAAGCGAATTAAACACACACACACGCACACGCACGCGCACGCGCACGCGCACGTGCACGCGCACGCGCACACGCACACGCGCACGCGCACGCGCACGCACGCACGCACGCACGCACGCACGCACGCACGCACGCACGCACGCACGCACGCACGCACGCACTCACGCACGCACGCACGCACGCACGCACGCACGCACGCACGCACGCACGCACGCACGCACGCACGCACGCACGCACGCACGCACGCACGCACGCACGCACGCACGCACGCACGCACACACACACACACACACACACACACACACACACACACACACACACACACACACACACACACACACACACACACACACGCATACAGTCAAGAAATTTAAATACTAAATCGCTATATCTCATCAACTATACTGCTTTCATATCAATCGTCACTTAAACCGAATGTACAGCCTGAAGCAAGGACTCTCGAGTGTGTAAACGTACCTGATACTGATCGCTGACATCCGGGACAGGAAGGGTTCTTATGATTATTAGAAGCTACCACGATATGTTACTATTAAATATTATAATAAAATTCTTATTATAATTTTCTATTATAATAAGAATTTTATTCTCTTCTATTTATTCTATTCTTATTATAATTAAATATTCGTTATGTTTTTACGTATAAAATAAATCAAAGTGTTTCTCTATAATTTCTAAAAGTTTTTATATTAAATTCATGGCTAATTGCAATAATATACCAAACAACATTCGAAAGTTTGTTTGTACCCACTAATATGTGGAACGACTGAATCGATTTTAACGAGACCTGTTGTGTTGAATGAGGAATTTGTTAAAAGATGGCCAAATCTACTTTTCATCCTGATCCTTTGCTCAACATTTGCATCGTTTAAGCAGGTATACCGTAAATGAAGGGAAGCTAGCAAGTAATGGGAGAACTGTCCCATCACGAAATGCAACTCCATATAGAGTAATGAATAATTAAATAAATAGTAATCTCAAAAAATATCAACCCAGACGATAAATAATACCGCTGGGAATGTTATCATATTGCCTATTCATCATCTCACCCTGAAAAACTCTTGGAAAACTAAGCAACAAATAGATGGATTCTTTAAAAGTGAACCTTTTTCTTAAGAAAATATTTTTAAAACGAATTTTTTTTAAATCTTAACAATATACACTCCATACATAGCTCGCTACGACCCACTCGTAAATTAAACGTTTAAACTCGATTTCTCGTAAAAGCTGGCCCCATAAAAATCCATTACCCAAAAATAAATGGCAAACGCCTATTACAGAGCATAAATTCATGAAATAGAAAAATACAATGTTATCGTACTTTACTTAACATTTATTACATAAGAGAGGTGGATTCAAGAGTTTTATTCAGTGCTTTATAACTTTTATTATGTAAATAAGTATAGTATAATTTTATAAAAAATATAACTATAAACTATATATTATTATTTCTTCCCATTTGCTGTAAACACCCTTGGCCCATGGAGTCAAAGTGCTAAGATCTTTTTAAAAGACATGGCACCTCGTCTTATCGCCTCTACTGGTGACAAGAGGGCTGGCGCATTTTTCGCCCAAAGAATCGGCATTGCCATTCAACGGGGGAATGCGGCTAGCATTCTTGCCACTATTCCACGCGGACATGACTTATACAGTAATAACTAAGTGTGCATTTGTTTTGTATACATGTTACAGTCAAAACTATTTTTTAGTCGAAATTACTTTTGACTAAAGAGGTTGGTCAAAAGTAGTTTTGACTGCACAATATTTGTATTTCCTGTATAGATATTTATGTATACCTTTTGTAGACATGATATGCTGGTAATAGCTACCTTTCTTTTTTCTTGCACTATATTAATGTTAAATCAAAATTTATGAAACTCAATCGCAGCACCACTTATGTTCAGATATGGTGTTTTATGAGCAATGAATCATCATGTCATAATACAGATATGAGTAATTTAAGACTACAAATAAAATCCATATTATAATTATTAAATCTACAGTCAAGATCACAAGACGTGTTATTTATTCCCCGAACCTCCAAACCTTATATAAATGTATTACTTGCTTTTATATTTATATATATTATTATTTATATACTAAAATAGTATAACATTTATTTATTTATTTATTAAAGGACAACCAACAAAAGATACATTAAAATCGGCATAATATTCATGTGTTAACAATTTCATTTATGTTCTTTTAATAATAGGTTATCACAGCATGCTCTTTTTTTTTTAATCACGTCAATAACATTTAATTACAAAATGGAAATTTAAAATTAAATAATATTAATAAGTTAATAAATAAAGTTGAAATTAAGTTATAAAATTAATAAATGACAATTTAAATATAAAAAAATACATAATTAGACATAATATAATTAGAATAAATTAGTTAATAATATTTAAATAGTCAGTCCAATAAAACAAGAAAATTCAATTTGGGCTTAGAATTAATAACAACGTTTAAAACAAAGTAATACAAAAAAATATATCATAATATGAAATCAATTCATCGTCATTCAGAAACATGCAATGCAATGCAAGCAGATGCGAAATTTCAGGTAAAGTATAAACGTCTTCAGTTAGATATTTGAGGCACAATTACATCTAGTAATCTTATAAGTTCAAGTTTTATTTTATTACATTATAAAGGTACCAAAGCACCAACTTAGTAGAAAAATTTTAGCAATTTAAATAAACTTTACGAAGTATAACTGAAGTTTTAAGCGACATACTGTTTTGAGCATTTTACCAAAATGAATTTCATTTGAGTGCTTTTACTGCCGTTATACTGGAGAAATCACTGTCACTACTTATTGTTCCTAAATTTAGAAAAGTTAAATTATTTCTGTAATACGCAGATGCAGGGACTAATATCGACCTATAATAATATAACAAAGTTAAAAATTTGTAACGATGTTTTATTTAAAACGACGACACGTTTGCCTTAGTTTTTAGTCTCCCTACTTGCTATGTCAGCGGTTGCGGGTTCAAGTCCCAATGGGGCCATTCATTTGTGTGATGAGCACAAATGTTTGTACTCCAGTCATGGGTGTTGATATTTATAATGTATGTATTTAAAAGTTATACCTATATGAGTATTGTATCAACAATCTGGTATGAGGTATTCTTAACACAAGCTTCGTAGCTTACCATGGAACTAGATGGTGCTGTGTGTTAATGTCCCCAAGTAATTATTTATTTCTTTACTGTAAATATATTTTGCATATTACATTTTTTATACATATTTAAATTGTATTAATGGGTTATATAACATTAAGCCATATTAAGGTGCATAAGCTGTATAAGTTACTATAGTTTTTTAACTATGCCACAGGAAGTCTTTAATTTTCCGGGATGAAAAGTATTAAAAATGTTGACCGGAGATATAAGGGTACCACCATAGAAATTTCATTTCAATCGGTCCAACCGTTTCGGTGATTAGCCCGTACAAACAGACAAATAGACAAACAGAGAAACAAAAAATGAAAAAAAAACTAGATTTGTTCTATTTCTTTTCTTACATCTCCCTAACTCGGTTTATAGCATATTTTTTTCTATGAAAAAACGTTCGACCTCTACAGTTTTATTATATGTATAGGTTATAGAATTTATGTTTAAGTCTTTCGACGGATTTCACATCTTTTACGATACAGGTATTAAAAACAAAAAAATAAAACTTTTTGGCACACAACTTCAGTTGTCCCTTTATAGGTGCCTTATTCATGGAAGGCCTTTTCATAGAAACACACGTGAGAGTAGCGTCGCAGCTAAATAGCAAAAACTAAAATTACTTACGAAACGTTCTTCACATATTGTTTCAAATGTTCTCGCACGAGACAAGCCTTTATCTCCCTTATCTTATTGCCCCATACCTTGCAGATAAGTTTTCCTTTCAGAGCCCCAAAACGAAGAACAAAATAAAGTATTATACTACATTCTTTACTAGCGACTTATTTTCGCTGCGCTCGGGGCGTCTCTAGGTACGTATTAATTTTTTGAGCAGAATACTAACTCTTTTTCTAAAATAAAAGCTATCTGCCAGTGAAAGTCCTGTCAAAATCAATCCAGCCGTTTTGGAAATTAGCCGGAACACACAAACAGACACAAAAAAAAATTTACAATTTTGTTTTTCTTAAACTACTGTAGGTGTATAATTTCATAAACATTAGTAAATTTCTGTTATTTTGACATTACAAACAGACACTTCAATTGTATTTATCTATGTAGATTACATAGGTTGCCAATAAAGCATAGGTTCTAACAATAGTGCATAACATCACAAAGGAAAAACCTAGACTAAATGATGCCCTCATTTATAAGCAACACTGCATTCTAATAATTTTTAGATTACATTGCTGAGCAAAAATAAAAGATAAAATTGTTTTCTGTAGGAATACGATGTTCCTATTGTAAAAGGTATCCTAAATATTGACCCCATTAATAACTTATCGACCACGACACAAAATTTAGTTAAAATCCGTTCAGACTTTTTATAAGAACAGATAAACAGACAGAGGTGTTGCTGTGTTAATGTGCCAACATATTTATATTATTAATAGCGACTCACCCACGCTTCGCTCGGGTTCGTCCCTAGCTTACTTCCCAATACAAACTGTTATCCCCATTTTCACTCCCTTATGGTATGATTTCCGGGATAAAATGTATTCTATGTCCTTTCCAGGGTCTCAAACTATCTTCTTACCAAATTTCATCTAAATCGGTTCAGTAGACCCAGAGATTACCCCCTACAACGTCACAAACTCACAAACTCACAAACTTTACCTCTTTTTAATATTAGTATAGATTTATACTTTACCACTAAAATTTGAAGGATCCATTATATTATGTTGCATCTTAAATATAACGTGTCTGAGAACTGCAAACTCTTGTTTGAAACAGTTTGCAGTTTGGAAGTTGAAACATCTTATGAAGTTTTACTTTTTAACGATGCGATGGTAAAAAATTTAGAAATTACAAGCTCGTTCAACTTTTCTTCATGCTGTAACCGCTTGTACCTGTTACTAGATAAATAATCTATATAGTAATATTATAAAGAGACAGAGTTTCTTTGTTTGTTTGATCGCACTAATCTCAGGTACTACCAATCCTATTTGAAAAAAACCTTATATCATTAGTTAGCCCGTTTATTGAGGAAGGCCATAGGCTATATACATCATATAATATTAATAATCTATCATCATATAATATAATATAGTCTATCTATTCCATACTAACTGTTAAAACGTACCTAGGGGCGAACCTGAGCGAAGCGAGGGTGAGTGGCTAATATGAGTATAATAAATTGATCTGTACCTACATTTGAATTAGATAAGTGGTTTTGACTTATAATAATTATAATATGTTATTAAAATATTTATTTTTTCACCTTATTTTGACTTAATATCGAAAAAGCACCCCAATTTTCAATCGAAAATTCTCCCGTAAAAATACCTGCTTTTTTAAAAAAGTCGGTGGGCTTTTTGTTTTTTGAAATCTCTAAGTACTTTCTGATGCTGTAAAAAATATACATTACTATGGTAAATTTTTTCAAAAGTATTAAGTCAAAATAAGGTTTTCACCAAATTTCGTGAAAGGATTTTTTTTTTGTAAAAGAAAAATAAAAAACCAAAAACTTGGTTATTTGAATTTTTCACATAAATTTTGAAATAATGAGAAAATGTTTTAATACAAAAGTTGTAGATCTTTTTATTACCTACAACTTTGCCATTTAACTTTTTTCTATATTACTTGTAGTTTTGCCGAAAATCGAGATAAACCGTTTTTTACCTTTAAAAGCTGACCCCCTCCCACTTCCCGACGTCAGATCGCCCGTAAATTATTTTTCCTTTCATTTTTGTTATATTCTCTTTCTTTTCCAATGGGTTTCATCCTACTATTATTTTTTCTTGTTTCAAAAATTATCGACCCTGGTCTATTAACTTTAGTGACAGGATGCTTACTAAATCCTAGCAGTAGCGAAGAGTGAAATTTTAGCAGAGTAAAGCCGTTCCAAAAATATACTATTTTTAAATACATATTAATGCAGAAAGAAATAAAGCTATTATTATATAAATATTTCCAAAAGAAAATTTATACATTTAAAAAATTAAATGTATGTAAAATTACGGCAAAATAATTTTAAGGTAAGACGTCTTGTATGAACGCTTCGCCACTGAAACCTAGTATTGTATTATATGATCTGGGCTAAAACCTTGTATAGTATTGTTTGTTCTGTTATGGTTTTAACCCTGCATAAAATATTACTTTTTTATGGGTGCCACTAATTTTAGTAAGCTCAATAGGCAATAATTACGAGTATCTTCTAATTTATTAACAATATCGAGAAGCTATTACATACGAGTAATATAAACATAATGAATAAATTATTTAAAGAAATATGTCGTGAAAATATAAGAAAATATAACTTATGTACTCTCAAAGAGATTGTCTTTTCAAAGAGAGTATTAAACAGAAAAATTTATTCGCATTCAAAACATTTCTTTCACAATTTTACGACTTTTCAAATGAAACATAAAGCTGAGTCAATTTGAAAGCTCAACGTTTATTTAAAAAGTGGATTGTGTACGAAACAGGCAAAGTTTTAATTTCCTGTTCTAAGGTGAGAAGAAATCCAATTTTTGTATATATTTTTAGACAAAGCTTTGATCCCAGTGTTTAGCTGTTCATAAAAATTAAAATGTTTCTCATGATTAATTATAATGAAAAGATAGGTATCATTTAACTTTTGTTTGGAATGGAATTCGAAAGTCACATCTATTTAAATTTTCTGACACGTGGACTTTATTGATATTTTTGTTGTTTTTTTTTTAAGTAAAGCTTTGATTCAAAGATATTTAAAGATACACCTCGAGCTCCCTGTGCCTATATGATTGAGAGACTGATTTCGAAAAGACAAAGGTTTAAGTATTTTTGCGTATGTTTTTTGTATACATAATTTGAGACGCGATATCTTCGATAATTGTATTTTTTTTCAATATTTTTTTTTATTTTTGTTAATTTTATAATATTTTTTAATAAATAGGAAGATAAGCGAGCGCGTCACCGCTAGACTACCACTGCCTTGACTTATGTACTATCACAGATCATATAATGATATACTAGTGTACTATATAAGTACATATTTTTCTCTCTCCCGTGATCATGATAATGAAAGATAGTTCTTATTTTTATCATTTTTCAAATATTTGACATTTGAAATATTTGCTAAATCTAAGAAAGTATTATGTATTTTGTTTGTTTATGGAACCCTATTTTCCAACTCTGCTTCATGTTTGAAATATTAGCGTCAATTGCAAACCGATCTTCCACAGGTACCATATACATATTATAAATTCATAAATAATGCATTGAAACACTTCAAAAATAGAGAATCTTACACTAAACTTTACATTGAACGGTTTATAGGAAAACTAGCACTGCCCGCGGCTCCGCTCGCGTTCTGATAACCAAAAACCAAATTCTTACTAATATGTAAATATTAGTATACTCTTACATTGCAGTTTTTGTATTTTTTTTCTCAAAAATGAGATATTTTCCCGCGCTAAAAAGTTTCATCAAAATCCCTTCAGTGGTTTTTCTGTGATGCGGTAACAGACAGACAGATAGACAAAAACTCAAAAAACTATAGTTTCGGCCTCTGTATCGATAATAATGTTTATTTCAATAAGATTTTCCAAAAAATATCTGATGTACAGATTTGGCTTCGTTACAATTTTATTATATACTCGTATGTACTTTCTCTCTCTGTCCCGCTACTCAACACTATTTCCCACATACATAGGTTGACTGGAAGAGATCTCTTACAGAGATAAGTCCACCTTTGTCCACAAAATTTCTATGTATATTTTTTTATTACTTGTTTAGTGCAATAAAGAATTTTACATATGTATAGATATATTGAAACGTCAACAAGGTAGATACTAGACTAAAGGAATGACGATAATATGAGCAACATATCTCATAAACCCGGCTTATCTGTCCGCCGCTCAGTATGCCGCGCGAGCCGGCTATCCGTCACCGGAACCGAGAGGGCACGTGAGCGGAATTTATACAACATTGAGACTGTGGAAATGCTGAAAATTAATATGGTTTAGCAAATAGTAATATTCATTACGTTCGAAATATAATTCAGATAAAGCTTACTTTATTTATGTACAGACAGACATTTTTTTTTTAAATTGAAACTCTATATTGTCAGTTTCATTATAGGTAATTTATGTACCTAAAAATAAAATTAGAATATATATGCTTACGTATATTACCAATATAAAATTAATAAATATATTGTATATGAAAAATCTAATATCAATTTGTATCTATTCCTTGAAGCTATTCTTGGAATCTTCGAAGTAGGAATATTCACATCAAGATGAAGGAATCGAGCACAGTTATGTCATGGAGACACGATTTTGTGGAACATTTAGAATAAAATAAAATCATCAAGCACTGCAGAAAGTAAATAAATGTTTGAATCGGACTAATATTAGTTCGAAAGTTTGTATGTTTGTGTTTGTATGTATGTTTTTTACTCTTTTACGCTGAAATGGCTGGATCGATTTGAATGACATTTAGTACACAGATAAACCTGTCATAATCTGGAGTACCATATAGACTACAGTTAGACACTAAGGAACTCACCCGAGTGACTTCTATAAATTGATACATGGCCAACAACACATACAATTGATACAAAAATGTAAAAATATGTTTTTGTGTTAGCCTGTTTTTCCATTCCATTCTTGTAGAATATCAGTGTCAATGAACATCTATAATAATTAGTCATCAAACATAATATTTTTCGCGACAAACCTACATTTCCAATCAACTCATCGACCTTTTTTCTATTAAATACTATAAGAAGAGAAAAAAGTCATTAGTGTAAAATACCCTAAGAATAGAACGAAGTCGTTAGTTTAAAAAACTATAAAAGTAAAAATATTTCCCAAAAAGTTATAATCTTATCGTAGTTATGAAATGTTACACTCGTATTTGGAGGCTATCGACTTCAATTCTATGACGTCACGCGCGTCTGCGGAGAATGGAGCTTAGCCTGAAAAATTGGTTACTTTATATCGACGTCCACATTTGCCACTAGTAACAGCTTATTACATGTATTAAATGAATTCACACACATGCCTCAGTGGTACAGTAACTGCCTTGGTGGTCTAGTGGCAAGCATATACGTCCGCAGATCCGGAGTTCCTGGGTTCAAGTCCCGGGTCGGGTTAAACTTAGTTATTGAGTAACTTAACTTAGTTATTGAGTAACTTCTGCCGATAAATTCGCACTAACAGCCCGGAGTAGGGGGAAGTTAGTTGTGTTTAACCCCCGTGCCTCGGAGAGCACGTAAAGCCGTCGGTCCTGCACCTTAACTCTCACCAGTTGTGTCGAAGAATCTTCCCAACGGACTTTGAGAGTGAAAGGAATAGGGAGTGCACGTTGTGTCTGCGCATACACGCGCTGCACTATAGTATCTCCTGCGTATCTGGCTAGTCCCAATGAGATTGACCGTCGTGACTGAAATTAGTGAAGAGGACATAATTATTGTTAAATGAAATTTATTTTAATATTAACATAAAATGAAATCGAGTTCTAATTAAAGATCGCTAGTTGAAGTGGAATATTCGTCTGACGGGTACTGTCTGTTACGAGTATCACGGAGCTGTGTTCGCACACAGGGTGAATGTTTCTTATTATTTTTTTCCTGTTATTTTGATAAGGCATATTCAAATCTACTAATCATAATAATTTTACTGCACAATATTAGTGATTATCTTAGTGTTGTAACCTGTCGTTTACTCTATTTATTTGTTCTATTATTTATATACATTTCTTTTATCTATTATATTCGTTCAATTATGTCTCAAATAAAAAAAATAGAAATAGAATTTTGATTGCTATCTCCAATAGTATATAATTTTGTAAAATATTTAATATGTTCAATATTAACTTTTGAATAATAATTTACGGTATAGTCACAGAAATCTTAAAAATCACTTCGAGGGACATTATGTGTGAATTTTCAATTCTCAACAGCATATTGAACATAAACCTGTGTGTTGAAATAAAATGGCCAAGCTACTGCAAAAGATAAAAATCCGCCAAATTTATCACTGAACAATGTAAGTGTATCTTCGAGGAATAAAAGTCATATTTGAACATCTGGCGCCGCCTCAATATCTTAGAACAGGTTCTGTACCAAATACATGTTTTTTCCTTTTCAATTTGCTGGGGCGTGCTCGAGCCACAGTATTTATTATTATTTGTTTTCAATTGCAAAGTAATCTACGGTCTGCAGCTGCTATAAGATGAGTTGGTGGTTTTTGTCGAAACTGGAAATATTAAAGAGTAACAGAACGCCAATCTGCTGTTATGTTCTTTGTTCCTACGATTTGAATCGATAGGATTGTCCCTACAGTTTGTGACGTTTATTTTTAATGGTTATACCTTATTCCTCGGTAAAATACTTTGCAACGGGTGACAAAGGAGAAAAAGGTTATTATAATTTCTATTTGGTATTTTTAAATATTTTACATTCTTATTCTGTTCTTTCGGCAGTGGATCGCTCGCATATTAAAGGCGTCTTTATAAATCATTTGATAAACATCACAATAACAATAGCTTGTTTTTTTTCGATCGTCATGATTTTAGCAGGACTTTCATTAACGCGCATAGATTTAAACACTCTTGCTTGAAATCGAGTATTTCTATTGCAGAACGCAATAAGAGATTCCACAGGATATATAATTGAATATGAGTGATGTGCAAGACAGTGGTAGCCGTAGCCGCCGTGTCTCGCACCTATGATATTTTCATGTGTGAATCATGTAAAATATGATAACCGCTCGTCTTACGGTGAGGGAAAACATCGCGAGAAAAACTGCATGACTAAGAGAACTTAGCAAGTTTTCAAAAGACATGTGAAGTCCACCAACCCGCACTTGGCCAGCATGGTGGACTATGGCTTAAACCCCTTCGTATTGAAGGGAGGCCTGTGCCTAGCAGTAGAATGTTAAAAAGGGCTAAATAGATAGATATGATACAAAGAAGAACGGTGTACCTACAAAGAACATTTCAATGACAGGTAGGGGGACTTGGATAAAAATGAGATATTTATACCAGCGCAAGAAAGTATTAATAAAATTTTACAATAGTTGACTTATTTAATTGAAATCAAATTGCTGTCCTCGGTAATCAATGATAAAACAAGAAGAAGGATTTCAAGCAATATTTACTAATAGCTCGAATGAATTAATAAAATTATCTATACAATGATAAAGAAATCTATCCAACGATTTATACTTCTAACAAATAGATACTTAAAATGATTTCAAAAAAAAACAATGTATAACATGACATATGTACAAATTGTGTTATATATAAACGTAAAATACATAAATAATATAAAATACATTCAATAGTTCACGTAATAACATTACCTTAGAAAGGGATCTAAATTTCATATAACGATATATCAAAGAAATATCAGAGTTGTGAAGACGTGTCTAGGTGTTTCAAACTTTTCCCAAGTAAAGGAGGCTAACTCAAACAGGGCGGTAATTCAAAAGTTATCATACTTTGTAGCTGTCAGTTATTACTGAAAGCTTTAATAGAAACTTTGTAGATTCTAAGAAAATAGGTTTGTGATTGTGACAATACTTCATAATCTGTACTTAATATTATAAAGAGGAAAGATTTTTTGTTTATTTGTTTGTTTGTACTGAATAAGCTCCGAATCTACTGAACCGATTTAGATGAAATTTGGTAAAAAGATAGCTTGAGAACTTTAGGGGGTGAAAATGGAGATGAAAAACGGGAAAGTTATTATTGAGAAAGCAAGCTAGGTACGAACCCAAGCAAAGCGAGGGTGAGTCGCTAGTATTGTATAATGCTAGTAGCTAACAAGTACAATGTACATGTATCGATGATGTCTAGTGGAATGGACAAGATGCATATCGTTTAATCTCAAATGCTAAAATTAAAATTTTATTCAAAAGCTCAACCACGATGAAAAGCTATTTTCTAATTAATGTCAAAGAACTCTAATAAGCTCTTAGGTACATATATTTTTCATAGAAAAAACGAAATTGCAAAAACTTTTCGCATTTGTTAGTCACCCAGCAATTACCAGAGATGACAAATAAATCATAAAATATGTAATTTTAATAAAAAGACCTTTTAGTTTCTTGTAATTTTCCGATAGTTCCTTGTTGAAGTGACATTGGAGCGAGCGCCAGGATTTATGGCGGTCATAAAACTCAGTGCGAGCGCAGACTAGCAGCAAGACATGGGAAAAAAACGACATTAAGTACAGCAACGGTAGACTATTTATGGGCAACGCGCTCGCTTGCAAATCCAATTAAAGTGGATTCGAAACCATCATCGCATCTCTGAGATTTTCATATAAGACCATAGCCTAACCCCCTCATATTGACGGAAGACCCACGCTCAGCAGTAGATGTTAAAAAGCTGAATTATTCTTATTATTAATTTAAAAAAACTATGAAAACAAATTAAAAAATTTCATAACTAACCAACTTCTGAAATTATAAGCTCAACTTAATATTGTAAGACTTTTTTAACAAATATGCGTAGAATCGGCATTTTTTTCAAAATATTATTTTATGTTTAGTAACGTTAGTTGTGTTTTAAATTTTTGAATACACCAATGTCTCTCACTGTATTGTGGAACATAAAATAAAAAAATAATTTACAAAAATAACAAAATCTGACTACGTAAAAAGTGAACTAAAATATGTAAAATAATTAAATAAAAATTATATAATAACACAAAAGGACACCTTAATGCTAACATAGCATTAAGGTGTTCTTTTGTGTTATTATAATATATGAATGAATAATTGAATAAATAATTAAAAAATCGTGACTGCGGTTTGCGCCATCCAAAACGGTAATGAAGCGCCAGCTAAGTTCAACATCGAAGCTTTGATGAAAGTTCTCATATTAATACGCGTGTGAATTTAAGGGATAGCACAAACTGTAACATTAAACACTACGAATGATTCTACGAAGATTATATCGCAGCTGAGTATATACGTATGCTAGAGGTTCTTGCTACTATTTTAGAGGTTTCAATTAGTTCGTTTCACTCATAAAACGAATGTTTCACAAATCACACTATTGTATGTGATCAGACTTATTGCTTTATGCTTATTGCAGCCGTATTTAACGCAATGCTAAACACTGACCTCCCTTCAATTCGAGGGGGATCAAGCATTTCTGGTCATAGTCCACCACGCAGGCCAAGTGTCTTCACATGTCTTTGGAAAACTTTCTCTCAGACATACAGGTTTCCTCACGATGTTTTGCTTCACCGTTTTACTGCAGTAAGCATGCTGGAAATGATTCGCACATACCAGAGGTGCTTCACTCGGTTTCCCAAGCATTACGTCTGAACTACAACTGACACTCTACACTGTCTGTCTAAATCATAAGTGGAAAGACAGGAAACAGATAAGAGCTATCTCTATAAATATATTTTTATATATATATATATATATATATATGTATATATATTACGATCAAACGTGAAGTAACGAATAAATAAATACTTTTACCACAATTTATCTTTATCAAAATAACTTTGAGAACAAAAAGTTAGTTTTAGTACTTGATGAAATTTCAGCGGTTACCCAGATAAATGTAAGATTAGAAATTATGGCAAAACCTTAATTCTAAATTCAAAATAATAAGTATTATTATCAAAACAATATATCTTAGTCTTAGGGTATTTCAGTACCAAAGGTATAGTATATTTTATTGTGATATTTTAACATATTTAATAAACGCGTGAATTCGTGTAAATTATTCCCGACGTTTCGACTGGGTCACACCAACCGTGGTCTCGGGCAGACTGAATTCATGCGTTTACGTCCCGTATTGTCAATATTATATAATTATGGAACGCGAAAATTTAAAAACTTATACGGTCACTAATAAAAAAAGGTAATTTAATTATAAAATCAATTTATTTATCTCCTAACATAATGCAGAATAGAGCATATGAGAAATACAACACATGTATTTAAAGTTAGACATTATCTATACATATAATAAAATTGTAACTAAGTCGAATCTGTACATTAGATATTTTTTTGAAAAATCTTATTGAAATAAACATTATAAACATTATTATCGATACTGAGGCCGAATCTATAGTTTTTAGAATTTTTGTCTGTCTGTCTGTTACCGCATTACAGCAAAACCACTGGAGGGATTTAGATGAAATGTGGTATCGTGATAGCTGGTTATTTGGGTCAAAATATAGGATACTTTTTACCGCGGGAAAATATCCCATATCTGAGAAAAAATACAAAAACTGTAACGTAAGAGTATAGTAATAAGTAAAACCTATGAATTTGGTTTTTGGTCATCTGAACGCGGGCGGAGCCGCGGGCAATGCTAATAATTAATATAACATATCGTCCGCTATAGCTACGATAATTTGGAAAATTTCTGACGATACAGAAATGATTTTTTTTCAATATCAACATAATCGCGGACTACTATCGCGCAACTGTTGGTGGCGTCGGTACTTTACGGGAAACACCTGCTAAAATCAATTTTCCAGTTCGCGGGCACACTCTTCTGTACATTTTTTTCGTCTTTCAGACAACAGGCTTACGAGCGGAATGAAACAATGTAATTCCAAATGAAGGTGAATTAATTGAATTTCGTTTATGAAAATGAAACCAATTTGTGTTGGAACGTTTGTGTTTTACTTACAAGATTGTTTTTGAATTGTTACCAAATAAAAGCTTTCAGAAAATTTAGCTCAAGCTTTTTACAAACCAAGATTTTCTCACTTATGAGTTCATTTTGAACAGCAACATTTTTTTCATTTTTCGCATAATTTATTTTCTACTTTGACATAATTTATATGCAACACGTTTGCCTATTTGCCAACGGTCACGTGTTCGAGTCCCGCTGAAGGTATTCATTTGTGTGATGAGCACGAATGTTTGTATTCCAGTCGGGTTTTTATGTTTATAATATGTACATATGTATTTAAAAATTATATATGTGTAGTGTGTAACTATCTAGTACCAATAACACAAAACTCGTAACTTACCATGGAACTACATAGATGGTGCTGTGTGTTAATTTCTCAACATATTCATTTATTTATATATAATTTTAAAGTATTTTTTACTATTTGAGAAAACGACGTTACAATTTAAAATTTTGTAGCAAAACTATAACGTACTTAGTCTATGCGTTTATTCTTGGAACCTTATAGCTTACAGAGGTGTTGCATAGAAGCTTTAAATCTAAGCTTTCATAGCTTTATGATGAGGGGTGTCTAGTGGAAATTATTGTAAAATTGTGATCGTTTCTTTGCTCTAATTGTTATGAGCGATATTAGCGTTTGGGCGAACTTCCAAATTGGCGTACTGCTTTATCGCCTGCAATCGACGCCATTTTGCATTTCCGTTGACTACCTACTTGGCGTGATTATGGCCTGGTTTAGATAATCTAGTAAAAGCTCGCTCTAGCCATTAGTTTATACTGTATACATACTACATGTATGCTGTCTGAATGTTGTACTTAGTATCGTAATATACTGCTTATTTCTCTTGCAGCTTTAGCTTAATTTTAAAAATGTTATATGTATTTTCAAAACTTTAAATACCTAGTCATTAATATTCATAGATTTGATTAACATTTATGTTTAAAGAAACTTTTTTTGTTTTTAAGTTCGCTTGTCTATTGTTTTAGTCCATAATATGTCATAGTGCCTAGTGCCTATGGTACGGTATTTTTACCTTATTTATAGGTTAATGTGCGCTGGTTCCCTGACATTTATACCAAATGATATAAAAATGAATCCCTATTTCTCTTGGCCACGCCATCACGCGTGAACAGCTGGACCAATTTAACTATTTTTTTTGTCGTGTTTGTTATTGTCAAGAGAAGGTTCTTATGAAAGAAAAAAATTAAAAAATTGATAATAAAAATTATTTATTATCAATTTTTTAAATTTAAGAAAATTATAAAATTTAAGAATACTTATTTAAGAATACTTAACAACCATATTAAAATTTATATGGCTAACGCTGTGCAATAACTATTTATATCTATTTAAAACGTACCAAATAAACGTTGCCATTAACTAAACATGACTCGATACAAAAGTAAAGCGATGAAATATACTATTTATACAATTTTATGTTTATTTCTTATATTACAATTTATATTTTTATAGGCAGTGGTAGGACATTGGCAATGCACTTTCTTGAGTTATCAAGTGAACCGGGTTCAAATCCTACGTCTCCCACGTCTGATATTTTCATGTGCGAATGATGATTACATTATTAGTATAAAAGGATTATAACTTGCCTTACGGTAAAGCAAAATATCACGACGAAACTTGTTTTCGATAAACATGTAATGTCCACCAACCCACACTTGTCCAGCGTGGTGAACTATGGCCTGATCCCCCTTGATATATATCCCCTCCATTAATAGGGAGGCCCATGCCCAGCTGTGGGAAAAGTGCTGAATAAAATATTACATTTTATCCTCTTATATATAATACCTATAACTTATACCTGATTATAAAATATGATCTATTAATCAACAAAACACATTTTACAAAATAAATCATCAAAACGTAAAAACTTACTTCTATTTACTTTTTAATATAGCGCGAGAGTGTGGTAATCCTGTACAAACAACAATAAAAAGTAGTGGCATTCTTACCGACGTTCAGCAAGGTGCCGACAGCTCAGTTTGTCAGTGTATAAGTTTTTCTTCACCTGCAAACGTGAAGAGGTTTTTCGCGTCAAATGACGAAGCTTTGTCGAAAATACTTACGTAAGAGTATTTACGTTGTTTTGTCGTTAATAGTTCAAATATATTGTCATACGGCCTTTAGATAACGCTCTTTCGCATTTTTAAATTAATTCCACTTTTTACTATATCTAATAACTAACTTTATATATAACAGAATGAAAATAAAAAAAATTAAAACGCATGGTTTTTGTTATTTTTAAATCAGTATATAATACTATTAAGTAATATAAAAATCTTATTTGAATCTGTCGTTTTTGGAACAAAGTTCAAAATTAATGAATTGGCATTTCATTCTGTTATTTATCAAAAAAAATTCACTGGACCATTTTTAATTTAACTCTGTTACGAATAAATATAAATAAACGTGTTGGGATATTAAGACACAGCATTATCTAGTTCCATGGTAAACTATGTATTATATAAGATAGTTGATACACTACATATATATAATTTTAAATACATACGTCATATTATAAATATAAACACCCATGACTGGAGTACAAACATTGGTGCTCATCACACAAATGTATATAATGTAAGTAGTTTATGTATTTCTATAGCTATCATACTTCATGCAACTAAAATAAAGTATCAGTATTTTATAACGGATTTAGTTGTCGAAATACATAAAAGTTCTTACAGAATAAGACTGATCTCTCTCTATTCTAATTATTGTACTTTTACAGGCAAACATAAAATGACAAAATTAAATGACACGAAGAATTCAACTGTGTTTTAAACACGTGTGCTCTAACAGCATCCACATATTGAGATTTGAGTTGATCTGACTCAAAATATCCACTATAGTCTATGACCACCATAGGTAAGCGAAGACTAAAAAAACATGTGATATAATTAATACATAACATAAAAACCGCTAAATAAAGCAAAAACCCATAAACCTGTTCTAAAAGAAGAATTCAAAACATAATTAGTGACAAGTTAATTACTCCATCGATCCTGAAGTTATTTCATTTGGTAATTATAAATGATTGAATAAGTTAACCGACTGCGCGTTAAAATGATTGATGGCAATAACTCCCCCCAAACAAGTCGTACCAACAAATAATAGATTATCGTGGTTTCTGTTTATGGCCGCGTGTCACACCGTGGCAGCGGTTAGAACCTAATAATAATCTAAGTACTTGGCAGCTAATCTTTAGGATATAAAGAAAAGGTACTGAATATTAATCTATACATATAATAAAATTCTAAGTCGAATCTGTACATTACATATTTTTTGGTAAATCTAATTGAAATAGACATTATCATCGATACAGAGTCTGAATCTATAGTTTTTGGAATTTTTGTCTGTCAATCTGTCTGTCTGTCTGTTACTGCATCACGAGAAAACCACTGAACAGATTTTGATGAAATTTGGTATGATGATAGCTGGTTATCCGGGTCAACATGTATGTGTGTGTGAGTGTGTGTGTCAGGATACTTTTTACCGCCGGAAAATATCTCATTTCTGAGAAAAAAATACACAAAAACTGCATTGTAAGAGTATAACTAATATGTAAAACCTAAGAATTTGGTTTTTGGTCAATGCTAGTATAAAATAAAACCGATGCCTTACCAAATTAATAACCTACTGCATCATATTTTACACTATAACAAAAATATCCTTCTTAATATTATGAATTCGAAAGTTTGTGAGGATGTATGGATGTCTGGATGTATACATAGACGTAGGATATTTGTTACTCTTTCACGCAAAAACTACTGCATGGATTTTAATGAAACTTTACAATAATATAGCTCATGCATCAGAATAACAAGTAAAAGTCTACGGTTCTGGTGGGATACATTTGATTCTGTTTTAATATATTGTATCTGTTTTTAATATATTTTATAGAATATGTCCCATCGATAACTAAGACAAATCCAATGATAGCAAAAATCCGTCAAGGCGTATACTCTAGCTTCGACCGCCAAATATATACCATTACCTTTAAATGGTTGAGCTCTAATAAGAAAACTTTAAAACATAAATATCAACAACCATAATAACCCCAAAAGCACTATTGTGGTTTATGGTGGTTAACCGTATCGCTATACTATTACCGACGCCACTGTGTGACGGGGGCCTTTAAGCCTCGGGCTGGCAGTTGGCTACTGAACGCAAAAATAAAACTCAAAGAAATTCACAAAAGAAGTTCCGTGTAAAGTTACAAAAAAAAACGAATGGAAAAAGTTCCCTCATTATAACAGAATTAGGGGCGGTCTCGAAATGAGGAACATTTTGTTGAATCCAGCCACTTAGACGTGCGCGTGTTGCAGAGAGCTCCGATCTATCATTGTATCCTTATGTGGCACTACTTTCACTTATTGTCATTATATATGCAAAACTAACTGGCTCGGTGGTGTAGTGGCTAGCATGTACGGCTGAACACCCGGAGGTCCTGGGTTCGAGTCCCGGGTCGGGTCAAGTTTAGTTATTGAGTCTTTCTGTATAGTAAGTCTCAGTAACAGCCCGGAGTTGGGAAGTTGGTGGTGTTTCACCCCCGTGCCTCGGAGAGCACGTAAAGCCGTCGGTCCTGCGCCTTAACTCTCACCGGTCGTGTCGAGCGGTCGTCCTACCGGAGTATGAGAGTGATAGGAATAGAGAATGCACTTGTGTCTGCGCGTACACTTGAGCACTATAATATGTGCTGCGCAGTTGGCTAATCTCAATGAGATTGGCCGCCGTAGCCGGAATCGGCTAGGAGAACATCATTTGCAAAACTATGTTTAGATACGTAGATAAATTCTTTAATATACACAAAAAAGAAGAGAACAGAGTACAGCCTACAGGTAAGTCATAAAAAACAAGAGAAAGCAAATATTTTTTGCTACAACCTATCTCTGACAGACTTAACTTTTGGCAAAAAGACTTGTTGAACTGTGACAAGTTTTAAATTAAAATATACATCTATAAATACATAGGATACATATTTTTAGCTTTAATTATAATATATACATTGTACATATGAAATAGTAAATAGTAAACATACATATATTTAAAATATGTATGTATTTAAAGTTATATATGTGTAGTGTATCAACTATCTGGTATCCATAACACGAGCCTCGTAGCTTACCATGGAAATAGTTGGTGCTGTGTGTTAATGTCCTAACATATTTATTTATTTATTATTTATTTATATATACTTACAAATCCATTAAGTTTTTTAGTTGAGATAAACAATAGTAATTAGTAGAAAGTTTCTGGGCCGATTAGTTCACGAAATACTTTATATCCCACTACATTAAAAACTCTCTAAAGAAATTATTATATTGCCAAAAAATGTTACCAATGTTAACACCTGCAGGTAAATTTCTAAGAAATTAATTAAATTTCTAAGAAATCTATTGTTAACTGTAACGCCGGCGTGTCCGCGGTCGTGGAGGGACTTGATTGCTGAAAATAAAAAAATCAACGTGTTATACAAAAATGGTTGATAAACTTTATAGTAAATAGCAGTTATTTAAAAATTTGTAAGCGAGCTAGAAATACTGAAAGCAATACGCGACAGTAAGTCGCTAGTCACGCGGAGTAATCCAACGTTGAATCCCGCACGAGCTGAAAAATAGCTCTAACTTCTGATTGCACCACGTTATCTGATATATGTGTACATTTAATTGTGGTTTAACTGGATATTTATTATCGTTCCGCTTAAAATTTCCTTTAAAGTTCTAGATTTTGCTTTTTCAGAGATTTCTTTCACACTTTCAAATCGAAAATAAATTGTATAAGTTAAATAGTATAAATATACATAATAATTACACATTTTAAATAATTTTAAATAGCTGCGCAGGCGCATTCGGAAATCATAAAAAACTAGCGACTCTCCCTCGCTTCGTTCGAGTTCGTCCCTAGGTACGTCTTGATGCTTAATATTTAATGCATACACTACATATACATAAGTATGATCACATTATATGCCTTACTTGAGTATGAACTGCACTCTCTACTCCTGTCACTCTCATACTGCGATGGGATCACAACTCGACACGACTAGTGTGAGTTAAGATGCAGGACCGACGGCCTTACGTGCTCTCCGAGGCACGGGGGTGAAACATCGCCAACTTCCCAACTCCGAGCTATTACTGACAATTTCTTGACAGAAATACTCACTAACTCCAGATCTGCAGCCGTACATGCTAGCCACTAGACCAATGAGGCAGTTTAAATATTCTATACAATATTAATCGTTAAATTATTGAATCACATCATACCTATATTGATTTGATATTGCAAATGATAGTGTAATTTGATTCAAAGCTATCACATCCATAATTATTGCTTTAAGTACCGTTTAACTCTTTAATAGTAGTAGGTAGTAAAATATATTTGTAATATAGTATTATATGATCTGTGGTAATATGTATATTAATATTTGAATGTCGAAAACTGACCCACATTTCGAGCCATACTTATTACAAAATCAAAGTAAAGTAAAAAAAACAAAATTTATTCATACAAATCATTTGGTACAATATAACAATATAATCACCGGTGGTAAGAATCTATATATATATAAATAGGCAAAAAATCCAGCGCCTTTTACTCTTCTCTTTGTCAACCGACTTCTTTTGTTCAATACCTATTGACGAGCTGTAATGTTGTCAATAAAAAAAATGGAAACTTTTTTTTATAGTTAGATATTATATAAATTGTATTTATATAATATATTTTTCTAAATTTTTCAATAATGATTGTGGTCGAATTTCAAGAACTGGGCGGACACTAGTAATAATAATTTATTTAATGCCTAGCTTCAAAATTCACAGTGTTCCGAGAGCTTAAGGGATATTAAAGATTAGAACTGATTTTCTAAGCATTTTAGAAGGAAAGAATATTTAACATTTAGTATAAAACACCTTCAGTTAAAAGAGAACTGGGGGCTTAGTAAAAATGTTATTGTATAGTAGTTGAAGTAGAAATAGATGAAATTTTAAAATTTAGATTTCTATTCTTTAGCAATTGTAGAATGACCAAAGAATCATTCCCAGCACGAAAACGTATTGATAAACAAACGATTCCATGTTTTTCTGCAATTTTAAGATTATTCAAAAGAAATTTTATCCTTACCAATAGATCTCGATTTGACTAATATACTTAATCGTGATTTTTTTGCATTTTAATTTGATTGGATTACGGGCTCAGATAAATATTTAAAAAAATGCATAATAGTTTCTTACAACAGTTAGAATGTTTTCTTTGAGTGAAATTAAGATATAAGAAATTAATATTTAAGATACTTTTCTGCCGTATCCCGTTCGTTTGTTCCAACCTGTATATATTGAAATATATATGTATAGGTATAATGTAAAGTTCAGATTTCCTTAGAGTACAAAAAAATTCAAATATTTATGTAAGGCGTTGCTCTTAAAGACATATCAAATAAACTGTTTGGAATCTACTCACATATGTATGTATCCGACCCTTCATTATCCGGCGAGTCGACTGAGCGTAATTGTGTGACTTCGTGCGTAAAAGGGAACACTTAGAAACCATATATCTACTACGTGTTTCATATATTTATCATTTAATATAAACGCCATCAACTGACAAAGATGATAGAGAAAGTGATCATGATTGTTCAAAATAATTTTTTAAAAAATTATGCCACCTCTAAGGTTGTTTTTTTTTTCTTGAATAAGAACACAATGGAAAAAACTATAAGCTCTTTTAACTCTGATTAGTGAGAAACTTGGCTTTCGATATTAACAACTTTTTTTTCATGATTAAATTGTTTTTTTATATTGCTTTAAGTAACTTATTATAATAGTTTATTTGTTTTTTTTTCTTTTATAATTTATTGTGCTGTTAATTTTTTAATTTTTAAATGTTCCGTGTGACAGTTAGATTTAGACTTGCTTTGTACAAGTGTATATCATGTTAATGATCCTAAATAAATAAATAAACAATGAAGTCGAAATAAGTGACTTCTTAAAAACATAGTAGGGGTACAAAGTAACCACGGCTACCACGTGCGGTTGAGGGGCAGTCATGATTTGAACCGTTTTCCTTTGCTTACAAACTGTTGGTAAATTCTTGAATAGACTTATTATCTAATAAATTTTATCTTAGGTGAGTAAAAACTGAAATGCTATCGTAATAGTTAATTTAAATAAATTAACATTAAAATATGTAGCTAATTTCTGAACATTTATGTTACCCATTTGTGGGTTCACTTTCCTAAATTAATATTTTGATGGAATTTTACCATCATTTAGTGATTATTTTTTCTATATTATGTCTATTATAGATTTTGACTACTTTTAAAAGGCCAGGGCGATATGTAAAGGAGTTTTTTAGTATCATAGGTTATTTACGGATAATGTCAATTCAATTTTCTCTTCGCTTATGTCACGTAAAATGGAGAAGTCACGAAGACGTATAGTGTTCTTAGTGAATGATTGATAGATAGAAAAGATAGTGTTTATAATGTTAATCTTTCACCTCAGTCAAAACGGGATAGAACCGATGATCTCCGATTTCGTCACTTATTTGAAACTTCAAAGTCTATTTTGATATTAATAAAATCTTTGCCTTTGAAAAAAGCTATTAACTAATAAAGACTAATGTATATTCTAATTTCGAGAGTGCTATAATTAGTATAATTAGAACTCCGCTATGACCTTATCTGTAATTAAATTCCGATACTGTCGGGAAGCGGTCGTAGAGGCTTTCACGAGGCTCTGATATACCTAGGACGTTGAATTTTCATTTTGAATATGAATAATAAAAAGCTTCTGTAAGTAATGATCGAGTTGGACTAAAACAAATCTATTTTTCCGAATTTATTGTTATACATAACAGTACATACGAGCGACACGCACTAGATTCATTTACTATATTTCTGGAAAATTTGAACTACAGACACGGAAAATATGTTAGAAATATCAAAATAACATTAATTATAACTTTTATATATGTATACTAGCATTTCCCGCGGCTCCGTCCGCGTTCAAATGACCGAAAACCAAATTCTTAGCGTTTACATATTAGTATACTGTTACATTGCAGTTTTTGTATTTTTTCTCAGACATGAGACATTTTCCCGCGGTAAAAAGTATCCTATATGTTGACCCGGATAACCAGCTATCACCATACCAAATTTCATCAAAATCCCTCCAGTGGTTTTTCCGTGATGCAGTAACAGACAGACAGACAGACAGAAAGACAGACAAAAATTCTAATAGCTATAGATTCGGCCTCTGTATCGATAATAATGTATATTTCAATATGATTTTCCAAAAAATATTTAATGTACAGATTCGGCTTAGTTACAACTTTATTATATATATATAGATGTAAATCTAGTTATTTAGGTCCCATACTTGTCCTTTTATATCTATATACATAGATAAAATTGAAGTGTCTGTTTGTAATGTCAAAATAACGGCTGCCGGGACGGGAGTTTCACTGGCATAAAGCTAGCAAAAAATTAAAACCCATGAAATTGCGAACAAAATCCGTGTACCTAGGGGCGCTAGTATAGTATACATAAGTCCTAAATTTCAAATTTGTTTTTATGTTTGTTTTGCCATTTTTATAAACCTTTTTTTTACAGTACGAAATGCATGCGAAATCACATACGAAACCATAACCTGAAACACAGGTATTTCACCTAGTTCAGGTAGGTTCCAAATTAATTATTCAATGTAATTTTCTATGTAATTTTAATTAATTTATGATTTAAGGATTTATTCAAAATGATGTATGTGTAAAAGTGTTTGTTTGTTTGTTTGTTTGTTTGTCCTTCTTTCACGTCGACACGGATCGACGGATTGGCGTGATTTTTTGTATGGAGATAGTTGGAGGGCTGGAGAGTGACTTACTTTTTACCGCGGGAGACTACCTAATTCCCAAGGGAAAACACGTTATAATACAATCCAAAAAATAATATGATCAGAATTACTTGAAACTTGGTATCACTGCTCTTCAATAAAATTAAATAAATTCATATTTTAGCATTTTTCGAAATTCATCCCATAAGGGGGTAAATAGAGGATGAAATTTTGTATGAAACTACCTTTTTAGAGACTGTATTGTAGTTTTAGCGCGAGCGAAGCCGCTTGTTCTGCTAGTATTATATAACTTTGTAAAAGTATAAGTATAAAATATTATTATTATACTTTAAATATACCTGGCGCGTGATTCAATCACTATTCCAAGTATACCATTAAGAAATTATAAAAAAACAGCGCCACCTCTTGTCAAATTTTATTACTAATAGTAACTTACATAATATACATACATATGTTGCTCTATGTCAAAGACTATTTATGTACTAAATTTTATCCCAATCAATCCAGCCTTTCATGCTGAAACAGCGTGACTAACAAACACATTACATTACATACAATGTCTCCTCTGTCAAGCCTGAGGAGTCCGACTGGATGGGTCCCTTATGTATTTCTCCCGCCAAGCAACAATGATTTCATTGTTGTGTTCCGGTTTGAAGGATAAGGTAGCCAGCGCAATTACAGGCAAGAGGCATATCATCTTGATCATCACAGTGACAACGCACCTGCGGTTCTGTATTTTTGTTACATAAAACCTAAGTGCATGAACCATAGGTGTTATGGACGAGAGGTACCGCTTTCCATCAGGTGGACTGTCTGTTTGCTTGTCACTGAATACCATAAAAAAAGTAATAATATCTCGCTTTGATATATGTATCAAAATTAAAAACCTTACAAATAAAGAAGATAAGATAGCAAAAATCACATCCATAGCAACAAAACCGAAACGTACATGTAAACATGGCTAATTCTCAAACATCTTTGGTTCGAAAAGCGTTTCAAAGGTTATTTCACAAAGATATGAATATTATATTCGCTATTCGTATTACGTGACGGGGCGATCTTACGCGTCCTCAGGGACCAGCTTAAACTATAAGCCCCTTACATACCGATAATCGATATGCACCTTTATGCATATTCTCTTAAAGGTCAAATTCCAAGTGACTTTTGCATCCTCATGTATGTCACAAAGTTAGACGGCAAAAGTTCTGAAAAACTAACTTAAGTGAACTCTGGTCTATCGGCTCGTGTGAAAGGTCACGTTGCGGTCAAAATAAAAAGTGATAAAACTCTAAATATATTTACAAATTGTTCTTCCCGTGACAAAAGATGAAAACTTGTAAATATCACTACCTATTAATTTCCATGTATTTAGTTTTAAATCCTAATATAAAAATGAATATACGCCTGTCGTTTTGTACTATATGAATCAATAAACTACTCATCCGATTATGATAAAACTTCACTGGAACGTTATATAACTGGTATAGTTCCATCAAGCCATAATATAGTTTTATATGAATTGTATGGGACATTTTAAGATTTATAAATTATTAGTAAACACCTATTGAATTCATCGTATTGAAATAATACTTTGACATAATATAAGTGTTTGTTATAATAATGTGTTTATTAACATACATATTTTGAGACCGATCTGATTAACCCCCGACGTAAAAACGACGGGGTGGTATAAGTTTGACGTGTCTGTGGTTGTGTCTGTCTGTGGCATCGTAGCTCCTGAACGGATGAACCGATTTTGATTTTGTTTCTTTTTTGTTTGAAAGGTGAATTAGTTGGGACTATTCTTAGCTATGTTTGATGAAAATCGATCCAAGATGGTCGGGTTTTTTTTAATTTATCACTTGTAATATAAGTTTATGTTTTAAATACAAAATATCTATGCCACTTTAC
Source organism: Brenthis daphne (assembly GCA_947093115.1). Lineage (NCBI taxonomy): Eukaryota > Metazoa > Arthropoda > Insecta > Lepidoptera > Nymphalidae > Brenthis > Brenthis daphne. Next base: position 6,502,108 of record OX352481.1, on the reverse strand, counting down.
ACGAGTGAAGCACAATTGTTTGAAAAATCTACTAAGATAAATATTTGAATTTTATAATCTTTATTTATTTCCATCAATTTTTTTTAAACTAACTAGTTATGTTAAAATTTAGTTTTGCTTATATTTGTAGGCATACAAATATAAGAAAACTCAATTATAACATAACTAGCAGAACCCTTGGCTTCGCTCGCGCTAAAACTACAAAAAGGTAGAATTCATTCCCTATTTTACCCCCTTATGGGATGAATTTCTAAAAATGCTTAAGCACATATTTATTTATTCTTATTGAAGAGTTACGAAGAAGTAAGAGTATAGTTAGAATACCAAGTTTTAATTAAGTCTAATCATAAATATTTTTTTGGTTATGTTATAACGTGTTTTCCCATGGGAATGAGATAATCCCCCACGGTGAAAAGTAGCCTATGTCACTCTCCAGCCTTCCAAATATCTCCACACAAAAAATCACGCCAATCTGAAACTCCGTTTCGACGTAAAAGAAGGACAAACAAACAAACACACTTTCACATTTATAATATAAAGTATACATATAATTTTAAAAAACTCCAAAGACTAACTAAAATAGAAATAAATGAGCACGCGAACGTTCTAGAAGCTTTCTTCGTTTGACAGGTAAAAATAAGAAATGATATATTATAACAAATGAACTCTCAACGATGTCCCAAACATTCTTTCATAAATATAACAGATCTCGGTGAGCGCGGACAAAGAGTATACGTCGTTATGAGACAATGTGAGACAAATCCCGACATGTTATAATTTCAAGCGACTCGGAAACTTGTAAAATGGCCTTAAAAGCGTAGAGTGACGAATCTAGGGCTGGCGAAATATAGAACCAGACTACTATTTTAAATGCGAAAGTTGTATGTGTATATATATATATAATATAAGTAAGATTACTTCTTTATACTGAAACTGCTGGCCGGATTTGGATAAAATTTAGTACACAGATAGATAATGAACTAGAATAACACATAAGCTACTGTTAGACACCAAGGGAAGCACCTAAGTGAAGCGAAAGTAAGTTATTAGTAACAAAATAAAGAATAATATTATTACAAATGATTTTGAGTAAATCAATTGAATTGAGCTTGCGATTTTTTTTTGTTTTTTTTTTATTATTTACTAAATAAGAAACAACTTTTTTTAACTTTTTTGGCACAATAATAATGCTCGATTTTTTACCTACGGTTCATTAAATGGAAGGAAATCTTACAGATCTTGAATGCTTTGAATAGTATGAACTTGTTTACTTTGTATACTAATCCTAATTCTACACATTTTTTGATCCTATCCTTAGTATAAAATTTTCAATCAAAACATCCACGTTTCAACAGTGATTGTTTGAAAGAAGACGAAAATATATCAAACAAATTCACAGTAGGTAAGATTTTATTTTCAATACACATTTTTTGAAAAATGGGGCATTGCAGGTTAAAAAGAATAAGTCGATCGATTTGTCCATAAATATCGGACACACGAAGAAACACATTTTGCATTTCCAATGCTAGTAAAGTTTTATATAAGTCGTTGTAGTCAACCCTACAGCACCTATCGACGTAGCGCTTAAAGCTCGTCGATAAAAAGCTACAGCTCACTCGTGTGCATGACAATTTCAATTTATACAAGCTCTAGCCCGCTCCTGCTCGCTACATACTTTAATATATTAGTATTTTATTTACCAGGTACAATGTGAAATGTGAAGTGGAATACTTACCTTTTTAACATCTTCACATGAAAAATTCCGGACTCTCAAACTAACTTATCAAAGCTTATGAACTAATCGCTGCAACTAAAGAGCCGAGAATCAAACAGCATGTTCCTTACCTGTACCATGTTTATAATTAATTTCCTTAGAGAGGTTAGCAAATTATATCAAAAATAGTGTTTTCTGGTTAAATCGGAGACTTAATTTTTTTTAATTAGCTATGATGAAATTTGTTATGGTGATAGCTCCATGATATGGTGAACCCTTTTTTTTTTTAACGTTGGGAAATGCATTTACGCACGAGGTGTGGGACTCACCGGCAAAGCCAGTACTACCCACTTAAACCCAACAAAGCCTTCCCCCGTCTTAATGAGGCTTCGCAGGATCGCTTACGCATTCAACTACGACGTCCCGACGGCAGGCCTGCCGAAGCAGACCACCACAACCATGGGGTTGCTCCAAGGTCCACTCTGCTATCAGAGAAGTACCAGGAGCAACCCGCATGGTACACCGCCCCCCGAAGAGGGCCACCTCCCACCGGCCACCGAAGTGGGCAACCTCCCTGTGCGTTTCTTAGCTTCGCGCCCGGTTGGATTGCCGGGCACTACTGAGCCCCCCCACCACGACAAGGTGAACGCACGTTGGGGGGGATGATATGGTGAACCCGGGTCAACATATAGGATACTTTTTACCGCTGGAAAATGTTTCATTTCTGAGAAAATACAAAAACTGCAATATAAGAGTATACTAATATGTAAAACCTAAAAAATTGGTTTTTGGTCCTCTAAACGCGGGCGGAGCCGTGGGCAATGCTAATTTTTAATAGTAAGAGAAATTTCTCAGTAATTCGGTATGTAATATGAAATGATGAATTAAGTAGAAAATAGCAGTTTCGTCATATTTTGTTTCATTCAATAATTAATTTAATCATGCATAATAATAATTATTGTTTCAATTATGTAAAAACAATTTCGTACAAGAAATGTTTGTGAAAAAATGTACACCATATAGGAATAAACTATTTGAATAGCTAAGTAATATTTAACATACGAGTATAAGAGAAGCATTGCGCATCAATATAATACCGTATAGGAAGACTTGACGTAGCAGCGGCCTGGAGTATATTTTAGTTATCAACCCATTTGTTAATAAACAAATCTCTTTAAATATTATAGTATTATTACATCATTTTCAAATTCAAATATTTCAAAATTCTATTCCATTTAGTAATAAAAGATTTTCGCTCTTTGTAAGCTGTAAGTGTAAGTAGCCGTCTTTGTATATAGCAGATAAAAACATTAATAAATTACATTAATTACCTTACAAACTCTCATTTAACTAAATTACAGTCTATGAAATAACTAAAGCTGTTAATATTACATCAGACAGAAAACAATAAAAATTCTTCTCTTCTTAATTTAATTTAAATCTTTACCAAGTTACGTCTTAAGTGAAACTTTATAAAGTTTCTAGGAAACTTGAAACATTGCAGATTACGAGACAGTTGTCGACACGACTCAGTATTTACCAAATTGGAGACAACATCCAAATGATCGAATATAACATGCATCTTGTACGGGACACAAATCCGTCCTTTAGTTGAGCAGACTATTGTATCTTAATACTGAAAAATAAATAAATTATAAAAAACACCCCTACTGTGTTAAGACCGAGTAAAAAAATTGAAACAAATTGACGTAGAAACATAGTATGATGCAGTTATATGCAGTAAAGTCATTACATGTAACTACAGTCGGACTTTTTTGTTTTTATAATGTTTTTTTTTTTATTTACAACTTTTTAGTTTTGGCCAGCTAGACTTAGAAACTGTTTGAGTTTAATGTAAAATTCTTTAGAAGATTATTTTATTTGACTTGATTTGATGCCCGGACATTCATGGACGTCTATTAGGGCATTGAAGATATACAATTTACATACATACAAATATATTGTACATATAAAAGAAAGTCGCTGGCTAGTATCTGTCTGTTCTACATATTATATCTTGTAAAATTAATATCACCAGTATCACAAGTACTAAATGAATAAGTTTAAAATACATGTTTCCTGGGTTCATTAGTACCCATATAAATAAACCAAAATAGTCTGTCGAATGTTAGGGTTAATCGCGTAAAACTGTAGGCAAATGCTAAGTAGGGGCCAAACTTATTAAAATCTTCTGGTATTTGTTTAAATCTTTCATGGAGACTACAGCCGTATAATAGAGATACCAACTCTGCTTAGGAAGCGGAAAGTATTCTAGCGTAATACTAGTTGTAATGGAAATTCCTACATTCTGTAACTTTATTATCTAGGAAAATTTAATTATATTTGAGGAATTTTTAACTTACTTTTTAAATATTTTATCTAGCTAGTCTTGCAGTGGCTTAGTATTTGGTTTTTGACCAACTGCAAAAATGTGTATGCTATGCCAAATATGTATGTATGTACGAATAGGTGTTCACCAATTGTGAGTCGAATTTCAAAATTCTTTTTTTTTACCTCCAGAGGACATACAGTGGGTTACAGCCATATATATTTTGAATATTACACCCCTAAAGGTAGCTTAAAATATACCATTATCTATAGGTACATATAATAAAATTGTAACTAAGCCGAATTTGTACAAAAATATTTTTTGGAAAATCTTATTCAAATAGACATTATTATGGATACAGATGCCGAATCTATAGTTTTACGAATTTTAGTCTATCTGTATGTCTGTCTGTCTGTTACCGCATTACGGAAAAACCACTGGAGGGATTTTGATGAAATTTGGTATGATGGTAGCTGGTTCTCCGGGTCAATATAGGATACTTTGTACTTTGGGAAAATATCTCATCTCTAAGAAATCTATACTAAACGTTAAAACGTAACTAGGAACGAACCCGAGCGGAACGAGGGGGAGTTGCTAGTACAGATATAAATTAAATAAACATTATTTCAACGTTAATAATTCAAATAATATTTACAAACTATTCTCAAGACACTTTAAGAATTTGCATATATTTATAAAAACTTGCAATTTTAAAGCTAATTTAATGTCAATTCCGCTCAGTTTGTAGGAATTGCGTAGCGTCGTGAACAAGACAATTTGAACTAATACCCAGTCTTAGGTTAGATTTATAGTGTCAGAACAGTATCTGGCGCTTCTAAGGACGATAAATTGTGACGTAACCAAGCGCACTAATATACAGACGTAACTAAAACTTAAAACCGGGATGCAAGTAAGATTGTTTCATTTGAAATAATTGCTTAGTTTTAGACACTTGAACCTTCCATTTAACAGTTTTGTTATTCCAGCTGCTTGACAAAGAATAAGAGCTTGTAGTTTGTAGTTGGATTTATGAATACAAGTTTAATATATTAGAAAAAAACTCCAAAGCATATCTGAATTCTGATAGAAAAAAGATGACAGTTGAAAAAGTATCGCTTTTAAGGATATTCCGTAATAAAAACTGTTATATTTGGAAGTAGTGACTTACCCTTACTTCGACCGGTTGCGTCTCTAAGTAAGTTTTAGATAGATAGAAAAGTTATTGTGAGCGTACCTTAGGAGATAGACTCATGCTATTGCGGACTTTTCTGTAGGGCCTTTTAAGACAATTTTCTAATAGTATTGTTTTATTCTCTTAATGTTTAGTAAAAGTACGAAAAAAAAATTTTTTAATAAAAAAAACATCGACATATTTCACTAATTTTGTATAAAATATTAACAAATTATATACACAAGATTCCTCGTTTATCACTCTTTCTAAATACTATTAATGAATATGAGTCGAATCAACAATGTTAATCTTAACCCCTGCTTTGTTTTGTTTGTAATAAATCATTGAAATTTTTGTATGAAGAACAACTCGACCGAACCAGTTATTCAGATTTCCCGTGGAAATGAGATATTTTTCTGTAGTAGAAGAAGAGTAGAAGAAGAGTACGTATCCTAATTCTCTAGTAGAAGAAGAGTACGTATCCTATAAATGTTGACCCGAGTAATAAGTTATGACTTCACAAATTTTTTTTGAAATCCGTTCTGTTTCTGTCTCTTTTTGCGTGAAAAACAATCACACATATATATAAAGCAAACAGAGAAAACTTTCAATAACTTTGGTTTTGGGGTTTATATTCTTACACAATACGCAACAATCACTGTTCCTGAAAAATAATTCATGTACAGATTTGACTTTTTTACAATTTTTTATATGTAACATACTAGCTATAGTGCCTACAGGTGTGTACTTCTATTTTATTTGTGCGACTCAAGCTCTTTGTCTTAAATGATTAAAATGATATTTATAAAATGTTTTAACTCAATCTATTCCCTGTATAAAAAAATGTATGGAAATCTGTCTGTCCTAGTTTCGTAACCAACTATACAGATAGACATAATTTTATAAGCTTTTGGTATAATTTTGTCAAAAATTCCTTCAACACATACATAAGATAAGACATATGACTTTTTTTGTTATAATCGCACTAATTTGCAATAAATTCGCATATTATATTAATAAAAACCTCATTAACAAAATATGTAATATATATAATAGAGAATTGAATTGATTTTTTTTCTTAATTCTGCAATAAGAGCAGTCCGTGCGCCGTATCCTAAAATAAATAACCTAAAAAAGAATACAATATCTATATAAAATCTAGACAATATCTATATAACATCTAGACTATATCTAAAGTACTGTAGTCTAAACATCCACTGTGCATTTGTCAGGACACTTTCGTCTATATCTCTACGACCGCAGGTATCCTACATTAAGCCCTAGCAGCCCTACCTTGGCAGGTAGCACCGCTTGGGTTTAACATTGAAAATGACCTCCACTCACACCGAATTATTGAATAATTTTAAAATATTGTCACAAAAAAAATTCTATTGACATTTTTACACATTATAATGTGAATATATATTCGATTTGGGAACAAATAGTACATTAGTTTTATAATAGATCCGACAGCTTTCCATGTTCACTGAGACACGGGTACGGTAACAAACGACCTAGCTTAGGGTTAGGCTTACTGAGGAAAATTTATACTTAAACACAATCCAAGGACCTGATGATCGTCATCACTAACTCACTAACTAAACCGTAAAACTAAGTTATTTATACATAGCAATCTGACGTCGTACCAACTTCCTAAATACAAAACTGACAGAAATACAAACTTTTGCCCCGTATTGAACCCATAAGAATTACCCATTAAATTTTTAAAAACCCTTCCTTCCTTTACTACATAAGAAAATGTGTAAATAATTTTTTTCATGCTTCAGTCTGTGCGTTATTGAATTAATTTTTTGGAGTGAAACTTCTTTAGAATGGTTGTGATTTAAAACTAGATGAAACGGAAATGGAACACTAAAAAGAGACAAACACATAAATACATAGGATTAGCCAGCGAGAGAATGAGATAGAATACATTGCCATGTTGCCATGGTAACCATTGTTATTGTCTGATACATAGATTTAGAAATTTAATAAATCTATGGTCTGACAAATATATTAAGTTTCACTTCTACCATGTGCAAATTGCACACACAGCACTTTTTTATTGAGTAGATACCATTATATTTAAAATAACAAATGTAAATTAAAAAAAATCTCGGTCATTTATAATTTACAAAGCCAACCGTGTGATAGAAGCACACAAATCTGAACTTGCAGCGCGAGCCGGTCATTCCTTGTCACTCGAAATTTAATCAGACCTCGCTTTGTTTGGTACACATTGTTACTACAAACTGGATATTCTTGATCACACTCAATTATGAATACATGTTATATGTATATAGACTGGACCTAATACCGTGTCAGTAGACTCTCAACTATGTAGACTACAGACTTGAGATGTTAGGATTGTTTGTAATACTGACTTCAAATGGCATATAACTGGCATCTTAGTCTGCTGTGTTTAAAACTAAATATTAGCGTAACATTTATTAATGTTAACCAACTTCCAAAAAGAATAGATACTCCGTACGTTTGTATGTATCTTTTTGTAACGAGGGTTTGTATAGTATAATTATATTTTTGAATTAGGTAGACACTAAAGAAATTATAATATATATTTAATGTATTTCAATTTATTACATAATCAGTTCATTAAATGGTTTCTATAAAAAAAATTAGCTTGTATACGTAGTATGATAGGAGTATTGCAAAAAGTTCCTAAAGGGCGCGACTCACTAGCAAATAAAATAACTGAACGTTATTAAGATATGCATAATATTTATTATTCTACTTAAAGTACTCAGTTTATAGTCAAGCTTTTAATGTTCTGAAATAATCGATATATTTTAAAATACTCTATCAACACCCAAGCAAAAGAGGCTAAAAATAGTCCGTAGTAGAAAAACAGAGCCTTTCACAATCTTACCTTAACCAAATCGTTTTAAACGTTCAAGATAAAGACTCAGCGCAATTGACAATTGACCTGAAAGCAACTTATTGGTTTTTACTGCTGTACTTTTTTATTTTGCTTCAACACCCTGGATTCTTTGTCTCAAAAGGTTCGATATCCTCTTCCTTCTCAAAGGAAAGGAAAAGGATATATGTAGACCATTTATCGCCGGGAAAGAAATTAAAGTCGCGCCGAATCGAATGGTTTTATCTACGTGTCGATAGCGGTCACAAATTATGTGCTTCCTTCTAATAAATATTGGTTCCATTGCGGAGACGAGACAAGGCAAGTAAAATCGTTAATTAGCGCATGAAAACATTACTGTAAAGTGTGAAAGAAACCCATCATCTAGACAATATTAGAATTAATGTAATAATATTAAAATAATAGTACTTTTATAGAGAATATCTAAAATATTATTTTTTTTGTTTATGTTGCATGAAAGCAAATTTTTTGTCTATCACCTATATGACTGCCAATAGGTGTCTAAGAAAATTCTAAGGTATATTTGCTTATTTAAAAAAAAATGAGTTCAGACTTTCTGATTAGAAGTCTTCAGATTGCTATCACTTTCAGATTTGCATAAACAAATTAGTATAGACTATAATCTAGCAATAATATCAACACAAAAGATTTAATGTGAACATGTAAAATCTAAAACAACATATATACGAGTAGTTCTAATGTGCTAAAATTGCCGTCCTTATACTATCAAATAACATAAATTGCTACGAATATTATCTACTAAAATTATCTTCTATAACTAATTCACGTATCAGCAAAATAAAAGGTTATCGTGTATTTAACCGTCTCATCCAGAAACTTCTTAAGCTGTTTTAGTCGAGTCATTTGAAAACTTAAATTAATTTCTGACGTTGATACAACGTTTAATTATTGAATTGGCAAAATTTATTTATGTATTAAAGCTTATCGCTTTTGTCTTTATATATTGTACCTACAATATAATATAAATATTTGTATAATAAAATGAAAAGATTAAAGTGGAAAATTTTCAATTTCAAATTCAGTCGTAATAGTTTCATTAATATTACAAAAGTTACTATGTTCCAACTAAGACTTTTTTAATAAACCAAAATCTACACAAAGAAACCGTACCTTAAGGATCTCACCTGCCAAAGTAATTGCTACTTAGGAACCTGCTGATTAAGGTTGATTTTTGTTTATTTTCTAAAGTGTTTTACCAGATAAATGAATTTCTACTCATTGACGATCAATCGAAGCAGTGTTATCTCTGTTTTGCCGTCTTATCTAAGGGCGTAACAATGTCTATAGAGGATTTATGGCAAACAGCTCGATAGCAGTAAGTTAGGCTCCTTACTCGCATGGAATAGAAGTGCACGCTTAGCGATTCTGTTATTGCCCTCATTGATACAGCGCGGTGGGAGGGTTCAATTGAAAATAACTACAAATTTACTTGTTGAGTTAAAACTATATAGTAAACTGTTATATTCCTTTATCTTACAGTCAATGTGCAAACTAGTAATTATACTTAAATTTACTTGGTTAAAAGAATATCCTTTTGCATGTATCCAAAACTTTTGTTAGATTTTGTCCAAATACATTCACAAACTTTTATATTCATAACCAGGGTTCGTAGATAATATTTCTTAAGATATAATTAGGTTTTTGATTATCTTCGACTATATAGCCCAATATTTGTACACGCGCACATAGTAGTCGCAGATATGGGATAGATGAGGCCTGACTAGGATGGTTGCCGTTCTACGGGAGAGGCTTTCATCCAGGAGTGGACGGCAAAAACTGAAAAAAAATAATAGGTTATTACTTGTTGTTGTCATTTTGGCTTGAGACTTTGTAAGTACAGTAAATATGGATAATAAAAATAAAATAATTTGATGCTATCAAATTGATCGTGATGCAGACGATGGATGTAAAAAGTGTACAGAGAGGAAGTCTTTGAGCTTGGGCTTGTTTGTTTCTGGTATTATAATTTTATACCCTTAAAACTTATATGTGCCATTACAAATCAATGTGAGTAGCTATCAGAAGAAGAAGATGTTATTATTGCGAAATAATACGAACGCTTACATTGATTACGAGTTGTATTATTTTTCAACCGACTTCAAAAAGGAGGAGGTTCTCAATTCGCCTGTATGTTTTTTTTTTATGTTTGTTACCTCAGAACTCCGTCATTTATTAACCGATTTGGACAATTTTTGTTTTGTTGGAAAGGGTATACTTCCAGATTGGTTCCATTTAAATTTCAAAAAAAAATACCACCCCTAAGGGTGGAAAAACAACTAATGATGAATTTAACCTACTTCTAATTGTCATATTGACTTGAAACTTTGCAAGTATTTCTATTTCCGTTGATAGTACAGTGGTTCGGTGTTGTTGACCGGATCTGATGGCAAGGCCAGAAGGTGGATAGGTGGAACTCTTCAACGGCTAATAGTAGATACTTTGAGTTTGGGCTTATTTTGTTTGATTTGACAAGCCTAACACGTTAGAATCCTTACTTTGCTACTACTGTCTACACTAAAAAGGGAAAAATAAAAAACTTTTTAACAAAAAAATAAAAACCGACTTCAAACAAAAGCACTAAAAAGTAAAAAATAACTGATTGGTAGTTTTCATTTACTATACATACCTAATCAAATATTTTCGAAGTCGGTGTGCTTTGGCTAAGTAATTAAAGCCTACCTATTAAATACATACCTAATCAAATATTTTCGAAATCGGTGCCAGCCCATACAAAGCAAAGCACACTGACTTCGAAAATATTTGATTAGGTATGTATAGTAAATGAAAACTACCAATCAGTTATTTTTTACTTTTTAGTGCTTTTGTTTGAAGTCGGTTTTTATTTTTTTGTTAAAAAGTTTTTATTTAATTCTATATCGAAAATGCGAAAATTTGTATGTATGTGTGTGTATGTGTACTTCTACACGCTGAAACGGCTGGGTAGGTTTGGATGAAAATTAGCACAAAAATAGACTATAACTTGGATGGAATAATGCGTACGCTACTCGTAGAGACGCATTCGAGCGTAGCAAGGGTAAGTCGCTAGTTATCCTATAAAAACTGAATGTATCCTTTGATAAATTTACTAGAAAGGCAAGACTATTATATTCACAAGTAAATGCTATTAAACTTTTGTTGCAGCAGCAAGGGCACAGTGACAAAGCAAGACAATGCGCTTCATTATATTTTGTAAATTAATTACAATTGACGTTTTATGATTTCATTCACCACTAAATATATAATCTTATTACCGCGAGACCTTTCCACGAGACTTATTCTTAGTATAATGGTATCTTTCATTTCATTAAGCATATAGTCAACGTACTAAAAATTTGTATAGGCCATTGTAGAAAATGTAAAGTCCATCAGTAAAATTGTAAGTATTTTAATAATTTATCTCTACGAGTACATATTTCTTTTAGCCCTCGAAAAAATTTGAATAATAATTTAAATTTATAAGTATGTATTCCACAATCGTACTAAATTAATAACTTAATTATTCCTTAATCAGATAACTATGCTTAAGGTATGTTCTATTCAGCTATTTTATAAATATTACCCTCTCGTTCTAGGCGGCCTTGCATTACTGCGATGCTTGACATACCCAAGAGCAATACTAAGTTCTTTCTACAATCTTTTTCGGTGTATGCCGTATTGCTCTGGAACAAACTTCCGAACATCCAATTAAATCCCTCTATAACTATTATTAAATAAAACTCTATAACTGCCTTTAAAAAGAAAATAAAACAACACCTTCTCACCCAAGTTATTCCACAATAATTATATTAACTACTATTATTATGCATTATATTATATAGATATGTATTTGTGTATATAGTATTATGTACATATGTTATGGTATATAATATGTATAATGTTTTGTTATATGTATATATAATATATATTTATTTAAGTATTTACATTTGAGTAACTGCACTTTAGCCTGCTTTTTAATACTATCTCTGATCTCTCTAACTCACTTAGGTTGACTGGAAGAGATCTCTTCTAGAGATAAGTCCAAATCATGTGCAAATAATTTCCAACATGATTACCACTTGTCTTAATGGGTGAAGGAAAACATCGTGAGGAAAGCTGCATGTCTTTAGAGAACTTAGCAAGTTTTCAAAGGACATGTGAAGTCCGCCAACCCACACTTGGCCAGCGTGGTGGACTATGGCCTGATCCCCCTCGTATTGAAGGGAGGCCCGTGCCCAGCAGTGCGACGTTAAAAAGGGCTACATACAATGAGCTTTCTGTTTGGTTCCTAAGTTAAATGCTATACACATACCTACATACAATATACTATCTAGAATAGGAACTATAATTGATAGCAAGATAGTGAAATTACGATAAAGCACGTTGTAACGATAGTTTTAATTCAACGTGTACATGTACAAGACTATTTTTCCATTAATTATTATTAAAATAGCTAAATTATTATATTAATCTAATCGCGCACATACTTTGTAATTCTAATACGTTTGAAAGTGCAAAATGTTAGAAAAACAAATGTAAGCGCTTCAGGTGTTTATAAATGCAAGCGTCGGGTCAATGACCGGGCACTCCGTTAATATGCAGCCTACTAAAATTAAAATTGGTTAACTGAAGCGTACACAAAGCGTGGACATCAAATATAATTGTTTATGTGAACTTAAGTTTAATCACAGATTAGATAATATACTTAATACTAGGTTTAACTTAAATACGTATGTAAATAATACCTAAAATTAACTTTTCTTTTAATTTATAAGTTAAGTTTACTTATAAATTATGTCATTTGTCATTTATTAGGGTTCCGTACCCAAAGGGTAAAATGGGACCATATTACTAAGAGTCCGCTGTCCGTCCGTCTGTCTGTCCGTCTGTCACCAGACTGTATCTCATGAACCGTGCTAATTTTATTGTTTGTTACTCTCTGTATTTTACATATAAGTGCAATAAAGAATAGTATTTTTAAATAAATTGTACCTTCCCTGCGCAATGCAGTCTTAAAATTTAATCTATGAATGGTGTACATAAATCGCTGGCAATCACGCCACACCATTTGATAAATTAATTTACTACTCGCTCGTCTTTGTCGCGTTGCAACGGCGTTACAGTCGTTACAGCGGAGGCCCGTGTTCGCTATAAATTATTCGGAATTACGAAGATGCTGTTTTAAAATTTATGTCCTAAATGTAGCGAGAATACAAAACATGTTTCATTCCATTCGAAATTTGGTGGAATTTTTGTAACAACCGCAATATCGGAGAATTGCTCTCTACGACAATTAAATTTGGCCAAAGAGTTTCCTTGTACCGTTTCCGGCGCGCCACTGATCTGATCTAGTCAGCAGATTCTAATTGAGTTTAAAGCAACCATGGACTGATGTGCAAAATATTACTTTAGATTACATTTAACAACTTGAATGGGGCGAGTCTACAGTTGATTTTAGATTTATGTCGTGACACAAATTAATTATTATTTATGTTTCAATATACATTTGTATCCCGTAAGAATAACTGATAAAGTTAGCTGTTTTTATTTACTTTCTCCTTTCTAAATGTTAATACCAACTTCAAAATAGAAGATTATATATTTAATTCTCTTTTTTAGCCAGTTATCAAAATCCTTGTCTTTTACGAGTAAAATGATTTATTTCTAATTGATTTCAAAGCTGATTTTCTTTATTAAAAAATCTATTTATGCCATACACAGTTGACAGTAATGGTTGAAATACATTTAAGTTTTAAATTGATCATTTTAATAAAAAGTTTTGATTCGCAGCAAGTTGCAAACTTTCAAACTTTATTCATACAATCGGTTCGAACAAACGCTAAATTCTGTGCATATTATTGGATAAATTAATATTTCATCGAAACTTTAGAGACGTTGTGGAACTCTGATTGTGCGCAGCGGTCATCCAAGTACAATATAAACGTTAACCTTTTTACTTCATTAAAATTAATTATAATTTGTTAATTAGTTTTACTGTGGACTTTGAACTTATTTTTGGTCCAAAATAAATTAAGTATAATTTCGTTTAAGCAAAGAAATTTCCAGCCAAAAACGATTATAAACTAAAAATATAAAATTAAGACTCTTCTATAACTTTAAATTTATGCATAAATTCTGCTATTTGGTAACAATTTAACTGAACTATATGCTTTTGTAATAATATAAAAATTTCCGTCTCGCGCTTGTTACAAGTCGTTTCAAAATTTACCGAAACCACTTTTCATTCCAAAAGTAGTTACTTATTTCATTAATCTTTTTCCCAAAGAAGAAAAACCCATTTAGGTCTTAAGTTTTACGTCGTTTGCGAAGTTTGAAGGGAGTGGAATGAAATTGGGCCGCCATTTAATTACTTTACAACGCGATTGATGTCGAATAGACCTGATTAAATTTTGAAGAGGAACGAGGTGGTCGTATGAAAGAAACATTTTAATAGTATAATTCATTGAATTGGGAAGTTAATAATAATAAATAAATATGTTGGGACATTAGCACACAGCGCTATATACTTTCATGATAAGCTACGAGGCTCGTGTAATGGATACCAGATAGTTGATACAGTGTAGTGTACACATATATAACTTTAAATATATATGTATTTAAAGTTATATATGTGTACACTATAATATTATAAATATAAACATCCACGACTGGAGAACAAACGTTCGTCGTATTCATCATACAAATGAATGCCCGCAGCGGGACTCGAACCCGCAAATGTTGGCATAGCAAGTAGGGTCACTACAAACTAAGAAAAACGAGTCGTCAATTTTGATTTTTAACTTCATATGCAATGTACATACGTTGGAACTTTACTTTATTTTATATCTATACACCTACATTTTCAAAGGCATCAATTCTCAAAATACCAAAGCCTAAAAAATGATTAGTTTTTTATCCGTATATTCGCTTATCTTCAAAACAGTTAAATCGATTTTAATTAAACTTTCGATACCCGATAGAGAGTTATAGGAGGGGAAGAGTAATGATTTTTTTGCGTATACAGGAGTAATGCATAGTGTAGTGCATATTAGATAATTTAGTCCGAAACGTGCAATTAATGTGATATTTTTCAAGTATATGAAATTCTACAAAAACGCGAAAGTTTGTAGAGATTTGGACGAAATTTCATTACATAGAGTATTATTAGCCATATATACATATATAAAGCCACGAGAAAAGCTAGTACGAATACTGCTAGAAAGAAAAAGAAATATTTGAACTTAAAGAATACTAAAGAATGCCAATACGTATTCTTAAAATTTAGAGTACTTCTCAAAAATACTGATATTATAAAGACAATGATAGCTGAGGGAAAGACCAATTGAAATTATATAAAAACTAGCAGAACCCGCAGCTTCGCTCGCGCTAAATCTACAAAAAAAAACTCTAAAAAGGTAGGTTTCATACAAACTTTCATCCCCTACTTTACCCCCTTATGGGATGAATTTCGACAAATGCTAAAACATGTATTCATTTAATTGTATTGAAGAGCATCAATATCAAGTTTCAAGTAATTCGATCATAAATATTTTTTGGGTTGCATTAACGTGTTTTCCCGTAGGAATGAGATAATCTCCCGCGGTAAAAAATAGCCTATGACACTCTCTAGCCCTCCAACTATGTTCACACAAAAAATCACGTCGATCTGTTACTCTGTTTTGATGTGAAGTAAAGACAAACAAACAAACACACTTTCACATTTATAATATATGGATTTTAATTCTTATGACTTTATATAACAACGAACTGTTAAATATAACAACGAGTACTAGTGCTATTATCAGAGTCTCTGAGATTTGTAATTTTAGATAAGACAATGAAATAAATCACTTAACAAAATCTCTGAAAGTTTGTGTGCAAAAAATTCCCAGTTCGTGGTTAGCTCCATCGATCAAACAAAATAATAAAATTAAGGCTGTTCCCAAATAAAATAAAGCTCTCAATTGATTGATGGCGGCGACCACCCACGCACCACACCCTCACATACCTATATATTATGCTATTTATAAATTATTGCAAACATTTTTAATGATATCAGAAAGCCTACTAATAAAATAATAATCCACCCACACACGCTATTTCAAAATTCGCATTCCTTTTTTATAAAATTGACATATTATTAAAAATATATTCTAAAAAATGTGTTTGTAGGATTATTATTATTAAAGGATCCCAAAATATGCAAAATTACGGAAACAGACTTAAAATAATAAGTGAAGTACAATAGTAGGTATCTTAGTGCAGAAGTGATCACTCAGCATTCGCTCTCGTCATTCACGTCGATCGGCCCACAATTGTTAGTTATCAATCTCATTGATTTGTTTAATCATTAACGACTCACTTGATCAATGTAGTCGAACAAAGCACGTGTTAAATGGTCCCCACAAAACTAAATTTTCCTATCATTGATATGCAAACAAATATCTTCCTTAACATATTAGGGATTAGGTTAAAATTCGGTAGACGAAAATTTTTTATCAACAATATGGTAAAATTACATCATAAGACAGAAGTATGGGAAAATAGATTATATAGGTTTCTCATAAATATCAAAATTGCTTGTTATGGAGACGGCGGGCTGGGGACATAAAGGGTAGGTGTTATACCGAAGCCAATATTAAGGGTTGACGAGGGTTCGATATTAAAGTACTTATCCACGCCTTGATCTATTGATTTCCAC
Organism: Brenthis daphne; assembly: GCA_947093115.1. Taxonomy (NCBI): domain Eukaryota; kingdom Metazoa; phylum Arthropoda; class Insecta; order Lepidoptera; family Nymphalidae; genus Brenthis; species Brenthis daphne. Next base: position 6,485,300 of record OX352481.1, on the reverse strand, counting down.
TAAAACATTAGATTATATTGTAAACCGGAGAACTGTGGCCACCACTGGACTGGAATGGTCATGTAGGAGACACGTTTAAGGATATGGAAATTTGTAGAGTTATCGATAGACCAGGCTAGAAGCAGTGCAATTTTGGTAAAAGGCGTGTCCACTGTCTAATACAAATTAATATGCTTGTCTGTCTGAATTACTTTATAGTGTTTATAGTAGAAAAATAAAATAAACGTTGCTTACCTAAATTTCTTAAGAAGAATAATATAAGAAGTTTTTGTTGATATGCAATCGCTTACATCTTAGAAAATTATACATTATTTTACTATATGTGGTAACATTGTCGCTAGTACTACAATAAATTCGTTTATAGTTTCTGTACGGTATTATGAATTTAGGTAAATATTGTACTATCTAAATCACTTTCCTCAATAACATTTATTGTATGCTTTACGAATGCTCCTGGTACTTCAACCCCCTCTAAATGCAATTCATTTATGCCCGATTTCACCAACAATCCATAAGCTACCACCTACGTATGGGATCCCTAGCTTAAAAGTCCCCTAAACTAGCTCCTAAATTAAATTTCGTTTTACGATCGTCTTTAAGCCCATATTTCGAGCACCTAAATTTAGGGGGCCTTTTAATATTTAGGTGACCCCTAATTGTCGGTGAAACAGAAATTGTCCCCTAACAGCCCCCTAACCATGCTTAGGGGATCCCTTAAACTTAGGTGACGTTGGTGAAATCGGGCATTAGTCTCTTGTAATGGCCTTATAAGTATATTTAACACGGGTGCAGGATGTGGCATAGAATTATTTTATATGACTTAAATGAAATTTATATTTGATTTTAAAACATAACTAATCTATTTCATAAGTCACAACTTATATTCTATATATTATATACTAAAGAATTACTAGTTTCTAAAAGATAATCTTTGAAAGATTTTCCCTCGTTACAAAGCTACACAATATACTACTCAAGCCAGGCAGCGACTGAAAACTAACAAAAATAAAAATATTATTTTGTATTACATGTAAGAGATATAAGTAAAAGCTAAAAAAATATACCGTCTTCAAAAAAAACTAGAAAGTAAAAAATAAGTGATTGGTAGTTTTCATTTACTATAGATACCTAATCAGATATTTTCGAGGTCGGTGTACTTTGATTTGTATTGGCTGGCAGTTATTTTTATTTCTTAGTGTTTTTTTTGAAGTCGTTATTTATTTTTATTTATTTTTAAAGTTTTTTTTTTTTTAATTTTAAGTGTAGATGTAGTACATAGTACCAAAATAAATAGAAAGTATTATAAAAATTCAATAGATGAAATATCAATCATCCCTTATTTTCTATTACACTTAAGGATGATTTTTACAAATTTAAATCCAACTTTGAGGTATACCCTACTCAATAAAAAAAGAATCATCGTAATCGGATAACACTGAAAAAAGGTATGTGTGGTTAGACATTTACATTAAAAAAACGACAAAATATATGTGTCGAATTGCGAAACTCCTCCTTTTTTTCATCGGTTAAAAAATAAAAATGGCTTACCCACCAAAAACTATTTCTGAAATCAAACAACAGAAATCGATTCATACACTCACCTTGAGATTTGTGAATATTACTTTCAATGTCATATTTCATCTTATCAAATAACAACAAGTAGATGGAAATTTTATTACAAAATTTACTATTAAAAAGTACTAAACAACTACACAAGTGAGGCCTCAAAACTGTTTAGTAAAATAAATAAAATATGAAAACATATCTACAGTCAATTCGTTTATTGACACACTTAAACTATTTTTTTAGAACATTCTTAACAAAATATAAGAAATGCTTTGTTTTCTAATAGTACCTATACTCGACCGTCTGAATATAATCGACGACTCGTATGGCTCAGTTTGTAGTGACCCTACTTGCTTTGCCAGCGGTCGCGGGTTCGAGTCCTGCTGGGGGCATTCATTTGTGTGACGAACACGAATGTTTGTACTCCAGTCATGGGTGTTTATATTTATAATATGTATGTATTTAAAAGTTATATATGTGTAGTGTATCAACTATCTGGTATCCATAACACAAACCTCGTAGCTTACCATGGAACTAGATGGTGTTGTATATTAATGTCCTGACAATTTATTTATTTATATTTATCATTATTAAATTTAATTTCCTTTAACGTTTCCTATATCATTTGAAAATATGGTAGAGAAAACCTAACTTTTCTCTTAGATTTCAATATACATTCTTCAGTACACGATACTTAAACACATACACACGGTAATTAAATTCAAGATAATATCAATCAATCGTTGTAACAATATAATGAAAATATTTATGTGAAAACATGTATTCGTATGAAACAGCCTTTATTTCCGAAAGTTCAAGCTTTTAAGTTATTGCGACAGTCCATGCTCCTTGTGTAGACCCTGTATGGGACATCAAATACTTATAGTATATGATTCGCTCTAGAGAGCTCTTATTTTGCTCTACGGAAATATACTACATTCTAATTTCTACTATAACATACTATATATTATTGATTACGTATCTATACATATAATAAACTGCCTCGGTGGCGTAGCGGCTAGCATGTACGGCTGCACACTCGGAGGTCCTGGGTCCTGAGTCCCGGGTCGGGCCAAGTTTAGTTATTGAGTCTTTCTGTATAGTAAGCCTCAGTAACAGCCCGGAGTAGGGAAGTTGGTGGTGTTTCACCCCCGTGCCTCGGAGAGCACGTAAAGCCTTCGGTCCTGCGCCTAAACTCTCACTGGTCGTATCGAGTGGTCGTCCCACCAGAGTATGAGAGTGACAGGAATAGAGAGTGTACTTGTGTCTGCGCGTATACTTGTGCACTATAATATCTCCTGCGCAGTTGGCTAGTCTCAATGAGATTGGCCGCCGTGGTCGGAATCGGCTAGGAGACCATCAACATATAATAAAATTGTAACTAAGTCGAATCTGTACACTAAATATTTTTTGGAAAATCTAATTGAAATAGAAATTATTATCGATACAGAGGCCGAATCTATAGTTTTTAGAATTTTTGTCTGTCTGTCTGTCTATCTGTTACCGCATCACAGAAAAACCACTGGAGGGATTTTGATGAAATTTGATATAGTGATAGCTGGTTATCCGGGTTAACACATAGGATATTTTTTACCGCGGGAAAGTATCTCATTTTTGAGAAAAAATACAAAGACTGCCATTAAAAGTATACCAATATGTGAAACCTAAGAATTTGGTTTTTAGTCATCTGAACTCGGGCGGAGCCGCGGACAATGCTAGTAATTTATATACATATAATACGACAAAGTACAGATATCTAATCTCTAAGGGTATATATGTGTAAAGGAAGGAGTTCACGTTAGTCTGCAAAATTCACTATGGCAACATGGAAGTCTAAGTTTGAGTTACCCTATAATTTAAGGCATATGTTAATGACCGTTAGATAGTTACGAGTGAATAATCAAAGTTATCAGTTTAAAGCGCAGCGGGTGCAGTGTATACAGCACAGTGCATGGATGCTGTGCACGATGCATAGATCTCATCTACATCTGGGAGAAAATGACATTTCCAATCACCGCTTTTTCATCTACTAACAAAGCGGTCTTTGAGATACCATTGTGACCATAGAATAAAAAAATCGGAGGAGAAGGTAAGCGCAAAAACTTTGAGTTACCAATTCTAGTGCTTATTCTACTGTTAATTTAATAACATAGAATACCTTGCTTCATCAATCACAAGCCATAAGAAATAAGGAACACTTGATATAAGTACCTACCTAAGACACTTTCCGTTCTAAGTTAAAAATTGTCAAAAAACGTGTTGACAAACATTTGTTGTTACGTCGAAAAAAACAAAGCAACAGACACATTGATACATTTATTATACATATAAATGGGTAGGACAAGTAAATAAATACTATCAGTTAGGATAATTACATAGATGTTGATGTATATCTTATATCAAAATACTTATAGATTATACGAAGCACTTTTTAACGTACCATTGCTGAGCACGGGCCTTTCTATATATACAAGGGGATCAGGCTTCCACGTTGCTGGCTAAGTTAAGTCTGCCCACCCGGGGCAGACTTACATGTCTTTCGAAAACTTGCAATTCCTCACAATATTTTCCCTCGCTGTAAGACAAATGGTAATCATGTTGGAAATAATTAACACATGACAAGAATCAGTGATGCGATCGGGATTTGAACTCCTTTCACTCGGTTTCAGATAAGATATTAAAAACAAATTATGTTAATACAAAAAAAAATTAAAACCTATAACTAATAGTTACACGACAAACGCGCATCTTCCATCGATTTCCCTGTTCTAAGACTTCAGCTTCACTCTCTACAGAAACAATAGACGAATTTCTCGGATGAGAGGCGTTCCAAAGAATCGCACTGTTATAATGATTGTCTGCCGATAAAAGACTTTGTAGTGCTTTGTTGAGCAAACTCTTATTGTAACGGGGATTAAAATTCATATGAATACTTGCCTATAAGAATATTTTCCATAGTATTCATTCTGTATTTACCGTAAAAACCTTATATTTACCAACTAAAACTGCTGCAATGTTTTGTTTAAGTAGTCAGTCAATCAGTCAGTAGCTACATCAATTAATAATTCGTATTATCTTCTAAGTTATTAAAATTATTATAGAATAGATGTTTTTGGTAAAGAAAATATTATATAAAAATATTAAATTTGAAAAATATATTTTATAAAGCTGAAATGCAAAAATTTTCATCTTTTCACAAAAATAATTTCAGTTGTAACGAAACACTGAGATACGAACAGACTGTAACATTACCTATACCTACTATTATCGCGCATATAATTATAATAATAATATAATAATATTTTTTTTGCATAAAGAGATTCTAGTTTTTACAAATTTTGTGGTTGAGATCCCCTTTTAAGCATAATTGCCTGTATTTGCGTATATTATTATAACAATGAAATTTATAAGGCTTTGGAGCACTTAAAGCTATTCATTGACGAAAGATTGTTTTAAGGATTCACAGGTGACAAAGATGTTGTATAACTTACAATGTATCGCCATAATCGAGAATCTTTTCAAGTCGATTAAAACTTACATATATATCATATATTTATTTGTTTCTGGCATGATAGACCCTTGCTATTTGCATGCTTGTCATGGGGCTCGAACCATCATTTAAGGGGATTGATACCATAATTTTGTTAAAAATCAACATATGTATTTAGAAACTACATCACATAATATTCGGTGAATAAAGTATAATATAGTTTCCATCATAACCGACAAACGTCAGAGGCAAAATTAACGCTGCAAAGTTAGTAATTTATCATGTGCACTTTAAGCTTGCAAGCTGTCTAGGTAATCTCAGTTTGGTAATTAATTTAATTTCTTATTCATTTATTTTTAAAGCTATACATTATTATAGTAATTTTATTAGAACTTAAAGGAATGCCCTTGAGTCCTTCCATGTACAGAAATACAGTCATTTCCATGTCCACGAGACCATAATATCTTAAGAAAACTTTTAGACTAATGTTTATAGATATGTAGAATTATAGCTATGTTAATTTTTTATTTTTATTTTTTCCATACCATATACCATCGATGTTATAATTATTTTGCTACATATTTTGCTAATATTTAATTAATATCTACCTGTTATCATGATTATACATTACATAATTGATTTAAAAAAATATTTTTTAATGTAAAAGTTATTTGGAGTTATAAATATTCCACCTCGCCATCACAAAAACTTAGAAAACACGGCGCCGTGAGGAAACGTGAACTTCCTACTACAATACAATTTCACACACGAAATCATTTCAAAGGATCAATTTGGAGCAAATACCAGCCATCCTTAAACTGTTTATCAGGGCTGTTTTGATGTGATTATTTCTTGCTTCAAGAATAACTTTATAGAAATATTATCAAAGGAAGAAATCTCATTTAAATTTACTTAGTTAAATATGTATTGTTGAAAATTAAACTTTTTTTTAAAACACGACCAATACTGTACGTGACATGTGATGTAGTCATATCTACAGCTCACGGTCTACTTCTCCAGAAACCGCCACTTCAATTACAGCAATACCGGTAATCTTATTCATAATAACATCACCGTATCAATAGACTGATAGACATTTAGTTTTGCCGATAGAGATGATTATTTCACTAAATTAAAGACGTATTCTACAAATAACCGTATTATGTATGCTAAATTTCTGTTACCGAAAGTTAAAAAAAATTGTTTATCTAATAACAGCTTAACTTACAAACCATCTAACTGACTCTATAAAGGAACAAAATAAGAAGCTCTATAGTGCACAACGGCAACCCTCCAGAGCATAAAATCCAGTAGGCATACTACACTGTCATTACTCACAGATTTACGTTTTAGGCAACTCTACCAGTTTGGTAACGGCGTTATTTGAAATTAACTTTCCCGGAACGACAGTTTAATAATATCTCTTAAAGTTAGTGACTCGAAATATTTCTGGGGTTTCTACTGTTAATTACTATTTAACTGTACTTTTTATACTAATCTATTAATTATCAGATAAAACAAAACTAACTTTTCTGTTTATGCAACGTTTGACTCGTATCTTAATTTCGTATTTAAAAATCTATACATATACCTAACAAGACTGTAGGTTAGTAGAGGCTGAATGTCTCTACATAAAAAAAATGCAAAAAAACCGAGTCAAAATTCAAAATATTTTATTCAGCATTTAATTATTACAATTTTTTACTGAACGTCACGAGTCTACTACCAGTTCGGAAAGAAGAAGCTTCAGACCTGAGAAGAACTGGCAAAAGAAACTCAGCGGGACTAATATTATTTCATTATCTTTTTTTTTTATAAAGTTAAATTATATATTACAATATTTCTATCAAGTTGAAGTAGCCCGGAGTCAGGGGGATGTAAGAAGAGAAATATAACCAATTTAGATTTTTTTATTTTTTTTGATTCTGTCTGTTTGTCTGTTTGTACGGGGTAATCTCCTAAACTGTTAGACCGATTTAAATGAAATTTTGCATGGTGATGCCTTATATCCCCGGTCAACATTTAAAATACTTTTCATACCGGAAAATAAAAGAGTTCACATGGCATAGTTAAAATAGTTAAATAACTATAGTAAATTATACAACTTAGTACACAAAAACTACAGATTGTATTTTAATGAAACTTTATAATAATATAGGCATAGGTATGTTTGTCCAGAAGCGAACCCGAGCAAAGCGAGGGTGAGCCGCTAGTAATATAATAAAATCATACTACTTCATTTGTACTCAATATTAAAGAAACGGGGGTTCCTTTACTATTTAGTACTTATTGCAAATTAAGTAGTAAATATTGAAAATTCTATTTGGAGGTGCTTATAATCTAAAATATTTAATTTAAATAAATATTGAATTTAAGAACAATAAGAATATGTAGTAACAGTGAGTATAAGTCAAAAATATATTTGGGAGATTTAATACTAAGATTAATTATTTAGAGGTTATCTCATTTCTCGTCTTTCAACAAAGCTTTTTGTCGAATCTTAGAGTATTTCTGAGAAATGTAGGCCCACGATTTATTTAATTACTTTATTTATTATCTTTGTAGGAGTCTTATTACTTGCCTTCGACTTAACGCCTGAAAAGTAAATTTTCTTCTAAGATAAACAAATTTCATAAATAATATTATTGTCTTTTTTTTGCAAATGGATTTTTAACAAACTCACCATTCACTTAGTGCACAAGTGAACTCTCTATTAATGTTACTGTCAAACTCCGGTGGGACGACAATTCCACACGACCGTTGGGAGATCAGGCACAGGTTCGACGGCTCAATGAGATCTCCGAGGCACGGAGATGAACGAATCGCAGCCAACTTCTGAAATCCGGGCTGTTACTGAGAACTTCTTAACAGACCACTAAATAACTAGCCTTAACCCAACCTGGGACTCAAACCCAGGAGAGATAACGAGGTAAAAATAGCGTTACATTATAAATATGTTGGGATATTAACACACAGCACCATCTACTTTCGTTGTAAGCTACGAGGCTTGTATTATGGATACCAGGTAGTTAACATACTATAAATATATAACTTTAAATACATACATATTATAAATATAAACACCCATGACTGGAGTACAAAAATTCGTGCTCATTAAATCAAATCAAATCAAAATATTTTATTCAGCATTAGATTATTACAATTTTTTACTGAACGTCATGAGTTCACTACCAGTTCGGAAAAAAGAAGCCTCAGACCTGAGAAGAACTGGCGAAAGAAACTCAGCGGGACCAATATCTTTTCTTAAAGTATAATCTTTTTTTTCCATCACACAAATTAAACCAACCAGCACGCAATGTTCTACAGTCTGCAGGAACTCGAGATATCTCTCCCTCGGCCCATAAAAAATATTATAGCGGTAACATAATATACAGACTTTACACACGTTAGGAAAATATACAAATTATTATAGACGTCGAAATCATCGTATTACATGTGTATGCGAAGGGTATTCTTATTTAATCTCCCATGTTGTATCTCTTGGGAACTCCTTGTTTTGCTAAGATGTAATTCTGTTTATGCTAAATTTCGTATTCAATTTCATACATTATTTGTTTAGTTTCTATTCTCTGTTTCGGGGAAACTAATAGACAAGAATAATTTAGACAATATTTGGGCAGTTTAAAATTCCCATTCAGGTTATATTATTAAAGTTAACTTTATTTAATTTAAAATTTAACTATGCATTAACCAAATTTAAAATATCAAGCTACGTATACATATATTACAAACTCCGCGTCACGAGGAAACTAAAAAATAAGAAAATCCATATCAATTAATCAGTTGTTACTAGTTAAAGTAATAAATCATAATATAAAAATAATGTGGCAGAAATTCCTTTCAATAAGACTATAACGTGACATGCTCCAATCAATTATACTCGTAGAATAATATACTGGTGACATAAGAGCTGGCGCATTTTTCGCCCAAAGAATCGGCATTGCCATTCATGGGGGAATGCTAGCATTCTTGCCACTATTCCACGCGGACGTGACTTGTACAGTTATAATTAAGAGTACACTTTTTTATATATAACTAGCGGGTACGTTTTAAATATATATAAATAGTTATTACCCAGCGTTAGCCATATAAGTTTTAATTTTTTGTTCCGTTACTTTTTCTGATGTTTTAATACTTATTATTCTATTTTTAAATAAGTATTCTTAAATTTTATAATTTTTCGCGCAATTTTTTTAATTTTTTCTTTCATAAGAACCTTCTCCTGACAATAACAAAAACACAACAAAAAAAATAGTTAAATCGGTCCAGCCGTTCACGCGTGATGGCGTGACCAAGAGAAATAGGCATCCATTTTTATATATATATATATAGATTAGGCATATTTGTAATTTTCTTTACTGTAAATAAAAATATGACAATAAAAAATAATAATATGCATCTATAGTACATGTTTTACGATGTAACGTAATACTTTATATTTGAAAAAAACACCAAACTTTTTGTGGGGGTTAGCCATTAACCATAGCTAAAGAGTTTCACTATCCATCTCAAATCTCCACCATCAGCTCTTTCTAATTCGTATTATTTTTTTGCATCTTGTTTTTGCTATTTCTTTTGCAAAGTAAATTATTAGTACTACGAAAGTCGATTTCTTTCATTAATTGATATATTTTGAGACTTACATACAAATATTTTTTTTTAAACGGGTAATATTTTTTGTACGATATTAAATTCTTTAAAATCTAAATTTAAGGCTTATACAAAAACTAGCATTGCCCGCGGCTCCGCCCGCGTTCAGATGACCAAAAACTAAATTCTTAGGTGTTACATATTAGTATACTCTTACATTGCAGTTTTTGTATTTTTCCTCAGAAATAAGATATTTTCCCGCGGTAAAAAGTATCCTAGGATCGCGCGCTACATCGCCCGGTTTATATAGCTTGAGCAGGCGGTCGAGCGATGCGGGGCAGAGGGGATGGACTCGCCGTAGGCATCTCAATGCTCGCCAAGCATTAAAAATGTTTCGCTACTAATTACTTCTAACAACGATATCTCAAAAACTATTCATCTGATTGATTTAGTGTAAAGAGCAATTTTAATCTACATTAAATGACTAAGCTAACTAAAATATTCATTTGGATAAGGATTAATACCGAACTAAAGAAAATAACTTTGAAAATAACGTAATGTTTTTAATTAAAAATGTTAACATAAAAGTGGTTATTGTAAGTCAACCGTAAGAGATAGAGATATGCTATCGCGGACTTTTTTGTAGCATTTTTATAGATTTTGAATTCTCTAGTACATTACTTAACTGTATCTTTGCTAGTTTACGCGGCGTTCGCGTGGAAAGTTCCCATTTGGCGAGATTTTTTGCGACCTCTTCAACATTTGTCGCCGTATTTCAGCTAATTTACATAAAAGCATAATAAATTATATACCTAAACCTTCCTCAAGAATTACTCTTTCTATTGTTGAAAACCGTATAAAAATCCGTTCAGTAGTTTTCGAGTTTATCGCGTTCAGACAGACAGGAGGACAGACAGGAGGACAGAAAGACGCGGCCGGGGGACTTATTTTTATAATAAGTATAGATTAAAAAAGGACTTCTACAAAATGTAGAACAATCGACGAGGATGGGATTCGAACCCACGCGTGCAGAGCACATTGGATTAGCAGTCCAACGCCTTAACCACTCGGCCACCTCGTCACGTCGTGAACTGTCGAATTGTGTGATTACATTCTAAATACAATAATTATTCTCATTCATATTAAACGATGTGATCTTTTCCATTTTAGTTATGTTACACTATTGTAGAGAATATTTATTTATTTGTTTGTACACCATGAACTCATCAACTACTACTGAATTGAATTTCAAACCTCTTTAACTATTAGAAAACCATACTATGCAGTAACCATAGTAGATATAATACTAGCGACTCAGCCTCGCTTCGCTTTGATTCTTTAATTTGACATAGATAACTTTTTTATTTATGAACCGATTGAAATAAATACTAAATGTAAAACGAAGCTTGTCACAATACCTTAGTGAAAACCGCACTTAAATCGGTTAAGCCGTTTCTGAGATCAGCGCGCACAAACGCATAGACAAACAGACAAAAATTCTAAAAACTATCGATTCAGCCTCTGTATCGATAATAATGTTTATTTCAATAAGATTTTCCTAAAAATATTTAATTTACAGATTCGGCTTAGTTACAATTTTATTATATGTACAGACTGTTAATATTTTAAGCGTTTATACTGTATAGTAAACAATGATTGATTTTTCGATTGAATGATTTGTATTCAGCCCTTATTAACCTGGCCTCCCTATGAAAGGGACATAGTCCACCACGCTGGCTAAGTGCGGGTTGGACTTGCTAGGTTCTCTCAGATATGCAGGTTTTCTCACGATGTTTTCCTTCATCGTAAACCTTACTTATAGTGAACAATAACTTATTAATAATTAAATGTGTTGTAAAGAACAATTGACGAAAGATGATCAAAAACATACGGTGTAATAAGTCAAAGAGAATAGGTACTTTAATAATTTCAATAATAACGGAAAAGTGAAAAAGGTAGGTTTGTGTTGATCGTAATGTTTAGCATTCTATTCTTTTTTAATACTAAGGCATGGAACGACGATGTTATCATTTATTTCATATTTCAAGATGTATAAACGAATCTTCCATAAAGCCTTTGAGTACAGTTTATATTTATAGCTACATTTCTTTTTATTGATAAGAGCCACTATAAGTTTTCTTCGATGTTTGTTCTGCGCTGTATTTATTATAATTGCATGCGAAATGTTAACTAAAATATATTAAACTAGCATTGCCCGCGGCTCCGCCCGCGTTCAGATGACCAAAAACCAAATTCTTAGATTTTACTTATTAGTATACACTTACATTGCAGTTTTTGTATTTTTTCTCAGGAATTTCTCATTTTCCCGCGGTAAAAAGTATCCTATATGTTGACCCGGATAACCAGCTATCACCATACCAAATTTCATCAAAATTCCTCCAGTGGTTTTTCTGTGATGCGGTAACAGACAGACAGACAAAAATTTAGAAAACTATCGATTCAGCCTCTGTATCGATAATAATGTTTATTTCAATAAGATTTTCCAAAAAATATGTAAAGAAAACCACATCATATGCGAGTGCTTCTTTTAAGTTTATTTTCATTACATAAATACTTTTTTAATTGATTCCAAATTTACTTTATTTTTTACTAGCGGCTCACCCTCGCTTCGCTCGGGTTCGTCGCTAGGTACGTTTTAAATAGATATAAAAAGAAAAAATCTTTCTTTCTCACATTTTAATTATATGTTTTAATACTTACCTATTCCGGACTAAGAGAAATCCAAAAATTAAAATATCATAAAAATTGGAACGCGGTCGAACGGGATAAAAAGTATCCTATGTCCTTCTCCTGGCTCTAAACTACCTCCCTGCCAATTTTCAGCTAAATCGGTTCAGCCGTTCTTGAGTTATAAGCGAAGTAACTAACACGACTTTCTTTTATATATATAGATTAGTTTTTAATTTTGACATTTAATAAAATAATTGATATAGTGTAACATTCAGTTATTTTATGTGCCAGTTCGTAGATTTTGAATATAGATGTTTGATATGTCAAGTGGGCAGTCGGTGATTCGGATTATATGAGTTAGGAATATAAAATATAAATGTAAAATGAGTATACAGAAAAAGCGAGAAATATAATTGTTAATTGCCAAATATTTGTCTTCCTGGAAAACCCTTCTGAGCTGTTTTAGCTCAGAAGTGGGATCACTGCAAAAATATACTGTTTTTGCAACGCCCACGGATCATCTGACAATTTGAAGGTTACGTTATTTTGTAATTTATATGATTTTTTTCAGTGAAAGGAATCAAAATCCTAAAATATGTTTCAATTTGTGAGGCAATTATGTATTAAGTTGAATAATATGAAAAAAATACAAAATAGTGTGATTATTAGTTACATGTATGTGGATTAGTCCAAAGTATATTAAAAATATCTACGGAAAATTTTATTTGAAAGTAGAAAATGATGTGTTGAGATAGAATTAAGGCGATAAAATACATATTAACTTAGATTGAATATTGTATAATAACAGAAGTTGAAAAGTCATTTAGCTCAAAAGATACTAGTCCTGGATGTGACAATATTTTATATTCCATTCTTAGGTTCCTTCCAAATAATGCCAAAACGTGTTACTTTTACTATACAATAAATTTCTGAATCTTGAATTTATACCAAAACAGTGGAGAGACATTAAAGTTGTTCCTATTCCGAAACCTGGTCGGGTTGGTTCTAGTTCATCCCTAAGACCTATTTCAATGATGTTGTGCGTTTGTAAAGCTTTTCATAACATTCTATTGAAGCGAATACAATGGTTTATAGAAAAGTTTGAATTTTTTTCAAACCGGATAAATGGGTTTAGAAAATTCCGATCTACACTTGATAATCTCAGTGATTTAGTATTGACAATAGAGAAAATTTTCTTTTAAGTAAGACGTACACTTTAGTACGCTTTATAGACATCGATAATGCATATAATAACAATCTCAGAGGTCTTTTACATAATGTGGAGGAAATGGGAGTCGGATCTAATATTTGCACCTACGTACATAATTTTTTCAAGGAAAGAAATCTTAATATTTTAATTGATAACTCGTATTATGTCTCTAGGAAAACTTAGCCCAAGGCGATCCTTTATCACCTTTAGTGTTCAATATAGCAACTATGAATTTATGCAAAAAGATTAAAAAATGTATTAATATCCCAATATGCTGATGATTTTGTGATATAAATAACTTGTGATAACTTTAGCTTAGGGACCATACGTATGCAGAGACCGCTAGATGAATTGAATAGTCATTTATCCGATATAAGGTTGACTGTATCGCCATCAAAAACAAAGATTTGTGTTTTCATGTCTGACTATAGAAAATAAATAATTAATTTGAAAATTAATAACATTGCTTTGAAAAAGTTGATAGTATTAAATATTTAGGTGTTTGGCTGGATAAGTCACTAAAATAGAAAAAGCATATAGATGAATTAAAAGTTAATTTATCTAGATGTTTAAAAGTTTTAAAGACCTTGGCAGTTCTAGTTGGGGTATTCATCCAGTGCACATGCGACGTCTATATATTTCATTAATTCGTAGTAAAATTAACTTTACCAGTTTTCTATACGACAATCGGTATCCATTTTCGACATCCACAACTAAAATTTATAAAGAAACACGAATTATGAACCTACGTCAACTTTATATATATACCTATATATAAATCTTACATTCTGATATGGAATATCTTAGTGAAAAACTGTTACTTAAAAGTATTGGGTATAAAACTATTCAACCTACCATAGGACGCTTCTCATGAGTCAGCTAGGCCGATATGAGTAGATATGATACTGAAACTAGTTTTAGGCTTCGTTCGGTCACCTTCCATTGAACTATTTTGCGGTTTTAATGGGTAAGTCAAATTCGACAGATTGCGCTGAGTGTGGGATTATGGAAGATACTAATCATAATTTAATGAAATGTGTTCAGAATGAGGCAGGCAGAATATGTTTCTTTGAAACATGTAAGCTAAATAAAATGGATGTTGGTGTTTGTAACACCCCAATCGGGTCAAGCAAAGATGCCGTATAAAATTGTGCAATTAGTATTAAAAAGCTAGAATAGATAAAAAAAAATTGTATTTCCTATAAGGGTGGCATGGTCTTTACAATCAACCCCTATGAAAAATAAAAATAAAAAAAAAGTGTAAGAACATAGATTTATTTTTGAACAAATCTATGAAATACTACTAATTAATATTTTTTATTGGTTAAGCACTTCAATTGATATATAACAAAGTTTTAAAATATAATAAACTAATGATATTTGTGTGTACAAGTTCTAGATGGATGCAGGCGAATTTGACGAAATGAGGCGACGGAGATAAGAAATCGTCCCCTGTATGTTCTACGTAATCAGATAGAAGAAGCTAAGAGCTTGTGAGGGCGAGCATTGCAGCCGAAGCCCGATCGGACACGAGAGCCGACAAGATAGTGTTCACTATTTGCGAAGTAGGAGGCAGAGCTGTAGTGATCATCATTGGCCAAACTTTAAACACGGGAAGTTCTGTTTATTTATTTATTTGATGATTATGACTTTTGATGGAGATGAGGAGTATTTTTATTAATATTGTAGAGACAAATAGGTAGTGAACCTGTCTGCATAACTAAGAGCTCGAGCGGATGTGCGCCGAGCATGAGTGTATGTATGACTGGTTGCTCAACTAGTTGGTAGTGAAAGAATAGAAGTAACTATCCTCTAGTTGAAGTTAGTGATATAATAACTATAGCGATATCAGGTCATAAGACTTGAAGCAAGATGGTAGTGAAAGAATAGAAGTAACTATCCTCTTGTCAAGTTGTAGTGATAGGATAGCTATAGCGATTATGCCATGAGATTTAAAACAAGATGTTAGTGAAAGAATAGGAGTAATTCCTCTAGCATATTTAAAGCGTACCTGTGACTCACAATGACCTTTTTTCCATCAGGCCATAGAAGGATTAAACCGATTGATTCATGACGTACCGAACAGATCTACGTCCCATCATAAAGCGGGAACTGCAAAAGAACATATATACCCCGCGTTCATTAAGAAATGTATCAACGAAAGACGTAGACTCAGGGGAGTATGGCACACCACCCACCACTATCTTAGAGATAAGACAGCCTTCAATAAAGCCTCACAAGAACTAAAGACGCTAACCAAATATGTGGAAAATGAGAACCTACAATCATATCTCGCAAGACTGACACATACTAGTGACCCGAATTATTCGTTGTGGAAGCCTACCAGAATCCTAAAGCGTCCAAAACAACAAAGTACACCATTGAGAACACAAACGGGTTCTTGTGTCCGCTCAGACTGTGACAAAACTAAGATCGACGCTAATCATCTACATACAGTCTTCGAACCACTCCCCAGCAACAATCAAAATCTAGAAAATGAAATAGAGAAATACCTTAGGTCATGGTAACATACTGGGACCAGTTCTTTATTTAATATTTACATCAGATCTACCCTCTACGCCAATACCATTACAGCGACATACGCAGATGATACCTCACTTCTTTCGACCCATGAGAATCCCGATTCCTGAGACCCGATCTGTAAGACTCCAATCACACCTGACTCTCATCGAAGCATGGTTCCAGCAGTGGCGCATTAAAGCCAATACAAATAAACCGATTGAAGTAACTTACACATTTAGAAGGAAAACCTACCCTCCTGTGAAAGAGAGATCCCACAATCTGATGACGCCAAATACTTAGGTATACATCTCAACCGTTGACTTACTTGGCGCAAACACATATGGACTAAGAGGAAACAGCTAGACACAAATTCCGCAGCATATATTGGCTCATCAGTCGTAAGTCATCGTTGACAAATGACAGTAAAATGGCTATGTAATATCTATAAAGCTATACTAAAGCGGAAAGCCTATATGGAGTTGTGGCATTCAGCTCTGGGGCAAAGCCAGCCATAGTAATATTGAAATACTCGAAAGGTTTCAGAGCAAAACAATGAGAACCATGATCAATGTTCTACCAAATATAAGTAATAAATATGTTAACCTAGATTTCAATCTGCAAATAGTGAAGGAAGATGTCGAGTTAAACAGCAATAATTATCAAGCTAGATTGGACCGACATATAAATAAATTAGCTGCCGAGCTGAAGGGGGTGGGCAGTCTAAGATTCTCTCGCCTTAAGAGAAATAGTAAATCGAACCTAGCGACTAGATTCACAGAGTGAAGATGAGTATTGTACCACTGGGTGCACGCCTCTACTGAAGATACATTTACCGATAAAAATCTAACAGCATATTTGATTATTGTTAAGAACAAACAGATTAGAGATAGAAATAGAGAGTAGCAGGATTTAACAAACTTTTTTTAATGTAAAATGAGTGAATTGTAATGAATTGTGAAACTGTTTTTGACTTAGTGTGGCCTAAAACGAAGGGACTCGTTATTGTAACGGATGGCCGACTGTAACATTCAGTTATTTTATGTGCCAGTTCGTAGATTTTGAATATAGATGTTTGATATGTCAAGTGGACAGTCGGTGATTCGCATTATATGAGTTAGGAATATTAAAATATAAATGTAAAATGAGTATACAGAAAAAGCGAGAAATATAATTGTTAATTGCCAAATATTTGTCTTCCTGGAAAACCCTTCTGAGCTGTTTTAATAGTATGTAATTATAAATTTTCCTCGAGAAGAGTTTATTTATTAGTTTATTGTTATTTAGATTGAAATAGAGGCTTTAAATGTTGTTTCTTTTATTATTACAGAAACGCAGTTAAGTCTTTATTTTTCAAATAAGATAAATAACATTATTATAAATATTTAATGTACAGATTCGGCTTAGTTACAATTTTATTATATGTATAGATTTCTGATTGTTTACTTTTCGTGTAGCGGCGGATCCCAATAACCTTGGATAGATGTACACATTAGCTCCATACAAATATGTATGTAAGGAAACCACAGATAGATAGGTTGGGAGGATCCGTAATAAGCCGAAAATATTTGGTTTAATTCTCGCAACAAGCGATAAATATAATACCTAATAATAATTTACCCTGTTTTAATTAAAATTGTTTTACAGTGGAGATATTTTACTTCATTACAAAGTATCAAAAATTGCTCATTATAGCATTCAATGCATACTTTGCTGTAATTATTGTAAATTGAATTTATTGTACGTTAAACATAACATATTAAAATTTAGAAGTGTTTTGACAACAGTGAAATAATTTAAGAATTAGCATGGCGGGAAGCATCTCAATTGATTCTGCAAAGTGTAACTGGAATACAAAATACACAATGATACCTATAAATCTATACTAATACTAATATTATAAAAAGGCAGAGTTTGTTTGTTTGAACACGCTAATCTCAGGAAGTACTAATCCGATTTCAAAAATTATTTTTGCATTAGATAGCCCGTTTATTGAGGAAGGCTATTGACTATATATCATGATGCTACTACTCAAGGAAGTGGAGCAGTAATCATAAATGTCAACAAATCGGACAGACTTCCATACATTATTGTAAAACTGATTATAATCAATCCAATTTAATTAGATTTTAATTTTAATTTCTTAGAATTTAACCGCGAAGTGACTATTGTGATGCTACCAGAAGGTAGCTTCATTATACTAATCCTACTACGCGTGTATTTTTAAAAGTCTATTGGAACGAAATGTATTTTAAGTTTAAATTTGAGTGTTTGTTAGGAATAAAATATACACATTTGCTGAGTGGAACAGACTTACTTTACAATAATTGTAAAGACCACGCAATGAACCTATATATCTAGCTGCGTCCTTATTTCATGTCTCCATCTTAAAGTTTTCTAAGACGGCGACAAATAGCGGAGAGATACACATTTCCTCGAGTACGATAATCTAAAACCTCGTATTTGCGACCTTTGATGCGTCACTTGTGAATACCAGAAGAATCCTAAAATATGGATTTTACGTCTTCTCACAATAATCTAAGGAATAATCTGATTTTATGTGGGCTGAGATTTATAAGTATAATATTAGTTTTAATGAAATATCTGAGGTAAACCTACCATAATTCAATGCAAAGAAATATATAATATAAGACTAATAATATATTTTTGATGGATACGTATATATTTACTGCAAAAGGAATTAATATTATTTGCTTTTGTACTAAATATATTATTCTCATGACTACCATACCGCATACTGAACTAATCTATTCACGCAACTAAATCGTTTCCTTTCAAAGCACATACATCACCATACCACTAAAAAGGGTCCACTCCAATGTATTTCGACATAATCCAACAACAGAGCTCGAGACAAATCCAAGATTATGGTAAATGGGTTAGTGTTTGCAGCAGCGGTCACTTATAAAACACTGAGCCGGTCAAGCGGACCATTTGTAGGGCGGGCGCTGTGGGCGGCGGGACACTGTGTAAGGATAAATCCCCAAATTATTGTTATTACCCTCCCGGATACGGACACGGTTAATGTACTCACTTTCTTAAACGCTCCCTACACGTTGTGGGATGTCTCGCGTTGTATGACTCTGTTGTTGAATTTCACAAACTATAGGTGATTCCGTAATGTTTAACATCAAAATATATATTAATTTTTTATGTCTTGTTCATTCCAAGTATTAAATAATGAATATTAGAAAAAGTAACTTTGAAGTCCTAGCCACATTGAAATAAGTAAATTATTAATTAGTAAATTAATCGTTATTTTAACAGTTATAACTTAATTGTATACAATGAATTATTTATTTTAACTAACAGCGCATGCTACTTCGTTACGTGTGACATTTAATTTTTCTATTCTACCTATGACAAAAATTTCAAACCAAATATATTTGTAGCTTAGCTATTGTAAAATGCTTCATGGAAAATATGAAGCCATTCGCATTTTTGTTCGACATTTTGCTGAATGATATGAATTATTCGGAACTTCAAATTTTATATAGTAGGCACGCCAAATATCCGGGAAAGCTTGGACGTAGGTACGCCGCAAATATCCAGCATCTGATGTTTCGCTCCAAAGTACGTCGACAATGCCTACGCCGGAAATATCTGTAAGATATAGAGACTGACGCACCTACTCGTACATAGGTACCTAAGTATACCAGTGATACTAACATTATTGGCTTTGTGTTCACAAATTCACTATTACACATAATAGCTTAGGAGAAAAAAACAAATATTTTTAGTAATATTTATTATCAAAAAAACAATACCATTTAAACAATATAAAAGAACTTTACAAGACAATTATCAAGCAACGAATAAAAGTTTGAGAAACTATTTCTTGCCTGCCAATTTCTTCTTCAGAGATTCGGGCATCTCGGCGGGAGGAGGCCGCGGCATCAAAGTGTACACTTTGAAGGCATCATAGATGAACCACTGCAGGCCCGTGAGGGTGCCTATCATGATGATACGCGCCACCAACCCGCGCCAGATACCGACCATGCCCACTTCAGATATTATACCGCTAATTGAAGCACTCGGGTCTTTGTTTAACTTCGACACGATCGTATCTGCGGGGTGCGAGACGATAGCGCACAGCACGCCGGCGATGTAACCCGCTGCGAACGTCACTATTAGTTGTTCACCCTTAGTACACTGGTTCCTCGGCTTAGGAACCACGTTTGCGTATAAATATTCCAAAGTTACTTCAAAAGATGAAAACTTCATCATAGTGTAAGGTACCTGACGACCCCAGAGCGGTGTCAATCCTTTGTAGAACACTCCGAATCCTTCGGTGGACATCATGTGTGGCATAGCCTTTCTCATTTGAGACGTGTACCCCGGCGTCGTTTGCATTCTGACTTTGACAGCCTCGAATGGTGCTAAGAATACATCTGCGACGATTTCCGCTGACGCTGCTGCGGCTAAGTATAAGTACGTCCTGTACAAATAGGCACTCTCTTCGTCTACCATGGTAGCGAATTTGTATTTAAAGTACTCGTAACCGGCAAATTTGACAGAGCCCTGCAGAGTGTAGCCTATTAGAGTGGGCGCCCACCCTTTGACCAAATTGGGGGCTCCCCCTTCATTAAAGGACACGCAGAATCCTTTGAGTAGGGATTTGTATTTGGCAGGGTCTACTTGCAGCCGGCACTTGACCAGGTCGAGCGGCGTGAGCAGCGTGTGCGTGGAGCCGCACGCCACGGCGCCGCCCGCCCCGCACAGCATGAAGAACTTGTTGCTAAACATTTCACACGAGAATTCCTCCGACCCCGTCTGACCCTTCTTCGCCATTGTGATAGTTTATTGGACAATATTTCTATTTATTTACTGTGATCCGATAGTTTCCCTTTGGTTTAGAAGAAAGAGGAACCCATTATATCTTTTACACGTTCGCTCAACATGGCAGATGACAGTTGGTTGATAGATTTAAAAATAGTTTTCATTTGAATGTTTATTACTTATTTGTTGCTATGAAATATAGTCGATATTAAGTTATATCAAGAAAAACAATCAGATCTAAAAAACAATATTTTATTCGTCACCATATTATTTTATTTTAATATACTATATGTTGCTACAGATGTAAGGGTTTTAAAATAAATAAAGGAATTGTTTTAAAAATTTGTTTATTTGTTTAAATTAAAAATGTACCACTTCAACTTACGAGCTAAGTTAAAACATTGTTATATAACGAACAATATATCGGATGTCGATCCTTGTATGCACATATTTACAAAATTAAACAAAACCTATTGCAAGACATTATCCGCTGTAGGACGCATAAACAATCTCTTACATATAAAAGTAGTGTTATCGTTGAAAATATAAAATAAATAATTTTAAATAAACATTATTTCAAGACTTAACTCTATCCACTGGCACTTAAGATGGCAAAATTAAAATTTATAGTGAAAATCAATATAAGTCGAGATAAATATAAAAAATCGATTATCATATTCGGATTCGAATATCGTTACTTAGCTAACAACATCGAAGTCGTCGTTGCCATTTTGGTTTTTGTAAAAAAATGGCTATATTACTGTTTTTAAATCAAATTAAAAGATCAGAAAAGTCATTACTTAAAATGTATTTTATTAAAAAAATTATAATTATTATATTTTGTTTGTTGTTAGTTAAGTTCGTAATATCTACACTATTTATTATGCATCCATCTCACACAATTAATACTGCCGACGAGATCGTCCCGGACTCTACGAATCGAATGACGATCCGATATCTATTCGAATATGCGATTATAAATCGATATTAAAACAATCCGAAACGGCCTAGCAAAAACATCAAACATACAACTGATGTATATTTTTTTGGTTTTAATAGGTGTATGTTTTTTAGTTAAATGGGATTTATCTTGCGACCGTGAAATCGTTAGTTATCCCTAAAATCAGTGCGCTATTGAGAATTTTATGCAAAACGTAATAGCAATAAAGCGCTTCAAGATTTGGTATTCATATTTTTTTCAATTATATATAAAAAAAAGAGAACTGTCGGTCTTCATATCGCATACTCAATAGAACCACCTAATCGATACATGGCCATTACGCTGTGGTGAGACTAACCTCCGTCCACAACAACATTAAATATAAAAATAATATAATGGCAGTGCGTCGCAAATTGACTCAATTTTAGTATGGCAGTGTTTTTATTATAACGAAAATGATTAAGAATTATCCGATCTCATAACCTCACCACGCAAAGAAGTTTATTGAATTAATCGACATAGAAGTCATCGTACATGGCGTGAATAAGTCGATATGTAGATTATATTATTTATATTTGTCATCGTCTCAATTATACCTTTAAATAATTACAAATTAATTACAAAATTCGATCATCCTCAAGCCCAACAATTTAAACTTTCAATACAAAAAACATCGACATATCAACTTACGGTATGTGTATTAATGGGGCGCCATATAAAAGTATATATAGAAACAGAGCCAGGCGGGTGTCACTGGGGGCGGGGGCGGGGCGCGATGCGCACTGACACGTAGAGGCGCAGCGGCGCGGGCGCGTCGGGCGCGGCGGGCGCGTGGCGGCGCGCGCGCGGGCGCGGGCGGGGCAGCACCACGCGCGCCTCCAGCTCCAGCTGGCGCTCCAGCGCGTCGGCGGCGCGCAGGCGGCGGCGCAGGCGCAGCGCCCAGGTGCCGTCGCGGCGGCTCAGCGCGAATTCACCGCGCGGGTCGCCGTACGCCACGCGGTAGTGCGCGCGGCCGGCGCCGGCGGCCGGCAGCAGGCGCAGCAGCGGCGCGCGCCCCCACGTCTGCTGCGGCGTCGCGCTCACCACTACCAGCTCCGCTTCCGGCTCCAGGATAGAACGGCGACCTGTACGGGATTTTGAATTAGATAAAAAATCTCTTATCTCTTAAAAAATATGAATACCTCTATAAATAAATACCTCTATGAGCTTTAAACGTTATATCGAATAGACGAATATTATTCTATTTATGAATAATTAATATGTAACACGATACGTCAAAAACTTATTAATATTCATTATACTTGGAAATTGTAGTGGTTCGTGAATACTTACGTCTGCTGCGTCTCCTTTGCCGTCTCACTAGTGTCGTTCCATTCGCGAAGATTATACCTTCTTCGGGAGCTCTCCGTCTACGTCCGTTCACCTGAATTTTTAATATTAATATAACATAAATTAAAATGTCGTAAACCTCAAAATGAAATAATTGTATATTTAATACTTTTGTAATAAAATATTATCACTAAATTCATAAAGTCAATTTAGCAAATTACATAGAAACGTTAAGTACCTTATTAAAATAGAGTGTAATGCTCATACTAGAGTAATTAAAAGATTTATGTCTTTACTTTTAATTTGTTTTTTAATAAATCGTAACATTTTTGAAATTTTATTTTCATTCTATATTAAGGGCAATCCTACAATAAAAATGTTTATAGTAAATCGATGCGGTGACGTCACCTTGCAGCTGAAGCACCCCTCGGTGGAGATGAGGTCGGCGCCGGCGAGGCGGTACTGGTCGCGCAGCGGGAATACGGGCGCGGCGCCGATGTCGTCGGCCGCCAGCGCGCCGTCCAGCGCCGTGAGGCAGTGGCCGGCACCCACCAGCGCGTAGCCCGCCGGGCAGCCGCACTGGTAGCCGTCGCCCTGCGCCGTGCAGCCGAACAGGCAGCTGGCCGCCGCGCAGCCGCCCGCCAGCTGCAGGCACACGCCGTGCGCCGCGTCCCAGCCGTAGCCGGCGGGGCAGCCGCAGCGGTAGGCGCCCGCCAGCGGCACGCACGGCGCGTCGCCGCACGGCGCGCCGGCGCACGCGTCCACGGGCGAGCAGGCGCCGCCGGGCGCGCGCGCGGAGCCCGGCGGGCACTCGCAGCGGTAGCCGCCGGCGTAGTTGCGGCAGGGCGCCTGGCAGCGCCCGTCCTCGCACTCGTCGCGGTCGAGGCAGCGCGCGCCGGACACGTCGAGGCGGAACCCGCGCGGGCACACGCAGCGGTACGAGCCGAGCAGGTTCACGCACTTGCCGGGCGGCGGGCACAGGCCCTCCTCGTGGCACTCGTTGATATCTGCAATTATTTTTAAATGTACATAAATGAATAAACTACTTGGAAAATTGTTTATTA
This sequence comes from Brenthis daphne, assembly GCA_947093115.1. NCBI lineage: Eukaryota > Metazoa > Arthropoda > Insecta > Lepidoptera > Nymphalidae > Brenthis > Brenthis daphne. The sequence continues at coordinate 6,461,079 of OX352481.1, read as the reverse complement.
AAAAACAATTCTTTACTTGTCTTTCAAAAAGTAAATTGAAATCATAAAATTAAATATCATTTAATCATCAAAATATAAAATGTTACGTTCATAAATTCTAACAAAGATATCAAGTTGTAACTTGGGAGTATAATTAAGCCAAGCAAAAGCTCTCGGTAGCATAGTTTGTAATTTTCTATTTTTTGATTGTAACGAAGATCGCATAAGGAACGAATGCCACTCACCGACGCAGGCGTCGCCGCGCTTCTCGTAGCCGTCGTTGCAGGAGCACTCGAAGGAGCCGTCGGTGTTGGCGCAGAGCTGCTGGCAGGTGTGCGCGCCGGTGGCGCACTCGTCCACGTCGCGGCAGTCGGCGCCGTCCTCGTCCAGCTCGTAGCCGGCGCGGCACTCGCAGGCGTAGGAGCCGCGCGTGTTGCGGCAGCGCTGGCCGCACGGCGCCGGCCGCTGCGCGCACTCATCCACGTCCGCGCACACCGCGCCCGCCGCCTTGTAGCCGCGCCCGCACACGCACCGGAAACTGACATACGAACATATTATGTAATGAAAATTTGGACAAACTTATTGTGGTCATTTAGATATAACCGGCTCGACGATTCGCCTAGTATTTACTTTTCTCGCACATTCATGCAGTGAAACGTCTACTACCGCTCCGACTCGGTCCGTCCACCTCATGGTCGATCTACCACGCGCTTTGGTGCCCTCTACCCTTTCTTGCACCACTAAGCGTTCAATTGAGCGGGCACGTTGTTGCATCTAGACTAAGTATAAATTATTTGAAAAATGTATAATTCCACACACCTTCCAATAGTATTAATGCATCGTCCGGGAGCACAAAGCTCGGGCATGGCGGCGCACTCGTCCACGTCACCGTATATGTCGGGTATGAGGCCAGTCTCGCTGCCGCCACCGATGACGCCGCCGCCGCCGATAGTACCAGGGAAGAGGTTGGTGCGCGCGCACAGCTGCAGGCGCTCGGGGCTGCCGGGCGCCGGGCACAGCTCGCACTCCGGGCCCCACGCCACCCCCAGGGTGCAGCAGCATTGCGCTCTGGGAGACGAATTATTACAATTTATCTTATAAAGTTATCTTTTAGTTATCTTTTTAGTTATCTTTTTTTACGTCATATCTTATCAATTTTAAAAATAAAATAACTTATTTTTGGTAAATGATATTGAAGTTTATATAAGATTTTAAAACAGTAATAGCACACCTTACTAATACATACTATCACTGAACGAAAGCGTATAGAGTCTAGAAAGGTTAAATCAGTAAAATCGATAAATAGTGGTGTACTGTATGAATTTTTATAGTGTTAAAAGTGAAGGAAGTAATATGAACGTATGGAACAATTTTTAGTATAAAAAATATAGAATACGTACTTGGTGAGCTGTGTGGGCGGCGCGGGCGTGGAGGCGAGCGCGCGCGGCCACGGCTCCGGCACGCACTGCCCCTCCACCAGCGAGCGGTGGCACAGCCCCGTGCGCCGGTCTGACAGACACACACAAACGTTTATTATTTATTTATATCATAGACTCCTATATTAAGTATTTTCGTTAATAAGTCGATTATCTTCTTTGATATCGTAGTAACAATAACCGTATTTTTTAATATATATTTTTTAATTATTAAAGTAATAAATAGCGTTTAATAAATAGGTTCTACCAAGTTCAAATATGGACTTTTAAATACACTAGTAATCTTTGCTAAAATCAATAACAGAATTGAATACATAAAATTATTTTTTTAGCACGTTACATTGATAGGTATAGTTTAAGTGAAAATAAGCCGGGACCAAAACTCCCAGAACTGATGAATCATGTACCAGAAGACAAAGCGCGACCTTTCATAAAGTGAAGGATGGAACAAAACTGGCAGCCGTTGAAATCTTTAAGGGAGGCCGACGTCCAGCAGTGGATGTCTTTCGACTGTTGGTGACGATGAGATGGTCACAGTAATGCAAGTAGAGGCATGGGCACTGACCGAGGCAGGCGCGGCCGTCGTCACTGGGCTCGTAGCCGGCGTCGCAGTCGCAGGCGTAGCCGCCGTCCGTGTTGATGCAGACGCCGGGCGCGCACAGCTCCCCGCCGTCGGCCGCCGCGCATTCGTCGATGTCCTCGCAGGCGTCGGGCGCGTCGTGCGGCGCCGACGTACGCCTGTAGCCTGTGACGCGATTACATTTAAAATAAACAGTTAACTACAAGTATGATAACGTGAGAACACAATGTTCGACTTTTAATGCATAACTAAGAAAACTTGTTTAATATGTTTATGCACTATAGTCTGATTTTTAATTCGGCGGAATTCTGACATTTCAGAAATGTTGTCAGCTTTGAAACATTGTCACTAAAAACGGAAAGCATTTTAGCAAACTAAAAAAATAAACCTTTCTTTAATTTAAGATTTCAATTAGAAAAACTAGGACTTAAAAAAATATTGATAACTCTAAAATGGTAATTATTTTTAAGCTATTGCATAGCTTCTATCGCGGGCCTTGAGCGTGGGGACCGAATCCAGAAATTCCGTAACAAAAAAAACCTGACACCCCCCCCCCCTCCGACCGGCACAGCGGTGATACTGTTTAGTTTTTCCATCTATCGATAAATACCAGAACTTTTAATGACTTTTTGAAATATCACGCTTGTCTCTTTATTTCAGCAACCCGCCTTTAGGTGGCATTGGTTGTATGGGAAAACTACCGTAATCAGCTGTTTGTGAGAAAGTATATAGGTGTATAGGTATTTATCATCAATGTACAACAGTGAATATCTGTACTAGTATAATTTGTGTACAAAGTGTTTTAAATATGAATAAACAAAGTGCATTTATTAATGAAGAAAGTCAAGGAAATTCAAATAATAAATATAAACAAAACAGACAGGCAGATGTAGTAAGTTCATACTGTGTAGATCAAAATGACAGCTTATCAGATTAATATGTTTCATTTTTCATTTGTAAAAGTATATATTAATAGTGTTGCTTAGTAAGTTGTTTTTAAATAATAGCAAACTAAATTAAAATTATTATCCTTAATTAATTTTAACTTTTTTAAATTACACATAGAACAATTATATGGCTTAAATAATTAATACTATATTTTATATTTTTCTTTATGGTTATAAATATAATAATGGCAACACTAAATATAGATTACTAATTAATATTTTAAAATTGTAATAATTATAAAAATAATAGCAAAAATTAAATAAATAATTTTTCATATTCAATTATAATTAAAATTATAAAAATGTTTTAAAGTTAAAAATATTGTAATGTAATTGGTGCATTTTTCATTTTGTTAATTGTGGGTAGGCTGTCTGTAACAACTATACATTCAAGACATGTAACACCTCAGTCTCTCCCGTGACCATGGCTGCTGTAAAGCATTCGAAACGTCGGGAACCAAAAATAAAAATAAATCCGCGAAATAATCCGAAAAGATAGTTTCATTTAATAAATTTGTTTTTGTTTGTCAAACGGTCGTTTCGCTAGTAAAACGATGATTAGTCCAGTGTTACCTTCGGGGCACTTGCATATGTAGGAGCCGACGACGTTCTCGCAGGCGTGCGCGCAGGCGGCGCGCTCGCGGTCGGCGCACTCGTCCACGTCGCGGCAGTGCACGCCGTCGGGCGCCAGGCGGTAGCCGAAGGGGCAGGTGCAGCGGAACGAGCCCGCCGTGTTGTGGCAGCGGAACGAGCACGCCGCGCGCCCCTCCGCGCACTCGTCGATGTCCACGCACGTCTGCAGTAGTATTATGACTTCAAATATATATTCATAAAAAATATAATATAATCTTCTTGAATAGCCTAGAAGAGATTGCTAACTTAGCAATGAGGCGCCGTCTATTGAACCATTTTGTTGTTTACATTTATTTATATGAAAATGGTAAACGATAAAGGTAGTTTATTTTTTACTATGTCGTGGGAAGTTAGTATGATTTTCATATTTTGACTATCAAACTTAATCCATACGATCAAAAAGTATCTACACATTTTTAAGTAAAATAATATTTTCATATTTTGTTATCGTTTTATTTTCAATTTTTGTTTACGACGTTTCGAATAAATTCCTTTTTCGTGACCATATTTGCTAAAGCAAACACAAAAAGATATATATAAATATTCGCGTAAATATAAAAACATAATTATGTTAACAAGTGGCGACCTGGTCAGGCCCCTGCGTGAAGCCCTGGTTGCAGCGGCACTCGTAGCCGCCGGGCGTGTTGGTGCAGGTGCCGTTGCCGCACACGCGCGGGTCGGCGGCGCACTCGTCGGCGTCGGCGCAGGCGAGCCCCGCCGCGTCCAGCGCGTAGCCGGGCGGGCACTCGCAGCGGAACGAGCCGTCCGTGTTGACGCAGCGCCCGCCGCGGCACACGTCGGGCCGCACGCGGCACTCGTCCAGGTCCTGCGTAAGGTTGGGCCGCCCCATGCCGCCCTGGCAGATGCGCAGGAACTCCGCCGACTCGGGACTGGGGCAGCGCTCGCAGTATCTGCCCCACGCCGCTCCTGCGGGTTGCGTCGTACCATACTTATCATTCATAATTATCGATTAGCAAATCAATAATATTCATACATTGTTTATTATTTTTAAATCCTTTCTATTATAATTGTGTTTGCACATCTATTTTCCGTCAATCTTACTAACATGCGGGTATTTCTCCGAGATTGCGTTCTTCATCTGATTAATCTGGCCAAAAATTATTTTCATTTTTGGCTCTATTCAACATACTTTTATGATTAAAGACATGCCAAATAATATTTGGATCTCAATCTCGGAGAAATACCCATGCAACAACAGATTGACATTGATTGATATAAACTTGTATTAAAGCCTATTTAGCTTGGGGCATACCTTCCGAGCAGCAGCACTCGGGCCGGCCGAGCTGCAGCGGGCGCGCGCGGTGGCAGCGCCCGGCGTCCCACTCGTCGTAGCAGAGCTCCTTGCGCTCGTCCACGCAGATGGCCGCCGCCTTGTCGAACCTCCACCCGGCGGGACAGTCGCACCGGTATCTGATTAGATAATACTTGTTGTGAAAATATTGTCAATTTTATTTTTAATTATCAATGACAAATTATAATCAATACAATACAATACAAGTTGAATCATTAATAGTTTTTTCTACTATACAACTTTTATAAAGCAATGTATTTTTAGCGTAATTAATACATTTATAAATTAACGACTTTGGGTGCCTTTCTAGGTACCTAATAATAGCCTATGTGTTTCTTCAAGTCATATTCTATTTTTTTAGGTACTAAATATTCGTATCCGTCAAGCCGAATCAGTATGAAAGAGTATCAAACTTATACACCCATATTCAAACTCGCATTTATAATAGAAAGAATAGAACTAGCGGCTTACCTTCGCTTTGCTCGGACACGCGGAATTTGTTCACAAAATTCGTTTATGGGTTTAGTTCATGACTTTATTTTTTTTCGCGGAACCCTAATTTTTTTCTAAATTAAAAGTAGCCTCAGTTGGTCTTTATAAGCATCAGCTATCTGCCAGTGAAAGTCCCATTAAAAATGGTCCAACTGTTTCGGAGATAAGCCGGAACAGACGGACAATTTTTTTTTATTTATTAATACCTTATATACTTTCATGTTCATTTAGTAAAAAAGCTATTATTTTGCCATTACAAACAGACACTTCAACTTAATATTATTGTAGTATATTATTTAGAACGTCGATATATCTTAGGAGAAGTTTAAGACGTAGACCGACCCGCCATTGAAGTTGTGGCAGTCGCCGCCGGCGCACACGTAGGGCAGCTCCTTGCACTCGTCGCGGTCCACGCAGCGCCGCCCCGCCAGCCGCCAGCCCGCGCCGCACGAGCACTCGTACCTGACACACAATGCATCTCCATATTACTTAGTCCCTAATCAACTCATAAAATATCTATCTTTATATAATCATATGATCTGAGATAAATCTTTATATGTTATATTATAATATATGTACTTTTAAACATAACAAATGCATTATATTCCTTTCTTCCTTTTTCTGCTCTTTTCTCTAAGTTTTCTTTCACTCATATCAAGCAAATCTTATAGCACATAAAGACACTTAAGTTGAGGTTACTGCTTGTATCGAGCAGATTGTTTTTTTTGCCAGTACATGGGATAAATAATGAATTTCTAACGCTAAAATGATGACATTTAAAATATAAGCAAAATATATAATATAGTAAATATATAAGTATAACGAACCCGCCGTTAGTGTTGGTGCAGGCGGGCGCGCCGTCGCGGCCGCAGGGCGCGGGCAGCTCGGCGCACTCGTCCACGTCGCGGCAGTTGCGGCCGTCGCCCGCCAGCGCGTAGCCCGCGGCGCACTCGCAGCGGAACGAGCCCGCCGTGTTGCGGCAGCGCCCGTTGCGGCACACCGCGCCGCCCTCGCGGCACTCGTTGATGTCTGCGCGCGTCGGTGGATGTCGACATTCATTAGGATTTTTTTTTTTGTAAATTAGGTTGGTGAATCTAAACGTTACTATTCCTTTAGGTTTCTGATCATGCTAAATTGCCTCAATGCTTGAATGCTCATTTTTAATAATTTTTTTGTGTTATTGTTAGGTTTTGTTTTCAATTTTATGAATACTCGTGTGTTTGCGCTAGCAAATGTACATTAAAATAAACAAAGTTCATAATCAAATCTGTGCTTATAAAAATGTCCAATCAATAAGGTTTTTGAAATATTTTTATTATAGCCTCAGAAATTCAAATAACTATTAATAGTGCACCGACCTATACAGTCGTTATTAGCGCCGGGCTTGAACCCCTCGTCGCAGTGGCAAAGGTAGGAGCCGGGCACGTTCTCACAGGTGCCGTTGCGGCACAGCGGGCGCGGCCGCGCGCACTCGTCCACGTCGCGGCACGCGTTGTCGCGCAGCGTGTAGCCCGCCTTGCACTCGCACCTGCCGCGCACACCGAGTTATATCATTTATTATCTGTCGGTAAAATATGTGTGTTGATCTTGGAAACTAATAAATAGATATTTAAAAGGCAATATCACTCGATTAGTCTCATAAACATAAAAAAAAACACATAAAAGATGTACCTTTCTCAATTTACTAAATTATACAATTGATTTTTTTTATAATATTCATTAGTGACTTACCTTCGCTTCGTTTGTATGCATAGGTGCCAAACAGTTAGCCTAAGTGGCATGAAGACGCGAATCCTACATAATAGTAGACCGGTATAGATACACAAGAAGTGAACAGATACCGATAGGATCCGATGGTGTTGCGACAGTCGCCGTGGTCGCAGAGGCGGCCGTCGGCGCACTCGTCCACGTCGTCGCACTCGTCGAGCGCGGCGCCGAGGCGGTAGCCGGGCGGGCAGCGGCACTCGAAGGCGCCGGGCGTGTTGACGCACTGCGCCAGGCCGCGGCACGGCGCCGGCCGCGCCGCGCACTCGTCCACGTCGCGGCACAGGTGCGACGTGTTGTCGTGCTCGTATCTGCCCGATATATTGCCGACTGGTTATTGTCAAATCAAATCAAATATATACTTTATTCGAATAGACTTCTGCAAGCAAGCACTTTACATCGTCACTTTTACATTTTCAAAATTTAAATTAAATGTCAGTATGTACGTCCATGAGGAATCTACCACCGGCTCGGAAGGCAGTTCTTCTGAGAAGAGTCGGCGAGAAACTCAATAGTTACTTTTTTTTTAAATATTTGTTTACAATATTGCAATACAATTATTATGTAATTATCCTTCGTGAGACCCAACACATTGACATCCCCAAAGTATTTCGTAATAGTGTAATAAGCTTTATTCAACATATATTTTTAATTTTAGACTTAAGTTGTTTAAATATTATTATATTAAATAATTAAAAACATTACAGTTGAAGATGGTTAGGTCACAGCCTTAGGCCCCGGGTTGTGCTAAAAATATAGCTATTGAATTTTTCTGTCATACAATACTTAGTAGCCTAGACGTGGAATTAGAGCTGTGTGCAGTTCTCGTCCCGTTTTGAGAAACAGATTACACTTGGATCTGCGCTAGTCTTAGTAAGATTGAGCATTATAACCGAAATCGGTTCGAAATTCGAAATTTTTATTTCATTCAAGCCCTTAATATATTGTATTATGCACATTTCATTACTTATAGAAAATATTTTAAAGACGAAATACTTTTCATAACTGTGCAATCTCGATTGCGCCTCACCCGTGGTCACAGCCGCACTGGAAGCCGGTGGGCGTGTCGTGGCAGGTGCCGGGCTTGCAGAGCTGCGGCATGATGTCGCATTCGTCGATGGGGCGCGTCTCGTTGGTCATGGGGTTGATGTACTCGCCGGGCTTCTCGCCGCAGAGCGCGATGTGGTCGGGCGAGCCCTTGTCGGGGCAGGGCTCGCAGGGCGCGCCCCACGCGCGCCCCACGGAGCAGCAGCACAGGTACTTGGTCTGCGGCACGCCCACGGCCGACGAGCAGCTCTCCGTCTGCGGCTCCCAGTCCATGTAGCACTGGCGCTGGCGCACGTCCACGCACTCCTCTGAAATTTTTGCGTAATGAGTTATAGTTAGCATTGTTATTAAAATTATTCGAAAATTGTTTTATTATTTAATTATTATAGAAGTTACTATAACGGCAGACTTTTTGATAAACAATAAGTTGATTTTAGAAATACCAATATTGAATTAGGGCGATGGTATTTTAGCTATAATTTTATCACAACTCTATCTCGAGAACAACTGATGTACTGACTGCCGTTGGGCATGGCAACGTATCCCTCGGGGCAGAGGCAGACGTAGGAGCCGGGCAGGTTGCGGCACACGCCGGGCCCGCACACGTCGGCGGCGCACTCGTCCACGTCCTCGCAGCGCTCGCCGGCCAGCGCCCAGCCGGCGCCGCACGTGCACACGAACGAGCCGAACGTGTTGGTGCAGGTGCCGTGCGCGCACAGCGCCGGGTGCGCCGCGCACTCGTCGATGTCCGCCAGCGTCACCACGTACGACGGCTGCGGGCACACTGTGCGTTAGCTGGCTTCGAACATTTCTCAGTAGTACACATCGATAATCCCATATTAATGGACAATAGAATATTATACTTCTTTTATTACCAAATATGAAGTTTTAGGAAAATTTTAATTTTATCAATATTTCATCACTAATCATTATAGTAGTTAAAACAAATCTAAAAATCATAATTACCGGTTCCAAAATAGGTTGATAACCGGGTCCGCCGGGACACAGTTGTCTATATGCTTCTGAGCCAGGTTCAGGGCAGAGATCACAGTAGTTACCCCAAGCAGCACCTGTAAGAAGATATTAAATATTAATTACATATCAAAAAAATTATAAAAACTTTTAAATCGATCCAATATAAACATTACATAATTGTAATAACACTAATGTATACAAACCGACTGAACAGCAACAAGCCGCCATAGTACCATCTTCAGACAACTCGTCGCTGTCACGACACTGCTCAGTTCCTGACCGTAGATCGACCTTGCTGTAGCAACGCGCTTTTCTGGAATCTGTAAAAATGGAGTCACACATTTATATTAATGATATTATTTAAGCAAACTAATTCTTAGTATAGTAAATTACCTTAAAAATATATTCCCCGAATTTTAAGTGCTCAGATCATTAAAATTCGTCTTAGTATAATTCAATAATTCTTTATTTAAAATTGTTGATAACACAAGACCTGCTGTCTACAAAGTTTTACGCCGACATATGCTTTTGCCCAGCAGTGGACATCTTTAGGCCGGGAAGAACATTGATGATACATAGAGTTCGCATACCATAACAGGCAGTTCCATCGGAAACGAGGTCGTAGTTGGGCGGGCAGCGGCAGATGTAGGAGCCCTGCGTGTTGACGCACGTGCCGTACTGGCACGACTGCGGCGACTTGCACTCGTCCACGTCCGTGCAGTTGAAGCCCGGCATCACTGGGAAACAGACACAAATAATCATCATTATGTTTTACTTCCCATCTCTTTGATCTTATAGATATCATGAAAATTACCCATCTAATCTATTCGTGTACATATTTCCCTTAACGCCAAGAACAGTTCGATTTTCGTATAAATTAACATACTAAAGACCAAACATATATTAAAATAGTCGACTAACAATGATGAAAGTGAATATATAATTAAAATAAATAGTAATATAATAAATCTATACATATAATAAAATTGTAACTAGGCCGAATCTGTACATTAAATATTTTTTGGAAAATCTTATTGAAATTTTTCTTTCGATTCCGTTTTTTAAATTTTTGTCTGTCTGTCTGTTACCGCATCACAGAAAAACCACTAGAGGGATTTTAATGAAATTTGGTATGGTGATACGTGTTTATCCGGGTCAACATATAGGATACTTTTTACCGCAAGAAAATGTTGAATTTCTAAGAAAAAATACAAAAAGTGCAATGTAAGAATATACTAATATGTAAAACCTAAGAATTTGGTTTTGGTCATCTGAACGCGGGCGGAGCCGCGGGCAATGCTAGTATATGATATATTGTAGTATCATTTAAAATTTCAAGGCAATATTTTAAAATGAAATGAGCCAAGGGTGATAAGCAGTAGCAGTGATGCTTACAGTCGTCGACGCTGTCGGACTGGTAGCCCTTGTCGCAGATGCACTTGAACATGCCGTAGGTGTTGACGCAGCGCCCGAACACGCACACGTTGTCGAACGTCGCGCACTCGTCCATGTCTGCAAACAAAGAGACACACGCATGTTACAATTGTGCGACTTTGGAAATATATTTGTTACTTCTTATGTTGTAACGTCAAATTAACTTCAAAATGTCTACACGTTTTATCCTAGATAAACATAAGACAACCACGCGAGGGAGCCGCGGCAATAATTACTAAAAACTTACATGTGTAGGTATACAAGAATTACATTTTTCTAAATACTCTGTATTTTGAGGATATTTCTCTATAATTATTATAGGAATAATATTATAATACATAAGATATACTGGAGGTTAGGTTAGGTGAGGTGATCATCAGGGGTGTTGTAGTGAATGCGCAAGCGATCCTGCACACCCCATTGCACTGCGGCGACGGGTTCCGCTGTGGGTTTTAGTGAGTAGGAGTCTCACAGTACCCTACCCATTGACGGCCGGTAGGGTCCCCATGATGGGTTTCCCCAGCGACAACAAAAAAAAAGGTGAGGTGATCATGAATTTTAGATCCTTACTTTTATATTTCTATGAATTTGACTTTAAAAACAACAAATATAATAATTTACTTAATATTAACAATAATAGTTTCCCATAGTCCCTGTGCATTATCCGGAAGTCATTATTGGACAATCTCTTAAGGGGCCTCTACGTGTTGGACCTGTGTCCCCACGCAGGCCTTCCAAAGGGCTCCTTTGATCCCATGAAATGCTAAGAGGTAAAATAATAGAAGTAAGAAAGAAGTAACTTTTAATCAAGGGAGTCGTTGTTTATAAGTGATATTTACACTGTGTCTTGAATCTTGATCCTATAGTGAATGAAACATAACACAAGGCTCACCGAGACAGGACTTGCCGTCGGGCGACTTGGTGAAGCCGACGTCGCAGTCGCACTCGTAGCCGCCGGGCGTGTTGCTGCAGTGCCCGTTCTCGCACAGCGTCGGGTCGTTCGCGCACTCGTCGATGTCCACGCACGAGTAGCTGCCATACACAAAATATATTATTATACTTTGCATTTGTGACAACTAATGATCTACCTATGTATATATGGTTTTTGTAAAAAGTAAAATTTTTGACCAAAGTTCACACAGGTTCTTTCTTTTCATCGCTAATAACCAGAAAACCAGCTAATATCGCGAAAAATCATAATAGTTTCTCCGATTCACCGTAAATGACTAGCTTCAAGGTTGTTTTCGTTGTAAATCTGATATTATTGTTTTTCCTACAATTATTGATTTTCAAACTAAACTTAGATGTAATTTAAACATAAAGTCACTCTATGTTCAAACTACAAAAAACTCATTGGCATTGCAAGTCCATCTTTTTATCCGACTCGATAGGATCTCCTGGTCGCGTGCGTACCCGTCGCCCTTGTAGCCGGTCTCGCAGAGGCAGAGGAAGGAGCCGTCGGTGTTGCGGCAGGCGGCGCGCGGGTGGCAGCCGCCGTTGTTGCTGAGGCACTCGTCCACGTCCTCGCACTCCGCGCCGTCGCCGCGCCAGCCGTCGCGGCAGCGGCATTGGAACGAGCCCTGCGCTCACAGAACGAGTCGAATGTGTTTAAGCTAATATATCTACATAATTATTAAGAAAAGTTAAAGAAGTTTTATAAAAAAAAGTTGATATTGTAATTCAATTCTGGCGAGTTTCGGGCAATTTCATCGAAAGTAGCCATCTATGCAGAAGATGTTACACAGTACATATTGTGTTTACAAATTACAACGTGCAGTTTATTCCTTTGACTCTCAAATTCTGACTTATGCAGTTAACTATTCATAAAAGTACTTATCACAAATGATCCATTCATTATAATACAACTAAAGTTTAATACGAAATCGAATTAAATTTCAATATATAATATTGGTTTTATGTCAAAATAAGTTTATATTAAAGAACAAAGGTAGTGTTTACGGGCAGGTTGATGCAGTCGGCGGCGGGGTGGCAGTCGCAGGTGCCGAGCTCGCACTCGTCGTCGTCGGAGCAGGCGGGCCCGAGCTCGGGCTTGACGCTGTAGCCGTCGGGGCAGCGGCACACGAAGCTGCCGATGGTGTTGCGGCACTCGCCCGCGCCGCACAGCTCCGGGATCTGCCGCGCACACGCCCACACCGACACGTTATAGTATATATAGTCTTAGACATTATAAGCATATGACATTTGTTATATTGTTAAGTTAGTTCTTTTGTCCAAAACTGACGCTTTTAAAACAACAACAATTAAAAAACCAATCATTTAATATGAAGTATTCGCACGCATATAGTTTACTTAATCTTTTGCTTTGAAAATAACCTCATTAGATATGAGTTAACATGTATTAGAAAACGCAGTATAGCGGTCGGTAATTATATAATATTAAAGCTAAAAAACACATTAAGATGCTCTTAATTTCTCGTGTTGTGGTCTATACGTAACTATCTGTTTCACAAGTGGTATGCGTAAATACATTTCCAAACATAACAATAACGATAGAATGTACGGCTGCAGACCCAAAGATTCTGCATCTGAAGATAATTTATATGATGTAAATGAAATAATATGTGTATTATGTATACAGCGTGTGTACATACGTCCGTGCACTCGTCGACGTCGAGGCAGGTGGGCTTGGCCGGCGCGGGCGCGGGCAGCAGGCCCTCGCCGCACTCGCACAGGTAGCCGCCGGGCGTGTTGCGGCAGGCGCCGCCGCCGCACACGCGCGCGCCGCCGCACTCGTCCACGTCGCGGCACGTGCGCCCGTCCGCGCGCAGGTGCCAGCCCTCCCTGACACGCGGCAAACATACTTTACGATACTCTACATATTATTAACTGACGACTGGATGTGTTTGCACGCAAGGCGTCATTTATCCTTAATCGACTTCCAAAAAAAAAGAGGTTATATGTATGATCACTACTTTTCTCTTTTTTAACCGACTTCCAAAAAGGAGGAAGTTCTCAATTCGTTGGAATCTTAAATAAAACTATCTTTTCGGATTTTTTCGCGAATTTATTTTGATTTTTGGTTAGGGACCAAGGGAGGGTTTCGAATGCTTTACAGCAATCATGGTCACGGGAGAGACTGACGTGTTAGATGTCTCTAAGGTATTATATAGTTGTTACAGACAGCCTACCCACAATTAACAAAATGAATTCAAATATTGAAAAATTCCACTAAAGTACCTTACAATATTTTAACTTTTAACTTTAAACATTTTTATATAATTTTAATTAGCTTTATAATTGAATATGGAATATTATTTATTTAATTTGAGCTGTTATTATTATAATTATTAAAATTTAAATTAGAGTCGGTTCAGTAGTTTCAACATTTATCGCTTACAAGCAAACAATCTTTACTTTTGTCCTTTGTACATCAATGTTGATATGTATTGTCTCGTGTAGTGTAGTGTAGTGTAGTGTAGTGTAGTGTAGTGTAGTGTAGTGTAGTGTAGTGTAGTACCTGCAGGTGCAGTGGTAGGAGCCGGGCGTGTTGACGCAGTCGTGCTGGCAGCGCGTGGCGTCCTCGGCGCACTCGTCGATGTCGTCGCAATGCGACTTGACGCTGGTCTGCGCGTAGCCCTCGTCGCACACGCATTGGTACGTGCCCATCAGGTTCTCGCACGCGCCGTTGCTGCAGATGCCTGCGCGAACACACATACATTCATACAACCATACATACATTCAGTACTTCTATTGCTTATATTTTATTATATTCATTAAAAAAGATGCAAAAATATTCAGCATAGCTTGATTTCTCTCATATTGAAGGAGAGTCGTTCAAAACAACAGGACGTTAAAATCATTTAATTATTATTATATTACTAGCAATTAACTACTACTAACTTCGCTCGGGTGCCTCCCTAGATGCCGACCGTAGTGTATGTGTTACTTCAGGTTATAACCTATCTTTACACTAAACATCCAAACTTTATCCATTTCAAGGGAAATAAAGAACAGGCATAGAAGCACAAATTTTTGCAATTATAACAGTAGTCAGAAGTGTGACGCGTACCGGAGGTGATGGAGCACTCGTCCACGTCCTTGCAGGAGAGGCGGTCGGGCGCCAGCTCCATGCCGGGCGCGCACTCGCAGCGGAAGGAGCCCGGCGTGTTGACGCAGCGCCCGCCGCGGCACAGCGACGGGTTCTCCGCGCACTCGTTCACGTCTGCGACACGTTTACTGTACTTTAATATCTTACATCAATACATAAACTTCAATCCGAGCACTATATATTGAGGATTGGTACATATATATATATTGATAATTAATCATACATAGAAATATCCCTCTTTGAGGGAAACTTATTACAAAATATGGGGACTACTCACATCAAAATATTTTATTCAAATACATTTTTTAACCTTTTAAAATATTTTCTGTATTTTATTACCACCTACTACCAGACATACATATAACGTTAGTTTTATAATAATTCTACATGTATAAACTAATGTTCATTTCAAGAGGCACAGAAATGTGCGTAAGCTCACCGACGCAGACTTTGGAGAGGTCGTCGTTGGTGTACCCGGGCTGGCAGCGGCACGCGAAGCCGCCCTCCGTGTTGCGGCACTCGCCCGCGCCGCACACCTCGTCCACGATCTCGCACTCGTTCACGTCCACGCACGAGTGGTTCTTGGAGTCCTGCCACGCCATTGTTCAGGTGAAAACGCGTTTAAATATAGAAAGAGATTGATTATCATAACAATCTATTATTACTCCAATTAACATAAATTATATTTATGGCACTATCTTGCTCCCGAGGTTTTCCTTGACCGCTATAATATGCGGCTTTTCAAGAGTCGTGTCTACAAATCTTAAGGCCAGCAACGTATCTGCAAATCTTGTTATGTTGCAGATGTCAATTAACAACGCTGACCACTTTTAATTTATAATAAAAAAAATTAAGCACTCACTTTCTCATATCCGGGGAAACATTCACAGGTGAAGCTGCCGAGCATGTTCTTGCACCGGCCGTGGCCGCAGAGGCCGGGGAAGGCGGCGCACTCGTTGACCTCCATCTGGCCGGGCACGAGGCCGGGGCCGCCCGGGCCCCAGTGCTCCAGGCTGTCGTTGCCGAACAGCGAGCCCGCGTCCAGGTCCCAGCCGCCGCCCGCGCCGCCCGCGCCGCCCCCCGCGCCCCACAGGTCGGTGCGGTTGGGCGCGCCCGGCCCCGGCCGCTCCCACACCGTGGGCGACGTGCCCACGTCCGCGATACACAAGTTTCGATATGCATCAGTTCCTATATAAGAAAATTATCTCGTAAAGCCCTAATTCATATAGTTGTCTAACGAAAGCATCTAGACAGGGCAATAAGGCGGTACATGCGAGGTGCTATACTTACTTTTATAAAAGCGTTTTAATTTCAAAACCGTTCGCCTCGATAACTGTTATTTATTAAAGACATTTGCATTTTATAACAGTTCCGTTTAAAATGAATGGGCTAGTATTAAAACGGTACATTACAATATCGTAAAATCTGCGAGTGTGCAAGTGAGGTTAGGCACGTCACCTTTCTTGGGGCAGGGCTCGCAGCGCGCGTCGCCCCAGGCGCGGCCCAGCGCGGAGCAGCAGCACACGGCGCGGCGCACGGCCGCCAGCGCGCCGCCGCAGCGCCCCGCCGCGTACTCCGCGTAGCACACCTCGCGCCGCGTATCGATGCAGCGGTTGCCTGCGCGCACGCATACGTGTACAATTATGGAATATCCCATTGTGGAATTACTAAATTGAATGACACATCCCAGTAGTATCGTTAATATTTTTATTATATTTCATCTATAACATCTTTCCTATAATTTCATTAATAAAATTGGAATATATTATCATTAAATAATAAGAATTACTATATACATATTTCAAATGGTAAAATATTTTCAAAAAAAAAAACAAAATTTTTTTAAGCAAACTTTCGCATCTATAATAATACTAGTAGTCTCATAATTATTAAAATAATATATAATTTCTATGGACATTGAAACAACAAAAGTTTTATAATAACTAGTGAAAGCAACAGTATGACAGTATACGCGTACCGGCGGGGTCGAGCGTGAGGCCGGGCGGGCACTCGCAGCGGTAGGAGCCGTCGGTGTTGAGGCAGCGCCCGCCCACGCACAGCTCGGGGTCCAACATGCACTCGTCCACGTCGCGGCACGTGGCGCCGTCCAGCTGCGGACACCGGCCGACCCGTGTGTTATTAAATATATACGCGATTATATTTAAAAAATAAATAAAATATATTTTATGAGTAATTAAACATTTTACTATTCTTTGTCTTATAAAAATTCACATCATGATAAAAATAAATACAACTGTACTTAGATTGTTTTTATAAATTAAAATAGCATACATTATTTCATAACATTATACAGTTTGAAAAGTGCCCAGTGTCAAGTATACTACTTTTAATAAATAATCTGAATGTCAGCACTAAGCCGAGTGGTACCTTAGCGAACCCCTTGGGGCAGGGGCAGTCATCGGGCTCGCAGGGCTTGCAGGGGGAGCCCCAGGCGAGCCCCACGCTGCAGCAGCACTCCTGGCGCAGCAGCGTGGCGGGCGCCGCCGCCTCGCACTGTCCGTCCACCACGCGCCGCCAGCACGACCCGCGCCGGTTGTCTGCGGTTGTCATTATATTACATTCACTTGGGATTCATTATAATAATAGATTCAAAAAAATCAATTTTATTACAGTACAAATCAAACAAATATTAATAGTTTATTTAAAAAAATATATGATTATTTTTCTATATAACACTAGTGACTTACCCTGGCTTTAATCGGGTGCGTCTCTGTGTGTCGTCGTATGTCAAACAATGGTCTATGTGTTACTTCAGTTCATAATCTATCTGTAGGGGACGCGACCTACTACTAAATCTATGTTCTAAATTTCATCCAAACTCGTTTCAACCAGAAGCAATAACAAACATATACATACAAACTTTCGCATAAAATATAATAGTAGATATAAAGCTGAAACACAGTTGAAGTTGCATTTACATCATCTAATATGGTGTATGAGAGGTACTGAGCACTCACCGAGGCAGTGCTGCGCCGTGGCGTCGAGCACGAACCCGTGCTCGCACTCGCACTCGTAGCTGCCGTGCGTGTTGATGCAGCGCCCGTTGTCGCACGGGTTGGATTGCTCTGCGGCAGAAGCGGAACGTCAGTACACCACATTACATCACACTATACCACACTCTACTAATCTATAAGGTATCTAGACAGGGCAACCGTGAGACGCCACGAACGACTTCAAGATTGCCGGGTCAACAGTAACTTGCCACCGTTCGCCATGAATATTTTGATCTTTAGGCAGCCTTTGTTACACTGTACTGTGATTATACACTGAATAGCGACCAATTATTATTGCTCTACAACTCATAAACATTTTACCCCCATTCCAAGATTATATATTTCTTCTGATTTGTTTCTGAAGATATTTTTTATATTAAACATATTTCACCTTCCTGAATTATAATAAATCTTGACATTTTAGATTAGGTGATATTATTTATATTTTATTAAAATGATTGCTTAAAGCAGTGCAATGATGTTGATTGCGTGGAATGTGTTAAATGACGTTTTAATATTGAAATGTCATAGGCATATGAACTGCTTTAACTCAATATTGTCAAATATTTTGTCCCAAATTATTGTTTGACATAAAAACTGATACTCTAAATAAAAAAATGGTCAAGTACGAGTAGGGGTTGCCTAGAGAAGTTTCCGTACATTATCTGATTTTAAAGAAGTCTTACAGATTCTGTTATAGTTTTTAGAAATTTTAGACTCAGTAGTTTCAGAGATAAATTAGGGTACATGCTCAACTTTCGTACCTCTTCTTAAATATATTTGTAACTTCAAAATATATATAACTATACTACTTCTCATAACGAGTCCTTTTATCCGTTGTTTTGTTTGAACCTCAAAATAAGAATTCATTTATTACTATACGTAGTCAAAAGGTTAATTTCTACAATATATCCGTACAGAAAATATAGAGGGTGTGACATACGGACAGACAAACAGACTAGTAATGCTATAAGGGTTTGTCTTAGTTACTGAACCTTTGTATCAAAATCCTGATACCTACACGAACTTCACATCAGCCAGACAAAAAAGTCTCATACGTTATAATCTTTTATGTTGTGTATATAAATAGAATATGTATAAATAGAATATGTCCCGCTGTCGTCGCAATGAGCCCGCGTGATAGGAGATGTCGGCGAGTGGTCGGCGAATGTCGGCGGATGTCGGCGAGCGGACAGTGAGAGTGTCGGTAACCTGCGCGCAGGAGCACGGGCGGGATGTCCCCGCGGTCGTACTCCACGAAGGAAGT
The DNA here is from genome assembly GCA_947093115.1 of Brenthis daphne. Lineage (NCBI taxonomy): Eukaryota > Metazoa > Arthropoda > Insecta > Lepidoptera > Nymphalidae > Brenthis > Brenthis daphne. The sequence goes on along the minus strand of OX352481.1, from coordinate 6,442,130 downwards.
GAGCTCACCCTCGCACTCGTCGATGTCGCGGCACAGCTGGTCGTCGGGCTCGTAGCGCGTGCCGCTCGGGCACACGCACGTGAAGCTGCCCGGCGTGTTGCGGCACTGCCCGCCGGTGCAGTACTGCGCACACACGTCACATCACATCACATCACATCACATAGTACGAGTACATACAGTGCAACATATTAGATCATCACAAAATTAATTAGAGACTAAAAACATAACACACTCTCATGTTCCATTTTATAAGATATTTTCAATCATTTTTCGAATCTTTTGACATTTTTCAAGATCATAAGATCATATATGATTAAATCATTATGTACCTATATGAAGGGATTACGAGTATTTTTTATATATTATTTATTGTACGACAGTAGGTGCCATAACAAACAATCAGCAGTGAATACTATATATAAGTACATATTCCTCCTTAAACTACATCATGTATACAAAATTCGAATGATCGTTTCCCTTTTCATGATATAGAAAGTTCATAAAAGCACAACGCGAGACATCGTTGGTAAATTGTGCGCTCGATAATGTGCGGTGCTCACCGACTGGTGCATGTCGCACTCGTCCACGTCGCGGCAGAGGCCGGCGGCGTCGGGGCGGTAGCCGGGGTCGCAGAGGCAGCGGTAGCCGGGCTCCAGGTTCTCGCAGGAGCCGTGCGGGCACACGCCGGGCACCATGGTGCACTCGTTGATGTCGGCGCCGCCGTTGTCCTTGCCGCCGCCCTCGGGGCACAGCGCGCCGTGCTCCGCGCTGCCCGCCGCGGGGCACGCCTTGCACGCCACGCCCCACCCCAGCTGCAGACCTGGGACGACACGAGTACCTCTTACTGACACGCCTTATGTTTAAGGAATTAAATATATAAAGGAGAAAATTTTATGGATTAAGTTTCATCGTATGCATACAAATTTTTCTAGCATTAAAAGTCGCTAGTTCAATCTACCTAATTGTGGATTATGGATATAAAATACTGTGTTTTCATATACGTTAAACCTTAATAATTTCCTCATTTTTACTAAACACAATCTTTACTTAATTCTTATGTATCAATACTTCATTATTAAAACAAGTTATCATTTTATTACCTTTGTTAGAACTGCAGCAGCACTGGGATCGCGTAACGGGCGTGGTGCCGGGTCCGGTACATTGCCCTTCCTCATATTTCTCGTAACATAAATCTTGAACTTCGTCTAAAATACAAAACATATTATAAGTATGATGATATTTTTAATACACCCTGATTATAAAATATCAAATAAATTAGATAACATAGATACATAAACATTACTACATTAAGGAGTTCCCATTTGTTATGTTTTGTGTTGTTAAATTGGACCAATACTGTGAATATTTTAGTGTGCGCGAGTGTGTGCGTGCGTACCGAGACAGGTGCGGCCGTCGTTGCTGAGCGTGAAGCCGGGGAGGCACTCGCAGCGGAAGGAGCCGGGCGCGTTGAGGCAGCGGCCGTTGCGGCACACGCGCAGCTCGGCGCACTCGTCCACGTCGACGCAGGCGCCGCGCGACGCCGCCGCACGGTAGCCCGCCTCGCACACGCACTGGAACGAGCCCTCGCTGTTCACGCAGCGCCCGCCCTGCAACAAACAACCGAACAAACACGGTACAATACAATGTAGCTTACGCTCGCTACCTTTCTTTTATACTGTTTACTTATTTTGCTAGCTGACTCGACAAACGTTGTCCTGTTAAAATTTCAATATTTTTTATAACGTTTGCCTGTGTATTTATGCAAAGAATCCTTCAGAAAAAAAATCACTTCAAATCAAATCACTTTCAGTTTTACTAACTTTTTCTTTTTAAAACTTGATTTTTTTTAAAAATAACCATCGATTCCCGAATAATGCGGTTATCAATAAATCAGACGTTAAAAAGTAATAAAAACTTCATTTATTATAATCTAATAGTCATATAATATTGTTTGTTTCTTATAGTATAAACGAAACGTGATAGAGACCTGGCACAGAGCCTGGTCCTGGCACTCGTCCACGTCGACGCAGTAGCCGGCGGCGGAGCGCGCGAAGCCGGGCTCGCAGGCGCAGTGGTAGCCGCCCGGCGTGTTGCGGCAGCGCCCGCGGCGGCACACGCGCGGGTTGTCGGCGCACTCGTCCACGTCCGCGCACGCGTGCCCCGTGGCCGTGGCCGCGTACCCGGGGTTGCATGTGCACGAGAACCTGGCACCCCAACCGAGATACGCGACATCTTAACATCGTCAGCTTACTTGACAAAAAGTATTATACGATTCTTTGAGACACTATATATTTCATCATCATACATCATCATTATAATTCAGCTGAAAGACGTCCATTGCTGGATATAGGTCTCCACCAAAAAATTTTACGACTAACGGTTTGACTTTGACCAATATTTGTTAAAAAAAATGTTTTTATAGGTTCTCACTATATACCACACAAGATAGCCAAAATTGTAAATATCATAGTATCTATTTTTGTATTGTAATTATTACAACTTACCCTCCATCAACTTTGGTGCAGACGCCGTTAGTGCACATGCCGCCGTTCGTCATCTCGCACTCGTTCTTGTCGCTACATCTTAGTCCGTTTTCTACAGGATCGAAGCCTGGAGGGCATCTATACAATAAGTAATAAAGTTTATAATAAATAGTCATTAAAGTAAATTCCTCATTTAACTCTTTCAGTGTAAAAAAAAGAACGCATTTATTCCTATCGAACAATATTTTTAAAATAATATATCACATAGTTGCGTATGCGTATGTATACATGTATGTTTGTGTGTGTATTACTGCGTACCGGCACTCGAAGCCGCCGGGCTTGTTGACGCAGACGCCGCCCTTGCAGTACTGCAGCGCGCACTCGTCGATGTCGATGCACGTGGGGTTGCCGTCCTGCTCCGCCGCCTCCGCGCCGTCCCAGCACTCGCACTGGTATCTGCGTAGTCATGCAAAATATATTATGAATATTTATTTAGCTATTATTGAGGGAATACTATAATATTATAAGTAGAATATAATATAAAATTTAATGATAATTTAGAAATAATTGAGATTGATTGATTTATTTTTTTATAGACAGAAGTAGTCCTTATATGCATACTAATTGCAACACTCACCCAATATCCTTATCGATGCAGTTGCCGAGGCCGCAGATGCCGCTGCGCAGCATGCACTCGTTGATCTTGGCGATGGGCTGGGCATCGAACCCCCCGCCGCCCGCGTCGCCGCCGCCGCCGTGCGTGTCGTTGCGGCGCCAGTCGGGCGGCACCAGCCCGCCGCCGCACAGGTGACTCCACTCCGCTGTTCAGTTATGATGGATATATGAATATATTAATATATTTTTGGATTTATGAATATATTTTTCTATTTTTTGAATAATATTTATGGATCGAGATTATTTCTCGTGCGTTGTGCTCGCTGCCTAGAGGGCACTCACAGGAGCCGCGCGGCGGGCAGGGCGCGCAGAGGTCGCCCCAGGCGCGGCCCATGTTGTAGCCGCAGCAGCAGTCGCGGTTGGACAGCGGCATGGGCAGGCGGTCCGCGCACTCGCCGCTCTCGCCGAGGTACGTGAAGCAGCTGCTCACGCGGCCGTCTGGAAACGTCATAAACATACATTGTATATTTTATTTTAAGACATATTCACTTTTTTTAATAATTATTATATTCTTTATTGCACTTAAAATATGATACAGAAAAAAATAACACAAGTAAATATAGTTCACAAAGGTGGACTTATCTGTAAAAGAGATCTCTTCCAGTCAACCCCTGGTTGTGGAAGATGTCAGCGGGCAATATAGTGCAAAAAAAATGTACTAAATATATACTAGAAATAAAGGTAATAATAATCACATATACAAACATATATACATATATATACATATCCATATATTACTTATAAAAATATATGATACGATATATATCACATCCTAATGTAAAGACTACTTATACATATATACATATACATTATACATACTTAATATATAAAATATGAAAATAGAGAAAGGTACTGATTGATACTGTCTACATTTGTGATAATAAATAATTTTTTAATTTACATTTAAAGATATGATTAGATGGGCCCCCATGGATGGTTTTGGGCAGTTGGTTCCATAGTACTGCGGCATGGACAGAAAAAGAATTTTGTTGAAATTTAGTATTGCTCCTAGGAATGTCAAGCATAGTAGAACTGCAAGATCTTCTGGAACGTGTAGGGATTGGTAGAAAGTTAAATCGGGAATGAAGGTAAGGAGGGAAATTTTGATTTTTAAGGATATTATAAAGAAATATAAGGTGTGCATATTACAGCGAAGACGGATGGGGAGTCACTTAAGTTGAGCACGGAAGTCAGAGATGTGGTCATATTTCCGCAAGCCAAAGATAAAACGTATGGCGAGATTCTGAAGACGCTCCAGTTTATTAAGTAGCTCCTCTTTCACATCCAGAAAGCAGACGTCGGCGTAGTCGAGAATGGGTAATAGGATGGATTGCGCTAGCATTACTTTGGTTTTGAATGGGAGAAAGTATTGGAGACGCTTATAAAATTTCATTTACATAAAATAATTGAACTCCAATAAATCTAGTACAAACAAACAATCACCTATACAGAACTTCTTGTCTGGGCTAGGAATGAAATGAGGGTTGCACAAGCAGTAGTAGTCTCCTTCCGTGTTCACGCATTTTCCATTCTGCAAGTGATAATAAACTTTGTTATATATCATCATCATTCATATCCAATAAGTTAATACTACATAACTGATAGTTTACCCGTTCAGAACCATCTAACCGTTTATTAGAATATTAAAAAGAAAATTAATTGTACATTAATTTAAACTTTTTTCTTAATTTATAAATGTCACTATTAATATTTTTTTTAAATCTTTGATTCAAACAACTAATTTAGATATAATTTGGAGGCGATAGTTCCCAGTAGGTGTGGTACGTACGGGGCATATGTCGGGGTCCTCGCACTCGTCTATGTCCTCGCAGTTGTTGGAGAGGCGGTGGCGGCGCTGGCCGGCCGCGCACTCGCACGAGAACGACCCCACCGAGTTGACACACTTGCCGCCCTCGCACAGCCCCGGCACCGCCAGGCACTCATCGATGTCCTGGTTATGATTCACATCGGGAAATTATTACAAAGTATGATAGCTGCTCCTGAAACCTTTTCCCTATAGTAGTAGGTAAGAGTTATGTGATTTGTCAGTCGACGTAAACGGACGAATGGTACTTTTAATGTATTCGTTATGTAAAAAATCACCGGTGGAGCTAAGATTTATTCTTAAAATTAAAAAAAAATCATACAAATTCAAACGTAGCGACACGTAGGTCCGTACGCGTACCTGGCACTCCTTGGTGGCGAGGTTGCGCAGGTGTCCGGGCGGGCAGTCCAGGTCGGCACAGCGCTCGCAGGGGTGGCCCCAGGCCACGCCCACGGTGGCGCAGCACAGCTGCTTGGTGCACACCACGCCCTCCAGCGCGCCCGTGCACAGCGCGCCGCGCGTGTCCGTGTAGCACGGCCCTGCGGCGCCGACGCACATACGCATACCGTTATACTCTTCCTTTTAACTTATTACATTCTTCACTTGCTTGTTTGCTTTGACAACACCTTATTTCACACCACACCACATTATGCTATAAAAACCTAGCCTTAAAATTTAATGAATCTACTTACATTACTAAATTAGCAAAAACCAAAGGGGTACCTAACAAAAAAAAATCAACTAAAGTATGTTTGTCCTTGTTATTTGTTATTAAGGATAAGTGCAACCAAACATACACTTTATTCATAGAACAATATTTCTACTCAATATAATCATTTTATAACTTCATGATTGCGGTTTTACACAGAACCTATTCACAGTGTTCGTGTATAGAATATTCATAAGTTAATAAATATTCAAACAAACAATAAAAATAACTATTAAAAATAAACACTTGAACAAAATAATTCATGTTATTCATAAATTTTAATCATTTTATCCTCTACTAGCAACTTACTCTTGCTTCGCTCGGTTGTCTAGGAACCTTTAATTTTTTCAGTTGAACCCATTCTTTTTCTAAAATAACAGTAGCCTAAGTTACTCCTTAAAACACCAGCTATCTGCTAGTGAAAGTTCCGTTAAAATCAGTTCAACGATTTCAGAGATTAGACGGAGCAAACACAAAGGCAAACATACACACAACATTTTAAAAATTATGTTTTTCTCATAAGTACCGTATATAATTTCATATGCATTTAGTGAAAAGCTTTCATTTTGACATTACAAACAAACACGTAAATTTGATTTATCAGTGTGGGGTAGGGACTAGGGTGGGCGACGGGTACGCACCGGTGCGGCGGTCTATCTCGCAGCGCGTGCCGGACAGCCCGTGGAAGCACACGCAGCGGTCCGGCGCAATGCAGCGCCCGCCGTGCAGGCACGGCTCGCGGCAAATTGCTGCGACAACGATAATTCATTGCTTACACATTGGTGGGATAATTGTGTACATATATTTAAGTTTTATTCTGTAAAAATAATTATATGGTATACGTGTGAAGTATAATAAAAAAAGTCTTCGATTAATCAAATATTTCAATCTTGTATTGAATTATTATAATTGAATATAGAAATATTTGATTATTCTTATTATTATAAGTGTATCCTTTTATGATTATTTAAAGAAGAGTTTTATATTATGTGAAACAATAAAGTTCATATAGCTCACGTTCAGTGCAGAACTCGCCGCTCCAGCCGGGCGCGCAGGCGCAGGTGCCGTTGGTGCAGGTGCCGCCGTTCATGCAGATACGTCGACAGCCGCCACGCGTTCGTGCTATAACGTCGTACAAAATTGTTAAATTTATGCTTTATGATAATTTTTGACAGTGTTTTACATATTATTAATATTAAACAATATAACTAATCATAAAACAATGTAAATGTATTTAAAGCTCAGTAAAAAAAATGAAAAAAAAAATCATATGTTATGTATTTTTGTTAAAGTAAAAATAAATGTATAGTGACCAGGATAAGGGTAGAGTCCCGTGGCGCCGCCGCACGAGGGCGCCTCCACGCCGCCGGGGCAGCGGCACATGTTGGGCGCCACGCACGCGCCCGCGCCCGCGCCGCAGTCCGGCCGGCAGATAGCTGCGGGGGAGTCATTTAAATTATATGCTGGAAAATGTATCTTTAAAATTGAAAAATGTAGACCATAAACGATTACACCAAGTGTATCGTTCATATTTTGCTATCTTTTCTATAAATTAAGATATTTTTTACATTAGTGCTAGTGTAAATAATGACAATATAGTTTTATACGTTGAGTGATTAAGTGTACCTATATCAAAAACAAAAATACAACGCAAAAAAAACCTACCCATTTAATGTTCAACCAATAAAAAGACATATCTTATGATTTTAATAATCGTCGCTAATTCAAACCGTGTGCTAAATCATTTTTGAGATAAAATATAAAAGACAAAATCGATCGATCGACAAACAGGCACTGTTCGACAAAAGCAAATCTTAATATATATCCTTCCTCTTGTGTGCACAATATTTGAGTAAAAAGTAAAACAATTAGAACCTAAGTAAAAAATCATATCATCTGTATTTCATAATTCATAACAAATGAAATACTATCACAATTATCACTGTATCAATATAAATAAATACCTAAATATACTCACTATAATAACCAGCAATGTATACTTACGAACTACACATAGTAATGAATTCGGTCGAGAGGTCCAACCGGGACAGCAATGCGTGCTGTTGCGACTCCGACACACATGAGGACTGGAAAAAAGAGGAGTTTGATATATAGATACAGCTATATTTGAAACAAACTTAACGTGCAATCATTATAGCTGGCTGAGGTAAGTCTGCAAGAGTGTACGTGAGGGTATAAAATTATTTTAAATTCTAAATAAATAAAAATTCTTCAAAATTGTGCCCGCATTATAATATATGTACATATAAAGCCTAACCACCTTTATCCCCACTATTATGTAATTATCTTTTCATATTTAAACGAGACTAAAAGTATTATCGTCGTATAACCCAATTTCTAAAAAATTATATATTCAATCTAAGTTGAATCTGTACATTAAATATTTTTTGGAAAACCTTATCGAAATAGTAATTATTATCCATACAGAGCCCGAATCTATAGTTTTTAGAATTTTGTTTGGCTCACTTTTGTAGTGACCCTACTTGCTGCGCCAGCGGCCGCGGGTTCGAGTCCCGTTGCGGGCAATCATTTGTGTGATGAGCACGGATGTTTGTACTCCAGTTATGGGTGTTTATATTTATAATATGTATGTATTTAAAGTTATATCTGGTATCCATAGCACGAGACTCGTAGCTTACCATGGAACTAGATTGTGCTGTGTTAATGTCCAAACATATTTAAAAAAAAAAGAATTTTAAATTGAATTGAAATAAAGAGAGATAACTCGCCGTATACGCAAGGAATATCTGGCGATAACTGGGCACGCTTGTAAATAGTATTTTTCTGACTCAGTTATTAATGACCGTTTTTCCCGGAGGCTTCATTTGCATGGTGCGCCGGAGGAAATAAAAAGTGACATATACTCGTCCATAAGATGTAATACTATGTCATTGCTAAGTTTGATTTAAATCTATCTCAATGTGGAAAGGTAAAAAACAGCCATCTTCACATTTATTTTGTATGAATGATGTCACATTAACTTCTGAACATTCCTTACTCATCATTCATTTTTACAGTTAATTATAATATAAACAGTAATCATTTAAGAAAATAATGTATTTATAGAGTAGTTAATAAATTATATCGGCTGAAATTAAAAAAAAATGCTCACGATATGATCATTTTACATTACGCAATGATATAAAAATAACAAATTAAACGATATGGTGATAAAGAAATTGTCTGTGTAAAATGGCTTATATAATACATAATTTAAATAAATTAATAATAACCCTTCAATTTGTTATTGCTTTTCGAAATTTTAATAAAGTGTAATCGAAAGAATAGCAGCGACAAGTGGCAGATGTACAGTAACTAACCTTGTGTCATCAGCTGTCCAAATTAATGTATATAATGAATTCGATACGGCTTTTGAAAGATATTCAGAATGTAGGTCAAATGAAACATATTCTCCGCACTAATATCCGCTTTTCCACAGGATTTTCCTCCGTCTACTACTCTATACTTAGCAAAGTTCTATCGATTTACATAAAAATATATGTATGTCATTCAATTATACCCTCCATTTCATATTAAAATAACAAATAATTATATTTATAACATTTCTACGGACTTAATTCAGAAATTCAAAATAAATAAAGTTTTATGAATAGAATGAAACAATATAATTGTTTAGATAAAACAAGTAGGTCTTGAACCTAATATCACTATCGTCAAAGGTTAGAGCCGAATCCTATACGGAAAGATAACACCGCTCGTGGGCGGTCACGCTTGTAAATTTTCACGCTTACAATTTCGGGAGCGGAGCTAAAGGCCGGAACAGGTTCAGTGGGACAAATTATTTAGCCAAGGCCATATTACTACGACGCACAAAGGGTTAATTGAGAGCTTCGTCCTTTCCTTTTGCAGTATCGTTTTCATTTGACAAAAAGGATTTTGCGAGTCGAAAGTAATTCTGTCAAATTGTGATAAGATCATTGCTGTTGTAAATGAAAATTTTATCAAATATGCAGTGAATATTTGTAAAAATATTTTGCACGTTAAGACTCATAAATCATTACCCTAAAAACACTCAATATACCTATGAGGAGACCGAGAAAAGGTGTCACCGTGCTTTCTCTGCCCAGTCCACGTGCGAGAGCGTGACGTTATAAATAGATATTTTGTATAAGTTTTATATAATTTGAACATTATACTTATTTCTACCAAAAAAAGCGAGAAAACGTTCTCACATTGGAATTAAAAACCAAATATAATTTATGTAAATTGAAAATATTTGTATTGTTTCTATTTGTAAACTAATTATGCAAAATACATAAATTTAAAGTTTAAATGTAAGTAGTGATTTCACTTTATAGATCTAATATGCAAATAGACATTGTTGATGTACGATTAAGTAAACTTGACAACTTCTTTCATGTAAACTACAATGTAAAGAAGGGTATCACTTAAAGGATATTACGTTTACTTATGACATAGGGTTACCAAATTCTACTAGCCTCATAGAATTTTAAAATTTTCAACATAATTTTAAAAATATTACGTCTACCGTTTTGTGCGGCTCAACCAGAAATGAATAACCTTTTACTCACACGAATTTAGCATCTTTGTTAGAATGAGAATTGGTCCACATTAAACAAACAATAAGTCTATGACATATAATGTAATGATAGCAGCCCTAAGCCATGTAAATATTCACTGGCCGTCCACGTGCTGGTGCAAGATCGATGCACCCGCGATTAGCTGCGCCTGCGCCGCTGCATTCTCTCACTCAGTGAACGTGACTCACGTTTCTCTGAATCAAGTGATCCCTTTACAGATATTTGCGACGATTCCCACAAATATACAAAAGATTTGATTTATTTGTTTGCTATTCAATGATACGAGTAAAGTAAGTTTATATATAAATTCAGATTACACTTATACTTTAACTTTACCTTTATATTATACTTTAACTTAATACCAAAGATGACTAACTCCTAAATTTTGGATTACATTACAATTACCTACCTCGAAGCTAGCTATAACAAAATAAAGACAAGAAAAAACAAGTCTGTAACTCGAAAGCAAGTTGTAGCAAATAGTGTAATTACCCAACAAACTGCGTGGGAGCCCTGTCGGCAAGGGTCCTGGCGCCGCGCGTCCAGTGGCGCGGCGAGCGCGGGCGCGCCGTGCTCTGCCGTGGGTCCGCCGCCGCGCTCGCGACGAGCGCCAGCGTCACTAGCAACAGTCTCATCACGACACCATCACCATTACTCTGCAACATTACATACACAACTTATATTAAATACATCTATTAGATTTGATTATTTGCTAATATCAATAAGGAGGCAGTGGTAGCCCAATGGTAACGCGCTCGCTTGGGAAACCAATTGATGTGGGTTCAAATCCCGGGTCTCAGACTTCCAATATTTTCATGAGCGAATCATTTCTGACATGATTACCACTTGCCTTACGGTGAACTAAAGCATCGTGAGAAAACCTGCATATCTGACAGAACTTAGCAAGTTTTCGTAAGGCATATGAAGTCCGCCAACCCGCAGTTGGCCAGTGTGTGCTTGATCCCTCTCGTATTGAAGGGAAGTCCTTGCCCAGCAGCAGTAGGACATTAAAAAGGGCTGATTACTTAACATTACCCGACCACTATTATAATTGCGAAAGTTTTGTATGTGTGTGTATGTTCGTGTGTATATGTGTGTTTTATACTTTTGATACATATGTACATAATATATAGGTGTATATAATTTTTTAAGAGTCATAATTAAATTAAAAAAACATCATTAACTAGAAAATGTAAACGAAAGGGCTCATTCTAAGCAATACCGTTTTTATAATTTTCAAACGCATAGCTAAAAGAATATAAAGAAAATTTACGAAGATTGGACATTCTCGTACCTTCTCTCCTAGATTTTCGAAGCTACTGACCCTAAATTAAATATATATTTGTTACGGATGTCGATGGATTTAATATTACTTTGTCGCGATTCTCGTCTGCCATGGTCAGTGTGCTCGTGCGGCCCAGTCGAGTGTTCACAATAAAATATTTGTTTAATCTGCGCAATAAAATGAGTTCCTAGTTGTTTAATCTGTGATGAGTTCACTCGCACTACTGACCATGGATTACAAATAAAATTATTCCCTGTCAAACGCTGTTGTCACGTACCGTCATTCAACTAACCCCAGAATCGCGTATAAAATATCAAACATGGCAACACAAGTATTTTTTTTTTTAATTATCCTCTAACATATTTTTTTTCACTTAAAATTTACCGATAAAATATAATAAATACCCAAAATCTTTAAATTCTTTACAAACCCTGCACGTCTTTGTACTTGATTTTTTTTATAACCCTAATTAATATAACAATTTGTGGAAGTAAAATAGTTTCACAATAAATTCCTATTTAAACTCTCATTTGCACATAATACACAATATTAATACAAAATTTAAATTTTAAATGAGTCAATTCGACTCTACCACTGAAAAATGAGCGAGGCAGTTATAGATCATATAAAGTCAAATGACATAATATAACAAGAACAGCAGAGGGAAATATGCTTTATCATATTAAGATAAAATAACTATGTCTATATATTAAATTTATGTAACATATTATTATATAATTTATACATTGCTTACGTTATCTCGTAGGTAGATAAAAAATATTTATTTTTTTAAATGAAGAGATCTAACAATAGGACGGCAAGTGTGTCTATATTTGTTAAACACTACAAAATCAAAGAACTGCTCCCTATGGAGAAATAAAGTTTTTATCCCCCATTCCAAGCGAGGCCAGCGTTTAGCGAAATCTTTCTTGGTACTATGAATTATTAATCAGATAAGCTACTATACGAAAAAAACAAGCATTGGAAAGATGAGAGTCAAAATAATAACTTAAAAATAGTTCAGTCTATCAATGTAGATTACATAACCGAAATTCTTTTTCTTTGTCTGTTTGTTTGTTGTTTTGTCCATATTTAAACGATCGACGTGTTTTTTACATAACTAAGGGACATGAAATAGTCCGCAAAAAAACTACTAAATTCAGCTGAAAGGTGACGGTGAGAAGAACCTATTTATATAAAAATTTGATGATCGCAATCATATTCAGAAGTAGTAATGCAGCATCAGAGCATCAAAGCATCTGTAGCTGACAGCAGAGATAGCGAGGGCGCGAGGGCGCGGCGGTGCGGGGGCCAAGGAATCCGTGCCGAAATGATAACGCGGTACGACGACCCGCACTATTGCACTATATTATTGTCATTTTCAACTTTGATTTTTTAGTTTTTTTGTAATTAAAATATAGATGTTTCATGAAATTAAAGTCTCTGAGATTCTATTTTCAGAAGTCATTACAATAATCTTATTAATACAGATGAAAGCCATTTATTATAAAGTTTAAAAATCTTACGTCAACGGGATTGATCTTTTCCCACATAAAGTATATATAATTACAGAAAGATATCATATTTATGAGTAATAAAATTCACATATGTACATATGAACAGTGAATTCAGCTTGTATAAAAGTATAGCGGGGTGACGGGCTGACTCATGATCGCCCACAAACATATTCCTTACTACTAACGATTGTGCCGCTAGGATTAGTAACTGACCTTGGCCATGCCATACTATGTAGGTTAACGAATAAATGTCTGCTTAAATATATGTTCAAATAATGTGTTTCGTGTTGAAAAATATGTAAAAACATTGTAACTTTCGTAATTCAAGATGTGTAGATGTAAAATGTTTATAAAATACACCCTAAAATAATCCAAAATCATTAGCAGGCAAAACTACATACTCATATGTAGAAAATCGATAGATAAAGATAAACTTAGACGGTTCTTAAACCCAGTAACCAACTACTCAATAAAAGCTTGATCATCCCAACTGTTCGATGACGGGGCGACGCGACGCACTAAACAAATAAATACATATCAAGATTCCTTTTTAAAAATGAATAGTGTTAAATGAACTTCCCTCTAACAACATGGAAGAATAACAATAATATTTTGACGATACGTCATCTATACATATAATAAAATTCTAACTGAGTCAAATCTGTACATTAAATATTTTTTGGAAAATCTTATTGAAGTAGACATTATTATCGATGCAGAGGCCGAATCTATAGTTTTTAGAATTTTTGTCTGTCTGTCTGTTACCGCATCACAGAAAAAGGACTGGACGGATTTTGATGAAATTTGGTATGGTCATAGCTGATTATCCGGGTCAACCAACATATAGGATACTTTTTACAGCGAAAAATATCTCATTTTTGAGAAAAAATACAAAAACTGTAATGTAAGAGTATACTAATATGTGAAGAGCCGCGGACAATGCTAGTTGTATTGTAATAGTACAAAATAAGAATAAAATGAGTAAATTTAACGAAATTTATAGCGAATTATATTCTTTACTAGCGAAAACGTACTACGTATTAAGCGTACTAGGTACGTTTTAAATGAAAATGGATATAGTATGTTATCCTTAAGTGATAGACATATGCTATTGCGGACTTTTCTGTAGACCTATATAAGATACACAATTCCACCATACATTATTTTGTTATATCTCAAAGGCTTTAGAGAGCGTCTTCGTTGAAAGCTCCCAGACGGCTTATTTTTTCCGACACCTCCATCAAATATCTTTATATTTTAGCCAATGTATACAAAAACTTAACAAATTATATACTAAAACCTTCCTCTTGAATCAATCTATATATTAAAAAAACTGCATCAAAATCCGTTGAGTAGTTTTAAAGATCTAAGCATACATAAGGACAGAGAGCGAAAAGCGACTTTGTTTTATACTACATATACTTCAGATGAATGTTGGTTGCATTTCATATCTAGAATACTGTACGTACCGATGTATGCTAGGAAGCAGTGCATTCGCGTGGGTAGATTGAATAATTTAGAAGAATTCTTAATTCGTGAAGCAATACAGTCAATGTTCTAGAAATGATTTATCTATACATATAATAAAGATCTAATTGACTCGAATCTGTACATTAAATATTTTTTGGGAAATGTTGTTGAAATAATCATTATTATCGATACAGAGGCCTAATTTAGAGATTTTAAAATTTTTGTCCGTCTATCTGTCTGCCTGGGAACGAGAATCAATCACGAGAAAACAACTGTTCAGATTTTGATAAAATTTGGTATGATGATAGTTGGTTATCCGGGCCAACATATAGGATACTTTTTACTGCGGGAAAATATCTCATCTCTGATAAATCTATACTAAACGTTAAAACGTAACTAGGGACGAACCCGAGGGGAGCGAGGGTGAGTCGCTAGTTGTGAAATAAAATATGAACAAGCAAATTAAAAGTATATTATCATCTATTACTACGAGAATGAATGACATATTTCTAGTATTATTTTGTGGAGGATCAAATTGTCCAACATGTCCTTTTGAATTTACTGTATATTTTAAGGAAGAGTCGATTTGTTTAAAGTACCTACGCATGTTGGCGCACATGTGCTCTTAACTTGAATTAAAATAAAGATATTTTTTTTAAACTAATGATACTTTTAGGTAATTAATGACGATTGAATCTACACAACTCTTGCTTGAATTAATTTCTTTCTGAAAAATAATTAAAAATATTTAACATAAGTTATCTATTTATAATACTTATCCAATCCAAAATAATTGTACCGGTTCATCAATAATGTAAAACATTATTGTCACCGTATACTAACATTTACCTACAATCATAGTTTATCCCAAACTTTGGAATTTTTCTGACTTAATTTCATCGTCTTTTTAATGACAACACTATCAGAATTTTTCTTTATCAAAATCGCATCACGGGCTTATACATACTGACATTTAATTTTAAAATGTAAATATTGATGATTCAAAATTGCATATAATAGTTTATTTGAAAAAAGGATACTTTGATTTGAATAAAAACTAATTACATATTTATTATGTACCAACGGCATTTCGCCCGGCTCCAAAAAAGTCGGTCACACTTGCCCAAATCCTTTACGCGCTATTTAAAGTAAAATTAGTTTTGCCTTCAACCACCCGGCTAACTTACTCTAACTGATAAAATGGTGTAACTTATCATCAAAATCATCTCTGTTAATGAAATCATCTTTAAAATTTGACTATCTAGCAGACAGATAGAATTTTTTAAAGATTTTTGGGCTTTGAAAATATCCAAATGACCGTGATAATAAATATGATTTAACTACTTTAACGTCACAAAAACTTTAATTTTTTGGGTTCCGTACCCGAAGAATGCCGACAGAACCTTATTACTAAACCTACGCTATCTGTCCGTCGTCGGTCTGTCAGACGGCTGTATCTCGTGAACAGTAATAGTTAGAGAGTTGAAATTTTCATAGAATGTGTATTTCTATTGTCGCTATCACTATAAATAATAAAAATCCATGATTGTGAGTTTCCGGATTGGCCTTAAAGCAAATTTTAAAAAAATGTTAGTACACAGTGTTATATCACGTGACCGGTTTTATTATTTTGTTATTTACATATAAGTAAAGATTAATAATATTAAAAAAATGAATAAAAATATATTTCTATATTTATCTTTCTTAGTTTAACCTACACGTGGTTATTATTTTAAAAATCCTTTCATCAATATTTACTCGTAACTAATATACAAACAGACCGGTAGTAAAGAATGAGCCTGCAGCACTGTACTGGCCTATATATCGGGGTCATAAAAACATAGTGATAAATAGTGCATTAATATTATCTCATAGGTCAGTGTTACGAGTATTGTTACTTAAGCATGCGCCTATTTATTCTCGTTTTACGTATTTTATACTTCATATTTATGCACATCACAATTTAATAGTCAATTATATAATTATATTTTTATACACGTGTATGAATAATGGATGTACGTTTGTTACCGATTGCGATTGCGACGAAACTTTAGCGAGTTGTAAGCAGACCATATCATAAGTTATAGCTCCATGTCTTGAAAGCATTTTTACTGATTGAAGTATATGGTAGATAATTATAAACAGTGGTAGGTAGAATATTATATTTAGTTAGCGACTTCGTTTGCAGTTGTCAGCACGGCGAGTATAAAAGCTATACACGTCTTTCCGTATTGTTTCAGGAATACAGTAAGCGAGTATGCTATGTGATACTAAAATATTATGAAAAACACGACCGTAAGTATAAAATTAATTCTAATTTTAAATGCAGCCTACACTGAGACGGCAATACGGATTTGAATTGAATATGTAGACTACTAGCATTACCCGCGGCTCCACCCGCGTTCAGATGACCAAAAACCAAACTCTTAGGTTTTACATATTAGTATACTCTTGCAATGCAGTTTTTGTATTTTTTCTCAGAGATGAGATATTTTCCCACAGTAAAAAGTATCCTATATGTTGACCCGGATAACCAGCTATCATCATACCAAATTTCATCAATATCTGTCCAGTGGTTTTCTCGTGATACGGTAACAGACAGACAGACAAAAATTCTAAAAACTATAGATTCGGACTCTGTATCAATAATAATGTCTAGTTCAATTACATTTTCCAAAAAATTTTTGATGTACAGATTCGAATTAGTTACAATTTTATTATATGTATAGATTTAGCCTGGAGTCACGCACAGAGTACAGTTGGCACAAAGAGATGCACCCGAGCGAAAAGAGGCTACCTAAATCTTAGCAACTATTTTTTCAGCCTTAAAAAGTAACTATGTATAAAATTGTTAGTTTCTACAAATAGCTTTGGAGTATAACGCATTATAATTCCTATCCGATCATTGCAACGCGTCAACTGTGCGTGTTGCTATTACAAAGCGCATGCAGAATGTGTCGGCGCCTTAAATCTGTATCTGCTAGTGCGAGTCTACAAACTTCTTTCGTTGAATCAATATTTTAATGTAATTTTAAAATATAATAGTTCTCATTTTTACATATTAATGCTGTATTTAAAAACAATAAACGGATTAAAAATTGATCAAAATAATAAAAATAAAGCCCAATATAGCAAATTGTAGGATATTTAATATTTACGCAAAGTATTTTCTATGACTATAATAAAATTACGAAATTTTAAAAAATATATTACAATAAGGAATTTTAGGTGAATATATAATACATATATACATATTAATTTCCAATGACATATTTTAATTTAATAAAAAAAAACGTTTTGAACAAGCATTCTATTGAGCATTTCACTTGTAATTATCTTACATAAATAAGGCACTTGAAGGGGTTTTAATCGAAGGGAGTTTAAAAATGTACAAAAGGAGTTTGAAACTTTAAATGGGTTTAATAAGTGAAGTATGTTGTTGTATTGTTAGTTCAATAGTCAAAGAGATGATCGCAGTGCGTCAACAGTGCGTGCCGTTATTACAAGACGCGTGCAGGATGCGTCGGCGCCTTAGATCAATATCTAGACGTGAACGCACATTACTCGGTGCCTAGCGATGTACATTTACTATCTATAATATATACTTTAGTACTCATTATATTATTATTCAACAATTATTATTGTTAAGAAATCATAGGTTAGAAGATGTAGTGATTTATTACAAGACTAGCAACTCACCCTTGCTCCGTTCAGGTTGGTCCCTAGTCTGTTACGTTTTGATGTTTAGTGTAGATTTCTCAGAGATGAGATATTTTCCCGCAATAAAAAGTATCCTATATGTTGACACAGATAACCAGCTATCATCATACCAAATTTTATCAAAATCTGTCCAGTGGTTTTTTCGTAATACGATCACAGACAGATAGACAAAAGTTTTAAAAACTATAGATTATTAGAACTCTGTATCGATAATGTCTATTTCAATAAGATGTTCCAAAAATATTTTATGTACAGATTCGACTCAGAATATTGTTATATGTATAGAAGATAGAAGGTTATGGATGCGTGGTGAACGCATGGTACATATGTATATGCTTCCTTACTTAGGCAGATACATAAAGTAGCACTACGGGACGTATGTTGTTTACTAATATAGAAGTTATCTAGATACATAGAGAATTTTAATATAGTATAATGTAAAAATAGTATAGGACGTTATATTTTTTAATATATAAGAATGTTTTGAATCGTATTTGAACCCGCTAACCGCTCAGTCCTCTACACAAGCACTAAGCTTACCATCGATCGTCCCCAATTGGCCGGTTATTAAAGCACGCTGCGCCCGCGCATCAGTTATACTCACAAACAAACAAAACATCGCCGTCATTATCCTACACATCCCTATAACTGGATTCCGATCCTATTTTTTATATCTGTAATATTAATATACTATTTTAAGGCACCGCAATCATTCATATTTTTAAATTGTAATTCTAATAATTCTATCGTTATTTTCTTTATACATATGTATGTATATGTAAGTATTAGTAATATAATGTAATTTCTGTAACTTTTTAAATTATATTTTTTTTACAGTAAATTAGATTATACTGTATTTTAAGACAAGTCTCACAAGGAGACGTAAACATTATTTACATTTTTAATTAAAATATATATATACTTAATTGAAAGGACTATTCCCCTTAATAATTTACACCAAATGCAATGGCTCATATGTGTATCCTCACGCACGATTAATTAACTCGCTCCACAGTTATTAATTATGTTCTTTGTACGCGCCGGTGTATCATTTATGTTAATTTCTACATTAAACGTTCTCTACGATTTATTGACTTGGACTTTAAAGGAATTCTTTTAGTAAGTAAATTATTATGTTTTAACTAACTTTGAAGAAAGGTAATGCTGAGGTAGTTATTGAATAAGTAACAAATATAAAAATCAAATTCTATGCCACGAATTACTTTTTCTTAAAATCCTTAATTTCAGGCATCTTACTAGATAGTGAATTGCAGTACACGAGCTGTTTAACTTTAAAAAGAGGTCACATCTGATCATCTCCCAGTATGTTACTAATTGGGGCGGTATTGCGGTAATCTAGGTTTCGATTTGTTTAATAGATCGGTATTTTACATTTAGAGAATGTTGCATTTTTTCAAATATTTTTCAACCTAAGGTAAAAATATAATATTATTGCAGTATAAAATATTTGAAATGATTTGAATTACTTAAATATTTGTTGTAATGCAATTCAACAAGATGAATTTTATGTATTCTTAGTAGTAATTAAAGTACAAATATTACTAACTTAAAAATATTCGAGAAATTAATAACATTATATAAATTAACTTATAAATTATTATGTATCTATACTTTATCTTCGAGTTGGGTATAAGAAAGTTGGAATTATACATCGACCTAAAAAGTACTAGATACACATTCGGCGACTAAAAACGTCTTCACCAAATGAGCGCTCATTTGAACATTTGAGCGCGATTTTTTTTCGTGAAAACAACTTTAAGCATTGTATTTAAGGTTCAATTTACATTGTAGTTTATTTATTTCAAATAGAATAATTACCTAAACACAATTGGTTTAATCCCATGCAAAAGTTCTCTTAAATCTTTAAGAGAACCTTTGCATGGGATTGTGTATCTTGTACTTTTTTGATCGATAGAGTTACATGAATAAACCAATAACCAAAAAAACTTTTCGCTGATGATTTAAAAAAAATATAATTCTGTCATTAGTGCCGTAATATGTAATTTGTTTATGCATATATATTTATATATAAACATAATTTTATTATTATGTATATGTATGTTATGTATATATAATAAAAATATATATGGTAAAACTAATATTTTATATATGTAAATTTTTATGTATGTTTATTTATATTAAGTTTTAATGATTTGCACTTTATGCACCTTTCCGCTCACTTATTTTCTTATATCCTTTACTATCGGTTGCCTGTAAGAGATCACTTTTAGTGATAAGGCCGCCTTTGCACATCTCTTTAATTGTATAATTAATTTTTTTTATGTTAATGTACTATTTTCTTGTGCAATAAAGTGTTATAAAAAAAAAATATGATAATAGATCTTAAATATGTTATACGCGGTAACTGCATCAATGTACACTATCCCATTGTTTAAAGAAAACGGAAAATTGAAAGAATTCAGATGAACCTGCCAGCGAGATGAACGGCCATAAAGGCGACGGCGGCTACTCAAAAGAGTATGTTGGTATTTATTCTAGTATCTAGTGGAAGTATCTTGGTATTTATACCATATACGTTTTAGTGTACGACAAAAAGTGTGGTTGGTAAGAGCTTTAGTCTTTTTTCATATTTCTGTATGGTACTGAAACTTGGTACATTAAGAGCTACAATAGTAAGATTGACACGTTTGCAATGCGGTGGTGGCGTAAGCTGTTATGCATTCCGTTAACCGTTAACAAATAATTCCAATCTGGCCGAACTTAAGATTACGAAACGGCTCACCACAATTTCACAAAACAAGGCCCTAAAATTCCTTACACATATTATGCGATAATCTAGGACCAAATTGATGGTAAACCTAAGAGGTGGTCAGACGCGATTAAGAAGACAAAGAGCGCAACTCTCTATAAAGCAGTCCAGGCAGTTCGATATTTATAAGAGCAATTCTTGAGTTTCTCTCCCGCTCTTCTAAGCAGAACTGCTTTCCGAGCTGGTGGTAGCTTTCTTACGAATTGACTACACTGACGCTCTTTAAATTGACGATTCAAAAGTGCTTGTAATAGGTCCATTTGAATAAATTTTCATTTCACTCCAGGCATTGCTGAAACAATCAAGTTAGAAGAAAATCACCAGTGGTCGCAATCCTTATTAGTGAGGGAACGAGGAAGAAGAAGAATTGAAACAAAATTACTTTCCACTAAAGGGTTTACCCTAAGATATATATAATCTATACATATAATAAAATTGTAACTAAGCCCAATCTGTACATTAGATATTTTTTGGAAAATCTTATTGAAATAAACATTATTATCGATACAGAGGCCGAATCTATAGTTTTTAGAATTTTTGTCTGTCTGTCTGTCTGTTACCGCATCACAGAAAAACCACTGGAGGGATTTTGATAAAATTTGGTATGGTGGTAGCTGGCTATCCGGGTCAACATATAAGATACTTTTTGCCGCGGGAAAATATATCATTTCTGAGAAAAAATACAAAAACTGCATTATAAGAGTATATTAATATGTAAAATCTAAGAACTATGTTTTTGATCACCTGAACGCGGGCGGAGCCGCGGGCAATGCTAGTTATAAACATAAAACTTTAAAAATAAGCTTCATAAAGTAAAAACCGACGGCAAGGAAGACGTCGTTAAAGTCATCGAACTTTGGCGCAGACGGTCCGGCGCCACTGAGTGACGTTTGATAAATGATTGATGATTCAATAATCCGATGATCTTTGTAAAAGTAACCAGTTTAGAAAACATACTACAAGTAACTGTACAAGCGACTATAAATAAGCTTACATATGAGCTTAAAAGCTTTATCCACCAGTGCTTCAAATTGTTACTAATTAAAAAAAAACAATTAGTTCGTTACATAATGTATAATGAATGACTCGAGTTTCCTTACAACATCTTTTTAAATGAAACCAATAAAATAATTGAACATAAATATTTTGTTCTGTAAAAATATAAAAAATACTCTAGTAATATCAACTTATTTCCTTTAAGTTAATAAAGTTTATTTCTAAATCGTTATTAAGTTCTAACACAAAATGCTAAAGTCCCAAAGTTATTGATACGAAGCGACCTCATAAGTAGTAAAATAAACATAAAGTATCATATAATCATCAATCAAGATGATAGATTAACATCTTTAGCCAAGAAAGTAAACAAACGCACGTACGGCGACCCCGATTCTCATGTTATTAGGTTACAAAACACTTGTTCATCTAAAGTAGGCCTCGGGTCACTTACATAAATTTTAAACCAAAAGAATATTGAAAACTGTTGTAAAATTTAATTTTATATATTTAATTAAAAAACAGTTGTAATTTATATAAAACCATATAATAAGTATAATAAATTCGACCTAACATCAATTTCGATCAAAGAAACCAAATGAAATTCTAAAAACCACAATTTTCAACATAAAGTGACGAGTACCGAGTAATATCTAAGCCCTAAGTAATTAAGTTAATTTGAAATATTCCCTACAGGACATAATCCCTCCTCAAATCCACCGCCCAGTTAACACCAAATGTTTATTAGCCCTTGTGTTTAGCCCATTTACTAAAAAAAAAGATAAATTTATAGTAGATAATAAAACTATATTATAATATAGTTCTCATTTTTTATATATTTTCATTTTCAATCAATGTACCATCTTTGTATTGCGTAGTTATCTTTCTATTGTTGTAGATTACTCCTGTACACCGATGATTCATTTATGTTTTAAATTCCACATTAAAACTACTTAAATTCAAAATTACCGCTCAATCTCATTTGTGACTTCCTCACAAAACGTGAAAATAGCAGAATGAATTGCGTCTGTTAACGCGGCTCTAAGCCATAAAGAAAAAAAATACATAATAATAATTACACAGAATGAACAACACAATATCGAGTTACAAAATGAATAAACCAACCGTAAACAAAATGTAGAGCGCCAGGATCTATGTAGCCGAAATAGAGTCTTCAAAAAGTAGCTTGGTAGATAGAGACAGAATAAGAATTGTTTTAATCGTTATAACTATCGTATATAAAAATATTAAAGTTACTCACTTTATAGTACTGAATCGTTTTTGATATATTTCTGTTAATTTAAGGTCATTGACTTCAATTTTGCCACATAGAAACAACAATCATAATATCTTGAACGATTAGTATATAATTGTGTATTAAATTAAATATTATTATATAAATGTATTAAAATATAGTTGTCCTACAATATTTTAAGTATTTATAAAATATTAAAAAAATCCATTTACACAATATATATTTCATTTACATCAGTAAACCTAGATTGGTTAAAATAGGTTATCAATTTAACCTAATGGGTAAATAGACTAAAATTAATTTATATATTTTATCAAACGATAGGTCCATTGTTAAATTGTGCCATGGTCAGATCAGTCAGACCTTAAATTATATTTCATCTATAAATTATACAAATAACAAAAACTCTAACATCACGAATATATAACCTTTAATTTTTTATCATTTTGTATATATACAAGTATTTTTGCTGCGTTATTCTGTTTGTACTAAAGAAAAAAATATGATCAATTCATTTGTAAGTCTATGTAAGAGTAAGATTATTACTATAATAAGCACTAACAAGCCATAAAGTTTATTGAATTTCAACCCTAAAGTGAGAAAGCTTGTATGAGACATTTTTTACGGCAAAAAGTATCAAAAGAAACCAAGATACGTCGAAAGGTGAAAAAAATAAACTAAAGCATAACTAAGAAAAACAAGTAACTGGCATTGCTTCATAAAACTTATTGACACATCGACGAAGTGTAACAAATTTAAAGTTTATGATTTAATAAAATAAAACTAGCAAGATTTACAACTTCGATAATTAGCAAAATTAGCGTACGTTATTTATATACGAGAAGTCTTTATCATATTTTTTGCAATTATTAGTTATTGTTACTTCACCGTCGATAACATATTCTAAGTAGCATTAGGTTTATAACAATTGATATTAAATCCATACTTCTTTACATAGTATAAAATGAAGTCGCTTCCGCTGGCTGTTCACTTAGATCTTTTAAACTACTCAATGGATTTTAATGCAGTTATATATATATATATATATATATATATATATATATATATATTATGGGACTAAGGGGGCAAACGGGCAGGAGGCTCACCTGATGGAAAGTGATCACCACCGCCCATGGACATCTGCAACACCGCAGGGCTTGCAGATGCGTTACCGGCCTTTAAGGAAATATTATTATTATATATATATATATATATATTTTATTATTATTATTTTATTATATATACATATATAAAATGATAAAAAATGAAAGGTTATATATTCGTGATGTTAAAGTTTTTATTTGTATAATTTATAGATGTAATATAATTTAGGGTCCGACTGGTCTGACCATGGCACAATTTAACAATGGACCTATCGTTATTTAAAATATATAAATTAATTTTAGTCTATTTACCCATTAGGTTAAATTGATAACCTATTTTAACCAATCTAGGTTTACTGATGTAAATGAAATATATATTGTGTAAATGGATTTTTTTTATATTTTATAAATACTTAAAATATTGTAGGACAGCAATATTTTAATACATTTATATAATAATATTTAATTTAATACACAATTATATACTAATCGTTCAAGATATTATGATTGTTGTTTCTATGTGGCAAAATTGAAGTCAATGACCTTAAATTAACAGAAGTATATCAAAAACGATTCAGTACTATAAAGTAAGTAACTTTAATATTTTTATATACGATAGTTATAACGATTAAAACAATTCTTATTCTGTCTCTATCTACCAAGATACTTTAAATTTTTTTATATATATATATATATATATAATACATACATACATACTATAGTACAGAAAAGCCGAGAAATTCAAAGATTTGTATTTCATACTTACCGTTAAAACGTACCCAAGGACGAGCCCGAGTGAAACGCGGGTGAGTCGCTCATTATATTATAAAGTAACTCTGTCTGTTTGTTACCTTTTTAAGTTTAAACCGCTGACCGGATCTGGATAAAATTTGGCATGGAGATAGTTTGAGACCCTGGGAAGGATATAGAATAGATTTTATTTCAGAAATCATCCCTTAAGGGGGTGAAAAGGGGAAGTATAGGAGTCAATAATTTCTCAAGTAAGGAATACAAAACTCATCATACATATATTTATATATTTAGTCTGTCTATTCCATACCAATCGTTAAAACGTACCGCTAGCTTATAGTAGTTATATTATTATTCAACTATTTATTTTCCCTGATATTTTATCCTAAAGCATTCTAATTACTTAAAAATAGCACTTTATATAAAAAGGAAATGATGACAATATAAAGTTACTTACAGTAGCAAGTGTTCAAAGTTACAGCCGGAACACAATACGTGTCTCACATTAAAACGAATTTGGAATACAGACCGACTAATACATTGCTCTGGTTTTGTTGTAAGGTTTCGGCTAGGACGAGTGTCTAATGTGACCGAATATAAGGCGAGGAACACACTTTGGGGATCCGGTCGAACTAAAAATTGACACAGAATATATTTTATTAGTATGAATGCAAAGTACGCTATAATTTATTGTGTACTTGCATATTTTTATGTGAATTAGTTTCATAGGATTATTATTAGGTACTATCATTGTCCGCCAACCCACACTTGGCTAGCGTGGTGGACTATAACCTGATCCCTCTCGTACTGAAGGGAGGCCCATGCCCAGCAGTGGGGGATTAAATAGGGCTAAATACATTATTACTATTACTATATTCCTTTTCTGATCAATTTCTTACTAAAGCTAAACTTAAAGCCTTACACGCAAAGGCTTAAAATAATTTAACTGTAATATTTAGGAAACCAGAAACCAGAACAATTTGATGGTAGCTAAACATATTTATAACTTAAAAATCTAATAAAAAATTTCGTGCAATTGCCCCGTGGAGTTCGAAAATAGAACAGACAAGATTTTTCTCTTTCATCTGTTTCAGCTTTCTACAGCCAGGATTGGACGACATATCGTATAGTGAGTAGTGGTCGAGCCATGTTAAACTTGTGTCACGTCTAAAACCATCGATTGTACACAAAAACGACTGTTGCCGCTTTAATTTGATGACTTGTTAGAATATAGATTACACTGTTACGCCATATTTGCATACACTTGGATAGTATTACACCTCCAATGAATGAAACAGCGAATGCGTGTCTAGGAAAAATAAAGGTGACCAAAGTTCATTTTAAAAATTCCGCAATGAATGAAAATTTTTGTCATACCTCAAGTATTGGAATAACTATACATTAATAGTTTTAGTTTTACATCTACTTGAATTATTAATTACAATTATTTGAATACTTACAGATTGATCCAATTCGAATCCTTCCCTAATGCTTTAAACTATGTACACGTAATGACTACGTGAAGCTTTCGTCACAAACTAGCAAATTATCTATAAAATATTATGTAAATAAATGCAAAATACAAAAGGTATTGAACACTCAGCACTAAATATTCTAATAATTAAATTCGCGTGTAAAATCAAATCAAATGCGAAGTATCGCATATCATAATGATTATTGTACGTTACAGAGGGCTTTTGATGAGATAGGACGCGGAAGCGCTCGGGTTTGTACGTTATGTGCCGAGACGAAACTATCCAATGTTCAATAAACGTTTGAACATTGTTACATCCCTCTCCACATGTGTTGTATTAGACTAAACATTGTATTGTAGTATGTTAAATCAAAATTTTAGAAGAGTTTTTTTGAAAAAAGTCGAGTTTACTTGCATAATATCGTTTTTGAAAGAAAAGCTTTAAAAAAAACTGTTACATAGTTATAGTTTTAAAAAATTTTGAGCAGTTGAACACTGACGGTAAAAACATGGAATAAGAAATAATTTACCTTCTTTTTTCATTTAAGTACGAGTATTTCTTTTTTTTGAGATATTATATCCATCGGGAGAACTTTAGGACTTGAATCTTCTTCCACTTTCCATATGTATAATGTGAATATAGGTAATAGAACTTGTACTTTATGTCGTCTGAAGCCGAAAAAACATCTGAATGGTCAATACAATCATTCGCACCTTGCCAGTAAGACACCTGCTACCACAATTCTTTAGTTCAAGGTCCAAAAAACTCTATATGACGTATAAAAGTTGGTAAATCTGTATATGCATATAAAAGTACATATATAATACCTTACAAGCTAATTAATTTTTAGACGACTAAAGTTAATCGCTTGACCTACGAGTAATAAGCAGAAAAATAGACTACATATTTTAAGGCCGGCAACGCATCTGCAAGCCCTGCGGTGTTGCAGACGTCCATAGGCGGCGGTGATCACTTTCCATCAGGTGAGCCTCCTGCCCGATTGCCCCCTTAGTCCCATAAAAAAAAATACTAAAATGACATGGATAATAATCAATGACAGGTTTCATTTTTAACTCACTCGTTCGAATGGTATAAATTTTATTTTTCTTTCCAATTACCAGTCTACATATATCATATCTCTACAGATCTCCGTAGATCGCTAACAGAATACAAAGCTGACTGAACAAGCGGCTAACAGAAAATTTTCTACCTACGAACCTAAGTCATTCTGACCTGTCATTAGAAATAATGTTCCTAGAATTGCCCGCTTATCCCAACACCATTTTGTAGATGAATCTTTTAATGGATATTTAACCGACCTGAATAGACTAATAATGATCACATGGCCTTGGTTTGTTTTTTAAATGTATTAAGAAATTGGATAACTTACTCGTAGAAGATTGTCAGGTCACACAAATTACTACAAGGGATTCTACTTTATTCTGCCATGAAAATTCAAAAGGTACGTAGAATCGCGCAAATATAACATTTGTTCTGTATCACATTCATTAATCTTACGAAGTTAAGTCCAATCAAAATAGTTTGAATTCCGACAGATATGGGTGGGTGTACTGTGTACTGAAAGATATAACGTATTGTAAATATGTAACCAGGATTAATATTACCATCTGTACAAAACAAATTTATAGTATAAATTAAACATAAGCAAAATATGTTTTATAACAATATATTATGTAAGCAAATGACAAGTGCATGGGTAATAACTCATTTTATTCATTCTATTTCTTGTCACACAGTCAAAGCGAAATAAATTCTACAATAATGTATTGAGTGTCAAAATTGGCAGTACTTATGTGAGATCCTATTGTAGGATAGTCAGTAAAATTTCGAATACAATGACAAATTAACTCATAGCAAGCGGGCCAATGACAACATGACTATTAATGTCATAATATGTAGGCTGAGAACTGGCGGTATAGAAGTTTTATACATATATGTAATATTTATTTGAAGTAATATTTCAGGATAAATGATGCCTCTCAAATGTAACGTTTTTGTTTTAATAATCAAAAATTTCGTATAATTTTCTACATGATTTTTCCATAATATCTTTACATATAATCAAATTGTATCCAAGCTAAATCTCTACATGAAATATTTTTTTTTAAATCTTATTCAAATAAACATTATTATCGATACAGAGGCCGAATCTATAGTTTTTAGAATTTTCGTCTGTCTGTCTATCTGTTACCGCATCACAGAAAAACCACTGAAGGAATTTTGATGAAATTTAGTATGCTGATAGCTGGTTATCCGGATCAATATATAGGATACTTTTAACTGCGGGAAAATATCTCATTTCTGAGAAAAAATTCAAGAACTGCAATGTAAGAGTATACTAATCTGTAAAACCTGAGAATTTGGTTTTTAAATATGTAAAACTAAGGTTGCTCTCTACTGAGAGCTCTATTGGCTTCGACGATTTGAAACGTCATAAAAGTATTTACAAGTTCACAAATACAATATAAAATGTATGATAGTCATAACTTAGGTCTTAGAAAAGTTTTATGAGTAGGTAATAAACTTAATTAAGTAGAGCTTTGTGAGCTTTGACATGAAGCGACTATGATTCACCGCGATAATGAGCCAACTAATACAGGAAACAGATATACAAGTACATAAATAATTATAAAAATTAGACTAGATAATGGAAAAATATATCATAAATGAATAATTACGTTTTTATGATAGTAACATATTATACAATAAACGTTCTAACCTAACTCCCTCGACTACATCAAATGGAAACCGGAAACCATACAGGGTATGTACGAAATAATTCAATTATAGGTTTTTGTTTCTAAATTTGAATATTATATATATATATATATATATATATATATATATATATATGATATGTTCAGAAAATACCAGTTGGGAAGGCGGGTAGAGATGTAATATGCTAGCAGTTAGCATTCGGTACAGCTATACATTACTCGCATTTCACTTCATCTAAAACATTTTTTTTTATCTCGTATCCTCAACGGTAGAATTTAATTATATACTTTAATATATTAATTCAGGTCTTTTTAAGTACAGGGATTAAGTAATGAATATGGTTTACATAAAATGAAATTACGTTCTATTGCTATAAGCCTTTATATTATGTTTAAAATAGTCATAGCAGCTATGAAGTCACACAAAAGTAATCGTTAAACAGAAATATCGAGTACATAAATATTTTATCACTATTTTATTTCTCATACAATATTTATGACGATAAATACAACGTATGGAAAAACTGAATGGAATACAAAAGCTTGTATGTTAAATTACTAAACAAACGTGCTTGATTCGAATAAAAAATAAAGTATTTTAGTCTAGATTATTTTTTTAATATATACTTCTTTTGGGACGTTTAGAAAAAATTGTAAGAGTAAAATTTTTACGATGCGTGCGCACATCGACAGCCAATAAACGACATGATAAAGTTAGCCATTAACTGTTTGTTGCCATGGTAACCGTTGTTATTGTCTGACAAATGAGATAGGTATAATATTATATTCTTTCCTTTAATGATATTCTATAAATATATGATTTTGATATGCCTAATATGCCTTATTTAATTATTTTATTAATTTCTCATTCCTTTTACAGAGAGTTGTGACATACGGGATGAAATCTTTAGCTATTTTTGTTCTGTTACGCCAAAGAAGTATAACTTCTGACGTGCGTACATAAGTACACACACTTTTTTTTATTTACGTTTAGTGTATGTTTGTTAAGCCTCTTTAAGCAACACTGTATTCTATGTTTAATTTATAAGATAAATTGATTCAATACCACCTATTTTCCAACGGTTTTATTTTCAGCCAATATAACTCGCTCTAAAACTTTACTATTTTCCGGTTTGAAATGGTTTTTCGACACAGAGAAAATGATTTTCATTATCTCATTACATGATATCATTAACCGCTAATTTAAACAAATATATTTTTTGCAAAAGCTTAGATTTTGCGTGTTTAATAAAGTCAAAACTTTTTTGTCCAAATTAATAATAATAATTAATTGATATAATTAATAAAAGGACTTAACATTTTCTTTTTGTTGGAGCAGGATGTTTGGAAATTAGATTCATACTAATACAAGGTGGTAGTAAGTAGACTTACTGCAAAATTAGAATAGGTAGATAACAACTGTCGGGAAAATTGTATATTAGAGGCACATTCTCTCAGCACAAAAAGCACCAGAGGAAGGCCGTGGAGGCTATAATTATAATATACAAGCGGCCCACCTTCGTTTCGCTCGGATTCGCCTCTAGGAAAACAAAAACAAACCTATCCCACGGGAACAATACATTTTTCCGTGATAAAAAGCCTATGTGTTATTCCAGACTATAATCTATATCTGTGCCAAACTTCATCCAGATCTGTTTAGCCATTCTGGCGTGAAAGAGTAACAAACATCCATACTCACAAACTTTCACATTTATAATATTTTTACAGATAATAAATTGTTCTTTAATTTTTAGTATATATTTTATTAGTTACTGCTAAGAACTACACAAAAATGATTGATCTAACATAGAAAATGAGATACAGTATACAACAACACATTATGTGCCTATTTTATATATTTTACTCCTTATACCAAAAGCTCTGCGTTTATTTACTAATTTAAGCTAAGCATACCATATTTTAATATTCACATTACATAATGATTTTGAAAGAATATTACTAATTTAATATGATTTTGCGTGTAGTTTTGTTTTGTAGAGTCGATATTTCTTAAACCATCTCTACATTTCTGCTCTACTTTTAATTCTCTCAAACAACACCCTCGTTATTTTATAAAAATGTAATGTGCGCTGAAAAAGGGCTCTACGCGACAAATGGGACGTAGATGACATAAAAACAAAGGTCCAGTATTATATGAGATTCCCACAGCTGAATTTAGTAACGGACGCGATACGATTGCGCAAATCACTGTTCCTACACCGATAACAGCAACCCTGGCCCTATTACTGAGGATGTAGCTGCGAATTTTTGTATCATAGATAGCAAGTATAGTTATTAAAATAAAATCCTAAAATATGTAAAATTATTAACAACAAGTGAAAGTTCGATATTATTTATCATTTTAAACCAATCTAACCTTAAACTCTACTAGCTAAATCTGATATTTCACAGATTCAGATTTTTTCTAGTAACTATGAATTATCTTGCGCATACGTAAAAAGAAATTAATATCTCCATTTATCAGTAAATCTTCAGATAAATGAAGTAGACAAAAACTTTATGTTTTTAATATGTAAAAGATCACTTAAAATAATGTGATCGTCAAAAATTTCTCAAAAGTTTTTTACTTAAATGCTTATCCCCTTACCTTAAATTTAAATGAAACTAAGTTAGAACAAAGTAAATATTAAAAAATAAGCCATTTAGCGAATAAAGATGCTGACAAAAGGCACGCAATAAAGGGGTTGGTGAGAGTTTAACACAACCTCTATTAAATTAAATTATTCTTTTCGCGCGACTCAGTGTTCGCGAGCCTCCTCGAGGGGGTCGCGATTCTGTAAAAATAATACATAGCACCTGGCTTTTGAAGTACTTAATATATATTTTTTTAGATATTAATTTAATTATAATTATCTCCCTAGGCAACATAAAAATACAATTAAAACGTTAAGTTGCATAACTTAACTCAGCTAAAAAATGATAACATAATTTAAATGATTTTGGTATATAATTTTGATACATGTAAGAGCTTATAATGTTTTTATAAATTTGAAACAAAATACATATAATTGAACGAATCCATAAAGTCTCTTTTAGTAT
Source organism: Brenthis daphne (assembly GCA_947093115.1). Classification (NCBI taxonomy): domain Eukaryota; kingdom Metazoa; phylum Arthropoda; class Insecta; order Lepidoptera; family Nymphalidae; genus Brenthis; species Brenthis daphne. Next base: position 6,409,698 of record OX352481.1, on the reverse strand, counting down.
TTAATTTCGATTATATTAAACTAGTTCTAAATATTACTTCTAGTACAATATCGAAAACATGAATATTCACAGTCTATAAAATCGTAGATAGAGTACGAATATTAAAAGAACTTTACGATATAAAACAGAAGCGAGTGGTGTAACAATAACAAACACATCCTTAATTACGAGCCGCTGTGATTTCAGCATCCATGCAAATCAATAAATACTAAAATCTCAAAAAATATTTGAAAAATAATATATAGATGTAAATAATAAAATATATTTTTTAAACATTACGTAACCTACCTATTCGTAGCTATAATGGGCGGTCGAGCGCCCGGGGTCCGCTAATTTATTATCCTTTAATATTTTATCACAATTACCATACCACTGGTGTAAACGAGCGCGACACGTGCGTCCCCGACGGCGGCGCACTGCTAACTGACTGAAATCGCGAGCTTTATCAATGGGCGCACGATGCGCACGCGCACGTATGCTCTGTCCAGAGCTGGCCAAAGCATGGACCGGAGTTTGTACCCAATCCTTCAACTCTATAGAACATAACTTTTGTTAAACGAAAACTTCTGAAATTAAAATTAGTATAAGTACTATTAAATAACGTAAAACGCCAATAATTAAGTTACATAAGGTATTCCTTAAGTTATCCCCATGGAATCATTTAAATGAAATCTGTATTGTGTTACAATTTATAAAGAGTAGGAGGGAAATGTTAAGTACAAAACAAAACCCACGAGTGATCGTTTTGATTTATTAACCAAAGACACACAAAAAATTAAAGTAATAAAATAACAATCTATAGGCGCCGGAGAATTGCATGTGTTCGGAAACACAACACGTGTAATGTAATTGACATAATTTTAATATATTATTTTACCTATTGCGCGGTGCTCAGTACAAAATCACAAATGTAATGGTTTAGTATGATTTAAAAACTTCTGAAGTATTACAGTCCTTAAAGAAGTGTAAAAAAATCTTTGAAGCAAACAGTTGGTGAGCCCTGCTCTACCACTTAGATCTATGCTTCCGCTACGTTATTAGTGCTCTTTACCTAATGTTTGTTTATTACTCCGATCAAGTGGGCGCTTCTTTTTGTATCAATATCTATCTAAAATTATATGAGAATTGTTTACTAATATATTTTTTTATGATACTAAAACGGATTCTTCTATAAACTACAAAATAAGTTTACTTTTGTATAAACAAAAGAATTTATTACCCTACTTGTAATTCTATTTGTAAAATGTTCAATTAAAGCTTAAAATTAGTATGTATATAATATCATGACATTAATTTCAACATTTTTTTTTATTTACCAATCTCGCATTTCCTCTATGTCAAATATCCTCTATGTACGATGAAATATGAAATGTAATATTAAAAATGCTTGGGATCTGAGAAAAGTATTAATACAACAATTTCCTATTAAGCTTCACGTAGAGCGTTCAGTAAAAAGTGCTCCGCGGCCGGTCGCTTGTCTCATTACGTGTAATAAGCACTTTTTTATTATTATACAATCTTATATTGGAATCATTAGTCGAGAGCATCTCTTGGCTGCTTCAATATAAAAATAGCATGATTCTTTGTAATATTATGTTGAGTATTTCTACAATATTGATTTATTCATTTTTTGTGAATTAATTGAATTTGTTTATAGTAATTTCCTCTCTATATGTGGTATAATAAATGGAGCCTGGAGGTACACCCTGCTATATCCTATCAAGATTTGCTCCAATTTTTACTTGATTTAAGAAAATTCTAAAAACTAGTTTCGGCCTCTGTATCAATAGTAATGTCTATTTCAATGTTATTTTCCAAAAAATATTTCATGTACAGGTTCAGCTCAATTGGAATTTTATTATTTGTATAGATTATGTGATCTGTGCCTGTACAAAAGTCGTCTCGTCCGACCATCTCAATCATATCTTCTTATTAATTCTGATAGTTTTCATTAAAAACATAAATTGAATATCCGTCATAGTAAAAACAAGTGAAAGGAATAATATAGCAGATTTAAGCTTTAGATTTTATGTCACAAATCACAAGTAACATTTTCATGTAAAGACAACATTGAAGCCAAGGGCGAAGTATTATTTAAAAAAATATGACCATGCTATTTTATGATTAATGATGTGGCAAATACTAGCAACTTCAACTATGTAAAATTGTTACAAAATTTTCAGTTGCGCATATTCGATTACTTTGTAAAATTGTATGCTCAAAATAAAATATGTTGTACCTACATTTGGAGTCAATATGTTATGTTTATTACAGAGGATTTATTAAAAAAAAGCGCAACATACCTTCTTTCTCTTATATATAATTTATAAATTGTAACAGTTTTCTAACAGAAACAAGTTTAACTGTCCTGTGGCGTGGACAACCACTAATTACGGAACTTACATCTCGATTTAGAGTGACCACACGTTCAAATAATCTTACATTTTATAAGAGTAAATTAATAGGAACAAGGTAGAATAAAAATCTTAATCATTTCACGCGCACTCTCACTTAGATATCTAACAATTCAAAAACATTGATTAAATTCCGAATAAGTAAATATGTATATAGATCAAATCACTTGTTTTAATAGATGTAAGGAAATCTTTGAGAAACAAGTTACGTTATTGGATTGGACCGTTGGCTAACTTTTCGTTCCATCATCTAGTTAGCTACAATGTCCAAGCTTCAATGCCACAATGGATCAATTGTATAAATAATGTTAAAATACTGATGAGGAATTTTAAACCAGACGGACATACAAACATACAAAATAACCAAAGTCAGAACTTACTACCGAATAGCAGAATAACTATAAAACATCGAAAACATTCATGAAAAAAAAAATCGAAAAAAAAAACTATTTCGTACTACGCATCAAAACGTAGATACCTACCTACCTGAATGAAGCAAGGGTTAGTCTCTAGTCTAAGATAATTAATTCATTACGAGTCAGATTCTCGAAGATAGTTGGGAACATTGGGAGTTTAAGGATTTAAACTTAAAACATATATTTGTAATTGGTATCCTTCTCATTGAGCCGTTCGTTTAGATTAAAAAAATATATATTATATTTACTAAAATACACCCCCTAAAATTAAATAGTTTTGATATTTTATAATAGCTTAGAATTTAGATAGCTATCTAAGCTAGGTGAGCTATGTCATTTAAATATTTTATTCCAATAGGCAATACATTCGAAGAAAATAGGCATTAAGTCTGGCAGATAAAAAAAAATGCAGGAGACCCAGGATTACATTATACCACTTTTGATTTTCCGAGTCAATTGAACGTAGCCATAAAATGGTAGTTACATTTAAAATTACATTATTAGTATAAATATATTTTTATAACTGACATCATTTTATTAATAAAACTTAATCGATAGATCATATGGCATAATTAAATTCAGTATAACCCTGAAACGACCTTCGATGAATTCTTCAGGCGTGTGTAATGGAAGCGCATGCGTCACTTGATCATTGTTTTGCTAACAAAGTGTGTTTTTGGCGTTCTTAACTAAAGAATAAGCTATAAAGTGTATTTATAAGGCGACATAGACATGGCAGATATACCGGCCACATAAGCCGGATTCAAGGACAGGCTTTATTTACATGTTTAAAGACTATTTTGATAAAATAGAACCTTAGGAAATATATAATAATATATATTTAAAAGTATTTATATATTTATTTATTCCCATTAGATACTCGAAAGATAGAGATCGAGAGTCATGTAGGTATTTTAAGTTATAAATACCAAAGAGAAATTCAAAGTCAATCTCAATTGTTATTAAAAAGATTGGTGGCATTGTTAGCAAATTAACCTCATTGATTTCGTTACAATATGCTAAATTTTAATAAGTAGATTGTTTCTTAGAGCATTCGTCTCAATACAAAGATGCAATTCCATATTAGTTCAGTAATTTACAGCTGCGGTAGAGGGTCACGGCCTAGACACACTAATAAAGCTCACATTTGGTAGATCGAATCGAACAGAACGAGGAATTCAAATTTAGTATTCTAATAATATCTTATAAATAGATCTCCTTATCGGTATTGAAGAGCCTATTACAACGAGTATAATGTAAAAAAATGTAACAAAGATACCTAAGGCTAGGACCCCCTATCTACTTACCATTTATCATTTTCTGCGTACTTGTATTTCTCTTTTTGACTATTGCTTACATAGTCTAAGACTCTAAATAAATAACTATTTACTCATATCAAGTTTCTAAGCTTAATGAATACCGAAATAAAGTGAAAAAATAATAAACATAATGTTGATATACGAGTACCTACCACGTACTTCTATATTTTTTCTATCTTTATATGTTCTGTAGAATAGTGTAGACAATGTAACAGTTTGAGAGATGATTAATGATCCTACAAATATATATATATATATATATATATATATATAGTCATATATATAGTCATATATATATATATATATATATATATATATATATATGACTAACGGTTAACCCTCACTTCGCACGGGTTCGGGTTCTCTAGAAAAACAAAAACAAATCTATCCCACGGGAACGGGAACGTACAATTTTTCGGGGATAAAAATTACCCTATATGTTATTTTGATGTATGACCTATATTATTATAAAGTTTATTAAAATCCATTCAGTACTTTTTGCGTGAAAGAGTAACAAACATCCATACATCTTTACATCCAAACATCCATACATCCTCACAATCTTTCGCATTTATAATATTAGTTGGAGTATAAGTGATGAGTATGGGGTAAGCACATTGTTTTGCATTCATTGACAGTGTTACAATTTAGTAGTTGTATTGTCTGTGCAGAGTTCCACGTGCTTAATATTGACCATCTGTCTCACAGACACCCACCCGCACAGATGCCTCTTACCTACATTTATTTATATTATTATGTATTTTCAATATCAGAAAATATATTTCATATTACCTTAAATCATTTTATATCAGAAGATTCCATATTATATTTATAATAAGTTTATATTCGAGTTTGGACCTTTTTTTATCATATTTAATTACTGCTTCTTTCCCATCACGTCTGAGTTTTTCCACTTGGTGCTTTCTGCCAGTTTTTCGTATTTCGTATATCTTTTGTGGGAAGTCTTCTTTAATGTAATATTTAGAATCTTTTAAGCGGTTTTTTTTTTATTTTTCTGGATCTCTATTTTCTTTCCCATTGTTGTTTATTTATATATTTTATAAATTTAGATTGGTAATTTATACAGATATTTAAATGTAAAATAATAAATGTGATGTGATGATAAGTTCTCGTCCCGTGTCATAAGTTTTCGAAGCCTACTTATTTTAAAAAAACGAATACCTTTGACGAATGATTTTAATTAATTTGATACTTAAAGACCACGTAAAAGCTGCCCTGGACGTGCGAAATATTGACAGTTAAATATTTAAATTAATAACAACAAGAGCTATGAAAAAACCTCGTACCTTCTCCATTCTACGTGACGTTGGCGAAGTGATCTGTGCGGAACTGGCACGCTTTGAAGCCATTAACAAGAAAATTTAATTGAGTAAGTAAAAACTGAACTGATTCTAAATATTCTATCATTAGTGAAAAACCAAGCTCTAGCTCTATCCTCGTGCAATATAATATCTTTTACTTTTATTTGTTCCACGCAAGTGGCGTAACAAACCAAAATTATAATTAAATCATTAAGGCTGGTCGCACATGCACGGTTTCCGGTTTCCGGATTAGATTGTGCGACTAGCCTTAAATGGAAATTATATTGTCTTTGTCCAAAAAAAACTTTTTTATTGAATGTCTGAAAAATCTACGTTATAAGTGACAGATATAGATTTTTTGAAGGCAAACTATAAATGATCACGCCATCTGGATATATCCCGTGGGAACGCAGGTGAGAAATTCTTGTCTCACGATTTTTTTATACGGTCTAAATATTATTTCAAATTCTTGTCTTACTTGTATGTTTCATTAAAGTAATTAATAAAATAATTTAAATAACATGATTTACCTGCAGCCTGCATTGATTGTAATGTAGTTTGGATACAGTGATTCATCATAAAAAGTTATGTCCTCTTAACAGAATTCTTTATTATCCTGTAAAATAATGTTTTTTTATTATTATTTCTAGCATGAGGATATTGACGACACTACACCTCTAGTGTTCTAATAAAAATCCAAAAATAAATTAAATGGAACAATTACATTTACAATTATACATTATACATATTTGTTATCCCTCTGAAATCATGTCATTTGCCGGGTTAGAAAGAAGCCTGCTACTCTAAGCTGATTATGTAGATACGTATACAATCACCATGGGTTTATTTGGTGGATACACTTACGAGTATTTTTACAGAAGTATGAACACAGATTATATAGTTCCTTTGCTTGTCAGGATGCGTTTTTTCGTAAGTAATGGTTTTTTAACATGAGGACAGACAAAAATGTCACAAGGCTTACAAAAAATGTAATATTTAACTCCTCAATATTTTATTATTAGTACTTGGTACTTACCTATAAAATAAAAAGTACATAGTACATGTATAGGTAGCATGTCGGTCGCGGCATATGATATCGCCCAACCACTCATTGTCGCTCTGTAATCGATAGAAAGTTCTAGTAATAATTTAGGTTCAGAAAGGTAAGATAAGCTAGTAAACTTAAAAAAAAAAGGAAAGCTAACGAAATTATGTTATATATAAAAATAATCATCGTTTTATCATCTTATCTTTGTTTTTGAAAATGGATATGTGTATCTAAAATTTAATATTTATATTCTCACTAGCGGCTCAACTTCGCTTCGCTTGGGTTCGCCTCTAGAAAAACAAAAACAAATCTATCCCATGGGAACCATACATTTTTCCGGGATAAATAGTAGGTTATGTGCTATTCCAGACTATAATGTATCTATCTATGCCTTTCATCCAGATCCGTTCAGCCGTTCTGGCTTAATTGAGTAACAAACATCCATCCAAACATCCAAATATCTAAACTTTCACATTATTAATATTAGCAAGATAAGAAGTAAGATTGTAAAGAGCGCAAAACATCAAAAGACTACCGTGTATATACAAGTAGGTATTTATGGCGAAAATTCCTCTAACGCCTACGTTAATTGTTTACTTTGTTATCGTACACTGACATCTTTAATTGTATTTATAACATTTTATAAATGGAAGTATTCATGTCGATTGCAATTTTATGTAAAAGATTTATTTTATTTATATTAATTTAAACTATTCCAGCAATCTAATTGAAATACAAATCTAAATTAAATATCTTTTAGCGGAAAGAATTCGAAAAGGTAGTTTTATTTAAAATGTCAAATAATCGCGTAAATCTAAGAAAGTATTATCTTTTTACTGAAATATAAAATCTGTGTTTGTTTATTCTACCGATACTCCGAAAATGTACATGACCACGCTTTTATGAGTATCAAAACCAAAAACCTTACAGAAGACTTTTATTCGAACGAATATAATGTATTTAAATATAAGGATCATATTAAGTGAAATTTGTAGTTTTTATCGAGTTATACGTGATCAGACAGTTAAAAACTTTAAACATAAAAAAAAATGTTAAGTTCACCTTTTTTTGTATAATGTAAAACAAAACTTATAAGATATCTATACTAATATTATAAATGTGTTTTTTTAGTATGGATGTTTGTTACTCTTTCACGCCAGAACTGCTGAACGGATCTGGATGAAATTTGGCAAAGAGATAGATTATAGGCAGAAATAACACATAGGCTACTTTTTATCCCGGAAAAATGTACGGTGAGATAGGTTTGATGTTCCTAGAGGCGAACCCGTGCAAAGCGAGGATAAGCCGCTAGTTAATTATACAATAGCAATGCAATGAATGTATGCGAGGAACAACAACAGAACAGCCATAAAAATGGAGGCAAGCTAAGTTCTAATTACGTTGAATAAGAAAAATGTTGTTTATCACGAGAAGATTAATTCGAGAATGTATGATAACAGATACCTTGTTACTACGTGTTGAGAATTCGCGAGTAATGGCGAACGATGAACTCTATATAATACCAAGCCTTCCTAGAACATATCCTAAAGCGGTTCTCACTAATTTAAAATTCTCTTAAACAATAATCTGTTTGTAAATAAAATACTTAAGATATATTTAAAAAGGTTTTTTTTTTGTATAACGTCGATGAAAACGTTAAAAGTTAGGGAATTTTTCATTTGTTGTTATATAATGAAATGCTTGACAAAAGTTTAGTTTCGAAATAACGTAATTATTTTCAGCTATCGCTGTCCGCACCAACATTATCGCGAGATGTTTGCGAGCGATATCTAATCTCTGTTTGCAGCCTCCTTAGCTGCAACGTGACCCAATTGTGCTGTAATTAATTTTGATTAAAGTTTATACACATTGAAAACTTCTTAATAGGTGATAACGGTAAAGATCGCCATAAAAAATGTGGAAGACATGTAAATTGCACAAAATATCAAATATTTAGTGGATAAAAATGGAAATTTTTACTCATATATACCTCCTTAAGTATATAAATATTTTAAAAATGCCAAAGTCGGTACATTCTACTACAGCGCGCCAACGACGCAAAGTCGTTAGAGTGTGAGTGAAGCGAGTAAAAGTCTACGCATGTATTCGAATAAAAAAATACGTGAGGATATACAACCAATTCACAGATAATAACCTATATGCAGCAAATAACCTTTTATTTACCTTTTCTTTATGTTGACCCGGATAACAAGCTAGCATCAAACGAAATTTTATCAAAATCCCTCCAGTGTTTTTTCCGTGATGCGATCATACATAGACAGACAGACAAAAATACTAAAAACTATAGATTCGGCCTCTGTATCAATAATAATGTCTCTTTCAATGAGATTTAATTTTTTTTATTAAAGTACAGCTTCAGCTTAGTTACAATTTTATTACATGTATAGATATATGTAGAGACCATCTACTACAAGACTTACTAGGTTCTTCATAAGTCTCTCATCGGTTCGTTAATATAAGCACAATATCCTTGGTACCTAGAAAAATTGTTTGTTCTTTTATATGCAATCAACGAATATATCCTCGTCGTGCATAGTAAATATAGAAATACAGCATATTTCTGTTATACTATTCCTGTCAATTCTCAGAGTAAATAAAAGCAAGATATAAGTGCTACGGTCAACGTAGCGTCTGTATTCAGTTCTCGACAAAAGATTGATCGTCGGTTTTAGAATACAAATGTGGGGTAACCTCAGATATCCCATATTTTAACTTGTATAAAAGTCGCTATTTTTACGCGGCTTTTAGCATCTCTATGACTTTAAGGTACGTATACGTATGTAAGTTTTACTTTAATTGGAACTTTAACAACAAAATATTTATATCTTTTCAACCTTCTTACATATTAAAATTATTTTTTAAATATGGAAATTAAATGCATACATTTTATATATGGAGTATTTCTAAAATAGCGGTTACGTAAGTAATATCATCCAGTTAGGCAATCAGTTCATAGATTCCCGTTAATTGAGCAAATAAATTGCTTTTATCTCCGCTCTCCCATTGTACTGTAGCGCTTAAATTTATTGTCTTATCAATCACTCGCGATCCTTTTAACAATCTACGAAGGTGATTAAAATTATTATCACAACATACACTGGAACAATTTGTTATTAAGATTAATGGATAAAAGAAAGCCTCCTTTTCTTCTCAGTTCTCAGTATCTTCAACTGTATGAAACCTAACTAACCCCCGTGCAGAAGTTCGAAATTTTTAATAATTCTAGTTTAAACTTGTGTTTTTGTGGCAATTTACTTTAAGAAAGTTTGTTACAGTTTATTTCTAATCAACGGGTAATCAATAGATATGTTTATTTTTGATCAGCTATGTAAATGATATTCGACGAAAACACTTTTTTAACCTAAAAATGTAAGTAGAGTAGATCAAGTATGTCGAATAAGGTTAATCGAGAAGCGCTTATTTATAATACTAACATCTACATATGTTTGTTTGCCTGTTTGTTCCGGCTCGACCGTGCGGCTGCCTTAAGCTTACAAGTAGGTACTTTTAGCCTCATTTTAAGTAATCTATTAATTACTTATTTAATATACGTAAAGATATTTTCATTTTCATTTTTCTATTTAATATAATTTAAAAAAAAACATTTTTTTATTGAAAAACTTGTAACATTTGAATAGAAAAACAAAGAAGATTTTTATACGTAAGAAAAAACATCAAATTGCCTGTTAAACCAATTAGAACCAAGATAGAACTTCCACTACAAACGTACGGCAGGTACCTATACTTAAAATGATAACACAATTATAATCCTAAAATAATCTTAAGGAGCGCCTAGTTAATATATATACCGATGTACATTATACTTATATACTAGCATTGCCCGCGGCTCCGCCCGCGTTCAGATGACCAAAAACCAAATTCTTAGGTTTTACATATTAGTATACTCTTACATTGCAGTTTTTGTATATATTTTTTTTCAGACAAGAGACATTTTGCCGCGGTAAAAATTATCCTATAATATGTTGACCCGGATAACCAGCTATCACTATACCAAAATTCATCCAAATCCCTTGAGTGGTTTTTTGTAATTCGGTAACAGACAAATAGACAGACAGACAGACAGACAAAAAATCTAAAAACTATAGATTCGGACTCTGAATCCATAATAATGTTTATTTCAATAAGATTTTCCAAAAAATATTTAATGTACAGATTGGGCTTAGTTACAATTTTATTATATGTATAGACTAACATTTAAAACATGTTATGCCCATCAAGTGTTAGTATGTCACCATTATAAACTGTTTTTACTCTATAAAAAACAACGTGTAGCGGGGGCTGGTGTTCAAATACATGGCGGTGAGGTAATATTGACATAATAATCGCAGAACATGTGCGGTGATATCATTCCAGTAGTTATTTAACATAGTCACTTATAATATATAATTTAACTTATAATATTTAACTGCCTCCGTGGTGTAGTGGCTAGCATGTACGGCTGCACACCCGGAGGTCCTGGGTTCGAGTCCCGGGTCGGGCCAAGTTTAGTTATTGAGTCTTTCTGTATAAGTAAGCCTCAGTAACAGCCCGGAGTTGGGAAGTTGGCGGTGTTTCACCCCCGTGCCTCGGAGAGCACGTAAAGCCGTCGGTCCTGCGCCTTAACTCTCACTGGTCGTGTCGAGCAGTCGTCCCACCGGAATATGAGAGTGACAGGAATAGAGAGTGCACTTGTGTCTGCGCGTACACTTGTGCACTATAATATCTCCTGCGCAGTTGGCTAGTCTCAATGAGATTGGCCGCCGTGGCCGGAATCGGTCGGGAGAACATCATTCATCATAATTATATTCATCTCCACGCATTATAAAATCGTATCTAGGTCTTTACTTGGTGCCATGCATATGAAATTAGATCTGAAGAAGCGAAACAGAATTTGTTTAATAAGTAGGTGTTTATAGCTTGGCATGGAAGAACACAAACATTCAACAAACACAACTTCAAACAAACAAAAGGGCCTACATCGTCACTATAAAAAAATAAAAAATAAAATTGAATCATTATGAAAAAATATTTTTTGAAGACACGGTTTTTGGGATTTAATTAACTGACGATGTAAAAAAATGATCTAGTTCAAATTTAAATTCTGTAATAATTTATAGAATGTTGTTTCGTACATACATAATATGTACATATTATATACCTATCTATATATATTACACTGAAAATTTATGGATCGAGACTCGTCATGCATATCTTCTAGTAGGTATGCTTATAAAATACGACTTATATAGTTACATAAACTTAATTCAATATAATACCTAGGTCCTATAGACTGAAATTCCTAGTCTTATCAGCGAAGGCTTTCAGTCAGAATACCTGCAAAGATAATATTTGATAACAAAGATTCATACTATCGGTATGTGACCTAAATAGATTGTTCTCGTAAAAATATTCGCCAAGTAATTATTATATGATATCTATGTTAGTTTCAGGTTAAATTGTCTTCATATATCTCTTTTACTTTTCAATATTTTTGTTAATGATAATATGCTGAGAATAGACCATCACGCTTCGCGATTTACCATTTTTTACTTTTTTTGTGATATTGTACCTACTTAGGTTAAGATACGATGGGGCTAACATGTCCTAAAAGAATTAAAAGTCCCTAAATAAAAATAGAGATAAAAAAAACTTTTTACGCATTAGTACATTATTTATTTAAACACCCTTAAATATTATAATGTCTTTTTTATCATGATTGCACTTTTTTCGTCTTTTTAAACTTTGGTAATTTTAAAAGTTTTTTTTTTAATAAAATAACGTAAGGCGCTTTTACTATGCTATAAATATCATAGTTTGTTCTTTTTTCAGTGGAGGTGCACTAATGATGGGATCTTTGTATATAGTTACATAATAGGTATAATTTGTAACCAACACAGGCCTTTTTATGTAATTAGGTCAACAATTTGGAAATTTAATCTAGAAGAAATTGTTATTTAGGTAAAATATAGAAAGTCATAAAGCTGTTGTAGCGTACAACAGTAGGTACATGAATAAATCGTGCACAATAAAAAGGTGCCTTGAAAGAGACTATCTTTGTTCTGTTCTTAAATACTAACATAAAAATTAAAGATTAAAAGCAAACATTTTACCTTCCTACAATTTTCCTTATAAAATTAAAAAAAAAACATGTTTTGCTTCCAATTTTCCTCAAGAAGTCACGTGTATGATAGCACAAGGAAATCCACCCCCGCGGAAGAAGACCACCTGGACGTGCTATCTTAATTCAGTAATTCCAATTGAGAGGTATTTCAATTCATAAGCACAACCCACCAGTTCATTATCGCTATAAATATGACAGGTGAGATCGGCGATCAAGATCAAGGTTTATGGTTGCTTAGGATGAAACAGACTCTATATAAGTATAACGTACGAACTATAGGTTGTTAACGACTCGAGGCATAAATAATAATAAAACGATCGCAAATGGTTTATAACCAACCATTTACAGAATGACCTGAACTAGTGCGCCGGCGCATTTAAAACTCTATGACGTTCATGGTAGTTTTATCTTTTTTTAAGAAATATTAGCGACTTGCCGTCGCTACGCTTGGGTGTTTCCCTGGTTGCTGTTCACATTTACCTATAATATAACTAGCTACTCACCCTCGCTTCGCTTCGAGTTCGTCTATAGACAAAAACAAATCTATCCCACGGAGGCCATAAATTTTTCCGGGATAAAAATAACCTATGTGCTATTCCAGACTATAATCTATCTCTGTGCCCATCCAGATCAGTTAAGCCGTTCTGACGTAAGAGAGTAACAATCATTCATCATCAACAATAACACCCATCAATCCTCACAAACTTTCACATTTATAATTTTACTTAGTATGAAAATTCAATATGTCGATCTAGTCACTAAATCTGGACCCAATATGTTTGCGCACTTGTGGTTTTATTCCGAGAAAACAAAGCATTACCTGCCTGGCTAGTTTATATTAATTTGTATACAAAAAAAATAATTTACCCTACAGATTTTAATGTGTATAAATTATAAATGTGAAAGTTTGTGAGTATGTATGGATGTTGATTGTTGTGATGTTACTCTTTCACGCCAGAACGGCTGAACGGATCTGGATGAAATTTGGCACAGAGATAGTATATAGTGTGAAATAACACATAGGCTACTTTTTATTCCGAATAAATGTACGGTTAAATGGTGCATCGCAGGATCTTCGCTTACACACTCAACTACGACCCCCCGATAGGTGCCTGCCGGTAGACTACAGCAACCATGGGGTTGCTTCCACGGTCTACTCTGCTATCAGATAAGTACCAGGAGCAACCCGCATAGTACATCACCGAAGTGAGCCACCTCCCTTGGCAGACTTGGCTTCATGCTCGGCTGGATTGCCAAACAGATCTAATGAGACCCCACGACGCTACTTTATTAAAAATATATATTTTAGACAATGTGTGTGGCGCAATGAACATAAATCAGTGATAAAGCAAGTGACTTAAATCTGCAGTGTCCTAGATCTGTAAGCTGCACTTGTTAATGAAGATGGAACGACCGACCTGCCACATATTAATAAATAAGTAAGGAACGATTTAACAAAGTGCTTTACCTTGACCGTTTTAATATAGTTCAGAATTGGTTTTGGTATGGCCTATGGGACACAGTATATACATGACGACACGTTTAGCTCAGTTTGTACTTACTGTGCCAGCGGTCGCGGGATCGAGTCCCGCTGGGGACATTCATTTGTGTGATGAGTACGAATGCTTGTACTCCAGTCATGGGTGTTTATATTTATAATATGTATGTATTTAAAATTATATGTAGGAATATGTGTAGTGTATCACTATCTGGTATCCATAACACAGGCCTCATAGCTTACCATGGAACTAGATGGTGCTGTATGTTAATGTCCCTACATATTTATTTATTATTCAACTTAAAAGAAAAAAATAACAAGATTAGACCTTTTATGGTAAAAAAAACTGAACGGTTAAAAAAATACAGTGTAATATTTTAACATATAACCAGACTCACTACAACTCTTTGGAAATAGACTATGGGGTGGCTCCACGACAAGGTGACCGAACCCAATAATTGATCAAGCAAAATATACAAAAAGGGTTGAAATAAATTCGTATAAACAATACAAACTAATCCTATAGGATATGAAACTCTAGCGTACACAAACCGTCTGTATGTAGGTGTGTATATAATTATATTATATGTATGAATTATGATGTAGATACTGCACCAAGACAGTCGTTCAATAAAAGATAAAGTAATTTCCGCACATTTCTTAATACAATTGAAACAATTACTTTAGCATCTATTTTTAAATAAAAAGCGTTAGCGTGAGAACATTTAGATTGAACCATCAACAGCTGATGTGAGATACATAACCAACTTACACAGTAGGTACACAGTACACACGACACCACTCTTAGACGTGACATCATCTGAGTATCTGTATTAACTATATTATTATTTCGAACAAAGTTAATACAAATACTTATAGATGATGTACAAACATTCAGCAAAGTTTACGCCTTTTGTAAAATAAAATATCAAAGAAATAGTTGCGGAAATTATCAAATTTCATATAAATTAAACATAAACATCGCAACATATTTCCTTAATACTAAAATTATATGTAGATATCTACCAATTACAATTAAGTATACCCACCAATATAAATATAATAAAGCATGTAAAATATTATTTCTATTTAAAAAAAAACTATATTAATCATGGTATGAGACGATGTAGTGGGCAGACTCCTTAAAACAAAATGACCATAGCGTAAAAAGTGCAATTGTACATACCTGATATCACCTAGGGCAATAATGCCTAACAGAAAATTGCAGCATGATTACAGTAGGTAAGGATTAGAAATTCCAAGTAAAATTCCACTCACAATAATTCTCAATGCAATATTTATTTTAAATAATAATTATTATATAATTCCTATGATTTTAATATTCACTTTTAAAAAATAAAGTTTACATAATGTTTTTACAATTTTGATTAATAAGTTTTCCCGCCAAAAGTCCAAAAATGACAAATGACTTTTTATAAACATTGACGTTTTGTTAAATAAAGTTGGTTCCACACGAAAAAATTGTCTCAAAAAATACTGTGCATTTATACTTAAATTACCGTTACATAAAAATGTGCAACTTATACATTTTATTAACAATTAAGTAGATTTATTGAAATAAATTATCGTTACGCAGTTAAATAGGTAGTATTAATTGTCTAATAAACTACTTATTTTTGAGAGAACATAATAAAAAAATTATACCTACATAATAATCTAAAAAAAATACATGCTAATCACTTACAATTCTAAAAATGTTATATTTTTTGTTACTTATTCTTAGCATAAGTAAAAATTCTACTCTACATATTTTATGTTAGCCAATCTTATCTCATTTACCACTTTTTAAAAAGAACCACATATTTAGTGTCTCCAAGAACCCATGTATGTAATTTACCAAAGTTAAGTACCTATACATATATTATGACCTATTTATCTGTCCTTAGTTCATGTCATATAAATTCACTGAGAGTTTTCACTGTTCTTTTATTTTATACATCACTTGGTCCAAAATATGAGCTAAGCAGGATCGCACAGCAAGTAAAACAAAACAAAAATAAAAAAATAATTTATTTTAACACTAATTATCCATATCTAGTGTAAAGCTTATTCTCATCCGGGCGGTTTCAAAACATTAATTTCATTACCTCTGTACAAATAAGCTTTGAAATCACAAATCTTTTTGCCATCGTGGTACAGATATAATTTAAGGCACGTTTCACAAAAGAAGGCTGGGTCGAAGGGCACCCTGGAGCAGCCCGTGACTATCCACTTGGCACCGAACTCCGCACAGGTGGTGCAGTAGATGGTCTGGTTCTGCGAGATGGCTGTATGGAAGGGGTAGAGCGACTGGCGCAGCGGGTCGGACGCGCCCAGTAGCCGAACCTCGGAGAACGTGAACAGGTGCTCACAGCTACCCTGGTGCACGTACACCTGGACACCACACACATTTGTTGGAACGAACGAATATAGTCGGAGTAGTCATTGTTTAGTGTATGATGCTTATAAGGATATACAATCAAATTCCATAGAAAATGAAAAAAAAATAGTCTTAACTTTTTTTTTGGAGGTAAAGTTTAGACAACATTTCTGTATCTAATATTCAGATTTAAAAAATAGTTTATATTTATTGTGCCTGAGCTAATACTTTTAGCAAAAACTCACTACACACTACTTCTTGCTTGGGGTTCTCCTCATGTTACAGAAACATCAATAAAAAGTACTCTATGTGCTAATTGAAGATATATACAATCTTCATTCTGAATTTCACTCAAATCCATTAAGTTACACATCTTATTACATGATCTCAGTACTCATAACATTAACTAGCAACTGACCCTTGCTTCGCTCGGGTTCATCCCTAGGTGATTCTTTAAATTGACATGACTTTTTTATATGTGAACTGATTGAAATAAAACAAGTACTAAATGTTAAGTGAAGCTTACCACAATACATTAGTGAAAACCGCACTCAAATCGGTTAAGCCGTTTCTGAGAATAGCGCGCACAAACGCACAGATAAACCGACGAAAATTCTAAAAATCATGGTTTTATTCTAAGACACCCCACCCCGGTCTTAGAACCCAAAACAAAATAATAGTTATTATCAAATCTTCCATGTATATAAAACGATCACTTACAATTTTATAACATGTATATAATAGATATGATATAAACTTTTACTCAGTACACTCTTTTACGATAATTATTGATAGCTAAAGTCACCTCGGGATGTCCAAGTTTAATGGGTAACTGGTCTAAAGTTAACTCCATGTCTCTGTGTGGGAATTGGCCCATCTGCCGCTTCTGTGCCCATTCTCGGATTGGCTTGGAATTATCCTTGCAACCCTTTCTGACGTCCACGTAGAATGTATTGTTTATAAACAAGAAGCCTGACGGAAACATTTCCTGAAAGGACAATGAACATGATGGCTAGACTTGTATAATCTGCATTGTGTATACAATATTCCTTGTTTAATTTGTTTTAGATATTCCTTTAACTTATTTTTCGTGAAACGAAGTGAACAACGAACGAAAGCAAAATGAACACAGATAATATATACATAAAATTTAATACACACTTATATAGGCCATAGGGCATTAAACATTACAAGAACCAGGGTCCATCATTTAGGACGCAATATTGAAATTGCGGAAAATGTAACATAAAATGAAAATATGAAATAGCGTGACGAAAGGAGGGAGAGAGTAAAAAACCAAGTGAGAGTCGGACTCGCGCACGAAGGGTTCCGTACCATCTATACATATAATAAAATTCTAACAGAGTCGAATAATCTGTACATTAATTATTTTTTGGAAAATCTGATTGAAATAGTCATTATTATCGATACAGAAGCCCAAAATATAGTTTTTAGAATTTTTGTCTGTCTATCTGTCTGTTATCGCAGCACGGAAAATCCACTGGAGGGATTTTTATGAAATTTGGTATGATGATAGCTGGTTATCTGGGTCAACATATAGTATACTTTTTACTGCGGGAAAACATCTCATCTCTGAGAAATCTATACTAACGTTAAAATGTAAGTAGGGACGAACAACACCACCACCACCACCACCCCCCCCCCCTTCCGCTCCCCCTCCACGTGCGTTCACCTTGTCGTGGTGGGGTGGGATAACAGAGTGGACCTTGGAGCAACCTCATGGTTGTTGTGGTCTGCTTCGGCAGACCTGCCGTCGGGGCGTCGTAGTTGAATGCGTAAGCGATCCTGTGACGCCCCATTAAGCCGGGGGAAGGTTTTGTTGGGTTTTAGTGGGTAGTACTGGCTCTGCCAGTGAGTCCCACACCTCGTGCGTAAATGTATTTCCCAACGTTAAAAAAAAAGGTACGAACCCGAGTGGAGCGAGGGTGAAGCGTTAGTTATCTATAAAAATGGCAAAAAATTCACGTTTATTGTATGGGAGCCCCCCTTAAATATTTATTTTATTGTTTTTTAGTATTTGTCGTTATAGCGGCAACAGAAATACATCATCTGTGAAAATTTCAAATGTCTAACTATCATGGTTCGTGAGATACAGCCTGGTGGCAGACAGTAATAGGGTCTCGTTTTACCCTTTGAGTACGGAATCCTAAAAAGGTAATATTTTGCATGACATATTTTATGAACAGCCCTTTACTGCAATTCTGGACACCTTTTTTCTAATTTTTTTTTGTTAGAACCTGCCTTCTTATGAATTAACCTATGAATCATTTTTTTTATGGGCAATTATGTATTATAAAGCCTATCCTTTCAATCATACCTTAGCAGATGTAGGAGGCAGCTCGTCTGGATTTTCAGATACATCTATTCTCATGCCTACATCATTAGCACAAACAATGCGATCTCTCAGCACTGTTAGCTTCTGCCTTCCGAGAAGAACAATATCATGACTTAATATTGAATGCCTAGTGTTCTGTAAGCAGACATTGTAAGATTACTGAAATGCATTTAGTCATTAGTTTGATTACAGTTATTTTTCTTTTAATTAGAAAGCAAATTACAAATACAATACTAGGGAATACTAAAGCAAAACAAAAACATATTAGAATAATATTTCAGTGTAATTTTAAATGTAAACCAGAAAATTTTCATAAGTTACTTACATTTCTCTCTTTCCCACTGCAAAAAAATGGACGATACACCCGAACACGAAATATCAAATCCTTGCCTGGCTCCAATGGAGGAATAGCAATTTTATAATTGTCATCCTAAATAATAATATTAATGTCATTAAAGGTTTTTGTTAAATATGTAGAAAGTTGTATTATTTATTTTTTCTTTAACACCTCCAGGTCAATTTCCAAGAAATTAATTTAAATTTTTAAGAAATCTATTGTTAACTGTAACTCCGGCGTGTCCACGGTCATAAGGGATTAACAATCTATTCATATAAATACTATATTTATGATTTAATTAAATTAAACTAAGAATGATCTCTATGTATTATTACCTCGTTTATAGTGGGGAAACATCGCACACCTCTATATTTAAGCTGACGTGTATACTGATTACCAGTGTCTTTTTCCAACCGTAGCTTTAGTTTTTTGACTATGCAGAGGTTCTCAGCAATTCCGTTCTTTTGTAAATCACTTAAAGTTTTACCTGGCAAGGGACCTTGAGTGGGGTAGTTGGTAGATAATGTCAACTCTGTACCCATTTTGAGGTGACTAGGACTGTAAATGAAGTACTTAAATTATTTTATTATATAAATATTACTTATAATATTACTTAATATACTATAGCCTTTAAACTTTGCAATGTTATTTGGATATTTATGGCTCAATCATGTATAAGTCATTGAACATTTAAATATGACTTGACACATAGGTTATGTGCTATAAAAATGCACAATAGATTATCTGGTAATATGTTTTGTTGGAATAACAGCTATTTTAAGTTTTAATCTTTAACTTATGAATAGACAGTAGTACCTAAAAATGTCAAAGAAAGAAATCACATCTAAAACACAAAACAAATATAATTTATTATTTATAACCATTAGGAATAATGTAACTATCTATTAATAATTAATAAAATTGGTTCAATAGTTTCAGTGTTTAACATTCATCTACAGGATGTGATTTTCCTCTCTTATTTGCTCTAAATCTCCTATTTACAAGAAAATGGATGTATATAATGTAAATAAGTACCTATAAGTAATGCACATTATAGCATATATATCTTAAAATATAAACTACCAATAATTCAAAAGTACCTGCAGAAATTAACAAGATTATTGAATTCTTCATCATTTAAGTCACATCCAACAAACTCTCTAACTTTTGATCTTTGAAATTTTTCTAAATCCTTCTTCGTTTTTGGTCTTCCATAAATTGGCATAAATCTAAATGCTTGTGGAAGATTCTTTGTAATTAGTAATGGAGTGACAATGTTACCCCTAACAGGGTACAATTTCGGCCCTTTGTCTTCTGCATATAACTCTACTCTATTATTTTTATATAAAGTTGGATCCATATTTATAGGAACTTCTGTATCAATTTTGCTACTTGCATGAGATTCGGACATAAGTGCATCTTGATTAAAAGATTCATCATTATTAACTGTATTGTTTCTTTCTTCTATTAAAAATTCACCATCCCTAATAGATTGAATATTCTCATCAATATTCCCAATTTTCTCATCCATTTTAAAATGTTTGACTAAAAGCAGGGAAAACTGGTTATCAATGAATGGTGTATTCTTATAATAAATTCGGTTTTCACTGTACTGTTCATAGGCTAATTATTGTTGAAATTATTTAATTTTATGCAATAAATAATAAAGAAATTATTTTGGATTTTGTCAATTCAAAATACAAGCCAGTCCAAAATATTAGCCAGTCCACAGATAAAGTAAGTTTAAAGTTAAAACAATACTGAATACAAACGTCAAATACTTTTCATAGACTATGTAAACCACAAACTATAAAGAGATGATGAAAACTTTACAGTTTTGACATTATTCGTGGCTTTCTGCTTTTGAGAAGAAGAATCAGAATCATAGACATTATATATATAGGTAGAAGATGTAGGCAGAGAGTATTATTATTATTAGTGTTGGGTGTGGTGCCGAGGTCGGCCCTAGAGAGTAAATACTAAGTCTTACTTTATATATTCATAACTTACTTCAAGATAAATTTAAAGAAAACTATTTTTTTTTATTTTCACTTCATAACGGAGTATATTCAGTATTATAGTCATGCTACACATTATCCAGGCCATCTTTGGGCAATTCCCTATGGCCTACTCAGAGATGAATCCCGGCTGATGAGTCACATTTAACAAACTTAAATCTCTGACTTAAATTTCTACGTGTCGCAAAACAAACTTTCATGTTCTTCTAAAGGACAGGGCTCCTTCCCGTGAAACCCAAAGTTTTTAATAATATAATAAACCATTTAAATTCAACAAGCTTTTATAAAGTATACTATGTTAACTAAAGTAAAGTGCTGCAGAGTTTGTGATTGTATGTCTTTTTAATTTATTGAAAGAAGTATTCAAAGCGAGTAATTTTGTGTTGCCCATTATAATTTTACTACCTTTTTTTTTGTTTTTATAGTAGTCTTTTTATTAAAACATTATCATTTTCAAGGTAGTGACACCGGTGCCTATATCGTATTTATAATATTACTAGCGGCTCACCCTCGCTTCGCTAGGGTTCACCTCTAGTAAAACAAAAACGGATCTATCCCACGGGAACCGTTCATTTTTCCAGGATAAAAATTAGCCTACTTGTTATTCTGATGTAAGAACAATATATAACTTACATAGTATATTATATTATATATATATATATATATTAACGTTTTTATTTAGTAAAGTTTCAGTCAATGATACTGAACAGAAAGAGAATAGATAGATATAGATAGTCAAACAAAATTGTTCGACGTGATTCTTTATTGGCATAACTTTTTTTGTATTTATGAACCGATTGACATGAAACAAACACTAAATATTAAGTGGAGCTTACCACAGTATATAGTGAATCGGATAAGCCGTTTCTGGAATTAGCGTGTACAAACGCACAGACAAACAGACAAAAATTCTAACAATCATTGTTTTTTTGAGTCGATAAAGGTCCCAATATTTTTTTTCATATATCTTCCATGTACAGACAGTGATCCGTTACAATACTATTATATGTATAGATAATTTATATATAGGTAGCGCTACATTTTAGCAATTTTATTTATTACTAATTTAAAACTTTTTAACAAATTTCATCTAAACCCGTCCAGTTATTTCAGCGTGAATGGAGTACGAGTACATACATAACACTTGTGCAGAAACAAGTTTTCACATTTATAAAGTGTATTTAATCGTATAATTTTACATTATAAGTATCCGAACAGGTACACTTTGCAACATTACAGTTTGAACTTTGACGTTTGTACACTTGTCTTATTATTGTCAAAACTCAAAACAAACTGAAAATATTTTAGTACTTTAGATTTTATTTTCAAAATATTTTAATAAACTAAGAAAATGTTGACTTTATGGAACTTATTTGAAGCTAGTTTACTCTGTCTTAATGCTGTTTGTGTTCTACATGAAGAAAGATTTATGCAAAAAAGTAATATATAATAACCTTATAACCCAGTTGTAGTATATCTTTGTATTTAGTTTATGTTCAATAACTTATTTCTTACAGTGGGATGGGGTGCTAATTCTCAAAATCAAGGTTTCCAAGATCAATCTTCTATCAAATATCAAATTCTGAATTTGGTCAGGTCAATAAGGACAGTAACAAGAAGTAAGTTAATGTAAAAAAATATTTTAACTTTCAAATACATTTATTTTGTGCAAAGATATATAATTTATTATCTTCATAGTACTTTCTCATATAAAAGTAACTCTTCTATTTGGCAAGAATAATAATAATTGAATTATTGTTACTGTACTTTGAATATTGAATACAAAAATCGAAAATATATTTTTTTTGTTACAGTACCACTCATTATACTAAATATATTAACAATAATATTTAAACTATTGTTGGGATAAAAGAGGATGTCTGCGAAGCTATTTGTTATACTAAAATAAGAAATGTTAATTGCAGTAGAAGTTTTTACAATTTTTTTTTTTTGTAATTATCTAATAAAATATGATATTATGTTTAACTTAAATTACACTTTTTTATTGCCTGCCCTGTCCACAAAAGAAATCACATGAATTAAAAATAAACAATGTTTAAATCCTTCATATAATTGATTTAAATATGTTTCATGTACTCTTTGGTTCTCATTTGGATTGTGACTTAAAAGTTAAGACTAAGGAATAATACTGTGAATGAAACAATTATGCTATATCTCCTTCAAGTTGCTTAATTAATGCTTAAAAAAATACAATAGAATATAGTATTATTTTTATTATTCATAATTATATGATTCAAATACATATATATAAATTTTCATTTATTCTTTAAAGAAAGAATCTGTATGGCAAAATCGAGAATAGTACCTAGCTTATACAGCAAATCACGATATATGACTGACATTTATTTTGGCGAGCGATTTATATTTTCCTCTCAAAAATACAGAAGAAAAAAATTCTTTCAAGACAGTAATTGGCGAATCTAAAGATGTTTGAACTTTGAATTACCAAAATATTATAGTTGTGCCGTTTACTAATTACGAGGAATCAGGAAACATAGCATACATACAAAGGTAAAAAGTAAAATATACACACTTATAGGTCAATAAGCCTACTTTGGGCTTTGCAGCCTTCGATCAACAATACTACTACCTATTAGAAAAAAATCCGTCTCGGTAAATATCACCTCATTTGAAAATTGAGCGTATATTTTAATTAGTTCTATAATCTATTCCAACGTAAACACGCGTCAATGTCACGTCACAATGCCGCAGCCCGCAATATATATTTAAAATTTGCAAAAATAATGCGCGAAGAAGAAATTTTTCAGATGAAGTGTCTTATTTTCGACAAGTACGTTAAGTCAATATTTCAAGATTTAACCTATGAAATAATATAAAAATGAAATTTTGAACAATTTTAAATCCGCTAAGAACGATAGCCCAGGTCGGCCAATATACGCGCCAATACAAAGAAGCAAACAAAAACAAAACATAACGATTTAGCTCACAAAGCAACCACGGGAAAAAAGGGATTTATGTATTTTAGTATAAGATTGATTTTACAATAAATATTATAAAACTTACGTATTTTCATTTTTAAGTGACAATTGTAATTTATTTGTGACAAATGATTGTAAGTGTTAGATAATAATTAGAAGATTTGTGACTTTATTACAAGGTACTATGGTGTTGATTAGCTTAAAAATAAAACTATTATAAGACTTTGTCATATTGGTTCGTTTGTATAAAAATGAAGCCGTATAAGTGCATATTCGTGAAGACAGAATTTAGCTTTGATTTTGTATGTGACACGTTATCTAGGTATTTTTGATCGAAGATCGCGGCCCTTTTGGTTCTTTTATGGTTTATCTGTTTCTCTGTTTATACGGGCTAATCTCCGAAACTGTTGGACCGATTTAAGAAAATTTTGCATGGTGGTACCTATCTATTTGCATGGTGGTATCTAAAATGTTGACCAGGGATATATCCCTGGTCAACTTTTTTGGGCACTTTTCATCCCGGAAAGATATATGGTTCCCGAGGGATAGATTTATTTTCTGTTCTTCTAGAGGCGAACCCGAGCGAAGCGAGGGTGAGACGCTAGTTATATTTAATTATATAATACTAACCAGCAGAACCAACGGCTACGCCCGCGTTCAATGTAAAACAAAACTGGCTTTATGTTATACAGTGACTCACCCCCGTTTCGCTAGGGTTCGTCATTATGTATTTACTTAATATTGTTCATACAAAAATACTAAAAAATGGATAGTGTTGGTAGGAGGGTGAAAATACTTTACGATCTATTCTCATATCTACCAAATATACTAAAAAAAACATTAAAATCCGTCGAGCTGTTTCGGAGGAGTGCGTCCAGGACCACAAACACCGTGACACGAGATATTTATATATTGGCTAATAACCTTTATTAACAGATAATACCAAATATCAATACCAATAATATAAGCTGTACCTACTGTTTGTCTTTTCCCCCGATTGTGACGAGGCCCAAAGGCCCAAAAGCCATATTAGACCCGCCCATACTATTGTGCCGATCACGGTTCGTTCTCGGTCCAATATCGGTCTGACAAAGTATTTTTATACAATAAACAATAAGTGTATTCACACTTTCAGTAAGAATCAAGTTCCGGTACACTCGCACTCCAGCAACGTTTTTTTTATATATTAGAATTTGAATTTTGAACGGATTGTGGTCGGTACAATAGTGTGCATCGATCCTTAACCTGCGAATTTTAGTACATAATATTTCACAAAGCCTGTGGTTGCTAGAAAGGGATGAGCTTCTCTATTAGACTGAGACAATAACTTCAATATCATTCTTTTTGGCCTGGATTATATTCTTGGGAAAGGTTCTCCATTTTGTAACATAATTCTGTAAAATATACCAACTTTTTATTATATTATTTGATGCTTATTTTACCTATTTATTTTATAAAAATTAACATAATATGAATAAATACGTTTTCCGGTTCCGATTCTATATTTGTCGATTGTCTATGGTATTTAGCCGCCATATTTTTTTGTATCAAAGACAAAACGCCGGTCTTTTATTTCTCGTTTTCCGCTAAGAAGTGTGTGAATAGTTTTTCCGCGGAAAACTGGTAAATGATGGCAGCAAATAATTATTTTGGGTTTACCCATGGAGGGACCCAATATGGGTAAGCTATTTGCTAACAATTAGTGATTAAGATTTGGTCCATAATATATGTTCTCAAACATGAGCTGATACGCAGCCTTGTGCTCTCATTTCTATGTAATCAAAATGGCGTCTGATGTGTATTGATCGTGGTATTTTTCAAGAAAACGGATAGGCTTTGTCGAATAAAGATATCGTTGTGTGATTTTAGCGCGGCAACAGCCAGCGCTGCATACGGCGGCCAAACGGGGTACGCCGTGGCACCGGCTGCGACCGCCGCGACGTACGGGACCCAACGTGCCGCAGCAACAGGATACGATACTGCGTATCAAGCAGCAGCCGCCACCCAAGGTATGTAACACTTGAAATTATACGCTTACCTTTTTTAATTTAAATCAAAACCAGAAAACTAGTTGGGACACAAAACGGGATCATTATGAGTCATCACAAGAAATCGATCGAATCTTTTTTCATTTATGAATATTTTTTAAATATATATTCATTTTATACATAAAAAACAAAAATATTGCAAAAATTGAAAATCTAAAACATAAAACATAACCTTGCTAGTTGTTAGGCAAATACAACCTACAAATTATATGATCAAAATATATTTATACTTATTGTACACTAATAAAACAAATACTTTCTTATATTCTATTTTGTCAAATAAAGACATAAACAATAATAAATTTATGCAATTTTAAAATAACAAGATGTTTAACTTCATTATCATTACTTCCAATAATACAATAATCATAGTTGTAAATTGTAAACATTAATGATACAATAGATTTAATTAGCCATTAAAACATAGTATATAATACGATAAATAAATATTAGCTATAGTTAATGATTTAATTAAGAAACTGTTTCTGATTTGATATAATATCAAAATTCTATTAATCAAATTGTTCTTATTGTAATTTTAATCTATTTTTTCTATATTACTTTTATAATTTTTTCAAAAATAAATATATGTAATATAATATGGTATATAATAAATAATGTATTGTTTTTGTTTGTTTGCATACAGTAAAATTGTTTACTTTATACATAGGTAATGAAAATAGGAAAAATACTTTAAAGCTGTCTAGTAAATGAAGTTAATTATCTAAGACTAATAATATAGATGGATTCTACCAAAATAAATATCAAAATCAAAAATAGTAGCATGATTTGCTGTATACGCTAATATTCTCCATTTTACCATACAGATATCTTACTTTCTTTAAAGATGGGAAATTTTATACAGGTATTACTTAAATTATTGTAAAATTTTTGTTTGAGAAAATATGAATAATAAAAAATATGATATTTTTTTGTATTTTTTAAGTATAGATCTCTTCTCTTTGAAAGAAAGATAGCATAATATTACCTTTTTTCCCCTTTATTTTAATAATATTCATTAGCTATTTTTATTTATTTACTTATCACTCAGTATACCAATTGTTATATATGTACTGTTTTAAATCATCATTATTTAGCTTCATGTTTAGTTCTATGACACTTTTCACTATATTGTTCCTATAATCACCTAATTTTGTATGTTTATACAATTATCACTTAGCAAATCATGTCATTGAAGTGATTATTTAATTTATTTTGTTTCTAATATAATATTGTTTGTAATATGTTCCCTGCTATAATAAATATTTCATGTTTGAGTTTATGATCCAGCGGCACACGCGCACGCGCACGCGGCCGCTGCGGCGGCTTCTGCATACGACGCGAGTAAGAGTGCATATTACCAGCAAGCGGCAGCCGCCTACCCCGCCGCAGCCCCTCCCCAGCCACAGCCCACGTACGACGCCACAGCCAAGCCGGCTTACTCCACACCGGCTACATATGCACAGGTAAGGTGTTACTTTTAAACTAAGTAAATAAATTAAGTAATAATTATCTAAGTAATTAAGTTCAGTTTTGATTATTAAGTAAGTAAATATAAGAATTGCTATTATTGCCATATGTTGGTTTTTTGGTATTATATACTTATCTTTAAGAGATTTTATTGTAATTATATTGTTAATTAATTTAGTTTGAGGGTGTTATAGTTACATTTGCTATTTTTTTGTCAAAATGAGATTTATTAATTTTTCGTTTGGTTAAAAACTTGTCTATACACATTGAGAAGTCTCAGGTAAAAATGTCATTTATAATAAAATTAATGATCATTACTCACTAGTATAGCATAGACACTTTAGTTTTTTCTTATCCCATTATCATCTTAGCTGATGCTATTTAAAAAAAATATATAGGAACAATTTTTATCAGCTTTTATTTATGAATCATACAACTTAATTACTTTTTTTTTAAATTAGTGAGCCACAAATAGGAGTAACGTTAAAGTAGATTGAACTCTCCCTTTTTTCTATATATCATTCTTGCACCTTTTCTAATAGACGCGATTATACGAAATAACACTTGAAAATGTATATCAGAAACAGGAAGTCATTTTATTATTGTGATCTTTCATTTAGCATATTGTAGTGTTATTTGGTATAAGCACAGTATAAAAATCCATACAGTAAGTGATCGGCCATTGATTTTAATGGGAATACCCTATGTAAGGGTTGTTTATTACCAATTTTCATAGTGAACAGTTTCAAAGTTAAAGCTCTATAAGTGGCAAGTTAGTTAAACCTCAATCTAAATATTCTAAATATTGTCTGTTGGGGTGTGCCTTGCTGTTGCACGATTGTCCTGTCTAGACGCTTTGATAGACTGTATGGATTAGTAAACTGTTGTACAAATGTAATGAGTTGTAAATATTGTTGAGCAATGAACTAATAAGATGACGGTGGTGGTAACAAAGCAGTATGGGCAGGGCGGCGCGCGCGGCGGCGGCGGGGCCAAGGCGTACGGCAGCGTGTACACCGCCACCACGGCCGCGTCCTACCCCTCGCAGCCCTACACCGCGCCCGCTGCGCAACCCGCTAAACGTGAGTACTATACTTAATACTCATACAAACATACGGAAACTACATTTATATATATGTATACAGTGCAGACAAGGCTGTATAATTCATCAATAGGTAGTGGCATTTTGTAAATTAAATCATAATATTTCTTTATTATGAAGCTTTAAATATCTCTTGAAGAATAAATTTCATCCTATTTTATTATCATATATGCATTATTATAATTCATTCATTTACAGCCATACAAATTTATAAATGAATCTGCACTGTGTATATATTAGTTATTTATAGCAATGCAACAGTATAGATTAACATTTAAATATCAATCAAACATAAAATTCCTTGGAGCTTATTATTCATTTATTTTCATTTTCATCATTAATGCTACTTTCATTGTAGTACTTTAGATAGCTTCCTTTCTCATGCAATGCAAATAAAATTGCATATTATATTCAAGATTTGTTCACATCATAGTATTTTTATTTAATATATAATTGAAGTCATTTTTCCATAAATATTACATATTTTATGTAGTGATAAGTAAATAATAATAAAAAGATTATTTATCTTAGGATTCTGAGTTGTGAGTCTGTCTATCATTTAATTAGTATTATTCTATTATTTCAACAATCTTCAGTATAGTTACTTCATTACAATATATTTAAAAGCATCATAGTATATACAATATATTATACAGCCATACGCGATTTCGCCGATAAACTTAACACCTAGTATATATAAATATTATTTTGAGAGACTAGCCGTATGTAAAGTAACATTAGTTAGTAAATGTCGATGAGAGTTATATAAAATTGAGAGGCGATCGCGCTGTGTTGTTGTAGAGACGGCTAACAGGGGCACCTCTGCTTATGATACAGCTCTCTACAACGCGGCAACCATGTATGTGGCCCAGCAGAACAAAACCGGCGGCGGCGGGTAAGTCTGGCATACTTTCTTTCATTTATAATGATTATATGTAATAAATAAAGTGTGGATATTATATTTGTCCCAAAAATTTAATTAAATTATTAATATATTACTACTTACTATAAATGTAACTAAGTGCATGTCTATCAATTTTACTCTGTTACTTAAATATATTTAATTGTCAATAGTTTCATTAACTATTTATCTCGAAATGTTTGGCCTAATTTAATTTTTTCGTCAGAGGGTGGAAAAATTACAATAAGAGTGGAGTAGGCGCGGGCCAGCAGCGGCGGCCGAAGCCTCCGCCCAAGGCGCAGCAGCTGCACTACTGCGACGTGTGCCGCATCTCCTGCGCCGGCCCACAGGTACGCTGACCAATGTTAATGTTACACTAACAGTACAGCATAAAAATCCATGGTCTAGGATAGCCTTTTACCTTAATGGAAATACAGTTAAATTGCAATGGTTGTCATAGCCATTGCTCACTCTCTAGCCACTAGAATACCGAAGCGGTAAATCATTATAGAAAGTATCGCGTAGTAAACGAAAATATTTAAAAGACATAGATGGTGTTTGTAGAAAGTATTGTTTGTATGTGTACAGACATACAAAGAGCACCTGGAGGGCCAGAAGCACAAAAAGAAGGAGGCGGCGGTGAAGCTGGCGGCGGCGGGCGGTGCGAGCGGCGGCGGCGCGCGCGCGTGCGGCGCGTCGGCGCTGCGCTGCGAGCTGTGCGACGTGACGTGCACGGGCGCCGACGCCTACGCGGCGCACGTGCGCGGCATCAAGCACCAGAAGGTGGTCAAGCTGCACACCATGCTCGGCAAGCCCATACCTTCCACCGAGCCCACCAAGATACAGCCAGGTTGGTACTGCTATGTTGTAACTTAAGATTACATGATTGTGGTAACTCTTTGAATTTATCAGATTTATTTTTAAAATAATATTTACATTAATCTAAATTTAATAAACATGTAGTTTCTACTATAACTTGCTGATCTGTCGTTGATTTGATGTAACTGTGTTCCCTGTCGAAGAAAGCCAGATATGATCTCCACACTAGTGGAGAGCATATTTGCGAGGAGCGAGACCCCTGAACGCCACAGCATCATATCTGTATTGCGGTCGGCTTTGAGCTTTTAAGTCAAATTTTCTCAGTAACGTTTACACTTGGTACAGATATGGAGTGTGAGTGTGGGCCCTTTTATCTTCATGTTTCAATTTCATATATAAGACATATTGTATTTCTTTAAGTCCAATAAAAATATTATTAACTAATCTAAATGTCAAATTCAGTATTTGCAAACAGAAACTTGAAAAAAAGAAACAATGTAAGAGAAAGATGATTTTATAAATCTTATAGTATATACACAAAATAAATGGCCCAGTATATACACCATCATATTTCATTAAAAAAAAAGAGACCAGAGAGAAAATTGGACTTTTGCTCATAGCCAAAAAGACCATTGCCGGACCGCCGACAATCGCGTTCGTGGCGCGCGGGGGCCTCAGAACCGTCTCCCCCGCAGACGCCCCCGACGACGCGCCTGAGGACGACGAGCCCGAGGTGCAGCCCGTGGGGCTCGACTACATCGAGGAGATCCGCGGCGACGACGGCAAGGCGCTCAGCTTCAACTGCAAGCTCTGCGACTGCAAGTTCAACGACCCCAACGCCAAGGAGATGCACATGAAGGGTCGCCGCCACCGCTTGCAGTACAAGAAGAAGGTATGCACCACCCCTCACTGCCTCCTCACTCCCGCGGCGCCATCCGATGATTACTTAGTAAAAGGTTTGAGGCCCTCGTCGAGCCTGGAGGCCATGCGTCACCAAGAGTTCCGAGGGCCAGATGATTACAAAATTTAATGAGGATGATGAACACTCCCTATTTACAAAATATGTAACTTACTACTAACAATCGTTGTAGAACTAGAAGTTTTCAAGCACTTTCCACTTGGATTTTTCATATTAATAATATTATTGACAGATAATAATTAGTAGAGTGATAATATTATGATACTTAATTTTTGATTTCCTTTCCAGTTAGAAAATCCGTTTAATAATTTTCAATTTATTAGGACAACTATAAATAATTAAATACTTTTTTCTTGCAACACCATAATTTCGTTAATATTATCAATTCATGATGTGATAATTTCTCTGATATAAAATACAATTGTCAATCTGTGCGTAGGTCCAACCGGACCTGGAAGTGAAGGTTAAGCCGTCCATGCACCAGCGCAAGCTGGCTGAGGCCAAGGCGCAGCGCATGCTCGTGCGCGACGAGCTGTGGGCGCGTCGCCGCATGCATGATGTAAGTAAACTTTTCATATAAATAAAACTATTACTTATTTTATCAAATGCTTAGTTTGTTCGTTAGTGCTTAGGTTGTACAGATTCAAATTGAGATCGTAGGTTTTGAGTCCTAGGTTGGATTAGAAGAATACATAGGGTTCTTGTCGAGATTTTATTAGTAATAGTTTAGAGTCGGATCGATGGCGTCGCTCCAATGTAACGAAATGAAAGAAATATGTATAGCCATAAGTAGGTCTTGCCAATTGATATGAAAAATTATATTTCTGATTGTTTTCATCTGAGATAACACAAATGATATTACGAGAGATATTACTGAGCTCGCTTGTGCTGCGCTTCGTAATACATACATACATCAATATTTACAATTTATATATAAATAAAAAATATAGTACATAAATATGTTGGGACATTAATACACAACACCATCTAGTTCCATGGTAAGCTACGAGGCTTGTGTTATGGATACCAGATAGTTGATACACTACACATATAAATTTTAAATACATATTATAAATATAAACACCCATGACTGGAGTACAAACATACGTGCTCATCACACAATAAAGGCCCCCAGCGGGATTCGTACCCGCGACCGCTGGGACAGCAAGTAGGGTAGGGACACACTGAACCAAATGTGTCGTCAAAGTACATATAAATAAAATTGTAATTTTGTCTTTTACAATACAGAGTGGAGAAGAAGAAGAACGTGTCTACTGGGAAGGTGCAGACTGGTGGCGTGGACCACACCATCATCATCACCATGTAAGTGTTTGTATTATGTTGATGTTCTAATGTTAAAATTGCCAATTTTAATTATAGTAGGGGAGCCCAAGAGGGGATTTTCTGTAGTTACTCGAGCGCGGCAAATTAACATAAAAGACGTTACCTTGCACTCTATTGAGTACTTTCACCATAATATAAGTCTTCTATATAAAGGGGCGCGTCTAGGGAAGCCGATTAAAATATTTAAAAAATGTTTTGATAAGGTACAAATACTTGAAACCGTCAGATTAAGGTGTGGTAGGCTAGTCACATCCTGAAAAGTGTATAATTCAATAATCTGCCAATTTGCACAAGCCGAAGAGGCAAAAATCGACTATAAAGTTTATGATGATTTTTGCCTCTTAGGCTTGTGCAAATCGGCAGATTATTAAATTGGACACTTTTCAGGATGTGACTAGCCTACCACACCTTAATCTGACGGTTTCAAGTATTTTTACCTTATCAAAACATTTTTTAAATATTTTAATCGGCTTCCCTAGACGCGCCCCTTTATATAGAAGACTTATATTGTGGTGAAAGTACTCAATAGAGTGCAAGGTAACCTCTTTTATGTTAATCTGCCGCGCTCGAGTAACTACAGAAAATCCCCTCTTGGGCTCCCCTACTATTAAGTCAAATATTGTTTGAATAATTCTCATTTTAACTTTTAGGGTACAGGAATACCTATTGCTAGATTTTAACTAATGTTCAGGTGTATAATTTCTGACAATAATTTATTTAAAAGTTGCTATATAAATAGGGGAGTTTTTAGAACGTGAACGTTTTGTCGCCGCTCATGGTGACGTTCCATGATAATGATAAGATCGATTTCAAGCCGGTTTTAATATAGTATAATAATTAATATATCATTATACACATAGAAAATAAAGACCAAACAATGATCTATAATTCTGTTAAAATCCGTTCTTCAGATCTGTCTTATGACTTAGTTTATTTCTTTCAGATATATGTTAGTTTTGTATAAAAATAATAGGAAGACTATTTGTATAATGTACATAATATATATTTGTAACGTGTTGGTGTGCAGGGCATGGGCATGGGATACGGGCCCGTGGGGCGGCGGCCGGAGACGTCGGACGACCGCCACGTGCTGGCCAAGCACGCCGACATCTACCCCGCCGAGCAGCAGCTGCAGGACATCCAGCGCGCCGTGTCGCACACCGAGCGCGCGCTCAAGTCGCTCTCCGACGCGCTCGCCGACCACGCCCGCCCAAAGGTCACTCCCCTCATAAACTAATCTTACAATAATATTGGTATAATTGAGTATATTCGATGGTAAGCAAATGAATTTCGACCTTCCGCCATTTTAATTTTTTTTCTATACTTGTAATGTAAACGTAAACTAATATATATAAGGCCACATCTTAGCTCACTCTTACACATATTATTAATATTTAAAGTATTATATTTATATATTATTAATATTACATAAGTTGTGCTCTATCCCATACATACTAGTTTCATTTTGCGCCGCTACTTAAGTAAATATATAAAAGCGACGGAGGTGGCTAATGTTTGCTTCCTTTTAAAAATATTCCAACCCCTTTGTTTTATTTATTTTTTGAAATGAAATTTTTTTTGCAGGGTGTTCCAACTAAAGTTGTAGTTAAAACTGAAGAGAAGAAAGAAGAAAAACCTGAAGGAAAAGAAGATGGCCGCGATAATCAATTGTAAGTTATTTAATACAATTCATTGACTGTAATTGTCTCAGGTACTGTAATTTGTAATTGGCTCAGTTTGTAGTGACCCTACTTGCTGCGCCAGCGGTCGCGGGTTCGAGTCCCGCTGGGGGCATTCATTTGTGTGATGAGCACGAATGTTTTTACTCCAATCATGGGTGTTTATATTTATAATATGTGTGTATAATGTATCAACTATCTGGTATCCATAACACAAGCCTCGTAGCTTATCATGGAACTAAATGGTGTTGTGTGTTAATGTCCTGACATATTTATATTTATATTATTTATTTTCCCCCTAGTAAAACTTATAGGAACACTTACTATTGCGAACATTGCATGGCAGGTTCTCGTTCGTGGCCGAGGGCGAGGCGGCCCCGGCGGCGGCGGCGGGCGCGGGCGCGGGCGGCGCGGCGGGCGCGGGCGCGGCGGCGGGCGAGGCGGCGGCGGCGGCGGGCGGCGCGCGCGCGCTCAAGGGCGTGATGCGCGTGGGGCTGCTGGCCAAGGGGCTGCTGCTGCGCGGCGACCGCGACGTGCGCCTCGTCGTGCTCTGCCACGACCGCCCCACCGTCACGCTGCTCAAGCGCGTGGCCGCAGACCTGCCCGCGCATCTCAATAAAGTCAAGGTCACTGCTATACCTATTACAATCTTGTCAAACGCCTTACCTTGTAAATAGTTCTACTTAAAAATACTTAAATTATAGTCATTTTACATCCTTTTTGGAAAATGACATCTATAAACGCCAGAAAAATGCACGAGCATTATTTTTTATACAGCATTTCTTGATTTTTTTTTCAGTATCTTGTAATTAGTCTTTAACTATAAACAGATGTGTTAAATAAAATAAAACTAATTATTTTAAAAATATATTTGTATATAACTTATATAAAATATGTATGTAGGGCTCGACGGAGGAGCCGAAGTACAAAGTGGAGCTGCTGCCGGCGGAGGGTGCCGTGCAGGTGTCGGACGGTGGCGTCAACGTGCTGGTGTCGCTGACGTCGGCCGTGATGCGCGAGCCCGCGGGTGAGTGCCGCCGCCCGCGCCCCGCGCCCTCGCCGC
Organism: Brenthis daphne; assembly: GCA_947093115.1. Classification (NCBI taxonomy): domain Eukaryota; kingdom Metazoa; phylum Arthropoda; class Insecta; order Lepidoptera; family Nymphalidae; genus Brenthis; species Brenthis daphne. The sequence continues at coordinate 6,374,143 of OX352481.1, read as the reverse complement.
CCGCGATGTTCGACAACTGTTTCACGCGATCCGCGTCATATTGTACTTGTCGAAAGTTCCTTTGCGATGTTCGGGCTTGCCGTGGTGTATGTTTTGTGTATCTGCGAATCTTGTACAGTCAATATTGTTCAAGTCGCGGATAGTAGTTTTTAGTTTTACATATATATAATGCTTTTGACTTACAAATGTTGTGTTAAATTTATAACGGTAAATTGTAAAGTGATAAGTTTATACATTGAAGTTGTTGTATCACTATGTTTGAATTGTCGCATAATGTTAATTTCTAAAGTCAGTACAACCCAATGATACTGTGCCCGAACATTCCGAAAACTTTTCTTAACAAAGTGTTTATCTCCCATACGATTTCAGTGCATTACTAATACTAACGTTGCATTCCTGTTGAAGTGTCTCTGAAATCGGTTGTCGAAATCGTTCCCTCCGACCCTCTCTCAGAACAAACTATCTATTATATTATAGTCTTTAATTTGTTTGTATATCTTTGTATTTATATTTAATGCTGTTATTATAACAAGAGATAATTTGTTCAAGTGACGCCCGCCGGGCAATGTGTTGAATGCTTATTTTTAGGTGTGAGTAGGGTAAGCAGCGAGAAGAAAAGGATTTTTGATCATCCGTATATCACGTGCGTTGGCCTCCGCAGTGGTATATCGATCTACTGAAACGGAGCAAACATCGCCACCCCTATTCTGTACTCATATATACTCTCTCCACCTGTCGACCCGGCTAGGAAAATTTCTCGTATATGTTTAGTGTATCTGTGATAGACGCAGTGCGAGGCTTGCGATAGTACGCACGTCTGTGCGAGTGGGCGCTGTATCGGGCGCCACTTGCGAAAAACAACTGTTTGTATGTTTTTGAAGAGCCAACATGTTCGTTTATGTGGTTCGATTAGCACAGTTTCTCCCATCTTGAAAGTAGTAGAATGAAAGTGAAGAAGACGAGATAGTAGGAATATGTAATAACAAAGTACAGTCGTGCGTACAGCGCGAGCCCGCGGATGTTTGCCCCGTTTTCGTGATGCGTCGATGGTCAAACACCCTTTGTATTGTCGCTAGAGGGTGGCGACATAAAGCGAGACGACAAGGATGTGCTCCCGCGGCAGAAGTGTTTGGACGCGTTGGCCGCCCTTCGGCACGCCAAGTGGTTCCAGGTACATTCGCCCACATCTAGACGTGTGCGCACTCCCCGCTCCCCCCCACTGTCCGCCACCTCACAACACACTTAACATCATTGATTCGTTGATGGAGGTTTTACTTGTATTGCCATAAAAAAGAATTAACAAAATTAAATTAAAGTTTCTCTTAGTGTAACCATGTTGAAAATCAATGAGGGAGTGCGCACGTATTTTTTAGTCACATGTTTATTTTTGTTTTATCATTCCGAGTAGCCTTTGTTTTAGTTAAAATTTTGCTATATTAAAGTTCCGCTCCCTTGAACATGTGGCTACAAGTGCTCGTAGAGCGAGGCCGCGGCCCCGGCGCCGAGCTTCTGGGGTGAAGGTGGCGTAGCTGGGTTTGAATATTGAAACGAAAAAAATATAAATGCTTCAATGCTTGATTAAAAGAAAAATATATAGCAATTTAAAAAAAAATGTATATGAATTGTGATGGACCAAATTGGGTAGATTCGATCGATTAACTAGTGATATTATAATATAAATAAACATGCATCCAGAACTTGATGGTTGTCACATATTTTAAACGAGGTTTTTATTAAATTTAAATGATAAAAATAGGTGATTACTTAACTTCTGCGTATTTGGACTCGAACTCATAACCGCGAGTCTACTCGAGCTTGGAGCGTGGTCCATCACGGAGGAGAGCCTCCCGCCTCCCCAGCTACGCCGCGTCGCGGGCGCGGCCGGCCCTCACGTGTGAAGCGGCTTTACTGGGCCTGTCGACTCGACAGGGCTTTGCTACTTTACTATAAACTATTTAAAGAAGACAGTTTTATATAGAAATAATCATGTATGTATGTTATTTTAAGTTTTGGCCTATGTGAAACATCTGAAATTAGTGATTAATAAAAAGAGTAGAAGTAAAGAAAAGAGGTAAATATGTGGGCCGCGCGAGTCGACAAGCCTATATCAATGATAAGAGAGTGGTGTAGTATAGCGAGACTAAGACGGTTGTGGGTGGTCGGTGCGCAGGCTAGGGCGGCCAGCCTGCAATCCTGCGTCATCATCATCCGCATCCTGCGCGACCTGTGCCGCCGGATACCCAACTGGACGCCGCTCGACCCATACGTGAGTGTTGTCTCTGCCGTGCTGCAGTAAAATATTTATTGGATATATATAATGCATATACATTAAAATTCCTTAAACCAACTTGGTTTTGCTTTTTCAATATTATGTACAAGATTATTATCAATAGTAGAACGAAACATATTACTGTATTTAACAGATTTTTATGGTCTAAGCAAAACTATGATAAATGAACTCGTATATGGGAGAGCCTATTAATTTATTAAATATATTGAATATTTAAAAATGCCGAGAGTCTTGTGGGCTCTTCTCAGCAGAAATGCATTTATATATTACAAATTAATAGTAACTTCTTTACACGCAAACTACAATCGTTAACTTTCTATTCAGTTGCTCCTAAGAGTGTAAAATTGAGCGTATTTAATATTTTGATGTGTGTGTATGGTATATTGGTATGGTGTCGCAGGCGATGGAGCTGCTCGCGTCGGGCGTGATGCAGTCGGCGGGCGGCGCGCTGTCGCCGGGCGAGGCGCTGCGCCGCGTCATGGAGGCCGTGGCGGGCGGCCTGCTGCTGGACTCGGGGCCCGGCCTGCGCGACCCCTGCGAGAAGGACCTCGTGGTGGGTACACTACACGACCCGTTGTATTGTTGAGTGATAATTATTATAAATATACATAGATAACTTTGGACTTTTTATTATATGAATGGAGTACAAAATAAATATTATTTTCTCAGTGAAATAAAATTTCTTGATTGACTAGATAAATATTGTAAATATAGCAAAAAATAGTCATCATAATTAGCTTTTAAGCAAAATAGGCAAAGTCCATAGTATAATAATTAAGTTATGAATTTTGTATATTTTTTTCAGGACGCCCTCGGCAACTTGCCACCTCAGAAACGTGAAGATTTAACCGCATCGGCGCAGCAATTTCTCAGACAGATTGCCTTTAGACAGATACACAAAGTATGTAACTGCGAAACACATTTTTATGCAATTCTAAATACTAAATTTGTTCTATTCATTAAAATATTACTATTTTAAATTTTTACATAACTATAGCTCAATTATGTAAAAAATCAAATAAAACTGATATGATGTTTTCGTATAGGTATTGGACATGGAGCCCCTGCCGAAAGTGAAGCACGTGGCCGGCAGCTGGAAGTTCCCGCGCAAGCGCAGGCGCTCCAACACCGACCACGACCCCGACACTCCCAACGGTACGTGACATCTTACATTTCACTTCATGTACCGTGTTTTGTTTAGATTGCATTATGAATAGTTTTTTCTTATTCGTTTTTTATAATTTATTTAATTTAATCAAGAACAATGTTGGTCCACTTCGACAATTCGTATTCTCAGCATGCAGCAGTTTATTATATTTACTTAATCACACGAATGTACACGAATCTAGTTTTGCGTAAACAAAACTTTTAAAATAAAATTGCTAATGAAAATAATTAATAAACTATTAATTTCTTAATTTAAATTTAATGTGTAATAGTGTCTTTTTTACGTAATAAGTATAGTGTAGTGACATTAAAACACAGGCACCATCTAGTTCCATGGTAAGCTACGAGGCTTGTATTATGGACATCAGATAGTTGATATACTACACATATATAACATTAAATACATACATATTATATATATAAACACTACAACTGGAGTACTAACATTCGTGCCCAGCCGGACCCGAACCCGCGACCGCTGGCACAACAACTAGGGTCACTACAAACTGAGCCAAAGGTGTTGTCAAGTATAATATTTAATTCTGTTAAAATATTTATGTATATAATACTAATGCCTGTTATTTATAACGCAGGCGAAGGTAAAGTGGTGAAGACGGAAGAGAAGAGCGACGCGTCGGAGACGCTGGCGACGCCCGCCAAGAAGTAACGCTAGGCCCCCCGACACGCGCCCCGGTGTGAATCAATAAGTTATACCGAGTGGGGGCGAGCAACGAAAACGTTATTAAAGACTATCGATACTGTTTCCAAAAAGTTATTTTCTATGGTATACTATATATTTGTATCAGTTTTACGTGAACACAACGCAATAGCTACCGTAGCTGGTGTCCGCGCGCGCTGCGGATATATTTTGTGTACCGCATTATTTGTCACGTGTAAAATATTATTTTTGTGACGTCGATCGATCTGTCCAGAACTAATGCTAATTATAGTCGGCGTCGGGCTTGCGGCGCTCCTCTCTCGTAGCTCGAGTCGCAGTCGAGGGACGCGAATCGGATAAGTGTTAGTGGTTCGGGGTTTGACTGAGAAAAAATAAATATTTTTGAACAGTTTTTGTCTTGATATATTTGTTTTAGATATGGATAAGGTACTAGCAATAATAGCTGTCGTCATTAGTGTAAGGTACAAACTAATTGTATAAAAACTTAACCAATGTCGAAATCTAATTTAATTTATATAATTCAAAATTTTTGTAACATTTTAAACTGCTAATTTATTTCATATTTGATGGAATATAGAGGGAGAGTGTAGTGTAAGGAGAAAGCATAAGAGTAATATGTGAGTAATGCAAGCCCGGCGCCAGTAGTAGTATATTGACTAGATAGCGATAGGATACATCTATATTATAATTAGTGTAATTATTGTAAGGTTTGACAGGGAATGAGAATGGTTCAGAAGGTACAGTTGTTACGCAGTTGGACATATTTCTAAGGATTTTTTTCATATTTTTAGGGTCACAGTATTTGACTTTAGATTATTAGTTCCTTTATCGACGAATTGACGTCATATATTAATTTTAATAACACTTTGACTGTGTTAAGTTGTAATGCATAAATACAATGGAGGATTGCGAGCCGACAGTCGCGGCGACGTCGGCTCGGCGGTGTATTGTCATATTGTTCGTGTTATTCGAAGCGAATATTGGTGTGATGTTATTTATTAGGTGGGTTTCTATAGCGCATAGAGCCGTGAGCTGGTGTGGAGACAGCGTTATGTAACTTTCATCTTTGTTTTCCTACTAAGGAAGTTCGTTTTTATATTAATCGTATGAGACAAACACTTTTGAATATTAATGTCAATAAACAATTTAAACTGGAAACTTCTTTTATTTCGTAATCATTCTAATATTTATATAACAAAATTGTTTCAAATTATTTTTTACCCGGCGCCAATGAAGTAAAAATAATTATGAGTAGGTACAGTGACACCGGTTCGTAATGACCGTGGACTTTATTAGTGAATTTTCACAAAATGGAAAAAGTTGCCTTAATTTAATAAATGTTTATCAAATAATGGCCACTTTAACAAAATGCAAATAATATCAATACATTATATAAACCTAACTTATTAGCTCCTCCGATAGCATATATGTAATCATATGTATGTACAATCAATGAAAAAACCAACATGAGCATTTCACTCATTTTTGGTAAAGTATTCTAAGGAATAAATAATAGGAATACCAAAAAAAAAGTTTTATGTCAATCTATTCTATTTCATGTAGGGATCAAAACTATGGGACCATTTAAGATATAAGTACAGGAAATTACAGAAATCGCCAAAAAAAATATCTATACATTTTGTACGGACAAACGATTAACGAAGAAACGATCTCGAAATATTCTTTGTTGCCAAACAAACGGTCCTATTTCTTAGTGTGAGGCCAAATTGACTTTGAGTACGTAAACTACGGTAAGTTACAAAACCGGGTTTACACTCATTCATTTTATGCAGCGGGCGTAAAATATTTTTTTCAATTTTTGTTAAGCCGGTCCCGTGGCATACTGTACCTAGACACAAAAGTACCTACTTATATTTTCTGCTACTGAGTTAAAAATATTTATGATCAGAATTACTTGACACTAGGTGTTATTGCTCTTCAATACAAGTAAATAAATACTTGTTTTAGCATTTTTCTAAAGTCATTCCATAAGAGGGCAAAGTAGGGGATGAAAGTTTATATGAAACTTACATCTTAGTCGTTTTTTTTGTAGTTTTTGCGCGAGCGCAGCCGCGACGGAAGCAATCAGTGACCTTTTCATAATTTAACAGCTTTTATTATCTAGTGAAATTATCAAAATTTCATTGATTCACAATATCACTGAAGTGCTTAGGGAAATAATAATTGACCTAAAAATGTCCCGTGTTATTTTAAGAAGACGATTGACAATACTCTGGGTAACAATTTCACGGTCTTTACAATTTCCATGCAACATATACAACACCACAAACTTTTGTATTTATAATAATGTAATTAGATTAATAAATAAATAACAACAGCGTGGGCAGTTTGTATATAATTTATTGTTTATCCATTACAATAATTTTTGTACATGATGTTTGTGTTCAACTAAATAAAATGCAATACACAAATTAAAAAAAAAAACACTTTTTTACAAATACTCTTCCAAAGTAATAAAAATACAACCGATTATTTACATCATATATTCGAGACTAAAATTTTGTAAACACTATACAAAAAAAAAGATTTCAAACTGGCTAAGTGTTTTGACAGCTAATAAATTTTTTCAATGTTCTACTGTTACAGGTCACATTGCATTTTATTTGTTTGAACGACAAACGGTAATTAAAGTTACATTTAATTTCAACAAGGTTTGTTGCATGTTTTCACACAAATGAAAACTTGCAAGAAATATCGAGTTACAATTCTATATCGAGATCTGCCTAACAAATGCACACCAACCTGGCAGTGATTGCGTCAATCCCTAGTTATATATTACTTTGATATACAATTTGGTTAAACAATAGTAAAATTTAAAATAAAGCACAATTTAGGGATCTCTGAATGCAATACATGGAATATAAGGAAAAATAAAATTTGGAAAATGCATGTAATGGTGAAAGGTTTTAAATTTTTCAATACAAGTTATTGGTGGAACAGTGATGATGTTGACTTTTATAACAGATTGTTCTAACGCTACACCGTTGGTTTTAAAATAATTCTGACGATTCAAATGATTATATCAGAACTCAGTGCAGCGCGGGAACAGCAATTTTATTTTCAAAAAACCATGCATGATATTTAGACAACAGTGAAAAGTCAAAGTAAATTTTTTTCGTTTTATTTATTTTTTTATTGTGTATATATATTTTTTTGTATTTTTTTTTTGGAATTTTTAATTTTTTTTTATATTTTTATTTTTATATGTTATATATAATTTTCACTTTGTTCTTTTTTTGTTTTTTCTTTTAAATAAACAACCTTTGAGACAATATAATACATATATAAACAGTTTTCTTATAGATTATTCATTTTAAAATTATTTATTGTACTGTAACATTCAGCGTGGCAAAGTGCCTCTTTAAGTAAAACCGATATAAAACTTATTATAACAACACTTAAATCGCAGGCGAGATCTGTCCAATGCAAATGGTTGAAGTATATTATACGGGCTGCAAAGTAATGAGATTTCATTTAAAAAGTAAATTATTGGGAGCAACATAAAAAAATAAAATATATGGGGAATAATTAAAAACAAATTTATATGACTTTGAAATTAATATTATAAAACAAATATAAATTTAATAAAAACAGAAAAATAAAATTGGTTCATAAAATATTTCATCTCGTAACAGTGCCTCCTGGGCAGAGTTCACAGCGGACGTGGTCAGTGCACATTTAACAACATTAGAGATTTCCTATATGCTAAGATAACAATTGTACAATCCTTCGTTTATTTTAAAGATATGCTCTCTTATATTTAACCTCGATATAGGAATCCCGAGGTGGAAGCTGTGTGGCTACCAGACATTAAGCTGATGGTTCTTTGTTAAAATTTAATTATGTGTTGAATTTTGACAACATTATTGATGGAAAATAAAAATAATGGTCTAACCATGATAACTAAGATATAAAACAGACATTGTACGTTTATTATGCAGTAAAATGTTCCGAGAGTCTCGAACAACCCGGTCTGGTCTTGCCGCTAGCATAGTTAAGCACCGCTTAGCTTCTTACATATAAGGCAACACAACTTAGCACCATCACTTAGAACTCTCACTCTAACTCAACAACAAGTAGCACCTTACAATGTTAACAATAATTTAACAATTCATTTTTGCAACAGTGAGTGTACATGACATAATATATGAAATGGAATGTCGGTTTATTTCATAAAAGCTCCAAAACTCTATCCAAACAGTCCCGTATAACGCCTCCGAGACCGTTGCACCGCCAAGCTTCAAAAATTATACAAATTTAAAGATTTTTTTTGTCATTTACTCTTTACAACGCTTGTATATATACATAAAACCCTCCGTCCCTTCCGTATGTACAGTTAAACAACTTATAAATAAACAATATAAATATGAATAAAAACGAAGGACGCATCGAGGCAGCACCACGTATATTCCGCTATATACTTGTATATGTCACCGGGAAATGCTTTAAGTTCAACGTATGTACTAAATAAGTCGTCTTCCATCATTCGCTTCGACCCGAGCACGCATCGCAATGGCCGGCGCTCGAATTGCAATTCTAAACGCATTAAATAACAACGCGTAAAATCCTACATGTTTTTTCAATATGAAATTATTTTTCATAGTATTTAAATTGTGTTTTAATTATTTGTATCAACATCACTATGGGCTTGTAACATATGTTCATAGTGGCATTGTTTAAATAAATATTTTAAGTTAGGCTACTAGTGGAGATAGCTAGGTTAGGAACTATATTATGACAAACTTAAACACTAGACGTTATCGTGACCATTACCGCTAATTTTAATTCTAAATATATATTTTTTGGTTATTTTCGAGTTCCATACCTCAAGAAAACTCTTGCTATTTACATAATATTTGGTCATCAGTGATGAGGTGTTCATATACAACAAGTATGCTACAGAATCGCCCAAGGTACGGAACCCCTTGTGGACAAAGCAACGTCGCAATTATCCATATTTCCATACTTAGAATGTAATTTAGCTGCAGTGATGTTTATTGTCTCCACAAGGTATTCCGAGACTTAGTTAAACATCTAAGTACTATATCTAGACTTAAAGGAATCAGTCGCATATCACAGCCCGTGAGGTTAAATATGGCTCTATTTTGGACTGTATCCTATATACAATATAAATCTTTTTAAAAATATAATTCGAACATTATTTTTAGTACTTATTGCGTCGTTACTGGCGCGTCGCCTATTTACATAGTTCGATGCAGTAAGCACCAGTCTAGCTACATATATACAGCGTGTGGTCGTAACAATGGCACAAGTAATTTGGACTTTACTTTGGTTCGGACACGACATTTGCGCACAACACCTTTGAGAACATACTGTATAGTCTTAAAGCCTAGTTTAGACTAAGACACTTACACGGTACACTCAAGTGTATACAGCGAGTGTCTCTGTGTGAACGCGAATGTCTCTAATTGTGAAATTTATTGCGACACGAAAATTAGTGCCTTATCAGCGGCTGTGTGAACACGTTGTCTCGTGTAGTTGAAAAGTTTTTAACTGGTTCAACATTTTCAATACACCGCACCGCGCAGAAGATAGCACTTAAAAAATGAGTTTCACGTGGAACAATGTGAACAGCTCGGACACAATTTTCGTACACTTATATACAGACACTTCTCGGACACAAAAATTTCGTAAGTGTGAACAGTACAGAAATTAATGTCTGACATGTCGCAATTTGTGTCGTAGCCTAAACTTAGCTTAACAGCACAGAGAACAATTTGAAACAAGTGTCAAGTGTGAGTGACGGCGCGGACTTCACTTCGGTTCGGACACGATATTTGCGCAGAGCAACACTTCTGAGAACACACCGTATAGTCTTAACAGCACAGCACAGGGAACACACAAGTGTTCAAACAAATGTCAAGTGCGAGTGTGGGCCGGCCACAAGTGTGAGTGCGAGTGTGCATCATCGCCGCGGCCAGGCGTCCGCGAGGCGCAGGCCGGCCGCCAGCCGCGCGTAGCTGCTGCGGAACGTGCTCACGATGGTCTCGAACGTCTCCGGGTCGTACACGGAGCGGGCCGTGTTCGTTAGGTCGAAAGGCTCTGCAAATGAACAAAAAAATAAACAAAATGTATGTTATTCGTGTTTAATGTATTGATATAATGGGTGATTAGATTTCCCTAGTGATTGTTTTCAGAGCTTAACGATAATAATTCTGTTTATTTTATCATGTGTGGACATTTAATCAATTTAAAAAAAAAATATTCCGCATTTACGTTACAGTTGTTGAAATACATTTATTTTCATTCATAAAATATGAAAATAATACATCGGTCAGATATTTTTCTCAGCGGGCAAAATAAGACACTTCAAAGGAAATGAAAGGAAAATTTATCATTTTTTTGCTCTCCACAGTTTAATGAGATTTGATGAGATTTTACTGGACCCTCCACCCCATTTGAGTTCAAGTTATTAATGGTGGTATTAAGTAGTGCTCTCGTACAACAAGGGCAATATAGACTCACCCTCCACGCAGAGCAGCTTCCAGTGCGAGGGCTCTGCGCGCGCGCGGCACTCCCACAGCGGCACGCGCCGCGCCGCGCGCACCGACACCGCCATCTGCCCGTACCTGCCGTGCACGCGGGATTATATTATCTACTAGCAACTTCATTTTTCTTAAACAAAAGTAGCCAAGTTACTCCTTATAACATCAGCTATCTGCCAGTGAAAGTCCTGTCAAAAGTGGTCCAGCCGTTTTGGAGATTAGCTAGAACAGACAGACGGACCGACAGAGAAATTTTTTAAAAATAGTTTTTTTCTTATTAGTCCCGTATATACTTTCATATGTATGTATTTAGTAAAAAATATTGCTCATGGAGGATTTTCTGTAGATTTAGCAATTTTTTCATTACATTGCTACTGGTATTTCTTCTATTTTATAGTTCCTATATAACTAATGAGTTCTAGCGTGGATGGTTCCATACCAAATTAATAGTTTTATTTCATGCAGATGTGATATCATCTAAATTAACATTATGTACTCATTTTCTTGCAATTTTTTTTTCTATTTGTAGTTTCGAAAGCTATTGTAATGGCTCGTCATTATACAGTCTGGGCTTCAACTAAGACAAACAAACCGATGCACACAAAAAGAAAGATAAAAAGTAAACACGGCAATACTAACGGGAACTCCGCATAATACTTGAGCATCTGCAGGAAGAGCTCGCCGAGCGTGGCGCGGTTGTGCGGGCGCGGCACGTGGGCGGCGGGCGGCGCGTGCGGCGGCGCGGGCGGCAGCACGGGCGGCGCGGCGCCGCACTGCAGGAAGTGCAGCACCATGAGCGTGAGCGCGTACGAGGACAGCGTGCGGCGGCGCGCGTCGTTGATGCGGTGCGCGCGCGCCCACAGCTTCGCTATCGCCACCAGCGGCCGCACGCGCCAGTCCACTGCGGGAGGAACATACACACATACATACACATGTTACAATTAGCATACTATTATGCTATTAAATTAATTTTTTTTATATGTTGGGACATTAACACACAACATCGTCCAGTCATATACTAATATTATTCTACTAGCAACTCACCCTGGCTTCGCTCAGGTTCGTCCCTAGTTACGTTTTAACATTTATTAGTAACATTCCTCAGAGATGAGATATTTTCTCGCAGTAAAAAGTATCCTATATGTTGACCCGGATAACCAGCTATCATCAACCAAATTTCATCAAAATCCTTCCAGTGGTTTATTCGTGATGCGGTCACAGACAGAAAGAACTCTGTAAAAACTATATATTCGTCCTCTGTATGGATAATAATGACTATTTCAATAAGATTTTCGAAAAAATATTTAATATACAGATTCAACTCGGAATTATATATATATGGTAAACCAAAGTATAATACTTGTATAATAAACAATAAGATATGCTAAAAGAGGGCACTGAGTTTGGAAGTTTTTTTTTTATTTAGGTAAATATTTTTGTGAAATTTTACTTCCCTTAATATTTTTAAAAAGTCCGTCGGTATAGTGTACAAGTACATGCTGAAGCTCATTGAAGAAAAGCTTGTACATGTGTGAGTGCATGATCGCCTGGTACTTTTGGTGTAGTGCTCATTGTAAAGCCCCGTAAAAAAAATACAATATATAAACGATTCCTTAACACTTATGCTAGCTTGGTATTTGTAATGACGTCATATACCCCATGGGGGTGCTCTTAGTTTTATAACGTGTCGTGACGGTCGAAATGTTACACGTGTGTCGTATATAACGTGCGATAAAGAACTTCATTTCAATAAAGCAGCAGTAGAAACTAACTTCTGGAGTAGCAGTACAGCAGGTTGGTGTTGCGGATGCCGACCACGTTGTTGCAGTTGAGGTCCACCTGCAGGCCGTTGCGCTCGTCGCGGAACTTCAGGATCGGCACCTTCGCCTGGATAACCTCTGCGCCTGGAATATGCAACACATTTATAAATAAACAATATTTAAATCGAATTTAATTATTATTTATTTATACATATTTTATCGCTACGAAATTTGACAAAAAATCATTTACGCATACCATCTGCATACATATATACAGGTGGTTATGTGGAACTCATGGCTAGAGAAGCCAGGACCGCTTAAATCCAACGGAACCTCCCCCATCTAAAACGCTTAATCATGACAATAATCAGGTTAGGCCCGATTTCACTGTACTCTACCACGCTACCACTTAAACGGCGCCTCAGTAAAAGCACTCACGTTCCACAATTTGCAAGGGTTCTTAATATTCTTGATTAACATTTAAACTTGCAAGAAATTTATAAATACTGTAGGCACAAATATTGTATGTGTATATAATACACATGCATTTAACGCTTTTATATTTTTGATAAGACCTTTTTTTTAATAGCACTTTTATAATAAATTACATTTTTGACAGATTTTGGTAAAAAGTAAAAAAAGGGTGAAATCAAAAAGGCGTACAATTATACCCACGATTTTTATGCCTATTTCAATAAAATAAGATTGAAATAATCTAGTATTGCTGTAAGAGCCATAACACAAAAAGCATTATCAATATAACATTTTAAGAACAAATGGAGGATAGTAACCTGGGTCGAAGCTCTTGATGTACGCGAGTATGTAGTTGAGGTGCAGCAGCGCGTGCGCGCGCGGCTCCAGGCCCGCCAGCGCGCGCACGTACAGGCACAGGTCCATGTCCGACGCGTCCAGCCCGAAGCCCGACATGGTGGAGCCCACCACGTACAGACCGTAGCGCGGGAATATCGACTGTCGCGCGACGGGAATACGGATCATTATACATTACTACTGCCGCGTTGCCATTACGGTATTATCTATACTATAATAAAACAGTAGAGGTCGAATGTCTGTACAAAGCAAAAAAATGCTAAAAACCGAGTCAGGGGGATTTAAGAAGACAAATAGAACAAATCCAGATTTTTTTCAAATTTTTTGTTTCTCTGTCTGTTTGTCTGTTTGTACAGGCTAATCTCCGAATCTATTGGACCGATTTAAATGGAATTTTGCATGGTGTTACCTTATATCCTCGGTCAACATGTAAGATACTTTTTATTCCGAAAAATTAAAGAGTTCCCGTGGGGATAGTTAAAGAACTACAGTACCTAATTTAGTAAAATTTGGCATGCTGATACCTTATATTGGCGGTCAAACAAGAGGTTACTTTTCATCCCGGAAAAATGAACGGTTTCCTTGGGATAAATCTGTTTTTGTTTGTTTGTAACGTATTATGTACACAATATAGACCCCAGAACAATAGTTATTAAAAAAATTGTCTGTTTGTCTGCTTGCCTGTATGTCTGTTTGTCAGTTTGTATGTTTGTACGGGCTAATCTCCGAAACTGTTGGACCGATTTAAATGAAATTTTGCATGGTGGTACCTTATATCCCCGGTCAACCTCTTAGATATTTTTCATCCCAGAAAATTAAGGAGTTCCCGTGGGATAGTTAAAAAACTATAGTATCTTATACAGCTTAGTACACAACAACTTATGCACCTAATTTAGTAAAATTTAACATTCTGATACCTTATATTGCCGATCAAACAACAGGTTACTTTTCATCCCTGAAAAATGAACGGTTCCCGTGGGAACTAATAAATGTCTATTAGTATTTTTATAGAGGTAAACCCGAGCGAAGCGAGGTTGAGCCGCTAGTTACAATATATAACAGGTGGAGCCCACCACGTACAGCTCGTAGCGCGGGAAAATCAATCAAAATATGTTGACCCGGATAACCTGCTATCATCATAAGAAATTTCATCAAAATCTGCCCAGTGGTTTTCTCAAGATGCTTTCCCAGACAGACAGACAGTAATTCTCAAAACTATAGATTCGGTCTCTGCATCGATAATAATGACTAATTCAATAAAATTTTCCAAAAAAATATTTAACTTACAGATTCGACTCAGAATTTTATTTTATGTATAGCTAATAGATATAAAATTAGTAGTTTACTACCTTTATAGTAACGTAAAGATATCTCCAGAGGTTCATCTTCTTGCGGAAGGTCTCCTCTGTTTGCTGAGACTTCACGAACTTGTCCCAGATCTCTTGAGACAATGTGTCCCATTTTGAACCTGCTCGAGACATCAGAATGATACAAGAGGTAAATTAAAATGAATAGAAAAAACTATTTTCATTCAATACTATTTATGGCGCCCATAGCTTTCTATTCAGACACGACAAATGTTTTATTATGTATGTGTATATTTATTGTTTATATTCTGACATCAATAACTTGTATACTTGATTGCTTAGATATTAGAATAACTGCCTGATAGTCAAGAAGTAACTGGTTCGAATTAAATATTTATATTCGCAAAATTTTGTCACAGTATGGCTGTCTGTTTTTACAGTCAGTCGCTGTACCTACGCTAGTATTAAATGTATTAACCAATACGAGGTAGTTTATTTATTCGCAATCAAATAATATCTAAGGACATGTTACAGTATATTAATAGTAAACATTTTGTCAATGACTAACTTCTAAAAAAGCTTGTGGCAAAGGCCACAGCAGCTGAAGTATGTTTTAGCAATAGAAAAAAATATATTAACAATACCATTATCTTGTTAATGAGACACGAAGGAGATTGGTCGGTAAAATAAGATCATTAAAATATAAACAACTAGCATTGCCCGCGGCTCCGCCCGCGTTCAGGTGACCAAAAACTAAATTCTTAGGTTTTGCATATTTTATACTCTTACATTGCAGTTGTTGTATTTTTTCTCAGAAGTGAAACATTTGGTAAAAAGTTTCTATATGTATTCTATATGTTGACCCGGATAACCAGCTATCATCACCATACCAAATTTCATCAAAATCCCTCTAGTAGTTTTTCTGTGATGCGGTAACAGACAGACAGACAGACAGACAGACAGACAGACAGACAAAAATTCTAAAAACTATAGTTTCGGCCTCTGTATCGATTATAATGTCTAGTTCAATAAGATTTTCCAAAAAATATCTCATGTACAGATTCGGTTTAGTTAGAATTTTATTATATGTATTATAAAGCTTACCATTAAGCAGATCGTCCGGCGTGAACTTGACTTGGAAGGGGTACGCGGCGCTGAGGTAGCGCTCGGGCGCGATGCGGTGGTGCCGCTGGCGGGGCTCGCGGCGCCCGCGCCCGCGCCACTCGCGCGACGCCGGCGCGCCCGCCGCAGCCCCCGCGCCCACCGCGACTCGCAACCGACTGTTTTCCCCTTAAACACAAAATAAATCTTCTTTACTTATACTAAGTACTAGCTTTAGAATTAGCAGATTGCTTCGAACCAAATTATTTTTTATCCTTTATTTTACTTAAGATTAGCAGAGTTAAATGAGGTTTTATTGTTATATTACCGACTTCTATCATCGTTGCGAGAATATGTATGTTAAGAGATCACGAGCTTTTAAGTATAATAATTTAATCGAGTTCGAGAAGATATAATCCAGTAGTCTTTGCGTGATTCTCGAACAGACAGGTAAAAAATGAAAACATCATTAATTAGGTATCAAGCAAGAGATCCCGCTGTAATACGCTGTAAAAGAATGCTATAAAAATCCAACGTTCTCCTAAGTCTGTAGAGTATCTTTAAAATCACCCACCGTCACAAAAGTGGAGTGAAGGATCACTACACGACATAACATAACTTTGTAATTATCTATAAAGCCCATATGTAACACAAAGTTATAATTTTATAATAGGTAGGTGTAGAGATCGATGAGGCCAAATGTGAACTAAACTATAACAGAAATCTCCTCAATTAACCTATACAGGATTACTATCAAGTTCTTAGAAAATGTAGGGTTGAGTTAGTTTGGACCACTATCCCTCGCAACCTCGTTAGCATCCGGCAGTTCAGCCGGGCGCGAAGCCAAGAAACGCACAGGGAGGTGGCCCACTTCGGTGGGCGGTATACCGTGCGGGTTGCTCCTGGTACTTCTCTGATAGCAGAGTGGACTGTGGAGCAACCCTATGGTTATTGTGGTCTGCTTCAGCAGACCTGCCGTCGGGGCGTCGTAGTTGGGTGCGTAAATCCTGCGACCCCCCATTAAGACGGGGGAAGATTTTGTTGGGTTTTAGTGGGTAGTACTGGCATTTCTAGCCGGTGAGTTTCACATAACCATCTGTATGTCTATGACCTGTATGTAAATGCATTTCCCAACTTAAAAAAAAATCGGACCATTATAGACGAACTGATCGAAGACCGACCCAGTGCTTTTATCAATGTATCAATCATACAAAAGTTTCTTAAATACTCGTTGGCAATAAAACAAATCAGGCTATCGATTGTTATACAAATATTTATCATGGTTTTAGACAAAAGTAGACATTCGATTACAATGTACAATAACAATCATTCAACAAGTAGTTTGAATGTTAAAAGATTACGATTTCTTCATATACATATATTATACAATATAATATGTATGTACGTAATATGTATATTTAGGACATGCGTCAATACAAATACAGGGCACAGTGCACGCGTAATGACGGGCGTGTTCGTAGTGGCACGGTTTGTAATAATTAGCGTGTTTCAACTTTCAAGGCAGGCGTTATGTCTACTTTTGAGAATAGTGACGTATTTTATACGTAATCTATGCATATAATAAAATTGTAACCAAGCCGAATCTGTACATTAAATATTTTTTGGAAAATATTATTGAAATAAACATTATTATCGATACAGAGGCCGAATCTATAGTTTTTAGAATTTTAGTCTGTCTGTTACCACATCACAAAAAAACCACTGGATTGATTTTGATGAAATTTGGTATGGTTATCCGGGTTAACATATAGGATACTTTTTACCGCGGTAAAATATCTCATTTCTGAGATAAAATACAAAGATTGCAATGTAAGAGTAAATTAATATGTAATACCTAAGAATTTGGTTTTTGGTCATCTGAACGCGGGCGGAGCCGCGGGCAGTGCTAGTATGAGATAAGAAAGGAATTTACTGTTCTGTTAATATTAAGTTATCATTAGATTAAGCAAATTTTGGAAAATAATTGTAAATCAGTGAAAACATGAATCAAACGGTTTCAATTGTCATCCTACTGATATGGTTATCAACTCCGAGATGTATATTTCATCTACACTAAAATTATAACGAGGTAGTTTGTAACTTTGGATGTACGGTTAATCTGTGAAACGACTGATCCAATTCTAATCATAAAATTCTAATTCTTTCACATTAAATTTCTAATTCTTTCACTAATAACAAGCTACATATATTACATACGGCCATTTTTTATTCTGATAAAAATGGGTTAACCGTCAAATATCATAATAACTCAGAACTAAAGTGACTGTTGAGTTGCTTTATTAGTGTGTAAAGCAATATAATATACGACAAGAGAGCCGCAGGGGTGAACCCGAGCGAAGCGAGGGTAAGACACTAGTATAAAAGGCAAATAATTTCTTTGTGAAAAAAATATTTCTTTAAAGATTTTCTAATCTATACTACTGTAATATTTATTATAAATAATCTTGTTATTTAAAAATGATCAATTAACTCCTCCAGGATAATTTCTAAGAAATTAATTGTTAACTGACACACCAGTGTGTCCGCGATTCTCAACAAAGAAATTTGTACTTAAAAATACATTTGCAATTGTATTACTGCATTATATATAAAACATTTTTAACATTTGTCCCTGTCCACAATAATAATAATAATAATTTGACACAATATATTGTATATATTTTTAAAAGAATATATTTCAAACATTTAGCATAATATAAACAAAATCTTAGAATGCCATTAGACTAATCGAAACTAGAATAACTAACATTAAATTGTCAACAAATAATAAAGAACATGCAAGTAACTAACATAATTAGTTAGATTTATATGAAAAACAAAAAAATATTATAGATTATCTTTTACGCAAATAGAATATGATCCTCAATAATATTATGGGTAAATACTGCATCAAAATAATCTGCTATAACTAAATCTGTAATCATTTATCTCAGTTAAGGTGACAAGGCCAAATCAGTTAGATACAGCCATATCTATTGCGACTGAGATGTAAGTTAATGTCAAGTCACAACATACACTATGTTGCTTTCCTCATTATAACAAAAATAAATATGTCTTAATTAAATTGTTATATTATGTATTCAGAGCTTTTTAACATAGCACCACACTGGCTAAGCGGCGGTGGTTGGTTTCACATTCTTTCACTCAGATGTCTTTCGAAAACTTGTTAGGTTGTCTCAGATATGAAAGTTTCATCAAGATTTCTTTCATAGTAAGAAAAGTGGTAATCATGTTGGAAATGATTCGCACATGAAAATATCAAAAGTGCAAGACCTGGGAATTGAACCAGCTACACACAGTTTCTCAAGAGAGCAAAATTACACAGTTATTTTAGAAGAGCAAAGCAACTAGCTACTTCTTGCTGTATTTATATTAAATACACAGCTAAGATACAATGTCTTTGCTTCTGAGTAAAGCATAACAAGACAAACATTCTTATAAGGATTCAAATTATAATTTCGTGTGAATTTTAAATGTTGATATTATTTTTTATTCTTAATTTCAATTTCAATAAAGATTTAATAATTTTACTTAACACTGTAAGCTTTATTGTAATATCCAATTAAAACTATTTTATAAACAAGAATGTAATAATTGAGGGTATACTAACAAAATGCATCAATAATATGGTTCGCCACATCAAATGACTATACATGGGTATGAAGAATAATATAAAATAAATACATATATTATTTAGTAATTATAAAAATAACATACCTTTATCACTAGATTTATTTGAGCCAGAGGCATTGCTTGATAAACTAGAATCGTCTGAATCATAGCCAAAAGCAGTACCATCAGTTTTGTTACATTGACGCTCTTTGCGAGTCTGCCATTTTCTAGGCGTGCCATGACCAGGAGAGCCTCCATTTCTAGATCCAACTCCTCCCATCACCTGCAACATCTCCAGTGGATAATGTCGCGGCGTTTGTCTCTCCACATGATTTGTTACCATGTAAATTCCTGGGCCTTCAAATCCTCCATTTCCCTGATACACTACCGGTGCACCTTCATTCATATTGCCGATGTCTGTCGAAAATGTAAAGGTTAAGCATAGAAATACTAGGGCAGTCTTTGGTATTCAGTTACATTTAATAAAATATTAAGTACTAACCTGCCTTCCAACCGTTAAAATTGCTGACGTCTAGTTTGGTTTCGGTTATTGTATCATCCTAGACGTATTTTTATTGCGACGTCGAAATAAAATATTTTTCTTATTTACTACACTACCGAAATTCGAGACGGTTTGTCAAACGTCTTATTTTTTGATAATTCGGTGGTTAACGCCTCTAATAAATATAAAAGTCCATTCAACGTACTTGTCGCTGGGCTCCCTACATGCAAACAGATCGAGCGTTAATTATTTCGACGCCGACAATAATAAATCTACCCACGAATTCGAACGTAAATCTATAAATTAGTGAAAAAATTCGCCATGACCTAAGGAAGCAAAACTAGCGACATCTGACACCGGTCAAGTAAATCTACACGTGATATTTTATTTTTTTAATTAATTCAAATACTGACTGTTCCATATCATGCCAGTAAATTATGTTTCTTAAATGGTTTTATATATTGATTTTTTTTATAAAATTTTCACTTTAGAAATAAATAATATGTTCAATATACGCTTTATAAAATTCCACACTTTTTTTATAAATTGAGTATCATTGCGAAATAATTTACTTGTCACATGATTTTTTTTTCACACTTGCAACTTTAAAATAATTTTAATTGACATTTGACGCAAAAAGATTTTGTCAAATCAGTATCAAAAATAAATTAGTGTTATTGTATAAATTTTGTAGTAAATTATAAAAATACACTTTTAATTCAAAATGGAGGTTTTTGGATTTAATTTTATTGAAAAATTCTTATAGTGAATTAAAATCAAAGAGTGATGACGTCGAAAGAGAACAATGTAACCTTAAAAGTGCAAAAAATATATAGAAACAAACATCATTGTCTTATTGTATTATCATTTTCCACCGTGCTTTGATATGTCTCATTTCGGTGATTTTATGGACGGTATTCCCGTTAAGATATCAGAAAAGTATAAACGGCCACCTAGAATTGATTTGCCTTACAGTGTTATAGAGTGTCCTATAAGAGCTCAAAATGTTGTGGAAAGTGTCGAATATTGCTCAACGTTCGAGCGTAATGTACTTTCTAAACTTAAAGAGCTTAAAAGTGCGAAAGAGACGAAGAAAAATGAAAGACGACATCGCTTACAACTTTTAGAGGAGGCAAAGCAAAAAAAATTAGATGCTATAGCTGCTGCTGAAGCTGAGGAAAAGTTGAAGCAGTTAAGTGTTTCGGAGGTATCATACCCTAGTACTGATGAGATAAGTGCTATGTCACCTGATGATAAACTTGAAAAGAACTGTGATATATGTCCAACTCAAGATAATAGCCCAGAATATGACAAAACAGTATCTGTTGAATACCCTTGTAGTTCTACCCAGGAGTCTCAATTAAATATACTACAACCTATACAAGTCCAATCAAACTATCAACAAAACAATTTACTTGATGATCCAGATCCACTGCAAGAATATAAAATGCAACCTAAAATGAAAAAAGTTCCACAATATAATCAGAACATAGAAACTTTAACATATAAAGATTTTGAAAATGACACATCTAGCCCTTTTGATAATGTAGAACTAAAAACGATAAATGATATGGAATTGCTAGCCCAGGTCTTACAGAGTCAAAGAGATTCAGCAATAAGTTGTGAGACACAAACATTTAATCAAGATCAAGTGTATCCAGGTTATGCTAATTGTGCAACTCAAGCCCAAATTGAAGGCATGTCATATTTACCTAATGCTTATGTGGAACAACAGATCCAAGGGCCAAGTGTAGTGTATTCCTCACCCCAGCACTATCCAGTGTCTAATGGCTTTTACATTCAAGCCGAAAACTGTGATAATGCTTTTCCCGTGGAAAATGTATACATGCCAAACTATCAGTATTATGTACCTACTGAAACCTATGCAGGTCAATATTATAATCAGTTACCAAATTCAAGAGATTTACAAATACAAAATGGATCAACATTTATACCTCAACCATATTATTTTTCATATCCTCAAGTACCTATACCATATGTGGCTAATAATTTGAATACAAATATAGTACAAGAAGTTAAAAATCAGGAAGATGCACCTAATCCTTCATTGACTTCACAAAATGCTGTTAAATCGCGATCGAGAAGTGTCCCAGATATTGTAAAAGAATTAAATGACGAGTTAGTGTCAGCCAAGCAGAGAGCTCATGAGCGTTCTTATAATGCAAGTCCTGCAAATGTGAAAGTTCCAAGATCTTCATCAAGCAGTGATAAAAAAGAAGAGAGGAGGAAACAGAAAAAAGAAAACCTATCAAACCCATATGAAAAGCTACCTCCAAAATTACAAAGTATGTGTCAGAAAATACATGGCATGGGTTTTCCTTTAGATAGGGTTGCCAGGATGTGCAGTCTTATTGGTGATAATGACAAAAAAGTAAGATAATTACTCTTAAAATTAAAATTTAAATATATATCGTTTTTTAGACCATAATCAAAGATAGTTAATAAAAGCTAGCAGCTTGCACTGACTAGAACCACCAAAGCAGCTAGGTAGCTGCTTTTTAAAAACAGATTCTTTGGGCTCATTAAAACTTAAGAATTGTAAGAATACGAACTACTTATTTAGTTTAATTAAATAATCAAAACACTTATTCATACAATTGAGGTTATCTTTATCAAATAATTGTTAAATAAATAAAGTTTTGTTATCAATATCAAAATATAAATAGTGCCTGAATTATTAAATTATATCATTATGTAACTACGAGTATGTAGTAATTGAAATGCGAAATGATAAATAGTTTTGCACACAATAACGTCATATATGCTACAATTTGCATTTAATAAAAAGAAAGTAGTTTAATGAGAAAATTATCCTTAATGTTACAGGTGATAGAAGGTCTACTCATTTTGGGTGAGTTGACAGACCTTGGATTTCCAGAAGCAAGAGTCTCAGCGGCGCTGGCTAAACATGAATTCAACAGAGAAAAGGCTTTAGATGAACTCATTTCTTAACGAGTGTAAAAAGATGTAGTTTTATAGCCCATCGTTAGTTGACTGCATATATGTCTTTGTCAATCGAGCAATGTGATGTGTACGAGTTGTTACAAGTTAACAGATAGCTTACTGAGCAATATAGATTTTTAATATATTATAATATAAATTTAAAATATAAATATGTATAAATTTGTAGTGTTTGATATATATGTGATTGTGGAAATATTTATTTTCCTATGAAAGCTTAATAAGCATTTTTTTGATGAAGGACAAGCATTTTTTCATCTTATTCCATATTGAAATTAAAAACATATTGTCTGGAAGAATTCATAAAATATGGTCATAATGAACTAATATGACAATATATATGTCGTAAATAAGCCTTTAAAGTGTTCTTAATAATTATTCTTCTAAAGCTAATTTAATTTTTAAAAATAAGATTTCAATATAGCCGTTTAAAAATAATTGCAATTCACATGATATGGACTCAATAATGTTTAATTTAGAGAGTTTGTAGAGGGGTTTCTAGACAATACATTTGTGAAACGATAAACTTAAAGCATTTAGCTTTTTAATTGTTGTTTGTTTGAACGTTTATGTATACTATAAATATAAATATATAAAAATAATAAATGTCACAAAAAAAAAGTTTGAACTATAAGTAACATTGATTTATTAACTAATGAATACTCTTTAATTTTACCTGTTTCCGAATGTATGGTCTGATACAGGGGCCCAGACTAAAGTTATAAGACAGAGTATATAGAACAGTCAAAGAAAAACCAATTTTAAATGTCATTAGTGATTGATAATCTCTACCTAACCGATTTCCCTTAAGGCATGGAATAGTATTATAGTTGTATATATACTTTGTGTACTAAGAAAACTATTTCGGGTTTAGGGCATCACTGTTCTTTTTATTGTCTTTCTTATTATTTTAGTCTGGTTGCAGCGGTCGACAAAACTTGGCTAGAGCACCTTAAGTCGTTCCTTCTAAATCATTCAATCAATAAACTCACCATTAAGATATAGATAAATTCTTATTAGCTCTTTTTAACATCCCACTGTTGGGAATGTGCCTTCTAATGCGAAAGACATCAGACCATAGTCCACTACGCTGGCCAAGTGTGGATTGCCAAACTTCACATGTCTCTCAAAAACTCAAACACGCAAGTTTCCTTACGATGCTTTTTACACCCTAAGGCGAAAATGTGAAAAGGCAGAAAACATTTTTTAAATAAAACTGGTCAAGTGCGAGTCGGACTCGTACACGCAGGGTTCCGTACCATTGTAGAAGAATAACACTATGTACTTTTTAAATAATTTTGTAAATGAAACTAGAGGCTATTTTTATAAGTATGGCCGACCATTTTGAAATTCGCCATCATGTTTTTTTTTCATTTTCGTATATTTGTGTATTGTTATAATTATTGTTATTGTTAAAAGAACTGAACTCGCTGACCAATATCAACATAATCGATTTTTTAATTTGCATGGCGGCTATTTTGAAATTATAAAAAAAATCGTTAATGAGATAACGACAGCCCGCTGACAGACAGACGGACGGACAGCGGAGGCTTAGTAACAGGGTCCCGTTTGCATCCTTCATGTACGGAACCCTCAAAACCAATATTTTTACTTTGGCCGGCTCTGCCGCCTTACTTTTTTCGACCTCTGGTCTAATATTGAAAGCACTGCCAGAAATACATTACGCTGGGTTCATATGGCATTGTCCTGCACGTTTTTTTACAGTATAAGTACGTCTTAACGAATACACATGTATTCGTTTCTTTTGTACTGCGAAAAATCGTACACCGTTTATACGTTTAATCGAATACTCACCGGACTTGTCAAGAAAATCGAATGAATTTTAACGTGTCCGGTTTGCAGTGGCGCATAGGTTAGCTCTGTCTCTTTCACACGGCACGATGTCATACGTTTTTTATCGAATAGCAACCGTTGGCGCCGATACCAATATGAAAGTACAACCAAGCGTGGATCCATCACTATATACGTTTAAAATCGAATACTAAAAAAAATTCAGGACAATGCCGTGTGAACCCAGCGTAGAGTAAAAAAATACGCTTAAAAAGTAATCGGTTAAAGATATCTGCAATGGTACGTATGATTTATATGTTGTTAGATTATTATGTTGGATACGAATGGCTTTGATTGACTTAACACTCGTAAAATATTTTTGTAGCAACAGTTGTAACTCATTACATATATACTAAAATTATAAAGAGGCAGAGTTTGTTGGTTCGTTTTTGAAAAAAAACTTTTCGTTTTGGATAGCCCGTTTATTGAGGAAGTCAATAAGGCTGTATGTCATATATAATATATAGTCTTATCTATTCCACACTAACCGTTAAAACGTACCTAGGGACGAACCCGAGTGAAGCGAGGGTGATTCGCTAGTCTCATTACATATTACATTTTGAATTCAGCTAGGTATATACTCATTCTAAGAATATAATTAATGTTTAGTTTAGCCCATGGTTATTGCATTGATTAAAGGTGTCTGCCCACTAGACCGTATCAACAGCGTATCATACCCGTACATAACGGTTTTAGTGCTCCGTATGCTCATCATTGCGCCGCCTGCGCGCACCGGTCTCGCAAAGTCGCGTGCCAGGCAAGGAGTGTACCGGCACCGGCAAAATATTCTCGCCGACAATTGTTATCGCTCCGTGCACGGCACGCGACGGTGCCGGTCCGGTGATGGAACGGTCTAGTGGGCAGAGCTCATACTTTTCAATACAAAGAATATTTTTTTGCCCGACACGGTCCTAGCACGGTCATGGTATGGTAGAGTAGGCAGACACCTTAAATATGGCGATGGTGCCGCATTGGTTTCAAAGGCTCATTTTTTGGCAACTATTATTCAGTTCAAGTTTTCTTGGAAAATGTCCTATTGGTGAACGCCATTTTTTTATGTTTTTGCTTCTTATAACAGATCGAATGTAAATTGTAGAGCTTATGAATGAATCGATTGTAAGTTTTTTTAGATACGTAGTGCATTGCTTACAAGCTCTTTACTAACGTATTGAATTTCGAAATACTTCAAATCATTTTTAATTATTATCGTTCGGGATATTTTTATGGAAAAAGTAGTAGTAATTTAGTAATTATTTATATGAGAAATATGCATTTTCGTTTAATTGATATAATATATACTATTTATGGATTACAATTCTGCAATGTGCAGTGGGTTCTTGAGGGTAGGATTTTTGAATATCATATAATTTTAAATATTTTATTTTGTGCAATTCTAGATTTTAAAATGCATATGCACTATTTTGCCATTGCACGATATTTTATCTGCTTTGTTGTGCTCCTTGCGTTATATTAGAAAACTTATAAATATTTTTATATCTACTGTATATATTGTGTGCACTGTGGTCGTTTACTTTGGTCGTCCATTATGCTCATTGTGGAAACTGTATAAAGTTATGTAATTATAAGATTTTTTAACTGTAAAGAAATTATTATTAGATTGAAAGAAAATAGTAAAGTTTATATACCTATGTTAATAAATATCAGAACTATTGTATGTATATAGATTGGTATATATGTTTTTGCAATATATCTGCATTCCTATGTTTTTTTTTGTATTTTTAGAAATACACATTAAAGATGGTACATGTGACAGTTTTCGTCATCTTTTTCGTTTATAATAATCTGTCGTAACATTTGCCAGTGTGATATTTAGTTACTTTTTTCTATATATAGGTTCGGAAGGAGTAATTCCTTTTACACAATATTATATTTAAAATTAATGTATTTACGAGTAACATACAACAATTCCCTTGATAACTTATTTTTAGTGAAATCCTGAAAAATAATCCCTGAAAAAGTTTTTTTTTTATTGGAAATTGTCACTCGTATTATTTAATGTAAAAGTACTTACTTGTTTTTATTTAAATTACACAGAAAAAAAAGTATACATATAGCTACATACAATTCTAATTTAGCATCAAGACAAATGCGTGTTATTATGAAAATAAATGTATTAGATAAACATTGATGAATTGAGGTGGCGATCTTGAGATGTTTGTGATATTTGAAGGTACAATTTCTTTCATTTTGACTCAAAACTAAAATATTATGAGGTTTACTATGTATATATTTTTTGCGTGTTTTTTAGATCATTAGAAGAAAATATTTTTATTTTTTTAAATATTAAAAAGATTTAGAGCACTGAGCAGAGGTCGGCCATTACAGCGTTGATTCCATCAATGCTGTAATGTCTTCCGCATCTATATAATATTGAAATACATATGTTAACATTCATTAGGTCTAAGTCTAGTCTTAGGTCTAGGCATTATGTTTAACGTCACTCGTGGAAAGTGAAAAATAAACGGGATTCACTTGGACTTCGAACATTTTAGAGCATAAAAGTAATTTTCGAGTAGGATTCGAGATGTCATCAGTACGTTTTTAACAAAATCATCTCGAGATTTCCACCTGAACTGAATGTAGTTGTATTTTTAATTTATTTTAGTTACATGAAACAGTTAGTGATTTTGCGGTGATGCTTCGGCGTAGAATGAGTTACATTGTACGGCTTCATAAATGGAAATATAAATAAAAGTTATTTTCAGTAAATTTAAGAGTGTACTATTTTTTGTATTAATATACCTACTAATAATTTTGCAAAGTTGTTTCTGACTGTTCGTTTCAAATATTTCAAAGGCAAGGTCAAAGTTAAAACTAACTTGATGATATTTTGCACGGAATCTTGGAATGATTATAATTCAATACTTGAGTGAGAACTAATATTTTTTCTAAAAGTAATAAAATTAAACCACTCACTAGAGAAAGTTGTCAAAATAAGTCCCACTAAATTAAAAAAGTAGTGTCTTTAAAACAACTCCAAAACTACATAGGTACTTAATGTGAAAACTAGTTAAAATTTTATCATTTAAGCTTAGTGAGTAAAGAAATAAAGAATTATTAAGGTAGGTACGTTCAATAAAATTGTTACATAGCGCCTTATGAAGTTAAGCGTTATGATTACTTAACTTTGGATTCAAGTGAGAGATTAAAATAAAATAGCCTTTATTAATGAGAATATATTTATTACACAGATATTTTTATAATTTTAAAATAAAATATAATAACTGTTACTTATATAATCCTCAGTTTGCCTCTTGCCAGAGGTCTTTTTTCTTATTAGATCTTAGTACAGAAGTAAATTAATATCATCATTGATTTTAGACAAGATAAACATTACGAACAAAGTACTGCAGTAGTCTCAGAACATGTGGTTTAAATTATGCAAAGTTACTATTCAATGACCTAAAAGACTTAACTGAAAAAAGGCTGCATGCAGCATCGTTCATAATAACAGTTCTTTATTATTTTTTATGTTACTGTGACATGAATAAAGATCTCACAGTCGTTTTTTTTAAACTGAATTAGTATATTCTAAGATCCGAAGTGTGGTTTTTGTCCACCCATCTGCGTACCGGATAAAAAATTAAGGGTCTTTAATATATATTTCTTTCTGGCTTAATATTTCGTTTACTTCTTAAACTGTTTGTCCGTAAAGCGATGGCTAAAATTTGACCTTACTTCGCATCCTTTACTACTGTTAGTGTTATGAGTTATTAAAATTACTTAATATTGTTTTCTTGTCGGAATTATCTG
The DNA here is from genome assembly GCA_947093115.1 of Brenthis daphne. Lineage (NCBI taxonomy): Eukaryota > Metazoa > Arthropoda > Insecta > Lepidoptera > Nymphalidae > Brenthis > Brenthis daphne. The sequence goes on along the minus strand of OX352481.1, from coordinate 6,345,742 downwards.
GCCTTGCATCATCACGTTGGATCATAGTGATACTTAGATATATTCTACGTTTTCCGCCTACACGCTAACTTAAAACTGCTTTCTCTTTAACAGAATTATTTTCAGTTAAAGGTTTAAAAATCATATTTGTTATTTGTTATTTAATATTTAAATGCCATGCTTGGCAGTGGTAGCCAGGTGGTAACGCACTTATTTGGGGAACCGAGTGAAGCGCGTTCAAATCCCGGGTCTCGCACCTTTGACATTTTCAAGTGCGAATCATTTCCAACATGATTAGCATACTTTGCTTTATGGTGAAGGAAAACATCGTGAGGAAACCTGCATGTCTGAGAGGACCTAGCATATCCTCTAACAAAAAAATATATTATACCTGTTGATGACTTCCATCATCCCCTTCAGTTTACTGTAGTATCATCGGAAATACAAACACTTGCAAAGTTTCAAATCAATATGACAGAAGTAGGTAAAAAAGACTTAGACTGCTTACAACTTACCTACTTGAAATTTTACGGATTACAAAAAATACATACAAACGAACATAAAAGGTTCTCATTTTTGGACGTCGAAAATAAAGTGGTAATATTACATTTGTTTTTTACAAATTATTATTAATTGACAACGCTAAAATCAAGAAAAAGACTGGCGAAAGCAATTAATGGCATGTCATACTAAGCCAGACACAGGAGTTACCATTGATACGTTGCCTGCCATGAACCATCTGCCTGGCACATTACAGAAGTTGACAACATTATACCTAAGAAGTAACAACCAAGATAGTATTTCCTCTATCATATGGGTTAAAATGTTTTGGAGTTATCGCTGTCAGTGTAAAAAGCATGCTAAATAACATATTTCTTTTAATCTGCCACTGCTGGACCAGTGTCAATGCCGACTAACGAAATTCACACGTACGGGCCGAACTGACGATTGACGAAATTACCTTCTTGTAAACCGTGTGTAAATCGTTGTATGTATGGTCGCTGTTGGAGGCTGAGATATTACCTGATAATAGTAACTCATAGAGTATATTGCTACATGTAGTAACTTGTAGGTAAGCTCGAGCATGACAGAATAAAGTTAGTAATATTGTATTAAAGTGAAACAAAAATCGATTAACAAAATAATATCTAGATAGGTACCATTTTTGTAGATAGTTGAAAATCTAATATCCTGAACTTCGTGATATATTATTTTAATAGTTCGTCGTTCTAAAAATGTACTCGTATATCTTGACAAGACTACCTAATTGTAGTAGATAGTGCAATTGAATGAATGAACCGGATGACGTCACTTTTCTAATGAATTGTAAACAAGTGAGGGTATTTTATGTAAATGTCACATGTGAATTTAGTTTTAATTTAATAAATTAGAATAGTATTTGTTAACCGATTGCCTTAAAAGGAGGATATCATCCGACGGGTGCATAGGGTTTCACAATTAGAAAATATATATTATAATAATATATTATATTACTACAACAATATACATATAGGTATATACGAGTATACAATAAGTCAAAAGCCAAAACTGAACAATGCATTCAAACTAAGTCTACATTTTTTGTCGTATCTAACTGTCCCATACTTAGTCGCAAGGGAAAAAGTGTGATACTATAAATAACATTATTAATATAATTATCACGTCGGTATTTAGTTGATCGTGTCGCCGCTTGCATAATAATAAATTTTACACCCAAGAGATATTAACGAAGTGAGCTAGCAGTTAGTCCGGATCTAATAATTAATAGTTTTAGTATAAGTACGGCCTTTTGTATCGACTTACTAAGCTTACTAAGCTTATTGTTGAATTTAAGTGTTTCATATTTTAATAGAGATTATTATCTAGATATATCTGCGTATCTATCTATATGCAGGGTCGTGTTAAAAAGTGTGGGGCCAAGACCTATTATGGAGAGAAGGCCTTTAATATAATATTGTTAAATACTTTTGGTTTTCCTTTTTTACGGCAAAATTTACAAAACCACAAAAAGGGTTAAAGGTAAAGGGTTTTTTGGGGAATTTTGGACTTTTTGTAATACCTACTCTTAATTTAACATAACTAAGTTAAAGTAAAGCTCTTACACCTAAAGTACACTATTCTGTAAGGTCTTATACAAAACATAGACAAATAGAAATATACATATATGTATAACCTGTGCATGCGTATATATATGTTTTTTTCAGTTTTTTTTTATATTCTTTTAATGCATAGTGGGCCCAGTTCACATCACAAAAATAGTAATAGGTAGGTAAGAGAAAAAGCTAAGAAAAGTTTTTTTTTCATGTTTAGACCTGCGATCAGTCGTCAAGACTATAATCAGGTGAGTTGCAAGAGGTTGGGGTTTGGCATGGTGGAGCCACTGCTTCGTCTCCCCTTATTACTAAGAGGATTACCTTACGGTAGCACATTGGCTCTCTTGAGTCTTCTAGTCGGATTTGGATGCAAGAGCATACTGGATAACGGATTTGGGTGAATTGCCAAGCGGTTCTTATAGCTGGATGAGTATCGTTTTACTTCGTCAAGTTCGTATGGTTGGGATTTCCAGGTACTCATGGATTTCCGAGTTGCGAGCGTACCAAGGCGCCGAAAAAAGTACCCTTGTCCTTTAGTAAACTGTTTTGAGCTCTCTGGAGGCACATAATGTTAGATTTACTGGCTGTAGACCACAGTTGGATTCCATATGTCCAGATCGGTTTTATTATGGAGTAATATACCTTTAGCTTGTTAGATAGGGATAAGGTAGATTGTCTACCGAGAAGCCAGAGTACGTTTTTTAATCTAAGGTTGATTTATAATTACTAAAGATATCATGTATCGTGTAATATAGAATTGACCACTTGTTCCATTTTTAAGTCAGTCAAATATTAAATAAAATAATACATATTTTTTTCTTTCTTTCGGATATAAGTATCACTTAACATTTCTACCATTTCTGGTCTGTTGCGATCGCCACAAATGAGATCAGAGTAACTAACCCACTAAGCCCTAGCTAGCGCTGTAATAAACCGGATTTGCTTAGAGGTACACTTCATGATTTCATCTGGGTCTAGAAACTGTTTCCCAAGATGAAGACTATGCTAGTGCATAAAAGGTCCACACTGCCCTAGAAGATGGAGAGGCGTTTCAACTGCCTCCATATCTATATATCTGCAGGTTTGTGCGTCATTTAACCCTAGGTTAAACATGGGCTTATTTAAACAGCAGTGTTCTGTAAGAACTCGCATAAGGTTTTTCTGTATATAAATTAATACATAATAATATCTAGTAATTTCTTTTCAAATTTCATTATATTTATGTCGGTATGGCTGGTTGACAACGTATTGATACTTCCTTTCTTATTAGTTACAAAAGAATGAACTCCAAGTAATAATTAATTAAATATCTATATATTGTACAAAAGTAGAGATCGTTTTAGCATATTTAATAAGTTGTTTTAAATGTATGTTTTAAATTTTGGATACTATTGTAAAAAAATAATTTTTTTATTCGTTATTAAAGGGCTACAAATGGCACATCGTCGGCATAAAAAAAGCTTTTATTATCCCGACTCAAGCCCTTCCAACGTTACACCGAAACTAATGAACGTATATTGGTCTGAATGCGACGACGTCATAACCTCGAATATAGGGTTTCCATAAAAAAATTACATGGTACAAAGTAAAATATTCATATTTCTTATATTTCTGTACCTACATATTATATAAAAATTATGTACGGAAATTCCGTGAATGAGCAGCTTTTTTGTATGTATTACAAGTATTTATATGCCTGCCATGCCATTTATATAAAAAATCCTTAGTTGTTTTTTTTAATTCTGTGTTTTTTTTTTTTTTTTATTTCGTATTATAGGAAGATCAAGCAGTGAGTCCACCTTATTTGAAGAGCATTCAAATTTATTAAATTATTTAAATTGACATATTTTATTTATAAACAAATTGAAATAAAACACATACTAAATATTAAGTTAAGCCTACCACATAACATAAGTGAAAACACCATCCAAATTAGTTAAGCCGCTTCTGAGATTAGCTCGCACGAATGCATAAACAAAGAAACAATAATTCTAAAAATCATTGTTTTGGGTTCTATTGCATTAATAAAGATCCTCAATAATAGTTTTTCCAAATATCTTCCACGTACAGACAGCGGTCAGTTACACTTTTATTATATTTATAAATTAGAGCTTAAGATGAAAAATGAGGGAACATTTCGTAGCAAAATATTTTCACTTTTGCTAACTACATAATGATATACCAAGAAAGCTGATACATTTTGGTCGAGATATTAAAGTATAATAATATACACGAGAATTTATCATGTCCCACTAAATTAAAACGCACAGTAACACTGCACACTGCACCGTACAGCGTCCCATCTGTCAAGCAAATGATCTTCCCGACGTCTCGGCATCAACATATGTGCATCATTTCTTTGATTTTTGTAACCGATACAACTTCATCTACTTCATTTTTATCTACATTTCACAATAACTTTTAACTTTTTGACCTATGGTTAAAAATTCTTTATATCATAATTAAATTTTGAATGTAGGTATTGCGGTCTTGTTTGCGTTTAATAATTTTATTGACTACTAGCGACTCACTCTCGCTTTGCTCGGGTACGTCCCTAGCTTGATTCCGCATATAAACTTTCGTCCCCATTTCCAACCCCTTAAGGGATGATTTCCGGGATAAAAAGTATTCTATGTTCTTCCCAGGGTCTCAAACTATCATCTTTTTTTATTAATTAATAACTAATTAATTTCATCTAAATCGGTTCAGTAGATCCAGAGATTACCCCCTACAACGTCACAAACTCATACACTTTACCTCTTTATAATATTAGTATCTCAGACCAATAAGATACTTTTTTATTGGTCTGAGATTAGTATACATAATAATTATAATATTAATGCACCCTTTGCTGGTTAGAAGGGCAGTATATAATACAAATTCAATAGCAATTTTAACTTCAGCAATCGACAATAATAAGCAATGTTTGCAAATATGGTTAGACAAAAAATCTCTAAATAAGGTAACACAGGCGAACGTCTTGGTTTAATAATAGACTTTCGACTGGCCTTATTACTAATTAGGTATGAAAGCGAGAGACCTTATAAAACGAGATGTTCCAAATAATATATTATACCTACATATTAACTGTTTGATTTTGTAATATCTGTATGCTGGCAAGTTCAATCTAGAATTTAGGCAGTTGTTTGTAAAGAAGTGGGCTTGTGTACATAACGACAGAGTGCAAAAGAAATTTAAAAAATCTATTGAAGTGATTTTAATCATGTCACAAGTTTGATAGAATTATATTATGTTATCACCATCGTCTATATACTCGTATATAAAAATCAATCGCTGTTTGTTAATTGTTAGTCTCGCTAAAAACTCAAAAACGGCTGGACCGATTTGAATAATTATTTTTTGTTTTGTGGAGGGTCGTCAGGGGTGGTTTAAGTATAATTTTTTTTGGAAAAATCCAAATGAACAGCTGGGAAATCAAAAAGTTCAGAACTGTTTTTTTTTTGAGTATCACTAACCGTTAAAACGTACCTAGCTAGGGGCTAGTTACGAACCTGAGTGAAGCGTGGGTGAGTAGCAAATATTATATATATTTTTTGATTTCTGACTGCCATCGGTTGTAGAATGAAATCTTGTCTAAGCCCAAGGATTGTTTCAAGTAAACTATATATTTTAAATAATAAATTTTATTTTATGCCTAGCACGAGTGTTTTCTCAAAATGGGTTCGTTTAACTACTGTATGCATTTTTTTTGTATAAAATGATAAGTAGGTACTTTAGAAAAATATCCATTTAATTATAGAATTTGATAAAAATGTTCTTATTTTTATACTTAGGTCAAATTGAGATAAGACAAAAGCTTTGCGCATTATATTAGAATTTAATAAAGATCCATTGTAAATGTCTAGATTAAAATGTGTTGTACATATTATCAATTATTCTAAAGCGTTACAATAAATGTTCGATTTAAATTTTATTTTAAAGACTAGCGACTCACCCTCGCCTCGCTCGGTTTCGTCTATAGGTACATTTAACCGGTTAGTATAGGTTCCTCAAATATGAGATATTTTCCTGAAAAGTATCCTATATGTTGATCCAGATAACCAGCTATCATCAAAGTCTGTCCAGTGGTTTTTCACATGATGCGTTGCCAGACAGACAGATATTTTTTTTTGAACTATAGATTCAATAATTTTAATTTTCCAAAAAAAATATTTAATGTTCAGATTCGCCTCAGAATTTTATTCTTTGTATAGATTTCATGGATTTTGTTTTGACTTCAAAATATCCCTCACATTTTTATCTACGAGGAAGGACGGTCTTTTGTGAAAATTAGCAAACATTTTTACAGCTATTTAAGAGATTAGTGAATTGCAATCGGACAGCCCTTGGCATCGCATACGAGGTGGTAGTTATTAATTATTTAATTTGGTGTTAGGTTATATTATGAGCATATCATTTTAATTTTCATAAACAAAAGGGAAGTACGCTAATTGAAAATGCCGTTTAAATTTCAAGACGTATAGGAAGTGTGAACGTCGGAAACGTATAGTTTACCCATATTAAAATAGTCACGCCACTGGCATTTACGAGACCTTTGACGTCGAGCCTAATCTTAAAACGTAACACTAGCCGCGGTTTCAGACAATACTCGCGAAATTATCTCTTACGATGAATGGAAACGTCACACCTATACGTAATGCCCGCGATAAGGAGCGATATACGGCGGCAGACCGGTGGAAGTGAGAAAAACTAAAGTCTGCGCGGACCGGAATTTGTTTTGACTCAGACGCTCAGTTGCAGTGCTCGCCCGGCGCGCGGCGCACGAGTTGACCGTCGCGTGATCATCTTCAGAACGGCATTTCGACACGCGAGCGTACCTGCGAATCTGATATCTAGTGACACGATAGTGATTTCGATGACAAGGTGACCAATTGAATTTGAAAACGAGGAAAGCAGCTACGAGCTCTACACCCTCGTAGTTCTATTCTGGAATGCTCATGAGATAGTCTAATATTACCTTTATAAATTAGTTTATTCGTGATACAATACTTCAGTTATTCCGACATGTAAGTGAAAAAGTGAAAGCCACTTTGTTTTATCAGAACAGATAAAATTTGCTGGAATGTTCGCAGGAGTCAGGAGTCAAGACTACTTACAATATTTAATTTAACATTTCTTTATTATTTAGTATCTGTCACGTTTATGAGGTGACTGTTCGAACATGTGAATGAAAGATTTACTGTTAGTTAATCTACCGCCAAGGACAGGGTTCCTGGAATGTACACTCAGGTAATAGTGGGTGCATTTTCTAAATCAGTGTTACGATGCCGCGAAGGAGTAAATGGATGCATTTGGTGGCCGGCGTGGTCGCCGGTGTGACACTCGGTGTGTTCTTAAAATTGTGCTTAAGACCTTCTTCAAGGACGTCAATTGAAGCCTGTCCGGAAGCTAAAATGTATGTAGCACCGGACGCTCTATCTATCATAGATTTGAAGGCTGACGAAACAATTTCTAATTCTAATAGAACTTTAGTGTTTGTTGGTGTTATGACGGCTGAACAATATCTGACTTCCAGGGCTAAAGCAGTATACGACACTTGGGCACAGGAGTTACCTGGACGTATTGCGTTTTTTAGTTCGGAAGTGTCCAAAGCGCCTGGTTTGCCCCTAATTCCGCTGCGTAACGTAGACGATAGCTATCCTCCTCAAAAGAAATCCTTTTTAATGTTGTTATATATGTACGAGCATTATGGCGACAGGTTTGAGTGGTTCATGCGTGCGGATGACGATGTTTACGTTAGAGGTGATAAATTGGAGGAGTTTTTACGTTCAGTGGATAGTAGAAAGCCCCAGTTCATCGGTCAGGCGGGCAGAGGCACGACCTCTGAGAGGGACGCTTTAGCCTTGGATTACAACGAAAACTTTTGTATGGGAGGGCCGGGAGTTCTTTTATCTCGAGAAACTCTGCGGAGAGTGGCCCCTCATGTCAAGTACTGTTTGAAGCACCTATACACGACGCACGAAGACGTTGAGTTAGGGCGATGTGTTGCCAAATTCGCTGGCGTTTCCTGCACCTGGAGTTATGATGTAAGTTTTAAACTTTAACATTCATTGCATAATTAATCATTAAATGCCATAAATACTCATTTATGTATGTAAATAAGTAGGTTTGAATATTACAATATGTTTTATGTCGCTAAAACCCTACATACAGTCACTTTTTTTTTTAAATTGAAAATAAATACCTAAGAAGAGATAACGGTGTAGTTTAGAGTTTTATTCACGTTGTTATGTTCGATGGTGTATTATAATAATCTTCAGTTCGTTAAAGTTATAAAAAATAGCATAATAGTTATTAAATCTCGTTTAAAAACAAGGCTATAATTTTCTACCCATTATTAACATGAGGGATGTTGATTAGAGTTTAAAATAACTCCAATCAAAGTAGCTGGATCTTCAAATGGCTTTATGTTGCTAACGTTTATTTGCACTATTTTGTTATGGACAACTAAATTTCGGTGGAAATATTTAAAAACACGTGAATGGGCTTTCGATCAGGTAGATCGCTCGGGTCGGGAGCGAAGCCATTGAAAATAAACAATATAATCTTTGATGTAGACCTTTTTTGTGATTGTTTCAAATTCTCATGTTCTTGCAAATATGTACATCAAAGTGCAACCGTTTCTATTTTTCGTAATCTTCACGTGTAACAAGTATTTATAATTACATATTATTTACAGTTATATATTTCTAAGGTTTTCTATTACTTAGTGGCTCAAAGGTTTTATTAACCGTTTCTTATACATCTTGATAGATGTATAACAAATATATATAATAAAATATAACTAAATATAAAAACTCATCCTAATCACTCTTCTATTATAAATGCAAAAGTTTGTATGTGTATGTATGTTTGTTACTCCTTGAGGCAGAAACGGCTGGATGGTCTAGATGAATTTTACCACGCAGATAGACTATGCCCTAGAGTACCACATAGCTTATAGGCTACTGTAGGTCATAAAATTAGCTAAAACTAGTTTTTGCCAGCGGCTTCGCTCTCGTGATAAGCTGCAGGGTTTAAGGGTAGCCTATGTCCGATCCCAGGATGCAATCTATGTCTGTGCCAAATTTTATCGAAATCTGTTCAGCGGTTAAAGCGTGAAAGGATAACCGCGTTACTTTCACTATTATTATTTACACTATATAGTATAGAAGTGGCGCTGCCTTAATATAATATTACAAATACAAAAGGTACAAATATACCATATGAATAAAGCGAGAGTAAGTCTTGTAGAAAATAAAAGTTTCATCGCAATCGCCAAGCAATTCTTCTAAAACTTGATAATGATAGGAAGATATAAGTCTATTGTAATTTAAGTTCACATGACGATGTAAATGTTTGGTTTGTTTCAATTTTCCAGCTATGGTCAAATGTATCGAAAGTAGCACAATTAAGTAATTCATTCACCAACATTTCGAAATGTGAGCTTATTAAAAAAACTTACTATACACATGCTTAGTTAATTTTAAGTATCTACTCAGGATTTTCAAATTATACGTCTAGTTCATACAACTAATTGGATGATATTTATCCCATTTGTTGGAGTTATGTGGAAAATATTTAATTACTTACTTAATTATTATCTACAAGTATTTTCTCTTGGAGCTTAGGAACGATAATATTTTAATGCTAGATTAAACCTACTTTGTAAATATTTATTTATATATATTATTTCTCAGTTACGAAATAAAAATTTTTTTTCTTTATTTTAGATACTTTAACCAAGAATATTTTAATCATGAAATATCGCAATTTCAATAGCGTAGAACTGTGTTAATATTGGATTATTTTATTATTCGAAAGTTGCCATGTAAGTATAAGGTTTAATTACTTACGGGCTGTAATTTTATATAACAACTTTTTTTTCCTCATTTGGATCAGAATGATAAGAGAAATTGTTATAAATCTCTTAAAAAAAGTTGTTTTTTTTTACTTTTCTATGCAATTTAAATATACTCTTAAAATACCTCAAAAGAGGTTACTTATATAGATATAAAAATACAGGCTACATAATAATTTTCTACCCACACGATTATCCTTATATGAATGAAACACCTGGTTTATTAATGAGATAAACATTTGTAAACTATATTATAATATTTTTTGACAGTTTAGCTGTAGGAAGTAAACTCCGAAACTAATAATTTAATTTAAATTTTTTTACTTACCTGAGAAGTGTAACTGTAAGCGAAGACCTTATGTACTACATACTCGTACTTTAATGAATGGTAAAACCATCTATCTGTTCGTAAATAGATATTATGTTATCTGTGTGCATATTTTATATAATATAACAATTCGCTTTACCATGTTATGGTCATTAATTTTTCTTAATTTGACATTTACAGCCACCTTGTCACGTCGCGTTTGCCGTGAACGTTTAGTATATATTTTTCTTTATGGTAATTTAGGGGATGTACTAATTAAAGTTTGATTATTGCTGCCATTTATATGGTTCTGCACCTAAATAACTGATATAAAATAAAATTTTATAAGCGGATCTTTTGAGCTCAATAAGGTAGCTATTTTGGGATGAAAGATGCTTCAAATAGTTAAACGTAGATTTAACAAACCATGAGCCCGTTCCGTTTTCAATCGGCAAAATAAACAGGAGTTTAAAACATTTCAAATAAAACTATTTTTAACCGACTTCCCAAAAAAAGGAGGAGGTTCTCAATTCGTCGGAATCTTTTTTTTTTATTGTATGTTCACCGATTACTCGAAGACGCTTGAACCGATTAGGAAAATTATTTTTTTTATAGGTCCCGTTTAAATTTTATCGAAATCAGTCAAGCGGTTTTTTTCTTCGACTTCGAAAATATCTGATAAGGTATCTATTCTAAATGAAAACCTTCGTTTAGTTATTTTTTACATTTTAGTGCCTGGAAGTTAGTTTTTATTTTTTTTTAAAACCATGAGTTTTGAGATTGTAGGTGATTACGGCTATTTCTCGTGACCATGTTCGCTGTAAAGCGAAACCAGTACTAAGTATAAATAAAACGTTGAAAAGATTCGAAAAATATGTCCATTAATAGTTTTTTACATCCTCGTAAACTTTCGCGTTTATAATTATATAGGATTTTAATGATATTCTTATAGAAATATTTATAATATAACCAGTTATCCTTTTGATAAACATTATAATAACTAATTAGCTTGTGCTATTAAGAGGATTAAATTCCAAGGAGTTTTCGAGACATCAAAATCTCCTAAATACGTAAATGTGCTTATTAATTATTAGAGAATCGCTAAGACAGAAGCAAAATTATATAGTTAGTATGAAAAATATTATATATATAATATATATATATATATATATATATATATATATATATATATATATATATATTGTAATATGATAATAGTAACTTTCACCAGTGTTCAATACAATGGATGCCGTACAACTGATGTAATCGAATATGTCAGTGTGTCAACAGACTTAAAATGCTATTTTCTACGTAACTGTATCTGAAATCCAGGATTGCAATGAAACTTTATTCTAAAGATTATCGATATGTATTTATGAGAATTATGGAACGACAGTATAGAATATAATTATGATATACCTAACGTGAGAATTAGTGTAATTTTTTTCCTAGTTTTTTTTGCAGCATTGTTTATGTCGTTACAATATTACTGTAATCTATACATATAATAAAATTGTATTTAGGCCGAACCTGTACATTAAATATTTTTTGGAAAATCTTATTGAAATAAACATTATTATCGATACAGAGGCCGAATTTATAGTTTTTAGAATTTTTGTTTGTCTGTCTGTCTGTTAGTCTGTCTGTCACCGCATCACAAAAAAACCACTGGAGCGATTTTGATGAAATTTGCTATGGTGATAGCTGGTTATACGGGTCAACATATAGGATACTTTTTACCGCGGCAAAATGTCTCATGAGAAAAAATACAAAAACTGCAATGTAAGTATACTGATATGTAAAACCTAAGAATTTGGTTTTTGGTCATCTGAACGCAGGCGGAGTCGCGGGCAATGCTAGTTCAGCTTGTAAATGTTTTTGTAATATATATTCTCATACTAATGACAGTATATTAAAATATGATCGTTAGATCACATTAGTCTTATCCATTCACTGACAGTCACATGTTTCTCAGGACAGGCTATAGATGCGCCACTGTAACTCGTAACGTCTTGATAACAAACATGCAAAATACCTTAAATTACAATAGCTTTCGGCCACGACTCCGCTCGTCCACTAATGCCTATAAAAATCTATCGTTTTTACAAAAGTTATATTGAAATTTGAAACGAAATTGTAATCGGCGTTATTATTTAATTTGACGACACGTTTGGATCAGTTTGTAGTGTGCTTGCTGTGCCAGCGATCGCGGGTTCGAGTCCCGCTGGGGGCATTCATTTTTGTGATGAACACGAATGTTTGTACTCCAGTCATGGCTGTTTATATTTATAATATGTATGTATTAAAGTTATACATGTATAGTGTATCAACTATCTGGTATCCATAACACAAGCCTCGTACCATGAAACTAGATGGTGCTATGTGTTAATGTCCCAACATATTTATTTATTTATTAAAAGTCTCTAAGATTGTTTTAAATTAACATATAACTAAAATACTAATTACTTATCAATTATTAATTTATGTAAATTCGGCATGATATTATCGTGTTAATGAAAACATTGTAATACGTTTATGATTGAAAAAAATATTTGAAATTGTCATTTAAAGAAACAAATTCACAAAACTGCCGTTATATTAGGTTCAATGTCTTTGCTAAATATTAAGCTCAAATCCTTCGCGTTGGAGCCGACGGACCGGTTCTAAAGGAGAGTAGCGCGGGTTGATCACAGATTGTGTAATGAGATAGAACCGCCAGGTCCCCTATGGCTTCTGCATTATCTGTACATATAAATATGCGACATATCCCGCCTTTGACCAAAAGACTTGGCTTTCTAAAAAAATTGTTTCCCATACAAACTTTGTTAGGCTGTAGTAGTCCACTGGTAACGCGTTCGCTTGGGAAACCGAGCGAAGCGGAGTCAAAACCCGGGTCTCGCACCTCTGATATTTTCATGTGCGAATCATTTCCAACATATTAACCACTTGTCTTATGGTAAAGGAAAACATCGTGAGGACACCTGCACCTAGCAAGTTTTCTTTTTAATTAAAAAGGGCTGAATACAATACAAACTTTGTTAGCATTTACTATTTAGAAGTTGAATTTTAAATTTTCCTTCTCTTTTGTTTCTGTCAAAAGCTCCATTGATTCTGCAATTTACTATGGTCGTTGATGATTAGTTTGGACAGCTAACTGTTTCTATACTAATAATATAAAGGTGAAGAGTTTGTTCATTTATAATTTGGTTGAATGCGCTAATCTTTGGAACTACGAGTCAGATTAAAGAACTCTTTTTGCACTTTATTGTTTTTTTTTATTGAGGAAGGCTGTAATATACCAAAGGCTATCCACATGAACATATTAGCGGAACAATTTTATATAAATAAATTATACGTATGTACGTATGTATGTATATACACATAAATACCTAACAAAATATGATCAATAGTTGGTCAGTGATTTATATGAAGTATAATGTGTACCTACAATTTATTGAGTTTATCGATCTATTTGGACGATACCAATGCTCAAGCGATCGTTATAAAACTTGCCTATTTGTATCTATTAATTTTCGTAACTATTGAACCGAATTATTAGTCCGAGTTGAGGGCCGAGAGGAACCGAAGGCGAGGCGTTTGAAATAGTTACGTATCAAATGAAACGCTATTCTTTAACTGAATATTTATAAATAATTTAAAGGCATACATAAAAATAAACTTACTTTACTAGAAAAACAAAAAGGATAGAGTACTGCACGGTACAATCTCTACGTACTAATCATGTTATCACTAATGACATAGAGCCATGAGGAGTCGGTTTTTTGTGTAGAGCGACATTGCGGTCATATTGCGATCACTGGAGTCATGTATTAGTATGTTTTGTACATATTCTATGTGGATATGTGTATTCTGTATATTAATAACTAGCGACTCGCCCTTGCTCCGCTCGGGTTCGTCCCTAGCTTGATTCCCCATACAAACTTTCATCCCCAATTTCACCCCCTTAAGGGATGATTTCCGGGATAAAAATCATATGTCCTTCCCAGGGTCTCAAACTATCTTCTTAACAAATTTTATTTAAACCGGTTCAGTAGATCCAGAGATTACCCCCTACCTATCTACCCTCTACAACGTCACAAACTCACAATATCACAAACTCACCAACTTTACCTCTTTATTAAGTATATTAGTATAGCTTAATTTTATATTTATTTACTTACTGTAAATTAATTTAATTTATTATAATTTAATTGCAGTGCGTTAATTTAGAATCATATTATGATTTTAAAGGTCGCAAAAATGCTAAAAAAAGTCTGAAATAGTTCGACATATTGACGTTAGATATGTTCTAATATTATCGTCGCACGCAAAGTTTCCTTTATCAGCACAGTCATGCGTAAGGCACCACGTACCTACGAAACCACATTGAGGCAAATTAATCTGAGTCGTTGCTCATGTTAATACCTATGTTAAATAAAATTTGTTGTGCTATTATCAGAAATAAATATTCTGATGATGTTTACTTATTATTATCTACTAACGGACAGACTGTGTCCTGCTCGAATATGGTCTTCACTATATTCGGAATTCACCATAGTGTACATAAAATCCTATTGGGTCCAGTTGTGAATATAAACTATCCAGGGGGTCCCTCAAACTCACACAAACAAACGCAAAAAAAATCATCAAAATTGGTCCAGTCATTTAGAAGTTCAGTGACATTGGAAGAAATGAAATTTCACTTTATTCTATTAGACTTTTACAAGCACTGTTTAGTATTTGTCGGTGGGACGAGAGCTCCCCTTTTGAATTGTGTCGGTTACAAAGAAAATCAAAGTAATTCGGTCGGATGGATCAATGGGCTTATATATTATATTCTACATACACACAAAACACCCCTAGTGATCAGTGCCTACGCAGGATTAAGGATTCCGGGCCCGGCAACGCTTCTACGGCTAAGTACACGTACAAGGTAATATATATTATAATTTATTAGCGTTAGTTTTATATATTTTACTCCGCGTAACGCGGATCATACAAGCACTTTTAACTCTTTCGGTTTGGTTTTATAGACAGAAGCTAGGAAAGTCTTTTTTAAAGTACACGTCATAATATGTCAAAATATAAAGAAAGAAGTCTTATTCTATCACTGTAATATTTGCTGATATTTAAAAAAAATGTTTTATCACTCGCCAGAATTGTACCTAACTGTTTAGATAATCCATGCATATTATATCTATTAATTTATAAGTCAGCTGATCAATGAAGAAGATAAGATACACTGTACGTATTATACCTTTGTATAATAATCTATATTGTGAAAAAATTTAGATTATTTTATATTATTTCACTACATAGTATAAAATAAAAACTTAAAAAAACCGACTTCCAGGCACTAAAATATAAAAAAATTTACTAAACGGAGGTTTCCATTTAGAATAGATACCTAATTAGACATTTTCGAAGTCGGTGCCAGCCGATACAAAGCCAATCTATACATATAATAAAATTGAAACTAAGTCGAATCTGCACATTAAATATTTTTTTTGAAAATCTTATTAAAATAGACATTATTATCGATACAGAGGCCAAATCTATAGTTTTCAGAATTATTAATTTATAAGTTCTAGCATTTTATTAGTAGGATGGTGCAAAATAAAAGATGGATTCGTATTTTAACTTTGTTGATTTTTCCAAATTCCATATAGGACTGCAAAAATAATACAATTACAAGGTAAAACTTGTAAGAGAAAAGGAAACTAAATGTTTCTGAACATAGCCCAAGTTGCTGGCTTTAAAAAATATAGTTTGGGAGGAAATATTCCTTGGGCAATCCTATAACATATGAAGGCATTAATAAGAAAAAGAAAGACCTCTATACAGATAAATAAAATTGAAGTGTCTATTTGTAAGGTCAAATTAACAGCTTTTTACTAAATGCATATGAAATTATATACGCTACTTATAAGAAATTTTTTTTTTAATTTTTTTCTGTTTGTCTGTTTGTTCCCACTAATCTCCGAAACGGCTGGACTGATTTTGACGAGACTTTCACTGGCAGATAGCTGATGTTATAAGGAATCACTTAGGCTACTTTTATTTTAGAAAAAGGATTAGCATTCTGCTCAAAAAAAATTTAAACGTACCTAGGGACGCACTACAGTGTAGTACCCAGGGATGCACTAACTATTATATAAAACGATAGGAGAATTTTATTCATTTCTTATTATAAGAATTCATTTAAAACCTTTATTCTCCTAGGTCCAGCAATTTGGTCTAGGCTAGATGTTGATAAACCCGTCATGTAAATACTTATATAGAGACATATTATTAATTTGCACGCAGTAAGGTGGCTGATTTTATAGTTTAAGTTTTACTATTTCTGTCTGTACTGGGCACGTCAAAACCTGACTAAATAATTTATTTATACGTATTTTGTGTTTATAGCACTCGTTCACTTTATTCTTCTTTAATATCGCAACATTTGTATTCGAATCTGACCTCCATTCAGTATCGGTTGTTCGCCACGTCATTGGGCGAGATAAGATAATCGCCGAAATCTGAACTCGTTCGGTGCTTTGGTGATAACAGAAAGAAGGAAGGCATTGCAATTTTAAACTCGTTTCTTTTAAAATGACATTTTTTCTAGCAAATTTTGTTTATTTATAATTTATAGACAGTAACTAAGTACATTATTTCAAAGTAAAATAACTAGAAGTACCTATGCAGAGCCCAGTTTTTGGTTTTTTACAAGTTCGTGTAGATTGAAAGAAGATTAAAGAATTGATATAAATAAATATTTATTTATTTATTTATTTATTATAAAGGCTTACTAACTAAATTTACATAAAAACATTTATTTTACATACATATACATATTATAAATATAAACTGTAAACAACGAATGTTTGTACTCAAGTCATGGGAACTGGAGTACAAACTTTCGTGCTCACCACACAAATGAATGCCCCCAGCGGGACTCGTTCCCGCGACCGCTGGCACAGCAAGTAGGGTTAAACAGGGTAGGGTAGGGATTAAACAAACTCCCCCAACGTGCGTTCACCTTGTCGTCGTGGGGGGCTCAGTAGTGCCCGGCAGTCCAGCCGGGCGCAAAGCCAAGAAATACACAGAGAGGTGGCCCACTTCGGTGGGTGGTAGGAGGTGGCCCTCTTCGGTGGGCGGTGTACCATGCGGGTTGCTTCTGGTACTTCTCTGATAGCAGAGTGGACCATGGAGCAACCCCATGGTTGTTGTGGTCTGCTTCGGCAGACCTGCCGTCTGGGCGTCGTAGTTGAATGCGTAAGCGATCCTACGACGCCCCATTAAGACGGGGGAAGGTTTTGTTGGGTTTTAGTGGGTAGTACTGGCTTTGCCGGTGAGTCCCACACCTCGTTCGTAAATGCATTTCCCAACGTTAAAAAAAAGGGATTAAACAAACTGAGCCAAACGGTTCGTCATATAAACGTACAGGACATCCTAGATGTAGGTAGATATATCGTACAGGTTGTCAACCTCTTGTCAATTGATCTTAGAACGCTTTCTAGGTCTAGTCCCCGCATATCCTCATTGTCTAAATACATTAAACTATTGGGAAAGGAAACGCTGTAAATGCAAAGACTTTACGGTGAGATATTATATCATATATATATATATATATATATATATATATATATATATATACATATATATATATATACATACATATATATATACATATATATATATATACATACATATATATATATATATATATATATATATATATATATATATATATATAATTAAAATTCTTTATTGCACTTAAAAATCAACAGTAATTTAAATACAATTATTCTTTGCTTTTACTGTTTGCTTTAATTTAAATACAATTATTATAATAAAATTGTAACTGATCGCTGTCTGTACATGAAAGATATCTGAGAAGAACTATTATTGGGGGTCTTTATTAACGCAATAGAACCCAAAACAATTATTTTTAGAATTTTAGTCGGTTTGTCTATTTGTGCGTTTGTGCGCGATAATTTCAGAAACAGCTTAACCAATTTGGGTGTGGTTTTCAGTAATGTATTGTGATAAATTTCACTTAACATTTAGTGTTTGTTTTATTTCAATCGGTTCATAAATAAAAAAGTTATATCAATTATCAAAAAAATCACCTCAAATAATAATTATAAAATATTTTTTAGGGTTTAGAGATATCCCTAATAAAACGTAAATTTGGGATTGAAATTTGAAATGCCTCTGCCTATGTATGCCCTAGGCTTATTTTACAGTCAACTAAATTTCATTTTCTCTTTTCAAATTGAAACAATTATTAATAATTAAATTTACCAAAAAAACAAGTAATTACTTATTTCAACTTAACAAATGACTTACAAATTGTCTGTACTTTTATGTTTGAACTCGAGAACCTTTTCATCTTTTTCTACGGCCTCTTATCAACATTTTAAAAGAAAGAATGGCCTCAATTGTTTACAACTGAAAAAAGTACTAGATATAGGTATGTGTCGTACCTATTTCTTATCATACTTATTTCTTATATCTCACTATATTTTATTATGTATATAAAATACCAATAATCTCTGATATTTTAAATTGTACATTTCCTTATACATACGAGTAAATAACTCATTATTTATTATTTAAGTTAGATCTAATCTACATACCTATTATCTATAGGTACGTTTTAACGGTTGGTATGGAATAGATAGACCTTAAGTACATAGGTATAGAATAGTAGGTAATTAAGTACTTACTTCAAAAATAAAAAAAAATATATATTTCCTTCAGAAATGATTGGTTTCCCACATAAACTTCCGGGATTTCCGGGATAAAAACTACCCTATGTCCCTACTCAGGGTTTCAAACTATCTCCATACCAATTTATCTAAATTGGTTTAGCGGATTAAGCGTGAAAAGGTAACAGACAGACAGACAGAATTACTTACGCTTTAATATTACTCGTATTAAGTATGGATAATTTTTATAAATATCAACATTTATTACATGCACGATATTGTGTATCAGGTTATTTTTTCATGACTAGACAGAATAGAGTCCACTCCATTCTAGATTATCGGTAAAGTCAAATTCGGTAAAATCATGATAGAAAAGGACAATTCCAACTATAAACATAATCATTATAGTATACATAATATGTAGTGTAGCAGAATGAGCAAAATCGTCTTTTTGTAGCTACAGCACGCATTACATAAGTGGACTTAAAATGCATTGATCTCTTGTCACAAAGTGAACCACCTACCATAAACAAACGTCTAACCATCCACATCTGTCTATTGTTAAGTGGATTTGAACCCACTCGATGGGTTTAACGGCTACCTGAGATAGATGGGTTAAAATATGCGTATTTTAGCGTGTTAGATAATCTTACAAAACACACAGATCACGTGAGTTCATTTTAAGTAATTGTTTGTCCAAGTTGGCCTTGAACGTGTTCCGCGGTTTTTCAATTATTTTGTACAATATTTGCTTGATAAAATTTTATTACTAAAAATATTGCTATTCGAGCAATTTTTATGCCTTAATTATATAAAAAAAATATAAGTAATATTGATATATGAATTATATATATATATATATATATATATATATATATATATATATATAATCACTACCCAATAAAAAATAATCATCGAAATCGGACTACACAGCAAAGCTATGCGTGGTCAAACATGAAAAAAAACCCCATAAAATATATGTGTTGAATTGAGAAACTCCTTAATTTTTTTGTCGGTTTAAAATTAATATTTTTTTTATAATTATTTCATTAGATATGTGGACTTGCTTACATAATGTTATTTTTTACTCATTTGAGACCCTGTATCCGAACACTAAATATCCATTTTAATTAGTAACAGAACTACTTACAATATGTTTAAAATAGTTGTACATACTTATATGTTTACTAGCATTGCCCGCCGCTTTCAGATGACGAAAAACCAAATTCTTAGGTTTTACATATTAGTATACTCTTACATTGCAGTTTTTGTATTTTTTCTCAAAAATGAGATATTCAGACAAAAATTCTAAAAACTATAAATTCGGCTTCTGTATCGATAATAATGTTTATTTCAATAAGATTTTCCAAAAAATATTTAATGTACAGATTGGGCTTAGTTACAATCTATCTATATATATAAAAGAAAGTCGTGTTAGTTACTTCGCTTATAACTCAAGAACGGCTGAACCGATTTAGCTGAAAATTGGCAGGGAGGTAGTTTAGAGCCAGGAGAAGGACATAGGATACTTTTTATCCCGTTCGACCGCGTTCCAATTTTTATGATATTTTAATTTTTGGATTTCTCTTAGTCCGGAATAGGTAAGTATTAAAACATATAATTAAAATGTGAGAAAGAAAGATTTTTTCTTTTTATATCTATTTAAAACGTACCTAGCGACGAACCCGAGCGAAGCGAGGGTGAGCCGCTAGTTTTATTATATGTATAGATTCCCGCTAGCAAGGAACACCATTGTAAATTATAGCAATTATGAATTTAAAATTTTAGTAATAGATTAATTCTGTTTTTAAATTACCTCGACTGAACTACCATATTGTTCTTTGCAGGTGTTAAAATTAATATTCATATCTCATATTCTTCGTGAATTTTACAAGGAAATACATTTTTATATAATATAGGTAAATTATAGATTTACACCATAGTACTGCTCCCTATATGGCCAAGATAAAATATTAAATCACCTTTCGTTCTCCAATCTATTTCATATTGCTATACACTTAATATGCTGATTTAAATCTAAATTCCTAATTGTATAATAATAATATACTCCTGAACGATGTTCGGTCTTGACCAATCCCACTGAGGCTAGTTTACTCCGCGGGCGATTTTATAGCGCAAAATGTGTGCCTAAACAGTACTTTTAAGTCCGAGAAGCTGACAAATTGATACGATTAGTGAGAGATTAGGCGCAGGATCAACAGCTGTATGTGCTGTCCGAGGCACGAGAAGCAACAACGCCATCTTCCAACTTCGAGATGCTAAGACTTTTTAACAAAAAAACCTTTACTTGGCTCTGGACTAGAACCCAGGACTTTCAGATCTACATCCGTAAATGCTAACCACTAGACTAATGAGGCAATCACAAAAATATAAAGGGCACGACTCGCGTTCTTCATTATTTAATTATGAGATTTAATACTAGGTATTAAAAATACAAAAAGGTTTATTTTGCTGTGTGAAGTAGGCATGCGAAATTTTTTGATTTAGGTCAAAGACCCGGTAATAGAAGTAATCGAATAAAATTGGGCCGTTATTTACGTATCATGCGGGTGGTACACCTACAGCTGTAAATTCAATTAGCTACTAATTTGAACGGAACATACACACAATGCTCGAAGATGAAGTATAAAAACTGTGACATGCAAAAAGTTGTCTGGCAGAGTGACTCTGTATTTGCTTACTAAAGAAGATCGCAATTCGCAAATTCAATTCCAATATGAGTCTAACTCATTTTTTTTTGGTTATTTTCTAAAAAAATCGTATAGCCAAAATTCTATTAAAAGCTAAAAATGATGAGCTTCATAATGTAACTTAATGGAAAGAAAACCAGTAAATATAATTCCACCCTTAGGCTCTATTTTTTCGATCAATCAAGTATATCGTGTAACGTACACACAAAAAAAACATGTGAAATAGGTTCCTGCTTTACGAAATCTATGCTTTCAGTTATAGCCTAGACACAATATTACGCGATTAAAGATTCGCAAAAAATTCCGAAAAGATGATGTATGTACCAAATAAATTCTTTCTTTCAATCCGTCGAAAATAAGTTAGGTCAGACTTACCGACAAAAACACGAGAAATTACGTATAACTTATAAGGGTTGCGCCATTTCACATTGAGGCATGATACCCTAATCAGTGTACATTTTTAAATTTATATACTCGTATATACAAATAAATTGCCGGTCGCTAGTCTCTCTAAAACTCAAAAACGGCTGGACCGATTTGAATATTCTTTTTTTCTTTTGTTGGTGTTAGTATGTGAGGGTGGTTTAAGTATAAAATAGATAGGGAAAGCCCAAAAAAAAAAAACAGCTGGAAAATCGAAAAATTGAAAACTGTTTATTTTGTATGGGCATCACTAACCGTTAAAGCGTACCTAGGGACGAAATCGAGCGAACCGAGGGTGAGTCGCTAGTATATATAATTTATAAAATTTTATAAGTGTAATGCTCAAGGCGATAATGCTTACTTTAAGCCTTACAACTTCAATTTTATGGATCTGTGAAGGCTTCACTCCTTTATGGGTTGTATATTGTGTGTATGATAAACTGACCTTATAATTATTTTATTATTAACTAGTTTTTTGTCTACGGTAGTGCGTTTGAGTTTTATGAAATTACCTTAATAATATATTTTTTACGCCATATTAAATATTTGATTATAAAAAAAAATGATATTAATTATGTAACTAAAATATGTAAAATATTTCTGAGGACTTTCATCCGTCATTTTTCGTGCTGCATGAACAAACATGGTTTTAACATTTCATTGCCGCATACTTAACGTTAGAATTATGTACTAGTAATTACCACAAATGATCTCTTGCAAGATGTTGTAAAGTGTTTATCTTCTCGTGTATCCATAAACATAAATAAAATTGAATAGTCTGTTATTTCAAAATAGCTCCCTGATACTGAACTCGCATGAATATTTACTAAGGCCAAAACCCATATATGTAAGTAATTAAAATAAATATTGTCTATGTTTGAACCTATTTATCTTTTGAATGGTCCGACGGATTATAAAAATACTTTATTTTTTATAATAAAGGATTCAAGCGGACTTTAACTAGAAGCTTTAAGCTATTTTCTATCCTTAAAAAGATATGGCGAGATATCGAGGAGTAAAAGATAGGATTTCAATATGTCCTTATGTCGTGTCTGAAAAAACCTGACTTTTGAAGACATTTGAAGTCCGCTAACCCGCACTTGACGAGCGCGGTGGACTGTGGCCTTATAGTCCGCCACAAATATGGACTGAATTATTATTAAACGGTAGAAAAAGGCAGTTGAATTGGTTGAGTGTCATAGGTTATTTTTTATCTTTATAACACGTAAGCGGGCGAAAGTTAAACATAAATATTAGTAAGCACTCACATTGTTTTAAAAATAATTAAAATCATTTGCTCCAATCGTAGATTAACATCTATGAAGATACAGTGGAATAAATTAAACAAATGGAGCTAATATGATTCGTATGGCAAAGATAATATCCAAATCTAGATATTTTAATTATCTTAAAGTGAATAAATTATAATGCGGGAAACATTCATGGTCACAATTTTAAATTGAAGTTATCTTTTCGTCATGGTGCCAGTTTTATTTTTTTAATTAGTATCACAAATGTAAAGGCTATAAAATGTAAATTTTGAAATTAAAAATAAAAGCTTCAATATTGGATTGACATAAAAGCGAAATAAATGTCCAGAACACGATTGCCCCCCAACAATAATACTTACAATGTAATAAATGTTAAATGAGAGTATTTACCAAATTATGTCATAAAGTAATGGCGTTTAAGGTCATATTTGCTTGAATTTATGAGATAATATTGGAGTTTTTTTCACGGTCGCCGAGGACGGAACGTCACCTACATCTGCCGGGTCAGTGGCCTTTGGAATTGGTTCACGATCAAATGGACTGACTCACAATGCTTAGAGCATTTCGCATTTTTAATTAAATTTAGTTTGTTAGCTAAGTAACAGTTAGCAATTCTATAAGTTAAACTGGTTAAGATGATAATAAATTAGCTACATTTGTATTCCAATTAAAAGTGAACTATCCGCAATAATGTGAGCGGTACGATGGCATCATTTGTTTTTTTTTGTTGCAATGGGATTTGAAGGAAATGGCTTTTAAGGAATTATTTGTCACTGGTACTAAGTAGTATGTGCTTACCTATGATCCTTGTAGAGTTTCGAATTGTAATTTAATCATGGTCAAATATTTAAAAACTTTGAGATATATTCTCAATATTAAATTAAATTATTAAAAATAAATTACCTTTTATTGAATTAATTTTTTTATTGTAGTACATAACGTTATTGAAATTTGGCTTTTGGGTACTATTAGATACGTCAGACTCATGGCACACGTGATTTGCAAAATATAGGTAGAAGGAAGAAATTAGGTACTTATAAAACGTCTGCACTTAACCCAATTATTTAGAGCTAAATATAAAGAAATTTATTTAAAGTTCACCAGATTAAATAAATAGTATAATATGTTCCAAATAAATTACTTCACACTGTGGGCTGTTTAATGGTTTCCGTTGCCTGTATAATTAAAAAAAAAAAGAAAATTAAAATGCACTATGTTTAAAGAAGAACATTCTACGAGTATGTTTGCGAAGTTGCATAATTTATTTTATAATAACTGTTATTTTAAATTTTTAAATAAAATGAAATTGAATATAAAGAAAATAAATTTTGTAAAAATATTGACAAAAACTTTCAATAGAAAAACATTTGAATATAAAAATCGGAACGCTTGCGTAACTACTTTTAGTCTTTAAAATTCTTACGTATTTTGACGTCAAAGAATAAATGAGGTGCCATTTAGCACTAAATCCGAATTATACTTAGAAGTAAGGAAATACGTCTCTATGACTTATGTAATGAAGATGAGATTACATTGTTAGCTATTAAAAAGGTGTGCGACGGGACATGGAACTGTTACATGGCATTCTCAAGAAGCGAAGTTTAAAATTGCTGGTTTCATTCTGGTTAAAGCCGTTTAAGTGTTATTTGGTTAAGCTGCGAGGTTTAAGCCGACCGATATTCTCGCTACTGGCATTATAATTTGATTACTGAGAAGAGATTACAATTTTAAAGTAATGTGAGATAAAATAAAAGCTGCTGATATTTAAAATTCGTGGGTAGTGAATTCGTAAAATTCTCATATTACGACGATATTGGCGGGAGGAAAGGTTAAAATTTACATATTACTAACAATGCATAGCTTAGGTGAAGATATTATAAGTAGGTACGTACCCACTTATTTACAATTTCATCATTGGCTTCTTTACTAATCTTTCGTCATATTTATTAAGTAGATATTACGTTAAGTTCATAACACTATGAATGACATATGAGCGCGTACATCTTCTACCTTTGGACTTTCTCAGCCGAGTGTAGATAAATCAAGTCATGGTTTCATTAACTACATACTAGAAATTCGTCAAGCGTTTCCGCGAGAGTCCAAATCACTCAACAAATAAATAAGTATTGATTTGACTTCTGTTACATAAGAATATTCAAAACATAACTTTAATTTCATAAAGTATTACATAAAATATTTTGAATACTATCTATATAGATAAATTTGTATTTTCGTTTTTGAAATTTATATATAAATATAATATCTGTCGGCGCACATGAATCAGAAGTCCTTTAAATTACATTGAATTCGTAGATAACGTATTACACACACTTTCCAAGAATAAAAAAAATGGCTTGACTGCTATAACATATTTGATAATATCTAGTTAATTACATTTTATTATTATTTGTTATAAAAGGGAGGAGCATTTTAGGTGCCTTTGGAAATTAAGTGAATAAAAAAATTGAAGTTACTATAGTGGCCTAGAATTTAAGAAAATCGAATAAGCTAAGAAGAAATTTTTTAAACTTATTATTATTTTCTAACGACACGGAAATAATTTTTTGAAATTAAATCCCTAAAGAGATAAGAAAGCTAAAAAACTCTAATATAGCTATTACTTCAGACACTAGAATTATGTTTGGTATTGAGCACAATTTTAGAAACACAGTAGGTGCGATTAGGGTTACAAAGTTTAGATTTTCAATATAACTTTGGAAAATTATCAAATAAAAAAAACATGTATACTAGCCGGAACAGTTCGCTAGTTTTTTTGTGATGTGAATTTATAAAATGTTATAGTACAATAAGTATAACAATTATTTATTTAATAAAAAAATATAATTTAAAAACTAGTAAAACTAAAGTTAGGTGACTACGTCACATCATGGCTACGCAACAGTTACTTTATTGAATGATTAGCGGCTCACCTCTAGAAAAACAAAAAGAAATCTATCCCTCGGGAACCGTATATTCTTTCGGGATAAAAAGTAGCCAATGTGTTATTCCAGACTATAATTTATGTCTGTGCCAAATTTCATCCAGATCCGTTTAGCCGTTCTGGTGTGAAAGAGTAACATACATCCATACTCACAAATTAAATAAAACTATCTTTTCGGATTATTTCGCGGATTTATTTTGATTTTTGGTTCCCGACGTTTCGAATGCTCTACAGCATCCATGGTCACGGGAGAGACTGAGGTGTTACATGTCTTAAAGATATAGTTGTTACAGACAGCCTACCCACAATTAACAAAATGAAAATTGCACCAATTACATTACAATATTTTTAACTTTAAACATTTTTATAATTTTAATTATAATTGAATATGGAAAATTATTTATTTAATTTTTGCTATTATTTTTATAATTATTACAATTTTAAAAATATTAATTAGAAATCTATATTTAGTGTTGCCATTATTATATTTATAACCATAAATAAAAATATAAAAATATAGGATTAATTATTAAAGCCATATAATTGTTCTATGTGTAATTTAAAAAGTTAAAATTAATTACGGATAATCATTTTAATTTAGTTTGCTATTATTTAAAAACAACTTACTAAGCAACACTATTAATATATACTTTTACAAATGAAAAATATTAATCTTATAAGCTGTCATTTTGATCTACACAGTATGAACTTACTACATCTGCCTGTCTGTTATGTTTATATTTATTATTTCATTTTATTATATTAATAACAGGATCCCATGACGATGGTAGTACCCAGCCATCTTCCCTATTGAAATTTGGATGTTTTTTAATTTCTATGGCTTCTCGAATCATTCTAGGGCGATATCGGTTTTCTTTCGCCAGGATTTGAGGTCTATCGAAACGAATATAATGACTTGGGCGGTCCTGGCTATGTTTGCAGACAGCAGATGTTGTATTGCGACGGTGCTTCACATCAGCTATGTGTTCTTTGACCCGGGTTCTAATGGATCGCTTTGTTTGTCCAATGTAAGAGAGCCCACAATCACAATCAAGCTTGTAGACTCCTGCATCTTGTAGAGGGATGTGGCACTTGACAGGTGGTAAGAACTGACTAATTTTCTTTGGCGGCTTAAAGTAAGTTTTAATTGAAGCTCGCTTTAGAATGTAGCCAATCTTGTCAGTGACTCCTTTCATGTATGGCAAGACTGCAGGGACGCGCTCGACTGTGGCTGGTTTCACTCGGTCACTGTGACGCAGGCGCGGCACTTGCAGCTTGTTGTCACGCAGAACTTGCTTGACATGTTGCAGTTCTCCGGCCAGGTGTTGCTCGTCACAGATCCCGCGCGCTCTCTGAAACAGAGATTTTCCCACGGTAGCTAACTGTGAAGGATGGTGGTGAGATTCACCGTTCAGGTACCTATCAGTATGGGTCTTCTTTCTATAGACAGTATGACTCAAGGTGTTATCTGGGTTACGTTTAACTAATACATCTAGGAAACTCACCACCATCCTTCACAGTTAGCTACCGTGGGAAAATCTCTGTTTCAGAGAGCGCGCGGGATCTGTGACGAGCAACACCTGGCCGGAGAACTGCAACATGTCAAGCAAGTTCTGCGTGACAACAAGCTGCAAGTGCCGCGCCTGCGTCACAGTGACCGAGTGAAACCAGCCACAGTCGAGCGCGTCCCTGCAGTCTTGCCATACATGAAAGGAGTCACTGACAAGATTGGCTACATTCTAAAGCGAGCTTCAATTAAAACTTACTTCAAGCCGCCAAAGAAAATTAGTCAGTTCTTACCACCTGTCAAGTGCCACATCCCTCTACAAGATGCAGGAGTCTACCAGCTTGATTGTGATTGTGGGCTCTCTTACATTGGACAAACAAAGCGATCCATTAGAACCCGGGTCAAAGAACACATAGCTGATGTGAAGCACCGTCGCAATACAACATCTGCTGTCTGCAAACATAGCCAGGACCGCCCAAGCCATTATATTCGTTTCGATAGACCTCAAATCCTGGCGAAAGAAAACCGATATCGCCCTAGAATGATTCGAGAAGCCATAGAAATTAAAAAACATCCAAATTTCAATAGGGAAGATGGCTGGGTACTACCATCGTCATGGGATCCTGTTATTAATATAATAAAATGAAATAATAAATATAAACATAACAGACAGGCAGATGTAGTAAGTTCATACTGTGTAGATCAAAATGACAGCTTATAAGATTAATATTTTTCATTTGTAAAAGTATATATTAATAGTGTTGCTTAGTAAGTTGTTTTTAAATAATAGCAAACTAAATTAAAATGATTATCCGTAATTAATTTTAACTTTTTAAATTACACATAGAACAATTATATGGCTTTAATAATTAATCCTATATTTTTATATTTTTATTTATGGTTATAAATATAATAATGGCAACACTAAATATAGATTACTAATTAATATTTTTAAAATTGTAATAATTATAAAAATAATAGCAATAATTAAATAAATAATTTTCCATATTCAATTATAATTAAAATTATAAAAATGTTTAAAGTTAAAAATATTGTAATGTAATTGGTGCAATTTTCATTTTGTTAATTGTGGGTAGGCTGTCTGTAACAACTATATCTTTAAGACATGTAACACCTCAGTCTCTCCCGTGACCATGGATGCTGTAGAGCATTCGAAACGTCGGGAACCAAAAATCAAAATAAATCCGCGAAATAATCCGAAAAGATAGTTTTATTTAATAATGTCAAACATTCGCGTAAATCTAAGAAAGTATTATCATACTCACAAACTTTTACATTTATAATAATAATAATATGGATAGTAGAACTTATTTGTTTTTGCTCCACTTGGCGGTGGCACTACCGTGCTTCCAGATTTGCGGGATTTTGTTCACTGTAAAAAACAAGATCTTCCTATATGTAAACTGTTGATAGACTCCTACTAATTCTACTTGCTTTTATTAGTGATGTCATACCGTGGTAGAGAATATACTATCCAACTAAACTTATCACCGAAAATTGCAAATTTACATACATGTTTACAGGAGAGTATAGTGCGAGGTTTCAGGTGAGTGCTAGCAAGTACATTATCATCCCATAGTGTAGGTATTTGCTTAGCACTCACCACGCCTCGTTATTTCGTCTCGCCTGGTCTTACTAAATTCCCGAGTCAGTTTTTGTGCTCGAATCAAAAGGTTTTTAGTACTTTCTTTTCTGGGTCCGTACTCGTAACCGAGTAAACGAAAGTATCTCACTCAGACGGGACTCCAGTAGGAGTTAGGACCGAAGTGTATAGCCACCTTTAAGAGAATTTATAAACTAGTTTTGTATTATATGATCTGTGGTATAAAATTTTAGGCTTGAAAGTTGAAACTTAAGGTGTTGTTAAAAGGGAATCTAGCATAGTTAGCTATAAATAGCCGGTAGTTATAAAATAATTAAAAAAATAGGAATTCCGATGAAATTTGAACTATACTCGTGTCGTTAAATGTTGATTTAGTATTATGATTTGAAAACGTAAGGCGACGCCAGACGCGACAAGTTGCATATTTACATTATGATGAATAATATTTATTGTTTCTTCGTCAGGTAAATTGGCACTATTATAATGTATTTATAACGTTATTTAATGGTCAACGCTTATAGTCACGCGACCTCAGACTTATATTTCATAATTTAGTCCAAATGCATTTTTACAGAAAGCGACCTATTAAAGTATTCTTAACAAAATGCCTTACATAATATTGGAAAAGAGCTGATACTCATACACTGCTGGATCGATATTAATCAAACATAGCTAAGAACCACCGCAAGAAAACTGGCTTTCAAATGAAAAAAATCGCATCGAAATCGGTCCATCTGTTTGAGAGCTATGATCCCACAGACAGACACACACAGACAGACATCGACGTCAAACTTATAACACCCCTCTTGCCTAGCTAAATATAATCGAAACATAAAGCTATGAAAATTACCTACTACACATAATTTATAATCAAAACATTACACTAGTGGGTATCACACACAGGTCGCTCTTAAACAAATTATGCTACCTTGTAATTTTACAAAAAATCGGTAAATAGTTGAAAAACATATCGGTTCAACATCAAAATCGATTCATTCATTCGGGAGTTACGATGCCACAGACAGACACACACTATACACGTCAAACTTATGACACCCTGTCGTTTTTGCGTCGGGGGTTAAAACATACATTCATGCTAATCGCGTACCCATTTAATTTTATAGATAAAATGAATGTTTGAATTAAATATAATAAGTTAAGTATCTCTTCTAAAATAAATGCTGTAACCAAATATGAATCTCATTGCTTGAGTGCCCAACTAGGCAACACAAATTGTTCTAAAATAATCGTATTTCCTGTCTAACAGCGGCCTTGATGTCTTCGTCTTGCATATATTCAAGTGCGCCCAACGTTAAATATTTACCAAATACCCTCAGACCATATTGACCCCTATGTTTTAAAAGATAAGGTATAATTTCGCGATAACAACATTGTAATATTTGTTTGTCGCATACATAAATTTACAATCAATAACGATTTCAGATCGCCATCGCTGCGTCTATAATGTTTTTTTATTGAATTTATTAAATGTGACTGCACTAAGATTTGATTCTTTATTATAAGTTTTAAAATATTATTTAACACTTTCACGTTTAAGTTTAAGTTTGTGTAGGTATTCATAGTATGTACGTATGTATTCAGCCTTTTTTTTTAAAGTCCCACTGCTGGGCCTCCCTTCAGTACGAGGGGAATCCGGCCATAGTCCACCACCACCATGACCAAGTGCGGGTTGTTTTGTACACATTATTTTCCCCCCTTGCATATTTTATATATTATACATACTTATAATAGTATTTAAACAGGCCATTAAGACATCGACCTTGTAAAGTTAGATCCCTTTTAAATGTTGAGTAGTTCATTTTAAAAGGGGAACAAAAATAAATTATTTTTTGTATTTCTTTAAATAATTGTATAATTTTGTAGGTAGATACTGTCTGTTACAAATATATAATGGACCTCTATGACGTCTGAGACCTTAGTAACTCCCGTGACCATGATTGCTGCAAAGCATTCGTAACATCGGAAAGCAAAAATGAAAATAATCCGCGAAAAAATCCGAACCGATAGTTTTATTTAAAACTCAAATTATTATATAAAAAAATTTTACGCATAGTGCATACATATAGTTTGCAATATAATCTTTAAAAATAAATATTTCAATCTGTTAATGTGAAAAATGTTAATGTTAAACTTCAATAGGGTAATAACTAATAGCAATCTATACATATAATAAAAGTCTAATTGAGTCGAATCTGTACATCTTATTGAAATAGTCAGTTTTTGTCTGTCTGGGAATGCATCATGAGAAAACCACTGGACATATTTTGATGGAATTTAGTATGATAATAGCTGGTTATCCGAGTCAACATATAGAATATTTTTTACTGTGGGAAAATATCTGCAAGCATCACGAAAAACCACTTGACAAATTTTGATTTATGATGATAGCTGGTTATCTGGGTCAACATATAGGATAATTAAAACGTACCGAGGGACGAACCCGAGTGGAGCGAGGATGAGTTGCTAGTGTACATATAATAATATGTAATAATTCCATTTCTTTTAAGTTTGCGCAGTATCTTTTTAATTTTAAAGTTAAAAGTCTACGTCAATTCACTTTTCGTTTAAAACATAAATTAAAGTTAAATATCGACGAACCCCATAAAACTGAACGTGTAGATAAAAAGACAAATATCGAAATAAAATAAATAGATAGCGATGCTTTATAATTTATATTTAATTGTAAATATGGTCCTTGTTTAAAATAATAACGTCTCGAAGCCATAAAAAAAAGAAAAAAATATAACGAATATCTTCCAATTTAATTTAAATACAAATTTTGACGTAAACTCTTGTTTTTGAAGCAAATATTCCACCAACAAAAAAACTTGGTTAATTTTAATCAACAAGAATATTGCAAAAGTTCTATTACGTGTTGTTAATAGCAATTTAATCGATTATATTACAAAGTACAATATGTTTAATGTAATTTGAAACTTATTTTATTCATAATAAGATCCTATTTTTGTTAATTACAAATAAATTCTTTTAACCGCCGTTTAAATGATTTATCGAGCATATCGACACAGCTAGATATTGTTTACGCATTGTATTTGTAATTGGGGCGCAAATTCGCACTAACAGCGGATTGTAATTCATAGATCAACAATGTAGGGTGACAAGGGTTTTTAATCTAGCTATAGTTTTTACGTTTTTTATATTAAATTTAAGTAATTTAACGTTCATTTAAAATTTTTAATGTATTCTTTCATACAATCACTGTTAGTATGTAAAATTTACAAAACGTAACAAACTAATTGAGGAAGACATATGACTTCTGTAGTTTTTTTTAAATAGGTATAAACTTAGTGAAACTCTAACTTTGCTTAAACTGTAAGGCTGCTTAATCTGTACTAAAAATCACGCTGATACAATATTCGCATAGCTAATGCGTATTTGTAACATACAGTCAATATGTATCAAAACATCAAAAACGTTATAATAACCCTTAAATTATCCTAGATATTTCTCATCTCCATAATCTCTATATAATAATATCTATGTAATCCATTTTACATAATAATCTAGTCCATCATTTATAATATGCATTTTAGGCAATGTCCTAAATAATTAATTATTGTGCGTGTCCTACTATATGTAAGTATACACCAGAGTCACGCCACGTTTGTTCTGCCTGTGTAAATGTTGAAATTTCAAAGCAGATTGCACGATTATGCGATAATATGCAAACGTATGAATAAAATTACTTCATCTACTTGTTTTAAGCCAATTATTAATATGTACTGTATTCGTTACTTTTGAAGGAGTCAATATTTTTTTTGGGTTATAATTATATTTGACTTTTTATTTCGGTAAGACAAATCCCATGGAATAAATTGTTTGTACCGAATAAGGTCCGAAACTACTGGACCGATTTAGATGAAATTTCGTAGGAAGATAGTTTGAGACCCTGCGAAGGACATAGGATAGTTTTTATCCCGGAAATTTGTATGGGGAATCAATCTAAGGACCGCGAGCGAAGTGAGGGTGAGTCGTTAGTTTCATATAAATGTTTGTATATTTCTTTCTATATGTAATCTGTATTAATTTTCTGCGTTCTTTTTCGCGTATATTAAATTTATTTTTAAATACACATTTTTAGTTACGAATTCCTCTTAAAATAAATTTTATTATAATAAGTTTAGAATTTCTTTCAGACTTTGTGTATATTTTAAATCACATTTTATTTCTTAAAAAATGCAAGTATGTGTATTTTTCCTAAATATTCGTAAAATGAATTATAAAACTAGATAATAAACTTAATAAATCGCAAGTTCATGTTCGCACATCATTAATTAAAATGTTTTACGTTTTACGAGGTACAAAGAGACTTAAATATTTACTTACATTCTAATTTTAAGACATTGCATATTTAATTAGTTTATTTGTTCGAGCGGGCCTGCATTTTTGTTAATTTGTTATAATATAAAGATAGTGTTTGTTTCATAAGCGAGGGCGTTTTAATTTTGTTTCGCCTTGAGGTGTGCTTTAAAGTTGAAAATCAGTGTAGTACCTATAATTTTCGCATTCTGTTATTAAATATGGCAATATTATTTATTTTTCATAGCATTTATAATTGAATATGGCAATATTATTTATTTCATATTAGCTGTTATATACTTATATTAAAAAAAATGTTTTTAAAATGATTAGAATTAAAATTAACAAATATTGTAACGTATCTTCTTTATTGTCATATTTGATTTTTTTCTTAAAATTATTTTGTAAATTTATAGGTAGACACTGTAACAAGTATAAAATAATTGTCTCTCCCGTGACCATGATTGCTGTAAAGCGTTCAAAACGTCGGGAACCAAAAATCAAAATAAATCCACGAAAAAATCTGAAAAGATAGTCTCATCTGTACATTAAATATTTTTTGGAAAATCTTATTGAAATAAACATTATTATCGTTACAGAGGCCGAATCTATAGTTTTTATAATTTTTGTCTGTTTCTGTCTGTCTGTCTGTCTGTCTGTCTGTCTGTCTGTCTGTTGCCGCATCACAGAAAAACCACTGGAGGCATTTTGATGAAATTTGGTATGGTGATAGCTGGTTATCCTGGTCAACATACAGGAAAAATACGAAAACTGCAATGTAAGAGTATAGTGATATGTAAAACCTAAGAATTTGGTTTTTGGTCATCTAAACGCGGGCGGAGCCGCGGGCAATGCTAGTTAAATACAATATTGCATGCTGTCTTGAAATCTAGATATTTCTTAAGAATGAGAAGTACCTATGTATTATTTGTATAGTTTTAGAGACTGACAGTTACGCGGGACCTGAATACGTTTTCATATTTCGTAAAATGAGAAGCTATTGAATATGATTGGTGGCTTTTGTATATTGTTTGTTAACTTTAAGGCCTCTTATTAAGGCCAATGTTTGGCCACTTGATGCGAAATGACGAGACATCGTATTGGTGTCAACGGTAACATTTATGAAGTGCACTTCTCACAATGAAAAATTAGCCTTATTTTGATGTAACTTTATGCACAGTCTAGTTGGATTTGAAATACAATAGTTTTGAAATTGAAGATTTAGACTTAAAATAGATTTGCATGTCCCGTAATTTACAACTTGGACGGAAAGTTTCTTTTAATAGCAGCTATAAACTTACCGTCTATACAACAATACAGTAACAGCGAAATTTGTACATGAATTATTTTTTACAAACAATGACTTTAACGTATTACTACATACTATAAAACAAAGTCGCTTCCCACTGTCTGTTACTCCCTATGTATGCATAGATCTTTAAAACTACGCAACGGATTTTGATGCGGTTTTTTTTAATAGATATAGTGATTCAAGAGGAAGGTTTATATGTATAATACATGAATATTATAGTACAGAAAGGCCGAGAAATTCGAAGATTTGTATTCCATACTAAACGTTAAAACGTATCTAGGGACGAACCTGAGCGAAGCGAGGGTGTGTCGCTAGTTGTGTATAGAATATAGACCCCAAAACCATAGTTATTAAAAAAAATCTCTGTTTGTCTGTATATCTGTGTGCGTTTCACGCAAAAATTACTGAATCGATTGTAACTTTGTGTGTAATGATAATTTATTACTCGAGTCAACATTTAGTATACCTTTTACTACAGGAAAATCTATCGTTTCCACAATAACTGGTTCGAGTCATCCTTGGCTTGGCATCCTGGCTAGTGGCTAAGGATGGCTAAAGATGTTATAGAAGTACACTCGTAATAACTATATTTAAAACGTACTTAGAGACGCACCCGAGAGTAAGACGCTTCACGCTAATATTAAATAAAAAAGGTATGTAAAATTAATGTTATTCTATTGATTGTGGATGGTCTTTGTATTTCTTGGCAATTTTATGTTAAACTATAAATCTCAAAAGCAATTTTTTTCATCAAGAATTATACATACGCCTTTTAATATTTTAATGTGCAGAGTAAAAGATAATTATGGGTTAGTAACGAGCAATAATAAATACCAATTGAAAGGCTCTTGTTGATATATTTAAAGCATTTCAAGTGCGAGTCTATGAGTGTATTGTTCAAAAAACACTTTAATTCATATTAAAGGTAGGTTAGGTATACCTATAATTAACTTAAAAGTTTCAAGAAAAAAATATATTACGTGAAAGTTTATTATGAACATTTGACTAATTCAAGCACATATACACCTAAAATCTAATTATATTTATAACTTTTTTAGTTTATATATGTGCTACTAAAGGAGGTTATAAAAATTATTGACACTTACTTAAAATTAAAATTTTCATAGATGAGATATTTTCCCGCAGTAAAAAGTATCCTATATATGTTAACTCGGATAGCCAGCTATCATCATACCCAATTTCATCAAAATCTGTCCAGACAGACAGACAGACAGACAGACAAACAAAAACTCTAAAAACTATAGAGTCGGTCTCTGTATCGATAATAATGACTATTTCAATAAGATTTTCAAAAAAATACTTATTTAGTATACAAATTCGACTCAGAATTTTATTATACACCTATACTAGCGACTCTCGCTTCGCTCGGGTTCGTCCCTACCTTGCTTCCCAATACAAACTTTCATTTCCGGGATAAAAAGTATTCTATGTCCTTCCCAGGGTCTCAAACTATGTTTTTACTATATTTCATCTAAATCGGTTTAGTAGATCCAGAGATTTCCCCCTACAACGTTTCCCCCCACAAACTTTACCTCTTTATTATATTAGTATAGATTATATTATATTATTTTATATACCTATAGAAGATAGGCCGTCCGTAGGTTTCGTTCTTCATCGGACGGGGTACTGTTGGAATTCAAGTTGCTAATTAGAAATGCCTGTTAACTATTATTGGAAATTTTTATGTTCACGTATTTATTGGTCTGTTCGTAAAGAGCATAAATTATGGTGATGTAATTGGTAAAGCTATGGCAAATATCACATACTTATAAAATTTATTGATTGACATTTAAAACAAATTGATGTTTTAATAAAAACTAGTATTCATCTAATCAATTTTCAACGCGTTGTTTATAGCTCTTTGTATGTTTCCGAAAAAGCCTCTTCTCTTAGAACAATAGGGTATTAAATTTTACGCTTTTGGAATTTGAATTATTACTTTATGTTATAGTTCGGTACTTTGTGGACTAAACTTTAAATACTTTATCATGTCAATTGGATAATGCATACGCCGCCAAAAATATTAATTGTATACGTCGTAAAAGCCCACACCAGTCATTGCGTTATTTCTAACATTTTTTTTTAGAAATTGTTTAGATTTTACTTATTTACTCGTACACAAGAATATTTATCTTTTTTGAAGTGACACTTCTTTAGAATCTTTATGTTTTGAAACTCGATGAAAAGAAACTGAGACACTAAAAAGAGACAAACGCCTAAACATGATTAAGCCGGCGAAAGAATACATTGCCATGTTGCCATGGTTACCGTTGTTATTGTCTAACACATGTATAATATTATATTCTTTCCGTATATGATATTATTCTATAAATATATGATTGTAATATGCCTTATTAAATTATTGATTTGTTTTAATTTAATTGCGATATCTGCCAAAGAAGTTTTACTTCAACCGCGCATAAAGGTTACGCAACCATAAGTCCAACTATAACAATAAAAAGATTGTTATAAAATTTTATCATGTCATTCCCCAAATCAATTTGACATTTCTAAAATCTAGTCACCTGCTACTACATCTTTTGCTACTTTTAATATATATATTTTTAGTAAAACAAGTCATTTAAATTTATCTTTTTTTTTAAAGTTACCGAAATAGTCTCAAAGTTAGTTTAAAAGTAATATTAAAATGAAATTCAAGTAACATGTAGTAAATTAATACGCTTAACTCAGCAAAAACGAAGCTTATTAAGTCATGTATAAACTTCTATATGTTATGACTGGATAATTAAATAGATAAATTGTAATGGCAATGCCATTAGTGACTCAGAGGTTAAAAGTTCAGTGTCTGAGATGAGGCCTAAATACTAAGCACACACACAGCCAATTATAAACTCTGTACATATTATATATCTATTTGACTGTCAGATATTTGGCATAGATTTCAATATTGCAATAGAAAATATATTTTTTTATGGAAGAAAGTATAAAATTACTAATAATTACAACTAAGATTGATGCACTGTAAAACGGTACATTATAAATCACATTATTGTAAGTAAGGTATCTGAATTCAACAAAAAAATACCCAACTAAAAGGCTAAACACGTAAATACTTTAATAAAAAATAATCTAAACACGTGCTAGGTCTCAATCCGTGGCATCATAGATCATTTTACACTTTCGGTTTTATGGGTTTTACATGAGATTTGATGGCACGAATTTACCACATTTGCGAGGTCATTGCTCGCGGTCATTGCCTTTATACGTTAGACTAAATTAATGAGACTATACTAGCAAAAAAAATTACGTCGTTTTAAATATTATGGTTTTTTGCGGCTGTTCTAACTTTATTGAGATTAGAACACGTAGGTAAATGTCCAATACTGTTATAGGAATCGCGTGATACTATCTTCCATCTATGGGATTGAGAGAGAGGGAAAACGGAACAGGTATCTGGTACGCTCATTGATCAACAAAAAAAAATAAATGAATTCCATCCCAAAAAGATTAACCCGACCTATATTCTAAAAACGGTCTACTTTTGCATCCTAAACGTGTTTTAACAGATAAATATTAAAAAAATATGTAAAAATTTACAAAAAGAATATTTAGTTACAATTATTATAGTTATAATTATTAAGTAGTTCTTGTACTTTACTGTTGACTGCCTGAACTTTAAGCAAAATACTTATTGAAGGATATATAGAAATACCACCCACGTTGAGTGACATGAAGGCTCATACATACGAGTATATACCTATTATATACCAACAATTCACCCTCGCTTCGCTCAGGTTCGTCCCTAGGTTGCTTCCACATACAAACTTTCACCCCCTTAAGGGATGATTTCCTGGATAAAAACTATCCAATGTCATTCCCAGGGTCTCGAACTATCTTCTTATCAAATTTCATTTAAATCGGTACAGTAATTTTTCCTTTTTATAATATTAGAATAGACTAACCTCTAACTCTTTATAATAATAGCGGAACTCTAATTCTTTTTCTAAAATAAAAGTGGTCTATTTAGTTACTCCTTATAACATTAGCTATCTTCCAGTGAAAGTCCCGTCAAAATCAGTCCAGCCGTTTCAAAGATTATCTGGAATAAACAGATAGACAAAAATTTTAAAATTTGTGTTTTTCTTATAAGTATCGTATATAATTTCATATTATGCATTTAGTAAAACGCTGTTATTTGACATTACAAACAGACACTTCAATTTTATTTATCTGTATAGATTAAATATTAGTCTCAAGCAAGTGTCGTTCACACTTATTTGTAGTGATTTATTTAGACAGTCGGTCATCTCGAACTTGGTAGCCAATGTTAGCTATAAAGAAATTACACCAACAAACTCATTAAATATGTATTTTTTGTATGTCTACTTGTTAAGTAGCACGACAGCTATATTCTAAACTACATTGAACCTTAAAATAATTGGTATATGGTTGAATTTTCTTTTTATTAATTTAATTAAAATAGGGGTTGCTATGAACTAATAATTTAGACTTTGACGCTTTTATTAGAACGTTCATTTTCTTAACGTTTTTTAGTTTATATTTTAACACTTTAGGTCTTATTTTATTGGATTTCATTGATTGTATAAAAAGTAAACGATGATGAAGTCTTTTTTCTGTTAATTAATTGAAAACCAAGCATTTTCTTAAATGAATAAGTAAATAACTTAGTACTTAGAGTGCGACTATTAGTAAATTAAAAAAAACCCTCAGTGGCTAGTATGCACAGCTGCAGATCTAGAGGACTGGGTTCGAGTTACGGGATGGGCTCAGTTTAGTCATAGCGTATAAGTACAACACAACACATACAACTGAATTGAGCAAACTCCTTATTTTTCAAGTTGGTCAAAAATAATATTACAAAATGACGGTAATCCATATATTTATCCGTAATTCAAACAGTTACTGACACAGACAATGTAGTTTTCCCTCTTGATAATAATAATTTTACCTGTTGATAATAATAATATGCAGTTGAAATGAAATTTAATGGAATATGCAGATGCATATAGCATATGTCACAGAAACCACTAGATGCTTATATAAATCAAAAAATAATCAGATACTAAATGTTTTTCCATTGCCTTAAAACTAGAGATAAGATAAACCGAATTTGCCCTTCAGGAAAAGAAAATACCTGCACTAAACGGATAAGAATCTTTTTTAACAAATCTATACTTATATATGTTTAATAATATTCTGAGTCAAATCTGTACAATAAATATTTTTTGCAAATACTTATTGAAATGGTCATTATTATCGATACAGAGGTCGAATCTATAGTTTTTTGATTTTTTGTTTATCTGTATGTCTGAAAACGCATCACGAGAAAACCACTGGACAGATTTTTATGAAATTTGGTATGGGAAAATATCTCATCTCTGAGAAATCTATTAAAACATAGGATCGACCCGAGTAGAGCGAGGGTGAGTCGCTAGTATTGAATATATTAGGTATATATAATACGATTGATAAAATTTACATTTTTATATACTTTTATAAAATTATCGTGTAGTTAATCTCATTATTTTACTGTCATCAAACATCGGCATTCCTTTGAAGTTTAATAAAACAAGATAAAAATTACATACGATAATGATTAAACTTCTATAATAACCATGTAATAATTCTATTTATTGACCAATACCTACTAACTATAAAGTAAAAATGAAGTATAAATTTAGCATTGCGTAATACTGCACTGTCTAATTACTAAAAGTTTAGAACATCTATTTTGTGGAGGTGGAGATATAGTGTTATAATTTCAGAATAAAATAAATCCGTCAGTTTATTGGATTTCAATCGAAATACATAATAATAAAAATTTTGTACATTATATCCGCGTGCACTCATATTGGTCCAGTGTTCAACAGTCGTGTTATCTGGTTCTTGATAAAATAAAGATATCGCTTTGTAAGAATTAGGTCATAATACATCTAATACCGAAATATGTTCATTGTTTAAAAAATTAGTATGAACAATACTTGTATATAATAAATAATAGTAGCTAATATCTTTACATATAATAAAAGTGTAACAGATCGCTGTCTGTACATGGAAGATATTTGAGAAAAACTATTATCAGGGGACTTTATTAACGAAAGAAAACAATGATTTTTAGAACCGACGGCTTAAACGATTTGAGTGCGGTTTCCACTAATGTATTGTGGTAAGCTTCACTTAATATTTAGTATTTGTTTTATTTCTATCGGTTCATAAATAAAAAAGTTATGTCAAATGTCAATATAAAGATTCATCTAGGGATGAATCTGAGCGAAGCGAGGGTGAATCACTAGTATCTAATATGTACAATACTTTTACATAAAAAATTAGTAACATGTATGAGTTGTACAGTTTATATTTTTACAATTTATAGGGCACATTATTATTTTTTTAATGAATTCGGGTCTCGTATTGATGAACAATCGATCCTACGACGTCCTACTGCGAGAGGGTACCCGCTCTGTTTTATTGACAATTATCATTTGATTACTGATCACTAGTTTAGAAAACCAAATAAAGATTTTTAGTTTTTTTTTGTCTAATTTTACAAATCATCCCGGAACTGGTCATAATCAAAATAAAGTACAGATAATTTTATTTTAAATGATTCAATATGGTTTGAGTCATGTTTATGTTTTGTTGTAGAAGGCACGTGCGGACCGACACCCATAATCTAGTAAGAAACAGTACCGCAGAAAATTGTTCATCAACGAACATGACTGTACATTGTCTATGCGAGATAAGAATTCGGACAACATAAAAATAGCATGTTTATAATTAAACGTTCTGTAAAAAAATATTTTGCGGGTTGAACTTAAAAGTAAAAATTGACATTTTTTTTTACTTTCTTTGATTTTTGCTTCATTAATACCATTTTTTTTATTTTGGTATTAATGAAGCTCTTCGATACGGTCTTCGATTAAAGATACAGAAGGTAAAAAAAAAACTACATTTTTTTGGCCTGATTCACTCCACCCTACTTAACAATATTTGTATCGCAAAGCATGTTTCTCTTTAAAATGTATTTAAAACAGATTTCCTTCAAAACCTATATTGTAGGACAGAATTATAGAAAAAACTAATCTTAATAAGCTTTAGGCAAGGTCGTGACGGAAGCTGGCTGGTTCAAGATTGGCGTTTCCTTACGTATTATTTCGTCTGTCTTACCATTGCCGGTGGGGGGCAAGTGGGTGCTTCCTTTTCTCTCATGATTGATGTTGCCACGTATAGTATCATAGAGTATTTCTGTATGCGAAGACTTATACTACACATTTATTAAATACTAGCGACTCACCCTCTCTTCGTCCGGGTTCGTCCCTACTTATGTTTTAACGTTTAGTATAGATTTTTCAGAGATGAGATATTTCCCCGCAGTTAAAAGTATCTTATATGTGACCCGAATAACTAGCTATCATCATACCAAACATCAAAATTCTTCCAGTGGTTTTTCCGTGATGCGGTCACAAACAGACAAAAATTCTACAAACTATGGATTCGGCTTCTGTAACAATAATAATGACTATTTCAATAGGATTTTCTAAAAAATATTTAAGTAATGTATAGATTCCAATGGGTTACAATTTAATTATATTTATAGATAGACTAACAATTGCTTCGCTGATCAGGAAATATATATTGAAGATTTTTATGGGTTTACGAGTGATAGAAACTACGAGTTAAACTTGTACAAAATAGTTTTTTTAATGTGCAAGTAATTCTAAGTAAAAAGTACAACAATTTTGAGTTTTGTTTATAATTAGGGAAATTGAATTTATGTTTATTCAATAAAGTTTCCTTTGTCTGTATTTTTTTAAAATAAGGCAATAAATTTATCGGAACTTTTTTCTTCTTCTATTATTTTACTTGAACATCAGTAATTTGTTAAACCATCGATTGGCATTTATTTAAAAAAAAACTGTATAATATGTCAAGAGTGATACGGTTCTACCTACATACATACTTGTAAGTAGGAAAAAACTAGAAATTGTTATATGTTGTAATTGATGTAACTACTAATGTAGTACTCGTATTATATTATGATCTGTGGTATAACTTAGGGAGCGAGCTAAATCCAATTAATGAAGTAAACGTACATTCAAATTCAAAATATTTTACTCAGGATTAAATTATTACAATTTTTTATTGAATGTCACGAGTCTACTACCAGTTCGGGAAGAAGAGAAACAGCGGGATTAATATTATTTCATATATATATTTAAATATATGTATATTTATCACCGCTGATTATTGTACTCACGGAAAACTGCCAAGGGTTTTTTTACGAGCATAATATTTTCAATTATTTCCATAAAAAAAACAATCATCAGTAGGTATAGATAAAGTAAAAATATAAAATATTCACAATACGACGTAAATTAAAGTCAAACGGAGCGTGGTGCAAAAAATATTTTTTCCTATAAAATACCTACATACGCTATCTTGATTACATATCTACAATCTACATAACAGCTATTGTACATATAGTTAACGATAAAAAAAATGAAACATATATGTTATTAGCCAAGTTTTTATTATTTTTATTATTGGCAGATGTCGATTAGATATGAAATATTTTATCATTGATTTCATCGTCCGGTAGATCCTCTTTGTTAGCCGATATTTAGAATAATATTTCTTTTTACATGATACTATGTAGAAAAATTTGTCATCAAAATTATTCACATAATTCTGAATCATACGCTTGTTCAACGAGCGCCTTGTAGTATTTTTAACCGTTTTATAATTTTCAGTGAATTTACCACAGTACTAAATCCAAATAATACAATAAATTTACTTACTAATAAAATTTAATCACTTTCATGATATAATCGATCGGATAAACAAGTTTATTTGAAAGCTTCCCGTATTAAGGTATTTTACAGAACCTTTCGCAGAGGACGGCCCTTTCTTCTTCCTTAGAAATAAGCAAAATTACAGATTTTTAACCCTTTCCTTATTAATAAGAATTAATTATAATCTTATTATAACTAATAAAAAGGCAGTGGTAGCTCAGTGGTAACGCGTTCGCTTGGGAAACCGAGTGAAGTGGGTTCAAATCCCGGGTCTCGCACCTCTGATATTTTCATATGCGAATCCTTTCTAACATGATTACCACTTGTCTTACGGTGAAGGAAAACATCGTGAGGAAACCTGCATGTCTGAGTGAACCTACCAAGTTTTACCAGCGTGGTGGACTATGGCCTGATCACCCTCGTATTGAAAGGAGGCCTACCCCCAGCAGTGGGACGTTAAAAAAAGGGTTGAATACATACATACATACAATACACACAATTAATAAAAAGTTAATAAATAACTGTAAAATGTACGATGTTAATAAGTAACGAATGAAAACGTGTTATTTGCATGTTGACTCACTGATCTCCTTCAGATAGTGTTGATGGTTGCAGCAGGCGCGACGCGACGGTGCAAATTAACATAATCTCTTATCATCGCTACTGTTGATTTTGATATGACCACGGTACACCTGTTGCCTTTATATGGTATATCTAAGGGTTATTTTTATTCTAGGTTTTATTTTTCAAGATATATATATATACTGAATTTATTTTTAACTTTTACTTTGAAACTCAACTAAAATGACTTTAAAAAAATTACGGACAGGTGCGAGTCGGACTCGCCCACCGATGGTGCCGTGCAAATTTGTAGGAAATCTGTTTAACTTTAATTTTCAACTTTTTTTATTTTTTGGAATTTTTCCATTATTTGTGCT
This sequence comes from Brenthis daphne, assembly GCA_947093115.1. Classification (NCBI taxonomy): domain Eukaryota; kingdom Metazoa; phylum Arthropoda; class Insecta; order Lepidoptera; family Nymphalidae; genus Brenthis; species Brenthis daphne. The sequence continues at coordinate 6,300,940 of OX352481.1, read as the reverse complement.
CTAAGACTTGTTGCCAAATTTCGTGAAACTAGATCAACGGGAACTACTATATACGATTTCGACCCAAAACCTATAGGGCACTTCCGGTTCACCTAGAATTGTCAATTTTGGTTAAAAGCAAGGTCTTACAGCACAAGGGAAAATTCCGTAAAATAAAAAAAGGTTGAATATTAAGGTATATTTTGGTACTAACAAGTTTTCACGAAAATCTAAATTTGCCCATATCTTTTTACTGTGTTGACTCAGGATCTTGATTTTTATACACCTAATACGGACTATAAACCTCAGTATCTGGTATAAATTTTAACTTGCTAGGTCCACCCGTTCCTGAGAAAATCGGTGGTGACACACGAACAGACAGACGGACAAGAGAGTGATCTTACAAGGGTTCCTTTTTTAACCTTTTGAGGTACGGAACTCTGATTAATAAAATTTTACGTCTAATGTAAATTTATTTTATAATAAAAAGCTTTGTAGCGTTCACGGTAAGAAAAATTAGACTTCATCAATAGAAACACATAATATATCAGCTATTTCCATAGCATAATGTCCCACGGCATTTTGTTATGGGGAAATGCAGATAATTATGATTTGTTCCTGCAGAAAAAGCAATGATATACAGGTATTTAAAGGAAAAATTTATATTTCAAAACATGCTCTGGCATGGATAAATGCTTGTTTACAATTACAAACATAATATGCATCTGCTTATGCGTGTATCTAATCTTGGATATTTTAGCACCTCTAATGTATTTGTGCTCAAGCAACCACTTTCTATTTAAAGATCAGCGGTGAGAATTTGAAGAGATAAATAGAATAACATAAAATGCGAAAAGATGCTGTTAAAATGGTTACTTTCTAAAAAAAATAAAGCAGATTTTGTTATATTTTTAAGCAAAAAATCATGACGAGACATGGGGTGATTTACGATATGAATGGTTAATTAAAGGATAAAACGTCTGTTTATTGGCTGTACTACTGAATATAATTTTATGTTAATAAAGATTATAATTTATGTTATTTATTGTATTTTGACCTAATAGATCCGTTTGATGTGTTGTGTATGGAACCGCAATAGTTTTGCAAGTACAGGTAGCGGAGACCGGTTCTGTGACCTAGGTAGGTGAAATCTGAACGGGAAAGTAAAGTCTGTCCTAGACGACCTACTCATTCAATATTTAAGATTATAGGTTAGATATAGGCATTGTGTTAATCCTGTCTAAAGAACTACCTTAGAGTAATTGTATTTCAAATTCAGTATTTATGTTCCTACCTTGTGACTTTATTTCAAGATAATATTGTGAATTGAAGATGTCATACTTGTGATTTGTACTTATTATAGACTTTAATAAATAAATAAATGTTGGGACATTAACACACAGCATCATCTAGTTCCATGGTAAGTTACGAGGCCTGTGCTATGGATACCAGATAGTTGATACACTACATATACTAGTATATAATTTTAAATACAACTTCAAAATTATAAATATAAACACCCATGACTGGAACATAATCATTAATGCTCATAACACAAATGAATACCCCCAGCGGGACTCGAACCCGCGACCGCTGGCACAGCAAGTAGGGTCGCTACAAACTGAGCCAAACATGTTCTCAAATGTTAATAAATAGAGGCGCGTATTTAAGTTATCTCTATAATATTACAAATACTGCTTGTAAGAACTTAGTTGTGTTTTATTGCTCTATTCTGGGACATAAAAGTGACTTAAACAGAAAATATTTCATTTTGAATAAAAGTTGGTACCTTACTAAAAATCTTTATATATTAATACTAGCGACTCACATTCGCTTCGCTTGGGTTCGTCCTTAGGTGATACTTTTTTATTTATGCACCGATTGAAATAAAACAACCGTACCCAAATCGGTTAAGCTGTTTCTGAGATTAGCGCGCACAAACGCACAGACAAACAGTCAAAAATTCTAAAGATCATTGTTTTGGGTTCTATTGCGTTAACAAAGACCCCCAATAATAGATTTTTCTCAAATATTTTCCACGTACAGACAGCCATCAGTTACACTATTATTAGGTATATGAATGAATTTTATCTTTATTTAGTTAGAAGAGGAATATTAAAACATTAATCGTTAATAGAAAAAATCTATCGTTAAAGCAAGTACCCAATAATATTTTAAGTACCAGATAGTATTTTGTAGAAAAATAAATAATAATTTTCCCACAAGTCTTAGTTTCTTAAATTTAAACGCAATTATTTAACATTCTTTATGCATTATAAAAATAATATCGAAAGGATTAGTAAATAGAAATATATTTATTACATATTAAGTATTATTAGTTTTGAAAGTGTCAAGAATTAAAGATATACTCGTAGAAGCTGTTTTTAAAAGCTCGACAATAAACAAATTATGATAACATACAACAAAGCGTCCAAAATATGAATATTTCAATAAGATCAATGAAATCATCAACTCCCTACAGTTGTATTCAGAGAAAGTTATATAAAGTAACAGAGTAATATGGGAAAGAGTCATAGTGCCGTATAAATAATGCTTTTAAAGTCACATTATAAGTTACATTGTTAGAAATGTTGTTGTTTTACTTATTTGAACTAACCTAACCTATATGTTATAGAATTCGCCATACTCATAAATCTAGCCCTGATAGTAATTAGTAGTCTTCATCTATACATATAATAAAATTCTAACTAAACTGAATCTGTACATAAAATATTTTTTGGAAAATCTTATTGAAATAGACATTATTATCGATACAGAGGCCGAATCTATAGTTCTTAGAATTTTTGTCTGTCTGTCTGTTACCGAATCACGGAAAAACCACTGGAGGGATTTTGATTAAATTTGGTATGATGGTAGCTGGTTATCGGGTCAACATATAGGATACTTTTTATCGCGGGAAAATATCTCATTTCTGAGAAAAAATACAAAAACTGCAATGAAAGAATATACTAATATGTAAAACCTAACAATTTGGTTTTTGGTCATCAAAACGCGGGCGGAGCCGCGGGCAATGCTAGTTTGTTATATTAAACAAAAATGTTCAAACATCCACCACTAAATTATAGCTACCTTGTATTTAAATTAGGGTTTATAAAAATGTTTATTTATTTATTTATGTTATAAGTTAATTTTAATTATTTTCTCTAACTGTTGTTGCTCTATGTCATCACCACACGATTACGAACATAATATGTATGTATGTACGAACATATGTTGGTCCCGTTGCAAAAACTCGTCCCGCCGTCTCCTATTCATATCCTTAAGGCCACAATCGGCAATCTTTGTATTAGGTTATTAATACATTTGGCAGTCTATTTTTAGAACTCGTTTTATAACACGTATCGCCGTTGTAACCTGTCGGCATGTTATACAATATATTTTAACACGCGGTAAGTTCACAGACCTTCTAACTTGTGATAACAAATGAGAATTAATATTTAAAGTTTTAGGTAACTAAGTTTTAGTAACAGGTTTGATATTCTATCCTTTTCTATATATAAAAAAAACATATTTTTACATACGGACAATCTGTAGACAACTCAGGACAGATCATCCTGGCGCAGTGTACAAGAAGTCTCAACCCCAAATAAAGTTGGGAAAGGGGCAGGAGGAAGAAGACTTTTACATACGCATAGAGGGTTATGACGAATTTATACGGGTTCCACTTTAGTCTTTTGGCCTTGAAACCCTAAAACAAGATAAATGCAGTTATGTTATTTGTTATCTTTATGAGAAATGTTGTAAATCTGACTTAAATGATTATATTATTTTCCTTATATTCTTATTCTTATCTTACACATATCTATACGTACATAATATAATAAAATTCTATGTCGAATCTGTATATTCAATATCTTTTTGAAAATCTTAGTGAAATAGTCATTATTAATTATTATCGATACAGAGGCCAAATCTATAGCTTTTAGAATTTTTGTCTGTGTGGGAACGCGTCACGAGAAAACCACTGGACAGGTTTTGATAAAATTTGATATGTTGATAGCTGGTTATCCGGGTCAACATATAGGATACTTTTTATATATAAAATATCTCACCTCTGAGAAATCTATACGAAACGTTAAAAGTTAAAACATACTTACCAGGGACGAAAATTTTTTGTTTTCTGCGTACCTAAAAAATTTGGAAATACCAAAAAGCAATGTTCACTTACAAATGCTTGATCTTAAAATATAGCTAAAATATTTTTACAAACGAAACCGAACGGACTAACTACTATGTATAAAATAAACAACAAATGTGGGTCGGTCTATTCATCTGGAAACAAGTACATTGTTGCCAGTTTCATAAACACGGTTTTTGTAGATGTTTTCTTATTACTTAAATAAATTCTCGTGGCTAGGTTGTTTATATTAACCATCCTTGAAGGCTACAAGACGATTAATAGGTAATTAATGTATACTTAAATTAATGTAGTAACATAGTTCAAGGCAAGAAGAGACTGCTTAAAATATATGTTTGTTTAGGAGACGGCTGCAATAATCTGTTGACAAGGTAGCTTAGGTAGGTAGCGTTCAAAGTTGCCAAGTGAATAAAAAAATTTTACCTATATGGGAACTGGTTGTTTTATATTAGCTTAATATTGGCATCGCTGAAATTTAAATTTAATTTTACAAAAACAGTAACAGTGGTGAAGTGGTACGTGGTAAATCTTCCTGTCTTCATTTTACCACTATAGAATACTCTTAATATACAAATATATTTATTATAATCGTTAAAGTAATTCGTTTGGTTCGTCCCTAGCTTGCTTCCCAATACAAACTTTCATCCCCATTTTCACCCCCTTAAGGAATGATTTCCGGGATAAAATCACACAATCTCACAAACTCACAAACTTTACCTCTTTGTAATATTATTATAGTATAGATTCCTTATATATACATATATACATAAGATATACATATAGATTGAACTTTAATAGCGCTTGTACATATATCATATTTTATAGAATTAAATAATTGACAATATTACTTAGCAATAACAAATTTAATTTAGTGAATTACTAATTTAATATTTCATCTATACTATAATATTATAAAGAGGTAAAGCTTGTGACGTTGTAGGGGATAATCTCTGTATCTACTGAACCGATTTAGATGAAATTTGATAAGAAGATAGTTTGAGACCCTGGGAAGGACATAGGATACTTTTTATCCCGGAAATCATGCCTTAAGGGGTGAAAATAGACCATAGTGCCCAGTGAGACGTTAAAAAGGGCTGAATGAATATACCTACTCTTCTTAATTTTCTAATGGAACATATATTTATATTTGGAAAATATTGTAAACTGATACAGTTGTAGCGACCAATGAAACCACAAACATTTTTTATTTCTTAGATTTACGTTTCTTATAGGAATTTCTCATCGGAAATATAAACAGAAGAACAATAATTTCTAGATTTCTGACTTCAAATTAACCTATATTTTATACAAATATTTATCCTCTGGGCTCAGATCAGCTGTATTCTGAGCCCCTGTGTAACATCTTTAGAGTATATTTTCGTTAAGCCATCCTTCGTCATATATAAGCAATAGCAGTTTTCACTGTGCATTGTCAAAGAGACATTCAACAATTTTTAGTTTTCTTCTTTATATATTTATTTTATATGCGAGAATCAAACTTACGACCTGTAGCACTGCACTATCAATGTTCCGCTACCGTTTTTCATTATTAATTTAAGGAATAAAAAAATCTTGTTTCACCAACCAAGAAGTTAAGTACGCAGTATATTGTCTTTTAATTAATTGATAGCTCACGATCGCTATCTGGTGGTAGGCACCAAACAATGCTTCTTAGATAAAGATAACTAATTGAATCCAATAATTAAGTGACCTTTGTAGAAGCACTATATGAATAAGTTTTTATTAATATAAAGTACGTTTTAACGGTTAGTATGGAATAGATAGACTATTCTTCTTCTTCTTCCTGCCCATTTCCCAATCACTTGTGGTCGGCGCAGTACATCTTCTGTACCGCTGATAGGATTTGGCAAAAGTTTTACGACCGGCCGCCTGCCTGACGTCAACCCTCCTTGGGAATGCTATTGTCTCTCTTTGTCTGAATGGTGTCGCGGAAGTCTTGTAATTATTATACACTTTCGATTTTGTTGTCTTTTAAAACATTTTTTATACTATTACTTCAATTTTGAATGTTATTTTCGGATATATAGAATAGATAGACTATATATTATAGTTATACTTAAGTATGATGAGCTGTTGTGTGTTGTATTATAAAGTGTTTTCCTGTGGGAATGAGATAATCTCCCGCTGTAAAAAGTAGCCTATGTCCAGCTCTCTAACTATGTCACTCTATTTCGACGTGAAAGAAAGACAACCACACTTTCAGATTTATAATATTAGTATGGATTTTTTACTAATATTATAAAATAGCGTCTTATCCTCATTTCGCTTGGATGCTTAACGGTAACCTAGGTATGTGCTATTCCAGGTCATAACCTATCTATCTACTAAACATCATAATCTTGTGACCAACAAGTAATAAACCCAATGTTATTACATTATGTTTATTACTTCTTATTATTAATAAACCAAACCATAGTTTGGTTAAGGAGTAACAGATATACACAAACATCATCATTTATAATTGTAAGCCGATGGGACGGTGTGTTTCTTGTTTTGTTCTTTCTTCACACAGCAACGAAGCTTTGGAACAACGTGATTCTTGTACAGAGATAGTTTATGGGCCAGAGAATCTCATAAACTACGATAACTAACCCATTACATTTTGTGGTTTCCGCGAGATGTCGATATTGCGGAACGTAATGGACAAGTGTGGAGTGTAATTAGGATTTAAGCGGAACTAAGTCGCTGGTAAATTATAATTCTGCGTATTTTCCATTAAGTAATTTTCTTCAAATGCGGCTATTCTTTATATTTTGTTCTACAATGATGTACTGATCTAATGGCTCGAAATTGGAACAGATGCGTGCCAGACGGCGCATCTTAAATGATGAGGTAAAACATTTAGCATAGATTGATCAAACGTATAGTAGATATAAACATTTGTGAAGGGATCATATCTGCTGCCTTCGTTATAAGACCAAGCGCCCATGATAATAGTTAGCAAGTTATCAATTTTGTTATAAAATCTTATAATATTAAATGAGAAATTGTTGTATATTTTGACATTGTTCGTGAGGATGTATGGATGTCTGGATGTATGGATGTTTGTTACTCTTTCACGCAAAACTTACTGAATGGATTTTGATGAAACTTCACAATAATATAGCTCATACAGCAGAATAAAAAATAAGCTACTTTTTATCCCGGAAAAATTTATGGTTTCCTGTGGATAGATTTGTTTTTGTATTTCGAACCCGATTGAAGCGAGGGTGAGCCGCTGGTGTATATATAAATCTATTTCGTGTATCTAGGAAACAACTTTAACGATTTAGATTAAATTTTATATTTTTATTATAATAATAAACCTTGTCTAAATAAAAATAAGGTTTAAGGTTAGGTTTCTTTTCTGAAAAAAAACTGCATTTTTTATGTCTTTTCCGAAAAACACCAAGCGGAGCTCGGTCGCCAGTTACTCAGTTTTTCAACAAAGTTCTGAGTCATTTTAACTTTCAAACTAGAAATCGATTGTCCGAGGCTACATTTAAGCTATACCGTATATAAAGAATTGACTAATAATTTTAAATAAAACTATCTTTTCGGATTATTTCGCGGATTTATTTTGATTTTTTGTTCCCGACGAAGCGACGTTTCGAATGCTTTACAGCAATTATGGTCACGGGAGAAACTGGCTTTTATTTAAAATGTCAAATATTCGCGTATATCTAAGAAAGTATTATGACTAATAATTGTTAAGTATCTATTACATAATACTTTAGAGCTGTTAGTAAGAAATGCATGTTTCTACTCATTTAAATGACAGTTAAAAATAATTTTACTTCCCTATTGTTCATAAACATATTACATTAATTAGTAGAAACTTGTTATGTGTATGTTAATAAAACTCGTCGTATATTATATTTTTTCACCTTCGAATAATGTTATGAGTGAAGTGATTCTTCACATTTTGACGGATATTACGTCAATATGTGCCTCAATAATAATAAATATGTTTGGATATTAACACACAGCACCATCTAATTCCATGGTAAGCTACGAGGCTTGTGTTATGGATACCAGATAGTAGATACACTACACATAAGTATATAACTTTTTAATACATACATATTATAAATATAAACACCCGTGACTGGCGTACAAATATTTGTGCTCATCACACAAATGAATGGCCCCAGCGGGACTCGAAACCGCGACCATTGGCACAGCAAATAAGTCCACTACAAACTGAGCTAAACGTGATGTCAAAATTTTATATTTCTAGGTTCACATTTTGACATAAAACTCGTACACGTATATTGTATAGTAAGTACCTAGGTATATACCGTTGTGCTTATTTAGTGAATTAGCTGGAACAATATCTATACTAATAAAATTGTAACTAAGGCGAATCTGTACATTAAATATTTTTTGGAAAATCTTACTGAAATAAATTTTATTATCGATACAGAGGCCGAATCTATAGTTTTTAGAATGTTTGTCTGTCTGTCTGTCTGCCTGTCTGTTACCGCATCACAGAAAAAACCACTGGAGGGATTTTATCCATGTCAACAGCTAGGATACTTTTTACCGCGGGAAAATATCTTATTTTTGGGAAAAAAATACAAAAACTGCATTGTAAGAGTAATCTTATATGTAAAACCTTAGAATTTGGTTTTTAGTCATCTGAACGCGGGCGGAGCCGCGGGCAATGCTAGTTAAAGCTAAGATTTAAGATTATTATCATAGCTGTTTAGAAAAACTCGTTCAGCATACAAGTAAGACATGGTCAAATCTTTTTACGCTTACGTATCTTTAACACATTAAATACCCTTAAGATCATTTGAAGGACCTACATATCGCAAAAATATTATAAAATTAATAGTAAAATCCTGTCGGTCAAACACATAATAACATCGATAAGTTGTTATGTTGAAACGTTGAAGTCGGATATTTAACCAAACAAATAAACATATCATATCAGGTTTCATCACGATGTCTTCTTTGACCGTAAGACAAGTGGTAATTCACAATTCGGTTTTCCAAGCGAGCCCATTACCATTGGAATACCTATTCTGCTATTCCACTATCTTTATATTACATATGTATAAATCTTTCATATCTTTTCATATCTTTACATAGCATAAAATGTCGCTTTCGCTGTCTGTTCGATTAGATCTTTTAAACTACTCAACGGATTTTAATGCAGTTTTCAGCAATAGATAGAGTGATTCAAGAGGAAGGTTTTGGTATATAATTTGTTAAGTTTTCGTATACATTGGCTAAAATATAACGATATTTGTTAGAGGTGTCGGAAAAATATAAGCCGTCTGGAGCTTTCAACGAAATCTATTAAAAAAACAGCATTAAAATCTGTTGCGTAATTTTAAAGATCTAAGCATACATAGGGACAGACAGACAGCGGCAAGCGATTTTGTTTTATACTATGTATAATATTACTAAAACATAAATATAAATGTAGTAAGCAAACGGCAGATACAAAAATATCATATTTCTATACTGTCTCTAAATGTCGGCAAAATGAAAGCGACGACGTAACAAGCTTTAATCTTCATTTAAAACATCATGTACTTACTTACAATTAATTGATTGATATTATGTTCTTTGAACCCGTTGACTTTAATACTAATAGATAATTTCTAATATTTTCCATTTATCTAGTACATGTTATTATAATAAATATAAATAATAAATGATGTATGAAGTTACATCCATACTAATATTAAAGTGTTTGTTTGTATGTCTTTCTTTCACGTGGAAATAGAGTGACGGATTGGCGTGACTTGTGTGCAGATAGTTGGAGGGCTGGAATGACATGGGCTTCTTTTGACTGTGGAAGATTATCTCATTCCCACGGGAAAGCACGTTGTGATACAACAATTCATTTTACCTATTTATACCTATGTAAATATATAATATACTAGCATTTCCCGCGGCTCCGCCCGCTTTCAGATGACCAAAAACCAAATTCTTAGGTTTTACATATTAGTATACTCCTACAATGCAGTTTTTGTATTTTTTATCAGAAGTGAGATATTTTCCCGCGGTAAAAAGTATTCTATATGTTGACACGGATAATCAGCTATCATCATACCAAATTTCATCATAACCCCTCCAGTGGTTTTTCTGTGATGCGATAACAGACAGACAGACAAAAATTCTAAAAACTATAGATTCGGCCTATGTACCGATAATAATGTTTATTTCAATCAAAAGATTTTCCAATAAAAATATTTAATGTACAGATTCGGCTTAGTTACAATTTTATTATATATATAGAATAGATGAAGTAGTTTATTTATTTTCTAGGACAATGAAATAGTATCCGTATAGGATTATTACTTATTAGTCTAAAATATAGGCTTAGAAATTATAAACCTAGTTCGTAATATTTAAAAAAATATAGATAATCACTTAAAAATATTGAAGTTCATTAAAACTTTTTGAAATAATCTTTTCAGTTAATAAGCTGTACATATTGTTACACGTTTGCGTGAAACCTAAACAAATATGAGTTCAGAATCTTCGTAGAAAAACATTTTCCTGTTGATTGGCGTCAAAGATTCTTAGTATTTACGTATTGTTAGAAATGTAATTTGAAGAAATTATGTTTGTAGTAATTACTTTATATTTATTTACATTTTGTTTCCTTTAGTTATTTCTCAATCATCTCATTACCCAAACAAAAATGTGGCGTTTCGGTTTTATAAGTTGACATACATACATATTTTGTATACTATTTTGTATACAGTAATAGTGTTGCTTAGTAATTTGTCCTTTTTAAATAATAGCAAACAAAACTAAAATTATTATCCTTAATTAATTTTAACTTTTTTAAATTACACATACAACAATTATATAGCCTAAATAATTAATATTATATTTTATATTTTTTCTTTATGGTTATAAATATAATAATGGCAACACTAAATATAGATTACTAATTAATATTTTTAAAATAGTAATAATTATAATGATAACAGCAAAAATTAAATAAATAATATTCCATATTCAATAATAAAACTAATTACAATTATAAAAAATTTTAAAGTTAAAAAATATTGTAAGGTAATTGGTGCAATTTTCATTTTGTTATTTGTGGGTAGGCTGTATGTAACAACTATACCTTCGAAACATCTAACACATCAGTCTCTCCCGTGACCATGATTGCTGTAAAGCATTCGAAACCTCGGGAACCAAAAATCCAAATAAATCAGCGAAAAAATCCGAAAAGATAGTTTTATTTAAAATGTCAAATATTCGCGTAAATCTAAGAAAGTATTATTTTTTGAGACTCTTGAGGTATTATTTAATTTATTTATACAAGAAAATTTTAAAACACAATCGATAAAGATATAGCTTAACATACACAAAATAAATATTCCTGAATTAAATATCTCTTTTTAAAGTCGGTTATAAATAAAATTGACATTACATATGGCTTATCGCTATTATAAGATATTGTTCTGAAAATGATGCTAGGGGTTGTTTGTGTCATATGTTGTAATTAAAGAGAATGTTCCCACATTGCAGATGCAAACGATTCTCCACCACAATAGCAGCGGCGCCGCTGCGTACACCGGCCGGCTCAAGAAGCGAGAAGTGCATCGCGCGATCACGCTGCATCCGGTGAAAGATCACAGGCAGATGTACAGATTGCATACTTATTTTAAGGTCAGTATATATATGGTTTAGTTACTATCGGAAGTAATTAAAATCAACTGTCTATAAAGACTGTATTAGAGTAAATATTGCAGGTAGAAACTCAGCTAGTTCCGGTCACTTGGTCACACAGTGTACCTATTACTATAAACTTTTAATTTTTTTAGCACCGCTTTTAGTAATTTTTACTATAGAGGTTTACCAAATTCAAAATCGTTGTATCCCCAGTACACCAATTTTGAAGTTGGAGGATATCACCTTGAAAAATAGCTTACTAGCGGTTCAACCTCGCTTCGCTCGGGTTCGCCCCTTATTGCGTTGTAAGCTTTTAACGTTTAGTATAGATTTCTCGTAGACGACATATTTTCCCGCAGTAAAAGTATCCTGTATGATGAATTGTTGACCCGGATAACCAGCTATCACCATACCAAATTTCATCAAAATCAAAGACAGATAGAAAGACAGACAAAAAGTCTAAAAACTATAGATTCGGGCTGTGCATCGAAAAAAATGACAATTTCAAAGGTTTTCCAAAAAATGTTTATTTTACAGACTAGACTCAAGGGTTTTATTATAGGTATAGATTCATTAAAAAAAAGTATGAAACGGTAAATCGGCGAATATATCGAGTTCGTATGTAACACACAAAAATACAGATGAATATCTATTTGAAATCGATCAAGAATAAAACTCTTTTGGATTATGTATAAAAAATACACAAGTACTTATTTTTAAACCAAATCCATATTTGTGACAGACGTCTAAAAAGAGGCTTCAGTCGTTTTTTTTGTTCGTATGTAACGTGATATGTCCGCCACATGTAAATTAATTTTTCGTAACTCATTTCTCATACTCACTCATTCCAAGAAAGCCAACCCTATTAATTAAAAAGTAATTATTTTGTTCAATCTTATGTGTTATATTCCGAGAGCTGGAGACAAATTTTGGAAAGGTCCTTTTGGCAAGTTGAAATTGTGAAAAAATATAATTTCGTCAATTGGCGAATCCAGTCCCGCAAGCCTGGTATAGCTTTAGCGCTTATCTCGTTACTGCGTAGTATATAATATTTGCAAAAAAAATATCTAAAAAAACATATTTTTGGCTACTTGAGTTTTGTTTAATGTCTTAATTTAGTTTTCATATAATTCAAAAAAAAAAGAACCCCAGACGTTTTTGTCGGTTATAAAGTATTGCTAGACCTCTCCTACTTTCATCCTACTTTTGGCAATCTTTTTGGCTTAATATTTTTTTTGCAAATGTTATATACTGCGCAGCAACGAAATAACCACTAAAGCTATACCAGACTTGCGGGACTGGACTCGCCAATTCACGAAATTATATTTTTTCACAATTTCAACTTGCCAAAAGGACCTTCCCAAAATTCGTCACAAGCTCTCTGGCTATTACCTATATTAAACACGTAAATTTTATTATGTAAAAATTTAAAGGATTAAAAACTATATAAATAGATTCTAAACGTTCTATATTTCACTAAAACACGGTCAAGTTTAACTACACTTATCTGACGCCAACATATTTTGACGTCATGTTAGTCTGGATAACTTCACTCATCGTGACTCTTGTGGGCAGGTTATATTTAACTTCAACTTTATAAACTACTAGCAGAACCCGCGGCTTCGCTCGCGCTAAAACTACAAAAAAATCTCTAAAAAGGTAATTTCATACAAACTTTCATCCCCTATTTTACCCCCTTATAGAATGATTACAAAGATTTTTTAGATTGTATCATCTCGCGGTAAAAAGTAGCCTATGTCACTCTCCAGCCCTCCAACTACCTCCACACAAAAAATCACGCCAATCCGTCACTCCGTTTGAGCGTGAAAGAAGGACAAACAAAAAAACACACTTTCACATTTTCACATTAAGTATGGATTAGTTACCACATTATTTCTAAATTTGTAACACTAAATTACTTGTATAATGTTATTTAATTTTGTTACATTATATTCTTTACTACGTTTAAATTATAATTCTTAAAGCTTATATGTATGTAAGTACTATACTCCCTACTTATTTTTAATGGTCACTGGTATCTAACAATTTCTTATATTTTCTAAAACAAAACTCCAATTTATTGACATCCACAATTATTATTGCTTCATTTTCTTTAAGTACGAACCTAACGAGCTAAAGGGTAAATTGAGATCCCTATCACATCAGATATTCATAGCAAATTAAGTCCATAGTTAAATTAAGATTATAGTTTTATAGAGGTTTATTAACAAAGTTACAGGCTTGAGATTATCCTCGACATGGATAACGCTGTTAGTCATTCATAATTGCAGCTCATTAACTGAGAGGTTCTCTACGCTGTTTAATCTGCCCTAGCCTAGGGTTACCCTTTAAGCCTTGAATATAAATGATAAAACTTAATATAATAATAATAAATAATTATGTTGCGACATTAACACGCAGCACCATCTAGTTCCATGGTAAGCTACGAGGCTTGTGTTATCAATACCAGATAGTTGATACACTACACGTATATAACTTTAAATACATACATATTATAAATACATTTTGCATGTTGAATTAAAATTACGTATATGACACGCTTTGTTCTTAAAGGGGTCGTGGAGAACAGAGTAAGTCCAATATGTCGACCGTGCAAGTCGGTTAGAGCTTAGATAGAAGATTTAAAAAATTGTAACAGCTTTTCGATATTTATACACTCTTACTAATGTTCTACGTATAAATAGGTTCTGCTGATAGTACAAAATAGACTTATGATTATCTTGTTATGTAAAGACAACCAAACGAATTTCGATGTGTTGATAATAAACTATTTTTTATTTAATTATGTGTGAACATTTTTAGTAAATTACTAAATTGCTATGAATCTAAATTAATTGTATAGTAAACACACGTGTTACGTATGAGTATTATATCACAAAATTGCGTGCGAACCCTAACAACAGTCAAACAAACAGCTCGAACAATATAAAACGAGTCTAATTTTGCAAATATAACCGCAGTACCGGCCAGCAGTATGCGCGGACTTACCTTTTGATCATTTACGAGTTATATCGTTAACGATTTTATGTTTCTGCCTTTTATGTTTCGAGTTTTTATGATGGAAAGGCTATGGTTTATTAAAAAGGACCTTTTATTATCTTATTTATGTACTAGCCACTGCCTGCGGCGCCGTCGCCGTCTGCTTTTATATTTAGTCTACAATAAATTATAATCGAAGAAAAGAGTATCTACTAATAAATCTATTCTACTGATTGAAATTAAATATATAATTTTAAAGACTCACCCTCGATTCGCTCGGGTTCGTCCTTAGGTGCGTTTTGACGGTTAGTATGGAATAGATAGACTAAATGGGTATACATGGGTATGATGAGTTTATATTATTTTACTTGAGAAATTATTGATTTCCCATACAAACTTTGAGCCCCCTTTTCACTCCCTTAAGGGATTATATCCGGGGTAAAAACTATCTTATATCCTTCCCAGGGTCTCCAAACTATCTCCATACCAATTTTCATCTAAATCCGTTCAGCCGATTAGTCGTGAAAAAATAACAAGCAAACAAAAAGACAGAGTTATTTTCGCATTTATAATATTAGTATTAGTATGGATCAATAATACACTAACTATAGATAATACATTTAATCATTGGTAACGTGCTCGCTTCGAAAACCAAGCAAAGCAGGCACAAATAATGCGAGATCAAAATTTTCAAAGATTTTACGTACAACGACTTCCTTACAAATACATTTTAGGTATAGCTTTAAAGAGATGATCATAATTAATATTTTATTACGATATTGCTGGTTAGTTACTTTGATATTATAATTTTCGATGTAACAAGGAAAATATAATAACATAAAAATATAACTTTAATGACAACATAGATGATAACAAGTTCAAGATAATAAGTTTATTAATGTTTCATGTAGCAAACATGTTCTAAAATTAACAACATTTACTCATTAACTCCTGGAGTAGTACTTTAGTAAGCTTATCAAATTTTAATAAAAAATAAATGTTTAATTGCTTGTTGCGAGTATTTTTTCAGCATATAATATACTAGCATTGCCCGCGGCACCGACCGCGTTCAGATGACCAAAAACCAAATTCTTAGGTTTTATATATTAGTATACTCTTACATTGCAGTTTTTGTATTTTTTCTCAGAAATGAGATATTTTCCCCCGGTAAAAAGTAGCCTATATGTTGACCCGGATAACCAGCTATCATCATACCAAATTTCATCCAAATCTATCCAGCGGTTTTCCCGTGATGCTGTAACAGACAGACAGACAAAAATTCTAAAAACTATAGATTCGGACTCTGTATCGATAATAATGTCTATTTCAATTAGATTTCCCAAAAAATATTGAATGTACAGATTTGACTTAGTTAGAATTTTATTATATGTATAGATTAGGAGTAGTCGTTGAGATTTGCGACTTGACACAGCAATCGATCGGTGACGATAATGCGGTGCATTGAACGTATTATGTACGTGCACACTAGGGAATAAGAAAGATAGCAGCATATTGAAATGAATAATTTTATAAATATTAGATTACGTCTTGCACTTACAGCAAAAAAGTATATCCATTATTTACATTTGTTTCAACTTAATTAAATGTGTGTTAAATAATTAAAAAAATGCGGAATTATTTTGTAGGTAGGTAGTAGGTACTGTCTGTAACATGTATATGTATATGTTTAAAACCGTAGTTTTTCCTGTGACCATGTTTGCTGTAAAGTATTCGAAACGTTAGTTCGTGTAAATAAAATAATCATATTATTCATGTTGCAACTAATATCGGTCACTACGCTGCCGTGACCGGAAATGTAAATAAGAGTTAGCAAATTAAGTTAAAGATTTGGTGGGTGATCATGGCCGTGGTCGCGGCCACCGTGTGTGGGAGCCGCTTATACTCAATAAAGATAATAAAATCTATACATCTATACTGATAAATAAAATTGAAGTGTCTGTTTGTAATGTCAAATTAAAAAAAAAAAATTAAATACGGTACTTGTAAGAAAAACACATTTTTTTTATTTTTATCTGTCTGTTTGTTCCGGATAATCTCTGAAACGGCTGGACTGATTTTGACGGGACTTTCACGAAGAAAGATAGCTGATGTTATAGGGAGTAACACAGGCAACTTTTATTTTAGAAAAAGAATTAGGGTTCTGCTCAAAAAAATTAAAACGTACATAGGGACAAACCCGAGCGAAGCGAGGGTGAGTCGCTAGTTTTAATTAACTATAAGGATATGTTGATCTTAAAATCACACAGTAATTATTTGACTCCTCATAGTAATTTTTTTGAAACATTCAAGAATATCAGTTCAAAAAAAACTATTTATTGATGGATATATACATACATATATATGCAATTAGAAATCGTTTAAAAAAATAACAAATACAGTAAATTTAATTAATGAGAAATGCAAAATCTTCTAATATAGTCATCGATCAAAAAAGTAATTTTTGAATATAATAGTTTAAATAACACAATTGTTGTTGTAAAACATTTGTCTTTTATCTTTAGAAATTTAAGTATCTATGTGTGTACGCGGTTGTTTACACAGGTATTCGTATCGGGCATCGCGAGTGCCGATCAAATATCCTCTGTCAATACTCTTGTTGCCATTTTCCAAGGACTGGATAAGAAATGCGTTGTATTATATTTTCAGATTATTTATTTATTTTTCGAAAATAAAGGGAAATAATCCTAATATTCAGTTACAATCTAATACATTCATATGACAGCTAAATTAAATATATTAAACTAGCATTGCGCGCGGCTCCGCCCGCGTTCAGATGACCAAAAACCAAATTCTTAGGTTTTACATATTAGTATACTCTTACATTGCAGTTTTTGTATTTTTTCTCAGTAATAATACATTTTCCCGCGCTAAAAAGTATTCTATATGTTAACCCGGATAACCAGCTATCACTGTACAAATATTTAAAACCCCTCCAGTGGTTTTTCTGTCTTGTGGTAACAAACAGACAGACATACAGACAGACAGAGAGACAGACAGACAAATAAAAATTCTAAAAACTATAGAGGCGGCCTCTATATCGATAATAATGTTTATTTCAATAAGATTTTCCAAAAAATATTTAATGTACAGATTCGGCTTAGTTACAATTTTATTATATGTACAGATTAGTTTAAACTTTAGAAACAAAATAACAATTGTCAGAAAAATTACTTCAAAATAAAAACATTATAAAAAAAATAATCGTAACATTAAAAATATATTTTTTTCATTTCAGAATCTTCAAATTCAAGACTTAAGGGAGCAGTCTCTAGACTTACACAGAGACATAGCGCTATCACTTCAAGAGTTAGGTGTGAAAAGTGAAGACGTAGCAGATTACATGCTCGATGAGGAGGTGCCTTTGTTTCCTAAGAAGATGGGAGAGTCGGGGTACTTAGGAGATAATGAGATATTAGGTAGATACTTAAAGCCAGCAGTAGCTTTAAAACTGATTCTTAAACTTTTTGATATATATATATATATTTGATTTTACACTTGAACCCGTCTAGGTTCAATCCCTGATGGAGGAAATATAAGTTTTACATGCATTAGTATATTTTGTGTAAGATATATTATGGTTTGGTGGATTCGCGAAACAGGGTTTCCGGGTTTGTATTAGGGGCAGGGGTGATGGGGAGTAGGGGGGGGGGGGGGGGGTTGTTTGATTGGGTTAAGTATATCATTAACTTAATTATATATTTTTTTCTATTACGAGTGTATGTGTCTATTACTGTAGAAAAAAATACAGCAACGGGCTCTGCAAATTAAAATGGAGGGATAGATTTAAATAAATATTAGTAATTATAACAAGATGGGACTGAAAGCAAAGCTTGTAAAATAACTAATTCCAAATTAATAGTACTTAATTTAATAATACATATGCTATCACTTAAAATTAAGATTGCTTAAAAATATCTTGCTCGATTTCCAGGTGCTCCAATAGACTTCAATAGATTCAAAGCGGACACGTTTGAGGATATCGTGCCTTTTGATTTTATAAGTAAATCGATATATTCCATCAATCATTCAAATCCGAAGAGACGATTAGAAACACCTTTGAAAGAGGCTTTGGATGATGTCATAAGAGAGGTAAGCATATTTTAAGCCTTTTACTGATTGACGCTCATTGCCTTGTACCTCCCAAACCAAATAATTAGTCTAAAATGAAGACAAAATAAGTAGTTCAAAATGGTAACAAAATACTAATAAATTAACAAATATCAAATAGATTATAATAATTATATAAACATTCGTTGCCAACATTACTTATACGAGTATATTTTACACTCACATTATATTAAAGTAAAAACGTACATAAATAAAATAATATAAAAAGCCTTTTATTTCACTTTGATTGAATTTTAAATACAATTTCTTGAAGTAAAAAAAATTAAACTAGACTATATTTTTTTTAAATTAAATATGTAAAAATAAAATAAATGTTAGTTTTTATTGAAACTTGTTCAGTGAATTCTTACTTTTAATAATATTATTTTATATCTACATACATTATATCACTGCATAGTATAAAACAAAGTCGCTTCCCGCTGTCTGTCTGTCCCTATGTATGCTTAGATCTTTAAAACTACGCAACGGATTTAGATGCTGTTTTCACCAATGGATAGAGTGGTTTTCGAGGAAGGTTTTAGTATAATTTGTTAAGTTTTTGTATACATTGGCTAAAATATAACAATATTTGTTGGAGGTTTCGGAAAAAATAAGCCGTCTGGGAGCTTTCAACGAAAACGCTGTCTAAACCTTTTCTTATAATATAACAAAATAATGTATGGTGGAATTGTGTATCTTATATAGGTCTACAGAAAAGTCCGCGATGGCATATTATGTGTATTTCTTAAAGATAACATACTATATCCATTTTAATTTAAAACGTATCTAGGGGACGAACCAGAGCGAAGCCTGGGTGAGTCGATGGTTAATAATATAAAGAGACATTTGTAGGTTTATACGTACACTGAGACTACTAATCCGATTCTGAACATTATTTCACTAATATGAAGCTACATTACCGCCGAGTGCTTAGGCACTATTATAGCTATATATTGTGTTAACTGCCTCGGTGGTGTAGTGGCTAGCATGTACGGCTGCACACCCGGAGGTCCTGGGTTCGAGTCTCGGGTCGGGCCAAGTTTAGTTATTGAGTATTTCTGTATAGTAAGCCTCAGTAACAGCCCGGAGTTGGGGAGTTGGCGGTGTTTCACCCCCGTGCCTCGGAGAGTACGTAAAGCCGTCGATCCTGCGCCTTAACTCTCACTGGTCGTGTCGAGCAGTCGTCTCACCGGAGTATGAGAGTGACAGGAATAGAGAGTGCACTTGTGTCTGCGCGTACACTTGTGCCCTATAATATCTCCTACGCAGTTGCCTAGTCTCATTGAGACCTATGTGAAGTTAGAAACTGACTAAACGATAATTAGTTTTTATCAATTCTATTCGATTGTACTACGTTTGTACCGGATTGTACCGCTTTTTAAATCGTTTGTACCTCAAAGGGGTGAGCAATATGGGGGTTCGAATATATGTATGGTTCACAGCCAACCTAAAAATATGACGTTTTTGTTGATGCCAATTGGAAGCATATCGTTTGTACTGGATTGTACCGCTCTTAAAATCGTTTGTACCTCAAAGGGGTGAGAAATATAGGGGTGCGAAAATATGTATGGTTCACAGCCAACCTAAAAATACGACATTTTTGTTGATGCCAATTGGAAGCATATCGTTTGTACTGGATTGTACCGCTCTTAAAATCGTTTGTACCTCTAAGGGGTGAGAAATATAGGGGTGCGAAAATATGTATCGTTCACAGCCAATCTAAAAATACGACATGTTTGTTGATGCCAACTGGAAGTATATCGTTTGTAAAGGATTATACGATTATTAGAACTGAAAAAATTACATAAATAAAAAAATATATCATGTTAATAAATATAAAAAACCTCTGCATTATAAATGGGTACAAACTGTGACAAGTCGAGAACTTATCGTAAAATTCAATTAGCACGTGTATAATAATGATACAAAGCAAATTCTCCACGGTACAAACGGGTACAAACGATGAGAAGCTGAGAACTTATCGTAAAAATCAATAAGCACGTGTATAATGATGATACAAATACAATTCTCCACGGTACAAACGGGTACAAACGATGAGAAGCTGAGAACTTATCGTAAAAATCAATTAGCACGTGTATAATGATGATACAAACCAAATTATCCACGGTACAAACGGGTACAAACGATGGGAAGCCGAAAACTTATTGTAACATTCAATTAGCGTATGTATAATGATAATAGAAACAAAATTCTCGGCGGTACAAACGGGTACAAACGATGAGAAGCTGAGAACTTATCGTAAAAATCAATAAGCACGTGTATAATGATGATACAAATACAATTCTCCACGGTACAAACGGGTACAAACGATGAGAAGCTGAGAACTTATCGTAAAAATCAATTAGCACGTGTATAATGATGATACAAACCAAATTCTCCACGGTACAAACGGGTACAAACGATGGGAAGCCGAAAACTTATTGTAACATTCAATTAGCGTATGTATAATGATAATAGAAACGATATTCTCGGCGGTACAAACGGGTACAAACGATGAGAAGCTGAGAACTTATCGTAAAAATCAATTAGCACGTGTATAATGATGATACAAACCAAATTCTCCACGGTACAAACGGGTACAAACGATGAGATTATTGTAACATTCAATTAGCGTATGTATAATGATAATAAAAGCCAAATTCTCGGCGGTACAAACGATGAGAAGCCGAGAACTTATTGTAACATTCAATTAGCGTATGTATAATGATGATATAAACCAAATTCTCGGCGGTACAAACGGTGAGAAGCCGAGAACTTATTGTGAAATTCAATTAGCGCATGTATAATAATGATGGAAACGATATTCTCGGCGGTACAAACGGGTACAAACGATGAGAAGCCGAGAACTTATTGTAAAACTCAATTAGCGCATGTATAATGATGATACAAACCAAATTCTCGGCGGTACAAACGGTGAGAAGCCGAGAACTTATTGTAAAACTCAATTAGCGCATGTATAATAATGATGGAAACGATATTCTCGGCGGTACAAATGGGTACAAACGATGAGAAGCTAAGAACTCATCGTTTGTACCCGTTTGTTAAACCAAATTCTCGGCGGTACAAACGGTGAGAAGCTGAGAACTTATTGTAAAACTCAATTAGCGCATGTATAATAATGATGGAAACGATATTCTCGGCGGTACAAACGGGTACAAACGATGAGAAGCCGAGAACTTATCGTAACATTCAATTAGCGTATGTATAATGATGATACAAACCAAATTCTCGGCGGTACAAACGGTGAGAAGCCGAGAACTTATTGTAAAATTCAATTAACGCATGTATAATAATGATGGAAACGATATTCTCGGCGGTACAAACGGGTACAAACGATGAGAAGCTGAGAACTTATCGTAAAAATCAATCAGCACGTGTACAATGATGATACAAACCAAATTCTCCACGGTACAAACGGGAACAAACGATGAGAAGCCGAGAACTTATTGTTAAATTCAATTAGCGCATGTATAATAATGATAGAAACAAAATTCTCGGCGGTACAAACGGGTACAAACGATGAGAAGCTGAGAACTTATCGTAAAAATCAATTAGCACGTGTATAATGATGATACAAACCAAATTCTCCACGGTACAAACGGGTACAAACGATGAGAAGCCGAGAACTTATTGAAACATTCAATTAGCGTATGCATAATGATGATACAAACCAAATTCTCGGCGGTACAAACGGTGAGAAGCCGAGAACTTATTGTGAAATTCAATTAGCGCATGTATAATAATGATGGAAACGATATTCTCGGCGGTACAAACGGGTACAAACGATGAGAAGCCGAGAACTTATTGTAACATTCAATTAGCGTATGTATAATGATAATAAAAACGAAATTCTCGGCGGTACAAACGGGTACAAACGATGAGAAGCTGAGAACTTATCGTAAAAATTAATAAGCACGTGTATAATGATAACACAAACCAAATTCTCCACGGAACAAACGAGTACAAACGATGAGAAGCCGAGAACTTATTGTTAAATTCAATTAGCACATGTATGATAATCATAGAAACAAATTCTCGGCGGTACAAACGGGTAGAAACGATGAGAAGCTGAGAACTTATCGTAAAAATCAATTAGCATGTATAATGATGATACAAACCAAATTCTCCACGGTACAAACGGGTACAAACGATGAGAAGCCGAGAACTTATTGTAACATTCAATTAGCGTATGCATAATGATGATAAAAACCAAATTCTCGGCGGTACAAACGGTGAGAAGCGAGAACTTATTGTAAAACTCAATTAGCGCATGTATAATGATGATACAAACCAAATTCTCGGCGGTACAAACGGTGAGAAGCCGAGAACTTATTGTAAAACTCAATTAGCGCATGTATAATAATGATGGAAACGATATTCTCGGCGGTACAAACGGGTACAAACGATGAGAAGCCGAGAACTTATCGTAACATTCAATTAGCGTATGTATAATGATGATACAAACCAAATTCTCGGCGGTACAAACGATGAGAAGCTGAGAACTTATCGTAAAAATCAATCAGCACGTGTACAATGATGATACAAACCAAATTCTCCACGGTACAAACGGGAACAAACGATGAGAAGCCGAGAACTTATTGTTAAATTCAATTAGCGCATGTATAATAATGATAGAAACAAAATTCTCGGCGGTACAAACGGGTACAAACGATGAGAAGCTGAGAACTTATCGTAAAAATCAATTAGCACGTGTATAATGATGATACAAACCAAATTCTCCACGGTACAAACGGGTACAAACGATGAGAAGCCGAGAACTTATTGTAACATTCAATTAGCGTATGTATAATGATAATAAAAGCCAAATTCTCGGCGGTACAAACGATGAGAAGCCGAGAACTTATTGTAACATTCAATTAGCGTATGTAATGATGATATAAACCAAATTCTCGGCGGTACAAACGGTGAGAAGCCGAGAACTTATTGTGAAATTCAATTAGCGCATGTATAATAATGATGAAACGATATTCTCGGCGGTACAAACCGGTACGATGAAAAGCCGAGAACTTATTGTAACATTCAATTAGCGTATGACTAATGATGATACAAACCAAATTCTCGGCGGTACAAACGGTGAGAAGTCGAGAACTACTTGTAACATTCAATTAGCGTATGTATAATGATAATAAAAATGAAATTCTCGGCGGTACAAACGGGTACAAACGATGAGAAGCTGAGAACTTATCGTAAAAATCAGTTAGCATGTGTATAATGATGATACAAACCAAATTCTCCACGGAACAAACGGGTACAAACGATGACTTCTTCGTATCGTTATTTGTTTCTATCATTATTATACATGCGCTAATTGAATTTAACAATAAGTTCTCGGCTTCTCATCGTTTGTTCCCGTTTGTACCGTGGAGAATTTGGTTTGTATCATCATTGTACACGTGCTAATTGATTTTTACGATAAGTTCTCAGCTTCTCATCGTTTGTACCCGTTTGTACCGCCGAGAATATCGTTTCCATCATTATTATACATGCGTTAATTGAATTTTACAATAAGTTCTCGGCTTCTCACCGTTTGTACCGCCGAGAATTTGGTTTGTATCATCATTATACATACGCTAATTGAATGTTACGATAAGTTCTCGGCTTCTCATCGTTTGTACCCGTTTGTACCGCCGAGAATATCGTTTCCATCATTATTATACATGCGCTAATTGAGTTTTACAATAAGTTCTCGGCTTCTCACCGTTTGTACCGCCGAGAATTTGGTTTGTATCATCATTATACATGCGCTAATTGAGTTTTACAATAAGTTCTCGGCTTCTCACCGTTTGTACCGCCGAGAATTTGGTTTTTATCATCATTATGCATACGCTAATTGAATGTTACAATAAGTTCTCGGCTTCTCATCGTTTGTACCCGTTTGTACCGTGGAGAATTTGGTTTGTATCATCATTATACACGTGCTAATTGATTTTTACGATAAGTTCTCAGCTTCTCATCGTTTCTACCCGTTTGTACCGCCGAGAATTTTGTTTCTATGATTATCATACATGTGCTAATTGAATTTAACAATAAGTTCTCGGCTTCTCATCGTTTGTACTCGTTTGTTCCGTGGAGAATTTGGTTTGTGTTATCATTATACACGTGCTTATTAATTTTTACGATAAGTTCTCAGCTTCTCATCGTTTGTACCCGTTTGTACCGCCGAGAATTTCGTTTTTATTATCATTATACATACGCTAATTGAATGTTACAATAAGTTCTCGGCTTCTCATCGTTTGTACCCGTTTGTACCGCCGAGAATATCGTTTCCATCATTATTATACATGCGCTAATTGAATTTCACAATAAGTTCTCGGCTTCTCACCGTTTGTACCGCCGAGAATTTGGTTTGTATCATCATTATGCATACGCTAATTGAATGTTTCAATAAGTTCTCGGCTTCTCATCGTTTGTACCCGTTTGTACCGTGGAGAATTTGGTTTGTATCATCATTATACACGTGCTAATTGATTTTTACGATAAGTTCTCAGCTTCTCATCGTTTGTACCCGTTTGTACCGCCGAGAATTTTGTTTCTATGATTATCATACATGTGCTAATTGAATTTAACAATAAGTTCTCGGCTTCTCATCGTTTGTACTCGTTTGTTCCGTGGAGAATTTGGTTTGTGTTATCATTATACACGTGCTAATTAATTTTTACGATAAGTTCTCAGCTTCTCATCGTTTGTACCCATTTGTACCGCCGAGAATTTCGTTTTTATTATCATTATACATACGCTAATTGAATGTTACAATAAGTTCTCGGCTTCTCATCGTTTGTACCCATTTGTACCGTGGAGAATTTGGTTTGTATCATCATTATACACGTGCTAATTGATTTTTACGATAAGTTCTCAGCTTCTCATCGTTTGTACCCGTTTGTACCGCCGAGAATATCGTTTCCATCATTATTATACATGCGTTAATTGAATTTAACAATAAGTTCTCGGCTTCTCACCGTTTGTACCGCCGAGAATTTGGTTTGTATCATCATTATGCATACGCTAATTGAATGTTACAATAAGTTCTCGGCTTCTCATCGTTTGTACCGCCGAGAATTTGGTTTATATCATCATTATACAAACGCTTATTGAATGTTACAATAAGTTCTCGGCTTCTCATCGTTTGTACCCGCTTGTACCGTGGAGAATTTGGTTTGTATCATCATTATATACGTGCTAATTGATTTTTACGTTAAGTTCTCAGCTTCTCATCGTTTGTACCCGTTTGTACCGCCGAGAGTTTTGTTTCTATCATTATTATACATGCGCTAATTGAATTTTACAATAAGTTCTCGGCTTCTCATCGTTTGTACTCGTTTGTTCCGTGGAGAATTTGGTTTGTATCATCATTATACACGTACTAATTAATTTTTACGATAAGTTCTCAGCTTCTCATCGTTTGTACCCGTTTGTACCGCCGAGAATTTCGTTTTTATTATCATTATACATACTCTAATTGAATGTTACAATAAGTTCTCGGCTTCTCATCGTTTGTACCCGTTTGTACCGTGGAGAATTGTATTTGTATCATCATTATACACGTGCTAATTGAATTTTACGATAAGTTCTCGACTTGTCACAGTTTGTACCCATTTATAATGCAGAGGTTTTTTATATTTATTAACATGATATATTTTTTATTTATGTAATTTTTTCAGTTCTAATAATCGTATAATCCTTTACAAACGATATACTTCCAGTTGGCATCAACAAACATGTCGTATTTTTAGATTGGCTGTGAACGATACATATTTTCGCACCCCTATATTTCTCACCCCTTAGAGGTACAAACGATTTTAAGAGCGGTACAATCCAGTACAAACGATATGCTTCCAATTGGCATCAACAAAAATGTCGTATTTTTAGGTTGGCTGTGAACCATACATATTTTCGCACCCCTATATTTCTCACCCCTTTGAGGTACAAACGATTTTAAGAGCGGTACAATCCAGTACAAACGATATGCTTCCAATTGGCATCAACAAAAACGTCATATTTTTAGGTTGGCTGTGAACCATACATATATTCGAACCCCCATATTGCTCACCCCTTTGAGGTACAAACGATTTAAAAAGCGGTACAATCCGGTACAAACGTAGTACAATCGAATAGAATTGATAAAAACTAATTATCGTTTAGTCAGTTTCTAACTTCACATAGGTCTCATTGAGATTGGCCGCCGTGGCCGGAATCGGTCAGGAGAACATCACATCACTTACTGTCAGAAATCATAACTTCGTCGATTTGCTTTATCAGCACGAGGTTTGAAATAAATGAATAAAATGTATGGTAAAAAGACACCTAAGGATGCACGAACGAAGCGTGGATAAGCCTTAGCGATTGACACTCGCTTCTTCTCTTCACGCTTCGAATTAATAAATCATGTCGTCTGAACGTAAATTCATAAATATTTTTTTTGCTTTTCTTTATTATTTTATTAGTACCTGGACGACGTTTTTCGGAAAAGATCTTGGTTTTGTATTTATATTGGTTTACACGTAATTTTCCAGGTGATGGAAATAATAAACGCGCCGTCCAGACAACGCGGTAGAGTGATCGACTTCAATGACCTGCTGTACGGGTACATACGGCTGCAGCCGCTGCACGGCGTCGACATCGTGCTGGACATGCTGCTCAAGTACAGGCGCTACCGAGGCAGGAAGATGACTGCCGCAGTGAGGAGGCACGCGTATTTACAGCAGTCGTTTACAGGTTAGTTACTAGTATTTATATTTATATCTTTAATGGTTTTAGGGTGTTTAAATCTAAAAATAGACAAAAGTGTTTAAGCAGCTTTAAAGAAAATATTGGTTTGCTTTACTTGTTTGTTTGAAGGCAAAAAATAAAAAAATAAAAAATAAAAGATCTTATAATAGGAACGTGGAACGTTCGTACTTTATTAGACAATGACGTAAACTTATGTCCGGAGAGAAAGACGGCTTTAATCGCGAGAGAATTGGCCAAATACAACATAGATATAGCTGCAATAAGCGAAACCCATCTTAGTGACTCGGGAGAGCTTTGCGAACAACTGGGAGGCTACACCTATTACTGGAGCGGGAAGCCAAGTACTGAGAGAGCAGCTAGTGGAGTCGGGTTTGCCGTAAAGAATCAGCTGGCAAAAACACTCAAAGAACTACCGAAAGGCATAAATGACAGAATAATAACACTTAGACTTCAGTTGTCATCAAAGAAGTACCTACATCTCATAAGTATATATGCCCCCACGCTGCCCTCTCCAGAAGAAGAAAAAATCAAATTCTACAGCGAGCTGAATCAAGTCCTGACTAAGATACCATCCACAGATAAGATAATTTTGTTCGGAGACTTTAACGCACGAGTTGGTAACGATTTCAGTGCTTGGAGTAGAGTTCTTGGTCGTCACGGTGTTGGTAAATGCAACGCCAATGGCCTCGATCTTCTCACTCTCTGTGCCGAATTTGATCTTACAATTACTAACACCTGTTACCGATTGCCAGAAAAGCTTAAGACCACGTGGATGCATCCAAGATCTAAGCACTGGCACCTCTTAGACTATGTGATAGTACGCAAGAGAGACCTCAGTGAAGTACTTATCACTCGAGTAATGAGGGGTGCTCAGGGCTGGACCGATCATCGGCTAGTCCGATCAAAACTACGGTTCTACTTAAAAGCACCACGTCGAGCATCTCACAAGATCCCGGCAAAAATACACTGTGAAAAGCTTCTTCGCGACTCACATTTAAGACAAGAGCTAGATGATGCATTCTGCACCAGTATGCCAGAGACAAAAGAGGGTATGTCTATTGATGAGGAGTGGCGTTTATACGCTGAGAACCTTCACGCCTGTGCCTCACGAGTTATTGGGAAACCGGAAAAGAAAAATCAAGATTGGTTTGATAATTCCGAAGTGGAAATCAAGAAGCTCGTTGAGGACCACAGACGTACCCTTCTTTCGTCAGACGTCTCTGAGCAGAGAACTGCTAATCATAGCCTAAAAGTAAAAGTGCGTGCTCTCAAAGATAAATGGTGGGTAGACAAAGCCAATGAAATCCAACGTTATGCTGATACCAATCAGACTGGTAGATTTTTTGAGAGTCTCAAAGCTATTTTCGGTCCAAGATCTTAGAAAGTAGCTCCAATTTTCAACAGGGACAAGACTCAACGGCTTACTGAACAGAAAGATGTTCTTGCCCGATGGGCAGAACATTTTAATGACGTTCTTAACCCTAGTGCACAGACAGCTGACTTGTTGTTTATAGATTCCCTCGAAAGTTTACCGGTACTTGAAGACTTGGCAGAACCACCATCCTTTGATGACTTTATGAAGGCACTGGATAGGCTGAGAAATCACAAGGCACCTGGGGTAGATGGTTTACCGTCTGAATTATACAAATACAGCGGCCCTCACGTCAAAACCAGGTTATTCCAACTTATCCTGATAATATGGGAGAGTGAAGTAGTTCCGCAGGATTGGAGAAATGCCTCCATCTGTAAATTGTACAAAGGCAAAGGTGACATCGCTGATTGCAGCTCGTACAGAGGTACCTCTCTTCTCTCAGTAGCTGGAAAAATCTTATCCCATATTATAAACACCCGTCTATCCCAACACGCAGAAACCATACTTTCCGAGACCCAGTGTGGTTTCCGGCCAGGACGAGGTACGGTAGATGCTATCTTTGTCGTAAGGCAAATCCAAGAAAAGAGCCTGGAACAATACCGTCCTCTTTATATGTGCTTTGTAGATCTGGAGAAAGCCTTTGACAGAGTCCCGCGTGAAGCCCTGTGGATAATGCTAAAGAAAATTGGCTGTCCTGGAAAGTTGTTAAACTTGATACGTCAGTTTCATGACAATATGACGGTTAAAGTTCGACATGAAAATGACTTTTCAGACCAAATACCAGTAACCAGTGGCGTGAAACAGGGCTGTGTCTTGGCTCCCACTCTGTTTTCTCTATACTTTGCGTTTGTTATGCGGGATGTGGTCAGAACTTGCAATAGTCAAATTGAAATTAGCTCCAGAACAGACAAGAGCATATTCGATCTATCCCGTTTCAGAGCTAAGAGACAAGTTTCCAAGCTCTCTGTTCTAGACGTTTTATATGCCGACGATGTTTGCCTTATGGCCGACTCAATAGAGTCTCTTCAAGCCTATGTGGACTCCTTTTACACGTCGTGCCGCAGGTTTGGTCTGGTTATAAGCACCAGCAAAACTCAGGTTTTAAAGCAACCTGCTCGTGGCTGTCTTGCTGACCAATCCGCTATCAACTTGGATGGCTCTGCATTGGAGGAAGTCCCATACTTCAAATACTTAGGCAGCAGACTAAAGCACGACAACACACTAGAATCAGAAATACCAGCCCGAATAGCAGGTACTGCAGCGGCCTTTGGCAAACTTAAATCCCGTGTCTGGAATTCACACGACCTCAAATTGCAAACTAAAATATTAGTGTACAAAGCGATTGTCCTGCCTACATTATTGTACGCTTCAGAAACTTGGTGCTGCTATAAAGCAGATATCAAGAATTTAGACACATTTCACCTCAAATGTCTAAGATCCATATTGCGCATTAAGTGGCAGGACCGAATTTCAAACACCGAGGTATTACGTCGTACAGGTATGTCTGGAATTGAAGCTCTCGTAATGAAAAGTCAACTGAGATGGAGCGGTCACGTCCTACGCATGCCCGATAGCAGACTACCGAAGGCAGTCTTCTATTCTGAGCTTTCAAACGGAAAACGAAAACAAGGCGGGCAATACCTTCGCTATAAAGACGTGCTCAAACGCAATCTTGTGGCTTGTCATATACCAACTGAGAGTTGGGAGAGTCTGGCACGTCAAAGACCGGAATGGCGTCGAACCATTCACAAAAGTATCGACCGTTTTGAATCTGCGCGTCTAGAAGACCTTGATGCGAAACGCCAAGTACGGAAGACTAGGCCAAAATCCTCCTACTCTTACACATACGACTCAGCTGGCCAACTATACTGTGCATCTTGCAACTGAGTCTTTAAAACTAAATTCGGTTTCGCTAGCCATATTAGAGCCCACCAGCGTAATTTATAGGAGTCGCCGTCACCGGATACGGTGTGGACGACATGTATTGTTTGAAGGCAATTTTATTAATTTAGTTAAAGTTGTTCAAAGATTATATGTATACCAATATATGAGGATTTTTATTTGTTTTTTGTTTATTTGTTTGAACTCAGGATTTATTGGTCCAGTTAAAAAAAATATTTTTACATTATAGCCTATATATTGAGAAAAGTTAGATCAAATTCTTAGATCACACAACGAACTCAGGAACGATGTGTTTCTAAAAATTAAAAGATGCTTACGGAGAACCGTGAGGAATCGGTAGTATAATATAAGGAGATTATTAAATATGTTTGTATGAATTAATTACTTCAATTATTTCAAGTTTTTATTCAGTGTAGTTACTAGTTTCGTTGAAGGTCAAATTTTATCTATTGATTGAAAAATTGGCGCCTAGTCAGGTGATTAAATCAAACGCGTAATTGATAACAATAAATATTAGTTATAAGCCGTAGATAATGATCTAATCACGCTAGCATTGAACGTGCAAAAGTACAAAAAAAATACAGAACAACGGCAAAATATATTTGAATGAAATTCGAGAAATGAAAATGAGCAAGAAAAATGCAAAAATAGTACATATATATGACTTGCAATACAAAATACTATTCTGTACAAAAATAATTACTTTGATCTTAAATATATGTTTAAATTTAAGTTTGTTTTAAATTTAAGTTGTATTGCTTATGCCATAAAGGATGGTATTACTTGAAGACGTTTTTGATACTCAAATATTCTTGCTAATTTTTAAGTCTTTAATTAATATATATGAGTAATAAATATTTTTCACATAGTAATTATATTTATGATAGTAATTATAATTACTATATGCCTCGGTGGTGTATTGGTTAGCATGTACGGCTGCACGCCCGGAGGTCCTGGGTTCGAGTTCCGGATCAGGCCAAGTTTAGTTATTGAGTCTTTCTGTATAGTAAGCCTCAGTAACAGCCCGGAGTTGGGAAGTTGGCGGTGTGTCAACCCCGTTTCTCGGAGAGCACGTAAAGCCGTCGGTCCTGCGCCTTAACTCTCACTGGTCAAAAAAAAACATAAAAGTGACAAGAATGGAGAGTGCACGTTGTGTCTGCGCGTATACTTGTGCACTATAATATCTCCTGCGCAGATGGCTTGTCGCAGGGAGATTGGCCGCCGAGGCCGGAATCGGTCAGGGGAACATCCATCATCATCATACCAAATTTCATCAAAATCCGTCCAGTGATTTTTCCGTGATGCGGTAACAGACAGACAGACAAAAATTTTAAAAAATATAGATTCGGCCTCTGTATCGATAATAATGTCTATTTCAATAAGATTTTTCAAAAAATATTTCATGTACAGATTCGGCACCGTCAGAATTTTATTATATGTGTAGATTATTAATTTTTAGAAAATAGTTTAAATTTATTGTTAGAATTTCAAAAGTAATTAAGTAAAATATCTTCAAGTTTTTAAAAAGTATCCTTATTTCCAGGAACTGAAATACGTGAACTCCCAATGGGAGAGCCGCCACCGGTTGAAGAGGAAGAGGTACTCGAACAGCTCGATTCCAATGCCAGGACCTACCACGACTATGAAGACTTCGATGAGCCAAGCCCGCAGAGTCAAAATAGCTTTCTAGACCTATCCAAGTTAAACGTGAGAGAAGCATTCGAAAATGGCATACAAAAGTTACAGGACAACCTGCCGAAAGTATTGAAATGGAATAATGATGAATTTGAATACCCAATTTACGACAGACGGATAAACTTCATCCTCCCATTATTGGGTAGATTCGCAATATTCAATCGTTTCATGAAGAATTATGAGGATATAGTTCTGAAGAGCGACGAAAGTGTTACCTTGATTGTGGTGCTTTATTTGGACGCCAAAAGTCCTTTAGACTATAGCAATTCTGAATCCTTAATCAATCATTACAAGGACAAATATGGCAAGGATATAAAAACAGTTCAAATGGGTTCTACCACGTTCTCTCGAGGTGCTGCTATAACTGAAGGCTTAAAAAAGTGTGCTAATGACGATTTAGTGTTCTTTATCGATGTTGACATAATGTTCAATCATATAAGTCTAAGGCGAATTAGAATAAATACAATTAAATATCACCAAGTTTACTTTCCGATAGTGTTCAGTGAGTTTAACCCGGAAGTAGTGTATGGCGATGATTTTAACAAGTTCAAGGATGAAACTCTTGTGATGGATAGTAATCTAGGTAAGTTTGTAGACAATGTAGATAGTGATATGAACGACAGGGAATTAGCCAATTTGAAGTACAGCAAAGAGATACACGATGATTATGGATATTTCAGACAGTACGGTTTTGGTATTCTTAGTATTTTTAAACGTGACTTTGAAAGGGTTGGGGGGTTCGACCTGAGCATCAAGGGGTGGGGGTTGGAAGACGTGCAGTTATTCGAGACGTTGATAAAATCTAATTTAACGGTATTTAGGATAGCGGATGAGACATTAGTGCATAAATTCCATGCAGTGGACTGTGATAAGAATTTGGAGAAGAGTCAGTTCTTAATGTGCTTAGGAACGAAAGCTTCGACGTACGGCAGTGAGAAGCACATGACGTATTACATGTTGAACCACCCCGAGATCCTGTGGCCGCCGGAAGAGAAGGGTGCCAGCTAGTACAGGGTTCAAATTAGTATTTTTTCAAATGTATGAAATGTTAGGCTTTTGTAAATAAAATGTCTTATGAATTGTTGTGAGATTTTTTCTATTTGGTTATTTAAAAATTGTGTTACGCTCATTTTTTATTTCGTTAGAGGTGTGTTGAAAAATTACGTAATTTATTATTATAGTAAGTACAATTGCCTTTCTCTCTAAATTGACATCTACTTTCATTTAATTGACATAATTTTTAGATAAATTCAATAAATTGTAGGTATAGCTGAGTTAAAAAAATCTAGTGAGTACATATTTAGTACACAACAAAATGAAGAAACACGAACTAAGCAGTTAGATAAGAGTACAGTGACAGTTGTTTTTAATCGATAACTTAATTATGTATTGTATTATATTAGAATTTAGAAAATATTTTATCGAAATATCTTATTTTTATTTTATATAAATTGAGACGGGGTTGGATGAAATTTTTCTTTTAATTTTAGATTTCTGTTTTTTCCATTAGAACGTAGCGTTACCTTTTTCTCATTTGCCATTATATTTATGTTCCACTTTGCGAAAACTATCTTTTTTCTTCCTTTTTCATATTTCTTTATGCAATATTAACAAAATTTTGACAAAATTAATGCATTTAGTCAAAACAATATTTGGGTGCAAACATAAACATTATAAATTGTAGCTATATCTATTGTATAGAGTATCCATATTTTTGGAAGCATTTATATATACTTAGATATGTAGAGTAAATGTTCCTAGTAACTATTTTTAGAGCAATTTATACGATTGAAATATTTCAAAACACCAAAATAAGATTATAAAATATATTGTTTTAGTTAGAATGTAATTTTTTATTTATATTTTGGTTCATTATAAAACAAATGTAAAATTCTTAACTGTTCTTCTGTAACTTGGCTAGATAAGTTAATATAACGATTGCCTCTAAGTAAAGACATGCGCGAATACTAGACGATATTTTTTTTTAATATTATAATACGATAAATATCGTGAGTTTGTTTGTTTCATACAATAATGCTAAAAATATAATTTATAATTTTGAAAGTATTTGGTAATGTTCACTAAAAATAATATATTTTTTGTAATTAACTAGGCTTTTTTTATGTAAAAATTGTTAATGACAAGTGTATTAACTTAGAGACTGTGTAATAGAACATAAAATTATTCATCATGTTGCTTTTTTTTCTATAATTATATACAAAGCTGGTAAAGTGATTTTGGGAAGATAACTATTTTTCGAGAGTGAAAAAAAATATATTAAAAGGAGGTCCACAGATAAGTACTTAGTTAGTCATTGTATCTAAATCCTAAAAATTTGTACTTTGACTAAAATAATATCCTCTTTTCCATTAGTCGTGAGGGAAAATATGTTTAAATAACCGTCGTTTAATGAAAAAATGCTCCACCACATATTATGTATTACCAGCGCAAAGACCAATATGTCAAAAAGCCGCAAAAAATAATCAATATTATTTTACCACATATTATTTTTTTATTTCACTCATTACTACTGAACCGTTCGCGAAACCGTTTACCCATTTTATGACATAGGTCGACCGTTGCAGCGACGTTTCTAAAACTGAAATTGCTGCTATACTATAATAGCTACCTATCTACAAGAAAGCAAATAAAATGGAAAATGTATTATTTTTTATATGATTCTAAGTTATATTTTGGAATTTTTTTTGATGTCCAGAACATGATTAAATATGTTAGATGATAGATTAATTATTTTTTAAGTCAAAATAAACCAAGTCCCTATAAATCAAATAATAATCTTATATATAAAATACTATTTAAATTTATTGTCAATTTTAATCGATGAAAGTGCTCAAATATGCCCGAATTGAATACTCATCGCCTTTTTTTAATCTTACTGTATATTTTAATGTTCGTATAAAATTATTTAAAGTTATTTATTTATCAAGTATAAAAATAATAATAATGAACAGAAACGAGATTCACATTCTATTTTTTATTCTGTAACTGTAACTGAATAATTTAAAAAAAAAGCAACAATTACGCTTCTCGACTTATCTAAAAAAAAAACAATGTATATAAACAACTTCCAAGAAAGCTCTCTTTAGATATTTTAATGTACTGTTATCAGAATAAAAATCAATAAATTTTTCAAAGATTACAGATGGAGAAGAAAAGAAGAAGTGTGTAAAAATTATGTTTCTATACATAAAGATAATAATAGAATTACATAAAAAAATATACATGACGTACATCTATTTTTTGAAGTGAGTCAAAAAGTCAGTCAATCTATGAAACTGGATAATATTTTTGTCAATTTACTGCCGAATTATTATTATTATTGTATATGATCGGTGCTTTTGTAAAGTACCGAAATAACCTTTTAACCCCATGTATGGACAAGCTATTTGTACAATTAAAGAAGATTTTAAATGGAGCTAAAGCAATGTGATTTCAAGTATATGTATACTTCGGGACGTAAAAATAGCAGAACTGGTGCCTTTATCTTATAATGTAATGAGTTATGGTAGGAAAATTTAAGTTAACACTGTCATAATAAGTATTATAAATACTATAAAGTGGATATGCCTTTGTGGCTGATATCCAAAATTGTCTTTGCTTAAAGTAAGATAATATACAATAATAAAAAAAACTTTTATAATTATTCAACATTCAAAAAAATATATACATATATTTAAATTTAGATTTTATAGTTTCATTTGTTATTTTTGTTTTTTCTAAGTATTACGAACAAATGAAAGAAAAATAATTAATTTTATATACAAATTAAATAACTTTTAATTCAAAATAATAATGTTTTTGTAACAAAGACGTATCCACGCGAAAGTTAACGCTGTAAAATGTAAATATATTTGTGCTCACAAAGTGCCAATATCCTAGTGCTAAGTAGATAAAATTGTACGCAAAATATTTTTGTGTTGATATTATTGTTTTTATCAAGTAACGGTGTTGTGATGTAAATTATGATGAGTAGATATGGAATTAAATTTATTTTTTCCCATACATTTTGTTTTATTTTTGTAAGTTTTTTTATGGAAATGACAAAAATTATATAATAGAAATTTTAAAATATGGAAATTAAAAATATAGACAAAACATATTTTTCTTCTGTGTAATGTTAGGTTAGTAAATTTTAAGTGAGCTGAATATAATAGATAGTAAATAAGATTAACAAGATGCTTATATAATTAATGCATAATCATATTCACAAATATTACTATAACATTGTAAGAATTTAATATAAAAAATACTTACAAGATATGCAAAAGAAGATTTTAGATTTATGGTACTTGAATAATGCTGAATCTGTCAACTGAATGGGCGAAGTCTTGCACTAAATGTTAGTTTACCAGTAATCATAAATTCATTTATTTGCTCGAAGTCATCGTCGTGCACCGACCCCAAGTAATTTGGAAACTGGGCAGGAGGATGATGATACTCTATCTCGGCCTAATGTTTATGACATTTAAAAAACATCATTATTGAGAGGTTTTAGAATAGGGAACAGAAAACTCAAAACAGTTATATCATACCTGCGTGTAAGAAAAGGTGAAAAGTTGCTCTACATTTATAAATTGGCACGTCTCCGAGATACCATCTCGCTATCATTAAGGCAATTAACGTACTTTCACAGCCATTGTTGTCCACAACTATTTTGTAAGATGTTAAAGTTAGCGAATGCAGGTTATCAAAAATATATATATACTTATATGTGGTAAGCATCGAATGAAATATTTAATTCATTTTATACTTTCTACCTTCCACTAGCATTAGTCAGCACTTGTAGACGACACGTTTGGCTCAGTTTGTAGTGACTACTTGCTGTGCCAGCGGTCGCGGGTTTGAGTCTCGCTGGGGGTATTTATTTGTGTGATGAACACGAATGTTTGTACTCCAGTCATGGGTGTTTATATTTATAATATGTATGTATTTAAAGTTATATATGTGTAATGTATTAACTATCTGGTATCTATAACACAAGCCTGGTAGTTTACCATGGAATTAGATAGTGCTGTGGGCACAAGTTTAGTATTAGGGACGCGGCCCCTGGCGGAGTGGGTGGTATTTCTGGATAGGGGACATGATAGGGAGTCCAAATATATAAAAATTATTTTAAGGAAACAAAAGAGTCAAAAGTTATTGAGACTTAAAAGTTACAACATTTCCATACATTTTCATACATTTCTTTACCATCATTCGGAGTGGGTGGTAATTTTAGATAGGGGAGGTGACAGAGAGTCAAAATATATTAAAAATATTTTGAGGAAACGTACGAGTAAAAAGTTATTGAGACTTAAAGTTATAACATATCTAACACATTTCCATATATTTCTTTACCTAAACAAGTAATTACAACAGATAAACATACCTTTAACGAATAGTACACATCCTTTTTTATGTACAATACATATTTTCACAACAATTAATGCTTTATTGTATTTAATATTTTAATAATTTCACAACAACACAAACAAAATGATCTTACATTTTGACAAAAGCAAAACTGTCACTTTGTTTTACATTACCGCTTAAATGACAACAGATTATATTTGATTATTTTTGCCATTTCTGTTGGTAATATTAATAAATAAATAAATAGAAAAATATTATTTTCACAAATAAATAAATAGAAAAATATAATAAATAAATAAATAGAAAAATATTATTTATTTATTATTCGTCATATCTTGGTTAGGTTGGGTTAGAACAGTTACCACAACGCACGAGCCGAGCGAGCAAAGCGAGCGTGCCGCGGTAGCGGCCGCCGAGTGCCATAAATGACTAGAAAACTAGAAAATTCGAATTTCACGCAAAGTACAAATAAAGACATAATCATCTGGAGATCATTTTGACAATTGAAAGTGACGTTTTGACATTTCCAAGTGTCTAAATGGTAGTAATGTATGGAAATGTTGTAACTTTAAGTATCAATAACTTTTGACTCTTTTGTTTCCTCAAAATAATTTTTATATATTTGGACTCCCTATTAGCTGCCCTATCCAAAAATACCACCCACTCCGCCAGGGGCCGCGTCCCTAATACTAAGCTGCAGCCGTGCTGTGTGTTAATGTCCCAACATATTATTAAAAAAATTACTAGCGCCTTGTCTGCTTTTCTTCGATTTAATTCATAGCTACCTTTCTTTTATTTTGATTTTGTTGAGTAAGAAGTGTAAGCTGTGTTGTGTTCTAGACTGGCTAAAACGTTTGTAATGCAATTCTTTACGGACATGGATCAATACGAAACTATATTTAATTTATCTCCTAGGACCTAGGGGCGTAAAAAGTGAGTAAAATTTATATGGCAATCATCTGCTTGTAAGTACATTTATTATTCCTCTTAAATATATATCATAAACACACACTTTATCACCTGTGGGATATATTAAAGTAAAAAAAAACAGGTGCAACCGAGGGAAGCAGCTAGAGTTTTCTACTTCGTCTATAGACGAATAATTATAATTATTTACAATGGATGACGATAAAAAATCCTAATATTATAAAACCATCGCAAAAATAAAATGTGAAAATGATTATCTAAATCAGTATTGTATTATGTAAGAGAGTATGTCCGAGAAGCGAGCGATTAGCCGCGGGATTGCATTTCATAATGATCAGATGATGTACTGTTCAAGTGGGTCGTCGCTATACCGTGTGGCCACGACAGCTGTTTGTTATTTTAGCAAAAGTTATAAATATCATTTAAAAAAATTAAATTATAGATGAATATTCAAACCCTGTATATACAATATAAATTTGTTTTCTAATATTATGTATTTATTCTAAACTGTCGAATCGCGATTTTAACTTTCGCTTCCCTCATTACATTTGGGGCCAAAAAAATATATAAAACAATTTTTATTCTTTCCGTGGTAATTCATTTGCCGTGGCCAACACTTTTCCGGGATTAAAACTTAGTCTCATCAAAGTTTTTGATAAGACTAAGTTTTAATTGAGTTTTAAAAGTTTGGAGTTTTTAAGTTTTAATTGTCTGTCTGTCTGTCTGTCTGTCTGTCTGTCTGTCTGAGAACGCAGACTGGACAGATTATGATGAAATTTGGTATGATGATAGCTGGTTATCTGGGTCAACATATAGGATACTTTTTACTGCGGGGAAAAAATCTCTTCTATGAGAAATGTATACTAAACGTTAAACCGTAAATAGGGATGAACCCAAACGGAGCGAGAGTGGGTCGCTAGTCCATGTATATAAAACAAAGTCGGGTTAGTTAAACCTTTCATAACTCAAGAACGGCTGGATCGATTTTTATGATCTTTGATTTGTAAGATTTATCTCAGATCAGAATAACTATTAAAACAATAAAAAAATCACAAAAATAATTACATGTCTAACTATTTATATCAATTTAAAACTTACCTCGATAGCGAGGGTAAGTCCCTAGTGACATATAAAACGTTCTTAGATTTCTCCGCTGTGCTCAAGGCCACAACGCAATCTTGGGAATAGCTAGCTAAAATAATTAATCTAAAAAAGAACATTAGCAATCAGTTGGGTTGTCATGGTGACCTCCTTTATTTGAGTAATTTCAATTTCTAACTGCGTGTCCTGTATATATATATATATATATATATATATATATATATATATATATATATATAATAAAACATATATGTAATTACAATAATATCCAGGTAGATTCAATACATTCTTGATACTTCGATGAAAATTTTCTGTCGAATTATTTGACATAATATTTCTTTCATCATAAACTACAATAGTTTTCGAAAGACATACTAAAAATAAATGATAAATTGAAAAGTAATATAAAAATAAGCTTTTAAACGCTGTTTCTACAGCTGTAAATTTGGAGGCCAATGTAATATAAAAGACAGTCTCGTCGATGCTCTCACGTACAATATTATAGATAAAAATTGCATAGCATATTATGCTTTAAAATTGTGTTTTATGGCCATAAAAACCGATAATCAATATTTTTTATGTATTTATACTTATATACTTTTAATATTTTTACATAATACTTAATAACCAGCGGAAATACATTGTCTCTTCCAATCTACGCGAGGTGAAGGAGTAAACTTTTACTTAACGAAAATATACAGTTTCTACTGTTCCTAGCAACGAGTTACAGTTCACTCATAAGCCTGAGGCCTTTGTAGTTTGTAAAATTATAATGTACCGTGAATAGCTAACGGTTTTTTAAATGACCGCATACTAGGTAAAGTATTGAAGTAGTTACATAACAATGAAATCACAAAATCACCAGTGGATCCCTCATCTATTCCTTGCGGGCAAATTCAAATGGGTTGAGTTTACAACGAAAGTTGAATTTGAAAAACTGGAAGAAAGAGTGTAGTGTAGTGACTAGACTAGGGAATGTTGATACTCCTCCACTTCAACATTTCTTTTATTTGACAGCATAATAATATGTTTAGAGGAGCTTTATATATCTACAAGACAATATAAATGAAAACTGGAGCTTCAGATTCCCTACAAGATTATTTATAAACAAAATAACATTCAATGCTTTGCTTCCATCTAGAATATCTCAATATCTAGAATAATATTTTCCTTATTTAAATTTTTAATTAAAGCTATAAATGCTAAGGATGACAATATGTGAATGCCAAAGCATTTTATTGTTAAGTTTCTTACTTCCTAGTAATCTATACACCATAGAACTTCTGCGATTGAAAAACCAGAGAATGTATTATGAAATAACACTTATTGGTTAGAATATGCCCATCCCATATATTTTTGAATTGTATTTGCGTTATCGATTGTAAAATCAATTATTTAACTATATTCCGAGGCGTAGTGAGTTTCGATTTGAAGATTTAGAAGCATTTTCATAAAGTAGGTTTTAAATTTGGGTTTCCTACAACTTTTTTTTTTCAATTTTGTTTTATTTGTTCAATTTTGTTTCTACAGTATCTCAATCGCCATTATCAATAATTATTAAACATATTGTAACTTTTGCTTAAAATCTTTTAACAATAAGATATGACAAACGTGTAAGAATTCACAAGGAGGTTGTAGGTTCATGTCAGGCAGGCGGCCGGCCGTAAAACTTTTG
This sequence comes from Brenthis daphne, assembly GCA_947093115.1. Taxonomy (NCBI): domain Eukaryota; kingdom Metazoa; phylum Arthropoda; class Insecta; order Lepidoptera; family Nymphalidae; genus Brenthis; species Brenthis daphne. The sequence continues at coordinate 6,259,207 of OX352481.1, read as the reverse complement.
CCAAATCCTATCAGCAGTACAGAAAATGTACTGCGCCGACCCCAAGTGATTTGGAAATGGGCAGGGAGATGATGATGATGAAACGTGACGTAAGAAATAATACTAAATATTGTATATATGTAGATGCAAATAATAGCTGTATTTATAGAAAATAGCCTCAAAGTATTTAATATTTTAAATATTCATAAAATTTTATTGTGTGTTAAATAATTAATTTTGATTTTAATTATGATTAATTCATTATGAGTTACAACACACTTTCAAGATATAAGAACAGGTTCTGTCAATTTTAATTGAAATTTATATGTGAATAGTTTTCTATTGTTATTCGATGTCATTCTTAACGGAGTGAAATTTTTTAGTTATCTTTAAGTGAGGTGTTCGTAATAATTCATTATGTATGAGAGAGATTAAACGCACTCTCTAAATTCAAGCACAGTTTTAGAATACTCATTTTTATTTATTATTCGGTTTATTGAGCTGTTTCTTGGCCTGACGGCAGATGGCTTTAAAATTTCTCCCTCCGAGATTGATACTTTCGTCGCAAGTCGTCAAAATTCCTTTGACAATATCGTCGCCACGCGGATGGCCGTCAAATCTTTTACCAGAATACTGAGTATCATCATCATCCACAAAAATGGTAGTAAATTTAAGCATCTTTATCTCATGGGGTTATTGTACTTTGACCTAAAACATGTCGAAAATGAAAATCTCCAGAAGTTACATATATGACGTCAAAATAAATTCGCTCAGAATAAGAATAAAACTCCGTGTCTTCTCCATCCTACACGACATTCGCGAAGTAATCTGTGTCCAAAAGCACGCCTAAAAGCCAAATAACAAAGAATTGAATTGAAGAATAAAACAAATAGCTCCATTACAACAATGATGTTATTGAGCAAACTTCCTTTAAGATGACTATTACATGACCCGAAACTTGATTTATTTATGTATTACATGTATAATCTGCACTGTTATTCGGCTTTATGCCAGGCCCTTGTACTTCAAGAAATCTTTTACGCTTATGCTAGCTTTAGATATTAACAGAAGTGAATTCTTTTGTCTTGTAGTAAATCTTGTAAAATATCTATACATATAATAAAACTGTAGAAGTCGAATGTCTGTACATAGAAAAGAAATGCTAAAAACCGAGTCAGGGGGATGTAAGAAGATAAATAGAAGAAATTTAGATTTTTTTCAATTTTTTGTTTCTTTGTCTGTTGTCTGTTTGCACGGGCTAATCTCCGAAACTGTTGGACCGATTTAAATGAAATTTTACATAGTTGTACCTTATATCCACGGTCAAAGTTTTAGATACTTTTTATCCCAGAAAATTAAATGTAGCTTAGTACACAACAACTTGTGCACCAAATTTAGTAAAATTTGGCATGCTGATATTGCCGGTCATACAACAGATTACTTTTTATGTCGGGAAAATGAACGGTTCCCGTGGGATAGCTCTGATTGTGCTTTTCTAGAGGCTACGAGCCCGAGCGAAGCGAGGGTGAGCTGCTAGTGTCTAATATTTTTATTTAAAAAAACCAAGAGTGTTATTCAAAAGATAGAGATATAATATTTGTTTTGTTTAGCTCTTTAGCCAAAGCGGTTTTGATAAATAGAAATAATAAAGGTTTCAAATAAATAAATAATTGCAAAAATATGTACAGCTCGCGCATTATCTTAATTATATTAACTTTTAGCATTCGGCAATCCAGTCAAGTTCCAGAGAAAGTTCCCATCCAGGGAAGTTGGCGGTGTTTCACCCCCCTACCTTGGAAGGCACGTAAGACCGTCGGTCTTCCGCCTTAACTCTAACTGGTCGTGTCGAGTCGTCGTCCTACCGGAGTATCAGAGTGACAGGAATAGACAGTGCACTTGTGTCTGCGCGTACACGCGCTCGACCGAGTGGCCGAAATCGATTAGAAGGACATTATTATGTATTATTTGGAACAATTTTTAGTGAACAGGTTTTATTATTTCAAAGATCACATCACATTCAAATTAATGTTTTAGATAGAAACTTTCTTGATGCATAAAATTCTTTAGCATATTCATTATATTTATTGTTATTATTTTCATAATAATTTCGTAGTTTTATGAAAGTCCCATGATAAACAAAAACGCGTCTGTTATAATAACATTGTTAATTCGATGCGCATATTTATCAACATACTTTAACATTTCTACTTTCATTTATTAGCATTTTTATGTTTTGCTAATGAATATAGTACCTTTGATTGCTTATAGTAGCTTTGTATTATCTTTTTGTAGCCATTAAGATTATAATTTTGGTTAGGTAACTTACATACATGTAAAACTTTCGATTTGTGCTTATTAATTTCAATTACTTTCCAGTTAATTTCTAAATGCATGTTTATTTATACTTTTCAAGTAATTTATCGATTTTTTAATTTATTGTATTATCTTTATCTTCATTCAACTTTAAGTTAGTTATAGGTAATGCATTTGCTCTGATTTTAAAAGATAAACGAAACAAAAATGTACGGTGTCGAAATGTATTTATTATTTTTTGTAAAAAAAACAAAATCTTATAACGTAAATTAAGCTAACTTATCGATAAACTTTTTACAGAACGAGAGTCGTTCCCAGCTGTGAGCCACTTCGTACGGAGATGGAGCTGTCAGAACTGTTAATTGAGTGAGACCCAGTTTATCAGTTCTGACAGTTGTCCAGTACGACTGGCTGACAGCTGGGTAACCCGTGTGCGTGCACAGTCGCAGGCGTTGGCCAGGATGGGGGGCCGGGAGATGCCACCTACATTGTACGTGGCGGTCTGCCCATTGGTTTAAACATTCGGGCCCTCGGAGATGTTACGAAGTCACCCGAATAGCGAATGGATCTTCAAGTTCGGATTTAGTAGGGAGCGCCGTAGCTGCTGGATGGGCGGGAGGGGGCTCCGTATGAAGATGAGGGACCAGATGGGTATCCACCGCCAGATGAGGTCTGTTCGTATTGGGCTACTTGGATAGCTTGACGGACTCCTTCGAGGTTGATGCCAACAACGCGACCACCGTGACCGGGAACTCCGTAGGAAGATGATGGGACGCCATAGGAAGATGAGGGAGCACCATAGGATGATGAAGGAGCACTGACTCCAAATCCTGAGCTGGAAGAGGAAGCCTCTTCTTTAAGGAGGATTTGGCGGATTTGGTCAAGGAGTTGGGGATCGACGTTTTGGCCCTCGGAAGTCTGGTATCCGGATGACACAGCTTGGTAGGAGCCGCCTCCACTCAGGCCACCGCTGAATCCGCCTGAGATTCCACCAGAGGGTCGGTTATAGTTGTAACCAGACGGAGCTTCTGCGCTTGCGCAGGCTACCAACGCCAGGGCTATGCACTGTAAAAGAAATAAACAATTAGGTTGACCTAAATAGGTTACTTACTAAATGTGTGTTATTTAACTAAGTCCTTTTTAATCTCTTTAGCGTATACATTTGAATGCATGATAATTTTGCTATGGTTTTTATAAATAACATAATAATATGTATATTGTAGATTCTAATTCGTCACAGTATACAGGATCTTCACGGTATTATTTACATTATGAGGTTGTTAATTTTCACAAATTCTCGCTAAGTTGTTCGAAGTACTTAAATGCCTTTTACTTTCAACGTTTGATTATGCATGTAGATGTAATATGCCAATGCGTGATTTATGTATAAATAGGCGTAAGCAAAATAACGTAATATGCGAAATTTATTTCTTCCTACCTTTGATTACCCATACAAACTTTCAACCCCATTTTCAACCCCTTAAGGGATGATTTCCGGGATAAAAAATATCCTATGTCCTTCCTAGGGTCTCAAACTATCTTCTTACCAAATTTCATCTAAATCGCATTAGTAAATCCAGAGATTATCCTCTACAACGTCACAAACTCACAATCCCACAAGCTCACAAACTTTACCTCTTTATTGAATAGGGAAATAAGCGTATTTCGCAGATTCCTAAGGCCTCAGATTCTCAAGATAAAAAAGACATTTGCCTTAGCTTTAGTTTTGTTCACCTAAATATTATTCAGTTATAATATCGTCAAAAATTAATTTTCCACTAAGTTATGTTAGCTATAATTTATCGAAAAAAGGCGTCTTAATTTTTTATATGAATAGTAAAATGAAATTGACAGTAAAATGCTGCCATATTTTATCTTTTGTCCATATTATTCTGTTTGCGATCGCTTCTCGCAGGCATGACTAAATAAATATTATTCAGCACTACTGTGCGTTATGTAAACATTAGTGATGTTCTCGATAATGGCAGCAGTTTCTCTAATATTAAAATAATTCAACCTTTTTTTAAAAATCATACAGCTGAACTTGGTACGCCTTTGTTTTAATATAATAAGACTTAGGCCATAGGTCACACAGCCAAATTCGGGTTGGCGCTTTCATTATGATGAATAGAGATGATCCATTGATATGTTAAAATGATGAATTTTACTATCTTCTAATTCTTAATTATCTATCAATATATTAAAATAGAATGTGGACATCACTATGCAATAATAATGTTCTAAGCAATCAAAATCGTTGGCTTTCGTGTTGTTAAAGTTAATTGAAGGTGAAATTTTTCTCTCGCGTATACTCACTATTATTCGGGGTCAAGTTACGTTTCTATATTTAGGGGTTTTTATTCTGTCACTTTCGAAGAATAAAATACACATATGTATTAGAAAACGTCATATCTTTTTAGTTTTAATCTTATTTTTGGAAGCAATCATTTAAATTAAATATTACAAGAAAATAATTGATTTTTTACTTAAATATTACAAAATTATGTTTTAGTATTAAAAATATTTTTCAAAATAAGATAGATTAGAAGTTATTTATTTAAACTTCTTAATCTATAGATGTATTTTGTAAGTTTTATAGATTATTTATCACCAAAAAATTTATCACCAATAAAACTGTAGAACCCAACGAAATATTTTAAACGTTTTAGTTAATTTAATATAGGTACATCACCTTAAATATTATAAGACTATTATTAACAGCATTCATATTATAAATATTTTTTTGCTCATATACGTAGTAAAAACTGTAAAAGCTTATAATAACACTAATGAGATATATTAGAAAAAGCTCGGAACGAAATAATAGAATGGCGAAGTGAAAGTGTAGTGTCATAGGTCGGACACGTCGCAGCGCGCTACGCTTTACGTGAGAGGTCGATTGAGATACATATTTTTATACAAGTATCCTATTAATTTTTAATAACTTCGTTAAACAATATTTTAACTTGCAAATTTCTTGCCCAATGTTTTCCGTGTTTTCTAAAATATTACAAATTTTAATTTGAATACTTTTACTTACCTTTACTAATACGATTATATTTGTTTATAAGATTTTTTCACGTACAAATGCGATAGATCGACGTAATATTTTATCTAGTATAGTGAACTAAGAGTTTTTATTTATTAAAAAGTTTGTACAGTCAAAACTATTATTTCCTTTCTCTGGGAATCGAACTGACGACTTCCATCATTACCAAACAGAATACAAATGATTATACGAATATATTATAGCTTATGCTATATTTGTGCAATTGTCCATTACGTGATGCAGTGGGAAGTCACGCTGAAGCTTTCCAGATCTTCGTGACTGCATAATATGTATAATGGTAGCAGCTTGGTATTATTCTGCGCTTTGATACCAAGCTTTATCTTCAAAGGACGCTCATTTAAAAATAAGTAAAGTTTTTTACTTAGTAACATAAAAAAACCATACACCATAAAGATTTAAAGTTACATAATCTATATCTATACTTCTATAATAATATTATAAAGAGGAAAGATTTTTTTATTTGTTTGTTTGTACCGAATAAGCTTAGCAACTACTGCACCGATTTAGGTGAAAGGTAAAAAGATAGTTTGAGGATAGGATAGTTTTATCCCGAAAATCATTCCTTAAGGGGGTGACAATGGGGAGGAAAGGTTGTATAGGGAATCAATCTAGGGACGAACCCGAGCGAAGCGATGGCGAAGCGATGGCGAATCGCTAGTTTTCTATTAAATACATTTACTCTTTAAAAACAACCATTTGTTTTACAAATATTTTTTTAATCGTTTTCCCAAAGAATAGAAAGAAGAATATATAAAGCAATACTAAACTTTAAGATACTTATTAGTATTCTAATTAAGTAAGCAAATTCTGGTAGCTTTACATTGGGTAAATTTTATCTACAAAGCCGTTTATAATCAGAACGCATATGCTTAGACAGTATAACGTGCTTCGCATCGTCGATGCCGCATCGACGGTGATGATATGGTATTTGGGTGATGGCCCTTCTATACTTTTATGGTATGTTACATAATTAAACTCATTATAAGGACGGAGCTAACGATGGCTATTGAAATATATTTTACATTTATTTACCTATTCGTATGTCGGACACATTTATTTTTTGCGTAACCTCTTTATACATATATAAATATATTTATGTTTTTAGTGACTTATTAGTTTTATATTGGAATCTTAACTAATACTATAAAATTGCCAAAGCATGTTAATTTATTTATCTTTCTTTTATGTAATTCAACTATTGATTATTTTTTTAACCGACTTCAAAAGGAGGAGGCACTATGTTCGTCTGTTTGTATTTTGTTATGTATTTCCAAAATTTTTTCATAGGGAAACTGGGAGCCTGCCAGTCACATACCTTTTATTTTGAAGTATGTATGTATGATTAGTATGCCGCCAGTTATTAAAAAGTCAAAATTATAATAAGTTATGTTATTTTATTCAACTGCTGTACTTTTAAGTACTTTATTAAAATTCTTTCAAAGTACATGTATGTACTTTAAATTAAGTGATGACTAAGATATGAGTGCATTCACTTTAAGTTTGCCTTCATTTGCATTATGAGAATGTAATTTTTGATTCATGAATAAACATTATTAAACAATTAGAAAATATCTTGATTATATACGAGTAGTTAGTTACAAAGGAAGATGTAGAAAGTTTTAATACTCGACTACTTTAACTATCATGGTAAAATTGTGATGATGAAATATACTTGGTAATGACAGTTAAAGGTATTATGAATATTGAGTGAAGCTGTATGTACCTAACTATTTTAAATAAAACTATCTTTTTGGATTTTTTCGCCGATTTATTTTCATTTTTGGTTCCGACTATTCATATGCTTTACATCAATTATGATTACGGAGATACCATGATTGCTTAAAGCATTCGAAACGTCGGGAACCAAAAATCAAAATAAATTCGCGAAAAAATCCGAAAAGATAGTTTTATTTAAAATGTCAAATATTCGCGTAAATCTAAGAAAGCTGTTTGTAATCATTGACTACAAAGCTTTTTATGAACTTTTACTATTATTCTTAAAACATATATTGATTTATTAAAAAACAAGAGGTCCTAATTATGAATTTTTAATTATGATTTTTTTATCTTCAATACTATTTTTAACTAAACTACATTTTAACAAAACCTAGTTAAAATGAAATTGGAAAATAAAATAATCTATAAAATAATAGATTTCATATAAAAAAAATCATTATTTGTCTTACATTAAAATTTATGTTAGTTTTGAAATACAAGTAATTATAGAGAAAGTATAATAGTTATGTAAAGGAAATATGTTTTTGTTGCAATACGTTACGGTAGCCACTCGACTCGACCTATGACCGTTGGTTGCATCACCTAGGATTATTATTATATTATACTAGCATTGCCCGCGGCTCCGCCCGCGTTCAGATGACCAAAAACTAAATTCTTAGGTGTTACATATTAGTATACTCTTACATTGCAGTTTTTGTATTTTTCCTCAGAAATAAGATATTTTCCCGCGGTAAAAAGTATCCTAGGATCGCGCGCTACATCGCCCGGTTTATATAGCTTGAGCAGGCGGTCGAGCGATGCGGGGCAGAGGGGATGGACTCGCCGTAGGCATCTCAATGCTCGCCAAGCATTAAAAATGTTTCGCTACTAATTACTTCTAACAACGATATCTCAAAAACTATTCATCTGATTGATTTAGTGTAAAGAGCAATTTTAATCTGCATTAAATGACTAAGCTAACTAAAATATTCATTTGGATAAGGATTAATACCGAACTAAAGAAAATAACTTTGAAAATAACGTAATGTTTTTAATTAAAAATGTTAACATAAAAGTGGTTATTGTAAGTCAACCGTAAGAGATAGAGATATGCTATCGCGGACTTTTTTGTAGCATTTTTATAGATTTTGAATTCTCTAGTACATTACTTAACTGTATCTTTGCTAGTTTACGCGGCGTTCGCGTGGAAAGTTCCCATTTGGCGAGATTTTTTGCGACCTCTTCAACATTTGTCGCCGTATTTCAGCTAATTTACATAAAAGCATAATAAATTATATACCTAAACCTTCCTCAAGAATTACTCTTTCTATTGTTGAAAACCGTATAAAAATCCGTTCAGTAGTTTTCGAGTTTATCGCGTTCAGACAGACAGGAGGACAGACAGGAGGACAGAAAGACGCGGCCGGGGGACTTATTTTTATAATAAGTATAGATAGGGGAAATGTTTATTATTTAAAAATAACTGCGAATTCTAAATAATGACAAAACTGATTGAGCTTTTTATAATTTTACAAAAAGATTTTTTAACATTTTAGTTAAAAATGAAGAAAAAGGCTCATTTAACTATAGGGATAGTTAAAATTCTAAAAATTAGGCAAATTTTACGTTTAAAAATCTATATGTATGATATATGTTTGTGATCATTGATTTTTTTTAAATTGACATCGTATTGTTACCATAACTCTACTACTACTTTTTACCATCCTCTATGTAAGGAGTTACCGAAAAAATCATGTAGGAAGTGCTACTTTCGTGAGAAGTGTATTAAAAGAACGCAAAACGATTTATCATTGCTTGGAAAATATTCAAATGAATTACAAAAGGCTAACAAAAAGTTTTGAATTTATTGCATCTTGATCTGTGTGAACTTCCTTTTACTAGCATTAGTTTACAGTACTTTAGACTTTATTGTCTGGTATTAGAGACTACAAATGCAGATAAATATTTTACGTTTGACATTTGAAAAGCATGATCACAATCGTATGAAGCGCAAAGTGAAATGGTGCTGTTTTAGTTTCATTTTTCCCACGGGCTTAATCAGATCTGAAAGATTTGCAGCCTTTGTGTAATTCAATAGAATGCTACATGTAGTCAATTGTTACTTTAACCATATTTGATTTATATTCAATTATAATAGATCTTTCTACTACAAATGCTTTTAAATCTAAAATTGTATATATAATCACTAATAATTTCAGAAAAGGATAATCGATAAGCTTATAATATGACACTTAAATATCTCCAATAACTGATAAACTAAAAATTCTTCACTTTTCAACTATCCTTTCCATGAAAAAAATGAGATGTCGTTCGGAAATCAACCACAATAACACAAATATGAAAAAAAAATCGCACACAAATTCGAATTTATTGATTTCTGAACACAACACTTGGACACTACACACACTGCACTTACCGCTACGAAGGCTTTCATGTTGTATAGAAGATCTGAGGTTCCGTACGAACTATGATCTAGAGTCCAAGTGTCACACTGATATATACTATACTTTGCACGCGGTGGGGCGGCGAAAGGAAGATTGTGTAAGGGAGATGCTACCACTGTAGGAAGTTTGCCTAATTGGAGGGCGTCATGCGAGATTTTTTTCAATTTTCGAGGGTCTTGTAATTTACTTAGGATTTCACGAACGTTTTGGTTTAAGACATTGACATTTAAGTGAAGTTATTGAAAACTTGTAACGTGATTAATGTCTCTAAAGCACTTATTGTAATTAAAAAAAAATATTCAATTTTTTAAGATTGTTTGATATGCACATTAAGACAAGGATTTATAATTCACATCGTTTATTTTATAGAATAATATACTATTTGAATTTAAAAAAAAACGTAGATTAGACTCATAGAGTGTATAGCGTATTTTTATGACACTATGTATAGCGCAGGTACTTTCTATTATTACATTTATTATTTACTACTTGGCTTTATATTACTGTTAATGGTAAAACACTTTTTTCCATTTTTGTGTAGTAAAAGTTAAAATTTATAACAATCCTGTAATAAGCCTTGTAAGCCACATACCATACCTATACCGATTTTGGAGCAATTGGATTGATCGATAGATATTTTGTACTTTTTTTTATTTTGTACTTTCTAAGGTTAAAAATAAAAGTATAAGGTTTAAAGTAAAAGGCAGTGGTAGCCCAGTGGTAACGCGCTCGCTTGGGAAACCGAGTGAATTGGGTTCAAATCCCGTTTCTAACACCTCTGATATTTTCATGTGCGAATCATATCCAACAAGATTACCGTATGTCTTACGGTGAAGGAAAACATCGTGAGGAAACCTGCATGTCTGAGAGAACCTAGCAAGTTTTCGGAAGATATGTGAAGTCCGCCAATTCAAACTTGGCGAGCGTGTGGACTATGACCTGATCCCCCTCGTATTGAAGGGATGACCGTGCCCAGCAGTGGGACGTTAAAAAGGGCTAAATACAAGGTTAAAATTGGTTTAACTAGATTAAATAAAATAATTAGTCAAGTGCTAGTTAGATTGAAGTGAAAGAACAGTAGTATATCTACAGTATATTTTGGCATGACACTAGATTCTAAGCTCTAGCGGAAACCCTATCTGTCAAAACCTGCAGATAAACTCAGCTTCACGGCCTTTGTAGTTAGAAAAGCCAAAAACCTAACAAATATTAACACTGCTCGACTTGTATATTTTAGTTATTTTCATAGAATTTTATCTTACGGAATATTTCTTTGTATTTACTCTTCAAAAAGAGCAGTACGGGCTTTGATCTAAGACTTCGTGATTCCCGGCGAGATTTTTTCAAAGACATTGGTATTCTTACTGTTGAGTCACAATGTATACTATGTAATATATTACTTGTTTGCAAAAATTTAAATAATTATTTAAAAAAAACAGCGATAGACTCACAATAAACACTAGGAATAGAAATAAGCTTTTGGAATCCATAAAATTATTTATTTGCGTTACAACTTACAAGAGATCTTTTGTACTACATGTACAATATCAATAGCAGGCCGCAAAATTAACAAGAGCGTACATGTTCAAGAAAAATACCACAAAGTATAACAATTAAAACGGTCAACGCAATCGGTGTTGCCTAGTAAATATTTTAGTCGCCACAAGCTATACGTGAATAAACCCTTCACGGGGCTGAGTATACGCATATATGTATATTGTATAATAAGGTTCCACAAACTGCCCTAGATTTACCTCTTCAACAATTTAAAGATAAAATTAAAAATATTTTATTAAGCAAAGCGTATTACTCTGTTCAAGAGTTTTCTTGTTGATGGAAATGTGTGGAATTGAGATATATTGACTCATATGCGGGCTATCTGTGTTGTTATGTTAATAAAATACCTAAGTACCTAAATGTAAAAGAGCAACTACTGAGTTTCCCTCGAGGCACATCTCAGCAAAACTGCTTTTCGAGCTGGTGGTAGCTTCCTCACCGACTACGCTGACGTTTTTCTATACATAGTATAATAAAATTCGAGTCGAATATTAAATATTTTTTGGAAAATCTTATTGAAATATTCATTATTATCGATACAAAGACTAATATTATCTATATTATCAAAGATAGTTTTTAGAATATTTGACTGTCTATCTGTCTGGGAACGCATCACAAGAAAAACCACTGGACGGATTTTGATGAAATTTGGTACAATGGTAATTGGTTACCCAGGTCAATATATAGGATACATTGTACTTTGGGAAAATATCTCATCTCTGAGAAATCTATACTAAACGTTAAAACATAACTAGAAACCGGAACCGTAACCCGAGCGGAGCTAGGGTGAGTCGCTAGTTATATTACCTATATTGACGATTCAAAAGTGCTCATAATAAGTCTAATTGAATAAAGTTTATTTACATTATATAAATTGAAAGATTAGTATTGCGCTCCATTTTCAACCGACTTCAAAAAGGAGGAGGTTCTCAATTCGACTGTATCCTTTTTTTTTTTATGTTTGTTACCTCAGAACTTCGAATAAATGTATTAACCGATTTAGACAATTTTTTTTTGTTTGAAAGGGTATACTTCCAGATTGGTCCCATTTAAATTTCAAAAAAAAAATACCACCCCTAAGGGTGGAAAAATAGCTAATAATGAATTTAACCTACTTTTAATTGTCATATTGACTTGAAACTTTGCAAGTGTTTCTATTTCCGTTGATAGTACAGAGGTTCGGTATTGTTGACCTGATCTGATGGTAAGGCCAGAAGGCGGATAGGTGGAACTCTTCAACGATAAATAGTAGATACTTCGAGTTTGGGCTTATTTTGTTTGATTCGACAAGCCTAACATGTTAGAATTCTTACTTTGCTACTACTGTCTACACTAAAAAGGGAAAAATAAAAACTTTTTAACAAAAAAATAAAAACCGACTTCAAACAAAAGCACTAAAAAGTAAAAAATAACTGATTGGTAGTTTTCATTTACTATACATACCTAATCAAATATTTTCGAAGTCGGTGTGCTTTGCTTTGTATGGGCTGGCACCGATTTCGAAAATATTTGATTAGGTATGTATTTAATAGGTAGGCTTTAATTACTTAGCCAAAGCACACCGACTTCGAAAATATTTGATTAGGTATGTATAGTAAATGAAAACTAATAATCAGTTATTTTTTACTTTTTAGTGCTTTTGTTTGAAGTCGGTTTTTATTTTTTTGTTAAAAAGTTTTTATCATGTAAAAGTCACATTTTTTACAGGTATTTTTCCTTCCTATTTCTATAATGTTTTTCATATTCCATGTGCAGTAGTTTCGAAGACAAGAAAATTATTGGTTATAAAGTTAGCCCATATTTTTGCATATTTTTTAATTTTTTATTATATAAATTATAACCACACTACTTTTAAAAATGCCAAAGTTTGTATTTGTGTGTATGTACATATGTTACACCTTCACGTTGAAAACGGATGGATGTACATCCGTTTTCATAAATAAGACCTACAATAATCTATAGACTATCATGATTCATTACATATAATAAATTTATAACTAATCGCTTTCTGTACAATATACATGGAAGATATTTGAGCAAAACTATTATTAGGGGTCTTTATTATCGCAATAGAACCCAAAGCAATGATTTTTTAAATAAAACTATCTTTTCGGATTATTTCGCGGATTTATTTTGATTTTTGGTTCCCGACGTTTCGAATGCTTTACAACATTCATGGTCACGGGAGAGACTGAGGTGTGATATATATATATATATATATATATATATATATATATATATATATATATATATATATATACTAGATTCTAAGACAATATCGGAAAAACTGGTATATCAATTATCATATTAATTTCCTAATGAAATAAAAAAAAACAATTTACGTTAATCAAACCGCTAAGCTAAAGACAAACGTCGAGTTTGTGCAAACTTTCTAGCAATTGACGTCAACAATCCTTGTATGCTAATTAAATTCTAAACACTCATAAAACTATATAGATATCGCTAACATATTTAAATGATCGAAGACCGTTTTAAAACTTACTTGTAAGATCAGTGTAATGGCGTGTTGAAAGTTGCATTTTTGCAGCTTTACGCTTTTGCTTCGTACAAAGAATAAAATGACAATAATATACATTTTAACTTTAATCTAGTATTCATAAATTAAGTTGAAGTGCCTGTCTGAGATTAAAATTATATGGCTACTTACATGTAATGAAAATTCAAACAATTAATCATTTGGCTTCATTAATATTTTGGTTCGGTTAAAAACAGCTTGGTCAGTAAGAAAAACAGTAACAGCAGGACATAGAATTCTTTCAATTGAATTCAAAAGTCTTTTCGTTTCTATAATAAGAATGTTGTAATCCAACTATAACGGGATTTTTACTGGCAGGAAAATGTGGTATTTGGGTGATAATGCTCTCAAATAGGCTACTTTTCATCCCGGGAAAGTGAAAGAGTTTTTGAAGATAAAGGCTTAAGAAATTTTGATGGGATTTTTGCTAATGACATACGAATTCGAATGAGAGTGGAATAAAATATATTTATGGTTATAACATATGGATAATAAATAAAATATGATACTATCTTAGATTCACACCAATATTTGACACTTTTTATATAACTCTAGTTTTTGGGATTTTTTCGCGGATATATTTTGATTTTTGATTCTAGCTATATTATTGTAAAGTTTCATTAAAATCCATTTAGTCGTTTTTGTGTAAAAGAGTATTAAACATCCATACATCTATACATCCAGACATCTGTACACTCTCACAAACTTTCGCATTTTTAATATTAGTAGGATAGTTTAGTATGGCGATACTGATATAAGAATTTTTATAGTAGTTTTAAATGGTTAGTTCTATCGCTCAGCATTGATGTCGCACTGTTGGTGTAATTTCCGTGTAGTTCAATTGGTTTTTTTAATTTTTATCCGAATTCAGAAAAAAATACTAACGAATTTTATATTAAGGATATAATAAAAATAAATAAAAATGATAGAAAATCGTTTGGAATTAAATCTAAAACCATTAGCGCAGCCGATTAATTCCCAATACTTGCTTAAAAAATTTCTGATATCAAGATAACTATTGTATACCGCTCTGCGAAATTTTGTAGAGAAAAAAAAGACTTGTGTTTTTTTTAACGACAACACGTTTGGCTCAGTTTGTAGTGACCCTACTTGCTGTGCCAGCGGTCGCGTGTTCGAGTCCCGCTGGGGGCATTCATTAGTGTGATGAGCACGAATGTAAGTCCTCCAGTCATGGATTTAAAGTCACATATATGTAGTGTATCAACAATCTGGTATCCATAACACAGGTCTCGTAGCTTACCATGGAACTAGATGGTGCTGCGTCTTAATGTCCCAACATATTTATAAAATAAAATGAAATCAACGAATATGCTATTCAAATTAATCTCATCTCAACGAGTACAAAAGTCCCAATCCAAATTTCATACATGCTTTACGTCACTTAGTATCGGACGAGCGAGTAATGTTTATTATTAGATATTTCCATTTGATTACATCAGTCACTTTGAGTAAATGATGAAACGTAAAATTTTATATAAAAACCCATTAGATTTAAGATTTCCAATTTAGTAAGATAGTTAAATTCAAACATTTTATATTTTGAAATTATGTTGTTATTTTTATTTAAATACACATTAAATAACTATTCTGATCTATCTCATCGATCATATTATGAATTTTTGGTTATGGCAACCGAGTTGAATTCTTCTTTAATGTTGATTTATCCAATCACATCTAGTATGTGGTGATGGCAAGGTACCACTGGTCAGTTATCACTCACAGAACAGCCTCACGCAGCCAGTAAGACACGAGGGCTTAACAATCACCAACCTACCATTCCTAACTCTAGATTGCTACTGCAAAGTTTTGACGTAAAATCTATCAATTTTTTTTTAATCTCGCTCAAAAACCTTCCATATGGTAACTGCCTGCCATTAAAGGAGTAGCTGACTGTGAGATTCTTACTCGTTAAAATCCACAGCGGAAACCTATCAACGCTGTCCAATGGGACGTTGCAAGACACACACTATAACGTCCCCGCGACCAAACTTATTTGACAATTTTTTTCTTTAATGGATTTAAATGCTATTTGACATACCACTTGCATACATATATATGTCGGACTCACTGGCTAGAAAGTTCAGTACTGCCCACTAAATGTAAACAGAACCTCCCCTGTCTTAATGGGGCATCACAGGATTAACCAAGCATTTATTTGACTTAATACAAGATTTGGACCATGAACCCCATATAATTACCGATATATAATGTCTTGTAACTAGACTAACAAGTAGTAAGTATTCTTAGTATGTACACATGTATGTATAAACGGTATATAAAGGAATCGAACCCGGAACAATTGAGTATTTTGCATAATAATGTGACAAACACTGAGGTAACTTCAAATGATACATTCACCTATGATTGTAATACGAATCTGTGTATTAAGGAAACATGTGTTTATAATGCACTACGCACTTATATTGTACAATCGACCAATAATTCGTAAGATATGTGATGTTGATGAGCATGTGGCGCAACAGCAATAGCTATTTTGCAGGAGATGGCTGGTTTGATTCTTATTTATGCTCTAGCTCGAGATTTTTTCTATGTTTACTAGAACATAAGATATAAACAAAGCCTTATCGCTCATGGCACTTCTAATACGTTGAAATGAATGTAAGATTTAAATCATAACGGTTACGAATTAGTAAATAGTTACTAGTAATAATTTATTTAACAATTTCAAATTCTAGATCCTTATAGTGTAGGTTGTTACCTCCTGTGAAACGCTTTTTCTCTCCCGTAAAAAGTAGCGAATATCCATCTCAAAATTGAAAATTATTTCCATATCAAGCTTTACTGACATAGACATTTTAGCGGTTTAGATATTATGAAAGGACAAAAAATAAAAACGTATAGTTAAAAATGCTATACATATAAAAATAGACATTGATAAAACAGTTTTTTTTTATTTGCTTGTCAACCGATTTTCTTTTTTTTGTCTTTAGTGTTATCAATAAAAAAAATTATTACGGTCGAATTTCGACCACAGGACGAGTACTAATTTACATAAATATTAATATTGTAATGTGTATATTATATTAATATACACATGACGCATGCCATATTTCTTATAGGGTCCCATGAAATTGGACCAATGGCAGATGTGCACAGTACAGTGAGTGCTCCTACATAGTAAGTAGTAGTTAAAGGTTAAATAATTCTAAAATTATATACATGTCTATAATATTAAATATCATTGAAAATCCTCAACATGCAATAATCCACTGTAATATTCTCCATTAACAGTATAAAAACAAGTATCGTAACATATTTATACAACATAGTGTATATACAGTTATAAGATATTTGATAAATGTCTATCACAAGGTATGTGCTTGATAGTACTGGGATTTAACTTTGAAGTCGCTAGTTCGATTCTTATATGGGGTAAATGTTATGTTACTGAGGTATAGTAGAAGTTAGAGCATCAAGAGTAATATGAATATTTATACAATATGAATTATTTTCGTTGCCTAACTCCAAGAATAGAATATATAGAAGAGAATGCCCTCATTTTTCCCTCCCTATCCAAATATGTAATAATGAAATAAAATATCGAAATTGCAGGTCAGTGTATTTAAATCGGTAAAATGTCAGACTTTACTACTGTAGGCTCTATGCTAAATTCAGCTTAAGTTTATCAATATAGCCATAAATTCAACATAACTTTAAATGTATACAGTTTACGTCATAATCGTAAATATATTATTTACTAGCGACTCACCCTCGCTCCGCTCGGGTTCATCCCTAGCATGCTTCTCCATACAAACTTTTATCCTCATTTTCAGCCCCTTAAAGGATGATTTCCGGGATAAAAAGTATCTTATGTCCTTTCCAGGATCTTAAACTATCTTCTTACAAATTTCATCTAAATCAGTTTAGTAGATCCAGAGATTACCCCCTACAACTTCACAAACGCACAATTCACAAACTCATAAACTTTATCTCATCATAATATTGTATAGATTTTCTTATTTTTGATTTACTTCCTAATTGGCCCGTAGCTTTCCATAATATACAAGAAATAACGTATGAACTCAAAGGAAAACGCCGTAAATGAACTAAAATGAGATCCTTTTATACAAATATAAACATCTCATTACACGTTTTACGATTGAAGAAAGCGGCATTACAAGAAAAGGACATAACCGGCATTGGGACATATGTCGTGCTTAAATTTTAAAGAGATTTACACAAATATACAATTACTTATACTTCGCTTGGATGTGGCTAAATAACTTGACTATACATATAAAAAATGGGTGCGTGTAACCTTTACGTGCAGTTGAAGTAAAACTTCTTTGGAAATTATAGCAATTAAATTAAAACTAATCAATAAATAAGGCATTTTTTTTTATTTCTGTTTTGCGGCTATTTGGTATCACTGCGTATATAATAAGGCATATTAGGCATATTACAATCATATATTTATAGAATATCATATACGGAAAGAATATAATATTATATAATTGTCAGATAATAACAACGGTTACCATGGCAACAAATAGTCATAATAGCTTTTATTTAATCTATGCACATTCATCCCACAGTAATAAATATTCACGTATTTATTTATTATTTATTTAGATTTAAACTATGTACAATAATATCTTAGTTATATGAATGTAAGGTAAACGTAACACATAATTATATGACTGTACCATTGGTTGAATCGAATACGATGGAAATTGACACGTGGGAATTTATTTTACACCACAAGAAAACGCGTGCAGATTGTTGAACAATATATTTAAACATCTAAATGTTTATTTAAAACGTTCAAATTCTCAGGTTTTTAAAATGAATTAACTTGAGCATTAAGTTATCTTTCTCATTACTGTGGTGATGACCACCATGTTTAAATATTGTATACTAGCATAGCCCGCGGCTCCGCCCGCGTTCAAATGATCAAAAACCAAATTCTTAGGTTTTACATATTAGTATACTCTTACATTGCAGTTTTTGCATTTTTTCTCAAAAATGAGATATTTTTCGCGGTAAAAATTATCCTATATGTTGACCCGGATAACCAGCTATTATCATAACGAATTTTATTAAAATCCCTCCAGTGGTTTTCCCGTGATGCGGTAACAGACAGACAGACGGACAAAAATTCTAAAAACTATAGATTCGGCCTTTGTACCGATACTAACGTTTATTTAAGATTTTTCAAAAAATATTTAATGTACAGATTCGGCTTAGTTACAATTTTATTAGGTATATGTATAGATTAGAGTCAGTACTGGGCAAACTTGAGGCTATACATACATATAATATCATCCTAACCGATTTTGGCTAATCTCGTTGACATTATCCATCTGCACAGTAGATATATTCCTTTAATGATAACAATTCATACGACCGGTGAAAGATCAGGCGCAGGACTAACAACTTACTTGTACTCTCTGAAAAACACTCAGCACCGGACTTCTGGCACTGTAGCCACGCATGCAGTCCATTAGACCGACAAAGCAGTTTCTATAATACACGTGATATAATACAAAACTGCATAAAGACGGACCTTTTTTTTAACGTCAGTAAAATCCTGTTCCCGGGTACCTGGGGAAGCGGAACGGGTTATGTGGGGCTCCTGCCGCGCAAAGATGGTAAGCGCACGGCAGCCTACTCACTAAAAGCCTGACGAAAGGCCACTTTGTT
This sequence comes from Brenthis daphne, assembly GCA_947093115.1. Classification (NCBI taxonomy): domain Eukaryota; kingdom Metazoa; phylum Arthropoda; class Insecta; order Lepidoptera; family Nymphalidae; genus Brenthis; species Brenthis daphne. The sequence goes on along the minus strand of OX352481.1, from coordinate 6,239,886 downwards.
GCCACAAGGCTGGGGTCACAGGTATCCAGTTTCATCTGTAGAGCATAAAGACGGACTAAACAGAAACAAGAACTAGTAACTAATTTTATGTAGCCTAATAAATTACAAAAAAACATGACGGATATTTTTTACTAAAAACCTCTAGTCTGGAGATGTTTTGGTATGACGACCATAAAGTTATTAATCCCTCCACGACCGCGGACACGCCGGCGTGTCAATTAACAATAGATTTCTTAGAATTTTAATTAATTTCTTAGAAATTTACCTGGAGGTACTAAATTGTCTACATTTTGATACTTGGTTCATTCCGTAAAACGATACGAAGAAAAATCAATTTATCTGTATATACCTGGATGTCAGGTAATGTGTTCGAAAAAGGCCGCCAAATATATGATAGCATTTTCTGCAAGTCTTTTACTTTCGATTATTTTCTACTAATTTGTCTCAGGAAAACAATTCTTGTACTTAAAAAAGAAAACAATATTTTTTTTTAAATTAAAAATAGCCCGTAGCATGTTTTTGCTGACAACTCCCTTGGGTCATGTTTATTAATATGTTTTATGAAAAAGAGTGAGGGGTCCACCACATAGATCGGGTTCTCCTACTATTAATCAACAGGCAAACCTTTTAATATGTACTCATATAAACATTAAGAAAAGCTATCACTATAAAGTATATTTGAGGTTAGCGTACCATTATAGTTATATTTTGATATGCTATATTATAATTAAAAGATATATATTAATTTTTTTACGATTTAAATAAGTATGACTTTCTAACTAGAACTTCATGTCAATGCATTTTCTTGATTAAAAATTAATTATATCGCAATTTAATCTATACATATAATAAAATTGTAACTAAGCCGAATCTGTACATTAAATATTTTTTGGAAAATCTTATTGAAATAAACATTATTATCGATACAGAGGCCGAATCTATAGTTTTTAGAATTTATGTCTGTCTGTCTGTCTGTTACCGCATCCCAGAAAAATCACTGGAGGGATTTTAATGAAATTTGGTATGGTGATAGCTGGTTATCCGAGTCAACATTTAGGATAGGACTTTTTACCGCGGAAAAATATCTCATTTCTGAGAAAAATACAAAATCTGCCATGTAAGAGTAAGCTAATCTGTAAAACCTAAGAATTTGGTTTTTGGTCATCTGAACGCGGGCGGAGCCGCGGGAAATGCTAGTAAAATATAAAAATATAAATTAATTCATTTAACTCCTGTTATGTAAGGACGACCTAAGCCACATATGTACATATTTACTTACAACTTATATGGTAAGCGAACTTGGCCCAGTCACATATTGATTGTTTCCGTTCATAGCTATGCAAAAAAATAGATTAGGCATCTTTATAATAATTATTATACTTTTCAATGAAATATCATTTATGTATAGTGGGATTATATAAATGTATGCAATTTTTGTTACAGGTATATCGGGGCTTTTTAGGATTCCGTAGTTTTATATTACACTTTAGTTATGTTTTAACGTTTAGTATAGATTTCTTAGAGATGAGATATTTTCCCGCAGTAAAAAGTATCATAAATGTTGACCCGGATAACCAGCTATCATCATACCAAAACTAGGTGGTGCTGTGTCCATCTAGTTTCATGGTAAGCTACGAGCCTGTTGTTATGGATACCAGATAGTTGATACACTACACATATATAACTTTTTAAGTACATACATATTATAAATATAAACACCCATGAATGGAGTACGAACATTCGTGCTCACCACACAAATGAATGCCCCCATCGGACTCGAACCCGCAATCGCTGGCACAGCAAGTAGTGTCACTAAAAACTGAGCCAAACGTGTCGCCAATTAAATAGTAGAGTAAAATAGATTAATTTTATGTATTAGGTTTAGCCACACTTGCATAGCGCCTCGATGAATACTCCTATAGTGATTAAATACTTAGAAATGGGTCTTTTAAAATTTTACAATGCGCATAAGCTGTTCCAAATATTATTCTCTACATATAAATAAATAAGAGCTCTACTTCTATCCATCTGAGAAAATCTTTTTGCATTTTGCAGCATATTTATAAACGTTTTTAGATCACGCTTGGCTCTTCGGAGTGGAGGAATTATACATAAAAAACAAGCAAGGAGACACGCGAGCAATAGCTAGTATGCTTATATTCCTAAATCTGTTTATATTCTTAACTTGACCGTGAAAGTTTTAAATTTTTTTTTTAATTTATAAGGGTGTTTTTACAAGATGACCATACATGTTTTTATATTTTCAAAAAGTAGAGTTCAAGACAATAAGAATGAGCCCTATCTGAAAATTGAACGAAAAATTATTTTCAGCCTCTCGAGACCACTCGACCCATACTTTTCTCGGAAATGGCTGAGTATTTCAATTTCATTTTTTTTATTTTTTACATGTAGTTTGAAAATTACACATTCCCTTAGTTTCATGGAAATCAAAAGATTATTCTGGAATTTTTTTATTTTTATAAAAGACCAAGAAACAGATACAAACCGAGCTAAGCCGGAAATTGAAAAAAACTATTTTCAACGCTTTGCGTCCCCCCATTTCCCGGGGGTAGCTGGACAGAGGAGGCATTTTACGAATTTCTATTTCTTATATTTCAATATTTTGTTCCCAAACCGGATTCCGATTGGACTACTACATCCTTTAACAACTATTATATAACTTACTTTATTTATTGCTATTTCACATTTTTTTGCTATCAGAAATATATTTTCTTAAATATAAATAACTCATGTGTGGATTGCGTTGTATTATGATTGTAATCTATACTAATAATGTGAAAGTGTTTGTTTCTTTGTTTGTCCTTCTTTCACGCCGAAACGGAGAGTCAGATTGGCGTGTTTTTTTGTGTCGAGATAGTTGGAGGGCTGCGGAGTAACATAGGTTACTTTTTACCGCGGGAGATGATCTAATTCCCACGGGAAAACACGTTATAATACAATCCAAAAAATATTTATGTCTTCAATAAACTTATATAAATACCTGTTGTAGCATTTTTCGAAATTAATTCTATAAGGGGGTATAACAGGGGATGAAAGTTTGTAGGAAATATTATAATTGCCTTTTTAGATATTTTTTTGTAGTTTTAGCGCGAGTAAATTTGCGAGTATTCTACAATGTATATACAAATAGAAACCCTCTGTATCTTACATCCAAATAATATCCCACACACAAAAATAAACATTTTTGTGGTAAAATATTGCACTCGTCAAAGTACAGTGCCACAAACTTATCTAACCCGATAACGGCATTGCTCTTTTGTTTAATTTAGTATTGCCATTAAATAGAATTTCCGCAATTTTTAGGGTAAAAATAATGACAGCCCAAGTGCACAAGGAGTAATTGAAATGTTAATTTGCTGTTTTAGTCATTGTTATACAACGTGATATAACAAAGAATAATAATAAGATCACATTTTTAAATAATTTTATTTTAATGTTATAATTATAATCACGTAGATAATAATCATCTGGGTAAAAAGGCTGGATTCCAAGATAACACTTGACAGCAAAATGACATTTCAAAATGGCGACACGTAGTTCCAGTTTTGGCAATCGGGTCAGATTTTGCGGAACTATAACTGTATAAGAAGGTTATGGTAACATAAGACTGTACATGTATGAAGCTTAGCTAAAAAAGATAGACATATACGTAACGGTTCAACTATCTAGGTTTTTTTTATGTTTTAAGACAGTATAATTTGTTATTTGTTTTTTAAACGATCTAAGATGATACGCGTATGGCCCCTAAACCTTTGACCTTTCTCACGCAATAGATACTAAAGTATTGCATACAGCTTAAAATACTATTACTCTTTACGCAACGTTAGTAAAAATATTATTCAACGCAAATAAAACATGCTCACGAGTATTTTGTTAATAAAACTTTAATTATGCCAATATTAATAATCACTACTTCCCGCGGTTTTGGTCCATGTTTTAATTTTGCCTGACTTGTTATACTGGTATCTGCTTTATATGGGATGGCGTGAAAATGAAAGTCTAAAATCTATCTATGGATGTGTTTAACTGATTTAAATGAATCTGCGCCATGTTCGTAAATAATCTGTCTGTGGTTACGAAATGACTTCTAAATTTAATTAATATGACTATTTTCATGATAACAGTATAAACTGTCATTAAAAATATTATCTGTATGTCTGTTTGTCTCAGGTTTTGTTAAATTATTTTCAATAAGACTTTAATTGGCATATAGGGAATTATGGTGAGTGTGACATAGAATATTTTTGTAATCGTGGCACGCGAACAAAGCCGTCTGTGAAAACTAGTGAAGGGTCAATCTTACTACTATATCTATACTTAATATTATACATGTGAAAGTGTGTTTGTTTGTCTGTTTGTTTGTCTTTCTTTTACGTCGAAACGGATTGGCGGATTGGCGTGATTTTTTGTGTGGAGATATATGGAGGGCTAGAGAGTAACATAGGCTTACCGTGGGAGATTATCTCTTTCCCACGGAAAAACACGTTATAAAACAATCCAAAAAAAAATTATGATCAGAATTACTTGAAACTTGCTATAAATGCTCTTCAATACAATTAATTAAATATGTGTTATAGCATTTTTCGAAATTCACAAGGGGATAAAATAGTGGATGAAAGTTTGTATGAAACATACCATTTTAGAGGTTTTTTTTTAAGTTTTAGCGCGAGAGAAGCCGCGGGTTCTGCTAGTACTATATAAATGCGAAAGTTTCGATGGATGGATTTTTGTTACTCGCACGCCAAAACGGCTGAACGGATTTGGATGAAATTTGGCATACAGTGAGAGATAGATTATTAATAGTCTTGGATAGCACATATCACTTTTTATACCGGAAAAATGTACGGTTCCCGTGCGATAGGTTTGTTTTTGTTTTTTCTATGCTAGTAATACGCTATTTTTTCTTTCTAGTGATAGTTGCACTTTTACAATATGTACATAAAAAAATAATTGTACACATATTAAGTATAATCATTTTTTCAACCGACTTCAAAAAGGAGGAGGTTCTCAATTCGACTGTATGTTTTTTTTTTTTTTTTTTTTTTTTTTTATGTTTGTTACCTCAGAACTCCGTCATTTATTAACCGATTTGGACAATTTTGGTTTTGTTTGAAAGGGTATACTTCCAGATTGGTCCCATTTAAATTTCAAAAAAAAATACCACCCCTAAGGGTGGAAAAACAACTAATGATGAATTTAACCTACTTCTAATTGTCATATTGACTTGAAACTTTGCAAGTATTTCTATTTCCGTTGATAGTACAGTGGTTCGGTGTTTTTGACCTGATCTGATGGCAAGGCCAGAAGGTGGATAGGTGGAACTCTTCAACGGCTAATAGTAGATACTTTGAGTTTGGGCTTATTTTGTTTGATTTGACAAGCCTAACACGTTAGAATCCTTACTTTGCTATTACTGTCTACACAAAAAAGGGAAAAATAAAAACTTTTTAACAAAAAAAATAAAAACCGACTTCAAACAAAAGCACTAAAAAGTAAAAAATAACTGATTGGTAGTTTTCATTTACTATACATACCTAATCAAATATTTTCGAAGTCGGTGTGCTTTGGCTAAGTAATTAAAGCCTACCTATTAAATACATACCTAATCAAATATTTTCGAAATTGGTGCCAGCCCATACAAAGCAAAGCACACCGACTTCGAAAATATTTGATTAGGTATGTATAGTAAATGAAAACTACCAATCAGTTATTTTTTACTTTTTAGTGCTTTTGTTTGAAGTCGGTTTTTATTTTTTTGTTAAAAAGTTTTTATTAAACAGATATAGAAAAAAATTGAGGAGCGAGTGCATTATTTCTGACATTTCAACATATGTACACATGTATGGTGCAAGTGACAAGTTTTGTTCATTTTGTAGAGGTACTATTTTAGATACTGTTTACCATTGAGTTGAGGTGTCAGTATACTATATGTAGTAAGTAGTTTGGAAAACATTAAAAATTTAAGTAATAGTAAAAAAAAAATGTTTTAAAAGATAACAAAATTGAAAGTGCATAATAATTACAAGACTTCCGCGACACCATTCAGACAAAGAGAGACAATAGCATTCCCAAGGAGGGTTGACGTCAGGCAGGCGGCCGGTCGTAAAACTTTTGCCAAATCCTATCAGCAGTACAGAAAATGTACTGCGCCGACCCCGAGTTATTGGGAAATGGGCAGGGAGAAGAAGAAGAAGTTTGGAAAACATATCATAAATTATATTCAAGCCTTATTAACATAATTTAATAATAATAAATAAATATGTTGGGACATTAACACACATCACTATCTAGTTCTGTGGTTAGCTACGAGGCTTGTGTTATGGATACCAGATACTTGATACACTACACATATAATATAAATTTAAATACATACATATTATAAATATACAAACACCCATGACTATAGTACACACATTCGTGCTCATCACACAAATGAATGCCACCAGCGGGACTCGAACTCGTGACCACAGCAAGGGTCACCACAAAATGCGCCAAACCTGTCGTCAAAATGATTTCGACGAGAATGTTGTTAATAAGAAATGAATTGTAAAGTGAATGCTTATATTATAATTTTTTTATAGATTTTTTCAAGTACAAGATGACACACAGTATTCTAAATATATGTATGTAAATATTAAATAAACTTTTTATGTTAATTCCAGCTATTGTAAACAGCTTGTGCTTTGAAGTATGGATACATTCGCTCAACACTTTCATTGTGAAATATGATTTGAGCATTTGAAGCAATTATTTTTCAAGTCAAAATTAGCATTGTTTTGTCTTACAACTCTATACATTCACATCTTTCAAGTCGTATTTAGAGGTCATTAGCATTACTGAGAGCATAAAAAATGAAAGTATATTTATTCTTAAATTTAGATGTTTTTAAGCATTTTCCACTGTACATAATGTACATTTTTTACACACAAATTAAACCCATCTTATTTCCTGGTCTTGAAGATTTTATTAGTTTAGTTCTGGTGGTTGATGTGTGTTATTTATTTTAAGTATACCTGAATAAAAATTGTATGTTCAATACAAAAATACAAAAAAATGATGATGAAAAGTAATCATCATTATGTCATCATTAACATCACTTCTTTCATTTTAAATAAAACTATCTTTTCGGATTTTTTCGCGAATTTATTTTTCGAATGCTTTATAGCAATCATGGTTACGGGAGAGACTTCTTTCAGGACCGATCAAAGTTACATTTTCTATACGTATACTGCCCACGGCCTGTCTGCAGAACTTGGATGCCTTTGGTGAGTAAAATAGAGTAACTTAGTAGAGTAAGTTAGAGTAACTTAGTATAGCTTAAAAAAATATGTCGTCGATTTATATGAGAGAACCTGGCCAGATTTCAAAAAATATTTGAAGTCCATGAACTCGCATTTAGCCAGCGTGAGCTATGTCCCTGATCTCCATCACGTCGGCTGCCTGTGCCCAGCTGTAGGATATATACCTGAATACAATTCGACTTTCCACTGCATTGAGCGGAACTTCACTTACGATCATATTTACATCAACCTGCCGTATTCAACGAATTTATTAAATTGTTTCTCGCATATAAAACAAAGTTAAAAAGCTTCTTATACAATAATATTTGAACTCCACCACCTATACTGAATAACGTGCAACACAATTTCTTTTAAGGTAACATCGGAATCTTGATCTTCCACAAAATTAATCTAACATGTGAATTAGTAAATTATACAGATAGTATATTGTAACAGTACGTTATTGGAATATTTAACGATAGCGGTTTTTGACTACTTTGCATGCGATATTCGCTTAGTCATGTCGTTCGTTACGAAAGCGACCTTAGGATGATCATGGCTTGGGGTCACTTAGACCTCGCTCAGTTATTCGATACACGATGGACTATTGCAATATTTTTTTACTGTTCTAAATACACATAGAAATAGTTGGATATTTATATATTCAGCAGCGTTCAAGGCTAATCACAAGATCGATTCCTTGCTTTAGTGAAATGTTTTACAGTTATGCGACTTAAAATGAAGGAGAAAATGATTTCATGTGTATATTGTGTAATAAACAGCTTTTAATATTTTGTTTTATATAAATAGGGGATTTCCATATAAATTTCAAGAAAAATCCACTTTTAAGGGTATAATAATAAAGATTACAGGTTGATCTGAAGGTATAGTTTTGAGTTATTAGTAAACTATAGCTAATACCGATTATACTTTAAGCATTCCATTTGTTTTTTAAATAATTGCTTTCAATATGGAAGAAAATAAATAAAATAAAAAAATAAAATAAATTCTTTATTGACATAATTTTAAATTGACATAAAGAAGCTCAGATATAATTAAGAGCTTTTTTAAAATGGTAGAATTACCTTTATGTTTCCATGTATTCAGCCCTTTTGAACGTCCCACTGCTGGGCACGGGCCTTCCTTCAATACGAGGGGGATCAGGCTATAGTTCATGATTCACACGTAAAGACAATTCTTGTGGTGCCTAGTGAAAGCTTTTTAAATAGTTCTTTACAAAATTGTCGACACATTCATGTGTGCTAGTCGATTTGATTGGAGAACGTCTGCAAAATAGAAAGACATGAAGATTTTTTTATTACAGATTTCTATTTGCAGCTTATGTTAATGCACTGTTTGTAATATTTATTGGACTAGGAAATTATTGGCATTAAATTTACTTTCTTTCATTTGGTTTTGCTATTAATTTTTCGTGTTAAACTTTGATTTCATAAAGTGATATATTTTTTTTTATAAAAAAAAAGCTTTCTGTTCTAAAAAACTTATTAGTAGTATATGCGATTTTTTTATTTATAAAACTAATGTCACACAATTAATTTTATAGTATAAACAAACACTAGATCCACGAATGCGTCTGAATAGACTGAGTGATCGTACATATGTAGTTCTCTGATTTGTATGTTGTTTTGAATAATTCATATATTTATACTTTAAAGACATAGATATGAAATATATTCGTGGTTTTTGGGTTTTGATATTACATACAACTAGTTTCAACATGGAAATTCAGTTTTAGACACTCCGTACCTGTACGTTGCTCTTTCTAATGCTTGGACATTTTCATTCGTTGTACGGTTGTTAAGCTTAGAAGTATAGCTTCTTATTCGTGATCATGAAATTTTAATGAGAATGGGCGTGTCTAATTTGAATACCGAGGGTTCCGTAGCAATTCTCAATTGTAAGTCTAAAAAATTCTCAGCTCTAATAAACTAATTAAGGTATTAGAACTTCCCACTAAAATGATTTATCAAGAAGACGTCAGCTTCACGTAGCTCTCCAACGCCCGGGTGTGAAACACGGCCAAGATTCCAATTCAAGGCTGTTACTGAGAATTTACAAAAAACCCCGGATATAAACCCAGGACCTCTTGATCTGCAACCGTATATAGTAGCCAACTAATACATAAAACTAACACTAAGTAATATTTCTGATGCATTCATTTCAACTGTGATTTAATAATACACGTGCTGTAAAATCGTATTTTGATTATAATTAAATCGACAATGATGCCTGAAAGATGATTCAGAAAGAATACATAGTATGTTTATCCCCAGTCTATTCAAGCCAAAAATGATCAGTAGCCAAACATTATTATCTTCCTAAGCTATCTACCAAAGAGCATTACTATACACTGATACTTTCTAATCTCAATCTGATAGGAGGATCTGGTACTACCAGATGCTGGACCACGTACTCTTTGAAAGAAGAGTAACTGACATCACCAGTGACCTTGGGTTCATGGATGACAGCAGGCAATAAACGTAAACATAGAAATTCGAAAGTCTGTGAGTGTGTACGCTTGTTACTTCTTCATGCGGTAACGAGTTAATAGATTTGAGCGGGATTCGGAATACCAGATGATATATTTTATCTTATATATATATATATATATATATATATATAACCTATTTTTTATCTTAGCTTACATATAGTTTTTACTGACTTATTGTTCAAACGATCAATACTTGTTGTATTTTACACTAGAGATTTTTTCTTCTATTTTAAAAACAAAGCATATGTATGTCCTTATCGTTATTTATGTAAGCTTGTGTGTACTTTATAGTATGTACCGCTTAAGTAAGTTTATTATAGACTAGTTAATTGGTCGTTTGGACAAATAAGCACTGAGACTAGATTATCACGCGAGCGGAGCCACGGACAACAACTAGAGTTGAATAAAAGAATACATACACCATTACATAAGCCAATCTCTTGAAATATTTACTCATAAATATGTATAAGATAGTTATTGTCAGATATAATTAATTCAAATATTCATATGTTTACAACGTTACCATAAATATGCTATAAAAAATCTGTAATATGCAATTATACATTAATTCGTATTCGGAAAGAAAATTTTTTAAATGAATAATAGTTTTTAATCATCAGTTAATTTTTTTTATTATTTTTCTGTTGAAATAAGCTTAAATATACTTTTTAGGGGCTGCTGAAAAAGGGACTTGTATAGGATCACTTCGTCTTATTCTATGTTTGTCTGTTTGTTTGTATGAACGTATCAACTTGAAATTATATAATATCAAATATTTCTACATATCTACAGTCGTTTGGAGCAGCAACAAATGAAGCTTCTAAATCGACGCAAAAATAGGATCATTTATTCAATTCAATTCTCTTGTTCTTTAGCTTTAATGCGTGCCAGTTAGTGCGAAAGATCATTTATGCATATATTTTGATTTTTGACTCAATCAACCTATACGGTACTTCGTTTTATCTACAGCTGTAGACAAGAAGTGAGGTTTTAAATCTCTATTATAGGGGAAAAAATACAATTCGTTATTTATTAGTATACTAATTGACCCAACAGACTTTATTTAGTATAAAATTTCCGTAAAATTATTGATCTCTGAGCTTATACAAAAATCCTATATATCCGTTTTACCCTAAAAATATATATTATGTCAAATCGGTCTCACCGTTTTCAAGATTCGCTTACCAACAAAATATTTTAATTTGTATATTTAACCCCAGTTTAGGTGAGATTCAAATATGGATATATTCAATATTCATATAGAATTTAATGCGGTAAATTTCAACAATAAAACTGCGTTAAACCATAGTTTAAAGAGCAGTCGCGAGAGATCATACTGTAATTGACAAGATCCATTAGAATTTCTAATGAATATGCATGTTTTATGATGAGTAATAAAACATTTATAATGGTTTATCAGTACTATATTACTAACTATATATACTAATTGTTATTTTTAGAAATTAATAACGTATAAATATTATGAAGAGGCAGTGTTTGTTTGTTTGAACGCGCTAAAGTCAGGAACTACTAATCGGATTTGAAAAATTCTTTTTGCATTAGATAGCCTATTTATTGAGGAAGGCTATAGGCTACATATCATCAGGGAAAACTGTACGGTGCCTGTGGGATAGGTTTGTTTTCGTCTAGGGTTGAGCCCGAAGCGAAGTAAGGGTGAGTCGCTAGTGCTGTATATAACTTATCTATCAATTAATTATTTGACTTACCAGGTATGGTTAAAAAAATTCAGAAATATTTTTCTTTTTTTTTTGAGATTTCAGATTTTAATATAATTTATTTTACACAGTTTTATTTATTAATTTAATTAAGTAGTATTAATTTTACGTTCTCAACGTTTCTAATGCTTTACAGTGAACATGTTCACGATAGCACTAAGAGTTTTGACGTCCAGAAATTCATAGTTATAACTTAATAACAGACGATATTCGAGTTTTCTCAATTTTTAGGGTTCCCTACCCGAGGGAGCCCACGGAACCCTATTACTAAGCCTCCGCTGTCCATCCGTCCGTTCGTCCGTCGATCTGTCAGAGGGCTATATCTCATGAGCCGTAATAGGTAGAGAGTTAAAATTTTCACAGAGTATATGTATTTCTATTGCCGTTATAACAACAAATAATAAAAAAACTGAGGTGGCGAATTTCAAAATGCCTGCCTTGAAAATTAAAAAAAAAAACGATTATAGTACGGAACCCTTCGTGTACGAGTACGACTAGCTCTTGACCGGTTTTTCTATATAAATTTCGCAATAGTAAATGTATAAAGTCGACATGTTTCACTAACTCCTCCGTCACCATAAAATCAATACTGAGACGGGTATGGTAATAAATATTTTAAATAGAAGAACGTATATGGGTTTATAACAGTAATTGGTAGACTCTGCCTTTAGTGAGAATTACTTCATGTTGGTATAAGTGAGAATAATTACAGGCTACTATCAAAGGTTAAACGGTAAATATATCGAAGTTTTGACCATGAGATCTGCGAGAATGGAAAGGGAGAGACAGATTTGCTATTGATTTATATTATGCGTCTAAATTCGTACTTTAAGCTGATCTTATTTAATACTTTCATAGATTTACGAGAATATTTGACATTTTGAATAAAACTATCTTTTCGGATTATTTCGCGGTTTTTTTTTTTATTTTTGGTTCCCGACGTTTCGAATGCTTTACAGCAATCATAGTCACGGGAGAGACTGATCTTATTTACTTTTAAAAGACTTCTGTGCTTTTAACTTTTTTGGGATTCCGTAGACAAAGAGCAGGAACGGAGTTCGATTATTTTATTATGGCCATTATTTGTCCGTTTGTCCGAAAGCTACAGCGATTTACTAGGTGTTTATTAAATGTAGTTATGGTTTGGAAGGTAAGTTTATTATGTGAAACACCCGTACATGGTGTAAGAACAACAATGAATAATTAAAACAATAGAGTGTAACTCAACACTTGTAATTGATAAGTAAAAAAAATTTATGTACATGAATATTTTGTAAATATTATGTAAGCTTACCTTTATATATCTAATACCTTTAAACAAGCAATTCTTGTATATTTATTTATATATTCCGGCCATCTCGGAAACGGCTCAAACGATTTCGCTGAAATTTGGTATGTGGGGCTTTTCGGGGGCGAAAAATCGATCTAGATTAGTCTTATGTCTGGGAAAATGCGTGTTTTCGAGTTTTCATGCGATTTTTTTTCGAATTATTTCATGCAAAAAAATGGTCGCTAATTTCGCACACTTGGACATAAGCATCGTGGTCAAGCCCAAGGCTCAAGATTGACAATCACCGGTATCCGGATTCGAATCCCAGTCGAATACAAAATTTTACTTTTGTTTTTTTTTGTATTTTTTTTTGTTTTTAAGCCAAATTAAAAAAAAATAATATTGTATCAGTTTACATTTTACTCTTTAAGTTATATAGATTATTATCATCTAAAAATATACGATATAACAAAAAAGAACTCCTCCTGGTACAGGTATATTTTGAAGTAACAAATAATGCTTCAGTTTGGTGGTTTGTACATTTTTCAAGAAACAACCTAGTAACGGATCGGCGTGATGTTTTGTCTGGACGTTATATAGGAGTATACGTAGTACTTGTATTTTGGTAACTACTACACTGCATGAAGCCACGATATATAAGTTATGTTTTTACATAACTAATATAATTATATATACTTTTGTATTATATATAAATAAACAAAAATTATAACATAAAATGTAATTCAACCTATTTTTAAGGTATAATGATCACCTCAGAAAATCACTTTTTCCTAAAAGCAGTTTAACATTTTTTTGTTTTGTTTCTGTAATTTCACTCCCTACAGATAAAGAAATCCTTATTTTGAACGATTAATTACTATACCCTTTTGAACATCTTTTTTTTCCTATAAAAAAATGTCATACTCTATGGAAAGAATCATTAGAACTTGCAGAATTTTGATACTTTTACATAATAATCTACAATCATTGAAATATTCGTCCTCGGTCCATCACACATTTAAACTCAAGGCTAAAGTTATTACAGTTGCGTTCATGTCCGTTCACTTTTGGTACATAAAACATATCATTTGCCTTTGATTTGCTCGAATTGAATCTCCTTTCTCTTTACCGAAAACATCCTCTATCATGCCTACTTTTTATAACAATTCCGCTTTGAAGATGCCATTCTGAAAAGAATAGTTAAAAATTTTATTGCTTGTTATGTTATCTATACATATAATAAAATTCTGAGTCGAATCTGTACATTAAATGATTTTTTTTTGAAAATCTTATTGAAATAGTCATATTTATCGATACAGAGGCATAATTTATAGTGTTTAGAGTTTTTGTCTGATTTTCTCTCTGGGAACGCATCACGAGAAAACCACTGGACAGATTTTGATGAAATTTAATATGAAGATAACTGGTTATTCGGGTCAACATATAGAATACTTTTTACTGCGAGAAAATATTTCATCTCTGAGAAGTCTATACTACGAACGGAGCGAGGGTGACTCGCTAGTTCTCATATGTTTTTAGATTTCTATTCTTCGACGATTCTAGTTGCATCCTGTCGTGGTCTCTATAGTAGACATAATCTATAGCTATTTGATGTATATGTGATTTATATATGTACTATGCTACTAAAACAAAACTCGATAGACTTTATTATAAACTTATACAAATTAAAGTTGACTTTTTATCATACACATATTAATTAAAAAGTATGATTTGTTTTGTGCATCACATCACTATTGCCCAAAGTAAATAGGCAGTTAAAAATTTCCGGGTGTTAAGCTCAAACGAAACAAACTTAATTACTGTTTGCCCATCTGTTACACCCTATTTATTTCGAATTTACTTAAGGAAAAATGTTAAAGTTTTGTACATATTATTTTCCCAACTGCCTCGGTGGTCTAGTGGCTAGTATATAGCCCATCCGGAGGTCGTGAGTGTGATTCCCGAGTTGGACTAAGTATAGTTTTTGAGTCTTTCTGTTTAGAAAGCCTCAGTAATAGACGGGTGTTGGGAATTGAACGTGAGAGAGATGAAAGATCAAGCGCAGGCAACTTCCGTGCCGGAAAACTTTAATGTTCTATGTTGTGATTGAGTTTATACCGGTTTAAAATATTGTAAGTTATAATTTATCATCTACTAACAAATGACAAGCGACCATAGTGGTTAGTATTCTTTTTGTAATATTGCCCGAGGGGTTAGAGTGAAGTTTTACAAGTATAAAGGATAAGTAGAATTTTGAATAGATACCTTTAGGTAGAATGTAAGCACAGTGTTAAATGTTGATTAAAATTGATATACTCACTCCTCCGAAACAGCTTCCATCCCCACCTCCCATTTTAATCGCGATTTTAGTAGTTTTGTATGGACAATATCCAAATAATTTCACCTATTGTATAATAAAGCAGTAAATAAGCAAAATCTGTATATAAAATATTTTTTTAAAACAATGCCTGTAACGTATTATGTACACAATATAGACCCGAAAACAATAGTTATTAAAAAGTCTGTTTGTCTGTTTGCGTGTGCGCGTTTCACGCAAAAAGTAATGAACCGATTTCAACGAAATTTGGTGAATCCCTTTTACTTCGAGAAAATCTTTCTTTCTCACGGGAATACACAATAACTGGTTTTATCGAGTCCTCCTTAGAAACCCACCGCTGGCTAAACCTTAAGACAAACATCAAAACAACGTACTAAATAATAGTAGGCCTTTAAAAGGCCTACAGAAAAATCTGCAATATCTATTCTTATCTACACCTATAACAAAACTAAAGTCAAATCGTTGTGCGAATTTCTCTAAAAATTTTGTGTAGTGATAACTTATTACTCGGGTCAACATTTAGGATACCTTTTACTACAGGCAAATTTTTCATTTCCACGGGAAAACAAGATAACTGGTTCTGAGGAGTCGAAATTTATATGGCTAACGCTGGCTAAACCTTAAGAGATACATCAAACCCATGTACTACAATATTATAGGTCTTAAAAAGGTCTACAGAAAAGTCCACCATAGTATATGTCTATCTATTTATTATATAAATATTATGTTTTATTATACGTTGTCTATCTATACCAATATTACCTATAAAGAGGTTTTGTGAGTTAGTGAGGTTGTAGAGGGTAATGTTTGAATCTACATAACCGATTTAGATGAAATTTTCTATAAAGATAGTTTGAGATACTGTTAAGGACACAAGATAGTTTTTATTCCGGAAATCATTCCTTAAGGGGGTGAAAATGTGGATTAAAGTTTGTACGGGGAAACAACCTAGGGACGAACCCGAGCGAAGCGAGGGTGAGTCGCTATATAACATAAAGCAAAAGAGTTTCTTTTATAGATTGAACGCGGGCGAAGCCGCGGATTCTGCTAGTATTCAAATAAACAAATTAAACCTCTACTATGGATACCAACATAGGTTAAAAAAATTACATATAGAACAATAAATAGTTTTATTTTTAAATCTTGGCAAAATTTTGGTATTTTAAATATATTATTTAATGAAATAAAATTGAAATGTATCTCTTAGGAAACTGTTTTAAATATTGTATAAATAAGTCCTCTAATTTAAATCGTTGCACAACAACAATATATTACATAAATATTTGACAAACACTCTATTAAAAATATTCTTAATAATAAACAAATTCATTCGAGATTAATTCAAGGTAAAGCTGCATTTACCTTGATAGGTATAGGTTTATTTTATATTGATAAACAAAATAAAAACTTTCAAAAAATAAATAAAAAACGACTCAAAAAATACTAAAAAATAAAAAATAACTGATTGGCTGTTTTCATTTACTATAGATACCTAATCAGATATTTTCGAAGTCAGTGTGCTTTAATTTGTGTCGGGTATGTCTTATTCCAAAAAAAATAAGCACGTAGGAGCTTAGTAGAAAGCTTAAATTTTGGAAATTGGTTGAAAATATGGGAATGGTACTCAATTAAGGTGTTTTTCTATTATGCCTACGTCTGTTTCGTGCAAAGAGACCATTTTCGTTTTTAAATGATTAGTTAAAATCGATATGTTATTTTAGATAACACCATATAAAGATCGAGTCAAAAGAAGTTATTTTTCTGTCAAGAAATGGTGTGAAACAGTTTTTTGAAACTAAACTCCTGATTTCTTAACTATGTTTTCTTCTACCGTAACACAAGTGGTAATCATGTTGAAAATGATTTGTATCAAAGGTGCAAGCCCCGTGAGTTGAACGCGCTCCTCTTGGTTTACCAAGCAAGCGCACTGCCACTGGACTAGAATGACTAAATATCCATTTTAGTATTTTCTTAAATAAATTTTTCCTTTTTTTTCTTAAATAAATCTAATTTTTATATCATGCTTAATGTTTTTCAATAAAAAAGTTACAAGCTTTTTGAAACCCGTTAAGAGTTGTATTTAGGTACATATTCTATAATGATGTATAGATTGTTCTTTCTTACTTAATATTTTTGTTGAATGCAAGAAATGCATATTAGTGTTTTGCAATAATATATTTCAGTTGCATATCACAAATGTCGGAATTGTGTCGTCTTAATTATCGTCGTTAGCATGTTCATAGACGTTTGTGCAATTTTGAAATGAATTTATAAGATTTTGCCTATTATATTTAAATAGTAGCTGTATCCGGAACTGTCTAAGTTGTTGTAAGGAATATTTATAGAAAAAGTCAAAGAAATTAAATTGTATTAGTAAAATCCCTGTTTAAATATGCGAAAAAAAATATATTAATAAGATATGAATAAAAATTATAAAATTATTCATTTAAAGATTAGTTAGTAGTTCTATATGAAGAAGCAGATGCACCCCCCTGGAAATAATTCTGTCGCCATCCATGATCCCTCGTCTAACTTTAATAATGAATAATGATGGCACTCAATACAAACTTTTTTCGTCTATTTTATCTGATCTATATTCCTTATATGATGAATACCTTCCTACTGTAAGGAACCCCGACATATTTTTTAGACACAGCAGCTTAGGCTGTGCGTTGTGAGCGAATGAATGAATTAATACAAGAGTTTTATTAAAGATATAGTTCTTACTTAATTATTAATTATAATAATAAATTATATATATATATATATATATATATATATATATATATATATATATATATATATAGGAGATGAAACATCAGCCCACATTCTGCCAGAATGCTATGAACTGCACACGCACAACGGGCAATACTGCCTAAGTGCGGAAAATGATTACATTTAAAACAATCCCTCGAGTTATATTTTTCTTTAAACCGTGTCTTAAAGAAGTAATAACGAACAAGAATGGTCGATAAAAAAATAAAATTTATTTTTACTTCATCCATGTTATAACTAAAAGAGCCTTTTTGATACAAAAATAGTCCTACAAGTCATTTGTATCGAAGAAAATGAAAGTGGAAGAGCAAAAGGTCACTAGTGTAGTCACAGTTACGAACAAATATTTGTCTAACCATTTACAGAATAGGAGTTTAGATATCAGCAAGTTAAAATGATTCTGGTCTCTAGTTGTCGCTAATAATCATTTTTGATCAGCTTCAAAAAAAGAGGGTAATGATTAGTGACTTTTTGGAGAAAGCTTGACTGATCTGCCTAGTTTAAATTGTTTTCTATTAAAGCTCAGTCAGTTGTTAATAATAATATTTTTTAGCCCTTTAAAATATCTAAAAAATAAAAAATATTTTATCATTTATAGAAAGTAAAAATAATGAATATATGTATATTTATGCATCACGTATTATAGACGATCACGATTTATATGGTAAATGTAAATATAATTAGCAGTGAAGCTTGATTAATTAAAGCGAAGAGCGTGTTGATGGCTTTACACTGTTCGATACGACTCATTTCAGACAAGTTGTTAGAAGATTCAAAATAATTTGTATAGTTTAAGCCGCTTTTATTTTATTATTAGCTTCATAACAAAGTAACCAAATCTTGAAAGTCAATTTTAACCTAATTCTAATTGTCTTACCGAACTAAAACTTTGTACTTATATGTAATTCGGACAATAGTTTGATTTGATATCTTGGAGCTGATCTGATGAGTGGAACTCTTCAATGGCTACTAGTAAATCCTTCAAGTTTGAGCTCAAAAAAAACCGACTTCAAACAAAAGCACTAAAAAGTAAAAAATAACTGATTGGTAGTTTTCATTTACTATACATACCTAATCAAATATTTTCGAGGTCGGTGTGCTTTGCTTTGTATGGGCTGGCACCGATTTCGAAAATATTTGATTAGGTATGTATAGTCAATGAAAACTACCAATCAGTTATTTTTTACTTTTTAGTGCTTTTGTTTGAAGTCGGTTTTTATTTTTTTGTTAAAAAGTTTTTATTTTTCCCTTTTTAGTGTAGACAGTAGTAGAAAAGTAAGGATTCTAACGTGTTAGGCTTGTCAAATCAAACAAAATAAGCCCAAACTCAAAGTATCTACTATTAGCCGTTGAAGAGATCCACCTTCTGGCCTTACCATCAGATCAGGTCAACAACCCCGAACCACTGTACTATCAACGGAAATAAAAATACTTGCAAAGTTTCAAGTCAATATGACAATTAGAAGTAGGTTAAATTCATCATTAGTAGTTTTTCCACCCTTAGGGGTGGTATTTTTTCCTCCTTTTTGAAGTCGGTTGATGATTCGATTTGAGAAGTTTAATTCTATAAAAGCTTGTTTTTTAGTATCTATATACTAAAGTAGATACAGATGTTGTGGAAGTAATAGAAAATAAGGGGGAGCTACGAGTAAAGAATGAGGCTAATTTAGCTTTTATGCTGTCCTAGATTATTTAGTAAAATCAGTCCAGCCGGAGATTTAGCTGGAATTGCCGGATATAGCTAGAACAAACAGACAGACAGATAGACGGACGAACATTTTCAAAATTGTTTTTTTTTATTACAAGTACCGTATATATCTTCAAAATATGTATTCAGTATAAAACTGTTATTTTGACTACAAGAAAATTGTAGATAGGTAAAAAGACCTACAAAAATCCACAATAGTACCTATAGGTATGCCTATCTCCTAAGGTACACTCGCAATAACTAACATCCAAGCGAAGCGAGGGAAAGTCGCTAGTTGTAAATAAAAAAAATACTTTTAAATATTACGACATTGTCAATTATATAATATGAAGAATCCATCCATAGTCGTCATGTTGTTTTCAATAGCGTTTCAAGTGAAGAGTGATATAATAAATTCAAGATAGAACCTCGACCCGTCGCTTTAGCCTCTTAACCTAAAGGATAGGACATGGCCAACGATGACTAAGCCTTACTGGTTTTCTGCATTAATCTAAATACTTCAAAATAAAAATAAAATGAATTAAACACTTTGTTGCTTCACTAGTCTATATATAAAAATCGATGTGTGTATGTACGAGTATGTTTTCTATGGACTCGAAAATAGCTGGAGCAATTTTGATGACATTTTCAGGCAATCTTCAGATTAGTCCAGCGGATGATCTTGCTAAGTTTGGTAGCGAACAGAAGTTTCAACGCGGGCGAGGCCGCGGGTACTTTCTAGTCACAATGGTTATGTTTCGTTAGTACTATCTTTACTATTCGGAAATCGTGGGTTCGAAATCCAAATGAATTATGGTACATAGTAGGCAATGTTTATATAAACAATTTCGTAACGTTCGTTGTTCTAAATAGCCAAAAATAGATCTTCAGTTTTCTATCAAGATTCTCAGAATTGCAGCTGATGACTAGTTGCTAATTTACAGCAACGACTTCGTGAAATCGCTTATGAGCATATTGTTATTGCATATGTACATCTTCACACTTCATTTTTATCTTGTATCTCCTCAATAAATGTAAAAAGAATAATGAAATCCCAGAGTAGTTCCAGTTTCTTTAGACTATGCTTAGATGATCGTATAATATGTCCAAAAAAATTTAGAGCTTTTTTTTGACAGAAAGTGGAGAGCCGCTCTGTGATCTTAAGTTCGGAAAATCTATTATCATAAATAATACGGAGTTTGTATTCAGCCCTTTTTTTTTAACGTCCCAGTGCTGGGCACGGGCCTCCCTTCAATACGAGAGGGATCAGGCCATAGTCCACCACGCTGGCCAATTGCGGGTTGGCGGACTTCACATGTCTTTCGAAAACTTGCTAGGTTCTGTCAGACATGCAGGTTTCCTCACGATGTTTTCCTTCACCGTAAGGCAAGCGGTAATCATGTTAGAAATGATTCGCACATGAAAATATCAGAGGTGCGAGACCCGGGATTTGAACCCGCTTCACTCGGTGTCCCAAGCGAGCACGTTACCACTGGGTTACAATTGCCTGTGATTATTATACGGAGTTTAAAAAGCATCAAATGGAGACGACTCAATGGGCTTAGACCAGATGACATTCTATAGTCGTTTACGAACAAAAAATTTAAAATCTTAAAAAAATAAGGCGCAGACGCAGAGCAGCTTATTTATTATTGAACTAGCTGACCCGATAGACGTTGTCCAGTGCATGTTTGAATAGAGTTTGAGTTCTATAAGCGTATACAAAAAATCTATGTAGATAAGCACTTTCACTTTATTTCGAATTTTCGAATCTTTTTTCGTGAAAAGTATGCTTCGGACTAATTATTAAACAATAATTTAAAAAAGTAACAAATCGGTCTAGTTCTTTTCATGTTATGCGCATAAGCCCAATAATAAAAAAAAAATCGTTAATAATTATTTACGAACAGAATTACATTTTCGTTCATATATATATATATATATATATATATATATATATATATATACATACATAGATGATTCAAGTTTCAAATTCAATTCGAAGTATCAATTTTAACTTTAATTTCATTACATCGTTGGTGCCAACATTAATAACATAATCTGACTACCAAATCTATTATAATAAATGCAAAAATATAATTTTACTGTCACTTTTGAGTTTCGCGATGAAATGAGTATCGAGATAATATGATTATAGTAAAAGTTGTTTCTTAAGTATCATTTTAGCATACGACGAATCGTCTAAAGTGAAAGGTCAATAGGTGGTGATGGCTCGAACATGACCGATGATATGTAAAAGTTCACTTTATAAAGCTTATATTTTCTAATGCCTTAATTGCAGCGTTAGTCTAGAGAGTAAAGTATTATTAATTCATGAATGGGAATGAAATGATCGCCTCCAGGCTACTTCAACTTTATAGAAATATTGTAAATTATAATTTAATTTACAAAAAAGATAATGAAATAATGTTGGTCCCGCTGAGTTTCATTCGTCAGTTCTTCACAGGTCTGAGGCTTCTTCTTTCAAAACTGGCATAAGACTCATGAAGTTCAATAAAAAATTGGAACTATTCAATGCTGAATAAAATATTTTGAATTTGAATTTAAATTAGAATTCCTGAATTTTTTTCATGTTTTGCAGTTAATAATTTCTCAATTTAAACCCACAGTTACTTAATATATAATACTTAATATATTTATTATATTATGTATGTATTTAAAGTTATATATGTGTAGTGTACCAACTATCTGGTATCCATAACACAAGTCTCGTAGCTTACCATGGAACTAGATGGTACTGTTTTTTAATGTCCTAACATATTAATTAATAATTAATTAATATTAATTAATTAATAATTGTGTCACGCCTCGTTGTGATACGGATAAAACAGAACGTTGCTGGTCCGGTTCTCTCTCTCTGCTAAAGTCGGTCATCCCCCTGGAGAAAAAAAAGTAGGTGCACATAATATTTTATTTTACCTTAGATGTCTATTCTGAATAGCAATGATGTTGACCGCAGTCGGCCGCAGACCGATTTACCGATTTCAGTAAATCGATTAGGATGTCCTCATCAATTTCTGCCATTAATCTAGACCCCCCTGACCGATTTCGGCCACGATGACCAATCTCATTGAGACTAGCCACTTGCGCAAGAGAAATTATAGTATACAAGTGTATGCGTAGACATAAGTGCACTCTATTCCTTTCACTCTTTTCGTGGTATAGAACGATAGTGCTGATCATAGTTCATTCACGATCGATCTTGACCCGAAAAAATCTTTAAAATGTTGACATAAATTAACACTGGGGTATCATTTCTCAACTTTGGGACTGAGAAATGCAAAAATCTAATACCTGTGCGGTACATCCGGATCTGCAGTTGTAGGTACATGCTAGTCAAAATTTTCCAAGTAGGTACAATAGTAGTGATATCTGACACTCTTTAAAAATACTTTCTATTCAATTCAAAATCGTTTCATCCTTTGGAAATAAAATGTAGTCTTATGACTGTTATTTAATATTTCTACTTAAGTAATATTTATTAGTATACTAGCGGACGAACCCGAGCGAAAGCCATATAATTTTTTTTTTGTTAATAATATTGACATTAATATTTATGCGATACTAACGTCACTCAATTGTTTTGCCTTCCCGGAACCTCTCCACTAACACTTAAACTTTATGGTATGGTATTAAAGTTCAAATTGACTTTTAAGTATTATTACGAATCTTTTGTATGGGAGTATACAAAAGTGTCGTTTTTAGACTTTTTCAAGCAATTTTTTAAATTTTTCTCTCCGTAAGAACCATCTTCGTACTTCTAAAAAGAGAATAAGCGAAATCGGTTCAGCTACTCTCGAGATTTGCGCTTACCAACACATTCAGCCATTCATCTTTATATTATAGATTCCTTAAATTAATTAAAATATTAATAGTAATTATAAAATTAATTAAAATATTAATAGTCCTTATGAACGTCTAACAGAATAATTTTTAGTTTATCGGCTTCAAGAAATTCCATACAATCAAAGTCTGATACTGACATGATAATTTTTAAATTTTTGAAGTTATACGACTTACGTTACAAGCCAAAGTCTACTAAAGCTCGGGTTCGTCTCTGGATATCATCCCATCCCTTTACAATAATGTATGGAAGCCCCGATTTGTTGACATTTATACGCTCCCTTGGGTAGTAGCATGATGATATATAGATTATAGCCTTCCTCAATAAACGGACTATCTAATGAAAAAGTATTTTTTCAAATCAGATTAGTAGTACTTGAGATTAGCCCATTCAAACAAACTCTGCCTCTTTATAATATTAGTATAGATTTATTTTAAGTTATAATATTACCGTAAAGCGCAGTCACTTTTCATAACATCAATCAAGTGTTAAAAAAACACTGATCCTATTATTATATGTATAAATCATTATGCAAATATAAACTTTATTTGAAAAAATTAGAGTTGAAGTTTGGTAAAGATAAGTGTTCTACCAATGGCATACGTAACCTATGATGTGAGTAAAAGTTAATCATAAAAGCAATTGAATAAATAGAGGAAACACTTATGACAAACAGATTTCATAATAATAGCTATTGGTCTTTTCATAGCTTGCGAATTTTTAAGCTATTCAAAATAATTAAAATAAAACTCAGTGTAATATTTATTTCATTTATACGAGTAAGTGATTGAATCGTTAAGTATTGATCGTTAAGTATTGATTGATCATATAAGTAATTGAATCGTTAGTTGAACATAAAAACGTCAGGAGGAAATTCTGTCGAGGATTTAAACACTTGGCTCTTTTAAACTTTTAAGAAAAATGTAAATTAAGTTTTTATAATTAAAAAAAAACCGATGAATCTATCTGATAACGATGGGAATAAATAAAAAAAAAAGTTATTTTAAACTTAAATTTATTTAATGAATTTTCGAAAATCATTCATACATAAAAATATCGTGCTACTAATACCTATTTAGTTCGAAGCAACTACAAACTAGTATTTATAGCCAGTTTGTTCTTATTTCATGTAGCAAATTAACATTGACTAAAATTACGACATCAGTCTTCAGAAAACATTCAAGTCCATTTCCCTGAAAGCCCAATTTGAGTGATGTTCATCGTTGCCAATTCAAATTTAAAAAAAATATTCATTATTATTTTTTTACCGAACGCCACGACGTTCGGGGGAAAAATAATAAATTTATTTTCTCTAAGAGTAAACTAGAAATTATTTAAGTCACCGATTAAATAATAACTCCTCTAGATTCTTTCCCTCTTAGCAAAAAGTACAGTACAGTAAAAATACATTGCATGCCGGAAATATCCATACAATCCATGATTAGTTTAGTTAATCTTTATGGCCAGTTTGTTCAGTTTACCTGTAGAGCAAGTTACTGACGAGCTCGGTCCTGAGCAAAAATCAGTATTAAAACAAGCTAAATCTATGATGTTAAAATATCTTCACTCATGCCCACCAAACTCCTACCTAACGTCGACACGATGAAGTAAACCTTAATCAATCAACGCTGACATTATTCATTGACATTATACCTAAGATTTAAGATTTTAGCATCAAAAATATTTAAATTAGATACCTTTCAAATGATTGATACGTGGCATTATTTCCTAGGTTCAGTGACTTCTATGTTTATTGGTTTTATAACTAGCGGACCTAATTTACTTTTTTAATCCTGTTTAAACCTGTTTTATTTATTTAATTAGATATGTATCATTAATTGGTGTTGGGAGTGTCTATACGCTGGAGGTCATGAATTCGAGTTAATCACTCAATTATTAAATTAGCCTTGATTTAGGTCTACCTATGTTTTTTTGTTTGTTTTAAAATCACAGGCAAAGGCAAATTGTGGTGATCATTGAGTGAACAGTGTTATTTATACTTGTAATAGTTTGTATTCAGCCCTTTTTAACGTCCCACTGCTAGGTACGGGGTCCTTCAATATGAGGGTGATCTCGCCATCTATTTGTAAAAGAAGACATAAAATTACGTCCTCTGGTCATATTTAAGATCTACGTAAATTTAATGTGAAAACTCAAGTTAAATTGTTTCGTAATGTAAACAATATCTTGTTAAATTTTAATATTCATCACAGATTTGTAAAAACAGATGTGACCTAACATCTCGGTCTGTATTATCACACGAGCTGTGTTTGATGAAGGAAAGACAATGCACGAATATTATATAACTTTCCCACTATTGCCAGTTATCTGATAAAAGTGATGATCGTTAATTGCTTCGATGTGAATATCTTTCTGTTTCGAAATGTCCACTTACATATGTCGAGATCATACTATTTTTTACTAGGTACTGCGTTTTTTTGCTCTACGTTTTTTCCATTCGTTCTTTACTTTAACAAAAACTCATAAAACTTGAGGATTAAATACAACACAATTTCTTTACAATTTTTTTGTAATAAAAAAAATAATTAGCAAAAACTATAAGTAAAAAAGAAACATAAATTAAAAAAACATATTATCTATTTCCTTATGTAATTTTTACGTTATAGTTAACACGTTTTTAGCTTCACGTTATTTATTAGCTATATAAGCTGTTTTATATGTTAATTAGTCTTAAAATTATCTTAGATTTATTTTTAGGCGTTTTAGCGACTTGGAATTTTGCTATTATATTTAGAATAGATGACAATGATGAAGTACTTAATTAATTTAATTAATGCAGTAAACAAAGCGCCTGCTCTTTCAATACTAAAGATAAGTATATAGTCGTCTCAGTCCAAACACGTCCACTGCTGGACATAGGCCTCCTCGAAAGATTTTCACGACAACCAGTCTTGTATCATCCGCATCCAGTCCGCATCCAGTGGGTTCCAGTGACTGATAAGATGAGTTTATAGATAGCATAATAACAATAAAAATACAAAATTTGTCGGTCATGTCGAATTGTCATCACGTAGAACTTTGAGAGTGAAAGGAATACAGTGGGCAATTGTGTTTGTGCACACATCGGCTGCACTAATATATCTCCTGTGCAGATGCTAGTCTATCTAGGTTAGGTGGACATTTGGTCAGAATTTGGTCGATAGTAACATATGTGACTGTTCATCTAAAGTTATATTAAGACAAGCAAATTTAGTTCGTACGAGTATGTAAAGTGTGTAACGTCTTTATACGAAAAATAATTTATATATCAAAATGCAATCTGAAGCATGCTTAATAATTATCTTATATCCAAGAGTCGAGTCGTATGAGGTGTTTAAATCGATTGCATGTTTTTTGTTGGTGTTAGTTTCTGAAAATCTTCGCCAATAACGAACTGATTTTCTTATTTTTAATGAATATATTATATAGGTTCCTAGTTCCCAAATAAATAAAATAAAACTGTACCACTTCTATGCAAACACAACTTTTAATCTTGATACTTGTAGAAATAGACTATGAATTCCAGTGTCAGCCTGTTTGTCCTATATAGGTAAAAAGGTAGTATGTCCTTATATATTCATCGTATATACATATATAATTTGGGAGATTATATTAACGTCTTCATAAAACACACCTTTTATCAATAACATCTGGTAGTTACAACTCGATGACTCGATGACTATTAAGCATGTAAACTTTGCAAACTGCACTTTCTTCTATTATATAATGAGCGCAGGAAACCCTAATCACTTGTAACCCCTGTATATACTCGTACTGTGCATAATAGGTCCAGTAACGAGTATGTAACGCACTGTATATATTTATATCGGAAAGATGTCATAGATATTCTGTTGGTCACATTACCACACTTAACACCTCCAGGTAAATTTCTAAGAAATTAATTAAATTTCTAAGAAATCTATTGTTAACTGTAACGCCGGCGTGTCCGCGGTCGTTGAGGGATTAAAATGCTACATTAATTTTGATCTATAGCATACTAGCATTGCCCGCGGCTCCGCCCGTGTTCAGATGAACTCCAACTATCTCCACACAAAAATCACGCCAATCCGCCAAGCCGTTTCGACGTGAAAGAAAGACAAACAAACAAACAAACACACGTTCACATTTATTATATTAGTATAGGTATGGATATTTTAATAAGATAACATATTTAATTAATTTTATTTTCGTAGATGACCTTGCTCGTTTTAATAAATCCAACGTACATTTGCAAGATTTTTTATCGAGTGCTAGCAAATAAATTGTAATATTTAAAAAAAAAAACAAGATCTTAAACACCTACTATTTATCTCGTAAGCAATTTTTTTATTATTTCTGTAAATTTGGAATGGATACTGACTCACAATACTTATAAATAACTCTTTGTTTGATATTATTGATGTTTAAAATGAAAGAAATATATACATATATTAAGAATTATATCTAAATTTCATGATAAAGAAAGAATTTAGGACGCTTCACGCTTTAACAATTTTTCTTAGATAATTTTAGACTAGCTAGTCATTTAATCATTGTACTCTAATAGTCCTTATATAGATACAGTATCGTTATAACGAATGTTATAACCTTTGCTGCATACTTTCCAATGACCTGTTACGGGTGTATAGTGATGAGATGAGCGAGTAATGCATCGATATATTTGAATCAGCTTACAAGTCAAAATATGTCGCTTTTGCTTAAACCAGTTCAGTAAATCACGTAAATATTGAGTCCATTAATATATCTACTGGTAAAATAAAAAAATATCTTAAAATGCTCAAAGTTGATAAAAAATCTAGTCCTGCTAATTTACCTCTCATATTTTACTTATCTTCTTACCATATCTATATTTTATTTAACGAGTCTCTAAGTCAGGTACTTTGCCTTCGATATGGAAACGTTTTTACTTTGTCAGGAACAATTACCATTACATTATATTTAAATCTGACAATAAATCTGATGTACAAAAGTACATCTTGGTCCCCTCTTATTTAATGTGACATTAATGATATTTGTGAAGTTATAAGGCATTCTACGGTTCTTTTATTAGCAGATGATTTGAAACTATGCAAAAAATCTCATCTATTGCTGATTGCTGCCTTTTGCAGAAGATCTAGATAGACTGTGGAAATATTGTGAGGATAACTTTCTACAGTTGTACTGCGCCGACCCCAAGTGATTCGGAAATGGGCAGGGAGAAGAAGAAGAAGAAGAAGAGCTTTCTACAGTTGTACATGGAAAAATGCAGCATTATGTCTTTCAATACAAAAACCCACAACATCCTTTATGAATACCATTTGGATGGAGATATTGTTGCTAGTGTGTGAATGTATTAGATTGTAACTATATATAGGGACTAGCATTGCCCGCGGCTCCGCCCGCGTTTAGATGACCAAAAAACAAATTCTTAGGTTTTACATATTAGTATACTCTTACATTGCAGTTTTTGTATTTTTTTCTCAGAAATGAGATATTTTCCCGCGGTTAAAAGTATCATATATGTTGACCCGGATAACCAGCTATTACCATACCAAATTTCATCAAAATCCCTCCAGTGGTTTTTCCGTGATGTGGTAACAGACAGACAGACAAAAACTCAAAAAATTATGAGATAAAATTCAATTTCAATAATATAAATTGCAAAAAATATCTGCCACTATACTTATGGGTATATTAAAGTTGCACATCACTACAATTAATGATTATTACGTCATAAGTGCAATAGATAAATTGCGATGGTTCCATTGTAATATTACGAAGATTATCATGTCATTACAATTTATGTTTATTTTTTTGATAACAATAAATAGTTTTGAAAGATGTTGAATGTTGATTGAGACACCTATTGTAATAAAAAAGATTAAATCGTTAGGTTCAGATGTGTAAGATAACATTCTTTTTAATTTTTTTTTCTTAAAGGTACAGAAATAAAATTATATGTTTATATTAGACTAACGACTCACCCTCACTTCACTCGAGCTCGTCCCTAGTTACGTTTCAACGGTTAGTATGGAAGAGATAGATTATATATTAGTACATAATCATATTATATGTATATACAAAGGTATGATGAGTTTTATATACATATTACATAGGTATAGAAAAGTACACAAATACTTTAAGAAATAAGAAAATTATACCCCTTAGGTACTTACTTGAGAAATAATTGATTCCCCACACAAACTTTCATCCTCCTTTTCAGCTCTTTAAGGGATGATTTCCGGAATAAAAACTATCCTATGTCCTTTCCAGGGTCTCAAACTATTTTCAAACCAAATTTTATTTAAATCGGTTCAGCGGATTTTTAGTTTATCCATTACACATAAACTCAGAAACTTGCAAACTTTACCTTTATAATATTAATATTAAGGCAGTGGTAGCCCAGTGGTAACGCGCTCGCTTGGGAAACCGAGTGAAGCGAGATCAAATCCCGGGTCTCGCACCTCTGATATTTTCATGTGCGAATCATTTCCAACGGTAGGAGCGCTGTATAAATTTAAAATTCTAACTGAGTCGAATCTGTACCTACAATATATATTTTTTTTGGAAAATCTTATTGAAATAGTCATTGTTATCGATACAGAGGTTGAATATATAGTTTTTAGAATTTTTGTCTATCTGTGGCCGCATCACGAGAAAACCACTGGACAGATTTTGATGAAATTTGGTATGATGATAGTTAGTTATCCCGGTCCCCCCCAACGTGCGTTCACCTTGTCGTGGTGGGGGGGCTCAGTAGTGCCCGGCAACCCAACCGGGCGCGAAGCTAAGAAACGCACAGGGAGGTTGCCCACTTCGGTGGGCGGTGGGAGATGGCCCTCTTCGGGGCGTGGTGTACCATGCGGGTTGCTCCTGGTACTTCTCTGATAGCAGAGTGGACCTTGGAGCAACCTCATGGTTGTGGTGGTCTGCTTCGGCAGACCTGCCGTCGGGGCGTCGTAGTTGAATGCGTAAGCGATCCTGCGACGCCCCATTAAGACGGGGGAAGGTTTTGTTCGGTTTTAGTGGGTAGTACTGGTTGTATTACGCCGGTGAGTCCCACACGTCGTGCGTAAATGCATTTCCCAACGTTAAAAAAAAAAAACTAGTTATCCCGGTACATATACTTTTTACTGCGGAAAAATTCCTCATCTCTGAGAAATCTATATTAATCGATAAAACTTAATTAGGGACGAACCCGAGCAGAGCGAGAGTGAGTGGCTAGCCCTATATAAAATATACTTTTTCGTAAGTCTTCATGCTCGCCCTATAGTATTGGAAAGTTATTTCGAACCTTCTTGACAATCTTCTTCTCGACTAAACTGATT
Source organism: Brenthis daphne (assembly GCA_947093115.1). Lineage (NCBI taxonomy): Eukaryota > Metazoa > Arthropoda > Insecta > Lepidoptera > Nymphalidae > Brenthis > Brenthis daphne. Next base: position 6,209,095 of record OX352481.1, on the reverse strand, counting down.
TAAAAAAATGCTTTAGTATTGTTAACCACATACATATTATGTGTATATATACATACACATATGTACATACACTGTGGCACCTTACTCGTATATGACTTGTTGCTATGATTAAGATGTAAGAATATGTATATATATATACTCAATATAAATTCATAAAAAAATATTTTTTGCTTTGCTGACAATATTACTAAGATATTTGTTGTAGGCGCTATAAGAAAAATGCCAGCCCATGTTTATCTTATACGTATTATTCAATATTAAATATATAATAATAAATATTTTTGGGAAGTTCTTGTTTGCAAAAAGAAATATACTTGAAATGTTTCTGAATATCTGCAAAATCTATACTATACTACAAATCGACTTTGACTAGATTTTACTGCACTATATTTATTTTAAAATTATTAGAAATAAAGTACATTTGAATATTTATACATTTAAATTTGGTCAAAATGATCCATTGATTTGAGAGTTTAATTGTAGGTACCTACACTAAAAAAATCAAGCGTAAAAAGAACCAAACTCCGTAGACAGTTATTAATATATTTTTTACAATATGAATACAATAAAACTTATAAAAAAATTTGCTATTTTTATTCTACAGTTGATTTTATTGTACTTACAGTTGCAGTTTGTTTATGTGTTTAAATTAAATTATGCTGACCAATAATTATAATTATTAACTAGCGACCCGCCTCGGCTTCGCACGGGTAGCACTAAAAAAAATTGTTTTTATCCGATCGCTAGCATAAACAAACACTAAAAACTTTACAGGATCACCTTAATCTGAAGATTGCATATACATAGGTAAGATACATACCCACTTCGATTTTTATATATGTACTAGCACTGCCCGCGGCTCCGCTCGCGTTCAGATGACCAAAAACCAAATTCTTAGGTTTTACATATTAGTATACTCTTACATTGCAGTTTTTGTATTTTTTCTCAGAAATGAGATATTTTCCCACGGCAAAAAGTATCCTATATGTTGACCCGGATAACCAGCTATCACAATACCAAATTTTATCAAAATCCTTCCAGTAGTTTTTCTGTGATGCGGTAGACAGACAGACAGACAAAAAATTCTAAAAACCATAAATTTGGCTTCTGTATCGATAATAATGTTTATTTCAATTAGATTTTCCAAAAAAATATTTAATGTACAGATTCGGCTTACTTACAATTTTATTATATGTATAGATATAGATAGTCTGCATAATTAATAACTATTTTGCTTTTCAGTATACATAGTTAAAATTTGACCCATATTTATATCGGTAAAATTACATAACAATATTATAAGAATATGACCATACAAGAGTTTTCTATACAGTGTAGAATGTACATACCTACATGCTATTTACCTTTAGAATCCTAATAGGAAAGTAAAACAAAACTTAAAATAGCATCAAAGCAAACCCGCTAATTCATGTGTGCTGTGTGTTTTACAAATCAATATATTACACGTTAGATATTTGAGATGCAAACGGCATAGAGGACGGTGGAAAACACACTTTCCAGTTTCACCGCAGAATCCTTTTAGTGTTCTTCTTTCTAAGTAATAAGCTGAAGATGTCTGATAAATAATTCATATATCAATTTATTTTGATTATGTTTTGTAAATAATACGGCGAAAACGAAATAAAATAAATTGGACCCAGTTATGCAAGAACAGCCATGTGCGTAAAAGTACCAACAGAGTTATAAGCATTTTTCTGTCGATAGTTGCACTGATACGCACATGGCTGTTTTTTTGCATAATTGGGTCCAATTACAAATCGACTGTTCCTAGGTAAAATATCGAAACTGAAAAGTGCTTACTTCACAGGAGAGCCATTTGAAGTTATTTCTTTGTATAGTTTTACCTTGGCCTACCTGTTCGACGGACATTTCTTGTTTCTACACTCATTTTATTATAGGTAATTTATACACAGTTTACTGCTTTTATTTAAAGTCCCGTTCAATCCTAACCACTACTGACTTACTAGACTTACTAGATTTAAAATTATATCTAGTTGACCTGGTTACCTGGTTAGTGTGGAATAGACAAACTATATATTATATGATGTGTATATAATGTGTATATAATATATGGATAATCTTGGTCAATAAACGGGCTATTTAACTCAAAGAGGATTTTTAAAATCGGATTAGTAGTTCCTGAGATTATCGCGTTCAGACAAACAAACAAATTTTATAATAGTAGTATAGGTGAAGAAATCTACATGATAACAAACATTTTAAGTCATAATAGAATCCACTACGAATGGATAGTTAAAGAAGTTGAGTTTTTTTATCCTTGTTAAAACTTGTTGCTTTAAAACGTGACAGTTGAACACAGATTACGATTAGAATAGAGAAGATACGAAGGAGATTGGTGGGTGAAATAAGATGATTAAATTATATGAATTATAAAGTTTAGAAAAGGGAGGATTTTTTTGTCATTTTTTACATTTTTTATGATTTTTTAACAAAACTATGACTAAATTTTGTAAATACAAACTTAATTTTTTTAAATACATTTTTTAATTAATGAATAAACAAGATTTAACTATGAATGAATTTCATTTTTCTCTGTAATTACCATAAAATCATTTTTTTTAGAAAAATCAATAAAATTAAATTCAAAATCGATCAAAAACTAATAAAATATCGATAAATTTGAAAAAATTATAACATCAATAGATTCTATGGCAAAAAACACAAAAGCAATGGTATACTTTACGTGAATTCGAACTTTTATTATTTTTTCACGATTTATTTACAAATAGGTAACATTATAATGTTAAATACATGTTTTTATGTAAATTTAGTTAGTAAGCCTTTATAATAAATAAATAAACATAAATAAATAAATTCGTCAAATCGCAAAGTTAGAACGATTACGGCGACATTGTATAAATAATAAGCGTCAAATTAAAATTTTGAAGGATACAGTTTTTTTTCATTTTTTCCTGAAAAATACAATATTGTTGTAATCAATTTATAAAAATTTGGTCAATGTAAACGCCTATTTGAAGTTGGGGGTGATTTTCAGTCTCTCGAGACCATAAAACATACTTTTCTCGGAAATGGCTGAACATTTTAATTTTATTTTTTTTCTATTTATTAGATAGTTCGAAAATTACATTCCCTTAGTTTCATGGAAATCTAAAGATTATTCTAGAAATAAAAAATAAAAAACCAAGAAAAAGTGAAAATTAAAAGAAATTGAAAAAAAACTATTTTTCAACGCCTTGCGTCCCCCCATTACTCGGAGGTAGTTGGCATTTGGGTCATTTTACGAATTTCAATTCCTTATATACCTGCTAATATTTTAAAATCATAAAATTTCAGGTTTTCAATAAAAAAATTCTCTTAAAAATAAACGGTTTCCGATTGGTCTATACGACGGTTTGACTGTTAAATTTTGATATTATACGTCTTTAAAAAACCTATACCTAAGTGATTATATATATTTTTTTGTGAACACTGGTTAAAACTAACAAAAAATTGCAATTTTGTTGATTCACTTTTTTACCTAGGAACGTTCAAAATTAATTATAGCAAAAAAAGAACACAAACTTCAAACTTACTCAAAAGTAATTATTTTACAATCAGGGATATTCTTTTACATATTACCTCGAGATTATTATTCATTAAAAAAATATTATGAAAAGTGTTCGCCTGCTGGTCGAAATACGACCGTAATCATTTTTAATTAATACCTAGCATTAAAACTCATCAAAAATAAAACAAATAGGTACTGAACCGTTTTGTATTTGCCTACATAAATATACTCGTGAATCAATCATAACCTATATTATTATTATGTTTAAAAAAAAGTATTGTCCTTTAATTATATAAAAATCTACTTACGTTTTGAGGTTTAGTATAGATTTATCAGAAATGGGACATTTTGCCGTATGAAAAAGTAAACTATTTGTTGACGTGAATAACCAGCTATCATCATACCAAATTTCATTAAAATCTGTCCAGTGGTTTTCTCGTGATGCGTTCACAGACAGACAGACAAAAATTCTAAAAACTATAAATTCGGCCTCTGTATCGATAATAATGTCTATTTCAATAAGATTTTCCAAAAAATATTTAATGTACAGATTCGGCTTGGTTAGAATTTTATTATATGTATAGAAAACATTTACCTTTAAATACAACCAAACGGTGGGACGGAGGCGTTAAGCTAGATGATGTGGCCGGAGCAATAGGATCATAACTCGATCTTTTAGGTACCAAACGATTTGTAACAATATTTTTAATTTATTACTTATCTTTTATAAGAAATTCTTTTAAGGGTGCTTATTAATAATTTAAGCATTCTGTTTCCGCTAACGCATACAACTTACACCAAGTCGTGATATTTGCGTAATTCACACGGAAGCGAGATGAGTGTGACTGACATAATGATTTGCGCATTACGAACAAACAGATAGGTGCATTCCTATCTATATAGTTATGGAGATTAGTGTTTATTTTTGTTAGATAATAATTAATTTAGTTTAAAATGTTATTTTAGAACATAGAATTTTAAAAAGAAACACAACAAATTTTGTTATATTTTTATTAAATACTAGCGACGCACCCTCGCTTCGCTCGGGTTCGTCCCTAGGTTGATTTTCCATACAAACTTTCATCCCCATTTTCACCCCCTTAAGGAATGATTTCCGGGATAAAAATTACTAAGTCCTTCCCAGGGTCTCAACCTATCTTCTTACCAAATTTTATCTAAATCGATTCAGTAGATCCAGAGATTACCCCTTACAACGTCACAAACTCATAAAGTCACAAACTTTACCTCTTTATAATATTAGTATAGATATATCATCATGCTACTACCCAAGGAAGCGGAGCAGTAATTATAAATGTCAAAGAATCGGACAGTCTTTCATATATTATTGTAAAACTGATGATTATAATCAAACATATTTAAAGCGGGTGAAACCGAGGGTCACAGCTAGTAGCCTGATTTGATCTGTGCTAGTAGCTAATATAATATAGGTTCTAAGGTTTTAAAAGAACGATTTCAACGTGACAGGAAAATGGAAATTACTGGTAATAATATAATTTTCTGAAAATTACATATATATGTATTATTTAAATAAAAATAATACAATTCATCTACCTAATAAAAACAAAGGCTTTTTTAAAATATAATTTAGATTACATACATATGTAATTTTTATTTCCGTCATAGCGCTAGAGTATTTTCACTCTGTTTTATGTTTCAATGTTACCATCGTATAAATATTGACCGATATTGACATTTATACGATACTAACGTCACTCAATTGGTTTGCCTTCCCGGAACCTCTTCACTAACACTTAAACTTTATGGCATGGTATTAAAGTTAAAATTAACTTTTAAGTATTATTACGAATCTTTTGTATGGGAGTATAGAAAAGTGTTGTTTTTAGACCTTTTCAGGCAATTTTTACAATTTTTCTCTCCGTAAGAACCATCCTCGTACTTCAAGGAATATTCTAAAAAATGAATAAGCTAAATCGGTTCAGCTGCTCTCGAGATTTGCGCTTAGCAACACATTCAGCGATTCATTTTTATATTATTAAATATTATATAGCTTGTAGCTATTATAATTGACTGCCTCGGTGGTGTAGTGGTTAAGCATGTACGGCTGCACACCCGGAGGTCCTGGGTTCGAGTCTCGGGTCGGGCCAAGTTTAGTTATTGAGTCTTTCTGTATAGTAAGTCTCAGTAACAGCCCGAAGTTGGGAAGTTGGCGGTGTTTCACCCCCGTGCCTCGGAGAGCACGTAAAGCCGTCGGTCCTGCACCTTAACTCTCATTGCAACACTAACACTCTCGAGCAGTCATCCCACCGGAGTATGAGACAGAAATAGAGAGTGCACGTTGTGTCTGCGCGTACACTTGTGCACTATAATATCTCCTCCGGCTAGTCTCAATGAGATTGGCCGCCGTAGCCGGAATCGATCAGGAGAACATCATCATCATCAATTAGCGTTTCTAAGATAAAGATTTTTTCGTTGAGTACGAATGAGAAATAATAAATTTGGAAGAGTTATTACTCTCTGAAATACTTTCAATGAAGAAGTGTCGAGTAATAGTATGTATTCAGTCCTTTATAACATGTCACTGTTCCCCTCTCCCCCTCACATTCCCGCAATACGAGGGGGATCAAGCTATACTTCACCACGCCGAGCAAGTATGGGTTGGCGCACATAGATGTCTTTCGAAAATTTACAACTTTCTTTCACAAATACGATTCCATAGGAGATATTCCTTCAACGTAATATATAATGATAATCATGTTAGAAATCAGGTCATATTGGAAAAGTACAAGGTCCGAGATTTTTCCTTGTGTTGCCGTTCAGTTAAAGTAAAGATTTTTATAAATGTACCTACTTATTTTTTTGTTCATACAGTTAAATATAAATCTATACATGTAATAAAATTATAATTAAGTTGAACATTAAATATTTTTAGGTAAATCTTATTGAAATAGACAATATTATCGATACAAAGGCCGAATCTATAGTTTTTAGAATTTTTGTCTGTCTGTGATCGTATCGCGGAAAATCCACTGGAGGGATTTTGATGAAATTTGGTATGGTGATAGCTGATTGTTCAGGTCAATATATAGGATATTTTTACTGCGGAAAAAAAAACTTGTGGAAATCTAAACTAAACGTTAAAACGTAATTAGAGACGAACCCTAGCGGAGCAAGGTACCACGAGGTATAAAGAATAAAATTACAAAGTAAAAGCATGTCTAACCGAATATTAGTCACATAAAAATTAAAATACTACAATATGATCCAAACAGTATTATGACTAAAATAATAAGAAAATGGTGTAAACTAAAGTGCTTGCATGATAATAAGACAAGTACGTGTCTTTGATCTAAAGACCTCAGTCACTATGTAGGTTACACATCAAGGTTACTTGAGTATAATATTGTGTAATTAGTAATTACGTCAATATATTTTAGTTTAAATAATATTATACGGTATCTACTTACTGTCCTTTTTGTATATATTTTATTATAAAAAAATGTAAATGAGTAATTTCTGGTTTTGCTATCAAAAAAATTATTCAAATTTGTTTTAATTCAATTTCATTAAACTAATGATTTACCATCGCTTCGCTCTGGTGCACACATTATAGAATATCTTCATATTCTTCATCTATATAAATAAAAATTAATCACCGAAATGTATGTATGCGCATAACTTCGAATCGATTGCACCAATTTGGATAATTCTTTTATTTATTTTGAATGCTGAATGCATCATTAAACGTCATTTTATTTTTTATTTTATTTTTTTAGATTCACCAGCGGTTAGTTACAATAATATAATTTATTATATACGAGTACAATTTTATTAAGTTCTTGTAGCTAATTGCACTACCTTTTAAGGTGAATACCACGTCAAGCAAATTTGGAGATTTTATAAAATGTTTACATTATACTCGTATCTATGTTACAATAATAATTTACTATTATAAAATATTAAATTAAATAAATAACAAAATACACTAACACAATTAAAATAATACACAAAAATTGAAAAAGATTACAATTCGAGTTAAAAAAAACTGGGCGAACCACAAAATAAATTAAAGGTATTTTTTGCATTTTTTTTGGAACCTAGACAGCATGTCTCCGAATAGATCCAAGGTGCTATGATTATTAATAATAATACAAAAACGTGACAAGGGAGATCACCTAAAACAGATTTGCAAGAACGCGCTACGAGAATTTTGATCGGCTTTCGTAGACACCTAAGCACTTGTAGATTAAAAGATGATACTAGTGATGGATTGTCATATATACTGTTAATAGTGTTATATAAGAAACTTAAATCCAATATATCTCTCCTTTTTTCCAGACTAAACATCCTAAAATACGTAAGCCTTTCTGTATAAGTTGCAAGTGATCTAGATTTGCCCAGTGAGAAAGCCTGATGATATAAAAACGCTTTTGGAGCCTTTCAATTCTCAAACAGTGGGTAGCATAATGGGGTCTCCCGACAACACTTCCATACTCCAAAATACTCAAAACTAAACTTTTATATAGAGTAATTTTTGGTCGAATATTTTTAAATTTGTCTGTTATTGTACTCGTATTGTCATAGTAAATTGTTTTGGAATTTTGTTAAACAATGAAGTCGGTTAAAAACAAATATCACACCAAATGCCAAGTTCCATGTATCTAAATGACACGCATTCTTCGAATGGCTTTGAGATTTGTAACTTGTTCAATAGTTATTTTCAGTCTTCTTTTGAGTCCTTTAACGCTCCTTTAATCTTTAGCTCAGCTACTTATAATATTATGAACGAAGGGTATACAACCATCAGTTGTATTGAATTATTATCAATTGAATCGATTACACACTACCTTAAAAATATGGATGTTAATATAGAGCTAGCCCAGTATGGTATACCGTATACTACTATTATTCTTAAAATCTTGCCATAAATTAATAGCCCAACCATTGTTTGCCCTATTCAAATTGTCACTTAATTCTGGTAAAATTTCCAACATCTGGAAAGAGTCGCATTAGTTCCTATTTACAAATTTGGCGATAAGCGTAATACTCAAATTTGTAGACCTATTTCTAAACTTAATGTTGATGCGAAATTATTCGAAAAGATCATTTATGATAAAATATTCCCCTCATTAGACCTTACTTAATTCAACAGCAGCATGGTTTTATAAACAAAAAATGTACAGAGTCTAATCTTTGTGAATTCACTCATCAAGTTGCACGAGCAGTGGACAGCAATGGTCAAATGGATGTAGTTTATACCGATTTTTCTAAAGCATTCTAAAATATCACATTTTATACCAGTAAAGAAATTAAAAAATTATGGTATAGGTAAGTACACCATGTACTGATGTGTACTGTATGATTTACTTCGATGGTTTGAATCTTACATTAGAGACAGCCATCAAGCTGTAACAGTCAAAGGTTTCTGTTCTTCTTTTTTTTTGTCAGTTACGTCCGGTGTGCCTCAAGATTCTCACCTTGGTCCGTTATTATTCATTATTTTTTAAAAGATATTAATTTAACTTTTCAAAATAGTAAAATTATACTTTATTCTAATAATTCAAAAAAAAAAGTAATTAAAGAGATTAATTCTCCCGATGACTGTATTTTATTTCAAAATGACTTAAATAATCTTTGCAACTATTGTAATAATAATCTTTTAACACTAAATGTTAATAACACACAACCTTTCACTAGGAAAAGAATTCCAAAAGTTTATGACTATAAATTAAATAACATATCTTTGAATAGGGCATCGGAGGTAGAGGACTTGTTGTTTTAGACTCTAAACTGACTTATGTTTCTCATATTATATCCTACGAGTACATAACATCTAAAGTTTATCGCATGCTTGGGTTTATTGTAAGAGTAGGCAATGATTTCAGACAATAACACTTAACAAAACGTAACCTCAAAATGAGATTTTTAAAAATTCATTAAAAAACTATGCATTTTCTCCACTTTTTCTTTGCACTTTGTCCTTCCGCGACTTATGTTTTAATAGGTAAAAATATTTGTTAAACATTTTTAATAATTTTAATAAGTTTCATATTTGAATAAATATTAATTACTTAAGCAATATTATTGTTCTGTAATTTATTTCTTTTTAAATTAAAATTAAAAAAATTAAATAATTAATTTATATTTCCATATTCAATTAGGTATAAAGTAAAAATTGTTATTGTAAGTGTACTTTATGAGAAAGGCACTTTGTGCTGGTTTGCTACCACGACGGAATTCGTATTCGATAATTAATCGTATTTTTAATGTGTCCATATTGATGAAAAAAATATAAATGTAGTGAAAACAAAACACTTATCAATAAACAAATGACTGAATTTAATAACGAAAATCCATATTTTTAAAATAAAATTTATTTGAATTTAGAATTTATTGCCTACCATTCATAAATTACGTTTCAAATGGCCAGTATTGTAAAATGGCAATTTCATAGCTATTACAAACCTTCCTATTTTAGAGCTCTTTCTATTAGTGAAAACCTTATCAAAAAATTGTGTGGTTTAGAAAACTGACAAAGGCAGACAACGACTTTGACTTATTTAGATATCCTACATAATATGTAAATAATAAACTTGTGCTTTACCTAAATCTTGCATTGTTTTATGAAAATCAGAAATTTTCCACCACATTATATTTTTATTGTTATTTTTTTTTAACTCGGCTACTAATAAGTTTATTGTGTAATGAATCAGTTACACTTTTGTATGAAGGTCAGGTAGGCTGAACCAGTTATTGTATTTTCCCGTGGGAATGAGAGATTTTCCTTTAATAAAAGGTATGCTAAACCCAAGTTATAAATTATCACTACAGGAAATTTAGATAATATGTTTTGTAGTTTGTGCGTGAAAAGCAAACAAATAAACAAACCGACAATAATTTCACTATTATTTTGGGGTCTATATTCAATACATAATACTTAGCAGTAGTAAGTAGCAGTCATTGTTTTTATATATAATTTGAAATATATTCATATTTTTTGTACAGATTTCGCACCGTTACTATTATATTATTTGTTTTAAATTAAACACTTGATCGAAAAGAGAAAATAAAAATACTAATAGTGTTCAGGAGGTTTTATTAATAAAAACAATAATTAAATAATACGTACGATTATTAAGATAGAAATAGATCTTAGACACACCTCTCCCAATCTTCTTCAGGAGTTATGCCTACTAACCTCTTAGATTTTTCCCATAACTTCTTAGTTAGTACAGTATCGTTAGCAAACCAGGTGCTGTAAAATTCAGCACAGTCACGAAAATGCTTTCCGCTAGACTTTTCAACTCTGGGGTCGACAGCTAAGTAGACGGGCATTGTAGCTACTCTGTCCAAGGGCCTCCCAACTAATAAAAGTCCAAAGTTCAAGAACTGCTTCAATGGAGAATCATCATAATACCTAAAAAATTTAGACTTGCCTAAGCCTGGGTCAACACTGTATACGTTTACTCCACTATTTTTAATTCTTTTATCCATTTCCACCGTAAATAACACAGTCGCTAATTTAGCATTGCTGTAAAGTTCAAAAGTGGAGTATCTTCCTACATCATTCATGTGGTCAATGTCAATATATCCTAAAAGAAGGGAAATAGATGACAAATTCACGATCCTACTAGGCGCTGAAGTTTTCATTAGTGGAAAAAGAAGAAAAGTTAATAAAAATGCTCCAAAGTAATTAACTTGCATCATAGTGTGTAAGTTGTCAGCAGTCAATCGATCTTCTAGTCCGATAGCTCCGATATTATTGATCAATATGTCAAGCCTCGGCTCGAACGTGTTGATGTCATTGGCAAAACTTCGAATAGATTTAAGAGATTCGAAGTCCATTGTCTTTGTAATAACATTTTCGTTACCAGAGCTGTGGATGATGGTATTTTTTGCATCTGACAACTTGGCAGGATTGCGACTTGCTATGATGACTTTGGCTCCACGTTTTGCTAGATTCTTGGCAACTTCTAGTCCAATACCATCTGTGGCTCCAGTGACTATGGCTACTTTTCCATCCAATCGAACATCATTTTCACAATCCGTAAAGTCGTCTAAAATACGCATTATGTTAATGTCACTATTAGACCGGCTCACCAGAGTGCAGTTTTATGACTGAGTATACAATATTTATACTCAAGGCTTAAAAAGCAAAAAGGTCCAAGTTTGCTTATTAACAGTAAGTACATTTTTTTTAATATTGATAATGTCTGCCGTTTCACGTGCGTGGCATCTACTCTATGATATGATTAATTAGTTTAAAAAAAAACTAGTTGGTCTGTTGCGGAAATGTAGAAGAAATCAACAAATAGAATTTCGCGTATATTTTTTTATAAAAAAACTAGCATTACCCGCAGCTCCGCTTACGTTCAAACGACCATAAAAAACTCTTATATACATATGAATATGACCATACAAGAGTTCTATACACAGTGTAGAATGTATATATTTATAATTTAATTAAGTAAATATTATAAATAAATAAGTTCTAAGTTACGTTTACCGTTTTTGGGGTGAGAAGGTGATAAAATAGTCTTTCTTTTCATTTGTCAACTCGCTTTAATTTTTTAGTTCGCTTTATACACAGGCGGATTCTTTTTTATAATTCAATTTTTAATTTACAGCTTTGACCAACATATTATGAGGAAAACATAGTATGGATATTTGGAGTTTTATTTGACAATTTTGTAAATATTTTTGTAATCGCCTTTTAATATTCCTACATTTTGATATCCACTCTGTATAGGTTTGAAAGATATTTTTTGACACATAAACTTGTGCGTAAGGCCCGTTGTTTTGATTTTGGTTTGATGATATTTATATAGCCTACCAAGAAGTATCTAAAGACTTACTAAAAAAATACACAAAACAATAATCCCATAATAACATGTTTTAGGAATGTGGTGTAACTCTAAAATAGCAGTTTAAACAGTTTTAATTTAAAAGATGAGACAGGCCTGATAGAATTGACATGAAATCATGCACTATGAGCTTTTACCAAATAACGAGTCAATATATTTAGAAAACGATTTACATGAACACAAGGCAGCATTTAAACAAAAATATCCAGAAATTCGAAATTCGAGAGAGGTTAGCTTTAAACCAAACGGTGGTCCTGTATTTGATAAATCGTTAAAAATTGTTATTGATATAAGAAGGTTCTGTGGAAGGTTAGACGTACGCGACAACATTGCATTGCCCATGTTTTGTTACACAAGAATATATTTTGTATCCATTTTGTAGTTACGAATTAAATAAATAAATAAAATTGAATCTAAATAGTTTTTATATTACCTTCTTCGTGTTATTTATATATTATGATGCAATTTGGAGGGGCCAAACTACTTTCAAATAATGTTCATGAATTAAATTAAAATTTATATTGTATTTTCCGCGTACTTATAGTAATAAAACTTTCTTAAAATTTTTCGTTCCAATAAATAAGGAATAAAAACAATTTATTTGTAGTTTTAGCTACATCAGTAAACTATTATTATAGAGTAAAAAGTAATCAATAACTTTTACAAACATCTGACGCTTTTTACGACCAATTTTGTTAAAATTAATATAGATGTAAACCGACAGATAAAATAAAAATAAAACTGTTTTGCTTTTTAATATTATATAATATATGGATAGCAAAGATATAATTATAAAATGAAGCTAAAGACAGTAATTTATTGAGAAAATAATACATAAAACAATGTTTAATTAAAATGCTTTATTATTAGGTACTGTAATTTTATTAAATAATAATAACATAAAGGATAATTCAATAATTTATTTACATAATACAATTTATTTACATATATGATAATTATTATGCTTCAGTTAGTATTTTTATTTAGGCACTTATTTTTTCCCAATCTTCTTCGGGTGTAATGCCTACTAACCGTTTTGATTCTTCCCACAGCATTTTAGTTAGTACAGTATCGTTAGCAAACCAGGAGCTGTAGAATTCAGCACAGTCACGAAAATGTTTTCCACTTGACCCTTCTACTCTGGGGTCGACAGCTAAGAAGACGGGCATTGTTGCTACTCTGTGTAAAGGCCTTCCAAATGTCAAAAGTGCTGAGTTCCAAAATTTCTTCGATGGAGTAGTATTATAATGCCTAAAAAATTCCGACTTGCCTAAGCCTGGGTCCATACTGTATACGTTTACTCCACTGCTTTTAATTCTTTTATCCATTTCCACCGTAAATAACACAGTCGCTAATTTAGCGTTGCAATAAAATCCAAAATTGGAGTATCTTCCGACATCATTCATGTGATCAATTTCAATTTGCCCAAAAATAAGAGCTAAAGATGACACGTTTATGATCCTACTAGGCGCTGATGCTTTCATTAGTGGAAAAAGAAGAAAAGTTAATAAAAATGCTCCAAAGTAATTAACTTGCATCATAGTGTGTAAGTTGTCAGCAGTCAATTGATCTTCTAGTCCGATAGCTCCGATATTATTAATCAATATGTTAAGCCTCGGCTCGAACGTGTTGATGTCATTGGCAAAATTGCGAATGGATTTGAGAGATTCGAAGTCCATTGTCTTTGAAATAACATTTTCGTTACCAGAGCTGTGGATGATGGTATTTTTTGCATCTGACAACTTGGCAGGATTGCGACTTGCTATGATGATTTTGGCTCCACGTTTTGCTAGATTCTTGGCAACTTCTAGTCCAGTACCTGACGTTGCTCCAGTGATTATAGCTACTTTTCCTTCCAATCGAACATTATTTTCACAATTCGTAAAGTCGTCTAAAATACGCATTTTGTTAATATCACTATTAGACCGGCTCACCAGAGTGCAATTTTATTACTAAGTGTACAATTTTTATTCAAGGTAAAAGTTGGTCTGTTGCGAACAAGAACAAATAGAATGTTGCATTTATTTTTATAAAATAAGAACAACCTATTAATAGTAAAATAATTTAAATATAGGCAATAATGCTGCTGCTCGAAATAATACATATATTATTTCGAGGAGCATTCTACTACCTTGGTATTTTACAGATATAGGAATTTTACTTAAACTTTCAAACTTAATTCTTTATTTGCAATATAGGAAATACATTAATATTTTAAATATACTTATCTTTACAAGAGGTAGTTAATTGTATTGCATTAATACCGTTGTATTGTGATATGTGATAAAAAAATATTCGGAAAAAAATGCTGAGTTTCACATATTCAGTAGCAAGTAATATATCAAGTAAATATAATTTATGAGAATTGAATATTTTTGGGTGAGTATTCATATATTTTCAATTCAATTAAATAAATATTATAAATAAATAAATTCTAGGTACATGATCTTGATCTAGACTCCGTTTAGTTTTTTCGGGGAGATGCCTAATTGATGTGCTAAAGCAAAACATTGTAGGTACGATTACTTAACTAATCAGGGCGTGAAAAAAATGTGTATTACTAACTAGAAATTCCAAACTAAAAACACTTGCGATTTAAATTAATTAATTTGTTTCTATACTTGAAACTAGTAGTTATATACAGTATAATAGAAATTTTTAGTTTTATTTAACATACAAATTAAAATTACTTCCTAGCAAAAACGCTGCACAGACTACCAAATGACCTAAAAATATTTTTTTCATCCAAAGTTTTTATGAGACTACCGTTAAAGTAATACTTTATCATTAACAATCTTTTTTTTTTTATAATCTTTATTTTATTTTTAAAGAGGGTTTGTTCATAAATTGAACATGCCACCCTCATTGGAGCAACTACAAAAAACTCACCGACGCTTTACAGCTATTTTATAAATCTTATATAATACTCTAGCTTCCTTTGATTCAGGACGACCTAAAATACAATTGCATGCACCTAATTCAAATAAATTTACATTGCTCAACAATTCTAATCTTTCGACCTCATTTCGGACACATTCCACTAGGACATGGTAAACATCTTCAACAACGTCACATTCTGAACAATTAGGAGATGGGATTTTACGTACCAGGTAAGCAAAGTTATTCAATGGGATGTGTCCGGAACGAAGTCTGAGAGCTGTTACAAGATCATATCTACATAAATTAGCACCAGCAAACCACGGAGACCGAGACAGAGATGGCTGTGTGGTTTTGTACCAAATTCCTTTTGTTACTGATCTTACGTCAAAATGTTTCTTCCACATTTCGTAACATTTTTCTTTTACTAAATGAATTAAATCACTAAAATAAGGTAAATCATTGCATACTAAGTCAGAATCCACTGCTAATTTTGCAAGGCGATCAACTTCTTCATTACCACGCAATCCTACATGTGAAGGAATCCATTGAAGCTTTAAGACAAATCCCTTATCCGCAAGTTTTTGTATCGATTTTATAGAATCGGAAAAGATTACGTAGTTTCCTGTATTTAAGGATTCAATATATGCGATCGCTTCTGATATAGCAATCAATTCAATGTGCATAATAGGCATATTTGTATTAATCTGTAACTTTATTGTTGTACCATTTTGCGTATCTAAAAAGGCCACACCAGCTCCATCTCCGTCTTTACATCCATCCGTATATATACTATAAAAATTATCATATTTTTCTCTAAAATATTTCGTACAAATATTATTAAGCAAAATAGGATTATAATATTTTTTTGATTTGTCAATGTCCTGTATATGACTGCTAATAATATTAGATAAATCCACATTGTGAAAAGAAGTTGTTTTAAATTGATTATGAATAATGACTAGAAGTGGCTTGTTCTTGCATCTCCAAAAATTAGTTCTACAGAGGTCACTTAGATTATCCAATATATTGGCCAAAACGTTTTGAGAGTAGCTCATGGATTTAAACCAAAATTTGCCTGCTAGATAAAACCGTCGCACACACAGAGGCTGGAGGTGAAGTTCTGATTCCATAACATGAATTGGCGTGCTTCTGATGAAGCCGCCAATAATTCGCATAAATAAATTTTGTACTTTGTCAAGCTTACATAAATTTGTCTTATAGCTATTGGCAAATAGAAAGCTAGCATAATCTAATCGGCTACGCACTATAGAAATATATAGTCTCCTTAAATGTATCGGATGGATACCCCATCCCGAGCCAACCAATACTTTAAAATATTATAAATCTTAAGACATTTTATTTTTACTTCATCGATGTGTTTACCCCAGCGTAAAGCATGATCCAACCATACACCCAAATATCTTACTTCATCTACTTCCTGCAGTGTACCATTATTAACTGTTAAGTTGACTATTGCATTTCTATTCCTTTTTCTAAATACGCATACTTTGCTCTTTGATGAAGATACTTGTAATCCTAATGCTGAAGCAGATTCCACAAATTTGTTAATCTCTGCTTGTAAAATTTGTGCGCCATGCTCTATATTTTTACATGTATTATATAACACGAAGTCGTCGGCGTATTGAGATAACATCACATTATTCATATTTATATTTTTACACAAGCTTATGGTTGCAATATTGAACAGTAACGGTGAAAATGGATCTCCCTGAGCTAAACCTCTGCCAGTTGACCTACATATCCATGTACAACCAGTGTTAACTTTTAAATTTCTATGACTTAAGAAATTCCATAAATACACACACAGCTTACCTCCAACATTTAAAATTATCTAATACTTGTAAAAGAACTGAGATATCAATATTATTATAAGCATCTTCTAAATCTATAAAGCATCCTATTGTAAATAGTTTTTTAGATAAACTTATTTGAATTCTAGATACTAACGTAGCTAAGTTGTCCAAAGTAGAACGACACTTCCGAAAACCGGTCGTAATAGGTAGAAAGATATTATTCCTTTCCATGTACCATTCTAATCTCTTAATTAGAATAGCATGAAAAGTTTTACAGATACGCGAAATCATAGAAATGGGTCTAAGTGACGAAGAATAATCAGGATTTGTCCCGGGTTTTGGGATAGGGATTACCATTATATCTTTCCACTGTTTTGGTACTTTTCCAGTTTTGTAACTGGAAAATACTAAATTATAAATTTTTAACAAAATACATTTCCCGTTATACGGAAGGTTCTTTAACATAGAATATGAAATATTATCACTACCAGGGCAACTGACTTTATTTTTCAAACAATTATGTAATTCATGCAAAGTTATTTCATTTTCCAAAATTGTGTTCTTGGATGAAAATGTAGGTTCGGCACAACATGCATAATCAGGTGTAAGTCTCTCCAAAAGCTTAATACAATGTTCCTTGTTAACATGATTTTTTGATATTGCACGTCCTTTGAACCACTTCATTTTGTGCCAAACCTCACTTTCATCGGAAGCATCATCCATAGATGTGCAAAATTCTTGCCATGATTTAGAATCAGCCTTACGTATCTCTCTTTGAGATTCCCGTATTTTGTTGTACAGAATATCCAAATTATACGGCACTGGATTGCGTCTAAATTTGGTCAAAGCTAACCGACGCTCTGCAACACATTTAGAAAGGCTAGGGTTCCAATATGGCCTGGGAGAAAATTTGCTTGACGGATTAGGATTGATTTTAATATACGGAATGTGAATATCAGCAGCTCTATTTAAGTAATTTACAAAATTGTCATAACACGCCTGTATATCCTCACAGTAAAGGAAGTCTTTAAACAGTACCTCTAACATATTTTTATATTTAGGCCAATCAGCTCTTTTATAATTACGACGAGATATAATAGGAGAACCATAAAACTCTGTTGAAATTTTTATCATTAAATGATCGCTTCCCAACGAATCATTTAATGTAGCCCAATTAAAATGTAAAAAGATTTCAGTGGAAACTAAAGAAATATCTGGACTTGTTTGCCTAAGATGACCATTGACTAAACTTATACGAGTAGGACTACCATCGTTTAACGAAGCTAATGAATGCTCTTCGAGAGCGTCTAATATTTGTAATCCCCTTGTGTCAGTCTTATTAGACCAATTGGTGTGATGGCCATTGAAGTCGCCTAGAATCAATGTTTTTGTTTTGAATCGAGAAAATAAATCATCTCAATCTCCCTGTGCTGTGCGAGCTGAAGGAGGACAATATATAGATACTATATGTTCTATCGTATTACAATTATATAGTCTTATAGCAACAACTTGAATCGCAATATTATTAACTTCTACTTGAATCTCAACCGCTTTTATTGACCTATGCACGAACAAGGCCACTTCTCCAAAAGAATCTGCCCTATCGTTACGAAAAATATTATAACCTTTTACCTTTAATTTAATGCCTGCATCGAGCCAGGTTTCGCTTATAGCAGCAATGTGAATTTTATCTTGTAAAAGAATATTTTGAAACGACTTTAATTTAGACTGAATACTTTGTGCGTTCCATTGCAACACATTCAGTCTTATTCTCTTAGGTTCCTGATCCATTATTATTTAAAAAGAAATCTATAACTTTTTTAATTAGTGTCCAATTTGGTAGTAAATCTATCAATAGTAATAGCTGCCCACTCTAAATAACATTTAACAATATTGTAAGCTTTTGTTTGAACTGAAATACCTCTTAAAAATACGATATCTTTTAGTTTTTTTACGAGATCTCTAAATGCCATTATTTTTTTTTCTTTCTCGGACACTTTTTCGTCATCTGAGTCTACCGTGTCTTCTTCCGCAATTGAAATGTCCTCTTTGTCTTGCTTCCGTCTCTTATGTTTCTCCTTTGGGGGTTTAAGTACGCTAGCCGACGTTCCCTGAGATCTATCTATATTGTCTTGTATGAGTTTACCAACTTTAGGCTTCATAATTTCAGCATATGATACTTCTTTTGTAGATGCCCTTGTTTCATGATTTGAGAGATTTTTAGATGTAAAATTCTCTAAAGAATTAGGAAACGGTGTATCAATCTGTATACAAGGTGACTCAGGTGGGACATTACATAGTCAAGGCTCGTCTATACGTGCAATTATACTCGGCCATAAGTTCCCTTATCCTTTTTTGTTTTAAGTATACTGGACATTTTTTATACATAGCCAAGTGGTTACCCCCACAGTTTACGCATTTATAAGATGTCGTTGCGCAGTTCGCGTGCTTTTTACCACATTTAGGGCAAGTGGTCTTTGTTGCTGGGCATCGATTGACGTGATGGCCTAATCTCTAACATCTGGAGCACTGGGACACGGGGAAAACGTACCGGTCTACATTAATTTTTAGGCCATCTACTGATACATAAGACGGTAAGTAAGCCCCTCTAAAACTGATACGAACACATCCACTAGGCGTCCAACCGCTTGCATCAGTAGTACAACGACGTTTCAACCGGGACACAGAAATTATTTCCACACGATTAGGGCATGTGATCCGCGAAAGAATTTCATCATTCGACAGTTCTAGGTCTACGTCTCTTATTAAACCATAAGAAATATCTTTCTCCATCGCTCTGTAAATTCTCCATCCTTTTCTAAGAAACTCCTCACAATTCTCCAATTTATCCGCACACATTTCACTATTCATATCCAATCAAATTTTGTAGGGGTTAATATATTTGAGTCTGTCAATATCCATAATGTCGTAATTTTTAAGTAACTTTGCCATAGCAAACTGCTTAGGTAATATTTCCGTACTTGTAATATAAATTTCTATTTTATTGTATACCGGCTTTGCTTTTTTTCTTTGCCTACTACAGTCCATTCACCTTCATCTTCTGGTCTCGTCCTCTTTTCTGTCCTCAAGTTCTCTTCCATAATGCCGACAGACATCGTATTAATATTCTCCTCTTGGTATTGGAACTCATCAACTCCTAAATCTTCTACATCGGTACTCGGAATACGAAAATCCATTATAACATTCTCATTACTGTCTTTCTCCATTGTACAACACAATTTATTTATATTATTCGGCCGGCCGCGGGTATATTGCGACCGGCGAGCTACGTGTCAACGATAACGCAATATAATATTGTTAAACTGCACACTACTACCTCGCAAGAGTGCCGTAACGAGACTGCATTAACAATCTTCTTTTTGTTTGTATTCTGGTTTTTATTTTAATTACTAAGCGGTTCCCCGACATCATTAAAATATGTACTTTAAATAACAATTTTAATTATAAGTACTTTTGATTCAGATTTTGGTCAATGGAGAAATTTTTATTTTTTTACTTCTTAGAGTTCTTTTTTGTGTTGGGGATTATTTAAAAATTTTAATTTAATTTTTATTCCATTCACTAATTCTTATAGATAACTCAATTTGAGCCCAAACACTCTATATCTGCAGTAAGTTTCTGAGGAATTCAGCGTCCCACAGACTATTTGATGCTACAGCATCACTCAACGTTAGCATGTCACGGAAATACCACCGAAGTAACAGTACGCCAAACAAATGAAACGGATATGTGAAAGTTAGTAAGACCCTTTTGTCAAGTAGGAAATATTATAAGAACTATATGGGTAACAAAGATATTAGAATTAAAGTAACGCGAAAAAATAAGTATTTAAAAGCTCTTTATTTCATAATTTGTTTTTAATTTCTTGGACACATTTAAAAAGGTCAAATAATCATCATAAGTTTTAGAGGTATATTTTTGCCTTCATAATGCATAATCTGAATTGCCTTAAAAACCGTATATTAAATATATATACAAAATCTTATCGATCAAAAAATATCAACAAAATATACATTCAATCTATGCATGCATATATTACTTAAATAATTAATTCATCTTGTAATTATGATAGGATTATAATTACCGATAAGTATAATAAATATTTAAATTTCTAAATTTTGTTTTACTTTTAAACATGTTCTAGCAATTTCACACCGCTCCAACTACAAAAATAGATGGAATGGAGTAGTATTATACATTGGTATATATTTTTGGTAGGTGTACCCCAAGAAGAAGGCAAAAAAATACCCCCAAAATATAAAATAATTATTTGACCTCTTTGATTGTTTTCAAGAAACCTAAAAAATATGTAAAATAAAGAGCTTTTAAATACGTAAATTTTTGAATCATTCGAATATCTTTGTCGTTTTAAAGATTTTTTTTTGTATTAGGGTAGTTACCCCTATATTTTTTCTAATATACACAATCAAGTGCTGAAATCTACCTATTCTAATTCTACCGGTAGAACACTAAAATAATGTGAAATATTAACTCCGAAAGCCTTTGGGCACAAACCCATATGTTTACCGATACCCAAAGAAAATAACAATGATGAACACAACGCAGAATTTGAACAAAAATATTTAGAAATTCAAAATTGAGAAGGCGCCTTCTTTAAACTAAAGTCCTGTGTTCGATAAATCGATAAAAATAATTGTTAACCCTCGTTTATAATAATTAGTAGGTATATATACTAAATCATGTGCTTTATTACATTGATGTTTTAAATAATGTTCATGACTTAAATAAAAATCGATACTATATTTGCCGCATACGAGTAGTGATAAAACTTTCTTACAAAATTTTCCATCACTACATAAGAAATATTTTAAGGAATAAAAACATTTTATGTGTAGACCTAGCCATTATTGCCTTTATCATAATTATATTGATTACATTTGGTGTTTTTTTTTACGTCTTCTTCTACTATAGTCCAATACCCGCTGTGGCCCCAGTGACTAACGCCACTTTTTTATCCAATCGTACATCGTTTTCACAATTTGTAAAGTCGTCTAAAATATGCATGATAAAAATAATACTCGCAGTGTGGTTAATTGTGTGTATAAATAAAGGTTTACTTTTTGAGACATTTAAAACAACTTTCAATTTAAAGTTCAATATACACTAATTTTGTTGTAGTAAATATTCTGAGATTTCGTAAGGGCCTTGCTTGTGCATTTTTTTATATTTTTGTCTGTTTTCACTAAACATATAAAAATCCACAGATCTCGTATCTGCCACGAACTTCGGGTACATAGGAAATGAATCTGCCAAATGAACTTTTTTTTTTAATATTTATTTCTTTTATATATATAGATTACTAGCAGAACCCGTGGCTTCGCCCGCATTCAACTACAAAAAAGTCTTTATGTTATAACAAATATATAATTAATAGCTGTAATGTTTTTCAAATGTGTCAGTATGATTTGGACTCGCGCATTGAGAGTTCCGTACCGCCGAATATTGTGTTGTTTTTACTAATATATTTACACACTAAAATAAAAAAAATCATCATTTTTAAGTGAAACTGCTTTACTTTTTATGATTTTGTTTTAATTCGAATACGGTAGGACGTCCTCAGCCTCCCCCCCAACGTGCGTTTACCTTGTCGTGGTGGGGGGGGGGGTCTCAGTAGTGCCCGGCAATCCAGCCGGACGCGAAGCCAAGAAATGCACAGGGAGGTGGCCCATTTCGGTGGGCAGTGGGAGGGGGCCCTCTTCAGTGGGCGGTGTACCATGCGGGTTGCTCCTGGTACTTCTCTGATAACAGAGTGGACCTTGGAGCAACCCCATGGTTGTTGTGGTCTGCTTCGGCAGACCTGCCGTCGGGGCGTCGTAGTTGAATGCGTAAGCGATCCTGCGACGCCCCATTAAGACGGGGGAAGGTTTTGTTGGGTTTTAGTGGGTAGTACTGGCTGTATTACGCCGGTGAGTCCCACACGTCGTGCGTAAATGCATTTCCCAACGTTAAAAAAAAGGACGTCCTCAGCCAGCCGAGTCACTTTTGTTAGACGAATAATTTTCTCCCTCTATTTCAAGTTTTAATAGTCGGTTGTTATATTCACGAATTTAATTTAAACTTAATCTACAAAACATAACCAAGTTTGATTTGTAACAATATTATCATTTTATTTTTAAACGGACTTTTTATTTTTATTTTTGCAGGAACAATCCAAAAATAGGCTATTTTTTGATTTTTCCTGCAAAAATGTACGAATGTGCGAATAGACATACTAGCGGCTCACTCTCACTTCGCTCGGGTTCGTCCTTAGTGAAAAACAAAAATAGATTTGTTTTTCCTATGGGAACCGTACATATTTCCGGGATACATAGGCTTCTTGCCTATATGCTATTCCAGACTGATGATGTTCTCCTAGCTGATTCCGGCTACGGCGGCCAATCTCATTTAGATTAGCCAACTGCGCAGGAGATATTATAGTGCTTAAGTGTACGCGCAGACACAAGTGCACTCTCTATTCCTATCACTCTCATACTCCGGTGGGACGACCACTCGACACGACCGGTGAGAGTTAAGGCGCAGGACCGACGGCTTTACGTGCTCTCCGAGGCACGGGGGTGAAACACCGCCAACTTCCCAACTCCGGGCTGTTACTGAGACTTTCTACACAGAAAGACTCAATAACTAAACTTGGCCCGACCCGGGACTCGAACCCAGGACCTCCGGGTGTGCAGCCGTACATGCTAGCCACTACACCACCGAGGCAGTATAATCTATTTCTGTGCCAAATTTCATCCAGATCCGTTCAACCGTTCTAGCGTGATTAAATAACAAACATCCATCCATTCAAACTTTCGCATTTATATTCGTATAGTAGTAAGATGCATTTAAATTCTATAGATTTTATTTCATTGGCTAGAAGGAAGGTCGATGTTTTATCTGAACCGCTAAATAGTAGGTACAGTAGGGGATTTAAAAAAAATTATGGTATTAACACATATAATTGAGAAGGGGTGGAACGGCTGGTGTAATTTTTATAAAAAATATTATAGAAAGATTGGTATATTAATTTTGTTTTGGAATTTAAATTACGTATTTTAAAACATGGTTTAATTGTTTACGGTTGAGTTATTTACACTAAAAAAACCTGCATTTTATCTTATTTATTATTTTACTTAAATCATTTTATTTTATTTTTTTATAAGAAAGGACAAATAAAACTCAATAATAAAAACATAAAAATTGTTCTCATTTTGTATACAAAAGTATGTCGCAATATTAAAGTTACATAACAATGCTTATGCAATAAGTAAAGTCTATGTACAGTTCGAATACAATTTTAATTGTCATTTTCCCAGTCTTCTTCAGATGTTATATTTAAAATAAGTTTTGATCTATCCCACAGTTCTTTTGTAAGTTTACTATCACTGACCAACCAATGATTTATCCACTTTTTACAAAATTTATAATGGGCACCGCTAACATTCTGAAGCCCGGGATCTACAGCTAACAATGTTATTTGTTTTCCCACATCTTCCTTTGGTTGCCCAATAACATCTATAAATAACTGAGAAATATTTTGAACTAAATTAGGAAGATTCTGTAATATATCTGTATCACGAACGACAAAAGGGTCGAAACTGTTAGCTGTTATACCAGTGTTTTTGAACCTTCGGTCCAATTCTGCATTGAATAAAGCCACCGCTAATTTTGAATTTGCCAGCGCTTCTATTGATGTATATCTTCCAATATCATTCCAATGATCAAAATCTAAATGTCCAATGTACATTGAAGAAGCGGAACTGTTAATAATTCGGCTTGGTGCAGAATTTTTGAGAAAAGGCAGTAATAGATATGTAAGTAAGAATGTTCCGAAATAGTTTACTTGCATTGTTAAGTTGATTCCATCCGAGGTCAATCTGTCCGGTAAAGCAACAGCCCCGGCATTATTTACTAGAATATCCAGACGTTCTTCTGTGGCAATAGTATGACCAGCAAAATTCCTGATAGATTTCAAGGAAGCTAAATCCAGTATTTTATATGAGATGTTTTTATTGCCCGTAATTTTTTCTATCCGGTCTCTAGCTCGGCTCAGTTTTGTTTCGTTCCGGCTGGCTAAAATAACTCTGGCTCCTTTCGTTGCTAGATTCTTGGCTGTTTCGTATCCTATCCCGGAACTGCCACCTGTTATAATGGCAACTTTACCGTTGATGCTTGCACTCGTTTCACACATTGTCCCATTTGACAAATAATGAACAATATAATCAGATCGGCGGCACTTGAGAGACTACAGGTTAGCAGGAAATTGTTACCATAAACGTGTTCTGCAACGTTATCTGTTATTAATTTTATTCAACAGTATTAAAACGACTTTTGGATACTACTATTGTTTACTCACCATTTTCTCACTTATACTGGAATTGTTGGCAGTAGATTCGAATTTAAAAGTGAATCACCTGCTTATTTTATTAACCGACAAAAAAGGAGAAGTTTCTTAATTTGCCACGTTTTTTTTTATGTTTGACCACGTAAGACTTTTTACAGTGTAGTACGATTTGGATTATTCTTTTTTAATTTTTTTATTGGATAGGATATACTTCAAAATTGGTCCCACATGATGATTATGCTGGTAAAATTCACCCCTAAGTGTAGAATATAGGAATGATGAAGGATGAATTTAATGATTCATTACCTATTGAACCTACTTGAAATTGATCTATTGAATTTTTTTAAAACATTCTTCTTACTTTGCTACTACTACCTATGTCTATACTAAAAATGGAAAAATAGAAATTTAAAAAAAAAACGTCTTCAAAATAATTAAAAAAAATCTTTAAAAAGTAAAAAATAACTGATTAGTAGTTTTCATTTACTATAGATACTTAATCAGATATTTTCGAAGTCGATGCCAGCTGATACAAATTACAGTACATAGCAATTAATTTATATCGAAATGTTTGTGTGTATTGTAAATGAAACATTAGTAATATAGGAAATGTGCATAACAAAAGCAGTGTCCTTGTTAACCGATTAAAAAAAGAGGAGGTTATCAATTCGACATGTATATTTTTTTCTAAAACTGTTAATAAAGTTTATTAAAATAATTATAAAATTTTGACATAAATTAAAGTTTATTATAAATTATTTAAACCACAGTTAAGTATTTTAGTTTTTTTTTATTTAAAAATTATAGTCGACTATCACTCAGCCCTCGCTCTCTTACATAATTACCTTCTTTTAGTAACTTTTTATAAAATATTTTTACCCTCGTGACATTTCGCCAATAAATTAAGTATAATAATTAAAAAAAACAATACATGGCATTCGCAATTATAGTGTAAGTAATACTTTTTTAGAATTATTCGAAAATTTGACTTTGTAAATCCAATTTGCGGAATTCGAAATGTCGGAAACAAAAACTCGAAATAAAACCGCCACAAAATCCGCAAAGGAAGTTTTATTTAACACTAGCATTGCCCGCGGCTCCGCCCGCGTTCAGATGACCAAAAAGCAAATTCTTTGGTTTTATACTCTTACAATGCAGTTATTGTATTTTTTCTCAAAAATGAGACATTTTACCGCGGTAAAAGTATCCTATATGTTGACCCGGATAACCACCTTTCACCATACCAAATTTCATCAAAATCCCACCAGATGTTTTTCTGTGATGCGGTAACAGACAGACAGACAGACAAAAATTCTAAAAGCTATAGATTCGGCTTCTGTATCGATAATAATGTTTATTTCAATAAGATTTTCCAAAAAATATCTAATGTACAAATTCAGCTTAGTCACAGTTTTATTATATGTATAGATAGATAATATATAATGATATTTAGTATATTTTTATATGTATGTGTATATTCACTTGTGTTAATGACAGTCTTCCTTCATTGATCTTATTTGTTTCCAAATAATTGAAAAAACAGAAGAATCTTAGAACATACAGTAGGATTTATAAAGGTAATTACAGTGCCACTAACATATTAGTAACACAAAAACAAATCTATCCCGTAGAGTCCAAGTCAGTAGTCCTGTATTGTACATTTTTCTGGGATAAAAAGTATATCCCAGACTATAATTTATCTCTGTGTCAATTTTTTCTAGATCCTTTCAGCCGTTCTGGCGTGATTGAGTAACAAACATCCAAACATCTAATCATTCACATTTATAATATTAGTAAGATTTCATTCTATTTAATTATTTAATAATAATAATAATAAATGTTGGGTGTTATGGATACCAGATAGTTGATACACTACACATATATAACTTTAAATACATACATATTATAAATATAAACACCCATGACTGGAGTACAAACATTCGTGCTCATCACACAAATAAATGCACCCGGCCCCAGCGGGACTCGAACCCGCGACCGCTGGCACATCAAGTAGGGTCACTACCAACTGCCAAACGTGTCGTCGAATTTGAACATCTATACATCAAAGCCGTGTAGTATTGGCAAGAAAACTTCCTCATACGTTGATAATTTGTGACTTGAATCATGATTTCCATTGTTAATTTTTATTTAATAACCTAGGCAATGATCATTATAATGAGCTTAAAGGAAATAGTATTTTAAAAGTACCATATAAGGATTTTTGATATTGATACTTCTAGTATATATCCCTACTAATTTTAAGAGCAAAAGCGTGCGTCTCTAGTAGGTAATAATAACTAAAAATTAAATTGTAAAAAAAACGAACCACATATGAAATATCAAAAAAGAGCCCTTTAGTAATTACCAGGAAACATAAATAAATACGTACAAACATACAGGTCAAACACATAACCTTCCTTTGGGCTTCACCGGGATTGGGTAAAAAATAATGAAAGTCTTCTATTTAAGTACCCCAAGATGGCAAAAATGTCGTTTTCTGCCTTTCGATACTTCAGTAAACAAAATGAAGTACGCACAATGACATACAAGCAGGGACATGGTTTATCGTAAAGTGTTTTAACAAAAAATCTTTTAATAAGGTCATCCATTCAACAAGCTTAATGAAATCATTTCCTACATAGGGTTAACCCTTTTCATTAGGGTTACCAAATAATCCCATCTACATATATGTACCTAATGTATTACACAATAAAAAATGTGGTACAATATTACCTATAGTTTACAGATTATTCACAACAAATACATATAAGAACGAAGTAAAGAACACCTCCAAATGCGGACAGACATGTACAAAAATATCTCTATATCTAAAATGTTTGTATAATTTTTGTGACTAAAAGGTACATAGCGATAATCAATCCCGCTACTAATTCTGCTACAACGAAAATAGATTTTATTATATATGCTTTAAGGATTATATTTCATTATCACTCCTTAAAAAGAGCATTAGGGTTAACCTCATAGATTGACTTATAAACGACTAGCGACTCACCCTCGCTTCGCTCGGGTTCGTTCCTAGCTTGCTTCCCAATATAAGCTTTCATCCCCATTTTCACCGCCTCAAGGGATGGTTACCGGGACAAAAAGTATCCTACGTCCTTCCCAGGTTCTCAAACTATCTTCTTACCAAATGTCATCTAAATCGGTTCAGTAGTTCCAGAGATTACCCCCTACAACGTCGCAAACACACAAACTCACAAACTCTCCTCCTTATAATATTAGTATAAATTCCTCTTTATAATAATATTAGTATAGATGTGGTAACCCTTACGATAGGGTTAATTCTATAATAGGGTTATCAATACAAATGATTAACAGTTTCCATTTGCTAGAAGGTGGGTTACACATATCAAGGTTTTTCTATATAACCATTTTATAAGGCTTAACTCTAAACCCGGGTTTTACGGCCGTTGCATGTTAGTATACATTTAAAATTTAATAAAAAAACAAGTCTTGTTGCAAATCAGTTTTATAAACACTAGAGAACTAAAGATAATAAAGTCCGCAGTTTCACAAAAATTAACATTTTAGTATCTACTACATATCAAGTTTCAATATAAGTTAAATTTAAAGTTCCTTATTTATCTATACATATAATAAAATTGTAACTAAGCCGAATCTGTACATTAAATATTTTTTGAAAAATCTTATTGAAATAAACATTATTATCGATACAGAGGCCGAATCTATAGTTTTTAGAAATTTTGTCTGTCTGTCATCACAGAAAAACCACTGGAGGGATTTTGATGAGATTTGGTATGACGATAGCTGATTATCCGGGCCAACATATAGGATACTTTTTACAGCGGGAAAATATCTCATTACTAAGAAAAAATACAAAAACTGCAGTGTAAGAGTATACTAACATGTAAAATCTAAGAATTTGGTTTTTAGTCCTCTGAACGCGGGCGGAGCCGCGGGCAATGCTAGTAAATTATAAATTTTATAAAAAGTATATTAACATTAATAAAATATTGAGTAAAAACGATCGTAGTATATTGTTGTATTTTAAATGCCTCTTTACATATAGGGAGGCTTGTCAGGGCAAGGTACTGCGCACGTTATACGTGATATGCATACGATATTAGTTCAGTAATTAATTTGTTTTTAATTAATTGCGGCGAAGAAGAATTCTTATTTGAGTGTATGACAACGTGTTTCACGTAAGTATATATATATATATATATATATATATATACACTTACGTGAAACAATAGATAATATGTATGTATATATATATATATATATATATATATATATATATATATATATATATATACATACATACATATTATCTTTGTCTGTATGTCTACGTTAAATTATTTAATGACGTTACCACTAATTTATTTTATCCTAGCATTACCCGCGGCTCCCCCCGCGTTCAGATGACGGAAAACTAAACTCTTAGGTTTTACATATTAGCATACTCTTACATTGCAGTTTTTGTATTTTTTCTCAGAAATGAGACATTTTCCCGCTGTAAAAAGTATCCTATATTATGTTGACCCGGATATCCAGCTATCATCATACCAAATTTCATAAAAATCTGTCCAGTGGTTTTCTCGTGATCCGGTAACAGACAGACAGACAGACAAAAATTCTAAAAACTATAGATTCGGACTCTTTATCGATAATAATGTCTATTTCAATTAGATTTTCCAAAAAATATTGAATGTACAGATTTGACTTAGTTACGATTTTATTATATGTATAGATTTAGATATTTAATACCGTTCTTCATCTTTCGAAAAATTGAACCAATTTTATAACAATATTGTTACTATTGGTTAAAAGATTTGGGCGAGAATAATATAATATTTTATAAATAGAGTATACGTACCTGAAAATTTATGTATAGCTATAATTATACTTGTGTAGGTACATTTTATTTGATAATATTTTTTTTATCGATGACGAAAATTTATTTAGTGATTTGTTCTTCACTTTCAATTTTTGTATGGATAAAATTGTAAAATTTGTATGGTTTTTTTGATATAGGAATTTACCTCAGACTGAAGTATTTTAGAGACGGAGTCAACCAAAATAATTGTCGAAGTCAAAAACAGTAGCGTGATTTTGCTGTTTATGCTACTATTAGCAATGTTGCCAGAGAACTTGTTTACTCTCTTTAAAGAATAAAAGTTTCTTTAACTTATATATAACTAGCAAAATCCGCGGCTCCGCTCGCGTTAAAACTACAAAAAAAAAAACCGCTAAAAAGATAGATTTGATAAAAACGTTTATCCTCTATTTCACCATCTTCGGATGAATTTCGAAAAATGCTAAAACCCGTATTTATTTAATTGTATTGAAGAGCATTAATACAAAGTTTCAAGTAATTCTGATCATAAATATTTTTTTTGAGCTGTATTATGTGTTTTCCCGTGAGAATGAGATAATCCACCTTTGCTAACTATATTTATTGTTTGTTAATCTCTGTATTTAACACATAAGTGCTATAAAGAATAGTATTTAATTTCCCGCGTTAAAAAGTAGCCTACTTCACCCTCCATCCAGCCCTTCAACTATCTCCACACAAAAAATCTTGCCAATCCGTCACTCCGCCTCGACGTGAAAGAAGGACAAACAAAGAAACAAACAAACAAGCAAACACACTTTCACATTTATAATATTAAATAGTATGGTTTATTGAAAAGAAAATATGAATAATAAAAATAAAAGGTCGAGTACTACATTCTTTTTACCCGACCCAAGTAGGGTCACTATAAACTTAGCCACGTGTAAATGTTGGTTTAATATATTTTTAATTAATACAAAAAATAAATAATTTATAAGACATACTTGTAATGCGCACAATATGGATGACACGTCAAGGTTATAGCTATCAAGTAATTTAAAACACATCGCAAGCTATTAAATAGTTTTTTCTTGATGAAATGTTAACCAAAACTCTGTACGCTCGTACTATCAATGTATGATAGGTGGCACAGCAGTTGTTTCGGATAATTTAAGGCTTATTAATTTTTAAGTCATTTAGCCGAATTTATATACGAATAGGTGTATAGTATATTTCACTGGTCTAGTAGAGATTAAAGTCCTAGGTTAGTTAAAGTATAGTTTTTGAGTTTTATTGTTAAAGAAAATTCAGTAGCAGTCCGTAGTTGAAAAATTGACGGTGTTATACCTACATGACTCAGAGAGCACGTAATTTCTCACCGGTCTTGTTGAGTCATCCCACTGGAGTATGAGAGTGACAGGAATAGAGAGTGCACTTGTGTCTGCGCGTATACTTGAGCACTACAATAGCAAAGCTAGTTTCAGTGAGTTCGAGGTCATTATATGTGTATATATATTTTTGTTTCCATAGATAGGTGTACGAAGAGTAGATCGCTAGTTGTCTGTGTTATTAGCTCACGGTGAAAGCTTTTTTCGGCAGAAATCTCAATAAAACATATGATAATGGAAATTGTTTATTATGGATACTAAACGATTAAAGGAGAGTTTTTAATTAAATCCGCAGCCTTTTCTGCCATAGCGATTATGACGGAGTTGGGGTACAAGGATATGGGTGAAGGCAACACACTCGCGTCCATTATACGTAAGCCTTTTACATTTTTGACTCTGAAAAATAAAAACATATACATATTTTAGCAACAAAACGAGAAAATAAAACGATATAATAGGTATATGGTTCTTATCGAATGATCGTATAGAAGTCTAAATTAAAACCAGCCATTCCTTTGAGGGGTGCAAATGAGAGAAAAGACAAATAACCAATCGATTCAGTTACTTACAGGTTGTTTCATTTATTTAAGAATTGATTGAACCAAAAATTCCCCTTTAATAAAATTACGACTCCACAAATTTTTTTTGGGTTTAAGAAAGGCATACACTGCAAAGTTAGCCAAATGTTACTCGTAAATATTAATATATTATTTGATTCGATCGAATCCCCTATTTTTTGGTTTTCTATTAGCGATATAGATTGTAGAAAGTCAACTTGTATAAAGGGCTAACCTCAATTCACTGTCGACAACTTGTCCTCCAGCACAAGTACCAGCAACATGGTGTCCAGTGACGGCAACCTCTCTTAGTAAGCATTCGAGGTATTCGTCTGGTGGACTGTGAATTTTAGCTTTCGGTTTTGGAATCGCTTTCCGGGGTGTACTTGTCGTCTTCTTTATTCTAATAATAAAAAAATATAGGTAACTATAAGTATATGTATATCACAGAGTATAGTTAATTGAAAACAAGTACTATTTTATGAGAGATTTTTTTTAAAAATTGCAGTATAACTTATATTTAAAAATGAAGAATTCTAATAAACTAGCAGTACACGCGGCTTCGCCCGCTTCCAAACTTCCGATCGCTAATAAAATTCACAGAATCACCCGCTGGGCTAATCTGAACATTACCTGAAAAATTCATCAAAATCGCTCCAGCGGTTTTGGAGTCCAAAGGAAACATACATGCACACATCGATTTTTATTTTATTTAATCAACAATTTAAATTTATTTATTGTTCGAAAAATGGAGTCTTTTATAAAATTTAATCGCACACCAACTGCAGCGCCACCTACTGGGTCCATTTGTGTTTTCAAACCTTGCAGGGACCCACCCACTCGAACAAACACAAAAAATATCATCAAAATCGGCCCAGTTCTTAAGGAAGAGTAGGTTAACTAACACACGTACAGAAGAATTATATATATTAAGATGTGATTTTTAGTGGTTTTTTAAATTAAAATAATCTATTTTTACTTTTTCCTTCTTCGAACTAATCCCATTTGGTCGAGTTTTGTGTAGTTCCAGAAAGTGAGGCATCGCTCCGGTCGCGGCCAGTGGATTCGCGCTCCTATGTCTTGAAATGGTTTAGTTGACAGCAATCTCTCTGCTCGTCTTAGCGCTAAAATCATGTTACATATATGTATATTAGTTAGATATGGACATCGTGGGAATGCACTAGCTGAATGGGAAGACCCCAAGATAGAGAAAACCTGGTAGAGGCCTAGTTTCAGCAGTGGTCAGACATAAGCTATTGATGTAATTATATGTATATCCCAAGTATATCGTATGATTCGTCACTCGCTTAAAGGCTTATTGTTATGTTAAATGTGTAAATCGTAAAAGAATTGGGTTCTAAAATTCAACACTGTGGGCAGTAAGCCTTTTCGCCTACCATATTCCGAGTCAGATTTGTTAACAAGCCTGAATTTAACATAATTCATTGTAAAACTAAAAGCCGTTAAGGTATATCGCATAGCAGAGCTGTTTTATAAAATAGCTGATTCTATAACCTCTTATTTATTTTCAAATCATAGTTATATATACACTAGCGGTTCACCATCGCTCCGCTCGGGATTGTCCCTAGTTACGTTTTAGGGTATTTCTCCGAGATTGCGTCCTTCATCTGATTAATCTGGCCAAAAAATATTTTCATTTTTGGCTCTATTCAACATACTCAACCAAAAATGAAAATTATTTTGGCCAGATTAATCAGATGAAGGACGCAATCTCGGAGAAATACCCTTTAACGTTTAGTATAGATTTCTCAGAGATGAAATACTTTCCTGCAGTAAAAAGTATCTTTTATCTTGACCCGGACAATCGGTTATCATCATACCAAATTTTGTCAAAATTTGTCCATTGATTTCTCGTGAGGCGTTTCCAGACAGACAGACGGACAAAAATTGTAAAAAACGTAGGATCGGCCTCTGTATCGATAAAAATGACTATTTTCAATAAGATTTTCCAAAAAAATGTAATGTGCAGAATATATAGAATTTTATTATATGTATAGATTTCGGCAAAATAAGTTAGAAGACTTCAGAAGTATTTTGCAATTTGCCTTTGGCATTTTACAAACAGACATAGGCAAGCGTAGAGTAGAACGTCCTGCAGCACGATGGACAAATTACCAGAGAAAAGAGGCGGGCAGTGGGTGGATGCGGGTTTCCCAGGACCGGGATGGTTGGCACTCAATGGGAGAGGCCTTTGTTTATCAGTGGACAGCAATACGCTGATTGATTGATTGGAAATGATTCGCACATGTAAATATCAGAGGTGCGAGACCCGGGATTTGAACCCGTTTAACTTCGTCTACCAAGTGAGCGCGTTGCCACTGGGCTACAGTATAACTTAAGAATAATAAAAGATGGAAAAGTCAAAGTAGATGATCATAAAGAGCAATAGGAATCGAAACTAACCTTTTATCATACATTTGATA
Organism: Brenthis daphne; assembly: GCA_947093115.1. Taxonomy (NCBI): domain Eukaryota; kingdom Metazoa; phylum Arthropoda; class Insecta; order Lepidoptera; family Nymphalidae; genus Brenthis; species Brenthis daphne. Next base: position 6,174,435 of record OX352481.1, on the reverse strand, counting down.
TCATAATCTCGATGCAAATAGTTAGGGTCCACCACAACAGGGACGGTAGTGCTGGAATCCTTCAATGTAACAGACCCTCTACTCCTCGGCTGTACGCAAGTCGCTAAGAACATGAAGCCTTCTTTACTAGTATCATTGTGGAAAGGAAATGATTCCCGAAATACCTGTTAAATAAATATGTGCATAAGGGAATGTATGATACCTTTTTTATTTATGTAGAAACGATAAATCGTTGAAAACATAAATAAATTAATAAAAAAATACTTTTTAAAAACATGCCTTTATATTATATAAATTGTGTTATGTAATAAATGGGTTTGATTTAACTTAATGTTTGTTGTAAAGGTAATTATTCGTGTTCTCTCAGCAAACTCTTTCATTTGCTATCCATATCATGGGGGCGCATAAAAAAAATAGTCCGCCATCCTTGGGAGTCCGCCATGTTGGATTGAGAAAGACGTCACTTATCTAACAATGCATTGTCATCTAAACTACACGTGCATGCAAAAATTTAGCTAAATCGGTTGAGGATAATTGCATTAAAATTCAGTTGCAAGAATTGACCCGAACGACATTGCAAGTTAATTTAAAGCTTGTAAAAATATAATTTTTACATATTAAGTAACCTACACTGCACAATAAGATAAAAGATAGACACTCTAGCTTGCCTGATATAAATGTATACAATGATAAAAATCCGAAAATTATATGATTACCTTGGATTTGTAGTTAGATAAATCACGCAGTAATCTTTCACTAGACGATCCCATTGAAAACAACATTACTGCTGAAGCATTTCGATATTCGACACCTGCTACAGGTGGAAATGCCAAATAGCCTACGAAGAAAATGTATGTGTAATATTATCCATACTTCCATACTAGTATTATAAATGTGAAAGTCTGTCTGTCTGTTTGTTTGTTTGTTTGTTTGTTTGTTTGTTTGCTTGCCCTTCTTTCACGTCGAAACGGAGTGACGGATTCGCGTGATTTTTTGTGTGGAGATAGTTGGAGGGTACTTTTTATAATACAATCCAAAAAAATATTTATTATCAGAATTACTTGAAACTTGGTATTAAAGCTCTTCAATAAAATTAAATAAATATGTGTTTTAGCATTTTTCGTCTTCATTCAATTCATCCTATAAGAGGGTATAATAGGGGATGAAAGTTTGTATGGAACTACCATTTTAGGGATTTTTTTTTGTAGTTTTAGCTATTTAACATTCATTTAGATTTAATTTTGTCCAACAGTAACAATAATGCGCAATTAAGTAACAGATATTTTCATTAAGTTCCACAGGATGATGATGTGTATTGTTTTCCGTTTGCAATTATGAAAAAAACATAACTCAAATTCCTTATAAGCATAATAAAGAAAAATTGAAGAAATTAAATAATGGAATCTTAAATTAATAATAATTATATTTTAATCAACACATATTTATTCTCATAAATTGGAACAGATGAGGATCGACACCATCTATAGTATTTTTAAACACCCGATTTTTTTTTAAATAACCCGAATTAAAACCTCAATTAAGGTTGTTCAATTTTTCGTATTGGATGGAGCATCTGTTCTATATAGTATAGTATTGTATCATTTATGGTACATCATTGAAAATGTAACCACGACTTCATTTTAATGTTATCTTAAGTAAAAGAAACATACAAAAGTAGTATTCTGTATGTTTTTTAAAGTGTCTGCATAGACAATATTTAAAAAAAATATTTTTTTTTGTTTTTTTTGTTGTTTAATGTTTTTTTAAGTGTCTGTATAGTTATGAGCGATTCTACACTTACCACTATTGTTCCACAAATAATCTATCAAAGTTGAAACACTGAATACTTTAGCCAGCGTAATGCTGATTGGCTTCTTGATGCTGACATATATAGGTATGTTCATATGGTCGTGGAGGTTGCGACCAATTTGCTCGTTCTCAGATATCTGCTCTATCCGGAGCCTGAAAGTATTTTAAGTAAAGGTACCTGAGAAAGTAATTTTATATCTTTTTATTATCTGTGTAGCATTTAGGTATATAATAGGGGTTAAAGTATGAAATTGCCGTTTTATTGTAATAGGTACTTCGAATTAACATAGAACCTTCATGGTTTGAGATTTTTGAGTGAAACTTTTTTCACATGGTACCTTTGTAGGTCTTCTTTTAAAAAATGTGCAACATTCGATTATCGACGTTCAGTTGTTTTTTATAATCAGCTTAGACAAGAAAGATGGATACTTCGAAAATTCGAGTGATTTTTGAATACGAGTTCCGCCGCGGTACTAACCATTATTGCTACATGATAACGCGAGACCTCATACAGCACGAGAAACCGGTTTAACTCTACAGGAACTGCAATTAGAAACCATTCGTCATCCTCCGTATTCGCCAGACCTTGCTCCAACGGACTACCATTTTTTTCGTGATTTGGACAATTTTCTGCGCGATAAAAAGTTTTCTTCTCAGGAGGCAGTACAAAATGCTTTCACACAGTTTGTCGAATCTAGATCACCAGAGTTCTATCGCAAATGACCTTCCCATTAGATGGCAGCAATGTATAGATAATAATGGTAATTATTTTGATTAAAATAAATATGTTAAATCAAAAAAAAAACAAATTGCAATTTTTCTGTACAAATCGGCAATTTCATACTTTAACCTCTACTATTTTAATCTTCTAACTAATTTAAATTTTTAAGTAAGCTTGTTGCAATGTAATGCAATTTCATAGCATTATTCATCATCAGGTGTTTATCTATATATATATATATATATATATATATATATATATATATATATATATATATATATATAATAAAATTGTAACTAAGCCGAATCTGTACATTAAATATTTTTTGGAAAATCTTATTTAAATAAACATTATTATCGATACAGAGGCCGAATCTATAGTTTTTAGATTTTTTGTCTCTCTGTCTGTCTGTTACCGCATCACAGAAAAACCACTGGAGGGAGTATGGTGATAGCTGGTTATCCGGGTCAACATATAGGATATTTATTACCGCGGGAAAATATCTCTTTTCTGAGAAAAAATACAAAAACTGCAATGTAATAGTATATTAATATGTAAAACCTAAGAATTTGGTTTTTGGTCATCTCAACGCGAGCGAAGCCGCGGGCAATGCTAGTGTGATATAATGTTAAACTTTACATTATGTTGAATGAAATATGTTGATTTTTGGGAATTTTTCAGAAGCTTTTACCTTTTTATTAATTTTTTCGGACCAATTCCTGATAATATCATTATTTGTGGTGTCTTTATGGAACCGGCGCTTAATATAATTTCTTTGTTAACAAATATGTTGTCCAGATTTCGGTGATCTTGTAAAATATAGAGAGATACTGCTTTCTTATCTTCAAATCTGATCTGAAATGTAGTATGAAGATATATTAAACGTATATAATTATTATACTCGGCAAAGGAAATAGGTAGAAAGACGTAAGGTTTCTTGCTTACAACATAATATATTTAAATATTAATGCAATACCTATGTATGTACTTATAGCTTACCTATTAAAAAAATGGTCAGTTGATATTTTATTTAAAGTCCCACAATTGGCCAGCGTGGTATACTATGGCCTGATTCTCCTCATATTGAAGTGAGGCCCTTGCTTAGCAGTGGACGTAAAAAAAGGGCTGAATACATACATTCTAAAGGAAAATGTTGTATGCCTGAAACCTTACGAAAGAGGCATAACGAAACCGTAACGAAGATATTGTAAAAAACCTAGAGTAAGACTGTAGATATGATATAGTAGATACTTATGTATGATTATACAGTAAACTGCCTCGGTGGTCTTGTGGCTAGCATATACGGCTGCACATCGGGAGCTCCTGGGTTCGAGTCGCGGGTCGACTTAATTTCTCTTATTGAGTATTTCTATCGAGATATTCTTAGTAATAGCCCGGAGTTGAGAATTTGAAGTTGTTTTACCCCCGTGCCTAAATGAATTTGCCGCCGCGCTCAAAAACAGTTGGAAGGATGAAAACGGTGCGAAAATATATTTACATATGTTTAGAATTGTTTGTGTATCTATTTGTGATTGTGTAACTTTGGAACTACAAGACAGATTAAGATTATGTTTACACAACATAGTAATCTGCTTTGTTGACACAATCATTGTTCATATAATAGTTTATATATCATCATCATCATAGTTTATATATGTAATATGGTGTTGGACTTAAGCTACTGAAAAATGTTGTATTTATGGACCAAATGAATGAAAAGTATTCAAAATTAAAATTCAAGGCTATAATTATGCTGACTTACAGAAATCGCTTGGGTATTGAGTAGCACATTCAAATTAGGTCTTTTGAGAGCTGGTTTAAGGTAACCATCGTACGTTTGATATCGGCTACCGTCTTTTACACTCGCTGTCGCTTTTCTGAACAACGTGTGTCTATCAGCTAGATTTGATGATGCTTGCTTGAACACTTTCAACATTTCGTTGTCTTCTTCTATGAGCTTAAGTTTCATTGGTGCCTTAAATAAAAAAATAATTTAACCATTATCTTCGATTAATTTCATAATAAAAAGAATTAACTTTTTTATTTATACTGAGCTATGGGCCAGAGTACATAATCTACTTTTTCCAGTGATCCAATTGCAAAAAATATAATTAATCAGATAATATTTTATAACCTCTGAACACAATCCTTTCGGTGGACAGTAGTCGGAATCAAACTCGCTTTTCACAGTCCCAAAAGCTCTAAAAAAATATGGCTTCAAATCGTTTATCGTCCATCCTTTGAAGCCTAGTCTCGACCATCTATTGTAGTCTTCAGGTAGGCCGAAACCATGTAGCAGGAAGTTAATTTGGCTGGACCCTCCAGGACCTTTTCCACGCGGAATAATTGGTACCTAAAATCAACAGTGACGTGATATGTGTACATAAATTTATATAAATAAAATAAAAAAAACTTCGTCGGTGGGCGTCGATAGTGATTCTCTTTCAATTTAATGCCTTTTATACCTAGTATCTATTGTTACTGTTTAAAAGGCAGTGGTAGCCCAGTAGTAACTCGCTCGCTTGGGAAACCGAGTGAAGCGAGTTCAAATCCCGGGTCTCGCACCTCTGATATTTTCATGTGCGAATCATTTCCAACATGATTACCACTTGCCTTACGGTGAAGGAAAACATCGTGAGGAAACGTGCACGTCTGAGAGAACCTAGCAAATTTTCAAAAGACATGTGAAGTCCGCCAATCCGCACTTGGCCAGCATGGTGGACTATGGCCTGATTCCTCTCGTACTGAAGGGTGGCCCGTGCCCAGCAGTGAGACGTTAAAAAGGGCTGAATACATACATACATCTATAGACATATTAAAATGATCCTTTACAAGCACTCTGAAACATCAAATTACTATTTAAATTAAAGTGTAGATACTGCCTTCTAAATTACATAAAGTACTTAATTCACACTTAAGACTGCAATTTTACTACATTCTATATGGTGACCACCGTTTTATGTAGGTTATATTCTATAGGTATAGTCTTATTATTATTTTTAATAAATAGGTTTTACATCAAGAGATACAACTTATTATTTAAAATAAAATTTAAAAAAAAAATATATGAATTAGTGTAGACAACTCGTAACAAACAAATAAAATATATCCAATTGAGTTCCTCGTCCTTTTTGAAATCGATCAAAATACAATAATTATTATCAATATTCGACTTCATTAACCTGATTCCGTAATCCAAAAGAAGAGTATTTTTGCGATGTGGCGTGCACCGACCAGTCGTTAGGTCCTTGCTGTGCAGCGGTTGATACTAACGGTATCTTGGTGAAATAGCTCATGTGGTCTCCGGCTTCTATTAGCAGCACCTTGACTGTTGGGTCCTCTGAGAGTCGAGAGGCGAGGACACATCCTGCTGTTCCAGCTCCAACTGACAAGAAAGAAATCTCTTTTTAAAGATACATTATTTTATGTACTTACCTACATAAATTAAAAATTAATTTTTTTAATTATTTCGTAGTACCATACCGTTACTTTTGCTTCACTTTGACTTTCTTAAAAAAAAAGTAATAAAAGTTTAAACCAGAGAAAGCCTTTCCTTTTAGTAGCTTATGCTACTTTCGACCATTTGGATACGGGTAGTGGATTTCCACTACCCGTAGAAGAGCCAGATAAAAACTATTAAATTGTCGATAAAGAAAACGAGATATAGGCGAGTCTATGACAGTATCTCAGAATCAGATCAGAAGTTTTATTGTTGGTATGGGCTTTAGTAATAATTTGGAAAATTAGAATTATCCATACCGAGAGATATCTGTTTTGATTTCGTTAGCATAAAGCGTTCATCACTGTTCATCCCATTTATATTATGAATGCGAAAGTTTGGTTGAATGGATGTTTGTTACTCCATCACGCCGGAAGGCTGAACGGACTTGGATGAAATTTGGCACAGAGATAGATTATAGTCTGGAATAGCACATACATTAGGTTACTTTTTATTCCGAAAATTGTACGGGTACGAGAGATTTGTTTTTGTTTTACGCTAAGGCGAAGTGAGGGTGAGTTGCTAGTTATTTATATTATAAAGATGAATAAAATACACCTTCATTTTGTAGACATACGATATTACCTATAGTTTATTTAATTTTGTAGACATATGTACCGCTGAAATGAGGTGACCTATTTACTGGCCGAGGGAGGTCAAAGGAACGATTCTTGGCCGTAATTGGATTTACGGTTGATCATCATATTAGAGTTTTAGAATAACTAATATATAAATATTTGCGCCTGGCAATATTGTTATAGCAATTTATATTTTATGAAATATATGAAGGTTTAGGGATTTTACTATAAGGCGCTATTCATTGTAATATCATCATCCACCACTGAATCATTTTAATTTCTAGCCTATAAAAATATAGGTAAGTTATTTATTACCTTATAAATTTATTTTTATTACTATTAACTATCAATAACGATCACGGATCATACGTAATATTTATTTATTTATTTATTTATTTATATATCTATTTATATAAATAAATAAAATAAATAAATAAAATATAATAGATATAGATGAATCACAATATGTCTACTAATTTTTTAAGAGGTATCATCAGCTTTAGTCTTTTAGAAATCATTCCCTAGTCGTCTCAGACAATCAGATAAAACCTCGTATGGCAACATGTATTCCACTAGTGGATGTTTTAAAGTAACATCAACAGGTGACAGTACTATTTATATGACAATAACAGAAGCAATAACTTCTTGGACAGTAAATATGACGATTTTTTTTATATACCAACATTAACGACTCACTCGTTTCGCTCGTCGCTAGCTATTATAGGCACAATTTTGAAACCTAGAAGGTTAAATTATTGCAATTTTTATGGGGATTTCTAATTTTTTTGAAAATAAAATATGGGCCATGTTGCTCGATGATAATATAGCTTTCGATAGGTGAATGAACTATTAAAATTGGTTCAGTAGTTTTTTATTTTAGTTTATCCATTACAAAAAAAAATCCTTTTTTTTCTTTATAAGTCATATTAGATAGATATAGATAATACATAGACTAAATAGTGAATTTATCACCACCAATATATTAGCAACACTAATTAGTCCTTTAGAATAAAATATGTTAATACTTTTTGAATCCATCACCCGCCACGCATTTTCACGCAAACAAATCAAAAAGTAGAAAACGAAATTCTTAACACATAAAGCTTTACCTTATAACGAATTTCATCTTATTACTAGCCTTACCGATGATGTAATCATATCTTTTTTCAGGTTTGGTAACATAGCTCGTGTACACATTGGTGTATTTTTGGTAAACGAAATAAGAAACACACGCAACTATTAAACTAATGATGTATGAATGGACTGCCATTTCGTTTTATCAAAATGAACTGTTTCCACACTGTAAAGGAAGTTGACTGGGTGCTGCTTAATCCAGACATGCTATCGGTACTAATTGGATTAGACAGAGACAAATAACATTTTAACCAAATTAGAACTTTTTAATTAGATTTATTCATTTTCTTTATATTAAACATGCCTTGGTTGTTTAGTGGATTGCTTAAAAACCCATAATTATATAAAGATGAGGTTCAAGTTTTAAGTTTGGCTGAGACTTATTGGATTCTTCTCTTAAAAAAATTTCAAGAGAATCCCGGTTATGAGAAGTTGCTTGTTTTAGTCCAGCTTCTAAGTAAGTTTTTTTTAAACTATTTATTAAATAATCATTAGTTTTAATAATAATAATTAAATATTAATATGTGAGATTTATCAAATATTGCTTATAATTTAAGCAGGGTATGTACTAAATGGGTGAAATGAAAGAAAAGGTTTCTTATTATAAAAAAGGTTTACAATCTCTGTATGAAAACCTAAGGGGATTAAAGTATTGGCGGCGGTGGAAATCAATACTTTATTTATACTATGCGATTTTTTAAAGGTACAACTTATAGAGAACACAATGTACATTTGTTTGTTTGTTTTTGCAATACTGTAGCTAATGACACATAGAACCTTGTAGGATTAATAACTAAATAAGTACTAAAATTGTAATATAGAACTTTGTAATAGTGAGCCAACGATATGTACCTACCTATGTCAATTTTGTACGTTTTTCCCTGTAAAGAACTCTATATTCTGAACCATCAGAAAAGAGAATGGACTTTGTACAGATTACACGTAGATTGTATATTTATTAAAATAATCAAATGCGTATTTATATCACGACTTTTATACTTAGGGTTACTTTCAACGACACAATATATGTATGTATGTGTGTATATATATTTATTTTTCCTTATTTATAATAATTACCTACGTAGTTGATATATTTTAATATTATGTTTAGACGACTAATGCTGTACTGTACCTTTAACATTAAATTACATTATACCATATACCACATAAAATTAACTTTATTTCTCACTTCTGAAGGGTTTCTGGAACTAATCTCTTAAAGTGATAAGTTATCCCTTGTCGACATTCTGTTACTCATTTGTCATTTTGTATATTATATACATATATTACCTATATATATTATTGTATATTATATTTTCGAAGTCGGTGCCAGCCGACAATATTTTAAGATATGAATATATAGGTAATAGGTAAATATGTATTTTATGTATCGAAATATATTAGATTTGCTTTGCATCGACTGGCACCGACTTCCAAAATATCTGATTAGGTAATATTATTCTTAATTAAAACCCCCGTTTAGTTATTCTTTACATTTTAGTGCCTTGAAGTCGGTTTTTATTATTTTTTTAAGTTTTTATATAAATACAGCACTTAACTACAGCACCACCCTTCAAGTAAGAAGGTATTCAAAATTAAGTGATATATACATATATATATATATATATATATATATATATATATATATATATATATGTATATATATATACAAAAGCATCTAAATGACAATATTTTTTTTTATTTGTTTGTAAAAACAGAAAAATATGCAAAAGCAAGGCCAACAAAAGTTAGTTTGTTTTTGTTTGATTAAACTTTAAATTGAAAGTTGTTTTAAATGTCACAAAAACAAAACCTTCTTTATTTACTCAATTAATGGTTCAGTCACAGAATTGAACTCTAATTAACCACACTGCGAGTAATATTTTTATCATGCATATTTTAGACGACTTTACAAATTGTGAAAACGATGTACGATTGGATAAAAAAGTGGCGTTAGTCACTGGGGCCACAGCGGGTATTGGACTAGAAGTTGCCAAGAATCTAGCAAAGCGTGGAGCCAAAGTCATCATAGCAAGTCGCAATCCTGCGAAGTTGTCAGATGTAAAAAATACCATCATCCACAGCTCTGGTAACGAAAATGTTATTACAAAGACAATGGACTTCGAATCTCTCAAATCCATTCGCAATTTTGCCAATGACATCAACACGTTCGAGCCAAGGCTTGACATATTAATTAATAATATCGGAGCCCTCGGACTAGAAGATCGATTGACTGCTGACAACTTACACACTATGATGCAAGTTAATTACTTTGGAGCATTTTTATTAACTTTTCTTCTTTTTCCACTAATGAAAGCATCAGCGCCTAGTAGGATCATAAACGTGTCATCTTTAGGTCTTATTTTAGGGCAAATTGAAATTGATCACATGAATGATGTAGGAAGATACTCCAATTTTGGATATTATTGCAACGCTAAATTAGCGACTGTGTTATTTACGGTGGAAATGGATAAAAGAATTAAAAGCAGTGGAGTAAACGTATACAGTATGGACCCAGGTTTAGCTAATTCGGATTTTTTAAGGAACTATGATAATACTCCATTGAAGAAATTGTTGAACTTTGGAATTCCATTACTTGCGAGGCCCTTGAACCGAGTAGCAACAATGCCAGTCTTCTTAGCTGTCGACCCCAGAGTTGAAGAGTCTAGTGGAAAGCATTTCCGTGATTGTGCCGAATTCTACAGCTCCTGGTTTGCTAATAATACTGTATTAACTAAAAAATTATGGAGAAAATCTAAAATGTTGGTCGGAATTACACCCCAAGAAGATTGGGAAAACTTAAATACCTAAAAATTATTATCATATAATATCTATATGCTCTTATTAGTTAGCCGTTTGTTATTAAATTTATTTATCTTTTATGTAATAAAAAATAATTATTGAAACTTTGTTTTATATATACTTTTTATTAATGTCTTTAGATTCATTTTTAACCGACTTCCAAAAAGGAGGAGGTTCTCAATTCGTCGGATTCTTTTTTTTTATGCATGTTCTCCTATTACTCGAAGACGCCTGAATGGATTTGTAAAATTTTGTTTCAAAGGGTTATACTTCCCAGGTGGTCCCATATAAATTTTATCAAAATCGGTCAAGCAGTTTTTAAAAAAATCAACAATAAATATTTTTTTAAACAAATTGAATCCAATATGTAATAAAAAAACATTCTTCTTACAAATTACATGCTTATTACGTCTTCACTAAAAATAGAAAAATAAGTAAAAACTAAAAAAAAACGACTTCGAGAAACTACTACTTTTTTAAGTTTTTATTCAGTGTTGCTATTGATATAATATTTAAAAACAAGTGTCTTTTATTGCACATAAAAAATATTTCTTATGCAGTGATGGAATTTTATTTAGGAAAGTTTTATCCATTGTTCCGGCTAATGAAATAGTTGGACTGATTTTGATGGGACTTTCACTGGCAGATAGCTGATGTCATAAGGTGTATCTTGGCTATTATTGAATTATTGTTCCACTCAAAACAATTAAAACATATCTAGGGATGCACTCGAGTGTAGCAAGGGTATGTAGCTAGTACATCTATACATATAATAAAATTGTAACTAAGTCGAATCTATACATATTTTTTGGAAAATCTTATTGAAATAGATATTATTATCGATACAAAGCCCAAATTAATAGTTTTTAGAATTTTTGTCTGTCTGTCTGTCTGTTACCGCATCACGAGAAAAACACTGGACAGATTTTGATGAAATTTGGTATGATGATAGCTGATTATCCGGGTCAACATATACATAGGATACTTTATACCGCGGGAAAATATCTCATTTCTGATTTCTGAGAAAAAATACAAAAACTGCATTGTAAGAGTATACGAATATGTAAAACCTAAGGATTTGGGTTTTGCTCATCTGAACGCGGGCGGAGCCGCGGGCAATGCTAGTACTTATATAAAACAAGCAAATTTTTTTGCATATAACTTATATTTCATATTTTACATTTTATAATTCAACATTGCCTAAGTCTTCAATCATTTCCCCAACAGCAGGAACCATGACTGGTGCTTCTATCACTTGTTTCCTTCCCTTAGCATCAACAACTTCAATTGTTTCAGGTTCAACTTCCATTTCTTCAGCTTGCTTTTGTTTAAGACCAGCGGCAGGTGACCTGAAAAATATTAAGAGTATGATACAATGAATATTAATATTATAAATATGAATGTAATTCTGTTTGTTTATATTGAGTTAAATGATTAAATTAACTTTTAATTTTTTCCTACATATTTTTTTTTACTATTACCTAACATAAAGTACTCGGATGAAAATTATTCAATCTAATGAAATGGGGTACACTTCTAAGCCCTAAAGTTGTCACATAATGGGATACACCACACTGATCACAATTTTTTATTGTATTGCAATATTGTAAAGAAATATTATTTTATAAGAGCAACTGTTGAGTTTCTCGCTAACTCTTCTCAGCAGAATTGCCTTCCAAGCAGGTGGTGGATTCCTTACACATTGATGTTTAATTTGAATTTAGAAAATATAAAAAGTGATGAATCAAAAGTGCTTGTATAGAGAGTATTTTTTGATTTGATTAATTCTGCAGTCTGCCACACTTTTCATTATGGTTTTGTAAACTATTAGTTTTAATTAGTTGTTTATTCACCTTTCTACTAGTTGATATTAGTTTTCAAGGTTAATTATCATCTTAAAAAGTAAATAAAAATAATACTATAATTATTAATTATATCAATGAAATAAAACTGAGAAAGTTGATTTATTTCACTTTCTTTCACAAAGTTAACTGTAAATATTTTTATTTAACTTTATAGTTGCATCATGTTTTAATTAATATTGCAAATTAGAAACAAACTTCTGACATGACAATATCATAATGTACATGATTACACAACAAGGTGTAAATTAAATGAAAATATAAATAAAGTAAATAGTTTTTACTATTATTAAAAAAGAAGCTTTAATAGGTACCTGATAAGTGATATATCTCTTTGGACTTCTCTCACATCTCGTTGCCATTCTACTTCGCGTCCTTTCCTTAATCTCTGCATAATATAGTTATTTGATCTCTTCTGCCTGATTTCTTCGACCTTCTTCATGGCTTCAATGGTCTTAGTCCACAATTCTCTGTTATATTTCAACGGTACGTGACGACGCTTCTCAAATTCGAACGATGGGTCGATAGCCAATTCCTTTCCAGCAGTCTTACGGTATGCCTTGGTCCATTTGGTTTTACGTGGGTTCTTCTTCTTTTTGAAGGCAGCATGGCATTTTGAACGGCAAAATCTGAAAATCTAAAGATGTTGTCTACAGTTACAAATGCAACAGTGAAAAATTAAAAATTTTTGGCAGGACGTGTACTTATTTTTGCTTACCTTGCAGTCATTTCTCACAAATTGAATGCCATGGCCAGGATATATCCTGGAGGAGCAGAAATAACAAGTTTCAATACGCATTATCACACGTGCTGTTTTGGTTGTTTGACAGCACGTCAAAAAAAGAAAGATGGCTAGAGAACCATTTGTATTGCCATATATTTGTGCAAAAGTTAAAACTAATGTACAAAAATATATAATAATACTGTCGTACATTTTCAATAAAAGTAGATGTTTTAGATTTTAATATTTATTAAAAAAATGATAAGATAGTTGTAATATTAAATTTAAGTTAATAATATAATAAGCCCTTGACTGGCGCCATCTATTGACTAGTAGAATTAGACAATTTCTTATTAGTTTTACTATTGCGCTATAGATGTCGCAGCAAACCTTGATTTATATTTAAAAAAAAGTCGAATTAAACCTGAATTGATTGAAAATTCGAGAAAAACATATGTATATAATATAATCGGTCTATAGAAAAAAGTTACTATTCCCAAAAAATCTAAATACATTAAAGCTCGCAATAGCTAGGTAGTAAACAAAAAATCTGTTGCCTATTTATATTATATCGTTAAAATTGTAGCTAATACGATAATTCGTAACAACTTAGTTTTTTTACTAAACGCTAGAAGAATACAAATTCACAAATCGATTACGATGTTATATTAAAAATTAAGTCAGAAGGTTTTCAAATAATAAATAATTATATATATAATTACTGTTTTGAAATATTATCTAGGAAGCTATAAGAAATAGGTATATTTTACAGAAAAATCGAATAAGATAGTGAAATAGAATATTCCCACATATTATAAAGCTCATACTGTAAAAAAGCTTACAAATAGGCTTTTTATTTAGTAATTTGGTGGTGTGTAGTCATTTACTTTTTATTTAGTCTCAATACGTATTCTAAAAGGTAGCGACACCTTTGAGAGCCGCGAGCAGCGTGTTAATTAATAAATTTGTATGGAGTCGGCTTTTTTAGGACTTGATTACCATTCAAAATGGTAGCTTATTTACTGTTTACTTAATGTCGAAGCAATGAAAATTGCATAAAGTAACACATTCTTTTGTTACAATAAAGTTTGTTTTATTTCACCGATCTTAAAATAGGTAATGTAATGAATTTAATATTTTTTAATTTGTACTCAGAATATGTAAATATATGTATGTATATCCGTGTAGGTATATTACTTATATAATGAATAAAATAATTGATTATTTTGGTTGAGCTTTTCTGCGAGATTGATTTGTACTTATAGTTCTGTACCTACCAATAAATATTATATACTCGTGTTTAACTATAAAAATGAAAAAGAAGGGGTTTTCTTCTCATTAGATGAAAGTCAGATGAAAAGTCAGATTTTATATTATTACCTATACAAAATAGGCTTTTTTCGGTACGTAGATAGCTTCTTGTGAAATACTCGTATTATTACTTGCTATTAATTATTATTAAAACGAGAAAGGTTTCAGTTGGTTTTAGTGGGTAGTACTGGCTTTTGTAGTCGGTGAATACCATAAAACTTATATGTATGGTGACAAGTGTAAATTCGTTTCCAAACGTTAAAAAAAGGTTATCGGAATATTATTATATTATATGCAAAACTTTGTAAGTGTGTATATATGGGGCATTCCACGCCAAATCGGATGGTTTCAAAAAATATATATTTTAGATTTTCTTAATATTTTTGTTATTTTTTAGCACCCATCAAAAGAGGCTTGCTGGTAAATTTTGTGATTTTTTGATCACTATTTCGAAACCGCTCATTTTTTTGGTTTTTTGCTCATGACTTCTTAATATTGGTCGAAATTAAACTTTTTTTTTCAAAATTTTTGCTTTTGGATTACTTTTACAAAAATATATTATAAAAAAAATATTTAAAATCGAGATTTTTGAATTTTAAGTTTTCAATCGTGTTTTTAAAACTGTGTCTATTTTGAAATTCAAAAGTCTCGATGAAAACATTTTAAATATTTTTTTTATATTTTCTTACGTAAAATCCAAAACCAAAAAAATCGAAAAAGAATAATTGAACTTCGACCATGATTAAGAAAGTTATGAGCAAAAAACCAAAAAAAAGAGCGTTTTGTTTGAAAATTCGTACTAAAAAATACCCAAATATTAAGAAAATCAAATTTTTTTTGAAACTGTCCGATTTGACGTGGAATGCCTCATATGTTACTTCTTCAGTCTTTAAAGGCTGGATGAATTTGGACACAAATAGACAATGGAACTTGAGTAGTACACAGGTACCTTTTAAGTACCTACAGACGCATCGCAGTGAATCGAGGGTAATACTTCTTAGTAATAAATTACTCAGCTAAAGTTTACTAACCTATTACTTATCAACGTCAACATTTTCTATACATATAATAAAATTGTAACAAAGTCGAATCTGTACATTAAATATTTTTTGGAAAATCTTATTGAAATAGACAATATTATCGATACATAGTCCGAATCTATAGTTTTTAGAATTTTTGTCTATCTGTCTGTCTGTTACCGCATCACGAGATAACCACTGGACAGATTTTGAAAACTTAGAAAATGTCTCATTTTTGAGAAAAAATACAAAAACTGCAATGTAAGAGTATACTAATATGTAAAACTTAAGAATTTGGTTTTTGGTCATCTGAACGCGGGCGGAGCCGCGGGTAATACTAGTGTACATATAAGAAAAACATTGTCATGTCATGTCATTGTTGTAAAATAACATATGAATATTATATTAAAAATCTATACGTATCAAAGAGATGCAGATAGCATGCCTATAGATCGATTATAATTAATTATTTAAAACAAATCTGAATGTTAAAGAGCCATCACGGTGGTCTATGCATATGTTAATTAAATGCATGCCTCGCTGGATCGTGTTATGTTATATTAGATTATTTTGAATCAGTGCGTTCTTACAGTCTAGGACCTATGTTATAAGATAGTGATTTTTTTATATTACGTTTCTATTTTTATATATAGAAATCCGATGTGAGTTTGCTTTAATTATTTTCTTTCTAAAATTACTGATTTTGTCGATTTTTTTGAGTACTATGAGATCATCTAGATGGTTGTTTCTTCTTAGTTCTTACTCATAATTGGACAGGGTCGGTGGTACTCTCCCCCAACGTGCATTTACCTTGTCGTGATAGGGGGCTCAGTTGTGCCCGGTAATACAGCTGACTGCGAAGCCACGAAACGCACTGGAAGACGGCCCACCTCGGTGATATGCGGGTTGCTCCTGGTACTTCTCTGATAGCAGAGTGGACTGTGTATACAAAATTAAATTTGAAAAAAAATCCTACAATTTATGTAATAACATTTTTTTTGTAAAATCAATAGCTATATATATATATATATATATATATATATATATATATATATATATATATATATATATATATGAATATTCATGGTATTCTATCCCAGTAGGTCTCATCCACATGTAATGCGCTATTACAATATTTAGCGCATTCTCCTTCGCTTCGCAATTCTTCATGGCACAGGGGTTGCGAGTTCATCGCCTTCAGTACGGATCGAAACGTCACACATAGGAATTTCTTCCACATCATCCAAGATGGGATTATCAGCTTCGTTGCAAACCTCTTCTTTCTCGATTTCATCATATGTTTGCTCGTGAACAGTCTTATTTTCTTACTCTTCATCCTATATGGTTATGAGCACACTTTGCGGCACTCGTACGCCAAAAATATTGATTTTACCAAAAAAATGTTTTTACATAGGTAAATTGTAGGAAATTTTCTCTAGTTTAATTTTGTATATAAATATTTTTACCGGAAAATTAATCAGAATAGAGATATTGTAAAAAAACTACTATAAGACGCCATTTTTCCAATATGGCGGTGCAAGCGGCAAAAATACGAGGTGATAAAATTGAAATTCGGAAAGAGCACATCGAAATCTATAAAATCACCAATTTTCTAAACTTCCGGAAAACTTTCCAGGTAAAACTACCAAATGACTGGGCTAACTGGCATTTTAAATAAAATAATGTTTATGGTTGTTTTCGCGGATATATTTTGATTTTTGGTTTCTAGCGTTTAGAATGCTTTACAGCAATCATCAATTCCGAAATGATTGTTTTATTTAAAATGTCAAATATTCGCGTAAATTTAAGAAAGTATTACATTACCTGCTTGTTGATATGTATTAAGCAAGATATGAACATTCACAATCGTTATAATTTTTTTGTTATTAAAATCGGATCAAGGAAATTGGTTTATAATTGGCAATAATAAAAAGATAAATGGACCAGAATTGAGTGGATTGGAGACATTTTTGTGGCTTTAACTAGGTTTCAACTTGTAAGTATTCATTACTTAATAGTCTCCGCTGTACTAAAAACAATACTGCGCTACTCCTATAAGCTAATACCTAATTAAAGTTTGATGATATCCTCCTCGACCGATTTCGGCCACGGCGACTCATCTTACTGAGATTGGCTAACTGCGCAGGAGGTACTATAAAACACAAACAGGGTGTAACACCGCAAACTTTCCAACTCCTTTCTACTACTGAGAATATCTTAAATGAAAAACTCAGTAATTAAACTTGGTCCGTCCCAGGCTTCGAACCCAGGACCTCGAATCTCAAGCCTTACATTCTAGCTACTAGACCAACACCAATACATACAAACCACCTGTGCTATTATCAAATATCTATCGACTAACTTATATGTATGTATTTTTTTATTTCTAAATGAAGTAAAATAAATGAGTTCATTTATTTACCCGGATGCAGATTTTAAGTATGATGTGCGAATATCCGAGCAGTTACAAAGAAGACTTTCATAACCAAGCCGATTCATTACTTCTCTCATGTTATTTGAATTCAACTTGCATCCATGTAAATGTGTGAAGTGAGATTTTTTCCCAAAACTCTTATTGTAGTCTAAGAGACGACTGCAAATTTTTAATGATTTTCTTTAATATACTATCCATTATCAGCATATTAACTTGATTACTTTTAGATACATTAAATCAAAATAATATTATAAATGCGAAAGCTTGCGTGTGTGTGTTCGTTTGATACATCTTTATATTGAAACGGGATGACTTGACGGGTTTGGGTGAAATATAGTCTATACAAATAAATAAAATTGAAGTGTCTGTTTGTAATATCAAAATAACAGCGTTTCATATTATATGAAATTATAAACGATATTTATAAGAAAAATACATTTTTTTAAATATTTGTCTGTCTGTCTGTTTATTCCGGATAATCTCTGAAACGGCTGGACTGATTTTGACGGGACTTTCAGTGGAAGATAGCTGATGTTATAGGGAGTAACATAGGCTACTTTTATTTTAGAAAAAGAATTAGGGTTCCGCTCAAAAAAATCGAAATGTACCTTGGGACGACCCCGAGCGAAGCGTGGGTGAGTCGCTAGTACGTAGATAAATTTTGACCTGGAGTAACACATAGGCTGTTAGATGAACATGGATGGACCCGAGCGAAGCTAGAATAAATCGCTTGTGCATATTGATGTTAGAAATAGTTTATTTGTCGGAGAGTGGCCAAGATTACTTTTTATACTAGAGAGATAAAATTGTAGAATATTCAGTATATTCAATATTACAGTAAAGTAATAAAGACGTATAAGCTGGTAGTATTTTGAGGCCATTGGTTCACGCGTAAAAGCGTTAAGGTGATCTAGCTATTTAACAAAATATGTAAAACTTTTCCAAAAGCTACAAGCAAAAATACAATTTGGATTTCAATACTCTACATATACAATAGATACGTAAATTATAGTTTTTAGAAGGTAGTTGAGTAAAATTACCATTTTTATACCTAGGTATCAATTTGATTAGGATCATTGAAGAAAAAACAATTTGACGCCGACTCTTTGCCTAATATTATGCATATAAAAAACGCACGTTGCTCTGTCGATAGTGACAAACGAGGTGACATGGAGAGGCATGACTTGCATTACAATTTTCAACGATGATATCTATATTTGAAAACTCCACATAGGATAAGCACCTTTATTTACATGTAACAATGGCTTAGTATACTTTGTATAATTTTTGGTGGCAGATTTACCTGTGTTTCTTGGTGTGTTTATAAGAATTTGATTTGGGATGCATTCAGAAAGTTGTGATATTGGCGCCATCAATCTGTTGAAGCCAAATAACGGATTATCCCTGCTTACATGAATATTGTATGAATATCTATGTATATGAAAGTAACGTCTATGTATGTCTGTTCGATGAAATTTTAGAAATTACTCAAGAAAAAAATATTTTTAGTTCTGTAGCTTAAAGACTCTCGAGTCTCGACATATCTAGGTACAGTTTGTTACTAAATGATGGATTTTTTTATGTAGAAAATAATCTATACTATAATATTATAAAGAGGTAAAGTTTGTGAGTTTGTGACGTTGTAGGGGGTAATCTCTGGATCTACTGAACTATATTTAGATGAAATTTGGTAAAAAGATAGTTTGACACCCTGGGAAGGACATAGGATACTTTTTATCCTAGAAATCATCCTTTAAGGGGGTGAAAATGGGGATCAAAGTTTGTATTGGGAATCAAGCAGCTAGTGTTTTATATAGAACCAGGAGGGGTTGTAACTATGTGATCGAGTCTTAGATATCGATATTAATCTTCAAATTCTAGTATTAATATGCATATACAAATTTGAACCATAGATGTGATGGTGGAACTATGAATGGTAAACGAGTCCTATTAAATTACAGCTGTTTCAGTCAAAGCATTTACAATTAAAAAATAAAGTGATTAATTATCGTGGAATATTAGCTAATTGCAAAGCTAAGGTTACAGGGTAAACTAAGATTATAGGCTTAAATGAAGCGAGTCTTCGATAAACCTATTAAAAAAATATCTACTTGTAATCCATACTAATATTATAAATGTGAAAGTGTGTTTGTTTGTTTGTTTGTTTGTTTGTTTGTTTGTTTGTTTGTTTGTTTGTTTGTTTGTTTGTTTGTTTGTTTGTTTGTTTGTTTGTTTGTTTGTTTTGTTTGTTGTTTGTTTGTTTGTTTGTTTGTTTGTTTGTTTGTTTGTTTGTTTGTTTGTTTGTTTGTTTGTTTGTTTGTTTGTTTGTTTGTTTGTTTGTTTGTTTGTTTGTTTGTTTGTTTGTTTGTTTGTTTGTTTGTTTGTTTGTTTGTTTGTTTGTTTGTTTGTTTGTTTGTTTGTTTGTTTGTTGTTTGTTTGTTTGTTTGTTTGTTTGTTTGTTTGTTTGTTTGTTGTTTGTTTGTTTGTTTGTTTGTTTGTTTGTTTGTTTGTTTGTTTGTTTGTTTGTTTGTTTGTTTGTTTGTTTGTTTGTTTGTTTGTTTGTCCTTCTTTCAAGTCGAAACGGAGTGACAGATTGGCGGATCTTTTATGTGGAGATAGTTGGAGAGATGAATCCGGATGCCGAAATTAGTTTATACTAAATAAATCACTATGTAGTAGTTGTAAATCTGACTAGACAGATAGCAGCCGCCGAAGGAATAAATTGACATTTTATGCTAACATTCTATTATGTATTTAGCTTTAACCCAAACTTGACATTGAGATTTATGTTAAGGCAAGATTGGCCTTCAATCAAGTTTCAGATTATTTTGAAGCTATTCCCTTACGAGTGGAGAGTGCATTAGGTATACATGATTATATGCTATCATATTTTTCTTCTTTTTTGTCTTTCACTTTCGGTTAAATAAAATTAAATATAACGTTTAGTATAAATTTCTGAGAGATGAGATATTTACCCGCAGTAAAAAGTATCCTATATGTGGACCCGGATATCCACCTCTGACCATAAGAAATTTCATCTCAATCTGTCCAGTCCTTTTCTCGTGATGTGTTCCCACTTCCCAGACAGATAAAACATATAAGAACTATAGATTCGGTACTACTATAGTATCGGTAGAACTATAGTATCGATAATAAGGACTATTTCAATAAGATTTTCCAAAAAATATATAACTTACAGATTCGGCTCTGTTAGATTTTTATTATATGTATAGACTCGCGGCTCACCCTCGCTTCGCTCCGGTTCGCCTCTAAAATAGCACAAACAAATCTATGCTATCTTATAAGCAATGCATTAATTCTTGTGTACTAATCTGTATAAGTTACTATAGTTTTTTAACTATCCCACAGGAACTCTTTAATTTTCCGGGATTCATCCCAGAACTTTTACCTATACTTTTTCAAAGTATCTAAAATGTTGACTGGAAATATAAGGTACAACCATGAAAAATTTCATTTAAATTGGTCCAACTGTTTCGGAGATTACCCCGTACAAACAGACAGAGAAACAATAAAATTGAAAAAATCTGGATTCGTTCTATTTCTCTTCTTACATCCCCCTGACTGAGTTTTTAGCATTTTTTTTCTATGTACAGACATTCGACCTCTACAGTTTTATTATATGTATAGATGAAAAAGATAGGCTGAACATGTTCTTGGTCCACTGACTCGATCTTGAAGTTTTAAGAATTTAATTTTCCGCTCTCCATCACCGGCGGCCGCAACATCTTCGGCCAAACCTTTCGGCTCGAAGCCTCGACGAGCGGCCCCACCAAGCCATTTGGTCCGCGCCGGATGTCTCCGGTACCACCCCGCCCCCCTAAGCGGGTGGCATTCCCCTATCTGCCACTGGGGGACGTGCCCGGTAGGAGTTGGCTTCTCCCCCTGGACAATACAGATACCTGTAACATACACAAGATATACCTAATACCTTTATCGAAACCTGAATTTAGTACCTCTGCTATTTGATGTCGGTCAAAACTACAAGTAAATAGTAATAACTACACATGTGCATGTACAAATATCATATTCATTGAAGAACGACACATTACTAATATAGTTATGCTAATGTCGTCGTTAGAACGCTATTCATTGTAAGGTATAATTCGCGTAATCATTGCATTTACTTTATAATAACATAAAAGATATTCAAGCTTACATCGTTTTTTCGTGATGTGTTCCGCACGTCTTAAATAATATTAAATGAGCAATTCTTGTATCTACAAGAATTGCATATAAATTTATTTAGTGTATCTCGAAAACAGCTCTAACGATTTATTAATTTATAATAATAATAACGACTAAATTTGTATATAGATAGGGTTGGTTGATTAAAGTTGGATAAGGAGCGCAGCTCGGTCCCCCTCAACGTGCGTTCACCTTGTCGTGGTGGGGGGGGCTCAGTAGTGCCCGGCAATCCAGCTCGACGCGAAGCCAAAAAACGCACAGGGAGGTGGCCCACTTCGGTGGGCGGTGGGAGGGGGCCCTCTTCGGTGGGCGGTGTACCATGCGGGTTGCTCAGGAGCAACCAGCAGTAAGTACCAGGGTACTTCTCTGATAGCAGAGTGGACCTTGGAGCAACCCCATGGTTGTTGTGGTCTGCTTCGGCAGACCTACCGTCGGGGCGTCGTAGTTGAATGCGTAAGCGATCCTGCGACGCCCCATTAAGACGGGGGAAGGTTTTGTTGGGTTTTAGTGGGTAGTACTGGCTTTGCCGGTGAGTCCCACACCTCGTGCGTAAATGCATTTCCCGACGTTAAAAAAAAAGGAGCGCAGCTCGGTCGCCCAGGAACTAATTTAATTTAACAGTTAAATAAATATATAACAAAGTGTTTAGTTATTAAATTAAATATGTATAATAAAATATTAAAAATAATCACCTTTATGCAATTCTCGTCTGCAGTTGTTGGGCCGTCTGCAGTTGTTGGGGATGGACTTTACCCCCAACATGAACTATGCGCGGTTCATCGAGTTTAGGGCTAATGTCGCAGCGAGGAAAGTTGCCATCCTTGCTAAGGTCCGACAGTATTTCACACCGGGACAGCTTCTTGTTTTATATAAAGCTCAAGTCCGGTCGTGTGTGGAATACTGTAGCCACATATGGGCTGGTGCTGCGAAATGTCATCTGTCAGCCTTAGACTCGATTTAGAGGCGTGCTCACAGGCTTATTGGTGACCCTACGCTGGTAAAAGCTAACTTACAAAGCCTTGATCACCGACGTAGGGTTGCCAGCCTTTGTGTATTCTATAGGTTACATTTCGGAGAGTGTGCGCAGGAACTACACGAATTAATTCCCCCATCTCCTTTCCATCATCGGACAACCCGACGAACGGCTGGTCTCCATCCTTATGTCGTGGACATTCCACCCGTCCGCACGAAGCGTTTCGCTACGTCATTTATTATACGTGCGGCTATGGATTGGAATAACCTGCCTGCGTCGGTGTTTCCGTCCAATTACAATATGGGAGTCTTCAAGGCAAGAGTGAATAGGTGGCTACTGAATTAGTGCGACTTACCATCAACGACTGCGTTACCACTTACCATCAGGTGGAACGTAGTCAAGCACTAATTCAGATTGGAATTAAAAAAAAAAAAAACTATCGATAGAATACCTATATTTTTCTCTATTCACAAAACTATGGGGTAAGTTAAATATTTAGACTAATTTTTAATATTTTAAATAATTCATTTTTTTAAATTAATAAAAAAAATATTATATGTTAATGTACGTATTAAGTAACAGAAAGTTACTTAGTGTTATCTGTATATACTATATAGGGATAATCTAACAAATGCAATTTATCTACTTCGTCATAGATTTTTTTAAATGATATAATATGTAGTACAAAATTCTTAATAAAAACAAGCGACATACCCATAACTTCATTTAGCTTTAATGACTTAATTACAAAACATTTTTTTCTTATTTTCCTTAGATATAATATCTATATTTTAACATATTATAACAATCTTAAGCAGAAAATTTAAGTAATAATGATAACAGCTTTAAAAACCGATACATAGTTTAGAAGTTCTTAGCGCAAAACAGACGAAATAGTGACTTTTATGCTATAGTTTATTTTATATATAGTTACTTTTTATAGTACGGATCTCTAAGTAATTCTTATAGTGTTTAATGTCACGCTCGTCACGCACGGTACGTCTAGACGCAGTACTTCACGCTGTCTTCTTGCCCTTAAACTGTCACACAAACATTTCATTTTCATTCATCAATTTTTAACGACACCCATATATTTATCACTATTTGCGAGGAAAATTTAAAATTAAAAATCTTGCCCTCATTTTAATTTAAAATTTAGTTTATTTATATGTAATTTAAATATTTTATTCAAGTTACAGTTGCTTAAAGAATGTAATAATTGTTTAATTCAGACGTCATCAGTTTGATTCTTCTATGGGTTTGGCAAAAATGTTGATTTTTATTAATTGTAAATTATGTGACCTATTTGTTTTGTTATTTTGTTCTAATTAACAAATGGTTTTACCATTGAACATTTAATTCCATGCAATTTCTTATTGGCTTCTAAAATAAAACTTGAGAGAGACGTACATCTTTCGGCAAGGATGAAACGTGTATGTCTCCGGCTGCATAATACTTTATTCCTTCGTCAACTTGTTTTCATATTATTAGTTACCTTTTATTCAGTCCTTTTTTTATTTTTATTTTTTTTATTTACAGCTTTTTAGTTTTTTTTTGTTTTTTCAGTTTATTTTGATTAAATGAAAATAAATATGATATGTATATATATGTATATATATACATACATTTATATATATATATATATATATATATATATATATATATATATATATATATATATGTGACTTTTTATGCAATTTTATTGTTAGAGAATATTTTAATAAATAAAATATATCTAGCTAGATATTAAAGTAAAAACGATATACATCTTTAAAAGTGGACGAGACAGAAAGATAACACTCTTACATAATATGTTTGAATAATTAAAAGATTAAAAAAAATATTTTACTAAACTAAAACATTCCACGATTTGCACATAAAATGTATAACAGCTTTTAGTAATGCACGTAACATCCAATCTCTATCGACACTGCGAAATCAGTAAACCCAGTGTAAGTTCCCAGTAAACTCCTACTTTAACTATAACGGTTATCTATACATATAATAAAACTGTAACTAAGTCGAATCTGTACATTAAATATTTTTTGGAAAATCTTATTGAAATAAACATTATTATCGATACAGTGTCCAAATCTATAGTTTTTGGATTTTTTGTCTGTCTGTCTGTTACCGCATCACGAGAAAACCACTCGATAGATTTTGATGAAATTTGGTATCATGATAGCTGGTTATCCGGGTCAACATATAGAATACTTTTTACTGCGGGAAAATATGTCATCTCCAACCTTTATTATAAAAAAATATTGCTTAAGCAGGAGTGTAAGGCGTCCATAGAAAAAGCAAATAAAGGAGGTATTGCCCGATTTCATCAACGTCACCTAAGTTTAAGCGATCTCCTAAGCATGGTTAGGGGGCTGTTAGGAGACAGTTTCTGTTTCACTGACAGTTAGGGGTCACCTAAATATTAAAAGGCCCCCTAAATTTAGGTGCTCGAAATATGGGCTTAAAGACGATCGTAAAACGAAATTTAATTTAGGGGCTAGTTTAGGGGACTTTTAAGCTAGGGATCCCGTACGTAGGTGGTGGCTTATGGGTTGTTGGTGAAATCGGGCAAAGTCATCGAATTTTTTTTAACAGTACTTTTTGATTTGCAGTACAACAAAACGTATAATTCTAATGCTAAATAACCGTCATCTTTTACTACAAAAGATTATTTTAAAATAATATATTATTGTAATAATATAATATCGAGATCATACAATCTTTGTTTAAACATTGGCAATACTTTGTTTTGTAAACTCTGCGTTAGTTTATCAAGCTTTTCCAGTTGAATAAATTAAACAAAAAACTTTTTTATATCATATTAGCAGAACCCGCGGCTTTGCTCGCGCTAAAACTACAAAAAAACACCCCTAAAGAGCTTAAAAGTTGCAAAAAAAATAGTGATTGATATTTATCGAGTATCAAATAAAAATAATAAAACCTAACGTGAGAGAATCCACTAGTATTATTTTTAACAATTAACAAAAATGTTTTGTACAAGATGATAATATAGTAAGTTCAAGACTTCCTTCTAGTTAAGAAGTGATTAATTTGCAACACTCCCAGGCTCTTACGTTAAGGAGCAGTATTAGTTGATTCGAAGGAACACTGCGGCGTCGTCAGACTTTTATATACGACGAACAGGTACACGACTGTTATTTACTTTCACACAAAAATAGTGAAAATAAAACTTTTTGGTATTTGAAGGTTAGGTAAGTATATTTTTAAAAACCTCCATGGTACTTAGAGATATTGAGATAAAATAAAAAAAGAGATTTTTTAATTTAAAACATAAAAGTTTTTTTTAATCGTTAATCTAGTAAAGGTACTTACTGCTGTTTCATCTTGATAGTATACCTACTCCAATGTGCCGACGTATGTAACAAAATATACTTATAAATTTTCGTAATTTTATATGAGAATATATTCCGTCTAAAACTTCGAGATCCCAGTCCCGAATAAAACTTCGAGATATTCCTTGCTTATATTCTTATATTAAGTACTTTTATATTCGTCAGTGAGTTACATAATTTATAATCATAATTTTCAGTATTACAAACAATTCGTGCCTAGTCACTACATGGTGGTACCGACATCTCTGTGCAAAAGCGCGGGAAAACAAATGAATATCCGCGCCCTTTTTTTTTAAAAAAAAAACAAATTCCTATCGGCCAAGGTCACATAAGTAAATGCCTTATATATAAATCATTACAAATTAATCAAATATATTATTTTCTATTAAAACACTCAATATATAAAAATGCAAACTTACATTCATGAGATATAAATCTACGAAAAATTTTGCGTCAGCATTTTGCAAGCATGCGTCTATACTCTATATGTAAAAATTCGTCGAATGAAACAAACTGAACAAGGCAATATTGAATATATTATGGGTAGAATAAAAAATGATGGGTTATATGCTACTGTGCCACAAATATAATGTATGTGGTTTAGTGGCATACGAGTAGCTTCTATGGAATTTCTGGCTTTCCTATGGAGTTTCTGGCTTTCTTTGCCAACAGAGAATATTTCACAACTGCATGTCGATTTTACAATAAGATCGTCGCGTTCTCGTAGCATCTAAACTGAACTCATGCATTCTGTAAAGCATTCGTAAGCGCATAATTTATGATTGTTTACGCGTCATTTACTTCCTTGCCACTCAAGGGCTGATCTCCTCAACTTTCACGCAAAGTGGCTTTTATCTGTTTCTAAACTTTAATAGCTTTTGATCTAGTTTATACCTTGCAACTCGTTACTTGAGATTGGCTTAAATAAATGTATTGAAAGGTGCTCAAAATGGCTTATTTGCTGCTATAAAGTAGTTTATACTTATTATTTACGATATTCCTTACTGTTATTTTACTTTCATTTACTTTGTATTAATGTATTGGTTTTGCCTTCGGTTCTGATTGTATAGTCAGTACGTTGATATACACGTATATGTGTATTGTGTAATCTATCTATATATAGGATCTAGGAATATCTAGGATATAGGTAAGCTATTTTACCCTATATACATATATGTAGGTAAGCCGTGATAGCTTAAATTTAAACACACTGACTCACAAACTTTTACATTTTTAATATTAGCGAGACACGATAGGCATTCTGAATATTTTATAATTAGAATATTTCTATTATAAGTTTGTTGCGACCGATATGGTGCAGTGGAATATGATAGGCAGTCACATTGCAGAGGTCATGGGTGCGATCTTGGGCCGAATGTTTGTACCATTCTTAGTTAGTCTTGTAACCAAAGTCGTCTAACTGACCCAATATTGGCAGAAAGATGAAAATGTATGAGACTTAAGGAAAAATAGTTTCCAATCTATCTAGAATCTAGCAAAAATAACATTAGCAATAAATTTTGACAATTAAAAACAATTTTTTGGTGTTGCTATAGTATAAAATTCTTCTAGGATAGTAAAATTGAAAATCTTTATAGATTTTGGTATCATTATAAAGCCCACCATAATTTAGTCAAGCCCAAGCAAAGTCAAGATCAGTAATTGGTCACTTTTAAATACCAATCACAGTGACGTTGCAACATTAGCGATTAGCAGGCTATTAGGATACATCGTTTTGTTTATTTATGAACATCAAACTGCTTGGCAAAAGTTCAATTCATACTAATAATGTTTCACATTAGTTTATTGTCGGCCGTTAACAAGGTGTTTTTTCATTACATGTTAGAGTCATAATATAATACATGTAACATTTCGAGATTATGCTTAATATTCTATATTTAAATTAATATTATTTTTAATATCCACTCTCTCTGGCAACACCAGAGTAATGAATTATTTTTTTAATAAATCTAGTTTATGGCTTGTAAATAACAGATTTCTTTTTATCCCGGTGTTTGATGTACCGGGCTATCGGATAGCTTCCATGTGTCAGGTCATAAGTTTTGATTAAATAAATAATAAAATATATAAAAATAATAAATTGTTTTAAAATAATATAATATAACAAAGCTTATTAAAAGAAATATTTAATTAAATTTATCTTTGAATGAATTTAGATTTATCTTCCGCCCATAGTCATTTAGACGTTATACGAACACGTAACTACAATAAAAATTGTGATTAATATAATAATTACCATAGAACATCAACATGGCGTTACAATACAATTAAAGCTAAACATAAATATAATATTTCAAAACAGCTATAAGTAAAAAACAATGTTTAAAACGAATTTAAAGTTACAATTGTATAAATTTGTGCTTAGTTAACTATAAATATTTTATTTATTCATTTTGTACACCTTAAAGGGTGAGATAGGGAGATCACATAACGGGGACATGTAATTGAGTCGGAGCAGTCCCTAGTAACCCGAATATCGATAAACCGTAAACGATTTTGATTCGACCTTGACATCGACATTTCGAATAATTTACGATCGTAATCGATATAATACTCGTAAAAGAACAGTTCGAACTTAATCGAGTGAGTAATGAATAGCCATACGGCTATTAGGCGGATTACACATGGAGTGACAAACGTCAAAAATTAATAAGATACCAATCTTTCGATTGTTTTACAATTTTTTTTGAAATTAATTATGTCAAATATTTATCCCACAACCAATAATAATTTAAAAGAATACTTTATTCATTTTGTAGTAAACGAAGAAAAGATGGAAATGGTTTAGGAGTATTTGTAGTTGAATAAAAAGTAGCACTCAATTTTATTTTAATAATTATTATTAATTAAAAAGAATACAAATAGAGTTCAAGTAGAATTATTATTGAAAATAATTTTATTTAAAAGCTAGTGAATTTGAATTAATTTAGTACTAAGATAAATAAGTGATTTTCGTTTCCATTATCATCATCGGATGTACGTGTATGTTACAGCGCCTATTGCAACTTAAAAAAAGTTTATTAAATTTAAAAAATATATGAAATTAATATAGTACAAAAATTTCTATAAAATATTGTACTCATTTTAATTTGAAATTTTTATCACATTTTCATCATATTTTATCGTTTAAGTACCACCGGATAGGAGCTGAATAATTGTCGTATAGTGTGTTTCTTCCTTAGCAGAGTAACCGAAACACTTGAAAACTGATTCTATTAAAATTCAAGGATATAAAATTTATATAGGCTATGGTCGTAGACTACGCTATCGAATTTCCTGAAACTACTTGAAGGAGATTAATGCATGTATATTGTATATTTGATACGGTACTGGCTAACTGTATATTTGATTTTCTATAATTTTATATCACAAATAAATGTGAAAACGTTAACTTTATATGTTATAGCATTATTTACACGGAACACTAATTTTATAACTGCGATAAAACACTACTACCTAAAAATATACTTTAGTAATAATTAAATTTATTATAACACTAGCATTGCCCGCGGCTCCGCCCGCGTTCAGATGACCAAAAATCAAATTCTTAGGTTTTACATATTAGTATACTCTTACAATGCAGTTTTTGTATTTTTTCTCAGAAATGAGATTTTTTCCCACGGTAAAATGTATGCTATATGTTGATCCGGACAACCAGCTATCACCATACCAAATTTCATCACAATCCCTCCAGTGGTTTTTCTGTGATGCAGGAACAGACAGACAGACTGACAGAAAGACAGACAAAAATTCTAAAAACTATAGATTCGGCCTCTATTGATAATAATGTATATTTCAATAAGATTTTCCAAAAAAATATCTTATGTACAGATTCGGCTTAGTTACAATTTTATTATATGTATAGATAAGCGACTCACCCTCGTTTCGCTTTGGGTTCGTCCCTAGATAAAAACAAATCTACTTGTAAGTAAAATCTATATATACTAGCTGACCCGACAGACGTTGTCCTGTCTACACGTCTTTAATTTGAAAATTTCAAACTTTTTTAATAAGCTAAAACATTCTGGACCATTTTGATGAAAATTATTATTCAAATTGTGAATCTAAACCATTCTCAGATCCCCTTGAACACACACAAAAAATTTCATCAAAATCGGTCCAGTCGTTTGAGAGAAGTTCAGTGACATACACACTCACACAAGAATTATATATATAAAGATATATATATATATATATATATATATATATATATATATATATATATATATATATATGTATTATGTTCATATATATTGATGTTGCATTGAAATCTATTACTATGATGATAAAATACCATTATTTTTTCAATTATATTTAATTGTTACCAAGTTTAAAATATATATAATAATCTACTTATCTACAAAGGTATGTAAAATATTTACTACCTTTAAAGAAAAAACAATAAGACAAACAAGATAAGGAGGCTTCAACCCGACTAAGCCTCATATTATTGCTAAATATATTCCAGTGAAATGCCAGTCATGACTCTACATTAGACAAAAAAATGTTAATGCGACATAACCGACCATCACTAAACAAATATTTTTTCCCAACTTCAAAAAAATAGAGGTACTTAATTCTTTTTTAATAAAAACCTGTACACTTCAATATAAATTTTAAACTAAATTCTTCCCCCAAGAATACTAGTAGATTACTCTAGTAATTACTCAAATCTACTAAGCTGCCTAAATAAGTAAGACAGTGATAGTCCAGTGGTAATGCGCTCTCTTGGGAAACCGAATTAAACGGGTTCAATTCCCGGGCCTAACACCTCTGATATTCTCATGTGTGAATCATTTCTAACATTGATTATCACTTGTCGTACTGTCAAGTTAAACATCGTGAGAAAACCTGCATGTCTGAGAAAATCTAGTAAGTTTTTGAAAGACATGTGTACTGGCCAGCCTGTACTATGGTATATATTGCATAGTCGAAATAAAGTGAATGATAAACAAGGTGTAGGTACCTTCGAGTTAAAAAATAATTATTGAAATAAAACTATCTTTTCGCATTTTTTCGCGGATTTATTTTGATTTTTGGTTATTTACGTTAAAAATGCGAAAAAAAAACGAAAAAATAGTTTTATTTCAAATGTCAAATATTCACGTAAATCTAAGAAAGTATTACATAATGATTTAAGCAATTATTAGTACATGTACCATATTGTTGAACAGGATTGAACACCAGCCTCAAAAATAAACAAGCTTATAAAGTGAAAATTCGTTTTCATATAACACTCAATCGCTGCGTAAACAACAATTTTTGCATATAAATCATGATATTTTAAAAATGCAACCACTATAACTCTTATTAAGATTGAATAAGATTTATTTTGGAAGATTTGGTTGTAAAATAATTTTGTAGATAGTAATTTAGTATCAGAGGCGCTATGATTTTGCCCTGAGGTGATGACTGACAGACATGGAGCCTTTTATCATAAACTTGATTTGCCCGCAGGTTTGCCTGCACTTTGGGTTTTAAGTAGCCATTAAATATGTCGCAGACGTGTTAAATAATGAAAATTTTGCTGAAAGTTATAGTTTTAGATTTCCATTTTCGCTATTTATATTCTAGTTATTGCTTTAGGTCTAATTATGTTTTATAGTTTATTCTTGCTTTCTTCGACTTTTCTGCTTTAGTTTCCTGTAGTTATATAAAAAATATTAAGCTTAATACTTTCTCTCCCGTGACCATGATTGCTGTAAAGCATTCGATTTGTCGAGAATCAAAAATCAAAATGAATCCGCGAAAAAATCCGAAAAGATAGTTTTATTTAAAATCATTAAGTTTGTTAAACTTTCTGTGCATATCTCATTATATTTTAATATCTTATAATATTAAATGAGCAATTCTTGTATATATATGTGTACATCGGAAACGACTC
Source organism: Brenthis daphne (assembly GCA_947093115.1). Classification (NCBI taxonomy): domain Eukaryota; kingdom Metazoa; phylum Arthropoda; class Insecta; order Lepidoptera; family Nymphalidae; genus Brenthis; species Brenthis daphne. The sequence continues at coordinate 6,142,105 of OX352481.1, read as the reverse complement.
TAACGATTTGGATCAAAATTTTGTAATTAGGTAGTTTTGTTTTTTAAGTTTATTTATATAGGTGTCTTTCCTGAAGAAAATGCATTTTTTTTATTTCTTCTAAATAAACGTATTTCCTAGCTATTTTTCAGTCTAAGTATAATTGTTGCTTTAAGAAGGATAAAATAATAAATATTACACAATATACCTACTAAATGCCACAATGACATTTAAAAAATGGCATGCAATAAATATACGTATAAAATATACCTAGAGAATATCACTTAAAAATATTTTAATATATTTTTACCGTTAAGTCTCTATAATACATAAGTAACAGATTGCGTATTGGTAAGTGTTTCAACTACTACATAAAATTGGTTTATCCATTATATAGCTAATATAATAGGCATTACCTACTTTTACTGAAAATTGCACATGGAGTTAACCTTTAAGTAATTATTACACTATTACAAGAATAACAAAAATTGTATACTGTTTAAATATTAATAATAAAAATTGTATATTGTATTTTATATAACCTATATTAAACTAAATTAAATAATAAATAAATAAATCCATTAAATAATGACGTTAACCAAAATAACATTAAAAAAAAATTGAAATTTAAATTAAAAATTAAACTTTGTTCTATATATTTCTTGTTTTTTTACAAATTACGTTCATTGATGATTGAAAAATCAGATCTTACGACAAAAATATAAACAAGTAATTATTAAATTCCCATTTTACTTTTATTTATTTCACAGAGTTAATTTGAACGGAACGTCAAACCTGGGGCCGTGTTTTACAAAAACACGCCTGCGGTTGATAACGGAGGAAAAATTCGCCGCGCCAAATTTGCAAACTGAGGATTATCTTGTCAAATTTGACGTTCGCATTAAATACACGGTGGTCGGAACTTTCAAAGGTACCGTCTCACTACGCCAATTTTTAGTTAGTTTTAAAATAAATGAAAAAAAAGTACCCGGTTTATTACTGTCTCGCGTAGTTCAGTCACAGGTTTGAACGCATCGGGTACGCGCGCTCTTTGTTTCTACTCTTCGATTGGTTTTCTAAAAAGTTTCATCTCCTGTGCTTGTGATCTGTGCTCGACTTGAGTGTTGTGTTATGTGTGTTTCATAGAGTTTTGTGTTTGATAATGATAAGAAATTTTGTAATCCATCCATTTTTTCAGGTGAGTTTTAATGTATTAGATATTATTAACATTTAAATTCTCATCTGTGCTTTATAATTTAATTAGAGATTAAAAAAATGTTTATTTTTTATTTCTTTCCTTTAAGATGCTTAAATTTTTCGAGTAAAGGAATAGTAAAAAAAAAATTATTTATATATTTTTTTACTTACTCTACATGAAGTGGGAGAGTATGACTTTAATAATTTCTTCGTTTACTTGAAATTTAAACATATGTAATAAGCACCACGTGGCATCCTCTCTATATACGTGATAGGCTTGGACTTTACACATGTTCATATTTATAAGATTATTTATATAACATATGCTATTTTTGAGTCAAGTGGTCAAATATTTTATTAAAATGTGTTAAATTTAAGAATATATAGTTATGTATTCTTAAATTTTAATTTTACATGAAAATGAAACGTGGTTAGAAATCTACTTAAACTTCACATTGGTAATGAGAATGAATATTGCAACGCTCGTAGCATTCTCTATTTAAATATGCATTATCTTGTTTGAGCAATGACTGTTATTAAATATAATATATCTTTATCTTAGCTATGATGTACAGTGGTAGTATGTGTAAATAGGTTTGATTTTTACAATGTTTTAGTTTTTAAATTAATTAATAAAATTAATGCGAAAGTGTTTTGCTCTTTAGTATTTATCAGCGATAGATGGGCGGTTTTTGGCGTAAGAAAGACAAAGGTTTTTTTTATTTCGTAACATCAATTAATTTCTGTTTGATATTTTCTTAAATTATTTTTCAAAAATTGATTATTTTTATTATTTGACAAGCGAATTTAAATTTTAAATACGTTACGAGTAGTTATAGTAAAATTACATTATACAGCTGTGAATATTGCACTATAGTTTTTACTAGAGATTTTGCTCCTGTAATTTGTTAGTGACAAAAACCATTATTTATTATATTATGTACATATTTTACACATCGAGTTATCTACGTTCGTCCATTTAAAAAAAACATCATTACTTTTAAATATGAACAATCATGAGATAAATACATACATACATACAATACAATGGATTGAGCTTAATGCATATTTATTTCAAACTAGTTAGTATTTATATAAAAAAAGCTGTTTCCAAAACAATGTTATTTATAACACTAAAGCTTGCTAATAGCTTTTTAACAAAAAAAAAAAATATTGGTTGACAAATAGAGTAGGAAAATGTACTGAATTCTTTTGTCTTTGCCTATTGAAATGTACACATATGTACACATATATAGAGAAGTATTTTTTATTCTACACTGTCGATATAGCACCTTGCATTTGTAGTGTGTATCATGTCGGTTATTTTATTGGCTGACCCTATTGATACAGTAACTGTCTATTACTATAAACTGTATGACTAATATTATTTTTACTAGCTCGGCTATTGATTATAAAAAAAGACGAGTCGAAACTGTCACCACATCTTAAATAACATAAAGTAAATTGACGACACGTTTTGCTCAGTTTGTAGTGACCCTACTCGCTGTACCAGCGGTTGCGGGTTCGAGTCCGCTGGGGGCATTCATTTGTGTGATGAGCACGAATGTTTGTACTCCAGTCGTGGGTGTTTATAATTATAATATGTATGTATTTAAAATTATATATATTTAATGTATTAACTATTGCTTGTGTTATGGATACCAGATCCATAACACAAGCCTCGTAGCTTACCATGGAACTAGATGGTGCTGTGTGTTAATGCCTCAACATATTATTATTATATAGAGGGTTGTGGATTTAAAATGAAAAAAAAAACTACAAAATAAGTTAGCTTGACAAATAATTATATATTATTCGTAGGTACAGTAACTGGATTAATAGTCATTTTCTATTTTATAATTCAAAAATTTCAATAGAAAAGTTAGAACCAGCAAGTAATTTAAGTGTAAATAGGTAAGTATATAATATGCTTAGAAGAAACCTAAGTAAGAAATATTAAAAACTATACTAGATTCGTCTTAATTGCCTTGTTTGTAAAGAAGTTTGTTATACGTCACATCAATTCGCACTACAATTTGTTTTAATATTAGAATACTTTGTAGTAAAATAATAGAAAGAGAGATTACTAAAATTACAATTAGCACTCTAAAATGACGTATAACTCCACTGAGTTTGATCATTTAAAAATTAAAAAAATATTATTTATATATTTATATACAAGTTTTAATTAACTTGTTACTGTTAATTTTCAGTTAATTCTTCATTAAAATACCATTATAGAGGTAATATTTTAAAAGTGTTAATAACAGAATTTTGTGTATTGTAAAGTTTTGAAATCAAACACAAGCTTTCATAATAGCTTTCGAAACAACATATCAATTCTCACACCAGCACGCATTATGTAAAATAACGATGTCCACAGACGACCAATTTAATAGGAATTACGCTAATTGGATAAATAAATAAAGGTTTTGACAATCGAAGACACTGATTAAGTTTGGAACGTGTATGGCTACTTTATTTATGATTATTGACTGTAAGATGACTCTTTATCTGGGAAACATGGGATGCGAGGGACAAAAATGCTTAGTATAGTAGCACATTAGCATTAGAAATTAATTTTAAATTATTTCTGCCATTGATATTTGTTTTAAATACACTAAGAAAGCTGCAATTATGTTAGAAGTAGCTTGTCTTGTTGAGTGTTTGAGTAAATTGATTAGTTTGAGTGGTAGCCCAGTGGTAATGCGCTCGCTTGGGAAATAATGAAATGAGTTCAAATCCCTGGTGTCACACATTTGATATTTTCATGTGCGTATCATTTTCTGACATGATTACCACTTTACTGAGAGAACCTAACAAGTTTTCGAAGTACATGTAAAGTCCGCCAATCCGCACGTTTCCAGCGTGGTAGACTTTGGCATGCCCCAGGTCGGCCCGTGCCCAGCAGTGGGACGTTAAATAGTGCTGAATATATTTACCTCATATTTAAGCTCTAGCTACAAGAAAACATTGTATGTGTTGTATAAGATTAAGATTATTTTTAAGTCGTTCCGAACTCTACATTTTCAGTTTGAGTGCAATTATTTAGGGTAGATAGTTAGAGTACTTAGCATTGCACATGTGAATGTGTCACGTGGGTATGCAATTAATTTATTGCTTTATTATCTTTCGTCTGGGACTCTACTTAATTTGATTTCGTGATAGAAGCTTTTGTTTTCGTTTTTCTAAGTATTTTGAATTCTTATAAAATACTTTAATAATGAGAATTTTAAATACTTATGAAACATTACTTCTCTCATACAAACTTCTTTGTGCAATAAACCATATAGTTTAATTTTAATATGACTAATATCTTTATATCTCGTTCATGTAACAAAATATGTATTATACATATATAATAAAAAATTTAGAAGTACAGACATTTTCGAATTCACTTACAGGTTTTAAAAATAGTATTAATCACTTATTGTTCAATTGATAATTTTGTGTATTATGCTTTTACTCATTTTTGTAATTTTTTAGTTAAGTGTTTAACTTCTTGTTTCTTTTTATTGTCTTCTGCTTCTTGTTTGTATTTTTATTATAAGGAAACGTGATTGGTTTATGTACTATCCTAATATTATTTATGTAATATTGTACTATTTGTTTCCCTAAAATAAATAAATAAATAATTGATCTAAATATTTAATATTCAAACCCAACAAATGAATAGTAAGCTAATATCAAGTTATTATTTAATGTATAAATGTTAGACTCTAAGCAGAGCTTACTTCAAAAATGTTTTTTTTTTTCAATAAATAACGGTTAATAAGTTATTTAACTTTAGCAGCTCGTAAGTATAATTGTAGTAGTTTCGACACTTCTTAAAGATTACATACCAATAGACTTACAAACGACAAGTACGAGTAAACTTTTCTACGAAGGCGGCCGAAGTTTGAAGCAAACAAGTGTACACTCGAGCGGAATATTCGTTTCGTTATTTACAAAAAGTGCTTACTGATATCCAAATTACTTTAAAAGTAAAATTCATCATATTAATATATTTAAATAGTTTACCGAGAGGTCGAAATTTCCTCATAATAATCATTATTGAAAAATTAAGGAAACATATGGATAGAATTTACCTATTTATATAAAAAATCTGTGTTCCAAAACGATTTTATTGATAAAATCAAAGCTCATCAATAGGTACTAAGCAAAAAAAAACAAGAAAATCAGTTGACAACAAGGGAAAAAGGTACTGAAGTGTTTTGTCTGTGCTTACTTGTATATATATACCTGGCAAGTTAAAATAATTTTTCTACATCCTATTTTTCCTACTTTAGTTCGATTTTCATTCTAAATTTTGTACATATAAAAAAAACTGATCGCTGTCTGTACATCGAAGATATTTGAGAAACAAAAATTATTTTGAGGCTTTATTAACGCAATAGAACCTAATACAATGATTTTTAGGATTTTTGTCTGTTTGTCTGTGCATTTGTACGCGATAATCTCAGAAACGATTTGGGTGCGGTTTTTATTAATATATTGTTGTAAGCTTCACTTAATATTAAGTATTTGTTTTATTTCAATCGGTTCATAAATAAAACACTATCAATTTCTCTGAGAATTAAATAATATTAAAAATTAATTTGAAATATAGTGATTTTCACCTTTATTTAAAAAATATAATAAATGACGTTATCTAAATAGTGGTCCTATCATTATATTCTGGGTATATGTTGAAATATTTGTATGTATTGCTATATATAAATAAGAAAATATATCGGCCGTGATAGTAAATTTATAGCGTGAAGTGTAGACAAAATAAATTCATTGCATCATTTGCTTTAAAAATAAAGATTTTTTTTGTTAATTGTATACGAGGTATTTTAGGTAGCAATAAAGTTGATAGACATATTACTGTTGTGACTCAGTTGTTGTTTAGTTTTTTTATAAGAAAATTATAAAATATGTTTTATTTTAGACGATTTTTAATAATGAAATTTGTATAGAACCTGTGTAGAGTTAGCTTATATGTTTTAGGTTAGCTTGGTATAAGCCGCAGCCTATATAACCCCCATACCTTATGGGGTAATTATTTATCGATCACTTGTAGAACAATTGTTATTAAAAGTTAAAGTAGTAATGAACTGCGCTTCATGAAATAAATAAACAAATATACGTATATATTGTATTATAAGTATATAGAGATATTATATAGATACATAGTAATTTCTCGATAAAATGTAGAGCTTAACATTATAGATGAAATCTATTATTTCTGCCTCGAGTGTACCTTAAAGAAAGTTTCTTAGCGGTATTTACAAGGTAAATCCTCTTAATGATACACGGTAGCATTGTTTACGCTTATTGAGTGTATTTTGACATGCACATTTAATATTCAAGAACACTTGCCTATATTCATATATACATAACAGGAGAAGGAAAACTTTAGTATGGAGCTAAGATAAAACTCATTTTGGGTGTCATTATAGTTAAATAATAATTACTTTTTAACTGAAAACACCACATATTTAGTTCAATATCACTTTAAATGTATTTTTATGAGTCCACCTAAGTAAGTAGTAAGTATAATCTGTTGAACATGAAACAAGCAAATTGAGTGTCTGTTTTTGAAGTCAATAAAAAAAATACATTTATTAACCAATATTATATATATATATTAACTAATTTTCAAGTTCAAGGTGTAGACCGCGTGTGTAAGAAATACGAGTTTTGAGACGTCATGTTTGCAAAAAACATAAGAAATTTTCTTTTAAGTGTACACTAAGAACATCATACATTACTCTTGTATTGATTCTTTTATAAAACTTTACACCCTTTTAGATCTCAATTATTTTAAGAGCGGACTTGGTCCTTTTTTGCATTTTTACTTTTTGTTGGTATAGTACTCCACTCGTAGCTTTTAAATAATCATATATACATATATCTCATTCCATTGCATTTAGTTCTTAAGATGACTTTTACTATGTAGAGTATCAATTCAAAACACACATGTTATACTTTTAGTGTACTTTATGTCTATATTTGATTAAACTAATAATTTTTTTATTACTTTCATACAATCCTAAAACTCAAGTTTTATATTACGACTAGCGAAGTTACGTTTTAACTAAATGTTAAAGTGTATAGATTTCTATACTAAATGAGATGAGATATTTTTCCGTAGTAAAAAGTATCCTATATGTTGACCCGGAAATAAAATCTGTCCAGTAGTGCTCTCGTGATGCGTTTCCAGACAGATAGACAGACAAATAAAAATTCCAAAAACTATAAATTCGGACTCTGTATCCATAATAATGTCTATTTCAATAAGATTTTCCAAAAAATATTTAATGTACAGATTCGTATCGAAGTATTACAAATTCCTCAATAAAAATCCAACTTCATAGGAAGATATTTTTGTATTAAAAACATCCGTCTTTTAATTTTATACTGCAAAATTTTAATAATGATGTAATTTTTTATTTCTTTATCGAGAAACACTTTTTTTTTATTAAACACATAAACTTCCTAGCAAGTGATATATTTATTACATATTTTATTAATATTCACTCGATCAAAGTCGACTTGGGCATAAATAAACATGATCTTAGATCAAGTGTTCAAAATAGGCGGAAATCTGACTTAACAGTGGTCATTAGCGTCGCACCCACACATCAATTAATTGTCTAATGCAATTAGAATGCATTTGTCAAGTATAAACTATACTGTGGGTTATGCAGCTTTATAGTTTATGGCTATAGGTTTAACTCGATTATTTTATCTATATACGTTAAGTGACTGATCGTGATACTTGAATTTTGGAGTGTAGCATATTTAGCTCAAGTTTTTTGGATACTTTGAAAAAATACTCTTAAAAAATTTACATTTCTTATATTCCTATATAATATACCTATTGATTTAAGGACATGAACATAAAAATATATTTAATGTTTAGATATTTAGCAGGCGAGAAGGATGTAGGCTACTTTTTACCTTAAAAAAGTAAAAGCATCCCTGCAGGACAAATGAAGAATGATTTGATCGAATATATGGGATTTTAAACATTATTTTTAAGTTTAACGGATAGAGAGGATTCAGTAGAGGATGTAGAAAGAGCAGAAGGGATTTTTAAGTTTCTTCTTACTATAATAGGTACAGAGTGTTTAAGTAATAAAAACATTTGTAAAGATTTATCGCATATTGCCTAACATTATTATTTTATTATATTATTTTCATCCCCATTTTCACCCCATTGAGGGATGATTTCCGGAATAAAAATTGTCGTATGTTTTTCCCAGGGTCTCAAACTATCTTCATACCAAATTTCATCTAAATCGGTTCAGTACACCCAGAGATTACCCCCATATAGCGTCACAAAATATCAGTATAGTTACGATGTCTTCTACACATATCGTCGTCTTAGTGATTATTTGTTCAAACAATCAATACTTATTGTACAGTAATAAAGAGTTTTTTCTTCTATTTTAAAGACAAAAATTTGTAGGATCTGTACCTATATTATAAATGTGAAAGTTTGTATGCATGTTTGGTACTCTATCACGCCAGACTGGCTGAACGGATCTGAATAGAATTTGGCACAGAGATAAATTATAGTCTGGAATAACACATAGGTTACTTTTTATCCCGGAAAAATGTACGGTTTCCGTGGGATAGGTTTGTTTTTGTTTTCCTGGCGACAAACCCGAGCGAAGCGAGGGTGAGGCGTTAGCTTATAATATAAGGATTAATAAGGATAAAATACATTTTTTCGCCTTTATTAAAGTAAAATTTCTACTGAATACCAATAGAAATGATATTTGGAAATCATAATTCTGTATCAAAAACTCTTTCAATGAATTGGTCATTTGGACAAATAAGCTGAAATATGAAAAAATATATATAAATCTATGACGCAAAAAACTCAACATATACTTTAAACTGTACTTTTACTAGCACTTTCAACTGTTCGGGCAAACGTTATATTAGCGCGTGGTAGCTTTGCATACGTAATAGATAGATACTTGTAATAAAATTGATGTTTTATTCTAAGCACGGCTTAAAAAGGCTATTTCTCCATTGAAATGTTGAGTTTAAGAAATATTCAAGTTTTGATGGCTTAAGTTCGGATAATCTGGAATACTATGGTAGCATAAATATTTTATTGTATGTAACTAGAAATGTACACTCAGAACTCAATAACAGAAGGAATAAATTCTATGGGGCATAAAATTATTTGCTTCAAGAGATCTTGCCACAAGAGATTTTGTTTTAGTAATTCTAAATTACTTTTTGCTATTTATATTTAACGACTTTTGGCTCAGTTTGTAATGACCCTACTTGCTGTGCCAGCGGTCGCGGGTTCGAGTCCCGCTGATGGCATTCATTTGTGTGATGAGCACGAATGTTTATACTCCAGACATGGGTGTTTATATTTATAATACGTATTTAAAGTTATACTATATGTAATGTATCAACTATCTGGTATCCATAACAAAGGCCTCATAGCTTACCATACATTCATATTTAATTTTTATTTATCTATTTATATAGGCCTAGTGTTCGCCCGGTGGTTGCAATTTGACCATAATCTTTATTGAAAATTTAAGGAAAACTTGTATAAATAGAATTTACCTATCTATATGTAAAAAGTAACAGTTTCCAATTTTTTAATTGATAACATTGCGGCTCGTCAATAGCTACTAATCTAAAAATACTCGTAAATCCTAATTTCTATGGAGGAGGGTTACGTTCAGCAGTAGATGGCGATAAGCTGAAAAAAATGGTGTTATAATGTAAAAAAGTTTTACTTTTTTTTTCTAAGACAATGTGTGAGTTTTGATCTAATACGAATCTACATATCTATACATATAATAAAATTATAACTAAGCCAAATCTGTACATTAAATATTTTTTGGAAAATCTTATTGAAATAGACATTATTATCGATACTTCTTTGACTGCCTCGGTGGTGTAGTGGCTAGCATGTACGGCTGCACACTCGGAGGTCCTGAATTCGAGTCCCGGGTCGGGCCAAGTTTAGATATTGAGTCTTTCTGTATAGTAAGTCTCAGTAACAGCCCGGAGTTGGGAAGTTGGCGGTGTTTCACCCCCGTGCCTCGGAGAGCACGTAAAGCCGTCGGTCCTGCGCCTTAACTCTCACCGGTCGTGTCGAGTAGTCGTCCCACCAGAGTATGAGAGTGTCAGGAATAGAGAGTGCACTTGTGTCTACGCGTACACTTGTGCACTATAATATCTCCTGCGCAGTTGGCTAGTCTCAATGAGATTGGCCGCCGTGGCCGGAATCGGCTAGGAGAACATCATCATCATCGATACAGAGGCTGAATCTATAGTTTTTAGAATTTTTGTCTGTCTGTCTGTTACCGTATCACAGAAAAACCACGGGAGGGATTTTGATGAAATTTCGTATGATGATAGTTGGTTATCCGGGTCATATAGGATACTTTTTACTGCAGAAAAATATCTCATTGCAATGTAAGAGTATACTAATATGTAAAACTTAAGAATGTGGTTTTTGGTCATCTGAACGTGGGCAAAGCCGCGGACAATGCTAGTAAAATATAAATCAGTATCATCATTAAACAACACTATCGATGATTCCCATCGGGTCAATGACCTCGTAACTTCTACACTTCTATACAATAAACATATAATCAGAGCAATGAAAAATCATCCTTATTTAAACGTAATATGGTATCATAAGATGCGTTATCACGATCGTATACGTATACGTATATATACGATACGTACGTATACGATTAACATTTTATTCATTTTAAATAGTCTTCTTATGTTAGAAATAGCTAATATTGTTCTAAATGACTTACACGTTCTCGCTATTTTTAATAGAAAGACTAAATAAAATGGATACGTGTGAGTTTCAATCGTGCATCGAGGGTTCCGTACTATTAATATTTATGTTAGATGGAGTAGGTCTGTAAGACACAATGTTTTTTGAGAGATTTTAAACTCACGAGTACCATCGATCCTATTGATTAGTTTGATAAAATGACGTTTTAGGTAATTTTTAGCCTTTTTAGCTGGATCGTTTACTGGCACAGCTAAATAAAAAAAAAATGTATTTAAATACAGTTATTATTACTGTTCTTTATTGCACTTAAAACTATTTACAAAGGTGGACTTATCTCTAGAAGAGATCTCTTCCAGCCAACCTATGGTAGGGATAAATAGTGTTACAAAGCGGGCTAAATTCGTGCAGTCGTAGTTATATAAATAATATATAGATACTCAAAAATAAATAGCCAATTAAATAATATATATAATACCATATAATATACACTACTTACTATACCATACATACTTATGTACATATATACACAGTACAGTTATTAATATTTTTAAAAATAAACATACGTTTCCTTTAAGTGAAATTTGATATTCAATATTTAAGATACTTTTCTTCCACATCCCGTTTATTTTTTCACCCTGTATAGTATACTAATAGTTTTCAAATACAATTACTATGATATACAGACAGACGAATATGACGAAATTAGCGTCCCGTTTTTGCCTTATGGTTACGGAACCTTAATAAATAAGTACCTACTAAGATTTAAATAAAACTATCTTTTCGGATTATTTGGCGGATTTATATTGATTTTTGGTTCCCGACGATTCGAATGCTTTACAGCAATCATGGTCATGGAAGAGACTAACATTTAATCATAAAACTTACTAAGCACTGAAGTTGGTTTATATCTGCTCTAGAATAAGGTTAGACTGTAAATTACAAACATTATTAACTTCAGCAGCCATCTGTTATTTAATTTAGTACACAAGAACCAGCAAATTATGATTTTCGCTACTTTTAAGACCGCATAGATGTAAGAGATCAAGTTATAGCACGGTGTCTTTGTGTGGGTCAAGTAGAATCAATGGATATCCATTGAAATGAGTGCAATCAATTTATTACTGTTATATATTAGTCGAACTGACTCGGTGGTCTAGTGGCTAGCATGTACAGCTGCAGATACAGATGTCCTGGGTTCAAATCCCGGGTTGGGTCATGTTTAATTACTGAGTTTTTCTGTTAAGATATCTCAGTAGTAGCCTGGAGTTGGGAAGGTTGCGGTGTTTCACACCCCTGCCGTGTGTGCGTGTTTGAAGAGTGACTTATATAACATTAATACTATCAAAAAATACAATCTTGCAGTACCTATGACTCAGACTCAGTGCCCGAAGAAAAAGCTCCAATCCTCAGAATTCTTGAATAATGCTTTTGCTTTCGTTTTTAAAATTTTATAGAATTGCCTTTGTGCCTGTATTACTGAAAAGCTTGAGTATACAATTGATTGAGAGTCACTAAAATATTGTATTTTATATACCTAAAACAAACTAATGATCTTGCATCCCTAAATGCCTTTCATTATAATATTTCAGAATCTTTAAAAATAAACATCCTTTACTTAATTCACAAATATCATTATAACGGTAGTTTATTTGCGCAAAATGTTTATAAATAAATAAATATGTTGGGACATTAACACATAACACCATCTAGTTCCACGGTAAGCTACGAGGCTTGTGTTATGGATACCAGATACTTAATACACTACACATATATAACTTTAAATACATACATATTATAAATATAAATACCCATGACTGGAGTACAAGCATAAGCGCTCATGAATCGCACAAATGAATGCCCCCAGTGGGACTCGAGCCCGCGACCGCCGGCACAGCAAGTAAACTAACAAACTGAGCCAAATATTTCGATAATACATTAAATAAATTACTGGCACTTACGTGTCTTCATAGGTTTATTAAAACTCGTGGTTAGAAGAAAACAAAAGAATATTCTAATTTAAAGAATGTGAAGTTTGCAGCAGTTATTAGTTATTTTATAAATAAATTAAAAAAAAAATCTCCAGGCCATAAGGACGGTCCCTTTGATGTTGGATGTTCCGCGTCACGGCCTCTAAAATGTGTAGTACATATAACATTCGCAGCTGAGAATTTGATTAGTGGATAATAAATTTTATGAAACGACTTGCGCATGAGTTTTTTTATAATATAAATATTGTGAAATTATGTTCTGACGAAATATTTTGATTATTCTCGAGCATTACTGAGACAAATGGTCTAGGCTGAAAAATGTGTTATTTTATACAATTAATGTCATCTATCTGTTTGTATTTAAAATTGTGAAAAATAGGAGGACTTAAAACCTGCTTAAAATATATATATATATATATATATATTATATATATATATATATATATATATATATTCTTTATTGCACAAATAAGTTATAAAAAACAAAATATATAGAAATTGACGTGGACAAAGGTGGACTTATCTCTATAAGAGATCTCTTCCAGTCAACCCATGCACTTGGGAAATAGTGTTAAATAGCGGGACAGAAAGAGAAAGTGCAGATTTTTTTTATAGTAAAGTATATAAGTATGACACATAAATAAAAGTTAAATATATGAATACATTAATATACTCGTACATATATGAAAATATACAAAACATATACATATTTTAAAGAGTAAAAATATTTGAATATTTAGTCCAATAATCGGTCAGAGTTGTAGGTCCAAAGGTCGTGGGTTCAAATCTCGGTTAAGTATTGAGTTTTTGTCCAGAAATTCTCGGTAAAAAGCCCGGGGTTGATAAGTTGGCAGTAACATTCCTGTGTCTTGCGCCTGATATCTGACAGATGTAATCAATAATGTTGTTTTTATGGACTTAGAGAGTGAAAGAAGTGGACAATGCATTTATGTTAATGTACATACCTACTATAATATCTCCTGTCTCTGTGCATGCTATGCTAACCTAATATACCGAACTAGAGCATATAACTAAGAACAAAATAAGTAAGAACGGCTCACAACTCTCCATACATTTATGTATATATTTTGTGCAAGTGATATAAATAAAACCCATTTTCCTGTTGCTCTCTTTGCATAGACGTCGCAATTTACATATATAGGTGTTAAAGATTCCATCAGTTATCTGTGACAATAACTGGTTTGACGAAAATACTTTGCGATGCACGAAAGGTAAAGTATAAATATTTAATGTACAGCCCCACAACCCTTGGCTTAACGTGACAAGATATTTAAATTATTGATTGTTAGTTTTCGCCTGCGGTTCTGCGTGTAAGCCGTTCAAATGGCTTACGTTGCGTATATATATATATATAGGTATAGCTTTCGATTAGCGAAGGCACCTTTAGCATCAGATTAATAGTATTAGAAAGTATCGACATTATCTTTGACACAAAAACATACAAATACTATACAATTATGTTCCTTCGTTTAAAGTTTTAATTAAATCAGTCCGTTATTCAGTATAAACTAAAAGAAATCTGTCACCTGAGATATATCTCATGTACTTTATCTCATCACCCATTTTATCTCATGGTAAGAATATACGTCACTATATTAGACTAGAGACTCACGTTCGCTTTGCTCGGATTTGCTCGGATTTGTCCCTAGGTGATTCTCTAAATTGACATAACTTTTTTATTTATGAACCGATCAAAATAAAATAAATACTATAAGGTTAAGTGAAGCTTACCAAAACACATTAGTGAAAACCAAATCAATTAGGCCCTTTCTGAGATTAGCGCGCACAAACGCACAGGCAAATAGACAAACAAACAAACATTCTTAAAATCTTCTATTGGGTTGACAAAGACCTAATAATAGTTTTTCTCAAACATTTTCCATGTACAGACAGCGATTAGTTACACTTTTATTATATGTATATAGATACGAACACCAAACCACTGGACATAGAAGACTGAAATTTTGACAAAGTATTCGTCCAATGATAAGGAAATCATAAGAAAAATTCTAATTCCCAAACGGAACAAGACGAAAATATTTACATAATAAATTATATCTTTCTGAGAATATTTCAAAATTCATCCGCAAAGAAAAACTATTATATAATGATTTTTTTCAGGATTTTCAAGAAAAAGTAAATTATAATAATAACAGAATATATGACACATCATTATTTACTTGAACTAGAATAAATAGTACTGCAAATAATAGTTATGTAATGAATCAATGCTTAAAACAAACATCCTATTATTGTAGAGCTTTAGAAGTCCATTTTACTCATCAATGAGTCAAATCTATAAATGTCACTTTGACGACACGTTTGGCTCAATGTGTAGTAACCCTACATGCTATGCTAGCGGTTGCGGGTTCAAATCCCGCTGGGGGCATTCATTTGTGTGATGAGCACGAATGTTTGTACTCCAGTCATGGGTGTTTATATTTATAATATGTATGTATGTAAAGCTATATATATGTAGTATATCAACTATCTGGTATCCATAACACAAGCCTCGTAGCTTACCATGGAACTAGATGGTGCTGTGTGTTAATGTCCCAACATATTTATTTATTTATTATTTATTTGTCACTAAGTGGCAAATACAATTGTAAACTAGCGGCACACCTCGTATCGCTTCGCTTTTGATCGTAAAACAATCTTACATTGTATGTTAATTGAACTGCGTTCGAGCTTTGAAGTAATATAAGCGTTAGTATTGATTTATAAGCTTTGTACAGATTGTAATCTCGCATCCCACTATATATAAATGTGCAATGTACTGTTTGTTCGCCTTTAGTTTTAATGTTATTAGTCAGTTATATTACTTATAATATATGTATATGTCCTCGTTGGTTTTGTCCTTTGTATATTTGGTTGCAGATCGTAAGGTCCTGTGTTCGAGTTCCGGGCTAAACCAAAATAGTTAATATGTTTTTCTATTACGAGATACTTAGTAATACTCAGTGTCGGGCGGCAGACGGTATTGAAGAGCATTTATACCAAGTTTCAAGTAATTCTGATCAAAAACATTTTTTTGGATTATATTACAAAGTGTTTTCCCGTGGGAACGAGGTAACTCCTGCGGTAAAAAGTACCCTATGTCACTCTCGAGCCCTCCAAATATTTCCACACAAAAAATCACGCCAATCCGTCACTCCGTTTCGACGCGAAAGAAGGACAAACAAACAAACAAACAAACAAACACACTTTCACATTTATAATAATAGTATGGATTGTTTGTATATTCTGGAGCTTAATTCATAAAATATTTATTGTATAAATAAAAAAATATACTAGTGCACTTTTAATTATTTTAATTATAAAAATCTCATAAGACGTCAATACGACACAATAGGTGAAATTCGGGCGCAGGAGCGCTAACTTTATTTGTTATGAAATGAACGGAATGAAACTCCACTACTATCAAATCCGAGAACTCTACTCGAACACAGGGTTAATATCAGAAAATATTAACCACTAGATATAAAAAACAAGTACTTACAATACTCACCCAAAAATCACGTTTATCACCTTTTCTTGACAAAAAAATCGTAGTAAATTTCATAGCAACGACCTAAAAGTAACTACCAAGTAAAATATAGTTTTTCTTTTATAAGAATTACTAAAAGTTTGTATTTGTTACTTATTAAGATGTAACGCCTGCACGGGTTTTAGTGAAATGTCAAAATGAAAATAATTTACTTCCTAGAACAGTATATAGGCTTTTTATCGACATACACATTAACCTATCACGCGAGTAAAGTCGCGGACTAAAACTATATATTTCATATAAATATTCATACTTCTATTTATAAAATTATCTAAACGAATTATTATATTTTAATAACTGTTTAATCTAAATGAACCTGTAACGAATGCAGTAAAATAAATATAATTTAGTACAAACTTGTATATACTGAGTGAGTATCACTTTATGATGCCTGTACCTAGTCTTTACGATCTACCAACTTCTTCTTATACTTGTCATTAAATATTTACAATAACTTTAATTACCGCATAAATAGTATATAGCCATAGATTAGATAGAAATACTAGGGAAGGAAAAGTGAACGCTTGAAATTTTGTGTACTGTAAATTATATTAAATAACTTCAACATTTCTAATTCTTGTGGCTTCTGGAAACATTATTACAGAATAAATGGCATCATTAGAATTAGACATAATTGGTTGGTTTTATTATAATAACACTAGCGACTCACCTTCGCTCTAGTTCGTTCGTTCGTTAGTATAGATTTCTCAGAAATGAGATATTTTCCGGCAGTAAAAAGTATCTTATATATTGACCCGGATAACCAGCTATCATCGTACTAAATTTCATCAAATTCTGTTCAATGGTTTTCTCGTGATGCGTTCCCAAACAAACAGACGGACAAAAATTCTAAAAACTATAGATTCGGCCTCTGTATCCATAATAATGACTATGTCAAAAAGATTTTCCAAAAAATATTCAATGCACCTGAGAGAAATATTTTTATAATGTGAAGGGATGTAGATTTCGTTTTACATGGAAAAATGTTGACAGTGATCATGTATTATTATATTACTACCTCTGTGGTGTAGTGGCTAGCATGTACGGCTGTACACCCGGAGGTCCTGGGTTCGAGTCCCGGGTCGGGCCAAGTTTAGTTATTGAGTCTTCCTGTATAGTAAGTCTCAGTAACAGCCCGGAGTTGGGAAGTTGGCGGTGTTTCACACCCGTGCCTCGGAGAGCACGTAAAGCTGTCGGTCCTGCGCCTTAACTCTCACCGGTCGTGTCGAGTGGTCGTCCCACCGGAGTATGAGAGTGATAGGAATAGAGAGTGCACTTGTGTCTGCGCATACACTTAAGCACTGTAATATCTCCTGCGCAGTTGGCTAATCTCATTGAGATTGGCCGCTGTGGCCGAAATCGGCTAGGAGAACATCATCATTATCATTATTATATATTTGTATATAACATAACACATTGATACAAAAAATCAAGATACGTCTTTAGCATCTGAAAAATGTGCTTAAAAAAGTGCACAATCAAAAAATAGTTAAAAGAGGGAAACAAAAATCCAAATAAATCCGCGACAAAATCCGAAAAGATAGTTTTATTTAAATTATATTCGCGTAAATCTAAGAAAGTATTAAATAGTTTGCTTTTTGAAATAGTCTCGAATTGCATGAACAGAATCCCGAAATGTTAAATTGTTCGTTACAAAAATGCAAAACTATTACTTTTAAAACCTTAAAAAAGGAAGGAACATTGTATTTTCGATAGTTAAATATGTTAATTGGTCTTATGGTATGGCCATATGAGATTGAATGGAGAGTAATCGGGCCAAGGGACTACACCTCTACAAGCTTTATCAGGCTTGAATTGAAACTAGTTTCCAAAATTCCTAATACATCTAAAGGGTCAGTTGATACATAAATCGAAGAGGAGCATTATCAAAATTATGCTAATATTTTTTCAACAAACTACTTGTAGCTAAACCAGAAAATACAACAGAAAAAACAATATATTTATTAAAAATATACTTGGAAAAAACATAGACGTACAAAAATTGTTATAGGTGTCTCGGTAAAAGGTTGTCGGCTTATTGTCTATATCTTATAACATATTAGTAAAATTGAAGTGTTATTTTTTATTTTAAAATGGATTATAGTGGAAAAAAATGGTTAGAAAATCTAAGAATTCTAGTTGAATTTTTAACTTGTTTAGGTGTTTGTAGCCGCTTTTCTAGGGAAATGCTGAACTAAAGCTGATTTAAAACTGAATAATATGTAACTAAACCCATGTATATACATAGATAGTGAATTGAGTGTTTCTTTGGCAGCCGTTAACTAAAAATGGGGGAAAAGCACGACAGAGACAAAACGTATGTGCGGCCAGAAGTCTTCTGTATATACTGATACTGTATATATGATACTGATACGAAAAATATAATTTTCAATAAAACTATTTTTTTTTCCTTCCATGTATAAATTGATATTGGAATAAAGAACAAGTATTGGCTGTACGTTCTGTTATATATATGTAATGCTTATAATAGCGCCTAGTAGCCCTATTTCTTCTCCTTCACTTTTGATGGTTCATAATTATTAAATATTAATTATAGTTCAGTTCGATTCCAACATCCGCGCGTGACACTTGCCCTAATAAAATCCGGTCCAAACTTTTAAATAAAATTGTTTTTTATGTAATTCCAAGATATTTAAAAAAAAAACAATTGATGAAAAGTGCTATAACAGTTCGCTTTCTCTCTTTCTAGAGAGTAGTCTATTTCAAGACAGTATTGCTCAGTCCATTCTTTAAGTCTATGGAAAGATATACTATACAAAATACACGTAATATAATAACAAACGGAATCTGTCGTAATGTTAAAGAATAATAGTAGCAAATTTTTGTTTTCCGTTACAAAGCAAAAATCACGTTTATACTCTAATATATTTAAAAACCCCGACAACACTAGATGGTTTCCACGTAAATGTATTTTTAATTCTGTCCACAATAAAATACTATCACATATTTGAGATTATGTGGTCAGTGTCGCGTTGAATCTATGCCAATCGTTTTGTCTTCGAGCGGAACTCTATGTAAATTAGCCGAAATTGTAGAGAACGATTTTCTAATATATCTTGAATATTGTATTATCGATTAAAATTAATGTAGCTAATTTGTGCTTAAATTAGGTTTATTAAGATATCTATTTTATAATAAACGATTTTTTATCGCTCTGCTCAAGACACTACACCTCGTGCATTGAAGAACATGTAATGAACTGCGGTTCTTCTTCTGCAGGAACTCATATTGTTACTACTATACACTAGATATATTAAACTGACGTCGATATACCTTTTTATTACATAGTCGTTACCATACAAAAAATATAAAAAATGGGCTAGAATCTCTATAACTTTGAGTAAACAAACAAACAGACGGAGATGATGTATATAAGGTTTTCATTATTCTGGCTAAATTCTTAGTAGTATTTACAATTAGAAGCCACGGTATGACGTTTTACGACCACAAAGCAATATAGTCAGTAGGCCACACGGTCATTGTTAATAACGAGATATATTCAGAAAATACTTACAAATGTGGAGTCCATCTTCTGCATCTTTGCATTATAAAACCTGTTCGTACGCTCGACTTTTATACAATTTACATTAATTTATACTGTATTTAAATTAACGTTATATCTTAAATAATATCCGTTTCAAATAAAACAACGATTAAGATACGATGTAATGTAAGCAAATTATTTACTTCAAAATGTTTTATTTATATTTCTACATAAGTACATAGTATTATATTATGTTGTATTATGATGTACATAGGTACGAGTACATTTGTAGAGTCGATGAAAAGATGAGCATATTTGTGTTTTTGAAATTAATGATTTTTAAATTTTTTACTCAACTGTTTGAGATAACCAACTGACTTTTTAAAATAAATAATAATTTTAATTTTTTTTAATAATTTGAAAATCAATCTTAATCAATCTTTGAAAACATTTAAGAATTGACGAGTATAATCATTTTCTACCCAACTTTCACTGTAATATTGCATTATTGCAATTTTTAAAAAGTTAAAAAATAACATGTTACTTTTTTTGAATTACATGTATATACGAGTATATGTACATGTGTTTCTAAAATATTTATGAATATAGTTTTATTCTATTTTTTTGGTAAATAGATAAAATTAATCGTTGTGTTTGCTAAATAGTTTATTAATTTTCTTAACAATAACAGGTAGTATTAATTAATCTCAAGGGGGTAAATAATAAAAAAAACTTTTCATTAATTAACTTATTTTAAATAAGGTTTCTTTATGAAAACAGTAAAAATTGCAAAATATTACGCATTTAGTAAGTTTAATTTGCTACGAAATCATTTTATACGCATCATCTAACTAAACTATTAATTATGAAAAAAAATAGTTGTTATAAATTTCTTTAATAAAACGGCTTTCATTCATCAATAACTTCTTTGAAAGAAGGTTTTATTATAAAATTCATAACTGTACAAAACCTGTTGAGTACAGGAGCTAACATATCATTTGCGCAGGTGATAAACAAACATAATGGCCTCTCAGGATGTTAACACTTGCAATGTATAAATATTTCATCAAAAACTCGTTTGTAATTTTGTAAAATTTGAATGAACATCAATTTAGTTTAGACCTAAAATAAAAAAATAAAAACTATAACTGTGACCAGTTATGACATCTTAATTTTATTCATTTAAATTTAATAATACGGTACATATTAAATATTATGGTAAAACTTAACATCATGAATCCTACATCTTTAAACGAGAAATTCTTGTATGTATATATATATATACATATTTATGAAATTTTTATGAAATTTAGCATGCAGCGGGTTTCGGGGGCGATAAATCCATCTAGATTAGTCTTATGTTAGAGAAAACACGTGTTTTCGAGTTTTCATGCAGTTTTTTTTTTGCATTATTCCACGCAAAATATGGTCGGTAATTTGCACGCTCTGGTGTAAGCATCGTGGTCAAGTGGCCAAGGTGCAAGATCAACAATCACAGGTTCGAATCTCGGTCATATACAAAGTTTTTACTTTTGTTTTTCTTAAATATTTATTCAAGATTTTAGTTTAAAAAAAAGAAAACTGTACTTTAGGCTAAAAACTTCGAGCGAAGCTCGGTAGCCCGGGAAACTATTTAATAATATGGTCAAATTTACCAATGTAATATTTTGGAAGTATACTTCTAATAAACAATTACGTAACATTTTACTTTACAATCAATATGACATTAGTCTGTACCAGCGAAACGCTTTGCTGTCAAGTTATCATTTACGACTTCGATAAACTAACAAAATGGAGATTCACGGGGTTTTAACAAGAGCTCATGCAATATGCATGCGACGAGGAAGGATGTTCGTAATCACGAGTCGTGCAGATTGGTAATCGAATAGGGTTGTCTTTACATTTATGTTATTTTTTCCCCATATCTTAAATTTAATTTATGAAGTATTTTAGCTCAACACCATTTATTACTAACGTCTTGGTAGAATGGCGCACGTGTCTGAAAGTACTGTATTTTATTATCTCGTATATTATAGACTAGATTATTTGTATTGTACAGATATTTACTCAGGTATCGACAACAACGAAACGATAATGACTAGCTTAAAATATATTAGTGGTGGAAGTGGAAAGAACACTCTCCGTATTGTGCTTTATGGAAAAATATGGGAATTATTTCCGTAATTACAATTTATATTTTTAATTTAGAGTAAAGTACGTATAAAAAATATGTGATAAATATAAGTAATTCTTTAATTTCACAATAGTATTTTTTTTATGTAAATATCAAAAGGTTAGCCCCAGCTACGTGACATGTTTGTTTTTTAACTTGACAGCGGCAAATATAGTATTTGTATATTATTATTTTTTTCATTTTAGGAGTTGAACATAAACACTTTCTTGTCATTATAGGGATGGATAGGTGGCCTAAATTATACCTAAAATTTAGGTCTAGGACTAAAGGGGCTTAATAACTTTATACTTATAGACAAAATAATAGTTTAAGCTAGTATTATGTGATCTGTGGTTTAAGTTTTTAGTGAAAGTCGATTAAAAATAAAAAGAAGATATTTAAGTCCCTATCCGATATGGTACATTTTACGTCATCATTGTTTATTACTTCTATATACTATAAATAATATATCTCTTTCAAATAAAATTATTTAATTACGACCTATTGTATTGGACAAATGATGAAAAATATAAATAGCAATTATAGTTTTAGTTCAAGCAGTGGCATAAATTGTTATTATTATTGCTATCCTGTCATCATAAAGCTCTATGATTCGTGTCACATTTGAGTGACGATTGCATTTATTGTGTTTAGTTATCGTTGACATGTACTAAAATGTATACTAGCTCCTAGCCTATTCATGTTTTACAGGGTTCGCCGAGAGCTAAAATATAGCGTGTTTATTTATACAGTTGGCCAATCAAGCATATAGAAAGTGTGAGCTTATCTTATCAGGGTTTAATGACTCAGATTATTCTACACTGACTCATAAATCTCTTATTAACAATAAAAATATTCAGACTGGTTTCAAAATATACTAAAGTATATTGAATAATGTAATAACTTAGGATTCAGTTTTGAAAAATTGTTTTGAACTATTATATTTTAAGAGTAGGGGGTCTATATGTATAATAAAAGTCTAATCTGCATATTAAATATAAAAAAAACTTATTGAAATAGTCATTATTATCGACACAAAGGCTGAATCTATAGTTTTTAGAATTTTGTCTATCTGTCTGTCTGGGAACGCATCGCGAGAAACCCACTGTTCCGATTTTAATGAAATTTGGTATGATGATAGCTGGTTATCTGGATGAATATATAGGATACTTTTTACTGCGGGAAAATATCTCATCTCTGAGAGATCTATACTAAACGTTAAAACGTAATTAGGGGCGAACCCGAGCGAAGCGGGGTCGCTAGTGATTAAATATATTCATTATGATGCTGACGGATAACTTAGACTAATACAGGAACGTAGAGAATAGCAAGATATTTTTTGTTTCTAAATTAAGTCAAAAGCATATGAAACTGAAATGTATACACTAGGTATACATATTGAATTTGAATTCATCGCCTTTAAAATATTGGATGCTTGAAGAAAATATTGGTTATAGAAGTATATTTATTGTATCATAAAGTAAAACATGAGTTACAACTAACCACTATTAAATAAAAATCCTAGTTTAATAGCGAACAAGGAACATGTAATTTTATAGGTTACAAACTAATATAGAATATGTATATTATGTTGACGCTACTCGAACTTGTCCGATTTTATGATCTCATAAACTCATATGGAGTACTTTTATTTCATGTACCATTATATAAGAGTCGATAGTACGAATTATAAGATTTCATAGTTTTCTGTAGTTTTGGGTTTCAATGTTTGTTCTAGAGATTTTACTTTACCGTAAACCCAATCGGCAATTAATTTTTCTGTATTTTTAGTTGGTGCAATTATCGGTTCAATTCAATTATTGAAAATAGAATTTTATATATAATATTAATACTTAAAAGAAGGAATGTTTCCTGTGTGAGAAACTTAATATCTTCAATATTTAAGGTACTTTTCTTCCATCTTCCATCATTTTTCCACCCTATCTTAAAATATACATAAATACACACACCCAGCCACATATATATATATATATATATATATATATATATAAATATATATGTGTGTGTGTGTGTATATTAAGAATATTTTCATTATACCTTTCATTGACAACCCTATATATGATGATATTTGACGCATTGGATATTATCGCGCGTAATTGCATAGCGCCTGCCGAATTGGCAACGCCCGACGGTTTGTTTAATACGCATGCGCATCTGATAGTATAATAGAAGTGGTTTAAGCGATGATTGTTAACGTCATATAATGTCAGCCATTTGTAATTAAAAAAAACGAAATCCTGAAAGTAAAAAATTCGATTTTGTAATTTTTTTAAGGAAATTGAACTAAAACATTATACTAAGGAATTTATATTTGTAGATAACAAATGTTAAATGTAATATTAATCTGATAATACTTGTAACATAATATAATATTATATGGCTTGGCCATAACGCTGCATAATTAGAGAGATGCGTTGGTTTTTAGATTGCGCATGTAAAGCGAGAGCATACAAAATAGAAGTGGTGTACGCGATTCTTATACTTATTATAAATATTCAATATCTATACTAATATTATAAAGAGGTAAAGTTTGTGAGTTTCTGAGGTCGTAGGGGGTAATCTCTGGATTTACTGAACCGATTTAGATAAAATTTGGTAAGAAGATAGTTTGAGACCCTGGGAAGGAAATAATAATCTATACATATATATAAATGGGAAAAGAAAAAAAACTGTTCAGTACCTTTTTATCATCTGTTGGTCTTTCTTTTTTTTTGTTTAGTGGCTAATGACTAGTTTTAGTGTTATCACTACAAAAAAATATGTCTGTCGAATTTCGACCATTGGGCGAATAGTAGTAATATATTATACATGTACACATTAATAGGTTTTTAATTTTAAAATTCCAGCAAGCTTAGATATACTAAGAAATTAAATTAAATTGACTGACTAGTGGTGTAGTGGCTACCATGTACGGCTGCACTTCCAAAGGTCTTAGGTTAGAGTCCCGGGTCGGGCTAAGTTTAGTAGTTGAGTCTTTCTATTTAAAAAAGTCTCAGTAACAGCCCGGAGTTGGAAAGTTATCGGTGTTGCATCCTCGTACCGAGGTAGAGCACGTAAAGCCGTAGGTCCTGTGCCTTAACTCTCCCTGGTCGTGTCGAGTGGTCGTCCCACTAGAGTATGAGAGTGACAGGAATAGAGAGTGCACTTGTGTCTGCGCGGCCGCCATGGCCGGAATTGGTTGGGAGATCATTATTATTATTATACTTTAAGTATTTGAATAACAATCAAAATAAAAAACATGGTTGCGTGCGAAAGAATATAATATTATATATTTTTCAGACAATAACAACGGTTGGTACGGTGTATTCTATCTCATTCTCTCGCCGACTTATTCCTATATATTTGTGTTTGTCTCTTTTTAGTGTTGAATTTCCGTTTCTTCGAATTTCAAATCACAACGATTTTTAACCAAGTTTCACTTCAAAAAAAAAACTGTACGATTATTAATATTTTATTGAACTAATTAAACATCGCTAATAATCGACTTTCGACTTTTTATTCTGTGTTTCAATGTTACATACGAATGGGTTGCATCAGTGTGCGCTGGCATTTGTATCGAAGAGTCGGTTCTAAATATCGTTTACTAGGAGCTAAATCACGCACGTTTCATTTTGTTTGAATTCCGCTTTTGTCTAGGTGATTAACTTGGTATTTAGGAAGTGCATCTACTTTTTCTTATGTCTTTTAACCGACTTCTTAAAATAAGATGTTTAACATAATATATATGGACTGCCTCGGTGGTGTAGTGGCTAGCATGTACGGCTGCACACCCGGAGGTCCTGGGTTCGAGTCCCGGGTCGGGCCAAGATTAGATATTGAGTCTTTCTGTATAGTTAGTCTCAGTAACAGCCCGGAGTTGGGAAGTTGGAGGGGTTTCACCCCCGTGCCTCGGAGAGCACGTAAAGCCGTCGGTCCTGCGCCTTAACTCTCACCGGTCGTGTCGAGCAGTCGTCCCACCGGAGTATGAGAGTGACAGGAATAGAGAGTGCACTTGTGTCTGCGCGTACACTTGTGCACTATAATATCTCCTGCGCAGTTGGCTAGTCTCAATGAGATTAGCCGCCGTGGCCGGAATCGGTCAGGAAAACATCATCATCATATGTATGTATGTATGTTTGTATATGCTCGAATTTCTTAAAAAGTAATAAATTCGTTTTAATTGTTATTTGTTTGCTACTAATTTAAGTATTTAAAAAAAATACTAACAAATATTTAGGTTATTGTATTAAAAATTAGATCAGCTAACATATTCATTTCCTTTATAATCGATGCTTTGGAAGATTTATTTATATATATGAAATAGTACTTTTAAATTTGTTACAGAATATTATTATACTATCCAAAAGGAATTGATTTCGCCATATTTTATTTTTACTTTTAACTATATAACTACTGATTCGTGGATTTGAACCTGTTACCTCTGCTGCGATATAGGCATAGGACACTGGGATCATTACACAATCGACTTAGAACATATGTCTATTAACACATACCTATACTGATTAACGATATACGGGTAGTCCAGACATTTTACTTGTAATTTATCTCATCCTGGAGGATAACTTGAATTTTTTTTAATTAAATTAAAAACATGAAAATTGATTTGGGCTATTCTATCGCGAACATATTATGTATATGTATATATAGAAAAACACACTCTCGTATTAAGTCCCTTTATTTTGAAGTCAGTCAAAATATTATCGCAATCGAGTTGCTAACAAAGCCGCATCCATAATTACCCATTGACGAGATAAAACACATATAAAGCTAATACCAATGTTAATAAAATTTAAAAATATCTTGACCGTTGGAACTATTTCTATTATCTATACTATTTCTTAGAAACCGTATCGATTTATTTGCGGATGATAGTGACTTGTGATGTCTCATTTGGAGCGACGCCAGAATCGAGATTAGCTTCCTAATACAGCGTTAATTGATTCAAAATATTTCTTTGTGGTTGTTTGAAAATGAAACGAATCGTAACATAACAAAAGTTAAAAATATTGATTGCGTAAATAAAGTTTCTTGTAGTTTGAATAAAATCTATATATATATAAAAGAAAGTCGTGTTAGTTACACTATTTATAACTCCAGAACGGCTGAACCGATTTGGCTGAAAATTGGCGGGGAGGTAGCTTAGTACCCAGAGACGGACATAGGATACTTTTTATCCCGTTCGACCGCGTTCCAATTTTTATGATATTTTAATTTTTGGACTTCTCTTAGTCCGGAATAGGTAAGTGTTAAAACATCAGAATAATTAACGAAAAAAAATTAAAATTTATATGGCTTACGCTGGCTAATAACTTTTTATATCTATTTAAAACGTACCTGGCGACGAACCCGAGCGAAGCGAGGGTGAGCCGCTAGTCTATATATATAATAAAATTATGAGTCGAATCTGTAACATTAATTTTTTTTTTTGGAAAATCTCATTGAAATAGTCATTATAATCGATGCAGGGGTTAAATCTACAGTTTTTAGAATTTTTGTGTCTGTTTGTCTGTGACCGCATTATAACAAAACCTCTGGACAGATTTTGATGAAATTTGGTATGATGATAGATGGTTATCCAGGTCAACATGTAGGATAACTTTTACTGCGGGAAAATATCTCATCTCAGAGAAATCTGTACTAAACTTTAAAACGTAACTGGGAATGAACTCGAGCGAAGCGAGGGTGAGTCGCTAGTGTTATTATAATAATTTTATTATGAAGTAAATACTAACTTTTTAACAAATAAATAATAATAAATAAATAATTATGTACGGACATTAACACACAGTACCATCTAGTTCCATGGTAAGCTACTAGGCTTGTGTTATGGATACCAGGTAGTTGATACACTACACATATATAACTTTAAATACATATTCGAAATATAAACACCCATGACTATGTACACGCATTCGTGCTCATCACACAAATGAAGCCCTCAGCGGGACTTGAATCCGCGACCGCTGGCACAGCATGGTCACTAGAAACTGAGCCAAACCAATTTCAGCCAATTTCAGACGCCATATTTAAATAGTTATGTATATATGTACCTGATATATTGTTGTTTTTTGATAATTCCAAATATATCCAATCTGAAGATATCTCAACAGCTTAGAACTGGCCAATTAACAATTCAATAAAATTAGATACACTCCAAAAACATATTTTAGGGCAGCCAGATTTAAAGCATATCTTAGGATGCGCTATAACATGACTTTAACTCACCTAAGATCTAAGACATTTGACATAAGTTTCATACAAACTATGTAGAAATACCATTTCTTGCAAGGAGGACCACAGGTTATTGAGAAGAAGTACCGTTAGAAGAGTAAGTGCTGAATTTCGAGGTTTAAACTTCCTCCAGAAGATGTTTTTTGTTGATTATACATTTTTTTAACTTTAAATAATTGATTCGTGTACATCTAAGAAAGTATTTAAGATGGAGTATTATTTGGTTAATTTCCGGTTATTACAAAAGATCAAGAAGAACGGCTTGTAGAGTCGCGGTTCTTTCTAACAACCCCGCTAGAATATGAATGATTAAAGTAAAACAATTTTAATATTGACTCTTGAAAAATGAATACATGTTGTTTTATGGCAATTAATTAGAAACTCGTTTAATTTATTTGATTTGGCATAGAATAAGTATTTCTTAACAAATAAAGCTCACAGTAGAGTTAAAAAGAGCAATAGCCGTAATAAATTTTAAATAATCTACTTTTTTAATAAAAGTTATGTTAATTAAGCATTCACAATAATATGACAGACATAAGCACTAAAAAATTTAATAGTATTTTTTTATACGAGAAGACGATATATTTAAAAGTAAGTCAAATTAGAGCATATACTATTTTGTTTATTAAAAGCTTGTATATAGATAATTTGACAACACATTTGGCTGAGTTTGTAGTGTCCCTACTTGCTGTGCCAGCGGTCGCGGGTTCGAGCCCCACTGGGGGCATTCATTTGTGTGACGAGCACGAATGTTTGTACTCCAGTCATGGGTGTTTATATTTATAATACGTATGTATTTAAAGTTATATATTTGTAGTGTATCAACTATCTGGTATCCATAGCACAAGCCTTGTAGCATACCTCCGAACTAGATGGTGCCGTGTGTTAATGTCCCAACATATTTATTTATATTTATTTAATTCAGTCGTACTAATGTTCGTCTATCACTGAACTACTTTGAAAATATCTGAATGTAATTTACAAAGTAATGCTTGCGAGCTGTCATAATTTATACGTACGAGTTGTACGTACATAAAGAAACCTCGTTTATTTTGCCAGGAATCATATACATACACTTGTACAGTTTTAAAAGGTAAACTGGTCTTCAACTGACCTAGATGCTAAGAAGTATGTTTGAAATATATCATTGACTCTATTAACATTTATATCAAGTATATAAAAAATGATTTATAGTTGCCTTTATCAATATTTTAGGCTCAAAGCTTAAAAAGGTTAAATTCAAAATCTTACTAAATGTTGTAGATTAAGTCATAAATTCGGATTTGGACGATTTTGTCTTGCGAAAATATCAAATCTTATATGTTTACGTTATTGATTCTATATGAATATTTATATACTAGACACTTCCTATGGGTTAATGTATGATACATGATTTGAATATTCTAATTTGGGAAGTTTAATGCCATATATGAGATGAATGTTCTCTAAGGCACTAAGGCTTTATTGAGGTTTTACTTGACATTTTCTTAATTTCTTTGTTTAGTATGGAATAACTAGTGACTCACCCTAGCTTCGCTCGGGTTCATTGATTCCCCATACAAGCTTTCATCCGCAATTTCAACCCCTCAAGGGATGATTTCCGGGATAAAATCTATCCTATGTTCCTTTCAGGGTCTCAAACTATCTTCTTACCAAGTTTTAGTTTTATCTAAATCGGTCCCCTAGTTTCGGAGCTTATTCTGCACAAACAAACAAACGAAAAAAACTTTCTGCTTTATAATATTATTAGTATAGATAGAGGAGACTTCATTTTTCTTTCATGTTATAAATGAGCTTTTTTCACAAAAGTATTACATTTTAAAGTTTATTCGAACCAAAAGCTTACGATAAGCTAGCAATGTAACACATTTGATAAGTACAACAAACATAACATCATTTTTTTTGTTCAACTATCAATCTATTGGCCATGGAATATCTAAAGCCACAGATTAAAAAGTACAGTTGACAAAGTATAAACTTTACTCAAACAAATTTAAATGATTTTCACATAAACATCTATAATTTAATATTACTGAAACTAGGATCTTAATGAACTATAAATATGTATTGAGTGAATAATATATTCTATTTTGTTAAAACCGTAGGCCATTCGTAATATTAAAATGATAATAGGGACGATTTGTCATAATTAGCAAAGATAGTCGAAGTTAATTGAGCATTTAGCCGTCTTTGGTATGACACGACCATATTTAAAAATAAATGGGTCTTAAATAATATTGCGTGCTTTTAAAATATTATTTGAATGAAAACATAAAGTAACATATGATTCAGGATTTAAAAAGGACATATATATTTTTATATTTTAATTTGAATATTCTAGATAGATTAATATTATATAGGTACTATCGTGAACGGACAAAAATTATTTGGGATCTTTGAGTTCAGAAAATAACTATAAATGAAAGCAAATTTTTCAAAATTTCAGAATTTTCGCGCTGACCCGCTTACCAAAAAGTAGCCTTCCCTTTTTTTCTTGGGAAGTGGTAGCCCAGTGGGAACGCGCCCGCTTGAGAAACCGAGTGAAGTGGTTCAAATCCCGGGTCTCGTACTATGATATTTTCATGTGCGAATCATTTCTAACATGATTACCACTTGCCTTACTGTGAAGGAAAACATCGTGAGGAAACCTGCATGTCTGAGAGAACCTAGCAAGTTTTCGAAAGACATGTGAAGTCCGCCAACCCGTACTTGGCCAGCGTGGTGGACTATGGCCTGATCCTCCTCGAATTGAAGGGAGGCCTGTGCCTCCCTAGCAGTCCCTAGCAGTGGGACGTTAAAAAGGGCTGAACACATTTCTTCTAAAGATTTTATAGAAAATCACATTTCTTCTATAGATTTTATAGAAAACCTCAGTGCCAGATAGTTGTCACTAAACGACAAAAATAACACTATTCAATGAGTTATATCAGGATGAATACTCCACTAGTATTTTTAGCCTTGTTGTGAGTGTCGTCACGAATGGAATAAAGCACATACTTTATTGGTTTCGGAGGCGTAATTAGGTTCCGGTGAAAGTTCGATTATATCTAATTCACGATATATGTCCCCACGTTAGATAGCACCAGATATGTAAAGTTCAATCACCTCACATATCTGGGACTATCTCCTTTGATATTTTGTTTAATTTGTTCTATTAATAACTAGTTACAGTATTTAGTGTTGACTTTGTTGTTTAAAATGCCATTGTTATAAGGTTGGGTTTGAATCTATACATACAATAAAATTCTTATTGAGTTGAATCTGTACATTACCTAAATATTTTTTAGAAAATTTTATTGAAATAGTCATTATTATCGAGGCCAAATCTATAGATTTTAGGTTTTTTGTCTGTCTCTCTGTTTGTCTGTCTATCTATCTGGGAACGCATCAGGAGAAAACTACTTGGCAGATTTTGATAAAATTTGGTATGATGGTAGCTGGTTATTCGGGTAAGCATATGGGATACTTTTTACTGCGGAAAAATATTTGATCTCTGAGAAATCTATACTAAACATTAAAACGTATCTAGGGACGAACCCGAGTGGACCAAGGGTGGGTCGATAGTAAATAATAAATGGATGAAATGTCCATTTTTTTAAGGTATTTTAAATAAAACTATCTTTTCGGATTTTGTCGCGGATTTATTTGGATTTTTGTTTCCCGACGTTTCGAATGCTTTACAGCATCCATGGTCACGGGAGAGACTGAGGTGTTACATGTCTTAAAGATATAGTTGTTACAGACAGCCTACCCACAATTAACAAAATGAAAATTGCACCAATTACATTACAATATTTTAACTTTAAACATTTTTATAATTTTAATTATAATTGAATATGGAAAATTATTTATTTAATTTTTGCTATTATTTTTATAATTATTACAATTTTAAAATATTAATTAGTAATCTATATTTAGTGTTGCCATTATTATATTTATAACCATAAAGAAAAATATAAAATATAGTATTAATTATTTAAGCCATATAATTGTTCAATATGTAATTTAAAAAGTTAAAATTAATTAAGGATTATAATTTTAATTTAGTTTGCTATTATTTAAAAACAACGTACTAAGCAACACTATTAATATATACTTTTACAAATGAAAAATGAAAAATATCAATCTGATAAGCTGTCATTTTGATCTACACAGTATGAACTTACTACATCTGTCTGTCTGTTATGTTTATATTTATTATTTGATTTTATTATATTAATAACAGGATCCCATGACGATGGTAGTACCCAGCCATCTTCCCTATTGAAATTAGGATGTTTTTTAATTTCTATGGGGAAGATGGCTGGGTACTACCATCGTCATGGGATCCTGTTATTAATATAATAAAATCAAATAATAAATATAAACATAACAGACAGACAGATGTAGTAAGTTCATACTGTGTAGATCAAAATGACAGCTTATCAGATTGATATTTTTCATTTTTCATTTGTAAAAGTATATATTAATAGTGTTGCTTAGTACGTTGTTTTTAAATAATAGCAAACTAAATTAAAATTATAATCCTTAATTAATTTTAACTTTTTAAATTACATATTGAACAATTATATGGCTTAAATAATTAATACTATATTTTATATTTTTCTTTATGGTTATAAATATAATAATGGCAACACTAAATATAGATTACTAATTAATATTTTAAAATTGTAATAATTATAAAAATAATAGCAAAAATTAAATAAATAATTTTCCATATTCAATTATAATTAAAATTATAAAAATGTTTAAAGTTAAAATATTGTAATGTAATTGGTGCAATTTTCATTTTGTTAATTGTGGGTAGGCTGTCTGTAACAACTATATCTTTAAGACATGTAACACCTCAGTCTCTCCCGTGACCATGGATGCTGTAAAGCATTCGAAACGTCGGGAAACAAAAATCCAAATAAATCCGCGACAAAATCCGAAAAGATAGTTTTATTTAAAATGTCAAATATTCGCGTAAATCTAAGAAAGTATTTTTTAAGGTAATTTAAATAAACGGAAAAAAACCCGTTAAAATTACTTCTTAAGGCTGATAACCTTATTCTTCGAATAAGTTATTATGGAAACCGATCCACAATAATTGACAGAAGAAACCAAGATACACAATAAAATACAGACGAACTGACCTGAACCTGACCTCTTATTTTATAAAGTCGGTGATAAAGACAAGTACATCAAGATCATACAAGGCTTTCACAGGACTAATTCTGACTTTATATTGCCATGCATATAAAAGGTCATACAGTATTAGATAGAATTTAAAAGAATATTATACTAGCACTGCCCGCGGCTCCGCCCGCGTTCAGACGACCAAAAACCAAATTCTTAGGTTTTATATATTAGTATACTCTTACATTGCAGTTTTTGCATTTTTTCTCAGAAATGAGATATTTTCCCAGAGTAAAAAGTATCCTATATGTTGACCCGGATAACCAGCTATCACCATACCAAATTTCAACAAAATCCCTCCAGTGGTTTTCTCGTGATGCGGTAACAGACAGACAGACAAAAATTCTAAAAACTATAGATTCGGCCTCTGTATCGATAATAATGTTTATTTCAATAAGATTTTTCAAAAAATATTTAATGTACAGATTCGGCTTAGTTACAATTTTATTATATGTATAGATTGTTGTAGCTGTCTAGATATTAATTTCATGTAGCATTGGCAACACTGACACTAAAGCTAACAGTATTAAACGTTACAATTTAAGACAATATTGTTATGAAATAACAGAAGCAAGCCCGGGTGCGACAGTTTTGCAACATACATTTCTGCGAGCTGATTCGATTGTACAGATCGTAATATCGATTATACAACGATATTAAATTAACGCTCAGTTGATAATGTTTGGCACTTGAGAAGAAATCGATAAGTTATGACTAAGACAAAGTTCATTTTACGATAAATATACAAATTTTAATTTAGTTTAGTACCTAAAAGGCACTTAAATACAAAATTAAAAATCTAGATAAAACTTAAGAGCACTTACGTACTACGCTAGCGCATCAAAGCTATAGTTTTAGCAACCTATTTTTATGATAACCACGTATTGCGCAGCGTTTCATACTTTATATTTGTATTAATATAAAAAGAAACTTTATAATTATTTTAACTAAAAAGGTCGATTACAAAATTTAAAATTTATAGAAGTTGGTGTAAAATTTTGCATTATTTTTTAGTGACCACCCTTGAGGCTTGACTCTACAACCTGTTCATTAAAAAAAAAGTGACAATCGACTCACAATTGACGAAGATATCGCGTAACCATGAACGAATTAACCACTAATTCGTCCATGCGCGTAACATATAAATAAACAACGGAATTGGATACCTTATCTTTGAAGTCGGTCAAGATTAAAAAAAGTATTATTTTATCTAATTATAGATTATCAATTACTTTAACACAGAATACATAAATATAACAGTAAATAATATGAGAAATATTTTTTTGCTGACGCCTATGGCTTTGGCGATTCCTATGGCTTTCAAAGATTACTTAGGCTTTCCATATTTGGCAATCACAACTAATAAAGTAATTCGTTTTGTCTGTTAGGAAAAAGTATTTTAATATTTAGTGGGTTGTTGTAAAAAAAATCATTTTCTATGAAAAAAAACCGTTTAAAAGCAAACAATCACAGAATGAAATAATTTACTAAATTAGTATAAAATTAAGCAAATGCAATCCATATAATGCAAGCATAGAATGGCCACTCCTAACATTTGGTTTATTAATACATACAAACCGGTTATAACATGTATGTATTTACATTATTGTGTTGGAATCGAACTGGCGACCGAGTACAGACATCGGTTAATACTTGCACTATACACAGCTTATACAGATATCTTATCCTAAATTAAGAAAATAGCTAAAGTAATCAGTGAAAGTTTTTATGTCTCAGTTTAAGAAGCACAGAGTAGTAAGGTTTCGTCATTTAAGTTCAAAGCCTTTAATCACGACCGATGCGATCATATCATATCGATAACAAAATGATTCTGTTATCAACAATAACGCTAACCAGAAATAGATACTTGAAAATGTGGACAGGTTTAGTATTCGGAGATCGAAAGAGTTTCGAGTTAAATATTAGTATACATATATAATGCAAGCTTTTATTTAACTTGCAATGTATGTATAAAAGTTTGTTTGGGCCAAATCTTGCAACTGAATTTTATAGCAGATATCCTCAACCCATTGAGCTGAAATTTTGAATACACGTGTAGTTTAGATGACACTGCATGGTTAAATAAATGAGGTCATTCTAAATCCAATATGGCGGACTCCCAAAGATGGCGGACTATTTTTTTTTTATGCACCTCCATGACATGGATATCAAATGAAAGGGTTTGCTGACAAGCATACGAATAAATACCTAAAAAATAAAGTTTAAGTTTAATCAAACCTATGTATGACATTATACAATTTATCTATATAGTACCGGGGTGACCGAGCTACGCTCGGAGTTCTTTTTTTTATATCGTATTTTTTTAGATCAAAAAAATAAAATAAAAACTTGACTAACTTACCAGTACTTACTTAAAAAGTAGAACCCGGATACCTGTGATTGTCAATCTTGTGCCTTGGCCGCTGGACGACAAAGCTTATGCCCGAGCGTGCGAAATTAGCGCCCTCATTTTGTAAAAAAAAAACACGCGTTTTCCCTGACATAAGACTAATCTAGATCGATTTTTCGCCCTCGAAAACCCCCACATACCAAGTTTCAGCGAAATCGTTAGAGCCGTTTCCCGGATCGCCGGTATAAATAATAAATTTACAAGAACTGCTCGTTTACATATATTAGATAGATATAATAAAATTCTAACTGATTCGAATCTGTACATTAAATGTTTAAAAAAATCATTTTCTAATAGTCATTATTATCAATACAGAGGCTGAATCTATAGTTTTTAGAACTAATGTCTGTCTGTCTATGACCGCATCACGAGAAAACTACTGGACAGATTTTGATGAAATTTGGTATGATGATAGCTGGTGAACCCTTGAGGTTCAACATCGTCCGGTCTTCTCCATACTACGCGACATTAACGAAGAAAATTGTGTCGAAACGGCAAACTTATAATTAAAACGCAATGTAGGAGTGCGAAAGCTCCTATTACTGATCCGAAGAAGTTATCTAAGTAAAACCTTGCTCAGTTATAGCGTTAATCTGATATAACCTGATAGTATAAATGATTCAGATACTGCTTTTACATCCTACTTAATATTGTTGTGAAAGTGGTATATAATGGTTATATTATTTTAGTATTAAATGTTAAAATATAAAATATATAAATAAAATACAAAAAAATAAATAATTTTATAAAATTTTAACAAATATCTAATGAAATAAATATCGGGTTATCTAATGTAAAAATAATTTTTCAAATCGGATTAGTAGTTCCTAAGAATAGTATGGTCAAACAAAGAAACTTTGCTTCTTTATAATATTAGTATAGACGCTTTATCGTTTTATATAGATTTCTTAGAGATGAGATATTTTCCGGCAGTAAAAAGTATCCTTTATGTTGATCCGGATAGCCAGCTATTATCACACCAAATTTAATCAAAACCTGTCCAGTGGTTGTCTCGTGATGCGTTCCCAGACTGATAAACAGACAGACAAAAATTCTAAAAACTATAGGATCGGCCTCTGTATCGATAATAATGACTATTTCAATAAGGTTTTCCAAAAAATATACAAGGTACAGATTCAGCTTAGTTAGAATTTTATTATATGTGTAGATGTGAAAGTAGCTTAGTCGTTTTCACGCTTAAGACGCTACACAGATTTTGATGAAATCAGAGCAAGGATAGGGTGCATCACATAGACAAAAACATTCATTACAGGCTAACTATGCGAGCAGATTCACAGGCAAAAACTGACTAACTAAAATAGTAATTAATAATTATTTATAGACAATTAAACCTTGATTCTATCTATTCATTACATAATTGTAGATAATCGAAGGAGGTTTATAAATCCGCGCTGTCACTTGGCGATAACGCCTTACGCCCAAAGTCAGTTAAGTTGCTAATAATCCGATACATCCGTTGATATCGCTACTTAGTTGAATAGAACATTTATTGATGGAGATAGCTATTACCTCGCTGCCCACGTGGGCTAGATAAACTACTTCATGACTAAGTGCTGTCCGACAAAATTGTGTTGTTTGTTTACAACAAGTAATTTTCTGTCCACTTGGAACATTTTACATCGGATGGTGATTCTTCTGTCTGGTAGTCGATTAATATCTATCACTCGTAAAACCCGCGGCTTCGCCCGCGTTCAATCTACAACAAAATCTCTTGCTTTATGTCATATAGCGACTCACCATCGCCTCGCTCGGGTTCGTCCCTATGTATTTATATAATATGAATTATTTGGATAGTGTTCATACAAAAATACTAAAATTGCGAAGCGGAGAGGGGGGAGGGGGAGGGGGTCGTTAGTAGGATTGAAAATAACTTACGACCTATTCTCATTTTCACCAAATATTAAAAAAACATCAAAATCGGTCAAGCCGTTTCGGAAGAGTGCGACCACAAATACCGTGACTCGAGATGTTTATATATTAGATTATTTAAAATAACATAATATAAATTATCTTAGAATATTTTAACGAGCTTAATATAATATTTATTTTTCCCATTTAGTATATCAATATCCTTAAAGTAAAACAAAAAAATATATGAGAATGATACAAATGATACAATGATTAGATACGTCGTTTTTATAAATACGTTTGTATATTACTTTTCTATTAGCGACAGCGCTTGTAGATTGTCATCTTTCCCTTCGGTCGTATCGGATTGCCGTCTCATCTGGCTATAAGATGAGGAAATAGGCTTGCGTCTGCGCACATCTATAGTTGTAGTTACATTGACCAGTGTGACTTAAGTTAAAAGTATAATATTAAATATGTACTACGTTTGTACCATAGATCTTTATTCAGCATAAAATATCTATACTTAAGAACACAAAGATCTACTTTAGGTAAATTTATATAATATTCAGATCTTGACAAGAAATTCAGAAGAAATAATAACTGATTATGAATTATTGAACTTTTATTTAGTTTTATGCAGTATATTCTTAATTCGCGTTCAAAATATTTCATTCAGCATTAAATTATTATATTTATTTACTGAACACCATGAGTCTGTCAACAGTTTGGAAACAAAAAACCTCAGTCCTGTTTGAAAATATTTGACGAAAGAAATTCGCCAGAAAAAGTCAAATTTAATTAAAAGGCGGTCACATTCGAGTATTAAAATTTTCGTTAAAATCATTTATTGTACAATAATGTTTAGCATAGAAACGTTCTTTAACAAATTGTTTGAATTTAGCGATAGGAACTTTTTGAATGTTTTCTGGGATCCTGTTGTAAGAACGTATACATTGTCCATAAAAAGAATTCCTGACTGAAATTTATTGAGAAACGAGTCACAGGCACCACTAGTTTGTGTTTGCCTCAGGTATTAATTAATGCATGTGAAAATTTTGCCAATCGATTAAATTGACAATTAAATATATCTATAATTGCTCTACATTCTTAAAATGTCATGAAGATATTACAAATATTAGGAAAGGTTGTTAAAGATAAAAACTCAAATGATAAAATATAACGTATTCACATATTAATTGGAATATACGTGTATTACGTTTTATCCAAAATGTATGTATCTATGTGTTAATTTAATTAGTGATTACACAATTTCCGATATCTTGAAATTATTCAAACGCAATGAAACTACTTCGTTACATTGCACTCAACAAGACTTTACTTGTTAACTAATATTAAATAAACATATGCACATACATTATATTTGTGGTAAAGATATAGAAAATTATGGTTAGAATATGATCGTTTTCTTAAATTACTTTTCTACCCTCTTACTTTGTATTTTCTTAGCTCAGATGTGAAACGGGATATTTACCATGTTTGATGATGATATTGTCCTATTCCGTCGTACAACTTAGGGCTGCAGCAGTAGTTTTTCATGCCTTTCTATCTTTAGATACTGCTTGGACATGGCCCCAGGAGATTCCCACCCTTCTAAGGTCCGCCTCAATGGACCTCCTCCTGGTGTTAGTTACTTGACCAGGTCTTCTTCTACCGACAGGCTGCCATTGGAATGCTACCATGTTACCATGGTATAATTTACCATGTATAGTACTTACTTTTGAGAGTTTCCGTTATTTAAATGACTTATTCGTGGCCATGGCGTTTGAAACAGTGCCGAAATATCGGGAACTGTCAAAATTAAGTGATAAACATGGTAAATATCTCGTTTCATATCATAATAATAAAGATATTCTCATAAAAAATATACCAATTGAATTATGTCAAAATTATTCAAACATATAACCAACTCTACAACATTATTCAGATAAGAGTGTTTTGTTTAATACTTAAGAGTAAATAAAGAAATAAATAAAAATATGTCGGGACATTAACACAGCACCTTCTAGTTCCATGATAAGCTACGAGACTTGTGCTATGGATACCAGATAATTGATACACTACACATATATAACTTTAAATACATACTTATTATAAATATAAACACCCATAACTACAGTATAAACATTCGTGCTCATCACACATATGAATGACCTCAGCGGGACTCGAACCCGAACCGGCGGGTACGCTGGATCACTACAAACTGAGCCAAACGTGTCGTCTAATATATTGTACATACATTATGCCCACATTGCATATTATAATTATAATATATAATAATATTTCACTTTAATACTCAGAAGTAATAAATGCTGCGATTTAAATATAGTACTTCATAAATCGTAGAAATTATTTCTGCATAAACAAAAATAATGGAGACTGTTTTAGTACATTTATAACTGTTTTATGTAACTTGCCTGTAGTCAAAGTATAATGAAATATATGAATTTACATAAAATGACGTTGACCTATAAATTTTTATCCATTTGTCTGTCACATTAATGCTTTTTCATTAAAAAT
The DNA here is from genome assembly GCA_947093115.1 of Brenthis daphne. Taxonomy (NCBI): domain Eukaryota; kingdom Metazoa; phylum Arthropoda; class Insecta; order Lepidoptera; family Nymphalidae; genus Brenthis; species Brenthis daphne. Next base: position 6,101,655 of record OX352481.1, on the reverse strand, counting down.
CTTAACTTTATAACTCTAGTACGATGTAAAGAAGTTAAGTTGTCATGAGAAAAATAAATATTATCTAGGTACATAAAAATGTAATTATATGTAATTTTGATACATAAATATGTATATGTATAGGAAAAGGCTTGTCTCAAGTGAGCGAGTTGTTAGTATATGGGTTTAATTTTCACATCAGTTGCTTGGAAATGATTTCTAGAATTTCAACACCTGAAGCATAAATAAAGCCTATAAAATAGCTAAAAGCCGAGTTATATATTGTATCAGATTTTACAGAAATTTTATTAAATACTAGTGACTCACCCTTGCTTCGCTCGGGTTTGTTCCTAGATTGCTTTCCTACACACACTTTCATTTCCATTTTCATCCCCTTAAGGGATGATTTCCGGGATAAAACTATTCTATGTCCTTCCCAGGGTCTCAAACTATCTTGCAAAATTTCATCTACAACGTCATAAACTCACAAACTCACAAACTTTACCTCTTTATAATATTATAGTATAGATAAAATTTATAAACTTCATACGTTATTAGACTAAGCACATACGTTGTGAAGTCTCACAGGTAAGGAATCTGGTATATACTATACAAAAGAAACCTAGTATACCCATGTTTATAGATTGTAAAAAGTATAGGTAAGTAATTGTATTTGCCACTTACTATGAGGTGGATCGTTTGCTCGTTTGCCCCTTTTTTCTATAAAAAAATATATCATGGCGTATAGGCTTCCGTTCGGGTATATACCACTAAATATTAAACTATTTTGTTTAAGTTTAACATTGTGGAGTGTGCCCCATGCGAAGCCTTGTGAGATAATTTTATTAAAATTTTATTGAAATGTAAAAGATGTTAATAGATTTCATATTATATTTTCTACTCCTGTAACAGAAGAGGCTAAATTAGTTTTTCATGAAATGATAAAAATATTTAAGAAAGAAACAGCTACGCAGATGAATGTTTGTTTTTGTGATATGATAGGTTTTTTAAAGGTCTTTACCTTTAATTTGTAAAAATATTAAGGTAACAATCAAAAATAGGTGGTAAAGTCAAATTAACGCTAGTTATACTCGTATATTTATTGCGATTAATGTAAAATAAAAGTTGTCACATATGCATAAAGTAAATATATAATTACTAGCAGAACCCGCGGCTTCGCTCGCGTTAAAACTACGAAAAATCTTTAAAAAGGTAGTTTCATACAAAGTTTCATCCCCTATTTCACCCTCTTACAAGATGAATTTCAAAAAATACTAAAACACGTATTTATTTAATTTTATTGAAGAGCATTAGTACCAAGTTTCAAGCAATCCTGATCATCATTTTTTTTGATTGTATTAAAATGTGTTTTCCCGTAGGAGTTACATAATCTCCTGCGGTAAAAAGTAGCCTATGTCACTCTCCAGCCTTCCAACTATATCCATACAAAATATCACGCCAATTCGTCTCTCCCTTTCGACGTGAAAGAAAGACAAACAAACAAACAAACAAACAAACACAGTTTCACATTTATAATATAAATATGGATATAGTAATAAAAATATATAAGTATAAGTACATATATAGTAAATATATAAAGTAAATAATATAAACTTTAATTTATACAAATTTTGTAGGTACATATGTTTGATTAACTGTATACGTAGGTCTCGTAGATCAATCAACAGGTAGCGGTAAACATTTCACATAACAGCCTTGAAGTTTGGAATTAGAGCCTTATTAAGCTTTTTACTCCAAGTTACGTCATTTACACTTCCTCGCAGTAAATATTGTCAATTAAAATTTATGAAATCTAAAAAAAATACTATAAAAGAAAACACGAGTACTGTCGGCCTGCAAAATGTTAGGCATCTGCGTCATTAGGCTTCTAACGTAAGGGTATGGTCATAGTAACGTAAAGTGACTCTATTACAATAACGTGAACCGTTAGTTGTAATATTTTTTCAAATTTTCGATATATTTATTTAAATTTTACTTATGGTGCCCTGTCTATATTGTTAAAAAATCAATTTTTTCGTTACTATCCTTATAAATTACATATATTTCTATTATAATCAAAACTCGACATAATATATTTACTGTATCAACCGATTCTAACTACAGCTTTATATCTGATTTTTATCTGGCACTCAATAATTGCTTATTTAAGAGAAAAAATTTCAACGAGAAGTCTTAATCGGTGTGAGCGCGGCCTAATGAATCAGTGGTTAGACTTGTTTGTTAGTAGCCAATGGTATACGGTGTCAAGACATGGCTTCGAGCTAACTGATAGTTTGCTTAATGAGATTGACAGGTGGACTGTTAACACTTTTTGTAGTTGTTGTATGAATGAAAGGTTCCTACGAGCTATATGCGTATATAATTTTCTAAAGTCGGCCAAAAAATCAGCATTCATAGTTTTAGTGTTACTTAATACGTATCTACTATGATAATTAAATATAATTTTTATCTTACTGGAACCTATTGGATTGAGTGATTTATTTTATTTTATTAGCAACTTTTAAGTTAGAATATTACTTGTATAAAAAAGTTTCATCAAAATCCATTTACCCATTCTCAATAGTGCGTCAAATTATTATACGTATAGATTGATAGACATAATAAAAATCTAAAAACTGTTGATATGGCCTTTATTACATTTTAAACATTTCCTTAATTTATTTATAAATGTGTGTATGTCTGTTACTTCTTCAGTGTTGGACAGATTTAGATGAAATTTAGTACACAGATACGATTTAAATCGAGACTACTGTTAGGTATCCAGGGGCTCCCCTGAGCGAAGCGAGGGTAAGTATCTAGATTTCACTATATATACTATTGTTACCGTTATCAGAACGTAGGAAACAGGTCTTCGTAGGGCATTTCGTGACAAACAACCATAACACCATAGACCACTAAATCTTCCACATATCAACTTTCTCCCAATCAATTTATGCAAATACATGCTTTGATACAGCCTTAATACAATAAATTGAACTATTAATGCAACATTTCCGTAAATAGCGTATATAAATCAATAGTAACCTAATTTAGATATGTGCGTTTGCCATTAGATGGAGTCGATTATCTTAATTTTGCTGCTACCTCTCGTGAGACAAAGATAAAATTTTAAACGTGTAATTTCCTGTACACATAAATATTGTTTTATTTGTTTACTACATTTTGCCCGCGGCTCCGCTCGCATGGTTTATTTTAGTCGAATCGCTTCATCGTTAAGTTTCAAACCGTGATATTAGATAACTTATGCACTGCTTGTGCTTATATATATATATATATATATATATATATATATATATATATATATATATATATATATATATATTTACTAATATTATAAATGTGAAACTTTAGATGTTTGGATCAATGTTTGCTATTGTCGAATATCGTCAGAACGGCTGAACAGATCTGGATGAAATTTGGCACAGAGATAGATTATATAGTCTGGAATAGCACATAGACTACTTTTTATCCCGGAAAAATGCATGATTCCCGCGGGATAGATTTGTTTTTGTTTATCCAGAGGCGAACTGGAGTGAAGCGAGGGTGAGCCGCTAGAAGGCTATAAAGTACAATATTTTTTTTCAATTTGTTTGGTATTTTAAAGATTAACGCGTTGAAACAAACAAAAAACAAAAGTAACAAACAAACTCTTCATCTTTCTAACATTACCTATTATAGAATAAATTTGATGTCAAAAAAGTTACATTATATTATATTAATTCGTTTAGGATACCATAAATTATGTATATAAAGAATAATAGCATTTAATTTTTTCTGAATCATTTTTGTTAATTTTTATTATTTATTGAATATTTTCGAATAATTTATATTTGAGAGATTTGGTTTGTACTAATATAAAATAGGTAGCCTATTCAACAAAATAATAACTATAGTGTCAATAAAGATAGCTGTACTAGTAATAATGGTTTGAATTAAAATTTTTGGTAAATCTTATTTCTTTTGACTGAAAATTCTACAATGATTTATGTTGTGTATCTCGGAAACGGCTCTAATGATTTGGATCAAATTTTGATTTAGATAAGGTTTTGTTTATCTGTATAGCCATCTTTTCAGATAAAACGCAATTTTCATATCTTTTCCGAAAAACGCTAAGCGAAACTCGGTCGCCCAGGTACTACATAATTCATGTGTAATACTAGCGGCTCACCCTCACTTTACTCGGATTCGCCTTTAGAAAAACATAAAAAAATCTACCCACGGGAACCGTATATTTTTCCGGGATAAAAAGTAGCCTATGTGTTATTCTGTTGTATGAGCTATATTATTGTAAAGTTTCATCAAAATCCATTCAATAGTTTTTGCGTGAAAGAGTATATTAAACATCCATGCATCTATACATCCAGACATCCATACATCCTCACAAACTTTCGCATTTATAATATATAAGTAGGATATAATAAGCAATTTTAGCCCATAAATGTAAAAAATCTAAATAATTGTTCATTGTAGTTAATATTTTTTTACTGCTAGTAGACTTATACTATAAGTACTTTATTATTTTAAAGATTGGTTTCATTTTTTCTCGAAACAAATATTTTGGAGTATAAATATTCTTATCATATATATAGAGTGAAACCTATATTCAAGGGGTTTACCCAAAGAAGTTTAAAATCTCACAATGAAAGCGAAAAATAAAATTAAAAATGAATGAAGTGTTCTTTTTATTGGCAAAATTTTATACGTAATAAAATTTTGAACATGCAACCAAATGCCTTAATTAGCTTAGGGTTTTCGTTCAGGTCAAATGCTATACACAATAGAGTGCATGTCGCGCGGTTGAATGCAGCTTTTATTTATTACTAGGCACACTGTGTAATAAAAGATTGAAAATAATGTATTTTTAAGGACTTCTGTAAAAATGCTATTTTTAACTGTATATTAATGCTAGAAAATTACTGAGCTTTTGTTACTTTGTTTTACTATTGCTACTGGACCATCATGGATGAAAATTGACTTTGAAAAACTTAAAAAAAAACCGACTTCCAGGCTTTAAAATGTAAAAAATAACTAAACGGGGGTTTTCATTTAGAATAGATACCTAATCAGATATTTTCGAAGTCGGTGCCAGCCGACGCATAGGAAATCTAATATATTTTGATACGTAAAATACATATTTACCTATTAGATATTCATATCTTAAAATATTGTCGGCTGGCACCGATTTCGAAAATATCTGATTAGGTATCTATTCTAAATAAAAACCCCCGTTTAGTTATGTTTTACATTTTAGTGCCTGGAAGTTGGTTTTAATTTTTTTTTTAAGTTTTTATTTTTTCATTTCTAGTGTAGACGTAATAAGCAGGTAATTTGTAAGAAAAAAGTTTTTTCATAACATATTCGATTAAACAATTTATTTAAAAATATATTTATTGTTGATTTTTTTAAGCTCAACCGATTTCGATAAAAAATTTTATGGGACCACCTGGGAAGTATACCCTTTCAAACAAAACAAAATTTTTCCAAATCGGTTCAGGCGCCTTCGAGTAATCGGTGAACATACATAAAAAAAAAAGATTCCGACGAATTGAGAATCTCCTCGTTTTTGGAAGTCGGTTAATTATAGCCATATGGTATGGTATATAGTAAACATCAATTACCAAATATCAAGCTAAAAATTATAACAATATACTTTGATACTTTGTTGTTCTAATATTTAAATGTATTTTTTTCTGTTTTATAAATTTCTTGTTGTCTACTCTACGTGTATAAAGTGTGTTTAAATTAGTGGAAACTTTGCTGTCTTGTGTAATATTTAATCTGTTATGTACCTTATGTTAGGTATAAAATACTGTGTTTCGAAAATAAAAAAAAATATTTAGCACTATTTTTGTCTTTAGGAAGAACAAATCGAGAAATGGATATTTTTTAAACCATATTATGTTGGTATAGATACTATTGTTTTCCCGCGGCTCTGGTCACGCAGTTTATTTATGTAAAACCAGTATCGACAAAAATTATAATGTATGACTCTGATGTATAAAGTATATTACGAGTAAATCCGCATTGGACCTAGAAAAGGTTTTAACACAAGCTTGTAGCCTTAGTATTTGTGACTGCACAGTGTTATATACGAGTACATTGGTGCTTTTCCATTTATCATTTCTCATATTTTGCATTTTATTTTTTGAAATTACGATAATAAAAAGACTTTGAACTTAACAATAAGATTTTGTTTAGAAAAATCTCACATTGTGACACAGTAAGTAAACGACGTCACAGACCGCATACTTAAAGGCGCCATAAGGTGTTGTTACATTAGAAAAATAAACAGGCAAACGCTTATAGCATACAGGCAAGTATTAAAATAAAATTTAATCTAATATAATTATTATTATATAATTGAATGTCCGAATGGAGTTTTCAATCATTCGTTACTGTTCAGTTTTATCAAAATCCGTTTAGTAGTTTTTATGTGCGATAACTACTAAAACAATTCATAAATGCTAATACTTTTTTTTTCTTTTATATATGCAACAAGGGGTGAAGCTTAGCGTGATATTTACCTTAGGTACGAGGTGGTATCTATAGTCTAAGTAATTGAGGGAGATGCGAAATAGCATAGAAATAGGGTTTGAACAAAGTAATGACGAGTCGTTTGTCATTTATGTACGTACGGATCTTTAAATAAACAGGCATAATAGTACAACATATATACACAATGTCAATAGTCTGGAGAAATCAAATATGAAATATGCCATTCCCATACATTTTTTAGTTTTCCGTTAACGCCATGAGCCATCGATTTAAAAAAAAAAATTGTCTATGGGGCTGTACAGAGTACAGACGATATAATGTAAGAAAATTCAATTAACGAACTAAAAATTAACATCATCCTTTTTTTTCATTTGAATCATTGTTAACTATTAAGTACAATTGAGACATATTATCTCTTTTAAGTATTCAGAGCTAGCTCTAACCACCACGCAGATGTACTCGTACCTGCACAGTCTAGATGTAGTCGTTTGTTTTTTAAATTTTTTGCGACATTCCCAAGATGTTCTAAAACAAACGCATGAAGGCAAAAGGATCTAATGAGAAAGTCAAAGGGTTGCCGGAGCAAGCGCAGGTAAAATGTAAAAACATCGTAAATTCTTAAGCAATACAAACAGACAAGGATAAAAATTAGTTAAGATCGAGATATGCTAAAGAATTCTGGAAGAGCTTATAAAATAGTATTCCTATACATCCAAACATCCATATATCCTCACAAACTTTCGCATTTATAATATTAGTAGGAAGTACATTTTTTTATAATATTGTCTTAGATTTACGCGAATATCGTTTTAACATTTAGTATAGATTTCTCAGAAATGAGGATAACCAGCTATCACCATACCAAATTTCATCAAAATCCCTCCAGTGGTTTTTCCGTGATGGGGTAATAGACAGACAGACAGACAAAAATTTTAAAAACTATAGATTCGGCCTCTGTATCGATAATAAAATCTATTTCAATAAGATTTCCCAAAAAATATTTAATGCACAGATTCGGCTTAGTTACAATTTTATTATTTGTATAGATTTTAAATAGTACCTACTATCTTTTGCCTGCAGCTCCTCATGCGTGATAGTATGCATGATATCTAAATCTATTTTTTTTCTTTATTCTATTTTAATTTTTTTTATTCTATTTTATTATATCTATTTCTATTCTATCAGAATTACATATACATATAACTCGGCACCTATTGCCTCGAACAAAAAATCACTTAGAAAAATCAATCTGAATTTTAAATACCTATGTCATGTGGACTCCAAATGTTTTTACATTTCTCAGTTACATGCGTAGAGTGCTCTTATTTTTTCTAGCGGTTCACATAACACACCAACATACCAGATTTTAGCCATAACTTGGCTCTAATAGTTTCTAAGTACAATATCTGTAATACAAACGGACATGACGAAATTACAAGTTTTAAGTTTTTGTGTTTTGGCCACTGAACCCTAAAAACTCCCTTTTAATTTTAATTGTGTTTTTAGTAGCTTTTTAGTGGCAATAAATTAAAAAAATACAAGGTAGAATACACAAAGACCACAAATATTTTGTTTATTGCTTGTAAACATGTCGTAAACCACTTAGATGTAAAAAATATATCGTAAAAATGTTATTCAGTCTAGATATTATCATCGCGTCTTTTTTTTACGAGTAAAAAGCAGCTTTCTAGTATAATGTAAGAATTTTTGTTTGTAGCTTTTGCTAGAGGATATCGAGTTAGGTAATAAAAAATCAATTAGCATCCTATTTGGTGATACGCGTTAATACACGGCAAGTATAAATGTAATATTAGCAACTAAACTCGCTTCGCTCGGGTGCGTCCCTCGATACCTAGCAGTAAACTCTTATGACGAGATATTTGTCTCAGCTTGTAGTGACTACTTGCTATGCCGGAGGTCGCGTGTTTAAGTCCCGCTGGGGGCATTCATTGTGATGATACGAAAGTTTGTACTCCAGTCATGGGTGTTTATATTTATAATATATATGTATTTAAAGTTATATATGTGTAGTGTATTAACTACCTGGTATCCATAACACAAGCCTCGTAGCTTACCATTGAACTGGATGGTGCTGTGTGCTAATGTCCCTACATATTTATTTTATTTATTTTCTTGAGGTCATAATCAAACTGAGTTCTAGATTTCATACAAATCCGTGCAGCCATTTTAGCATAAAGCTGTAACAAACATAAACACATATATACTTACAAACTTTCGTATTGATAATAGTAGTCCGATTTATGTCTACGAGAAGCTTCACGTAATAAATATAAATATATAGTATATATGTATGTATGTTTGTTTGCATATATGTATGTGTGGTAAGAATATTATATTGATGCTTGTAATCTGTTACGCCGCACCTCATTAATTTTTTTCTCACGCTCGTGGGTTATTGGAAGAGATCTCTCAAAACGATAAGTCACACTAATTACAAGTTATACACAAAGTATTTGATTTCTATATTTGTAAATATATTTTTTATGGTTCATAAATAAATAAATAAAAAATGAAATAAATAAACTATTAACAACCCGCGACTCTACTCGCTCGATACATAAAATCCATTCTGATTATCAGAAACATTCGTTGAACTATTACCGCGTGAAGAAATAATAAACACATATTCTCTCATAAGATTTTATGTTTTAATATTAGGGTGATTTTTTCTCCTTTTCTTTATATACCTGAACATATTGTTATATTGAATAATAGAATCTTCAAAATTAAAAAAAAAAAATATTTCAACAGATTAAAATGCTTGATAGTAATCGAAGAATTCTAATTAAAAAGCACAATTTTATGTTCGTGTTTTCGTAAAAAAAATTACACCACTGTTGAATTCTATATCTCGAAGTACATATAACATAATACTTTCTTAGATTTACGCGAATACTAGTCATTTTAAATAAAACGTCGAGAACCAAAAATCAAAATAAATTTGCAAAAAATCCGAAAAGATAGTTTTATTTAACATACATATAACATGATACTGATGATACTAACTACATCTTTTAAGTGACCGACATACTCTTGATTTTTATCTCACAATAAAATTTGGAGGCGCATCCAATTTTTCAATTACATTTAAAGACCATAAATCACGAAAGAAAAATGAATCGTGAAGCTAAAATAAAACAATCGCCCAGGTGACACTGCACTGGCGCGAGTGTGGTCTCTGCGAGACAGTTTATTGCATCATTATTTTGTCTACCGCTGCGTATGCGCAGAGACAAGAAGTCAAATGATCTCGCAAAAATGTATTGTAAATAACATATTTACTATAAGTCATATAAAATGAATTAACATTCCGCCTTGGTTTAGCTGAAATATTTATTTATTTAAACTCTCTTTCTAATTATTATATTTATATATTTTGAAAACAACCTTCTAGTTAGGAATGCTAAGCTATATATAAATTTAAAAAATAGTCGTATGTCCTCAGGGTTTACAGTATCTCTATTTATACGTATAATAAAATTCTAATTGAGTCCAATCTGTACATTAAATACCTATTTTTTGGAAAATCTTATTGAAATAGCCATTATTATCGATACAGAGGCCGAATGTATAGTTTTTAAAATTTTGTCTATCTCTCTGTCTGTCTGTTTATCAGGGAACACATCACGAGAAAACCACTGGACAGATTTTGATAAAATTTGGTATGTTGACAGCTGGTAATCCGGGTCAACATATGTAATACTTTTACTGCGAGAAAATATCTCATCTCTGAGAAATCTATACTAAAAACTAAGTTAAAACATAACTAGGGACGAACCCGAGCAGAGCGAGTGTGAGTCGCTAGTATCATAGTAAATTTATCATCTAAAAACCAAACTGACAGATAGATAAATTTTTATATATTTTTTGTTTTGATAATAAATTTTTAATACACGTATGCGCCTAGCATCTATTTCTAATCAATCATTTAATTATATTTAAAGGTTTAAATATATATTTTTCGTACGTGTCAGTCTAATGGTTATTAAATTAATCGAATATTTTCATTTAGTGGTAATAAATAATATGAAAATCTAATAAAAATGAAATATGAACGCGATTTTTGCCAAGACTCGCTTTAGACAGCTCACTGGAAAGAGTTTAACTGTGAAACTGATGTCACATTACTCTTCAAAGTTCAAACGAGCAATTCATTATTATCACGCTACTCAACTCTTGCAAAACTAAAAAAATAGTTTTTCTTAAGAAATTATATTTTCTTAAGAAAAATAAAAAATAATTCAGAAACGTTGGTATCAAAAAGTAAAGCAGCAATAAAATCTGAAAAAATTGTTACATTAAAAAAGAAAAATATTATTAGGAATTACAATATTTCTAACATAATTATTTTTTTTATTATAAAGACTAATTTTTGATTTATAAAGTTGACCTGAAACATTCTTTTGAGATCACTTTATATCTAACATTGTTCCAGACTCGTAGATGCATACATAGCTTTAGATTTTTTAATATATCAGTAAAGATTATTTTTTATGTATTAACCGACTTCCAAAAAGGAGGAGGTTATCAATTCTTCGGAAACCTTTTTTTTATGTATGTTCACCGATTACTCGAAGACGCCTAAACCGATCCGGATTTTTTTTTGTTTCAAAGGGTATAACTTCTCAGATGGTCCCATATAAATTTTATCGATATCGGTCGAGCGGTTTTAAAAAAATCAACAATGAATATATTTTTTTAAATAAATTGTTCAATCGAATATGTTATTAAAAAACTTTTTGTAAGTATAAATACAAGCAAAGTAGCTGACAGTAACTAGGTATATTATAATAAACAAACAAAAACCAAGACATTTTTACACTAGCGACAAAATCTGTAGACTACCTGGCTTCGGCCCAAAATCTTTATATCATGTTAAAAGTTTATTAAGCGGTAAATCGGAGTGGTAAAACATAAAATTGTCAACAACACTGGAAAGTAAGGTCGTATTTCATTCCGCCACCGCAGTCTAGACTGTATCAAGAATTTTTGATGATAAAAAAGGTGTTTTATTGCTTATATTGTTTTCCCCTATGGTTTCATCCATACTAATATTATAAATGTGAAAGTAACTCTGTCTATCTGTTACCTTTTCACCCTTAATCCGCTAAACCGATTTAAATGAAATTTGGTATTGAAATAGTTTGAGACCCTGGGAAGGACATAGGATAGTTTTTATTTCGGAAATCATCTCTTAAGGGGCTGAAAAGGAAGGTGGAAGTTTGTATGGGAATCAATGATTTCTCAAGTAAATGATATAAAACTCATCATACCTATGTAGGTATATACATATGTATAGTCTATCTATTCCACACTTAACGTCAAAACAATTTTAATTTTATTAATACTACTTATTTACGTTGTTTATAATTTATAAGTTTTATAAATTATGAACAACGCACTCATTTTTAGCATTTTATATTTGTTGGCTAACTTTGAAAAAGACGAGGTAGGTATCCAATTTTGGCTTTGGCTAAATTGAATTGTCATCTCGCTCTCTTTCACTACCTTTTGAATTCAGACTAATATCAAATTATTATTATTGAACATCTTTAATAAAACTATCTTTACGGATTTTTTCGCTGATAACCTAAGTTTCTCCAGTGACCATTATTGCTGTAAAGCATTTGAAACGTCTGGAACCAAAAATCCAAATACACCCGGGATCGGGATCGCGAAATAATAAATTACATGATAACGCATATACCACAAACAAACATGCATTCATTTTAGTAATATATACATTAGTACTACTATATAATGCCACTTACGACGTTAGCAAGTGGTTTTCTTTGACTGCGTTAGACAATTTTCGAACCAAATTCATGTAAAACAGATAATAACATGTAACAGATATAAATATTAAGTATTTGCTGCAGTAATATTTTATTAAACGGTCTCATTTACAATATTTTATCTATTTAACTTAACAAGTTTTGCCTAAAACGTTGCAAAACCGAAATTTCAACTTAAAGACATAAAAAATAAAGCACAAAACCGTTTACTTGTTTTGTCATATAAGACTATATGTATATGTACAATGTTATGTAAAGCACCTGTTATTATGAAAATGGTTTGTTATAAACGTATTTAATATCTTTAATATGGTAACAAGTGTTTTCATTTTTCATAAATCGTCTTTTAGGTGTACACGTGTATTTATATAATAATGTCACTTAGTGGGTCACGTAGAGTGCCGCACACTACAACACACCGCACAGACTATACTTATTTTTTATGGTATGTATTGTACTCAGCCCTTTTTAACGTCCCACTGCTTGGCACGGGCCTCCTCACTACGAGGGGGATCAGGCCATAGCCCACCACGCTGACCAAGTGCGGGTTGGTGGACTTCACATGTCTTTCGAAAACTTGCCAGGTTTTCTCAGACATGCAGATTTCCTCACGATGTTTTCCTTCACTGTTAAGACAAGTGGTAATCTTGTTAGAAATAATTCGCACATGAAAATATCAAAGGTGCGAGAGCCGGTATTTGAACCCGCTTCACTCGGTTTCCCAAGCGAGCGCGTGACCACTGGGCTACCACTGCCTTATTTTTTTTTATGGTGCTCAGTGATAATCGAGCTGACGGCCCACCTGATAGAAAGCGATACCTGTCGCCCATAACACCTACGGTTCATGCACTTAGGTTTTATGTAACAAAAATGCAGAACCGCAAGTGCGTTGTCACTGTAAGTACTAAGATGATATGCCTCTTGCCTGTAATTGCGCTGGCTACCTTATCCTTCAAACCGGAACACAACAATGCAATGGTATCCGTCCAGTCGGACTCCTCAGATTTCACACCACCGGTAAAAGTTCTGCGAATAAGTTCCTGATTCTTTAAAAGTAAAAATGAGAAGATATTTCTATTATGTGAATCGCGCAATAGAACTGCCCACGTAAAATTATGACTTGTAATATTATGGCAAGTAAACACGTTAAATTATAAAGCGGTAGCCACACCATAAAACTTAGTCATCACAGCGACCGTTCAAATGGTCGTAAAAACTAATTACTTTTACTTTAAGTCTGTAAAAAGGGATGCTAGAAATATGCATCTAATAGTAATATTAAATATCATAAATCTAAATCTGGAAATATAACACTTTATAGATAGTAAAATCTAGTGCCAGTGAAACAATCAGAAATAGACTGTGATCTTGGACAGAATGTTACAGATCCAGAGTTCTTGGGTTCGAGTCTCAGGTCGGGCTGAGTTTAGTTATTGAGACTTTCTGTTAAGGAATTCTCAGTAAAACCCCGAACTTGGAAAGTTTGCGGTGTTTCACCCTCGTGCCTTGGACAGCACCTAAAGCTGTCGGTTCTACGCTTTAGTCTTCTCACTGGAGTATGGGAGTGACAGGAATAGAGAGTGCACTTGTGTCTGCGCGTACACTTGTACACTATAATATATCTTAAGCAGTTGGCTAGTCTCAGTGAGATTTGAATCTGGGGCTGAAATTGCTCAGGAGGACATCATCAATAAAAAAATGTAGCTTAATAGTTGTTTAGTCTTCTCTTAATTTGTTCACACCATATTGTTCAAGTACAAGGTACTTAGTGTACAAAGTAGTAAGTAGTTTATGTCTTTTAACTATTATTTGCTATATGGTAACAAATCTATCCCTCGGGAACTGTATATTTTTCCGGAGTAAAAGGTAGCCTATGTGTTATTCCAGATTATAATCTATCTCTGTACCAAATTTCATCCAGTTCCTTTTTTCATTAAGGCCTAAAAGAGTAACAAACACCCAAACTCAAAAACTTTCAAATTTATTTTATTTTAGATTCTACGATAATTATTTAATGTACCAGGATAATACTTTAAATGTATTTTTTCGTGAAATTTATATGGGAGATTTATAGATCGTACTGACACTTTACTGAATAGCAAAGTTCCACTTTGGAAAAGAACACTTTGACTCAAGTATCCGAATAACTTACATACTAGCATACATCAATATCAAATTATGATAGAAAAAGTCAGAATATAAAGTATACTTTGCAAAGATGACTTTAACTTAAAGTAATGAATACTAAGAATAAAAAGTAATATATATGTATACAAGTCTTGTAATCGTGAGCTTAATAAAAACATGAAGAAGCAGATATTTTCTTCTTTAAGAGCCATAGTTTGCCAAAACTAGTATTATAATTTAAATGCTATAGTAAATTTTCTTGCGCTTTATTCATTTTTTCTTTCACCAGAAAGATATTTTTAACAACTACTGTAGAACTTTTATCAATCATTTATAATATTTACACAGAATGTGTAAAACATACAATAGTTTAAATGATGAATACGACATTTTTAATAATAATTTTTTATCGTTCAAGAAAAAATTAATTAAATTATAGTTCTTACTTTACATTTTCGATAATAAGGATATGTTTTCTCTCTGTTTCTTCTCCTTTATTTTTTTTTCTTTTCTTTGCCTTTTTTTCCACATGAAATGTAAATATTTTTTTTAATGTTTTTTTTTTATTTTTAATGTTTTTTTATGTACTCGTAACTTTAAATGCACAGACTCGTACTGTAATATTCATTTTCTGGTTAAGTTTGTTTATATTATTATTATTGTTTTTATTTGAATGTTGTGTACAGATATAATTGGACAACAAATTTAAAATGATATTTTTAGTTTTTAATACGTAAATGTAATATTTTTAATTTGTTTTCTGTTTCTGTACCTAAATAAATAAAATAAAAATAAAATAAATAAAAATTTATTATAAATAATCGAGATTAACGTCTGTATACTTTTATTTTAACCCAAAGAGTGATTTCCGTAGAATAAATAAAAAGAATATAAAATATTAGTATACTTTAATTGTAAAGATAGCTTGTAATAAGACATCAAATTTAAAGTACGTAACTAAAAGACGCGGTCTATAATAAATCTGAGCGAAGCAAAGTCGTAAATAATAATTTATAACAAAACAAATACGTGAATGTACACTACAGTATGAATCATTAAAAATTAAATACTACATAGAATGTAAGCTATAGCTTGTACTTTCGCTCAAGTAGGTACTTAAATATATTGTGTCTATATATTTAATACATATCAGTTATAATCAGGGCGGTCGAGTTTTGCCCGGGGTTTTTCGGGAAAGATATTAAATAGGTTTCTTTTTTGAGAAAAGACACCTACATAGATATACTAAAAAGTAAAATCTAAGTACAAAATTTGATCTAAATCATTAGAGCCGTTTCCAAAATACACGAATTTCTTCCATTATGAAATATTAGGTCCTTACATATTATGAAATTGACATTTTGTCGAACTGGCCACTTTAATCTCATGTATCCCGCGTTTGGTTAGAAATTGCAAATTCAAATTTATTTTAAATTTAGGCTTGTGTTTTTGTTTCTAATTTAGTTTTTCATTTGTTTTCGCGTCATTTTATTTTTCTTTGAGATCATTCAACGAACCCGAGCGGAGCAAAGGTGAGTCGCTAGTTATACATAAAGAAAATCTTATTGAAATAGACACTATTATCGATACAGAGGCCGAATCTATAGTTTTTAAAATTTTATCTGTCTGTCTTTCTGTCCGTCTGTCTGTGACCGCATGACGGAAAAAGTACTAGAGGAATTTTGATGAAATTTGGTACAATGATAGCTGGTTATCCGGGTCATCATATAGGATACTTTTACTGCAGGAAAATATCTCATCTCTGAGAAATCTATACTAAACGTTAAAACGAACTGTTACATCCCTGTACTGTAGGGATTAATAATGAGTAAGTGCTTCATCAGCATCTTTAACTCCATAGATTTATCCCATAGTAAAGTTCAAGCTCAGTTCGGATCTGATCGCGGAACCATTAACACTTGCCGAATTTCTCACGTCTAAGTTGTCCTACATTAATTATATTATAAATTAATTAGTGTTAATAAATAAATTCTTTTTTAAAAAGATTTTAATTTTTCCAATGATAACATTTGGTGGCAGCGGTGGGATCCCGAAAACATTCCATAGTGCCTAATAAATAAGGATCCCAATAAAATAAAAACGTGCAAGTGAGTGAGTGAGTGTCTAAATCCAATGTCATAATCCAGTGTCAAGTTCCCGATCCGAACTCAACCCAAGGTCACAGCATTGACCATTCTAAACCGGAAAAATCCCGGTATCCTGAATCACGAAGAGAGTCCATTGTGCAGTAAGCGGTATCTAGCTGTTGAGGCATACACGCCTGACGCAGCTCTGTATCCAGCACCGACCTAATCAACGTGACATCCCGACGGCATCCGGACACCGAGTCCAGTTGTTAAACCCAGGTTCCAGTCAAATCAAAGATGAAGTGTGTGAAACTATTCCTGTAAGTCAAATTATTTCATTTTATTGATCCAGTAATTATCGTGAACAATTCCCAGTGAAAAAAAAAAAAACCTTTTATATGTGTAGTCATAATTTACATGTTTATAGAAATATTAAGGCATCTTATAATTTAATTTGTTAATATTTATTAAATTGAAACCTAATTGTAATTCAATATAATTCAACGCAGTCATTCTTATCAATTATTTCTCATAACTATTATCGCATCCGTAGCGTATCGATTTCATTTGTATTATAATACCTTAGAATACTATACTACTCCTATTTACAGGTTTCGTCTACTCTTAATTTTATTTTTCATATACATATATATATATATATATATATATATATATATATATATATATATTTTTTTTTACATTCTTTTTTTTTGTTGTTTTGTTTTGTTCAAAATGTCGAAATCAGATTCCAAAAAGGAATTGAGAGAGACTCGAGTAGAAGAAGAAGAAATCCCATTAAATACTATATTAAAATTTATAAAACCTTTTACCGGTGACCGCGATAAACTTACTGCCTTTTTAAGGAATTGCGACAGCGCAATCTCCTTGGCATCTCCACGACAAGAAGATTTAATTCTAAAATACATCCTTAGTCAATTAGAGGGTAAAGCTGAAACAGCTTGTTCCATAAAAGACTTCGATTCCTGGGCATCTTTAAAAGAATTTCTTAAAACCCAATTCGGTGAGCGTAAACATTACGCCCACCTTCTCACAGAATTACAAGACTGTAGACAAGGCAATCTAGAAACTGTTAGCCAGTTCTCCCTTAGGGTAGAAACTTGCTTGCAGAAATTATTAACTGAGGTCACGGTTTCTAATTCTAAGAAAATGGAGCTAGCGGGTAGGTTAGCAGCTATGGAGGACCTTGCCCTTCATACTTTCACACTAGGTTTACATCCCCGCATTTCCAACCTAGTAAGGTGTAGAGACCCTAAGAATCTAAATGATGCTATAAACTGTGCCATATCGGAGGAGAAAATCCAACAGTTCTCTTCCCGCAATAATTTCAAACAAAAATCCAATGAAACTATCCCTAAAAGAAATGACTTTAATGACAGACCCCGATCAAATAATAATATTAATAATGCTAAAAATCAATATGCCCCTTCCCCTTCTAAAGAAGCGCCGTTTTGCAGGTATTGTAGGAAAATCGGTCATACCTTAGATAATTGTAGGCTCCGCGAATATAATAACAAAAAATATTCGAATGGACCTACTAGAACATTTACACCTTACCAATCAACTTCAAAAGCGAATGATTATAAACCAGGTCCCCGCATAAATTATGCAGAAAATGACGAAATTGAAGGTGAGTATGAAACGGATAAAAATTTAAACTAATTACTGCCCCGTATAAGTATCGCACGGGTCAGTCTCTTCCTACTAAAGTCGATACTCACGCTAAATTAAAGACCAATGGACAGGGTAACCAGCCCCAAACTCACGGTCTTTCCTTTAAAAAGACCAATGGACAGGGTAACCAGCCCCAAACTCAAGGTCTTTCCTTTAAAAGGACCAATGGACAGGGTAACCAGCCCCAAACTCACGGTCTTTCCTTTAAAAGGACCAATGGACAGGGTAGCCAGCCCCAAACTCACGGTCTTTCCTTTAAAAAGACCAATGGACAGGGTAACCAGCCCCAAACTCACGGTCTTTCCTTTAAAAGGACCAATGGACAGGGTAACCAGCCCCAAACTCACGGTCATTCCTTCCAAAAGACCAATGGACAGGGTAATCAGCCCCAAACTCACGGTCATTCCTTCCAAAAGACCAATGGACAGGGTAACCAGCCCCAAACTCACGGTCTTTCCTTTAAAAAGACCAATGGACAGGGTAACCAGCCCCAAACTCACGGTCATTCCTTCAAAAAGACCCATGGACAGGGTACTCAGCCCCAAACTCGTGGTCTTTCTTCTACACAGGCCCATGGACAGGGTAGCCAGCCCCAAACTCGTGGTCTTTCTTCTACACAGGCCCATGGACAGGGTAGTCAGCCCCAAACTCATGGTCTTTCTTCTACACAGGCCCATGGACAGGGTAGTCAGCCCCAAACTCGTGGCCTTTCTTGTGAAAAAAATTCTGAAATTGAACAAATTTACGAAATTAATACCAAAAGAAAGTATTTACCTTACGTCGTAGTCCAAACATCTGCTAATAAAAATCCACTTACCTTTCTCGTAGACTCTGGAGCGTCCCTTTGCATCTTAAAAAATGATTGCTTAACCAATCCAACACAGCTATGCGATACCGATGTCAAGGTAAAGGGTATAGACTCAAAAGATGATAGTCCTATAAAAAGTTTAGGTTACCTTAATTTAAAACTACAATTCTCTCAAGACTTACAAATAATACATAAATTCCATGTCTTTGATAGCATTAACTTACCTTATGACGGTATAATAGGCAATGACTTTTTCATACAACATGCCTGTAGTATTAATTATGACTCAAAGTCCCTAGAAATAGAAGATAGCAATATTAAGTTATCATTTAATGAACCTTCCTATACTATTATGCCTCGGACAGAAACAGTAATTGAATGCTCTGTTAAAAATCCTGAAATGAAAGAAGGGATAATATTTGACCAACACATTTCGGACTCATTGCTTGTATCTAATTGTATAGTAAAATTAAAAAATAATAATAGAATTAACCTAACAGTACTTAATGTATCAAATGAACCTATACATATAAATTCGAATTTATTATTCACATTATCCCCAATTGATTATACCGAATTAGGACACAGAAGACAAGGTCAAATAGGAACTAATAGTATTAAAAGAAGCTTACAATTATTCCAACTCCTTCAAACATCACACTTAAATACCGAAGAAATCGATAACCTAAAAGAAATTTGTAATCAATATGCCGATATATTCCATTTACCAGACGATGAACTGACTTCAACAGAAGTCGTCCAACACGAAATTCAAACAACAACTTCGCAACCGATTAGTGTCAAATCTTATAGATTCCCGGAAGTACATAAAGAAGAAGTAAAGTCTCAAATAACAAAAATGTTAAGCCAAAACATTATCCGACCTTCAAAATCTCCATGGTCATCACCTATTTGGATTGTACCAAAGAAATTAGATTCATCTGGCCAAAGAAAATGGAGGATTGTAATAGATTATAGAAAACTTAATGATATAACGATTGGAGAAAGTTATCCTATCCCTCAAATTAGCGAAATATTAGACCAATTAGGCCAAAGTAAATATTTTTCGACGCTAGACTTAGCGTCCGGGTTTCACCAAATAAATATGAACCCTAAAGATGCACCCAAAACAGCATTTAGTGTACCACAAGGTCATTTTGAATTTAATCGAATGCCCTTTGGTCTTAAAAATGCTCCTGCAACATTCCAGAGAACAATGAACACTGTCCTATCTGGGTTACAGGGTATACATTGTTTTGTGTACCTAGATGATATCGTTGTCTACTCTCACGACCTGTCTTCCCATATCGAGAAACTACATCTAATTTTCGAAAGATTAAGAAACTTTAACCTCAAACTACAACCCGATAAATGCGAGTTCCTTCGCAAAGAAGTCGCATACTTAGGTCACATAATTAGTGACAAAGGAGTTAAACCTAATCCTGATAAAATTAAAGCTGTCATGCAGTTCCCTGTACCGCAATGTCCTAAAGATATCAAGTCTTTCCTTGGCTTAGCTTCTTACTATCGTCGTTTTATTCCAGAGTTTTCAAAATATGCTAAATCATTAACAAATCTCCTCAAGAAAGATGTTCCTTTTAATTGGACAAATAGTCAACAATATGCTTTTGAACAACTTAAAGAAAAACTAGTCACAGCTCCGATTCTTATATATCCAGATTTTACAAAACCGTTCCTTTTAACTTGTGATGCATCTAATTATGCCATCTCAGCCGTTCTCTCACAAGGCGATATAGGTAAAGATAGACCCATCGCTTACGCATCCCGAACATTAAATAAGGCAGAATGTAATTACAGTGTTACCGAAAAAGAATGTTTAGCAATCGTCTACGGCACAAAGACCTTCCGTCCCTATCTGTTTGGTCGTCGGTTTACGGTAATCACAGATCATAAGCCTCTGAATTGGCTTTTTAACTGCAAAGACCCCGGATCGAGGTTAGTACGTTGGCGTCTAAAATTAGAAGAATACGACTATGAAATTCAATATAAAAAGGGTAAAATGAATTCAAACGCAGATGCACTCTCGAGATATCCAGTTAACCCTGTACAAGAACAAAATGATCAAAATCCTACAGCTGATTCTAATAGACTTGAAAACTTACCTGAAACTATTGATTTACCTGACAACCTTGATTTACCTGACAACCTTGATTTACCTGACAACCTTGACTTACCAGATGACTTTGTACTCCCTGAAGATTTAGAACTGCCGGAGGATTTTAATATTCCCACTCCGCCATCTGTCGATAGTAACGTCAGCAACGATGACACATACTCTAAATGCATGAAAACTTTAATTAATAAATTAATAAAATTTGATACTAAAATTGAAGAACATAACGAAAGTCTATTAAAAACAAAAATTAAACATGTAGTCATACCTACTTCTATTGACCTCGACGAATCAAATCATTACGTTGCAGATATTATTGGTAACTTATCGGAGTCCACAGAATTTCTATCTAAAGAAAGAACCTTACACTCATTTGTAACATTTCAGAAGGACAATACAAATTATTATTTATTATTCGTTAAAGTATACCATTATGAAAAGAATACTTATGAAGATATCTTTAAAAGCTTAATTAATCTAAAAACCGAATTTATTGCAAACAACGTTACAGAATTTAGTATAACTGATTTTCGCAATCCTTTTGATGTACATACATTTACAAAAATATATAACATAATTACGTACCTATTCCACAATACAAACATAATTATCCACATTTATAAAAATTCCATTATATATCCAACGATGACTGAAATAAATAAAATCTTAAAAGAGAACCATGATATCCCTATCTCGGGTCATCTAGGTTCTAATAGAATGTTAAATAGAATCCAAGAACGATATTACTGGCGAAACATGCGCAGTGACGTCGAAAATTATGTCCGCAAATGTGAATTATGTCAAACCAATAAAGCCCTGCGTAAAGTTAACCGAGCTCCTATGCAGATTACGAGTACATCTACACAACCCTTTGAACGTGTCGCGCTAGATCTCGTTGGCCCTCTCCCGGAGGCCGGACCTTCTAAATATAAATTTATACTTACACTACAGGATGACCTTACAAAATATTCAGCTGCATATCCCTTACCCAACGCCACGGCTGAGGAATCTGCCGAGTGCCTTATCCACTTCATCTGTCAATTCGGCATACCGAAATCTATCTTAACAGACCAGGGTACAAACTTCACGGCTGAATTATTTAAACAAACGTGCACTTTTCTCAAAATTAAACAACTTTGGTCCAGTCCTTATCACCCACAAACTCAGGGTGCTCTTGAACGTAGTCACTCCACCCTAAAGGAGTATCTTAAGTCCTTTATAAATGAACACCAAGATAATTGGCCAAGGTATGTTTTCACTGCAATGCTCACGTATAATACTACAGTTCACTCAACAACAAATTTTACCCCATATGAATTAGTTTTTGGCCATAAGCCCTTTATCCCGTCCTCTATTTACGATACTTCCTTAGAACCGACATATAATAGCTATGTACGTGTTCTACAACAACGTTTAAAGCTTTCTAGAGAAAAGGCTCTAGGGAACATATTAAAATCAAAATCGATTTCCAAATCATACTATGATAAACGAACTAAGCCCATTAAGTATAAAGTAGGTGATATGGTGTATGTGAAAAATCACTTACGGCTCCGTAAGGCCTTATCACCCATATGGAAAGGTCCCTTTAAAGTTGTCTGAATAAACGGAAACAACACATTAACATTACTAATAAATCGTCGACACGTAAAGTATCATTACGATGAGCTCAAACTAGCGGAAACTAATTCCGAATAAACATATTTTATCATAAGATTTTATATTTTACATTTTATTTTTATTGAATTTTATTGATTCATTTCAAACTAATTGTTACTTAAGCGTAGATGTAGTTATTTAGACGTAGCATAGATAATAAAACTAGATTCTGTCATATTTCAGAATTACCACGGCGATTAACTTCGTTGTCGCATCAAATATTATAGAACAGATAAACGAAAGTCCCGGAATCTATTTCGACCCAGCGGGTTCTATTAAAATCACGGATGATTACCTTCATGTATTAATTCCCATTGACATTAGTTACATAAAACCTCACATCGATAATATAAAAACCATCTTAGGAACCGCTAGATTTTTCTGTCAACAGAGTGAATATAACAATAATTCTAAATGTCATAATTATTTGTTACCTTTGGTGCCGCGTCTTGACAGTATTCTAAGAGATTATAGTGCTATATCACATTTGATTTCGGATAGAGATAAAAGATCTGCGTGGTTTGCTGGAATTGGGTCCGCATTTAAACAGATAATAGGAACAATGGATGAGAATGACGCAATCAGATACAATAATGCCATTCAAACTTTAGATGATAATAATAAAAAACTTGCTTCTCTTGTTAAAGATAAAATTCTGATGACAAATGCAGCCATAAATAATCATAACGAAACCTTAAAAGCTATTAAAATCAACGAAGCCCGTTTGAATAGCGCTATTGAATCCTTAAATATTGGTGTTAACGGCCTATCCAATACAACATCAATACTATATGTAGAATCGAAAATGAACGAAATTTATAATGAGTTATCTTCTAGTTTATTTACTCTATCATTTAGAATCGAGAATGTCATCGACTCTATTATGTTTACAAAAAGCCACTCGATTCACCCATCTGTTATTACACCAACACAACTCTACGAAGAATTATCTCATAATGTTAAAAATTTAGATAATAATTTAGAATTACCTTTAAGTTTAAGTCTAAATAGTATACATTCTTTGATTAACTTAGCGCAACTGTCATGCTACTACGTAAATAAGGAAATTGTATTTGTAATTAAGATACCCTTAGTTACTAGAATAGAATACAGTTTGTATAAAACTATACCTGTACCGATTCCACACGACAAAAACCATCCTTATTCCTATGCGATGGTGATTCCAAATTGTAATTACATAGCTATAAGTAGAGATAAGACAACATATATGTATATCTTAATGATTTAAGAGATTGTGTTAATATTATTAATGATATTCATATTTGTAACAAATTGAATGCATATTCAGTTCAAAATATCCCTACTTGTGAACCAGAAATTTTATGTAATGTGTTAGATAAATTACCTCAGCAGTGTAAAACTAAAATAATTCATGGAAAAATCGATATCTGGCAAGAACTAACTGGTAATAGATGGTTATTTGTTGAGACCGATCCTATTAAACTCACTGTTGAATGTCAAGGGCAAATATCAGATTTTAAATTATTAGGTACTGGCATAATGAATTTACCGCCAAGCTGTAAAGCCTTCTGCAGAAATAAAGAATTTTCAAGTAGAAATAATTTTAATATAACTGTAAAACCTGTAACGTCAGATTTTAACTTAATTAACGACCCTTGCTGTGATGAAATGAAA
The DNA here is from genome assembly GCA_947093115.1 of Brenthis daphne. Lineage (NCBI taxonomy): Eukaryota > Metazoa > Arthropoda > Insecta > Lepidoptera > Nymphalidae > Brenthis > Brenthis daphne. Next base: position 6,077,184 of record OX352481.1, on the reverse strand, counting down.
TTTAAATCTCAAGAACCAAAATTGAAACCAATAAAATTAATTGAAGCAAATTTGGAAAAACTTACAAATGTCGCAAATGACCAATTTATGACAGATATCGATAAAATATTAAATGAGCCTAATCCACTTGTCAAGTACGATTCACATTATCCTATACTTACATACTGCATAATTGTTTCCATTTTAATTTTTATATGTTTTAAAATTTATCAGAAATTTGGCAATTGTTTTAACTTTAAATCAAAAGATATTAGAAATCCCGATACAACAATCGGACCTAGTCAGGAAACAGAGGAAATACCAGTTCCAAGACTCAGGATAATTGCCTGAAACTTAGCATTAAAATGTAAGTTTCCTCTTATCGGGGGGGCTGTTACATCCCTGTACTGTAGGGATTAATAATGAGTAAGTGCTTCATCAGCATCTTTAACTCCATAGATTTATCCCATAGTAAAGTTCAAGCTCAGTTCGGATCTGATCGCGGAACCATTAACACTTGCCGAATTTCTCACGTCTAAGTTGTCCTACATTAATTATATTATAAATTAATTAGTGTTAATAAATAAATTCTTTTTTAAAAAGATTTTAATTTTTCCAATGATAACAGAACGAACAAACCCGAGTGGAGCAAAAGTGAGTCGCTAGTTATACATAAAGTCTTATTTAACAGTACCGTATGATTTATATGAAATGTATAAGTGACAAGCAGTTTTGTATGTCCATTTCCAACTATACAGAAATGTTTATGAGGGGTGAAAGCGATATTAAATACTGATTTCCTTGGCGTCAGTATGCCGTAAATAATTACAAGATGTGTATCCACGTTTTATTGATGGCTGTTTGATATATTTAACTAATCTAACTTACTGCTATATATATATATATATATATATATATATATATATATATATATATATATATATATATATCGATAATAATGTCTATTTCAATAAGATTTTCCAAAAAAATATTTAAGGTACAGATTCGGCTTAGTTACAATTTTATTTTATGTATAAGTTAATGTTAATAATCTAATCTATAATGAAATCGAAGATGAATCTACTATAGTGGTAGTGATCTATTTTGAAATTCACAAAAAAAATTGATATAACACAGGTATTCACATTTACTTATAAAAGGAGTACTAAGAAAACCAATATATAGTTAATATTGACCAAATTCAATAGAACAGTGGCAGTGAGTTCTTACTTTCTTCGAACTCTATGTACCTTTATTATAGAGTGAAATTTGGCAGAAATGATAGAAATTATAATTGTGTATTGTACCTAAATTACGAAATGTGTATATATTATGTTAAACAATATAAATGTAAATTATGTTAAAATATATGAATAATAAAATATGATACACTATATATTCTAAAAACAACTTTTACCGTCATCTTAATTCATTTTGATTGCTAAGTGGTATTATAAGTTACTTAAATATATGAAAAATAGACGTAAAATATGCTTACATGTTCAGTTCTTTTACTCAGGAGACATTTGGCGTCAGTACACAAGTCGTTTGAAGATCCGTTGCAGGAGAATTAAGAGAATTGCTGGATGATGTGGTCCATAGTTAGATCTTCTTCACCGCACTCGCATAGACCAGAATCAGTCCATTCATTTTTGATAAAAGCAGTTGCATTGTCCATGCCCAGTTAGCACCACAAGTGTCGTAGTAAATTAAAGTCTGGCAATTTATTGCAAGGTCGATTTCTATCCCTGATTCACCAGTGGCATTAAACCACTCAGATTTCTAGCTCTCCAGTATTTCAAAGCTTGAGGGATTTTACGTGGCTAAATACGAACGGAAGACTTAAAACTAGGGAACAATTACTTACGAGGGTTATGTCCGATTTCACCAACAACCCAAAAGCTTCCACCTACGTATGGGATCCCTAGCTTAAAAGTCCCCTAAACTAGCCCCTAAATTTCGTTTTACGATCGTCTTTAAGCCCAAATTTCGAGCACCTAAATTTAGGGGGCATTTAATATTTAGGTGACCCCTAACTCTCGGTAAAACAGAAACTGTCCCCTAACAGCCCCCTAACCATGCTTAGGAGATCCCTTAAACTTAGGTGACGTTCGTGAAATCGGGAATTAGACGTTCACATCTCACATTTAATATAAAGTTTAATTTAACAGTTTCAGTTGAATTATATAGATACAAATTTAATTCCAAGGCTCTATACTTACAACTGATGAACAGATGGTTCATATGTGTACTATAAAGGTCTTAACGAGTGCCATTTGTAGCTATCAATTCCATCTGACTGCATTAAAATATCATCGTTTGGCGTATCTATCGCGTCTGATCTATGATGAAATACACAGACTTGCCGGATCCATCCATATATCAATCACAAGCTTTCCGTCGACATTTATTTACACACGTATTTTAACTCGAGTCTATTTTCGATAAAGTAAATCCATGTACGTATTTGGGCGTTGATGGTTAATGTACGGAGCTGTGTTTTTGTACGGTTTAGCAGAGAGCTGCCAATCCAGGCTTAAATGTGGTCTTTTTGATATAATATGCTTTATTATTATATGTGTAAAGTTCAATTTCGCTTGAAAAAATGTTAGAAAATATTAATTTTCCGTATTGTCTAGGCTATTTGTACTCGAGGAAACTAAGGATTGTCGATCGTAATAGTTTAGTTTAAGTGATTCAGATGATTGATCTAAGCCTTACATACATATATTTCCACAAACATCTAAATAAATTCAACAAAAGTGCATCTTGTGAACCTATTTCAATTTTTGAACTTAAAATTATATCGCACAGTGTAAAGTTATATAAAAATCTAACATTCATGATTTGAAACATATATGGTATGGAACAGCCCTTTTTTTTAACGTCCCACTGCTGGGCACGAGCGTCCCTTCAGTACGAGGGGGATGAGACCATAATCTAAAGTACATATTTTCACGAGTTTTTCGAAAACTTTTCTAGGTTCTTCCAGACATGCAGGTTTCCTTACAATATTTTCCCTCCCCATAAGACAAGTGGTAATCATGTTAGAAAGGATTCACATTCGAAAATACCCGGGATTCAAACTTGCTTCACTTGGTTTCCAAAACGACCGCGTAACCACTGAGCTACCACTGTCTTGATTAATAACATAAAAGGGATGAATAGTTCTATTTTACGGTATAACTTCTTAAATAATTGGATTGTAAAATCGGGTTACAAGAAACAAATTCCAAAAAAGTGTGTTTGTTTAAAATATTTATATTCGCAACACCAGCTTCCTCAAGCATTACCCATTAAATCTAAACTTATCCTGGTATTTACTTTCACTGTTACGCAAACTTCGCAAAATTCTAACACTTCGTAACCTTTGTATACTGTTGTGTCAGACTCTTGCAGATCAAAAGAACTCTATATAGGGATATATACTTCACTGTCCATTTATTTGGTTTTCTGACGGTTTTGTTTATGACCTTTCGCTATAAACCTCGTTTGTTCACAGAAATATTCTGAGTGGTTGAGATGAAAAGGGATTTTGACCGACATCAAAATATGGAGCTATCTACTTAATTTGGATATACTCGACACCATATTTTTGCCAATTGTGTACTTATTTTCATGATTCTTTCATTGATACTTCAAGTAGAAATACCTATACAGATAAATAAAATTGAAGTGTCTGTTTGTAACGTTGAAATAATAGCTTTTTACTAAATGCATATAAAATTATATCCGGTACTTATAAGATAAACACGATTTTTAACATTTTTGTCTTAAATTCAATTTCAATTTAGGATTCCGCTCAAAAAAATTAAAACGTATCTACCGACGGACGCACTCAAGCGAAACGAGTAATATGTAATATATAATTTGCGTTCTTTATCCTTTGTAACGCGAAAATTTTAAATAGTATAATATGTTAGCCACAAACAGAGATAATCTAGCTTAATGTAAATATATTACTACTAAATAAATTATGTATATACATTGAAATATTGTATTTACGAATTTTAATTGAAGTTAGAATTTGTTATTTATGTTTCTTAGGGCTAATACAAATTATTATATCGTAGTGTATATTTTATTCATAGTTTAACATTTCAATTGAACTAATTTTAATAATCTCTATAAGCTCATACGCAGCGAAAATCGAATGAAATAGACGTTTTAACAATTTTTAACTATAAAACCGTGTATTCATAGTGTTAATACGATTAGGGCGTTACAACACTGTCGTAAACGAAATTCAAACAAAAAATCATGAGAGATTTGAGCTTGGATTGATTAAGAGTTTAGAGCCAATATCCATAAAATTAATGGGTGGAGTGGACTTAAAGTTGATTTTGTGCTTTACAGATATAGAATAAAAGTTCAAAACCTTGATTTCTTCGTCAATAGTGCCTCAGAATGTATATTTAACCTTAAATTGAAGTAATAAGGACGTTAGTGGTGAAGTTGTGGGTGTGGCGCCAACAGTCGTAATGTCTATAATAGCAAACATTATTTTTGGTTATGCCTTACTAAGACTTCGATCAGTTATTTATTATTTTTTAAAAAAAATATATAATTAATTGATATACTTACAGATTGACGGTATAAATATTTTTTTAATTTAAAAAAATACGCTGTTACATGTTACAGGTTCAAATTTACTATTAAATATATTATATCTATACATATAATAATATTGTGAGACAAATCTGTATATTAATTTTTTTTTGGAAAATCTTATTGAAATAGTGTTTATTTTCGATACAGAGGCCGACTCTATAGTTTTTAGAATTTTTATCTGTCTGTGTGGGAACGCATCACGAGATAACCAATGGACAGATTTTCGTGATTATACTGGATACTGATTATCCGGGTCAACATATATGATAGTTTTTACTGCGAGAAAATATCTCATCTCTGAGAAATTTATAATATACGATAAAATGTAACGGGACGAACCCGAGCGGAACGAGGGTGAGTCAGTAGTATTATTATACTCGTATATTGGAGATATTATTAATTAATAGATAGATATGCTTCTTTGCATTATGTATACCAAAGTGTATTTTTTGGTTTCTTTATCTAATTTTCATACAGTCAAGGTGTAAAGCACTGATATGAATTTCAGTATGAATAACATTATTGGTTGGAAAGAGAAATAGAATTATTATTTCAATATTTTAAGTGTCTCCCGCGATATTTTATAATAATAATTAGTGTTTGGCTACTGGTCGAAATTCGATCGTATTTATTAATTACTTTTTTAATTGAAAACATAAGTTTGTCAATAGCTACTAAAGAAAAAAGCCTATTTATATAGAGATAATAAAAACTCTTTGTTGTAGGTACACCCAAAGACAAAAGTAGAAAACTAGCAGAACAGACACACAGGCTAGTCTTCAGTCCAGCTTATGTGTGTGTGTGTGTGTGTTCTCCTAGCCGATTCCGGCTACGGTGGCCAACCTCATTGAGACTAGCCAACTGCACAGGAGATATTATAGTGCACAAGTGTACGCGCAGACACAAGTGCACTCTCTATTCCTGTCACTCTTATACTCCGGTGGGACAACTGCTCGACACGACCAGTGAGAGATAAGGCGCAGGACTAACGGCTTTACGTGCTCTTCGAGGCACGGGGGTGAAACACCGCAAACTTCCCAACTTCGGGCTGTTACTGAGACTTACTATACAGAAAGACTCAATAACTAAACTTGGCCCGACCCGGGACTCGAACCCAGGACCTCCGAGTGTGCAGCCGTACATGCTAGCCACTACTCCACCGAGGCAGCTAAGAGTCCAGCTTATACCAGGTGAAGGGCGGCAACAGCTGAATTGGTACTTGTTATTGTCATATTCAAATATCTTACAGCGATGTTGTGACTAATTTGATTAATTATTATAAATTATTCGAAATATCTCAGTTTACTCTATGTCCAGGTCAAAATGAAATAGTATGGATTAAGCAATATATCGAATTTATGTGACCATTAGCTTGTTATCATAAAATACAGTTCGCCACTTCCATTAGTAAATAGTGTTTGTATACCGTTAATTAAAATTTATATGTGGAATACCAAATTTGGACAGTGAACTTAAAGTTACAATATTATCTGGTATAGTGCTAAAAGATCTACTGGAATAGAGGAAGTCGGTTTTTTTTAATTAAAAATTACATGTAACTAGCGTCTCATTCTCGCTCCGCTTGGGTTCCTCCCTTTTATCTTTTAACGTTTAGTATTGATTCCTTAGATAAGATGTTTTCCTGCAGTAAGATATATCCTATATGTTGTTGAAAAAATATTTTAATGTACAGATTCGATTCAGTTAAAATTTTATTATATGTATAGAATCTATACTAATATTATAAAGAAGTAAAGTTTGTGAGTATGTGAGGTTGTAGGGGTTAATCTTTGGATCTACTGAACCGATTTAGATGAAATTTAATAAGAAGATAGTCTAAGACCCTGTAAACGACATAGAATACTTTTTATCACGGAAATCATCCCTTAACAGGGTCAAAATGGGGATGAAAGTTTGTATTGGGAAACAAGCTAGTTTTTTTATATAGCTAGAACAGCTTAATATCAGACATCGTCGCAATTAGCATGTCTTTTCCCTTCTTCTTTACTCTATCCTGCCTATACGACTCACCTGATAGAAAGATTTTGTTTCCTTGGCTCTGACCATACTGGCATGGAGCTGCGATCGCGGCACGATAATCGACTTTAAGGATAGGTTATTGGCCCCCATGAATATCTTGTATCGGCAGATGACTATTTCAATCCGTCGATTGGTTATTGGCACACTTTTTGTAACTAAAGGATTAATGTTTCTCTCTCAGATGGTCAAAAATGGATTGAAATAGATTATTGGGTTCGGCCGTAAAACTACCAACATGCTGCACGCCGATTTTTACTGTGAAGTCGGTTAAGTTTTGGAACATACTTCCACCAACCTTCCCCACTCAGTTTTTCTAAGTGTTTAAACGTCGTCTAACATTATTATCTATTACTTGAATAATTATGGAATGAATTTATTAGCATCTGTGTATATCACATAGCATATGTGTACATATCTTTATTTCATGTTTGTTTATTTTAATTTGTTTGGGTATTGTAATATATGTTACATACGTATACATAATGTCTATGTATATATATTATATTTTCTTATTATATTTTTACTTCTTTAGGTATATTTTGGTAGCACCGTCCCGTTTCCCTCATTATATTTATAACCATAAAGAAAAATATAATAAATTTATATTTTTCTTTATGGTTATAAATATAATAATGGCAACACTAAATATAGATTAATGATTAATATTTTTAAAATTGTAATAATTATAATGATAACAGCAAAATTAAATAAATAATATTCCATATTCAATATAAAACTAATTAAAATTATAAAAATGTTTAAAGTTATAAAATATTGTAAGGTACTTGGTGGAATTTTTAATGTTGTTATTTGTGGGTAGGCTGTCTGCAACAACTATACCTTCGAGACATCTAACACCTCAGTCTCTCTCGTGACCATGATTGCTGCAAAGCATTCAAAACGTCGGGAACCAAAAAGATAGTTTTATTTAAAATGTCAAATATTTGCGTAAATTTAAGAAAGTATAATGGGTTACCTGTTAAGAAATTCTCAGCAGCTGCCTGGAGTTGAGAAGGCGGTAGTGGTATAATCCTATACCTCCGGTAGCAAAAATCCATCGGTCCTGCGCCTGATCTTTCACCGCAAATGTCGAGCTGTGGTTCATCAGACTTTGAGAATGAAAAGAATCGGTTGGCACCATGCCTATAAATAATCATGTAAATTGAACGTAAATTAACATATTGCAATTGGACCGACAGACAGAGATTTTAATTATATATACAATAATATTAGGATGCAATGCAATCCATTAAGAAAATTTTACAAATAATTGTAACTATTTATTCTAATCAAGGCTCGATTAGAATAAATCCTCTATAAATTTAACTAAACTATCAGTCATAACAGCAATAAGTCACAAAATCGCGTAATAGAATTCGAGTATTCGAGTAACTAAGCGAGTGGGTGTAATCGATTCTCACGAGCTGTCTTTAATGACGTGCTGTTGACAAATGTCAAAACTTATAATAATAATGGACTTGTGAGTTGTGACCCAATTTTTTATTTTTGAATTATTTTTTTTCTACAATTTTTGTAATTTACATACATATATCATTTACATAAGGGGTTGAATTAGTAGTTATTCTATATAGTAAATATTTTGTCGTTTTTAAAACTGTATTACATAGTGTGATAGACTATAGTATGTTAAATTTAATAGATTTTTTATTCATTAATATCTTCAATGTTATTATTTTCTTATACACTAATTACTACTATAATTTTATGTTCTTAATCGTAGATAAAGTTTAGTACGATACCTTGAATATCGAATATATCCAATGAAATAAGATATTGCTGAAAAATAAATGCCTCAAACTTCAAAGCTAATAAGAAAATAATTCAAATAGTAAAACCGCCTATCCCTATTAGCATTGTCGGATGTGAAATTCGGCAACTTTACAGGAGAGCGTGTCAAAGTTTGAATTGTTGATATTTTTTTAAATGTTGAAGTTAGGTTAACAAAAATTACTTGAATTTTAATACACGTTTACGATCTTAATTACATGGTAATAAAGTATTGTTTTTATTTTTCTAAATATGTTAAAAGTCAGAAATGACTTTTTTAACCGTACCATATCAATTTTAATATGTCGAATCTGGCATATGTGGCAATGTTACATGTACAAACTACTTGGCTATTTGTTGGAAGTGCCATATATATCATTGTTAACAGTAAACCCTAGACCAAAGTCTGATGTATCTAAAGCAAAATTAAAAATAAAACATATTTAAAGATATCTTTGTAATTAGATATTTATTAAAAAAAATGAACACCATTCAAAACAAAACTCTAGGAGCATAAAAAATAAAATGGCTTTATTTACACAACCTCATAAGCAATGAAAAGCTTATAAATTAGAATACAAAAAAAACCTCCAGGAGTAAGAAAAAAAGTCCGTAAGGATAAAAATAAAAACTCACTCAGCCGAACAAAAATCTTATAAAATAACAGACTCCACAAAAGAAAGGCTTGACCAACATAGCATTAATTACACATAAAAAATCTTTTAAGTTTGTAATAATATGAATGACTCTAGGAGGATAAAAATAAAAGTGATCAGAGTTATAATATAATTATCTTACATTCAGTAAAAAAGCTTTTATAATGACTTAATATACCCATATTCTACTCTACCTAGATTAAATAATCTCAACAAAAGTATGAATTTTCGTAACTATTCTAAAAATGCCACTTTAACATCACAGCTTAGGTTTTATTATCGTAACACAGAAACAAAATCATCGGTCTTAAAAGAGAAACATTACTAATTAATCATCCTCATCAGTGTCTTCAAGTGGCTCTTGGGCACTTTCTTTTTTTATCAAGGTTGTGATATTTCTCCGGAATTATTCCACTTTGACAGGGGTTAATTAAATCCTTATATTTATCACGTTTGATAGAAAGATCCCCATTATAAGCCTGCTGGATTTAGAAATTTATAAAAATCAAAACCAGATCGCAATACTATTACAGTTTTCGGTTCATCATCAAAATTATACTTATATTCAATACCATTATAGTGCTGTGCATGTACCGTCACCGGATTTTCTTATTATCACTGTTTTTCGATCAATTTTTATTTGACAACAGAGGTTGATGATAAGAATATATCAGAGGTTGTGATTTCTTTTTCTCTATAGAGAATACTTTCAGCTTTAGCCCAGCGAACAAGACAGTACCATTCATCTGGAACATAGATTAACTTGCGATCACTAGCGCGCTCAATAGTCGAATGCACACTGTGACTCTCGTTTTGGATGTAAATCTTCTCCGAAATTCCGTTCCAAGTATATACATTGAGAGGCTAGCAAGTAGACTTAGCTCTGCAGACATATTACTGAGGTAGATACAGCTCGCATAGTATATTTTAGTTATTTTCATAGTATTATGTTCTATGGTATCTTACTATAGCGAAATGCAACTGCTATTAATACGATTTTTGTCCAGCAGAAAAGAGCTATTCGTGAAATTTATAGTCTAGGCCCTGTCATTAAGAGATAAGTTTAAAGAAATAAAAATATTGACTGTTGCTTCTCAGTACGTGTACGAAAATGTTTTAAACATATGTTCATAAAAATATACACAAATTTATCCAGATGTGTGACATGCATAACATTAATATTAGGAGCAAACACAAACTTGTAATGCCTGTAGCTCGTTTACACAGGCATGTTTTTATGGACAATGTATATGCTTCTACAACAGGATCCCAGAAAATATTCAAAAAGCTTCTATCGCCAAATCAAAAAAAAAAATGTTGAAGAACGTTTGTGTGCTAAAGGCTATTATTATACATTAAGTGATTTTATAGAACATTGCACGGCTTGGGAATGAAGTGATCGCCTCCAGGCTACTAATATTAACCCCGCTGAGTTTCTTTCGTCAGTTCTTCTCAGGTCTGAGGCCTCTTCTTTCCGAACTGGTAGTAGACTCATGACGTTCAGTAAAAAGTCGAGATCAACATATATATCATTAAAATCGTCACCAAGCATTTCATTTAATTTGATTAACTGGTTTCGGAAACCACATGGCCATGGAGATTCTCTATTAACTAAAAAAACATATTAATAATAAAAAGTTAGACTAGCAATAAATAAAAGAAATATGTATTTTGTGTGTATGTTGTAGTGCGAAAGTTATTATCAGTCAATAGAACCTAACCAGTATAGGTGAAACAAAAGCGTCAAAAGGCATTTTTTATTATAGCAATAAAAAAATATAAATTAAAATACCACAACCGACGTATAAAATATACCATTAAACAGTTAACAAAGCAACATGTACCACATCCTACATAACATTTTAAAATACATACCGTTAACAAAGTAAGAAGTAGCACTTCCGACAAATTGGACATACATTATAACGACTAACAAAGTCGGATCTGGTACTACTGACATATTTTACTCCATTCAAGACAATTAACAATGTCGGTTATGTCACATCCTACAATTTTAACCGAACTATTCCACATATTTCAGTAACAATAGAATAAAAGCAATTACTGAAATTAGTTTATTCTTGAATAATTAGTAACATGTTAAGAAAGCTATTTTAGAAATAAAATAATAATAAATATTTACCTTTTTCTTCATCTTCATCTGCAGTAGTCAAAATGTTTAAGTCAACACTCTTGTTTTTATCCATTAAATTGTCTTCAGATTGTTAAATGGCTAATTTTATTAAGCGTGCGTACCTAGTATACATAATTCTTATTAATAAGAACAAAATATAGAAAATAATAATCTATAGTAACGTAATATTACGCAACTTGCGCTCGCCCGTGTAACATGGTTGGTACTGGCACAACCGCATGCGCTGCTGCCCCTCGCGAACCGCGAACATTGTCGCGAGTTGATATCCGTCATTATTAACTGGCGGTCCTGCCATATACGACAATGTTAACGTGGCTATTTTAAAAACTACTCGTAAAAAATATTTTTTGTTGCAGCTACTCAAAGAAGAGACTTTTTAAGAGTGATTAGTGAAATAAAAAGAAAATGACAAATTTGCATATCCGACAATGTTAATAGGGATAGGCGAAACGTGTAAAGTAAAAAACTGAACGAGAGAAGTTTGGGCGAGTTGATAGCACTCTATGTAATTTTTATCAAATATTACAGTTTTGTGTCCATACAATACATGTAAGTTTGTAATATCATTGCGGTGATAGGATAATCCCTTAAAATATTGACAGTAAAATTTAGCATTTATGTACTCTTTTACAAGATTAAATTATAAATTATTGTAATCTGTAAATGGGAACGAGATTTAAGTTGGCTAATCGTTTTATTTATGTCAAATTAAATAAACAGTGGAATGTTTTAGATAGGAAAATAAAGATGAAAGTTGATGTCGGCAAGATTTTGTAATACGAATGATACGGATATTTTGTAATATAAGAAATAACTGCTTTGAATTGCACATTTTGTGCCACTTAGGGCTTTGAATGGATGTAGTACATACAGTATCTATTGTAGAATATTTACAGTGATTTATAAATAAAGTGAGTTACCCCAATCAGGAATCGAACTCACCACGGATACCACATCGTTAAACAAATATAAGCCTATAAACATAATAAGAATATACGATAAAATCATCATAAACTAGATATAAATCAATCTACTCAGCATTTGATTAGCATTGAAAACGAGCGCAATCGATCTCGCACGCGGACTCGATACTTATCGATTATAAATCGTTACTTGCTTATCGACTCACGTATACACGATTTGCGTGAGACACTTAATTCGCCCCATCCCGTTGTTAAACAGGTCGGAATGACAAATGGAAAAAGGAAAGGCACCGTTTAGACCATTTAATGCGTAATTTGTATGAATACCGCCGTTGAAATGAGCCAATATTGTGACAAGTTAAAGACAGTCCACTCGCGTATGCCAAAACCAATGTTACTTTTTCCATTCATCGTATCATGTTACGCGAATTTGAGTCTTAAAGTGTAACAAAATGATTTATTTTATTTAGGTTGACGGTACGCAAAAGTTTGCACAATTAAAGGTGGCGCCACTGTCCAATATGACTTTGCGTGATACGTATAGGCTGTTTTTAATGCTTCTAAAGTACAAACTAATAAGGTGTTTATATTTTAGGTCATAGAGTAGAAATTCGAATGTAGAACTTCCTCCTTCATTAGTAGTAATTTTATACTTGAAATTTATTTTGAGTAGGTACTTCCGAATTACTTAGCGTGTTTGTTTTCAGTGATGCATCTTTTAAGGGAAAATTAAATTAAAACTGAAGATTTATTTGGAATTTTAATTAATGACACCAATAAATTAAGAAAAATGCGTTTCGATATTTGGTTTATTATTGAGGAGTGAATGATTTATCGAATACTAGCTTAACACCTATACCTTGTTTTATCAGCCTTATAAACATATTAACCCTTAACCACGGCAAAAAAAAACTTTTCTGGGATTATAATAACCCCTTGTAACTTTCACCTAAATTTTCTATTTGCTAGTGAAAATCTCGTTAAAATCGGTTCATCACTACTATTAAAAATAAACGTACATACACACATAAATAAACAAAAAATATATAGTAAAGTGGACATTAGTATCTTGCAAATAACTATATTATAAGTTTATTATGACCTACTTGAAAAGATTTGTTTTTCATAATGTAAAAAAGTAGAAGCTAAATATCGATAAAATTTATGATCGATTTTTTCATAGGTTTATAATGCAAACTACGAAACACGGTGGTCCATCACTATACACACGCCCAACAACGCCCGTCTAGACTCGCGACGCCGATTTACTTTATGTTTATGGCAAACGCACGACGAATTCCTTACTAACGAATATGTTATTTGATTTTTATATCACTTCCAAGATTTATATATAGAGTGGCTTGAATATTCGATAATATCGATTGTATGTTGTTGAACGCTGTAATAATTTGTTTAAGATTAAATCTAAAAAATGTAAGGGTATCTGTTTATGGCGGTATTTTCAAAAGTTTTGTGACCTACAACGTTTCATCACCAATATTTATGTATATTTATTGGGACAGAGTAAATATTAATAATATTCAATAAATATATTTTATCTATACTGATATTATAAAGAGGTAAAGTTTGTGAGTTTGTGACGTTGTAGGAGGTAACCTCTGGATCTACTGAACTGAGTTAGATGAAATTTAGTAAGAAGATAGTTTGAGACCCTGGAAAGGACATAGGATACTTTTTATTCCGCAAATCATCGCTTAGTGGGTGAAGATGGGGATGAAAGTTTGTATTGGGAAGCAAGGTAGGGACGAACCCGAGCGAAGCGAGGGTGAGGCGCTAGTCAATTATATTTTTATTAAAATTTAATTGTTGAAAAATTTATTTTTTAATGTTTACCACTCCCTTGTAATGATATTGGATTGGGTGGTATTTTCTTCCCCTTTGAGTGTTTCCAATGAAAAATGTTTTGAATATGGTTACAACTTACATATAACTGTGAAGAAGAAAAATTGGTTCGGCCATTTTTTAAAACTGAAAAATGAAAATATTATTTTACGTCACATCATGAAAGTACCTAGCGAATTAAGCTACCAATCCTAGCGAGATAAACTGTTATTTAACCGATAGCAAAAAAGGGTAATTGAATACCTTTCAATTCATTTGTAATGTTTATGATTTTTAGTAACTATTAATTCTAATACTAGAATTGTTTAAAACAACAATCTCATTTTTAAAGACAACATCCAAACATAACCCATACGATTATATATGTATGTATATTCTTAACATAACATCCTTTCCACTACACATTTACATGTAAAACTAAAGCTCGGCAAAACCAATCAAACAAAAAAAAATCGCCTGACAAACAGTCAAACAGGAGAAAACGGTAATGAGCTATATAGAAAATAGTTCGATACTTTTTTCTCCTCCGGGTCCTATTTGTACACAGGTAAATCTATACATATAATAAAATTCTGACTGAGTCGAATCTGTATATTAAATATTTTTTTGAAAATCATATTGAAATAGTCATTATTATCGATACAGAGGCCGAATCTGTAGTTTTAGAATTTTTGTCTGCCTGTCTGTCTGTGACCGCATCACGAGAAAACCACTGGATAGATTTTGATGAAATTTTGTATTATGATAGCTGGTTAGTCAACATATAGTATACTTTTTACTGCGGGAAAATATCTCATCTCTGAGAAATCTATACTAACAATCAATTTATATATGTTTTCCTGAAATATTCAATACTGAACATGCTCGAATTTCGACCACTGGACGAAAAAAAGTTCATATAATAATATATTGTTTTCTAATTTTCAGATCAGCTGGAGATGAAATGAAGGAGAGGATATTATGTAAGTTCCTAATGCTTTAACAGCTATGAAAATCATAATCGAATGTTTGAATTCTATCGAAGTTGGAATCGAAAACAAAACCCGATTTCTGTAAGAAAATTTAGCTCTATAGTATATTATTCTTTTAGTAATGTTACTTGAATATAATATAATAATAAACAACTATGTATCGATTTCACAAACATTTTGTTAACAAGGCATCTGTATTAAAAAAACTAAATCAATCCCAAAATGAACTAAAAAGAGTTAATTTCTTATAATTTATAGCTTATTCGATACAAAAAGTTTTCAATGGCCTAATTGTATCCTTCTGAAATAATTGTTTTATTTACTGGCTGGCCACAAATCATCATTTAAACACTAAAACAAAACTAAATAAATAGCACATAACCACAATAATCTACAAATAGGTCTTATATTTCTACCGCAAAAACCGCATTATTTTTAACTGGTCATAATAAATGGCTTCCTTTGATCCCATACACTTCATTCTAACGCTTCTATTGCTTTGGTTTAAGAACTATAATGGAAAAGCAAAAATCACGTTTCTATCGTAAATTGCAAGGCTTAACTAATGAGATTGTTTCGTTATACAAATTGACAATAAATTATACAAAATAAATGAATGTTTGAGTTATTTTTTTTTAGAAAATAGGTCTTACAAGTCACTGTAATTAGACGATGACGTCGATAAAGAATAAAATATAAATGCGAGCAGTGTTTATTGCTTCCATTTATATTTTACTAGCGACTCACCTCCGCTTCGCTCGGGTTCGTCCCTTGGTACGTTTTAACGGTTAATATAAAATACAAATCTTTGAATTTCTCGGCTTTTCTGTACAATAATATGTATGTATTATACATATAAAACTTCCTCTTAAATCACTCTATCTATTGCTGGAAACTGCATTAAAATCCGTTGAGCACACACAAACAGACAGCAGAAGCGACTTCATTCTGTACTATTGGATCAAGATCCGGCTGCAAGATTACACTCATAGCGTATTTCATCAAAATCATTTTTTTATATACAATAATAAAAGGGACAATATGTTTTGACCGGGGTGCCTATTCAAATGTGCCCGCCAGTATGCTTAATTAAATAAATAATAATTGACTTTTTGGAACAAAATCGATGCATTTGTTATTAAAATGAATTATACTCCACTTCACAGAAATATACGTAGAGTTCTTGAAAAGTGATAACTGCCGTTGCTCACTTGGCCGCAACCTCCTCGCAGCCAAGTGTAAGCAGGTCATATTTTATTACATTTATACGTTCATGGCGTATATAATAGCTAGGCCATTTCAGCACGAAGACACGAAAACACACAAACATACAGACTTATTCAATTCATACATCAAAAACAGAATAAACCAACATATTTTTAAGGACGTACATAACTTCATATGGGTTATAAATTTGCCAAAAATAACAGAGTGTCAGAACGATCTCTACAGACCTTTTCGCTTTTTCCAGTATGTCTTCTTCCATTCTTGCAACACGCGTGCTCAAAAGAGTAGCTTATAAAATCACACTATAGCTGTAAATAAGATATATTCTTGTTACTCCAAAACGACTGGACCGATTTAGATGAGATTTAGTACACAGATAGAGTACAATAGTTCCCTAGGGACCCACACGAGCCATCCAAGGCTAAGTCGTAAACATTCATAAACCTATTTTAACTTTACATATTTTACAACTCCTTTACTTCTTTGTTTACTAAACAGCCATAATATATATATTTAAGTGTATACTTATAGAAATTAAATAGTTTGTGGGTTAAGTGGATAAAATGAGGCGTGTATAAAGTTTCGCGGCTCATCGACGTCAAATTATGAGACTTCAGTTTTAGACAAGTAGGGTGACAAACATTTTTAAAGGATTTTATTTATTATTGTCATTGTTACAAGTTGTAATGAATGGATACTTATATATTATAAATTTTTTTTACTACATATATTAAATTATTTGTTATTTCAAATAGATACTCAAAAGAAAAAAATATAAAATTAAAATATATTTATTAATATATAATATAATTATTACTCAGCATTTTGTATATGTTAAGAAAAAAGAGAACCTATTGCTGAAAAAAATTGTTTAGTACACATTTAATTAAAGTTACCCAAACCTGTATCTCAAAGACTCGGGCTTAACCATTTTTGCTAAATTGATGATTATAAATTAAATACGTTCTGAACAACAAATAATTAATTGTACGATAAACATAAACGTCGGCATCATTAAATATTACGTGAGAATTTTATAACCTCAAGCACAACTGAATAGAAGAATTTATCGATAATAAATAGCTATCTGTTATCAGAAACACAATAAAAACCACTATAACAATGATTAATAACATTATCAATTATTTAGATTCCAGAATCACTTAAAACTTTATGGGCTACCTATCTACTTAGTGCTTGCGACTTTGCGCGAACTTCTCTCAATTTCATTTTTGACTGACTTCCAAAAAGGGACTTTTGATTCGGAAGTAAGTTTTTTGGGAATGATACATGCATATTCACTAATTATATATTGATTTTCGATAATTATATTATACTACCAAGGTTTATATGACTATCACAGGTATTTTATATTTGTTGTTTACTTTATGAGCCTCACTGTAGTTAGTTATATATCATAATATATGAACATATAAATAAAAAATTAAGCTGCTAAAATGTTACTGCACATGTTCTATAGTTCCTAGTAAGTGTAATTTATAATTATCAAAATAATGTACTGTATATATTTATTATATATTAATATAGTTGTCAAAAATGTATCTAACATACATATATGTATCGATATGACATAAACACGTCATACACAACATAAAACCGGCAGCTATTTGTATTAGAGCTAATTATTATTATTATTTTATTAATTTATAATTTTAATAAGTAAGATTTTCTAGCATGCCGTACACCACCAGTCTGCCCTTGACCACTGCTGGTGCAACCCAGTCAAAACGTCGGGAACAAAGTATATAGTCACTTAATTCGTTGTCGTATAATTTGTTGTCATATAATCGTTGTTGTATAAGTTGAATTCATGCGTTAAGCCCCGTAGCGTATAATATAATTTTGTAGCAGACTAAAATATTAAAATCTATTCTATAAACTAATTCTATACAAAAATATGAGCAATGCGTTTATTACAAAATAAAAACAAATTAACAAACAAACATTTTAATATTTATAATATTTTATAAGTAAAATAGTATTA
The DNA here is from genome assembly GCA_947093115.1 of Brenthis daphne. NCBI lineage: Eukaryota > Metazoa > Arthropoda > Insecta > Lepidoptera > Nymphalidae > Brenthis > Brenthis daphne. The sequence goes on along the minus strand of OX352481.1, from coordinate 6,058,966 downwards.
AATTTTATATTATATTTTAATTTTAATTAAACAAATATATTAAAATAAATTTAAATTAAATATTTTACGAAGCCATTATCCCAAAAATTATCTTAATAAGATAATTTTCTTAAGAAACTATTGTCACCCTAATCAATTCCATAAGCATTACAAAGAGAATCGAGAATTTTGAGCCCTGTCTGAAAGTGCATTGCTGAAATTCTACTACTTTAGATTGACAAGAGTTGTTTGGATAAAAAATGAGAACATATTACCTAGAAAATAAAGTTCAAATTTCTGTATATAACATTTGAAATTGTTTTAGTATCAAAGAATTGTGTCAAAATACCACAATTATGTTAATAGAGCTACAGATGTTATAGACATGACATAATAATAATAATAGTAGCTATAATAGCTACATTTAAAGTGGCTTTAGTAATAAACTATAAATAATTCTAGTTTTTAAAACGTTTAATTATGTAAGTATGTAATATAAGAGTTTTATTTTTTAAATTAATAAAAGATATTTATCATGGCAACATTTTTATCTTAATCTAAAATAAACTGTTAATTCATGTCATTTTGAAACGATTATAATAATTATTGTTTTTGAGTATTTGTAGTATAAACATAATAAATAATGGAATAATATAATTTCAAAAATTATAATAATATCAAATATATTTACAGGTCTATAGTAACATAAATGTTCTATGTTGTATTTCTGTCTCGATGATGTTGACACCGCAAATGACAAGATGTTGGAATTTTCGTGTACACTTCTTGTTCTTGTATCGCCTCTTTCTGTAAATTCCTTTGACAGTTTTAATTAAGTTTACATAAAAATAGATAGATTTTTTAAGACGACACGTTTGGCTCAGTTGCAGTGACCCTACTTGCTGTACCAGCAGTCGGGGGTTCGAGTCCCGCTGGGGATTTTGATTTGTGTGATGAGCACGAACATTTGTATTTCAGTCATGGGTGTTTATATTTACAATATGTATGTCTGTATATGTTAGACAAGCCTCGTAGCTTACAACGAAACTAGATGGTGTTGTGTGTTAATGTCCCAATATATTTATTTTAAATATTGATATGGCAATAGGGAATTGTTAGGTAAAAGAAGAATGCTTAGGAGAAATGTTGTAAGGAAATAAGTTAAAGTTATATATGAAATTAAACTAATTTTTATACTTTTTATTTTACTACCAATAAAATATAAGGGAAATGATTTTCAGACAGCAACATAACGTATGTTTTTATGACCAATGTTTTAGTTTCTATAGGATTGGTCAGTTTCATTAGGACTCTGTTAGACAAGAAATAGATCATAAAAAAAATATTAAAAAAAAACTAGTCTCGGCCATTTTGATATTCTAATTAATAAAAGCTAGGTTACAAACCCCAGTCGACATGATTTTTCCCGACATCTTTAAGAAACTACGTCATATTTCAGCCAATTTACACAAATCTTAAAGAATTAAACACAAAAATCCTCCTCATTAATCACTGTGTCCATTGGTGAAAACCATATGAAAATCCATTCGGTAGTTTTTGAGTATATCGCGTTCAAACAGACAGACAGACGTGACAGGAAATTTATTTTATAATATGTAGTGATATAGCACATAAACTTAAATACCATATCCGTGTAAATGATTAACACGTATCTAGTTTTTTCCTTTGAATGATCTCCATTATATACATTCACTTAATTCATTCACCACGATCAAGTGGCGCCAGCAAACTTTATTTATAACTCACATTTTAGTACAGAATATTCATGACCATGCAGTTTCTTTGACTTTTGCTGAGATATTTAGAATATGCATTCATGCACTCGCATGTACTATTTAATACTAGATTTAAAAATAAATATGTCTATTTGACGATTGCAATCTGTATTAAGTTACCGACATGAAAAAGTGCGAAGAATATAAAAAAAAAATGTTCCGCTAATACTTAGGTTTTAATATTTTTTAAATTATTACCTTTTATGGAATGATCGCATATTGTATGTATAATCAGAGTCTTAATAAAAAGTAAACACGTTGTTCGATCAATTAATATGAATTACCAATACTCTATTAAAATAGCTTTTAAGCGTCATAACGTGATGTTAGCTAAATTGGATTGGTGGCTCAGAGCTTAGTTTGTTTTAACAAACAAACAAAAAAAGAAATGAACGAATGAAATTACTGAATAAACAAAGAAATAGAGACTTTTATTCACCTTGTAATATTAGTAAAGACATAAAAATTTACTTATATTTATTTTTACAAAGTATTGTTTATGTTTTCATAAGCCATGAACGAATGAGAGACTTCGTTCATGTCCTGCTTATGCCGAGTTTGATATAAAATAATTATGTTTATTTCTATAGCTAATATTTCTTAAATTTACTATTCTAATATAATTTTTCAGATAGTAATTTTGGACTACGCATATTTCATACCAAATACCTGATATAAAAATGTCTTTTTAACCGATTTCAGTCCTGCAATTTTAGTGCTCTCCGCGGCGTTGGGGTGTGATAGCGCCAACTTCTCAACTCCTGGCTATTACGGAGAATTTTTGACAAAAAATCCAATAATTGTACTTGATTTGGCCTTAAATATAAATAAATATATTGGGACATTAACACACAGTATCATCTAGTTTCATGGAAAACTACGAGGCTTGTGTTATGGATACCAGATAGTTGATACACTACACATATTATATAACTTTTAAATACATACATATAATGGCAAAAAGGTATTAAATAATACATTTAAATTATTTGCTTATAATACCTCCGAAATCATCCTCGTGATCTGTGTTTTTACCTTATATAATTCTTCTTTAATATATAAAATTCACGTGTCACAATGTTTGTAACAAAACTCCTCCGAAACAGCTTTACAGATTCTAATAAAATTTTGTGTGTATATTCAGTAGGTCTGAGAATAGGATGTAAGCTATTTTTCATACCCCTAAGTGATAAGAGTGGTCCACCCCAAAAATCTTTTTTTTATTTTTGGACAAAAAATATTTTTTTATGATTTGGCATTAAAGAATACATACAAAACTAATTTTAGTATAACAGTAGTATTCTATAAAATATCATACATTTTTACTTATCTACATTTGTAAGGAATTTGTTGCATGGAGAATCAACATAAATATGTTACTGTGTAAAAGAGTATTTTATTCCTTACTAGTTTTTATTACTATGTTAACGAAATCCGCACATCATTTTAAATTATTGACCCAGACGTGACTTCGTGTTCCTAGGTCTCAGCTTGAAAATAAACCTTATTATTACGTAATAAAATATGGCGTATTAAAATCGGTTTAGTAGTTTTATAGTTATTAGGATGGAATAGATAGTCTACGGTTGACTGCCTCGGTGGTGTAATGGCTAGCATGTACGGCTGCACACCCGGAGGTCCTGGGTTCGAGTCCCGGGTCGGGCCGAGTTTAGTTATTGAGTCTTTCTGTATAGTAAGCCTTAGTAACAGCCCGGAGTTGGGAAGTTGGCGGTGTTTCACCCCCATGCCTCGGAGAGCACGTAAAGCCGTCGGTCCTGAGCCTTGACTCTCACTGGTCGTGTCGAGTGGTCGTCCCACCAGAGTATGAGAGTGACAGGAATAGAGAGTGCACGATGTGTCTGCGCGTACACTTGTGCACTATAATATCTCCTGCGCAGTTGGCTAGTCTCAATGAGATTGACCGCCGTGGCCGAAATCGGTCGAGAGAACATCAATCACTCTATAGTATATATTATACTACATAATATATATACATTGGTATGATTCAATTTCATGATTCTTACTTGAGAAATGATTGATTCCCCATATAAAACTTTATCCCCCTTTTCAGTCCATAAAAACTATCCTTTGTCCTTTCCAGGATCTCAAACTATCTTCATAACAAATTTCATCTAAATCGGTTCCATAGTACCAGAGTTTACTTCCTACAAACAAACTCAAAAACTTACAAACTTTACATGTTTATAAGATTGCTATTGCTATTTATAGCTGGCTTCCCCATTTTCACCCCCTTAAGAGATAATTTCCGAGATAAAAAGTATTCTCAGTCCTCTCCAGGGTCTCAAACTATCTTCTAACCAAATTTCATCTAAATCGGTTCAGTAGATCCAAGCATCCCCTACAACGTCACAAACTAACAAATTTTACCTCTTTATAATATTAGTGTAGATATAGTGTAAATAGTGAAGATAATCCTTTACTAGTCGTCACAGTATAGACAGTACCACTTGCCAAGGTAACTTACACAATATCTGTACCATAAAGTGTTATGAATATGAATAACTATGAAATAAGTACTAAATTTCATTGTGGATAATAAAATAGTAAACTATTTAGCTTTAATAACTATATTTTGAAATGTTATCTGTTAATTAATGCCCATTGAGAAACTAAATAATAAAATTCGTTAACAGTTTATTTAGTAATCCTGCAATACAACGACATGTTACTTAAGATGATCATATGTGTACCTAGTTATTAAGTACTTAGCTCGTGGCTACGATGGCGCCTAAACTTTGCCTTGTATTGATCGGGGAGCTTACTATATGTATATAATAATTCCGTCCTTTTAAAGGTCCCACTGCTGGGCATGGGCATCTCGAGGTACTAGTCCACCACGCTGGCCAAATACACGTTTGAGAACACACGTTTTCAAAAAATCCATAGAAATCAAAGTTATATTAAATAAGAACAAAGAAATGAATATAAAATATATTTCATATTATTCATATTACATTAAGTTATTGCTTTTATACAAATTAAATGCATTCAAAATTTCGTGTTTATCTTTCAAACTGAAAAATTGCAGCAAATTTACTGAATTATCGTCCAATCAATTCGATCGCCTAAAGACGCACTTATGAATAAAAACAAAACGCTGTAGTAACAAACAAAGAAGTTAACGCATTCATAAATTACCTTTAATAAGAGGTAACGATTGAGATATCAGCGTTTCGAAAACATTCAGTTGAATTTAGAACTTTAAAAGCCAAACTCTTATTGACTTATACGTATTAGTTGTATTTTTAAGATTTGTCGATAAATCGTTTTAAAGGATTCGATACTTTATTCGTTTATTTTGTTTCATGATTTTTAGAGTTCCTTAGTCAAAAGGCTAAAATGGAACCCTTATAATTTCGTCATATCATCCATCTATCCGTATGTCACAGCAATTTTACTTAGACTATTGGAGCTGAAATTTGGTACTTAGGTGTCCCATATTAACCACTAGTACGGTCAACTACTACAGACTGTAAGTACTAAGTAGTAAACATTGTGTCCCTCCAAAATTTTTTATTTTTTATTGTAGAGTGTACAATATTGAGACAATAGAACTCCCAAAGTATTATCGATTATCGATGATAATTTTGAAAAATATACCTTTAGACGTTTTTGTTATATGGAATATTATCGGTATCACGCGTTCAGCCACAAAAATAATTTTATTTTTCTTAGAAATACTATGAAATACGCAGTGGATTAAATGAATATTGTACATGGGTTTTATCATATTTTACTTTTAAAGTAAATTATTACATATACTATTGTTCGTTAAGTGGTCAAAATTCGACCATAATCATTTTCATAAAATATGATATGACCCTATTATTAAGCTTTCGCTGTCCTTCAGATCTGTCTGTCAGAGGTATCTGTATTTCATGAACCGTAATAGGTAGACAGTTAAAATTTTCACAGAGTATTTATTTCTAGTGCTGCTATAACAACAAATAATAAAATTAAATTAAAAAAAAAAAAACATTTTTTTAACGTTCGCAATCGATCATCGAAGTTAATATACAACATACAGTAAAAGTCATATTAATAAAAAAGTACACGATGGTACGGAGCTCTTCATGTGCGAATTCGACCCGCACTTGACCGTTTTTTATTGATAACAATTAACATTGAAGTTGTCAATAGCTACGGTTGACAATGCGTTTAAGTACGGTTTATATATATATATATATATATATATATATATATATGTATGTATATATATACATATATATATATACTCGTAACTACATAAAATTTTAATGGAATACTTCTATAAAAAGCTGTGCATACTTTTAAATTAAATTTATATACAAATAGGTAAAATTTTAATGTTAAATACATGTTTTATGTAAATTTAGTTAGTAAGCCTTTATAATAAATAAATAAACATAAAAGTATGATATGCTACGAAATCCTCAGAATACTCGACTCAGATACACACTTGGCCGATTTTTTTAAATAATTCGGTTATATCTCAAGGCGGCTCGCGTCGTGATCGCGAGCAATCATTAATTCAGGCCCAATAGTTAGTACCCCTAAGGCGTGTGAATGAACTGCGAATGCATTTTTTGTTCCTTTGCCATTTCCCAGTACTTCGCTAACTTTCTTTTGAAGTGAATATTTAATTTGAATGATTTATTTCAATGCAGTACACGAGTACTGGTTTTTATTTTTAAATGTCACAGCATTTATGTTTAATAAAGAATGTTGTGGGCATGGTATAATGGCAGTCTATCTAAAACTAATTAAGCTTAGTTATGGGTTCAGTTCCCATACTGGGTAAAAAATGAAGGTCACCAATTATATGTGGCTCGATAAAGAAAAATTATCAGGTACTCTACCTTACTTAAAACTGATAGTCATCTTATTTATATTTTATTGTAGAAAAAATTCTATAAGGTAATTTAAAGAAATTTTACTTCTTACTAATACATAATATATTATAAATGTGAAAGTTTGTGAGCATGTATCATGGATGTCTGGATGTATAGATGTATGGATGTTTGATACTCTTTCACGCAAAAACTACTGAATGGATTTTAATGAAACTTTACAATGATTTAGCTCATCAGAATAACACATAGGCTACTTTTTATCCCGGAAAAACGTAAGGCTTCCGTGGGATAGATTTGTTTTTGCTTTTCTAGAGGCGAACCTGAGCGAAGCGAGGATGAGCCACTAGTAAGATATATTTTTTTAGCTCTTTTTCTTTTTCACTTTTATATATATATAACAGTATAATTTCAATCAAAGGAAAAATCTTACCATGTTTACGAAAAAAGGCGATTGTAACGGTTTTTAAAATACTCATACGAAGATCCTAATTTAACCTTATATTTACTTAGTAAGAATAAAATGCACTGTACGTTACCACTAAATTAAATTTTTGACAGGTAATAATATATGTTATAAACAAAATCCACTTTTAATGATATCCACTTTTAATATATATGAAAGTAATGCACTGAAAAAGATCATGCTTCACACGATCTAATTAAAATATGTAATCAGCTCTTTTTAAACGTCCCACTGCTGGGCACGGGCCTCCCTTCAGTACGAGAGGGATCAGGCCATAGTCCACCACGCTGGCCAAGTGCGGGTTGGCGGACTTCACATATCTTTCGAAAACTTGCTAGGTTCTCTCAGACACGCAGGTTTCCTCACAATGTTTTCCTTCACCGTAAGGCAAGTGGTAATCCTGCTAGAAATGATTCGCACATGAAAATATCCGAGGTGCGAGACCCGGGATTTGAATCCGCATCACTCGGTTTCCCAAGCGAGCGCGTTACCACTGGGCTACCACTGCCTCAAACCGAAACATACCGTTGAGTAATTTTAATTGTATTTAAATATTAGTCAGTTCGTTGACTTTCCAATATCGGTCCAATTTGTAATGTATTTATCGCAATCGTAAAAAAGTCGTAAAATCTGACACTATGAGATATTCGCTTATGCTTTTTATTAGAGAACTTATCTATGATTTCAATGTTTACATTTATGAGGCTTCAGTGTTGTGCCATTCCGAATATGAAAATTAGAATTTTCTTAATTTTTTTTCGGATAACCATAAAGCTTGTTCTATTCAATAATAAATATGAAAAAAAAACCATTAAGAAAATTGGTTCACTATCGGTGAAATAAATATATTCTACATTACATATACAGTTACAACCGTATCATCCACAAATCCGTTGCGTAGACCAAAATTATGTAATGTATGTATAATATATATAAAACATAACATAGAAGTATGACATGCTACGGAATCCTCAGAACACTCGACTCAGATTCGCACTTGGCCATTTTTTTCAATATTTGAGCTCGAATACTCTATAGATACTCACAACATAATATGTCAAATTCCTATCTCTAGTAAGGAAAACTACTTAACACGCGCTAAATAATATTAAAGACATTAAAATTAAGTTAAGAGGTGCCCTTACAATCGTTACAAAACAAAACGAGGTTTTTTAATAATATGTATCATTTTTTTAACGATTTCATTGATTCTTATTTTATTACCATTGAATTGCTGTAAAGAAATGATATGCACTTCCATTTTTATAGCTTTGATTATGGTATCAGTGATGATAGGCGGATGGGTTCATTAATTAACGATTTCAATAAATTTAAACCTGTACATTTAAAATATGAGACCTTTATCGTCAGGTAACCAGTTGGCATTCATTTACATATTATGTAATTAAAATTACAACCGTAATTGCTTGAACTCTCTATAGTGTACGCCACTATACAAACTAAGGGTCATTTTAAGTAGTAGCCTAACCAACTTTAGGACTTATTTGTCTTAGGGCGAGAGCTTAGCGTTTTTAGAAAGCCTCACATCATTGCAATTCTTCTTTCTATTTCGATTTAAATTGTCGCTGATTATAATACTTTAGGCTATTTTTCTTAATCAAGTTCTCATATATATTGAAATCTAAAGTCATTAGTCATCTTTAGTCACTTAGAGCAGTGATTTTCGAGCTATAAGCGCTAAGACAGATAGATGTGTAGAGGAAAGAGACAGGCATAATTTATTAAATATTTAACTTATCAGTTCATATGAAAAAGAAATCTGAATGTTACTCGTATCTAATTAGTAAAATTCACTAACTGAAGAACAATGCACTGCCTAGAGGTTTCTAATAAGATTTTATATAAGTTTCTTATGTAAATAAGGTGAGTAATATATTATTATAATTTAGTATTTTTAAATATCCCTTACATGGAATAAATTGGTGATGGAAAATTGTATTAAAATTAGAAATTTTTAAAGTTAGAAGAAGAAGTTTAAGTTTTTGTTTATATAGCCGATGGGAAATGCCCTTGGGCTGACTGCTTGTATCTAAAGAAATCTAAAATAGAACTTTTCTAATATCGTAAATCTATCAAGTGATCATTATAATATGAAAAAATGGCGTAATGAAGATGATTTGTTTGGGAGCAATGAAAAATTATCGTTTTGTTAGTTCATTTAAATGGTTAAGTGTCGAAATTTTTATGTTGTACAGCTGTTGTGATGTTTCATAGTTCATAATAAAGTCGTTATCTTAACGAAAAAAAAATGAGCTTATAAGTTTTAATGTATTACAATATTTATGTACATTGCGTCATAATAAGTACATATCTAGATAAATATTATTTAAATAAACTTTTTTTATTCTTTAACATCTGTTTTTACACTTGTTGATTTTTACTCTAATATGTCTTATTTCATTATTTGAGATAGAATACATTATACAAGACGTGAAGAATAACAAAATTAATTATTGAATAATATGTAATGCAAATAAAATGTAAAATAACTTTTAAACTTTGTTAAAATATTATAAAAAAAGTGCGTAGGTATGTGTACAATATGTGTGCAATGGGGAAGTTTTCTGAAAAAGAGGGCGCCACACGTATGGCCTATTTACATTCAGCCTGAGGTTAAACAATTTATTTTAAAATGATTTTGGTCAGATGTTGAAGATTGGACCAACATTAATAGCAGTAAATCCATGTTACGCACTTATTACATAAGCATCCATAACAGAATGGTATTTCACATTTGGATTAATTCAAGTGTAGAGACGACAGGTTTGGTTCAGTGTGTAGTGACCCTACTTGCTATGCCAGCGGTCGCAGGTTCGAGTCCCGCTGGAGGCATTCATTGTGTGATGAGCACGAATGTTTGTACTCCAGTCATGAATGTTTATATTTATAAGTACCTGGGCCACCGAGCTTCGCTCGGAGTTTTTGGTCAGAAGTACAATTTTTTTTTTAAAAACAAAAAACTTGAACAAATATTTAAAAAAAACCAAAAGTAAAAACTTTGTATGCGACCGAGATTTGAACCTAGACACGTGTGATTGTTGATCTTGCACCTTGGCCACGACCACGATGCTTATGCCTGAGCGTGCAAATTACCGACCATATTTTGCGTGGAATAATGCAAAAGAAAACCGCATGAAAACTCTAAAACACGCGTTTTCCCACACATAAGACTAATCTAGATCGATTTATCATCCCCGAAACCCCCTGTGTACTAAATTTCATGAAAATCGTTGGAGCCGTTTCCAAGATTCAGATTATATATACACTAGCGGCTCACCCTCGCTTCGCTCGGGTTCGTCGCTAGGTACGTTTTAAATAGATATAAAAAGAAAAAATCTTTCTTTCTCACATTTTAATTATATGTTTTAATACTTACCTATTCCGGACTAAGAGAAATCCAAAAATTAAAATATCATAAAAATTGGAACGCGGTCGAACGGGATAAAAAGTATCCTATGTCCTTCTCCTGGCTCTAAACTACCTCCCTGCCAATTTTCAGCTAAATCGGTTCAGCCGTTCTTGAGTTATAAGCGAAGTAACTAACACGACTTTCTTTTATATATATAGACAAAAATTAAAATATCATAAAAATTGGAACGCGGTCGAACGGGATAAAAAGTATCCTATGTCCTTCTCCTGGCTCTAAACTACCTCCCTGCCAATTTTCAGCTAAATCGGTTCAGCCGTTCTTGAGTTATAAGCGAAGTAACTAACACGACTTTCTTTTATATATATAGATTTATATATACAAGAATTTCTCGTTTAAAGATATAAGATATGTACATATGTATTTAAAGTTTATATATGTGTGGTGTATCAACTATCTGGCATCCATAACACAAGCCTTACCATGGAACTAGATGGTGTTGTGTGTTAATGTCCCAACATATTTATTTTTATTTATTTTATTTTATTTAATCAGTAGTATAAAGTTGTATAGCAGCTAAGAAGCATTCGAAGTTAAGATATAATAACATAATTGTCGACGATTCGTAAAGACGGAAGAAGGAATTTTCTGAAGATTCCTAATAAACCTTTTATTTTATTTACTAATCTGTTAAGATACTTACCTGCACTACATTGCGTAAAATTATTAAATTATTTTTATTTTCAATTTATTGTTAAAAATAATCGCATTTTAATAACAAATTTCTCTAAGTTAAAACATAATTTTCTCCGTCTTTATGTGTTTATAAATGCGATATATAAAAAAATACTAAGTTAAAAATTTTTGAATTACAATCTACAGTTATAAATGAAATATTGTCTATCTTTAAAATAAAGTGTAGTTCTCATTAAAATCGAGTTAGGATCATAGAAGACTATAAGCGGATAATACGCAAGCGGAGTCGGGGGAAAAGCCAGTAACTGCAATATCGTTCATATCATGTTATGTAAAGATATAGTGAACATTTTTAACGTCCCACTGCTGGGCGCGGGCCTCCCGTTATTACAAGGAGGATCTGACCATGCTCTACGCTGACCAAGTGCGAACAGTCGGACTTCACTTTATAAAAACTTGCTAGGTTCTCTTATTCGAACTAGACGTGCAAGTTTCCTCATGATGTTTTCCTTCACCGCTAAGACAAGTGGTAATCATATTTGAAATGATTCACACATAAAAGTATCAGAGGTGCGAGACCCGGGGCTAGAACCCGCTACACTCGGTTTCCCAAACGAGCGCGTTACCACTGGGCTACCACTGCCTTACAATACAACAATACACAATATATTATAGAAAAAATATTACGTATGACCAATAATACTGTTCGAGCTCTACATCTTGAGCCCTCCTATAAAAAAAGGCTTAGTGTTTATAGCCTAAGTAGCAAAACAAGAACAAAAGTCAGAGGTAAAGAAAAATAAAATGATAATATACCATTTAGTAACATATTATATAGTTTTTCAACGTGACAGAATGCAGGAGCTATAAAAATATGCTATTTAGTGACATAGTTTAGTTTATAACTGTTTTACGTTTCCGACCATTGCATCGAACGGAAATCCTAAGCGCCGACAAATATGCAAATGATTTGAAAAGTATAGTATCTATGTATATCATTAATATGTGTTCGTAGTTTAAAACTCGATCTGAACTTATAACCATTATTTTTAATATATATATATATATATATATATATATATATATATATATATATATATATATAATTTGTTAGTATGAAGTATTAAGATTTAGTAAATAAGTAGGCAATACGAATATATGAAAAAGTTCCAAAAGCTCAAAAAGCTATCAGAACCTCAGGCATGTACGAGTATTTATAACTAAAAGTCGAAATTCGATCATATCGTACTTCCTCTTTTTGAAGTCGGATAGTAAAATATAAGCTAAGTTCTAACGTAAGTTCTTCTGAGTCACCAATGACTCAATGATGTGTTGTATATTACGATGCACTGAAGGTATTGCCTAGAACTAGACAGTTACGAAATCTGTTCTGTCATGTCGCATGTCAGTAATTTAGATGTCTCAAAATATAATTCGCCTTATATAATAAAGACTGATTTGTACAATGACAATAACATCAACAGTATCTAATAATTAAAGTTAGTTTGGTAATTAAGTTTATAGAATTACTAGCATTGCCCGCGGCTCCGCCCGCGTTCAGATGACTAAAAACCAAATTCTTAGGTTTTACATATTAGTATACTCCTACATTGCAGTTTTTGTATTTTTTCTCAAAAATGAGACACTTTCCCGCGGTAAGAAAATATTGTATATGTTGATCAGGATAACCAGCTACCATCATACCAAATTTCATCAAAATCTGTCCAGTGGTTTTCTCGTGCTGCGGTAACAGACAGACAAACAGACAGACAGACAAAAATTCTAAAAACTATAGATTCGGAGTCTGTATCGATAATATTGTCTATTTTAATTAGATTTTCCAAAAAATATTTAATGTACAGATTCGAATTAGTTACAATTTTATTATATGTATAGATTATATTCTTTAACATTATTATTCCACTCTTTGGGGTTGGTTTTTTTTAATATGGTACCACTCCTGGAGTATTAACTCATAGGGTCAAACTAGAAAGTATATAGATAGAGTATACAGATGATTTAAAAGTACTTTTTGTAATAAATGATTTCTGTTTCAATTATTTACATATGTATGTTTTAATTAAGATATTAAGAGGGTTTGGCCAAATGTTCACGATTCTGCGCTCGCTTGTACACGCCCCACTCCCGACACTGCCTTGAGTCCGAATGGTCTTGAAAATAATTATTATAATAAACAAAACCTGCATCACAAAATTGTAGATATGATCACATAATTATCTAATAGTTTATTTATCATTCAATAATAATCCACTTGTCTATACATATTATAATAAAATTGTGACTAAGTCGAATCTGTACATTAAATATTTTTTGGAAAATCTTATTGCAATAGACTTTATTATCGATACAGAGGCCGAATCTATAGTTTGTAGAATTTTTGTGTCTGTCTGTCTATCTGTCTGTTACCGCATCACGGAAAAACCACTGGAGGGATTTTAATAAAATTTGGTATGATGATAGCGGGTTATCCGGACCAACATATAGGATACTTTTTACCGCGGGAAAATATCTCATTTCTGAGAAAAAATACAAAAACTGCATAGTAAGAGTATACTAATATGTAAAATCTAAGAATTTGGTTTTTGGTCATCTGAACGCGGGCGGAGCTGCGGGCAATGCTAGTTCAGAATGTAAGCTTTTAAAGTATACCTTATTTTAGAAATTAATAGAGCGAATCGACCAAACAAAGATACTTCAAATATATTATGGCATTAAAACCACCAACGCACTGCTGTTTTCGGCCACAACGTAAACTCAATTTATTCTAACATTAATCTCCTCGATAGACTGTAAAATGCACATCGCAATTGAAATCACTGCAATTCGGAATATAAATTGGTCATTATTGGATCAAAATGTTGTTACGAGAAACAATTGTGACAATTATTTAGGGAATATCGAATTATCTGCTATTATACTTGGTTGTATTTGAATTGATTTTAAATAACATTGCTCTAAGGATAAGTGAAGTTGAATTCTTAGTAAATATTATAACGGTTAGGAACTATTTAGTTTTGTTATCAATTACATCGTTTGTCTAGTGGTCGTACGTCTACAGACCTGGAGGTTTGAATCCCGGGTAGAGCTAAGTATAGTTATTGCGGTTTTCTTTTCAAGAAATTCTCATAAACAGTACGGGATTGGGAAGTTGGTGGCGTTACATCCCCATGCTTCGAATGCTGTATAAAGCCTATCGTGTCGAATTGTCGTTTCACCGGATTTTGAGAGTAAAAGGAATATGCACTTGAGTTTTGTTTATTGTTGCCTCCAGCGCAGATGTCTGAGTCAGATAAGCTGCTGTGAACGAAATCAGTCAGGAGGAAAATATGGAATTTATATGGGACCACCTGGGAAGTATACCCTTTCAAACAAAACAAAAATTTTCCAAATCGGTTCAGGTGTCTTCGAGTAATCGGTGAACATACATAAAAAAAAAGATTCCGACGAATTGAGAACCTCCTCGTTTTTTTGGAAGTCGGTTATAGTTTTAAATTTTTACATTTTATAGTTGTTTCCTTATTAATAAACAGCTAAAATAGTTTTAATCTGAACAAGGAATTGAGACATGAGAGATTTAATGTCTAATAATACTAACGCAATATACACGAGTTGACGCAGATCTTCCAAGTATGATATATTTTGAGTTTCAAGAACAGCTAGCAAGTGACTTGATGTAGTTGAAACATTATCAAATTTGTCATTCCCGTTTTATCTTAGCAGAATAACAATTTATAATGTTATTTCTACTTTAGGTTTTCTTCAGTCATAAATACTCTATAACTAGCACTAACGTTCAATCTATTAGTCGAGTACTTGAACATAACATTTCAAAAAATTCAAAAATTCCGTTTTTTAGTTATCCCATGGGAATCGTATAGTGGAACAGGATAAAAAGTCACCTATCCTATGCTCCACTCGATTGAATGAGTGCGTGTTTACATATAAAAATACTGTCTGACTAAAGGAAAATAACAAAAAAACTCATTTTTCGCATAAACACATTTAAAAAATATATTTATTTATTTATATACCACAAAAAACACATAAATATAAAAACAGAAAACAGATAATTGTGTAAACAAATAATAATATAATATAAAGCATTCTATACAGGGAACATCCAAAGTACAAAGTTGAAATAAATTTTCCTTAACTGAATATATCTAAAAAACATCATTACTCTACACATCTGTATAAATCTGTGGTTAAAACTCTTTGTTAATAATATTTATTTACAAGCAAGCACAGATGCAGGCAATAAGTTGAATAACTTTCAAATTCTAACGGATACAATGTTACGTACAGCTGGACAGGACAAGCGTATCATGCCGTCACACAATTATGTCTAGAAATGGAGTCTAGAAATGTCATATCCATAACAAAACGCCACTTTACTTCCTATATCCATAATAGTATTTACTGCTAATGTTAATGTAAATAACGTAATTCGAATATATGTAAATACTAGCGACTCATTCTCGCTTCGCTCGGATTCTTTCCTAGCGAACAACAAGAAAATCTATTCTACGGCAACCATATAATTTTGTCGAGCTTAATTATAATTAAGTACAATAACGCTTCGCTCGGTTTCGTTTCTATGTAAAAGTATCAATCTTGAGCCCTCTAACTATCTCTGTACAGAAAACATAATATCCATCGAAGTTACTTGTGTAAGAGTTCTATTTGAACATAAACTAGTGAAAATATTATACAAAAATGACATCAATCTGTAAGTCCACTTTGAAAGAATGAATAACATAATATAAACAAATTATAAGAAAATATAACATTGAATATTTTTTGTCTTTTTTTTTGAAAATTCTGTACATTTTTCAATATTTTAATTTTATGATTTAATGTCCTTATCGATTAATGCATAATTACACAAAAAATATATAAATTTAATAAAAATGGCTATTATTTTATTATATGTGATACAACCCAAACACATAAAATATTTAATGTGCCACATACAGTTTTGTTATATATAGATAGATTAAATATAAGCTTATCTCAAACTGAGACCTGTTGGATCATAAGCAAGTTTAAGGAAAGCAGTTAAATAAAACAAGTTAAACGTTAAGCAAATCCGACCGGTTCTAAACGTCGGTTTATGTATCACATACGTCATATGAGTGCCTTGACCTAGGTATTGTCTGGATATTGTGAATTACAACAATATTCTATTACAAATGTATGAAAAGAGCAAGGAAATATTGTAACACTTTTGTTCTACAAATAATTATATAATAATTCGTTGGCTTACTATTACAAGGTTCTATGAATTAAATTTTAATGAAGTTTAGACATTTTTACATAGAACTTAGTTATTTTGTTATCGTAAAAAAACAACATAGAACTATGTAAAATTGTATATTTTGTAGTTATAGTGCCGCTATCTAGTGGTTTGTTTTTGCACAACTGTAGCTAATGACACATAGAACCTTGTAGCATTAATAACGAAATAAGTACTAAAATTGTAACATAGAACCTTGTAATAGTGAGCCAACGAATTATGACGTTATACATATATATTTTTAAATAACATTATTTTTTATTTGAAGTTAGTTAATATAGAATCTCAGTTGCATTTAAAAGGATATATATGCTTATAAAACAGAGTTTCCACTGGACAGGAGAGATAAAGCTGTATGAAAATACATAATTAAAATTAATTCCAATAAATTTGTTTGAGAATTGTAGCATTTAACAAATAGCATAGTAATTTTACCTGAAATCCCAGTTTGATTTCAACAAAGCAAAGCAAAACAAAGTCGCAAGTCCTGCTAATATTATATAACTCAGTCCGCTTTCTTAGAGATGAGATATTTTGCCGCAGTAAAATGTATCCTTTATGACGTTGACCCGGATAACCAGCTATCACCATACCAAATTTCATCAATATCCCTCCACTGGCTTTTCCGTGATGTGGTCATAGACAGACAGACAGACAAAAATTCTAAAAACTATAGATTCGGCCTCTGTATCGATAATAATGTCTATTTCAATAAGATTTTCCAAAAAAAAAAACATTTAATATACAAATTCGACTCAGTAATAATTTTTATTATAAATATGTATAGATATGAGCTTTAAATTAAGAAAAAAACGAAAATCCACTTTGTAAACGATATCAGTACAAATAGATTGTATTAAATGGTGTGCTATCGAATTTACGATTAAGTCTTAAGAACTTGCTTAGATAGAGAAAAAGCTTTGTGCCACGCTCCAACAAGTTACGACAAGCATTTGCGTCACTGACACCGAGTCTAGAGAAATACTAGCGACTCACGCCCGCTCCGTTCAGGTTCGTCCCTTTTTACGTTTTGAAGTTTAGCTCAGAGATGAAATATTTTTCCGCAGTAAAAAGTATCTTATATGTTGACCCGGATAACCAGCTATCATCATACCAAATTTCATCAAAATCTGTCCAGTGGCTTTTTCGTGATGCTGTCACAGATAGACAAAACTATAGATTTGGCCCCTGTATCGATAATAATGTCTATTTCAGTAAGATTTTTCAAAAAAATATTTAATGTACAGATTCGGCTCAGTTAGAATTTTATTATTCGAGTATGTATAGATAATTCACGGGTTATGTGAGTGGCTTATATCACTAAGGTTTAGTCATGTTTAGATTTTAGGTCCTTGATTCCAAGCTGCATTTTATTTTAAACGAGCTCTTGTCCGCGGCTTCACTCACACCAAGTTTGATTTTTAGATTACTTACCTCATTTTACCGCCTGAAGGATCTCCCCCTGTTCCTCAAAAAAACACCAAACACGCGTTTGAAAACCAAACAAAATCCTGCGAATTTTGGAATTGGTACACCTCTGTTGTATGATATCTTCATAAAAATTTTGAACACCCGTTTCACTCTTTTAGGGATTGATTTTTAAAAAATCCTTTCTTAGCGGATGCCTATTTCATAATAAATATCTGTGTGCCAAATAACCCAATTCATTCAACGGTTTGAGTTTTGCTTTGATTGGTCAGATTGTTTTTTTATACGATTTTGAGTTTTGCCTTTCCTATATCTAGCACAATAATATAGTATCATTATTTTGCATTAATTGGTTTTTGATTTTTGTGTAAGATATTTTGAATTTTTTGCAGTAGGTAATATGAGATACTCAGTTTGAGGATTGCTTTATCACATTGAGTTTTGTAAATCTATTAGATCTGAAATAAAGATAAAGGAATAAAACAAGCGACTGAAATTTAAAATTTAAACTAAAACCGGAAATAGGTAGAGTTAGAATAATCGTAATATTAATATTTCATAGACCTTGCACCAGGTGAGTCAAGGTAAGTTAAATATCGTCATCAGTTGCAACGCAAATTAATGCATAAATAAACCTATCCAATTATACAACGTGTCAAATTGTAGATAACTTAATGATTCAATTTACCATGGTAAGACCACACAAACGGTCCTCCCGCGCTTCGTAACTACGTGGGCCAGCGCCTTGAGGTAGCGGCACACTTTGTGAGTCACGAAGCTATAATGAACTCTTAAAACCAATAGAATAGCCGTGGTTATTATATTATATACTTTTATATTAATATTAATAATATACTTCGACGACACGTTTGGCTCAGTTTGTAGCGACCCTACTTGCTATTGCCAGCGGTGGCGGGTTCGAGTCCCGCTGGGGGCATTCATTTGCTTGATGACGAATGTTTGTACTCCAGTCATGGATGTTTATATTTATAATATGTATGTATATAAAGTTATATATGTGTAGTGTATCAATTATCAGGTATCCATAACACAAGTCTCGTAGCTTACCATGGCACTTGATGTGTGTAATGTATGTGTAATGTCCCAACATATAAAAAAAAATACTATACTAGCAACGTACCCTCGCTTCGCTCGGATGCGTCCCTAGGTGCGTTTTTATTTTGTTTGGGGGGCACCCTAATTAATTTTCTAAAATAAAATTAGCCTAAGTTACTCCTTATAACATCAGCTATCTGCCAGTGAAAGTCCCATCAAAATATGTAAATAAAAATTGACAAAAATTGTAAGGTAATTACCTAACCTGGTGCCATTTTTGTATTTTCGAAAAACGTTGTATAATTTTGTGGGTATGTGCTGTCTGTAACAAATATATTACGACCTATGAGACGTCTAAAACCGTGATCATGATTGCTGTAAAGCATTCGAAACATGGAAACAATAATCAAAATAAATCTGCGAAAAATCCGAAAAGATATTTTTTATTATGTCAAATATTTCGCGTAAATTTAAGAAAGTTTTAATAGAATAACATAGAATTTTCTTTTTGTTGATGTAATGCTTTAAATAATACTTTGAATTAATTAGAAAATACCTAATTATTACGCTGTAACATCAAACACTTCATTAATGTTACAGACAGCCACTTAATTCATTTAGTACAACAGTGGCGCCTTAATCTATTTTAATAGTCAGCAAATCACACTTATAAAATCGTAAAAACACTATAAAAACGGTGACATCACTCACCTTGTATTAAAGAGGCTAAATGTAACTGAACAAATGCCTATTAGATTTTATGATTCATTTTAGTGTATGTCTTATAGATTGATAACGATATGTTGTCTTAGATACATGTAATTGACTAGATACTGAGTTGCCACTATCTGTCCGGGTGGCCGTAAACCTAACGAATGGTTTTAAAATAGTTTTCAATTCTTAAATTTACTGCGTTCCTTGGTTTGTTAAATGATGGCTCCGCTAAAAGGATGCATAAATTAAATCACAAGATAGAGTATGGTGCTATAAAATAGATAAGTTATTTCAATACATAAATAGCTTGATCTTTACGGAAATTATTAGTTGTTTTGTGGCTTTAGATTTTAAATACTGACTATAGATTATAACTTAGGGATGGTTATTGTTTATTATTATATATGTAAAACGGTGTTTATGTTAAATTTTAGCTTTTTAGTGTATATTTTTGATTTTTCATAAATTAATCCCTCAAAGAAATAATTTTTCGTTAACAATATCATGCAAATATAATTTGTATTATTATAAAACACTAGCGACTTAGCGAATTCGGGGTCGTTCTTAGACAAAAACAAATATATCCCACGGGAACTATACATTTTACCGAGATAAAAAGTAAACTATCTGCTATTCCAGACTCTAATCTATCTCTGTGCCAAATTTTATGCAGATGTATTCATAGTTTCTTAATATATACATATATATCAATCTTATACGATAAAGGTATGTTATAACGTGTCTACACTCTACACTGTACAGACAGAGAATTTAGCGAGTCCAACGCTTATCTTATTTAGTCTACATACAATATACATATAATCCCAACAATTGAAATATCGTTACATATAATAAAATTATAACTAAGCCGAATCTGTACATTAAATATTTTTTTAAATCTTATTGAAATAGACTCTATTATCGATACAGCAGCCGAATCTATAGTTTTTAGAATTTTTGTCTATCCGTCTGTCTGCCTGTTACCGCATCACGGGAAAACCACTGAAGGACTTTGATGAAATTTGGTATGATGATAGCTAGTTATCCGGGTCAACATATAGGATACTTTTTACCGCGAGAAAATATCTCATTTCTGAGAAAAAATACAAAAACTGCATTGTAAGAGTATACTAATATGTAAAATATAAAAATTTGGTTTCTGGTCACCTGAACGCGTGCGGAGCCGCGGGCAATGCTAGTAGGTTATAAATATTGACGGTTAGCTTAGCTTATACCAATCCGCCAATCTCACGAAGGCGAAGGTTTAAGCAGAATATAAAATTGAAAAAGTTTATTTGTTTTACTACTGGAAGAGATATTTCTTAGCAGGCGCGTAACCGACATTTTTACATGGTCTTAAGTGACTATTGAGGTATTTCTTGGCAAATATATGAATAATATAGATAATATTTGGCTTGACCCTAACTCAAAAACTCTTAATCCGAACAAGTTATTAATTTTCCCTATATAACATAGCTATACATTTTCCCTCTTTATATATATTTCATCCAGCTCCGTTCAGCCGTTTTGGCGTAATTGAGCAACAAACATCTATCTATCCGGACTTCGCATTTATATAACAGTAAGATGTGTACAAAAAATAGCCTAACAAACATTCCCATATTAACATAATGCCTTTACAAATTTCTCTCCCATAGAGTCAAAAGCAAAAGCTAAGTATCAATTAAAATAATATATTATTACTTATACAAAATAAACTTTCATTCAGGCCAATATATCTTTTCGAAGTCGTTAAAGGAGTACGGTATATTAATTGTGTTCGTTCACAGGCGTACTTAGCCCTTATTAATCAGTTTAATTACGTTGATCTCTGTCTCATTATACCAATGTTATTTTATTACCACACCCACAAGCTTTAAGCTTTATAAAGCTTTGATTAGCTAATTTTGTAGATTGAATTGTTGCGTCATGTTGGAAAGCTTTTGCGTTTGTTCTTTTATAAAGAAATCTGATGCGACGATCGGATCTGTGCTTTGATGAATGTGGCGGTGACTCAGTGAGTCACTATGGAGTGGTTAAGTGTTTTGAAATTATTTCATGTTCTACAATTTTAATATTACGTTAATATCATTTTGCCTATTTGATTAGATTTTTAAAACGATTCATAAATCATATAATATTTGAGCACGGAAATATTACGGCTTTGTTAAATTAATATAATACACTAACGACTTGGTGTAATTGCTATAACTAACTATAGCTTATATGTTACTTCAGATCATATTCTATCTGTATATTAAATTCCATCCAAATATGTCCAGCTATTTCAGTAATGCGTTATGAAGTAACGAACATACGATATGATGACACTTTTGGCTCAGTTTGTAGTGACCCTGTTTGCTGTGCCAGCGGTCGCGAGTTCGAGTCCCGCTGGAAGCATTCATTTGTGTGATGAGCGAATGTTTGTCATCCAGTCATGGGTGTTTATTTATAATATATATATATCTAAATTTATATATGTGTAGTGTATCAAGTATCTGGTATGCATAACACAGTCCTCGTATCTTACCATGGAATTAGATAGTGATGTGTGTTAATGTCCTAATATTAAAAAAACCCAAACACACATACAATCTTTCGTATTTTTAATTATAGTGGGATGAATACGTTGGAAGCGCCAAGTCACACGATCCTTGTTACTTTAACATTTACAATCGTCAATATTTATATTCTGAATGCGGAAGTCTGTCCTTCACTCACACTTCATATTACTTACTAATTGTAATAATACGATGACCGCCGGACAGGTGACAGCATTCCAGTACATCTAGAAGTTCGAATTTTTGATATGTTTGAGCTAAGTTTATAGTTTTAGACTATGTGTGAACGTAAATGTTATATACCTATTTATTGTTCATAAATATTTTTAATGATTTTTCCGACATTTTTTTCATTATTAAATGAAAAATAATGCAGACATTTAAGCAGAAGGACAAATGCCAATACATAATACTTTCATATATTTACGCAAATCTATACATATATAAAATTGTAAGTAAGCCGAATCTGGACATTAAATATTTGTTGGAAATGTTATTGAAATAAACATTATTATTGATACAGAGGCCGAATCTATAGTTTTTAGAATTTTTGTCTATCGTCTGTCTGTTACCGCATGACAGAAAAACCACTGGAGGGATTTTGATGTATGGTGATAACTGGTTATCCGGGTCAACATATAGAATAGTTTTTACTTTTTACCGCGGGAAAATGTCTCATTTCTGAGAAAAAATACAAAAACTGCAATGTAAGATTATACTAATATGTAAAACCTAAGAATTTGGTTTTGATCATCTAAACACGGGCGGAACCGCGGGCAATGCTAGTATTATATAAAATTGTCTTTTGGGACAAAAACTATAAAATGAACTTTGACGTCTAAAACCATAATCTCTTCCGTGATCGTGATTGATTGGAAAAAATCGAAAATATAGTTTTATTTACAATGCCAATTAATAGTTAAAAATTAAAAAAAATATATATTTTTAGATTTTACTAAAACGATTTTTGTATTTTTTATAATACGGAAAAATGTAAAATTTCATATGCATTGTGCATACAACAAGACATTATTGCTAGTGAAGTACATACATACATATATATAGACGGGTTACGACAATCGAAATCAATTCGGTGTGCAAGTGCAAGGCGCTAACGGTCTATTTGCGTAACATTATTTCTGAACCAACGAGCCGTGCTGGTCTGCACTTATACGTTTACACTATACGGTTAGTGCATTGATCAAAAAAGTGCTAGATACACAATCCCATGCAAAAGTTATCTTATAGCTGTCACCATTTGTGTTTAGGTAATTATTTTAGTTGAAATAATTATACAATAATATAAATTGAACCTTAAATGCAATATTTAAAGTAGTTTTTACAACAAATAATAATAATAATAATGCGCTCAAAAGTCTAAATGAGCGCTTATTTGGTGAGGACATTTTTTGTCAATGATTTTGTATATAGTACTTTTTTGATCGACGGGTTAGTGTAACCATTGGACTTTACAAAAGACTTTATTCATTCACATTATTATCGATTTTTTATTATTTTTTATTATTGGTAATCTTCGTCTTTTGAATGTCATTTAGGAAATAGGAGGCGTAACATTTTTGCTAATATGTAAAATTATTATTTGTTATTATCGAAATTTATATATTACTAGCAGAACCCGCGGCTTCGCGCGCTAAAACTACAGAAAAAAACTCTAAAAAGGTAGGTTTCATACCAAATTTCATCCGCTATATTACCCCCTTATGGGATGAATTTCGAAAAATGCTAAAACACGTATTTAATTAATTGTATTGAAGAGTATTAATACCAAGTTTCAAGTAATTCTGATCATAAATATTTTTTGGATTGTATTAGGTATAACGTGTTTTCCTGTAGGAAAAATATAATTTCCCGCGGTAAAAAGTAGCCTATGTCACTCTCCATCCCTTCATCTATCCCTTCATCTATCCCTTCATCTATCTTTTCATAAAAAATCACGCCAATCCGCCAAACCGTTTCGACGTGTAAGAAAGACAAACATACAATCTTTGATGCCAACAAAAAAAAATGGATAAGCAAATTAATTTTAATAAAAAACTAGCGATATAGGTTAATTCCCCATATAAACTTTCGTCCCCATTTTCACGCCCTTGAGGGATGATTTCTGGAATAAAATATATCCTATGTCCCTCCCAGAGTCATTAACTATCTTCTTACCAAATGACATCTAAAACGGTCTTATAGTTTTTGAGTTTATTGGTTACAAAAATACAAATCTTTCCACTTTATAATAGTATAGAGAGAGTAGATAAGAATTAGAGAAAAAATTTGCTTGAAAATATTAGTTTTTTATATGAAAATAAGTAACTAAATTAGAAATTCATGAAAATCTAGGCGCTTCAACATCGGTCGTAAAGCCATTTATAATTCCACTAAAATATTATTTAAAGCCAAATCGTAGAGTTCTCGTGTCGTTAAAACTAAATGACGCATAGGAATCTATTTGCTGGTGTATTTATTTTAGCGTCAAACATATTACGTTATTATTACAACAATCGCTAATCGCTAAATATTATTAAGTAAGCTACAAATAGCACTTCAGAATGAGGAATTTATTGGCATTAATATAATAAAGGATTAATATTTTAAAACTGGATTTAATGACATATATTAAAATATACTAGCGAGTCAACCTTTGCTTCGCTCGGGTTCGTCCCTAGGTGATTCTTTTAATTAACATAACTTTTTTATTTACGGACCGATTGATAACTTATAACACAAATACTAAATTAAAGTAAGTGAAGCTTACCGCTATACATTAGTGAAGACCGCACCTAAATGGGTAAAGTCGTTTCTGAGATTAGCGCGCACAAATGAACAGACAAACATACGGAAATTCTAAAAAACATTGTTTTGAGTTCTATTGCATCAATAAAGACCTCCAATAATAATAGGTTTTCTCAAATATCTTCCATGTACAGACATCGATCAGTTACACTTTTATTATATGTATTTAAATTAAATATTAGATTGAAGTGTCTGTGGTATTCCCATAAAGATCATTTGATTGTTTTATTGATACCTGAGCCCCAACCAAAAAGATTTGTTCGTCTATTGTTTTGTTCTCACTCATATCAAGAATGGATCGAATTTAATGTGATTTTTATTGCAGGATAGATCATATGATCAAAACTGACATTGGTTACTTTTATCCTGAAAAAAGAGCGTTAGGTGACTGATTTTTTTTAAATTGAAAGTTAAAATCTCATTTGGCAAAGGATATAGTGAGGTCTGAAACGAAGCCAAGGCGTGTCACTAGAACGTAATAATATTGATATTTAAAGAAAAAAAAATATTCCGCATCCACTATCCCACACGTAAATTATCATAGGTAATTACGAAAAAACAAGTCTAAAATTATAGAAAATCTATATATAAATATAAATGAATGTTGCTCAGCGCAAAACTCGCGAACGGCTCGACTACTTCAGCTAAATTTTTTTCGTACGTTACTTAAGATACACGGAAAGTTTTAATAAAGAGAAAAAATATAAAATAAGGTAAATATATATAAAACAAATTCGTGTTAGTTAACCATTTATAACTCAAGAACTAAGGCTGGACCAAATTTTATGATATTTTATTTTTGGGATTCTCTTACCTAGTCCGGAATAGGATAATAAGTATTAAAACATCAGAAAAATTAACGAAAAAAAAAAATTATATGACTAACGCTGGCTAATAACTATTTATATCTATTTAAAACGTACCTCGCGACGAACCCGAGTGAAGCGAGGGTGAGCCGCTAGCACTACCTATATATAAGCTGCTATTACCAAAATATCTTGCGACTTTAGTAATATGGACACGTGTCTTTAATCGGATGTCCGGAAACGATTACAGTTTAATGGACCGATGAAGAGAATCAAATTGGTACAAGAGATATTAATCGCAGGAATCTTCAGACATATTGATAGCAGAAATCAATATCGATTATTCGCAGAAAATTGTATAATGATCGGTTATTATTGTGCTTTCAAGTGGTTCAAGGAACAGGTCAGAATGGTTCGATGACATATGAATGTCAATAAAGATAGTTATTTAAACACAATACAAACATACACGCTAAAGTAATTGTTTAGTCTAATCTTGGTACTTAACCACCTATCATGACATAGATGTATAGGTATCCTGATGAGATTTGCCATCACCAACACGTAGGCCTACAGGCTATTCCAGGTCTACCTGAGTACTAGCGAAGCCTACGGAGCGATGGTCGTTAATTGCAACATAAATAATACTTTTTCTATGATAAAAATATAGTACTAGAATATGATCACTATGGTCTAAAAGCTTGTTAGTATTGAGAAGAGTAAACGTAAGAAATTTAGTTATAAAATTGCTATCCATTAAAATGTCTTCATGATTAAATAGCTCGTATATTAAGGGTTGATTTCCTTAATTAAGTAATAAAATCTTAATAATATTATTAATATGAAAATTTAAATGTTTGGATGTTTGTTACGCAATCGCGCCAGGACGACTGAACGGATCTGGATGAAATTTGGCGCAGAGATACATTAAAGTCTGGAATGGCACATAGGTTACTTTTTATCCCGGAAAAATGTACTGTTTCCGTGGGATAGATCTGTTTTTGTTTTTCTAGAGTAGTGCATATTTGTGATGAATATATACTTCATACTATAAAGTTTCAATGAAATAAGTAAAATAAATACAATAAAATTAAATAATATATTCTGGAGTAACGACTATATATTGATATATTTATCACGTAGACAAAGTAGCTGATGACTAGTTTTCATTTTAAACCATCAAAAAGCTTATTTATCGTTTTGGATAATATTTATAATAGTTGTATTTTACACAAATTCCTTCCATTTTGTAGTAGGGGAGCCCAAGAGGGGATTTTCTGTAGTTACTCGAGCGCGGCAGATTAACATAAAAGAGGTTACCTTGCACTCTATTGAGTACTTTCACCATAATATAAGTCTTCTATATAAAGGGGCGCGTCTAGGGAAGCCGATTAAAATATTTAAAAAATGTTTTGATAAGGTAGAAATACTTGAAACCGTCAGATTAAGGTGTGGTAGGCTATTCACATCCTGAAAAGTGTCCAATTCAATAATCTGCCGATTTGCACAAGCCGAAGAGGCAAAAATCGACTATAAAGTTTATGATGATTTTTGCCTCTTAGGCTTGTGCAAATCGGCAGATTATTAAATTGGACACTTTTCAGGATGTGACTAGCCTACCACACCTTAATCTGACGGTTTCAAGTATTTTTACCTTATCAAAACATTTTTTAAATATTTTAATCGGCTTCCCTAGACGCGCCCCTTTATATAGAAGACTTATATTGTGTGAAAGTACTCAATAGAGTGCAGGGTAACCTCTTTTATGTTAATCTGCCGCGCTCGAGTAACTACAGAAAATCCCCTCTTGGGCTCCCCTACTATTGCTTTTACTTTAATTTGATATTTAGACAAAGGCGCTTAGAGGCGTTACCTAACACAATGCTCTGTGATTTATGGAAAAAAGTACATTCTAGTGAACGATGAAAAGATCATTAATCATCATATATCAAAAACATCCGGCAGCGATTAGAACCTGCTCTTAAAGTATAGATTGAAATCAATCTAATGCATAATGTATGAAGGAAGTACCTAGATGTACCGGTGGCAGAATCCTAATAAAATGGCGTTACAGGTTTGGTTAATGCAGAATACGCATATATATGAAACTTAGATACTTAGTTCAACTTCATTATGAGGTGCTTATTCTACTTTAACACTGAAATAAAATATTGAAAATGTAGATAAATGTAAGTTTTTATGATAACTTTTTAACTAAAAATGGCTATTTTATTCAACCTATACAAAAGGAACTTTTTGGGAATTTATATTGTACCACCCTTAAGTTATTTACATATATATATATATATATATATATATATATATATATATATATATATATATATAATATATCATTCATTCATGAAATCATTTGTATGTATTCCACCCTTTTTTACTTTTTTACCGTTGCAACTGCCGGGCACGGGGCCTCCCCCCTTCAATACAAGGGGGATCAGGCCATAGCCCAGTGTGGGTTGGCGGACTTCACATGTCTTTCGAAAACTTGCTAGGTTCTCTCAGACATGCAGGTTTCCTCACGATGTTTTCCTTCACCGTTAAGGCAAGTTGAAATCATGTTGGAAATGATACGCACATGAAAATATCAGAGGTGCGAGACCCGGGATTTGAATCCGCTTCACTCGGTTTCCCAAGTGAGCGCGTTACCACAATGAAATCATTTAACACCTATTAATTAAAAAAAATATACATGAAAATTGATTAATTAATAAATAATAATATTACTTAATATACACATGTATTGGGATCAAAGCTACGTAATATGTATATTTTGAATATCTTTTAAAGAACCTACAGCGTTTGGACCAATAGACGCGAAAATCGAACTATTTAGATTTTATTTATTTTCCATCTGTTCGTCTACTTATACGCTCATCAATAATAGCTTCTTTGGACTCTGCACCAAAAAATTGAATTACGTAATTTATTTGTATTTGAAAAAAAATATATTGAAATAAAAATCTGTGCAAGTGGAAATTTCGTGTATTAAATTTTCGTGTCTTAAATTTATAACATGAGAATTTCATAAACATTATTAATATTTAGAAATTTAATACGTTATTTATTATTATTTACGTAATATTTTCATAGATTAACACGAATATTTGATATTTTAAATAAAATATTACATTTATTAATATAACACATACTTATATTAATAAAAAAATACGGCAAAAAATGTAGCACGTCTCTAACCTATCATTTACTTCGAGTGTACCCAACATTGCATTTTATTATACTCCCATTTGTCGCGACTAAGTCGTCGATAAAGCTACTTAGCTAATTTAAGCGGTCATTTTCACACCTATCAACAGCCTAACGGTCCACTAAGCTGCTTATAGGTAAATTGAACCTGGGATATTATGCAATATAACTTATTAACTATCGAGAATACTGTTTATGAACTATTATCCAAATAGAGGTAAATTATATTATTATAAAATATTTTTAAGTTATATTGTACTGAGATATTTTATGATATTTAGAAATTTTAAAAGATGATCAAAAATTAATCTTCATACCTCCAGGTAAATTTCTAAGAAATCTTTTGTTAACTGATACGCCGGCGTGTCCGCGGTTGTGGAGGGAATAAAGAATAATCAAGTAAAAAAGTTAAATTTCTAACCTCAATTCATAATGCACTTCATTACTAAATACAATAAAATAAATAAATAAATAAAACAATAAAATAAATAAATATATACTATTTTCAGGCCTCGGTGGTCTAGTAGCTAGCATTGTAGTAGATCCGAAGGTCCTGGGTTCAAGTCCCGTGTTTAGAATTTTTCTGTTTAAAAAATCTCTATAATAGCACGGAGTTGGATTAAGTTAATTTAGCACGTAAAACCGTCTATCCTGCGCCTGATCTCTCGCTGGACGTGTCGAATTGACGTCCCACCAGAGTATGGGAGTAACAGTCTATGTAGAGATAAATATTTATTTATAAACAAACTATTATATGATTTCAGTGAAAACTTTTAAATAATGTTCTTCAAAATCATTATACCTACTATCTATACATATAATAAAATTGTAACTAAGTCTCATCATCATTATCTGTACATTAAATATTTTTTGGAAAATCTAATTGAAATAGACATTATTATAGATACAGAGTCCGAATCTATAGTTTTTAGAATTTTTGTCTGTCTGTCTGTTACCGCGTCACGAGAAAACCACTGGACAGATTTTGATGAAATTTGGTATGATTATAGCTGGTTATCCGGGTCATCATACAGGATACTTTTTATCGCGGGAAAATATCTCATTTCTGAGAAAAAACACAAAAACTGCATTGTAAGAGTATACTAATATGTAAAACCTAAGAATTTGGTGTTTGGTCATCTGAACGCGGGCGGAGTCGCGGGCAATGCTAGTATACAATAAATTTGTACATTAAATTTATTTTATTTTAAGTTTGATAAATTATATTTATTTTACTTTACCAAAACGGCGTTCAAAAGTGCTTCAAATATCATACTATTTCTTGTTTATTCTACTACAGCTTTAGTTTACGGAAAGATATCAATAATCCTCAAAATTTTATAGATATACTATTTTTGTTAAAGTAAAACTGCTTGCAAGTATTAGGGTTTTAAAAGACAAAATTAGAATCCTTAATTCGTTATTTAGGTCCCTCTCCCTCGGTGCATGAATTAATACTTGACTGAAAAGGACAAAGCGAAATATATCGTATCAAGCATTAATATATAAGGTATTTTCACAAGAAATAAACATCTGAACCCTCTCTGAGTCAGTGATTAATTAAAAAACTAAGTTTTTTCTCATTATTTATGGTATCTCATGGCACTCAACATATTCAGGAAGTCATTTATACCTATATGATTTATGTGATTCTAACGACTAATCAAATTATAATTTGTATGACATAGCCTTAAATATTTCTTGCAAAGTATATTAATTTAGTTAATTGGGCACTTTGATTAAATGTAGATATGTTATCATTTTAAAGGTCCATTGAAACCTAATGAAATTAGATATATAATTAATTAGTTTGCTTAGTTCACGCCCTCTCGACTTATCTCTTATCGCTGTCAATTGTAAAGTAGTAATGGAATGTAAGTTAAATATTTGTTAACTACATACAAAATATTAGTTAAATATGTTCTATATTTTAACTATGTCGTCCATATTATTAATATGTTTTTAATATTTATATTAATTAAAACTAAATATTAATAACCTTCGTTAAGACTTTAGAGTGAAAAAAGTACTGAATAATATAAGAACTTTTTAAAGAAATACACATGTGTATCTATGTGTCAGTGTGCTTTCACATAAAATATGACATTTGGCACTTTTATATATTACTAGCAGAACCCGCGGCTTCGCTCACGCTAAAACTACAAAAATATCTAAAAAGGTAGTTTCATACAAACTTTTATCCCCTATTTTACCCCCCTATGGAATGAATTTCGAAAAATGCTAAAACACGTATTTATTTAGTTTTATTGAAGAGCATTTATACCAAGTTTTAAGTAATTTTGATCATAATTATTTTTTTAGTTGTATTATAACGTGTTTTAACGGGAATTAGATAATCTCCCGCGGTAAAAAGTAGCCTATGTCACTCTCCAGGCCTCCAACTATCTTCACACAAAAATCACGCCAATCCATCTCTCCGTTTTGACGTGAAAGAAAGACAAACAAACAAACAAACAAACAAACAAACAAACAAACAAACAAACAAACAAACAAACAAACACACTTTCACATTTATAATATTAAAGTATGGATAAATATAAGGTTCCGGCTCAAACTCATTCGTGTGTTCCTTATAATACGTGACACCGGCAGAATGTACCTATTGCGTCTCTTAACGCAACTCTAAGCCACTAAAGAAAAAAAATGTTTAAAAGGTTAGATATGGGGAGTTAAAAATATAAACATCATGCTACATTATTAAATATCTAGATGTAGATATAGCCTAAATCCGTATTTCTATATAATATAAATAGACAGAGACAGAATAGTTCAGTACTTTTTCTCCTCTGTTTGTCAACTGATTTTCTTTTCAACCGACTTCAAAAAGGAGGAGGTTCTCAATTCGACTGTATTTTTTTATGTTTGTTACCTCAGAACTCCGTCATTTATTAACCGATTTGGACAATTTTTGTGTTATTTGAAAGTGGTCGAAGAAGCTTTCAGATTGGTCCCATTTAAATTAAAAAAAAATACCACCCCTGAGGATGGAAAAATAGCTAATAATGAATTTAACCTACTTCTAATTCCGTTGATAGTACAGTGGTTCGGTGTTGTTGACCTGATCTGATGGCAAGGCCAGAAGGTGGATAGGTGGAACTCTTCAACGGCTAATAGTAGATACTTTGAGTTTGGGCTTATTTTGTTTGATTTGACAAGCCTAACACGTTAGAATTCTTACTTTGCTACTACTGTCTACACTAAAAAGGGAAAAATAAAAACTTTTTAACAAAAAAATAAAAACCGACTTCAAACAAAAGCACTAAAAAGTAAAAAATAATGATTGGTAGTTTTCATTTACTATACAAACCTAATCAAATATTTTCGAAGTCGATTTCGTCGTCGATGACTGGAGTACAAACATTTGTGCTTATTACACAATAAACGCTCCTAGCAGGACTCGAACCCGCAACCACTGGCACAGCAAATAGGGTCACTACAAACTTTTGTTTCATTTCATTTGTTTAATAAAAAAAACGCTGGTTACCTTTGTTTAGGTCATTACTAATGTTCTTATCCTGTATGGGTGCATTTTTATAATATGTACATCAATCAATCAGCCTATCGCCGTTCACTGCTGACTAAAGGCCTCCCCTAACAATAATACGTATATAGCTTTTAAAATAGTAATGGATTATAATACTAAAAATTTTCGCGAAAATTCAACATTTTAAATAAAACTATCTGTTCGGATTTTTTCGTGAATTTATTTAGATTGTTGGTTCCCGAGGTTTTGAATGCTTTACAGCTATCACGGTCACGGGATAGACTAAGGTTTAAGATGTCTCAAAAGCAAAAAAAAAAATGTTATGATGTTAAGATATTAGATACTTTAATCATATTAATAATTAATGATATCAGTTTTTTATGTCTATATACCAAATTTGCTAAAGAATTTTATCAAAATTTTATTAAAAAAAATATATTTTAAATTTATTTTATTAACTAAAAATAACAAATCATTATTTATCTTTTATTTCTACTCTAAAATGTATTTTTTTAAGAGCTTGAATTGTTTTTTTTTGCTGTCTGTACTTACTTATAAGCCTTGTTTTAAGGTGAATACCGGGGCCTTTGTTTAGCATAATTTAGTATGAATAATCTAAACTTATCTAAAATAGCGCCACCGATTTGTATATTTTATGTGAAATAGTGTAATAAATTTACGTATTATAATGTAAAATGTCAACAGAAATGCACTTATGCTTTTATGAAGCCCATAAATCTATGAACAGATATTTAAGAAAAATCTCATCTTTGTTTAAAAATTTCGCACTGTCTCGCTAACTATTTTATAGTAAAACTAATTCGTTTTAACGTTTAGTATATATAGATTTCTCAGAGATGAGATATTTTCCTACTCCTACAGTAAAAAGTATTCTATATATTGACCGGACAACCAGCTATCATGATACCCATTAAAATCTGTTCAGTGGTTTTCT
The DNA here is from genome assembly GCA_947093115.1 of Brenthis daphne. Taxonomy (NCBI): domain Eukaryota; kingdom Metazoa; phylum Arthropoda; class Insecta; order Lepidoptera; family Nymphalidae; genus Brenthis; species Brenthis daphne. Next base: position 6,025,422 of record OX352481.1, on the reverse strand, counting down.
CGTGATGCGATCACAGACAGACAGACAGGCAAAAATTGTAAAAACCGTATATTCGACCTCTGTATCGATAATAATGACTATTTCAATAAGATGCTCCACAAAATATTTTATGTACAGATTCGCCTCAGTTAGAATTTTATTATATGTATTGGTTAGTCATAAAAAATATTAATAAGTAAATAGAATATAGAAATTAAATAAACTTGCGCGTCGGGTATATTCGTCGGGTGCGCGTGGATTGCTTCTATACTATCATGCACTAACGGAGCACATCCATGGTGTGGGGCCAGTTCCAATGGTATTCTGAGGGCATTTTTGACAGGTTTGATTGTCAGTACATGCACCATTTGACAATTGACAAAACCAAGCCTTATATATTTATTTTAAAGACATGGTTGAAGAAAATTATATTTCATGCTACGTATAAGTTTAAAACACATTTATTTGGAACAAACATTAAATATTCCTCCTCCTACTACTACACCTAAGTTATATCACCGATTTAAAAAAGAAAATGCTTCATTTTTGATATAAACTGGCGAAAAGAACAAGGGGTCTCACTGCTGAGTACAGGCTCCATACGAGAGGAATCAGGCCAGAGTCCACCACGCTGACCAAGTGCAACCTAACATGTGCATGCGGTCTTCACATGTCTTTCGAAAACTTGCTAAGTTCTCTCTTAAACTATTATGTTGCTACTATTATCTAAAATACTGTATTACTCTGTAATACTATATTCTACAATAATGTTAAGTTAAATAAAACGTGTGTGTGTACTTATGTACGCACGTAAGAAGTTACACTTCTTTGACGTAACAGAACAAAAATAGCTACAGATTTCATCCCGTATGTCACAACTGTCTGTTTGTAAAAGGAATGCAGCTTACTTCATCATGTCACTTTTTGGCTGTCGATGTGCGCGCGCATCGTAAAAATTTTACTCACATATTTTTTTCCAAGCGTGCCAAAATAAGTATAACTTTAAAAATTCAAATTGAATACAATAATTCTATTTGTCCAAATATTCGCATCAGACTGAATTTACTACGATATGTTTGACCATAGATTTGCTAATAGCCAAGGACGGCAAACGTGTAAGCGGCATTCTTAAGGAAATGTTGTTACTTGTGCAATCAACTCGCTCTATAAATAAAACCTAGCATTTGGTAGATATTGGTTTGTCTTTTAATATAGCTCGAATTTTTGAAGATCAAACACGAGAGAGTACTAATGATTTTAAATAATGTGTATAATACTTGCTTAGATTTACGCAATTTGTATTTTTTGAAATCGTTTTGTAATTTTGTGGGTAGGTGCCGTCTGTAACAACTATATAAATTACATCTAAAACCTTTGTCCCGTGATCATGATTGTTATAAAGGATTCGAAACATCAGGAACCAAAAATCAAAATAAATTTGCGAATAAAACCGAAAAGATTGTTTTATTAAAAATGTATTGTATGTTTACATTGGATAAGTACAGCACGTGTTATTTATATATCTATCGGATCAAGTTGCTTGATATCCTTTATTTTTTAGTAAGAATCTTATAATTTAGACTGTTTTTAAAATAAAACTAGATAATGAATATTGAACGTATTTCAATACACATATACATATTTCAATATTGTTTGGTGCCTTGACAATAACATGATATATGAGATGGAGAAGAAGTCATGCATTTCAAAACCAAAATATGTGTAGTAGATTATTAAATTTTACCTAAAAAAATAATAATTTTCTAAGGTAATGTATATACATTTAATATTATTAGCGTTTAGTATTATTAGTTAGTATATACATATAATATTATATTATTATACTTTTAGGATATCATGGTCTTAGTACTACTTACACTTAAAAAAATACCAAAATTGCTCCAAAATACTCCTTTACATCCATGCATCAATGAATCAATGAGTATCTTATAATACAAAGATAACATTACCATACAAATAGGTCATAAAGTAAATTTCTTTAAATGCACCTAGATACAACAAGAATATATTATTTAAATACGCTACTATTTATTGAACTCACAATAATCGTGTAACAAACCAAACGGGTTTAGGGTTGGATGTCTGCCACGCAGAGCACACGTTTGGATTTGCTATTTTAGAAATAATCCCCAGTATCCAACTAATATTATAAAATAAGTTATAGTGTCTTTGTTCATGTTTCTTCTTTTATACACCAATAGAGCATGCATCGTTATGACTATATAATAAACTCTCTCTAGGAAGACAAAAACAAACCTATCCCATGGAAACCGTACATTTTCCGGGATAAACAGTAGCCTATGTGTTATTCCAGACTATAATCTATCTCTGTGCCAAATTTCATCTAGAGTGCAGCCGTTCTGGCGAGAAAGAGTAACAAACGTACTCACAAACGTTCACTTTTATAATATTAATAATAATAAATAAATAAATAATAAACGAATATGTTGGGATCAACACACAACACCATTTAGCTCCATGGTCAGCTACGAGGCTTGTGTCATGGATACCAGATAGTTGATACACTACACATATATTACTTTAAATACATACATATTATAAATATAAACATTTATGACTGGAGCACAAACATTCTTGCACAAATTAATGCCCCCAACGGGACTCGAACCCGCGACCGCTGGCAAAGCAAGTAGGGTCACTACAAACTGAGCTAAACGTGTTTACAAATTGAGAAATGATAATTAATAAACGAATCGTGAAAAAAAAACTTTATATATGTATAAAATACTTTTTTAGATCAAAAACTCCTTATGAACTATTATGTCACTAGTTTTTGCGCATCCTTTGTCGGGAGATCGCGTGCGTGTAAGTAGGTACCACAATTTGCACGACGGTCAGAAAATTATAGCTGTGAAGTATATAGCTTTCACTTTTTGTGAGAATGACTAAATATTGCTTGGAGTGAATGGACTGAGTTATTTTTTTATTTGTACATTTATTTATTTTTTTGTTTGAGGAAAATAGAATATTGTTGTCTTTCCCGAATGATGTCATCGATCAAACAATAGATAATTTAGAATTATTATTGGATTTTGACTTTTTCGGGCAAATTTTACCGCTGATTATTAGAAGGATCTGAATAATCTGAATCTCGGAAACGGCTCCAACGATTTTCATGAAATTTAGCATGTTGGGGGTTTCGGGGGCGATAAATCAATCTAGATTAGTCTTACGTCTAGGAAAACACGTGTTTTCGAATTTTCATGCAGTTTTCTTACGCACGCAAAATATTGTCGCTAATTTCGTATGATCGAGCATAAGCATCGTAGTCAAGCCGCCAAGAATGATTATCATAGGTGTCCGGGTTCGAATCCCAGTCGTATTCTCAAAGTTTTTACTTTTTTTTTGTATTTATTCAAGTTTTTAGCTTAAAAAAAAAGAAAATATTACTTCTGGCCAAAAACTCCGAGCGAAGATCGGTCGCCCAGGTACTAACAATATAATATAAACAAAACTTTCAACTCCATTTGGGTATGCGATTATGTCCAAAAAAGCTTAAGGTTTTTAATAGTCCATATTTTTTCAGAGTAAGTTCATTTATATGTTTTAATATTAGGATAGTCTAAGCATCATCTTTTTAAAAACTTAGTCTTTGAATTCTAAAACCATGTTCATAGTTTATATTCGCGTAAATAATACAAGCTATTGCGAGAAGCATAAAAGGCTAAGGTGACTGAAGGAGAATCATGTGCTCATAAACTCAAAGACAGTGAATTTGCCTAAAATAGTTTAGAATAATGACTCCAGCTATTATCTAAAAATATTTTCATGTATATGTTTGTACTCGTGTTCCTAATTATATCCTGAATTTTATTCCCTTACATATATTATCTTGAAAAAATTGTATGAAGAAGCTGTAAGTTCATTTTAACTACTTTAAAGTAATAAATAATAAATAAATAATTGTTGGGACAACAACACATAACACCATCTAGTTCCATGGTAGCTACGAGACATGTGTTATGGATATCAGATAGTTGATACACTATACATATTATATAACTTTAGATACATACATATTATAAAATATAAACACCCATGACTGGAGTACAAACATTTGTGCTCGTCACACAAATGAATGCCCCCAGCGAGACTCGAACCCGCGATCCCTGGCTCAGCAAGTAGGGTCACTACAAACTGAGCCAAACGTGCCGTCTAAGGTGTAAAGGCGATATATATGTAGAATAGAATCACGAAAACGGACTTCCAATGTCTTTCAAAAACTCTTGGACATGCAGGTTTCTTCATCGTAAGGCAAGTGGAAATCATGCTGGAAATGATTCGCACATGAGAATATCAGAGGTGCGAGACCTGGGATTTGAACCCGCTTCACTTGGTTTTCCAAGCAAGCGCCTAACCACTGGGCTCTCACTTGCAATGGCCTTTGTTTTGAGCATTATGGTGAATTAAAAGCATCCAGGTTAACTTCAACCCATTCACACCGTTAGGACGTTCCGAGTTAATCTTTTCAAGGAATTGAGTCGGGCTTAAAATAAAATCAATGTATTTAAAACTATAATAAATAAAAATGCGACCGCTTACAACCGCATCACGTCCAATGTCGTAGAAGTCACGTAGGACAGGTTTGCTACATACAAAAAATTTTTTTTACTATACAAGATTCTGCCTGTGTCTTTGCTTATAGTATAAATAATTTTAAGATCTGGACTGAAACTTTTTGTATTAAAAATTAACTTAAGCTCAATTTCGCTGCTTTGCCTGGCCATTTAAACGAGCTTACCCTAAGCATCAAATAAAAATTGACCCTTACAGAGACGTTTTTACTTAAAGATTCGTTCAATCGTCACCTAAAATACTTTATAATTTATAGTGATACCCGCGGCTTCGCTCGCGCCATAACTACAGAAAAGCTCTAAAAAGGTAAGTTTCATAATAACTTTCATCCCCTATTTTACCCTCTTAGGGGTTGAATTTTGGAAAACGCTGAAATACGTAACTCATTGTTTTTGCCGTACTCAATTCATACAAAATTTCATGCAAATATGCCCAAGGAATAAAAAGTTTCATTCAAACTTTTATCCCATATTTCACCTCTTTGAGGGTTGAATTTTGAAAAATCTTTTCTTAGTTGATGCCTTCGTTATATGAGGAATACGTGTGCGAAATTTTTATTTTCTAGCCTTAAGGGCCTTAGCCTGTGCCTTGATACATCAGTCAATCACTTTTGCCTTATATATATATATATATATATATATATATATATATATATATATATATGTTCTTATATATTAAATTAAATCAATTCGTAACAAAAAGTTTTAAATTGAATAGTTATATTACCAAAGCAACAAACTTGTAACTTTCAGTATAGAAAACAAAAACAAGTTTATAGTTTAAACAGGGCCTTATGTTATTTTTACGTGTGCGGCATTTATAACTAAACGCTTTTGATACCGGCAGTAGGAACTGGCGGCGTCTTTGAAGTAAGCACGTAAATCTATTCGCTGACAAATAGCCTAATAGTGATCGATGTTCGTTTTGAACATTTTTCGGTAGCATATACTATACACATGAACGAATTAGAGACTGGACCTGACATAAAATACAAATGTATGAAAACTAGTTCAACCAAGTGACGCATAACGCACACAAAGATTTTATTACATTATTATAAACACTGATACGCAATACAATATTTCTAGTGCTTGAACGTAATCGATAAAATACATACATCGATGAACCAATGAACGACATTTTAGACATTGTTTAGCATAGTCATCATATTTTACATCTTTTAATTTATTCTTCTTCTTTTAATTTTAATAAATTAAAATAAATGAATTAAAGAGGCAATAATAATGTGTCAAATAATAATTATTTTTTAATTTGATTTATATAAATACGATGGCATTGATGGCAACATTCTGTTGGCCTATAATAATGTTAATGAACAAATGAATATCGGGTATATATTCCATTAATATATAATAAATATTATTTTGTGAAGATTAAAAAAATGTTAAGCTTATTTAATTTAATAAAGTGATTTTGTAGATTCTGTTATTGAACTATTTTAATTGGCAATTGATTGTCTTGGGTAGTTATAAAAATGTGACACTGTCCTAATATTGCTCAGTTCTTAATAAACATTTGTGAAATTAGGAAAAAGAAAAAGTGATTGCAAATTAAAGTGAGTGTTGGATCGTGAAAGTAAAATAATTAGTGCAAGTGGTAAAGTGTTTTATTACAAATCGCCAACCCAGAAGTTTAGTGCTAAAACTTTATTGTTTGATTTTGTGTAATTTCTGTGTTGAAATAAAATGATCTTTATTATTATTACAATGGAATAATATTCCAAAGTATATAAATGTGGAATAAAATAAAAAATGAAGTACACGTACAAATTATAATTTTTGCATTTATATTTTTATTTGATTTAGAAAATATTTTTATAAATTTATTGTCATCAGATTGTAGGATACTGTGGTAAAAGTATTTTATGTTATTGTACTGTACAAATAACACAATTCGTTTAGTAAGTTCGTCAAATATCGATATATTTTTGGACATTGTCAAGCACTAGTCGATGTCAAATGGACTCACTCGACAGTTTAGTCATTTGTTCTGAATGGTATAATCCAGGGATTTTATGATGGTTGTCAGATGTCAACAATACATAGAAATATCGACTATATTTAACATAGTTGGATAATATGACATTTTATTTTACATTTAATTAAATTGTGTGATAAATAACAATAAATGTAATAAAATAATGTATTTACAAGTGAAAAGAAATACTGCTGCTTCCGCCGTTATAGTTTTTACATCATTTAACAGAACATTTAGTCATTTTTGGGAGATGTTTTGTTGACAAATAAGTGCTTGAGACTGACGCAAAAAACAAACGACCAAGCCTAAAATCTCCTGGTTACTGAGAAGACCGATAAAGGTACGTCCGCTTATATGTCTAGTCCAGTGGTTAATTCGTTCATGACTATACATTATAGATAGATTCAGATTTTGCCCTTTGTGTTTAGATTGTTGTAACTTTGTTTTATTTGTTTTAACTTTTTTTTAAATAATTAGTTAGATCAGTCGGTAACAGCGGGTTGGCGTGGTCTTAATAGATTAGTATAGGAACTCAATTAGAATGTTTTGATTTCTCTTTAAGATAAATACTGATGTGTTAGATAACATAGATCTCGACATAAATATCACCTTTGCTTATATTGGTCTTTGCACTATTTATATATTATTATTAATGCTTTTTTTCTTTGCAATAAATAAAAAAATGTGTATTGTAATAAAAAAAATGAAAGAAAAATGTGTATTGTAATAAATAAAAAAATAAATAAAAAGTCACATTAAGTTTCGTTTTACGCGATAATAAACAACAAATATAGTTTATTAGCTTTTATATTATAAAAAGTATTTCTTACATATCTCATTATTCGTGAATACAAAAGATTTAAAAACAACTAAGTATCCATTAGGTACTTTGAAATGTTGAAACTTATTAAAGAAAAAATATAAAAAATAAATATAAGTATAATAACTAGAACACTTATAATAATTATATTTGATTGTTTGATTTGATGTTATGATATCTACAAGTGGGAAATGTAAAGGCTTGTATATTTGAAGTTATATTTCTTTTGGTGCGTTAGGAAAAAAATTATAAGAGTGACTTTGTAAGATGGTTTTAGATCATTTTTATCATGATTTATTTTTATCATGATTATTTTTATCATGATTATATTTATCATGATTATTTTTATCTTGATTAATTTGATCGACACAATTAAACTACATTACAAAGTTAGCCGTTATTAGATTACAGTATGAAGTTAGTCGTTAAATCTCTCTTTAGTATAGTATGAAGTGATGTATGTCTATATTCAAGGCATTTATTTATTCCGGTATTTCTATATACATAACACGTGTTTTATATCGATAAAAATAAAAATTATTTATTTTATTCTTGTTTCTATAAATATGTTTCTATTGACACGCAGGATAAATTTTTTCGAGTTATTTTTGTTTTGTTTTGCCAAAGAAGTATAACTTCTTACGTCCGTACATAAGTACACACACACTTTTTTATTTTTGATTACTATTATAGCATAATTATGATAAGTCTTTAAAAAAATTTTTCGGTACATAAGTTGGTTTATATTAACAAGTTCAACAAAAATAATTTCTTAGCTATTTCGTAGAACCTACCTGTACCTACGTTTTTAGGTTCAAAAGCATGCCTTTACATTTTCCGGGATACAAAGCACCCTTTATGTTGTTCAAATATGTATAAAAACTTTAAAAGTTACATCAAAATCCGACCAGTCATAGTTTTTGCGTAAAAAAACAAAAAAACACAGCGACAAAATTTTCAACAATTATTGTTTTGGGAAGAAAACATTTCCATTTAGCCGTAATAAATGAGGTACAAAGTGAAGACTTCATTTATAGGTTTTAACTTATTTATTTAAGTAACTGAAATTATTTGTATTCTAACTTCTAAATTAGAGTTCATTGCCTTTCCCAAGTTCATAATATTTAGAAAAGATTCTAAACCTTTTCTGCACATTTCACTTTTTCCTTTTTACCAAATTGCAGGCTGCTTCAAGCTTCTTTTGTACTTTTAAGAACGCTGAGATCATAAGCATGCAAAAATAATATTATGATTATAGTATTATAATAAACTAGCATTGCCCGCGGCTCCGCCCGCATTCTGATGACCAAAAACCAAATTCTTAGGGTTTACATATTAGAATACTCTTACATTGCAGTTTTTGTATTTTTTTCTCAAAAATGAGATACTTTCCTGCAATAAAAAGTATCCTATATGTTGACCTGGATAACCAGCTATATTATACCAAATTTCATCAAAATCCCTCCAGTGGTTTTTCTGTGATGCGGTAACAGATAGACAGACAGACAAAAATTCTAAAAACTATAGGTTCGGCCTCTGTATCGATAATAACGTTTATTTCAATAAGATTTTCCAAAAAATATCTATTGTACAGATTCGGCTTAGTTACAATTTTATTATATGTATAGATAATTTGAACAACAAAAAAAACTTTCTTGCGGTATAGAATCATGTATTGTAACTTTTTGGGGATGAATACCGAAAATATCGTGTAAGAATATGCAGCCGAAATAGCAATTCCTCTTTTGTTGAAATCGGTCACCAAACAGACAACTTTTACTGTCGAATACAAATATGGTCAGCCAAATAAAATATACACACACTATTTATCACCCACTTCATCTAATATTTGAAATAGACACGCTTTATTTATGACGAAGTGTTGTTACCAATAAAAAAAAACATAAATATAAAAACAACATCAAACAAACATACATTAAAAGCTTACAAAGTCGTGTATCTTGATATAAATAATCAAAAAATTCGTCTCTCCGACTAATTAAAGTACAGGATTTTGCTTACAAAAGGCCCATTATGTCACAGATATTAAAAAAATCAATTTTAAATGATTTATTAAATATAATGTGTCATCATAAATTTTGATTAAGTAAATTTCAAGATTTATAGAATATGCAGTCATAAATAACGTTTAAAGTTTAACCGAGTAAGTTTTAGATGCTAGCTTATATCCATAACGGTCCCATATAAATTATGTCTAAAGTAAACCACGAGAGACAATTTTCCCATCAAATTTGACATATTAATATTATAAAGTAGACAAACAAAAACAAATCTATCCCACGGAAACCACACACTTTTCCGGGATAAAAAGTAGCCTATTTGTTATTCTGATGTATGAACTTTATTATTGTAAAGTTTCATTAAAATCCAATCAGTAGTTTTTGTGTACTAAGCTGTATAAGTTACTATAGTCTTTTAACTATCCCACGGGAACTTTTTAATTTTCAGTTTCGGAGATCAGCCCGTACAAACAGACAAATAGACAGAGAAACAAAAAAATTGAAAAATATCTGGATTTGCTCTATTTCTCTTCTTACATCCCTTGATTCGGTTTTTAGCATTATTTTTCTATGTACAGACATTCGACCTCTACAGTTTTATTATATGTATAGATGAGAAAATAGCCCGTAAAGTGAGTCTGTCTGTCACATTTTCTGACTACACCATGGAGATGGATATAGAATAAATTTGTTCCAGCCCAACTTACCACGCGAGCAGAACCGTGGGCCGTACCTAGTGTTATACTATACCTGACCTGAACTTGTATTAGTATACCAAGGTAAGTTAGTAGTAACTTGAGTTTCAATCAGTGATACGAGATGATAGACGGACTTCTTTCTGTGCGTCTTTAGACGACACATTTGGCTCAGTTTGTAGTGGCCCTACTTGCTGTGCCAATGGTCGCGGGTTCGAGTCCCGCTGGGGGCATTCATTTGTTTGATGAGCACGCATGCTTACACTCCATTCATGGGTGTTTATATTTATCCCATCAAGATTCCAAGCCAGCCAGGAGCCAAGGAGCCAAGTTCAATATTAAGAATATACGAGGCTGTCAACTTCACCGACAAAAGAATTGAGATCTAAATGGATGTCAAGTTCTATAGATAATCCTTTATTTGTTATGGGACAAAACTACATACATATTACAAGTGGTCCCTACGCACTTGTAAACACCAGGAGTGACACAAATCCATATGGACCACTTACTATGAAACATTTATTATGATTTATTATCACAGACAGCTTCTCTTATAAAAATATAATATTTTTTCTGTCTAGGAATCGAATCCGTAGCCTCATAACAGAAATAAGCTAGGCACATATCACACTCCGTTACAATTTACTATAAGCGTTTAAGTACCAATTGTTTCCAAGCTCTGCTAAGTTTTTACACCGGCTGATATAGAAATAGAACCATTATTGTTTATAAAACTAATATAATAACATGAGAGTAAGCTATTTCAGATGGACTTAGTTCATGCTTGATAGCGATAATTAGAAATACCATTAGAATTGTTATTTCAATACGGTATATAATATGTTATATCATTATATGTTATAGTTAAAATGTTTGAAAAAAGCCATCTATACTAATATTATAAAGAGATAAAGTTTGTGAATTGCGAGTTTGTGACGCTGTAGGGGATAATCTCTGCATCTAATGAACCGATTTAAATGAAATTTGGTGAGATCATAGTCAGAGACCCTGGAAAGGACATAAAATACTTTTTATCTCGGAAATCATCCCTTAAGTGGGTGAAAGTGAGGATGAACGTTTGTATGTGGTATCATCCTAGGGACGAATCCGAGAGAAGCGAGGGTGAGTCGCTAGTAAAAGATAAAGTGGATATGATAATATAGATTTCTTATATTATAACCTGTGATTAATATAGTGTCATTTAACTAAACATGAAGCCAAACTATATTGTTTTAAATTAATATATAACGTTTTAAATTTTGTGTACAAATGAGAACTTCTTAATTATTAAGAAATTATAGTAATTCTTACCCACAACTCCATTCATGTCGTAAGTAGATCGCATCGTTATGTTAATCTATACAGAGAAATAAAATTGAAGTGACTTTTTGTCTGTCGGTCTGTCTGTCTGTCTGTCTGTTTGTTTCGGCTAATCTCCAAAACGGCTAGGCCGATTTTGACGGATCTTTCACTGGCAGGTAGTTGATTTTATAAGGAGTAACTTAGGCTACTTTTATTTCAGTAAAAGAATTAGGGTACCGCTCAAAAAATTAAAATGTTGCTATACAAGATACTAAGTACATCTATATATATAAAAGAAAGTCGTGTTAGTTACTTCGCTTATAACTCAAGAACGGCTGAACCGATTTAGCTGAAAATTGGCAGGGAGGTAGTTTAGAGCCAGGAGAAGGACATAGGATACTTTTTATCCCGTTCGACCGCGTTCCAATTTTTATGATATTTTAATTTTTGGATTTCTCTTAGTCCGGAATAGGTAAGTATTAAAACATATAATTAAAATGTGAGAAAGAAAGATTTTTTCTTTTTATATCTATTTAAAACGTACCTAGCGACGAACCCGAGCGAAGCGAGGGTGAGCCGCTAGTTTTTTATATATTAATTATCCGATTTTTCACACCGTTTTTTGTCTGTCTCTTTTTTCAGCATACTAATTAATAAAACCACTATATGTAATACTCTAAGGTATTTCAGTTTTCTTATTGTAGTAATTTATCTAGTCGCGACCACAGTCTAGCTTACTGCTTTTAAGTATAAACCGTTATCACTGTCTGGATAACAGTGCGACGTGGACGTTGATTAGAGGCGCCGCTCGCATGTATGGTTTGTTTTTATCATTAATTGATTTTAGTGCACAACTAGCTGCAGCGTGTAGTGCATGATGCCTCTGGCATTGTCTTTAATTCCACTCAGACGATATGTACATATCTGTACAATATATAAAAACATAGATACATATTTCCTAAAAAATATCTCTTTAAAAAGTGGCGTCGACATGTGACGTTAAATCAAACCAAAGAATAAAATTTAAAAAGCGAAAGTTCTAATTGTCTAAACATAAATTCGAACTTACGCAAATCACATAAAGTACTTTTTTAAACGAAATAACGTGCCTTTTAATTTTGTCATCCGAAAAGCAATGAATCAAAGAAATTTTAAAAAAAGCTCAATCCAATTTCGAATAGTGCACTTTTTTCGAGGACAGCTTTAAGACGCTAATTGTATATCTAGACTTTTTGTATATTAATTAATGTTCTACAAGCGAAGATCAGACTAAAGAGCCTTTTTTTTAACGTTGGGAAATGCATTTACGCACGAGGTGTGGGACTCACCGGCAAAGCCAGTACTACCCACTAAAACCTTCCCCCGTCTTAATGGGGCGTCGCAGGATCGCTTACGCATTCAACTACGACGCCCCGACGGCAGGTCTGCCGAAGCAGACCACAACAACCACGGGGTTGCTCCACAGTCCACTCTGCTATCAGAGAAGTACCAGGAGCAACCCGCATGGTACACCGCCCTCCGAAGAGGGCCACCTCTCACCGCCCACCGAAGTGGGCCACCTCCCTGTGCGTTTCTTGGCTTCGCGCCCGGTTGGGTTGCCGGGCACTACTGAGCCCCCCCCACCACGACAAGGTGAACGCACGTTGGGGGGGAGACTAAAGAGCCTCGTTTGTCTATTGGCTTCCAAGTACAATTGCAGATCTTCGTTAGGCATCGAGCCCTGGATCTGGACTAGAAAAGACCGTAAATACTTTCTTAGATTTACGCGAATATTTGATATTTTAAAGAAAATTATATTTGACGAGACATGTCTCTCCAGTGACCATGATTGCTGTAAAGCTTTCGAAATGTCTAGAACAAAAATCAACTAAATTCACGAAAAAAACTAGTATTAGCCTATTATGTTTCATTGTATCAGTAATAGCCTGAAGTTCAGAAGTTAGCGGTGTTATACCCCAGCCTCGAAGTTCCTCCTATTCCTGATCTTTCACAGTCAAAGTTCCTCCTGTACAGATCTTTTGGAAGCTGTAGATTTGCTGACATCTGTCCTATTAGACTATGAAAGTGAAAGGAATAGAGAGTGTAATTTATATGTGTACTCATTTGTATATCTACAGCGCACATGGCCAGTTTCAGTGAGATTAGCCATCGCATCTAAAATTAGGTCTGATGGATATTTATTATATCGTAAGTGAGAAATTAAATAAGTATAAAATCATTCTCATTTATTTTCTATCAAAATCTTTCTATCATATATACTTTAACAAGCACTTTTGAAAATGTCTATTTCAAAGATCCCATCATTCTGACAAACGGCAATTAGGTAATAACTAGTGTTCGCTCTGTGGTGGAAATTCGATCATGATCATTTTTTTTATTGATAACACTAAACATCGCCAATAGGTACTAAAGAAATCGATTGACAAATACAGGAGGAACAGGTACAGAACTGTTTTACTTTTGCCTATTTACTTTATTTCGATATTACTTTACACTTTTCTGCTCCGCTAAATGGAAATCTTTCTCACCTCCTAGGTTGACTGGAAGAGATCTCTTTTAGAAATAAGTCCACCTTCGCCTTCAAGTTTCTCTTAATATTTGTAATTTTTGAATGTGCAATAAAAAATATATATTTATGCGTAGATACTAACAACTTGATAATTCAAAATTTCTTGTAAAATTAAATCTATACATCTATACATATAATAAAATTGTACATTACGAATTTGTACATTAAATATTTTTGGAAAAATCTTATTGAAATAGACATTATTATCGATACAAAGACCGAATCTACAGTTTTTAGAATTTTTGTCTCTCTGTCTGTCTGTCTGTCTGTTACCGCATCACAGAAAAACCGCTGGATGGATTTTGATGAAACTGGTACGGTGATAGCTGGTTATTCGGGTCAACATATAGGATACTTTTTACAGGGGGATATATTTCTCATTTCTGAGAAATATATACTAAACCTCAAAACATAACTAGGGACGAACCCGAGCGGAGCGAGGGTGAGTTGCTAGTACATATTATATAAAGCATTTATATATAGTACTTTTTCGATCTAAATATATTTATAATTATATATAACACATAGAATAAAGTAATCTTTATTTGTATCTTTTATACATATATTGTCATGTCACCACACTCAATGTTTCAACAAGAGGCAGTGTAGATGTAAGACAACGTGTGTTGCTTCCGTTCCAATGTTCCCGTCAGATATCGACGCTGGTCAAAAGTACATGACTCTATATTCCATTGTACCATGTTCGTATTGCGTTGCTAGCAATATTTCATTTCTACTTCAAATTGTGTTTCCTCAATGTATTATAATAATGGTTTTTTAAATACAAAATAGTTGATATTTTATTATTATTATACTTATATGTATTTTGTATTGTAATTACATAACATATTTATAACTAAATTTGTAACAAGAAAATTTAGAAAAATGCTGGGAAAATATCAGGAATATTGAGGGAATGACAATTAAATGAAATAGAAAATAAATCTCGATTTTTTTATTTACTATTGAACTACCTACATTATTTGGTGTTTTTATATATTATAATTCCACTTGTTCAAGTACTGGAGTAAAATTACTCAGTTTGCTAACTTTTTATAAAGATACTTTCTTAGATTTACGCGAATATTTGACATCTATACATATAATAAAGTTGTAACTAAGCCAAATCTGTACATTAAATATTTTTTGCAAAATCTTATTGAAATAGACATTATTATCGATACCGAGGCCGAATCTATAGTTTTTAGAATTTTTGTCTGTCTGTCTGTCTATCTGTCTGTCTGTCTGTTTGTTACCACATCACGGAAATACCACTGGAGGGATTTTATTGAAATTTGGTATGATGATAGCTGGTTATCCGGGTCAACATATAGGATACTTTTTACCGCGGGAAAATGTCTCATTTCTGAGAAAAAATACAAAAACTGCAATGAAAGAGTATACTAATATGTGAACCCTAAGAATTTGGATTTTGGTCATCTGAACGCAGGCGGAGCCACGGGCAATGCTAGTTTTAAATAAAACTATCTTTTCGGATTATTTCGCGGATTTATTTTGATTTTTGGTTCCCGGCGTTTCGAATGCTTTACAGGTCTCTCACGTGACCATGATTGCTGTAAAGCATTCGAAACGTCGAGAACCAACAATCAAAATAAATCCGCGAAATAATCCGAAAAGATTGTTTTATTTGTATAATGACTCATGTCATCATCATTTCATGAAAATCAACAAAAAAAAACAAAACACTTGTCCATTCATACTATTAATATAGATTATGGATTCAATTGTACTCTTTTAAATTAAATTTCCATAAAGATGATATATTAGCCATATTCCATAATGTAGTAACTTCTCTATAGCTGCAATATAACGTAGTATAGAAGTTTGATTTTTAGCATCTACTTTTGGCCTCATCGTAATATATCATACTTGTCTGTGACAAATCTCATGATAGTATCTCAAAAATTTCATACTTATAAGTCATTAAGTAACATATGAATTATTCATATTTTACAGTGAATGTGCCCATTTCCAACAGTGTTAAATTCATCAAGTGGCTACGAACAGATTTGTGTTTGTGAATGTATTGACGTTTTAACAAAAAGAGGTTAGGATATTCAGTTTAATTGAACAGACATTAGATTTAAAAAAAACTACCTATATATTTAAATTTCAATAATGTCTAATTATATCTATTTTCACAGATACCATATCCATTTTATTATATTAATCACTTCGTAAGTATTATACTAATGTTTGTCCGCGGCTCTGCACACGTAGTAAGTCGATAAAACTAAAAAAAACCGACTTCCAGGCACTTAAATGTAAAAAATAACAGAACGGGGGTTTTCATTTAGAATAGATACCTTATCAGATATTTTCCAAGTCGGTGCAGAAGAAAAAAATAAAGATCATAAAAATCGCTCTAGCAGTTCTCGAGTTGCAACAAACCCGAC
This sequence comes from Brenthis daphne, assembly GCA_947093115.1. Taxonomy (NCBI): domain Eukaryota; kingdom Metazoa; phylum Arthropoda; class Insecta; order Lepidoptera; family Nymphalidae; genus Brenthis; species Brenthis daphne. Next base: position 6,009,001 of record OX352481.1, on the reverse strand, counting down.
TTTATTTTATATAATATATAGATTATAAACATAAAAGGCACCTAATAAAAAATATAAAGAAAATATACCACACATCAAGCTATTTCAACACACTAACAAAATTGTATCTGTTTGCCGCTCAGCGATTTCTAAGGAAATCTTTTTGTAAGTAAACATGCTACATTCCTGATTTAATTTCATAATCATATCTAAACGTAGGTTTCGTAATTTTCTAGAACTAATAAGATAAATGTGCGTTTAATCTTATGTATACGAAATGCATGAACTTAGCGATTGAATAGTATTCACAGATAGGTAAATGAACGAATAGGTACCTGGTACATGAATATTGGAGATGCGAATTCAAATCTTTGAAAATTGCGATGTTTTAATACAAAGTCATTTGTATCGTAATAAAATAAATCTATAGTAGATGGGTTAATATTATATTATACTTTTAAAACATAACTTGTTTTATGCTATGGCAACCTTCGTAGTTTGTGTGTGAAGCAGACTCGCGCTTTTCCAATTTTTCTATTATTTTTATTTTACTTTAGAATAATCAGCTATAACTATATTAGTTTTACTTTGAATATTACAGTTTTAACGATATCCATACTTAATATTAAAAATGTGAAAGTTTGTTTGTTTGTTTGTTTGTTTGTTTGTTTGTCTTTCTTTCACGTCGAAACGGAGAGACGAATTGACGTGATTTTTGTGTGGAGATAGTTGGAGGGCTGGAGAGTGACATAGGCTACTTTGCCGCGGGAGATAATCTCATTCCCACAGGGAAACACGTTATAATACAACCCAAAATAATTTATGATCAGAATTACCTGAAACTAGGCATTAATGCTCTTGAATACAATTATTTAAATATGTGTTTTAGCTTTTTTCGAAATTGATTCCATAAGTGGGTAAAATAGGGGATGAACTTTTGTATGAAACCTACGTTTTTAGAGTTTTTCTGTAGTTTTAGCGCGAGCGAAGACGCGGGTTTTGCTAGTAGAGTATAAGTGACACTAAAACGATATATTCGCATTTTGTAAAATCAGGCTACCTATTAGGATTCAATAATTACAGACTTTTTACGACTTACGCTAGAAGGAGGGTTATGTTTTTCGAGTGTATGTATGTATGTTTCTTTGAAATGCTGTACAGCTTACACAGCTTGATGGATTTTAGCTTTAGAGGTGTTTTATTTTTGTAAATATTTTCTAAATAGAACATATATACTTGATGCAAAGGCTTAGTATTAGTAAAAGGGCGTTGACCCTTCAGCTACGGAACCTTTATAAGTACATATTATATTACAATAGTAGATTATAATTTCTCCTTGCAAGAATATCCTATGAAAGCAGCTTATTATAAGTGATAAATTTATGAGTATCGATCGTTAAAATCTAAAATATTATTTCAAAACGTATGGAGACGGTATAATAACAACCTACACTGGACTGTTTTCATTTCGGCGATATTGAAGTAAGCTCGAGATTTATATTATGTAATAGCTATATATGACCTACCTAACCTACTGACTACCTACCTACCTACCTACCTACCTACTGACTACCTACCTAATAGCTATATATGACTTGCTTATATCGAAAGGTTTTGATAACATCAATTTCAATCCTCTAAAAGGACCTCTAGAGCCTGCGTAGTCAACGACTGGAAGGAGACCATGGTCGCAGCGACCATACCTACTGTAGATGTTGTACTTTGAAAAACTCTTTTTACGTGATTATTTGTTACTATGAGAATACACTATAATAAAATAAAATGTCAGTCCTCTAAGTCCAGCGATTTCGTGTGACCTGATGTTTGATGGTAAAGATATTCTAACAAAAAATTTTCCCATAAAAAATACCATTCCTCAACCATGAATATTAATTTTCATAACCAATAATACGAACTCGTTACTTCATTTATTCGAAACCTTATTCACTTATAAGCACTGGAGCGGTGGCTTATAACAATTACTGTGCTTACAACTTAAGTGCGAATAAGCAATATGGTAAAATCAAACGAAATATACCTTAAACCCTCTTCAATAAGATCGAAATTAGAGTTCCATATAAATAATAACCGCTTAGGACAATAAGATCAAGTACAACAGCTCAGGTATGGTCCGTTCTTAAACAATAGATATTTAAACGGGGAACAATTTGTAGCCTTTTACTTGCAAATCAATATACAAAGTTTTAGAATATACCAGTTTTAATATAAGCTTTACAAGTGAGCTATCGCAAAGCTCGTTAACGTTGTAACATTAAATAATAGTAGATGAATACTTGACGCAACTTCGTGATTTCTAAATTTGTAGACAATTGTGTTTACGTACAAAAGGAAATTGTGCCCTATCCTGAAAAGTATAGGTGTATAGAAAGACTGACTTAATGCTGTAAATTTTTATACTTATTAAAATAAATATAGTTCTACCAAATTTATTTTAAATATGACATAATAAGTTATTTCATAGATTTAAATATTATTGTGATATTATTATTAAATATATTCTTTTGAATAAACTTTAATTCTATATTACTTCTTTCTATTTGTATTGTTGTGCAATAATAATACAATAAAAGTTCAACAACACACTTAATAGCCAATATTAATTAAACTTATACAGTAAAAACTGTATTCAATACTGGACTCAAACTGGCACTGAAGCTTCAAAACATGCAAATTAGGGGATAGTCAAAACTTGAAAATTTATAATAATTTGCAGAAAAAATATAATTGTCATTCACGTCCCTATTAAAGTATTCTTTCGATGGTTAAATAATATAACTTAACTCATAATTAACTTAGTATTATCATTCTTGACACATACATATTTATATTATTTTTTAAAATAAGTATATTTAATATATTATGCAAAGGGAGACAATATATGAATACATAACGGTATCAGTAAAATATAGCGCATAAAACAATTGCGAAAGCTCTTCAGTTAACTTCAATGGCAGCGTGCTAGAACCACGCCGGAGTCACGCAGTGCCCTGCGCACGCGCATCAAGCAAACACGCGCGATCCAAACGAAAATTAAAAAAATATATATCATTAAAACCTTATTTGTTTATCATTGTTCAATAAACGTGGTTTATGACAGATTTTTTTTTTAATTAATTTGTGCGGTTTTATGTTTTCTGGATCTGTGATTTTTTTATACTTGTGCAGTGAAGTGATGTGTTTTGTGATTTCAGATATGAAAAGTGGGTTTTATTTGACAGGTAATTGTTTTTTTTCCTTTTTAAACTTCAGATGTAACACTTACACAAAATCTAAATATTCAAATTTCTTGTAGTAACATTTCATATTTTTTTTAACAATTTTTATTTTATGGAGGCAATTTTTTTTTTATTTACTGATATAATATTATTTTGTAAATATATATTTGAAATCTTACACATTCGTGAAAAATGAATAATGGTACGGGCATTAAAAATATCATTTTTTTTTAATCCGTTTAAGCTAGGTATCAATATATGTATTTAGAAGAAAAATGCGCTTAATTTTTATTGAGATAATTTCTAAATTAAAATATCGATTGTAAAAAAAATCACCTAAAATATTTACACGACCATTCATATAGGATTTTACGTTATGAATGATAATAATGAAGACACATGTTCAGTGATCAGATATAAACAAACAAACCAACGTTTCAGAAATCTAGCCATTTCTTAAGGAAAGTAAAGAAATTTATCAATCAGTGTGAGCATTTTATGTAAGCTACCACTAGACAATTTCAAGAGCAAAATAAGTATAAATCACTGCAGTGAGCTTCCAGCCGCCCTGTGCTGAAACGTTGATGACTTCTCACTGACGATGACTTAAGTGAGAAACTTACGCGAGATTCATTATATTTAATGACTATATTAAGAATTTGTAGGGGAAGCCTCTTTGTACCATAAACAGAAATACGATAACTCATTTGTGTATTTACGTAATACACTCCGAAGGTAATCTATACATACATATAATAAAATTGTACAGGTCGAATGTCTGTACATAGAAAAAAATGCTAAAAACTGAGTCAGGGGGATGTAAGAAGAGAAATAAAACAAATCCAGTTTTTTTTTTCAATTTTTTTTTCTGTTTGTCTGTTCGTACGGGCTAATCTCTGAAACTAATGGATCGATTTAAATCAAATTTTGCATGGTGGTACCTTACATCCCCGGTCAACATTTTAGATACTTTTCATCCCAGAAAATTAAAGAGTTACCGTGGGATAGTTAAAAAACTATAGTAACTTATACAACTTAGTACACAAAAATTACTGATTGGATTTAAATGAATCTTTATAATAATCATACATTAGAATAACAAATCGGTTACTTTTTATCCCGGAAAAATGTATAGTTCCCGTGGAATAGATTCGGTTTGTGTAGAGGCGAACCCGACCCGCTACTACTGTAATAAGTAACTACTTATATTACGTGAGTTCCTTATTGACTAAAATGTTGAAACTTTATTTAAAACGACTCACCCTCGCCATCAAAATCGTGATGCGATGTGATGCGTTCCCAGACAGACAGACAAAAATTCTAAAAACTATAGATTCGGCCTCTGTATCGATAATAATGTTTATTTCAATAAAATTTTCCAAAAAATATTTAATGTACAGATTCGACTAAGAATTTTATTACATATATGTATAGATATTAATAATTGATTTGTAAGCCAAAGTGATCTAAGCTTAAATAAAATGAAGCTTTAAAAACCTTTCACTAATAGAACTCTAAGAAACATCCAAATAGCATGTCTAAACGCTAAGTCACGTGACTATTCATATACGTTTGGTTTTCTATTAACTATATCGTTTATAGAAAGTCTTGTTAGCTCAGATGTAGCTATTAGACTGTACCTAATTAACTATCTAATACCTATTACCTATCTCTTGATATTTGCAACTTGCAGAAATTGTACTCTACCTTTACCACACTTAAAAGAAAAGTTTAGTCCTAAATTTTTACGTTTCACATAGATCCATCTAAAAAGTATAAAAACATTTTTTTATTATTATTTATTGACTTCTAATTTGATATTTTTTAATAAATTTCTGACACTTTCATTGCTTAATAATTTAAAACTAAAAATTATGAGCGTAAAGTTGTATTAAGCTGATTTATATGGGTCGTTATTTCTTTCCCATATTTTTGAAAATAAACTGACGTTTACCCTACTTTAGAAGCCTAATTATATATCATTTCTAGTTTAATACATATATTATGTATCATGATGAAGTATAATTATTGCAATTATAGGGAATATAATCAAATATGAATGATTAAAACTAGCCTTGTTTATATTTTTAATTAAAAATCTTTACTTATATAGTAAACATTATTGAGTAAATTACTAAGTGAATTAACATTAAACTTAATTATTATATCTTTCAGTTATCTGCCTGTTACAAACACACAAATTAACAAAATTTCTCTTCATAACGGTTTAAAATTGGATTAAAAGGAATTGGATCAAAGTTTCATGAATATATTGGAATAGAAACACCTTCGCCCCACTCGGTTTTGTCAATAGGTATGTTTTAACGGTTAGTATCAAATCGGTCGGTATCAAAATCGGTCCAGTGGTTTTCTCGTAATGCATTCTCAGACAGACAGACGAAAATTCTAAAAACTATAGATTTAGCGTCTATATCGATAATAATGACTATTTCAATAAGATTTTCCAAAAAATATTTAATCTACAGATTTGACTCAGTTAGAATTTTATTATAAATATTGATTAATAATTTATATGATCTTATAATGGAGCATAAAAATAGGAGATTTAGCATCTAAAACATGTTATTCACCCGATTCAGGATAGCGATCCTTTGTAGAGCAATGGCTATAAATTGAGAGAAAATTAAAAAAAAATCGAAAAGTAATTCGTTTGTAACTTATACCTTAAAACTCGTGATACTCGAGATATCCTGCGACGTAATATTTTGACAAATCATGAGAGTTCTCAAGTCAAGCAAAGATAAATATTAAAATGCATAATTCTATTCAAATAGCAATAGCCGACCTTTGCAGAGCAATAACATTTATATGATTGAACAACTTATATTAATCCAGAAGATGATATCTTCAATTTATGCCGCAATAAATGATCACCACGTAATTGAATATATGTAAATAATCGCAATAATCTGAAAGGATCTTACTTAAGTTGGAAGCTCAATTTTAGAAGCTAAGATACATAAGACCAGAACATACCCTGGAGTATATATATATATATATATATATATATATATATATATATATATATATATATATATATATATATATATATATAAATATTTTTTGTCTTTTTTTACTGCCTCGGTGGTCTAGTCTTAGCATGTACGGCTCCAAAGGCCTGGATGGGAACCCTGGTCGGGCCAAAATATCGCCTTATCTATCTTTGAGAATAAAGGAGATAGAGAGTGCACTTGTGTTTGCGTGCATACTTATGCACTATATATAATACTCGTATTCTGCGGAAGTGCACAGTATCAATGAGATTGGCCGCCGTGACCGAAACCGACAGGTTTCTGACAAGGAAGGCATCATATGTCTTTTAGAATATCGAAAAGTAATGATAGAATATCGAAAAGTAATGATATGTAACAATATGAACTAATCAAAAAATTAATAAAACTATCTTTTCGGATTATTTCGATATTATTATTATTTTTCGATTACAATGTTTCGAATGCTTTACAGCAATCATGGTCACGGGAGAGACATAATCCGATAAGATAGTTTTATTTAAAATGTCAAATATTCGCGTAAATCTAAGAAAGTATTAGCAAAAATTTATGTTAAAGTAGAATATATGGGCATCTCCCACATAGACTTTTGTTGCATGAGGGTCTCGAACCTGTAACACAAAAATGTTATTCATGATCAGTGCAGCTGTCCGTCTGTCATGTACACTTATAACCTAGTTGTAACTTGTAGCAATAGGAGCAGTAGAATCAATTTATATTATCTTAACTAGCGAATTGTATTATTGAAAATTTAATGAAAACTCTCAAATATTATTGTATGAATAGAATTTACCTATCTCTATAAAAAAACTGTTACCAAAACTTTTTCTTAATAATAATACTCTTGAGCTCGTCAATGTCCACTAACCAAAAAAAAAAAGAAAATCGATTGACAAACAGCGGAGAAAAAAGTACTAAACTACCTAAACCTGTTTCTTTATGAATAAAATATGCCATCATTTTCGTATTTTTAAGCAAAAGTAGCCAAATAATTTCAGAATTTATAAAATAACAACTTACGATTATTAGACATTGCTCTTCAAACATAATAACAACTTCATTATTTAGATTTTATTCATTAAATATAATATGCATGTTCTTAAACAAATGATTATGAAAAAATTTAAACACCCAATATGTAAATTAAACTGTAATTTCTTAGCTATAAACAAATAAACAAAAACACTAAACAACGTGCCTATACGCTCATATTTACAATTCCCATAGAAGCCCATAGTTATGAAAACAAAAATATTTTAATGAACTCATAATGGTCTGACCGGCCGAGATTTTAAATATTTAAGTTAAATTGATCAATTTCAAAACAAACGATCGAACTAAAGGCATTTAGACACCTACAGTTTAGTTTTATGAACACAACTTTTTGTATCACGATCGCGTTAAATGAATATGTATAGTGCTACTTTACTAATATTACGATGATTAATACTTTTGTTGTGTTTTAACTTGTGAAATTGAGTTGTTTTATAACTTAGGTATCCCATTTGCAGGCAAAGTTTTTATTTAATGAAGATACTAATTCTTACCCGTGGTTTCGCTCAAGTTGTTTACTTATCTATAATTGCTCCTCTTCTAAGAATGCTGTTATATATCACCTAACCCAGTAAAGAGGCAAATAAACTCATAAAAATATATGATTTCGTAGATACAAGTAGTTTTTAGAGATTAGCCTGTTCTAACAGATTACAGACCAAACGAACTTTTCAGCTTTGTACAGGTATACATTATATACATACGCGTATTATTCAGATGTTACCATTTATATAAAACTTTAAATATTAGAAAAAAATTAAGTAAATAAGTCAACGTTCCATAAAACAAAGTATTTTACAAAGCACGAGGGCGTAACTTCCTCAACTTCGTAACAGCCTGCTATATAAAAAAAATCATAATATAAAATATTTTTAGCGGGCGTGGGATTTAAGCCTAAGACTACAATTCATTAGAATAAGCTAGTCCAATAAAAAAGATATACACAGACGAACATACAACCTCCTCCTTTTTGGAAGTCGGTTAAAAAGAATTTTATATAATCGACACTTTACTAAGCAATAGAATAAAAAAATAATAAAACGCGAAAATGTTCACAATTCCAAACAATTAATAAAAATAAAACTTATATGAATTAGTTTTTAATATCTTGATAAAATCTAAATTTCCCTTTTAGATTACCATACTAATCATCGAATAATGATTATTATAAGCGGAAGTAATTTTTGACTTTTATTTCTTCACAGTTTATTTAATTACCTAATTAAATATATCTAAACATTAATTACTTTTCATTATACGCTTTATTGGGTATGAATGTGGATGGATACAAAAGAGAAAGATATGGATGTGCTGTGATAAAGATATGTCTGCTGCGATAACAGCTGATGCTGCGTAGCACGGTGATAAGGGCTAGGAGAAGAACCTTAAGCCTTTAGCCCTTATTTCCTCATCGAGTTGTTGACGTGAATTATCATAGCTTCTTTGCCTTACTAACGTTAACCGTACAAAGTTTAAACAGTAAATAAAACCGCAAGTACCCATTTAGCACCAAACATGCTACCAATCTATTGAAGTTTTCCTTTTGCTTGTGACTCCATATGCGGGATACGACCGTAAATATAGCTAATGTCTTGGTCATGTGAACCCTGAAGTTAAAGTCCTGCTAAAATTGGTTTATTTACGGAAATTAACGAGTACAAACAGACGGTATATTATTTACTTGTTTTTGTTTCAGATCAAATATTACGAAAATAATTATAAAAGCTTAATATATACGGGGGCTCCATTGTCATTTTTGAGTTCCTTAGCATAAATATGCTAATGATTTTTATTGCTATACTTTATCAAATATATTAGAGATTTATTGCCGCCTCCAGCATGTCTGCGGCTTATGTGAAACTTTTCTACCATCATTGCTACAACAGAAAGAATTCCAAACTTCGTATCTTAACGAGGCTGCCGTTGCCTACTATCTCGCGATTCGAATAATAGATACCAGATATATGCATTACGTTAAGTGTAACGTCAAGCAGTTCAACGAGTCAGACAATATTCCGCTCATTGTTCTAAAGATGTGCACTTCAAAGTTTCACTGGTTTTGGAGACGAAGTTGGCCTATTCTCTCTATTCTTCACTACGAAAGCTCCATCTACCTGAAAGGTTGCCAGTCACCCTATCCCAAGGAGGCCAGCTTCCTTGGCAAGGACTTCTACAACGTTTATTTCGATAACCTCCTGATTAGTTTAGATTTAATCAACCCATGTAATAATTTTGTATGGGAAAGAATTTCTGTTTCAACATCTGTTAATTTGTTCATCTCAAGTAAAGTTCACTTAAATTTGATTTTATATTACAAAATCTTATATTTCCAGAACATGAATTTTGATGATAGCATTGTTAAGAAATGATTGTTTTATGATTAAAATTAGTAAATGCAAAATGTCACTGTCAGATAGATTCAACTTTAACGATAATAGGAACGTTTCGAAGCCTTTAACAAGAAAACTGAATAATAGTAACGTTGACGAGACCGTTTGAAATGAATATATATATATATATATATATATATATATATATATATATATATATATATATATACCATAAAAACCATTTGAATGAATGAAACGAAATAAGCCGCGAACCTACTTTTTTTATTTATCTATAGAACAAAAACTTCATAATGTACAAAAGTTTCATTTTTTTTATTGTATCTTTATTTTTATCTTATCTCTTACATGCGATTCTTAAAATATTTTCACAATTATAACAATGCGTGTTATCTTTCAAACAGATCTTTATTTAAACTTATATTAAAACCATCCCATATTCTCTAAAGATTTTTTAACAGTATAAATGACGATAATTAGAGTTAATCTATTTAAACTAGCTAACCCATTCAAAACCATACAGCAATTATTGTTCAAGTATGTATGCAGTAAGTCATTGTTGTTAGAAATTGAAGCCATCAATACAGCTGCAACATACAAGCATGCTCTCTATATTTGGTGTTATTTATCTGTTTACATCGCTTAGTTAATTATATTACATTACAATTCAAAGACAGCCAAGCTGTAAATTCTAATCAAAGCATAAATACCCTAAACCCCAGCACAAGGTCAACCGATTAATGGTCTATTAATTTTATACAAATTACATAGAATTTATTCGTACAATTGATAAACATTGCGTAATAACTCATCTACCTGGCAACATTCCCAGTCAGAATTATTTCAGTCCTTATCGATCATTGTGAGGCCAGAATACCAGCACAATGTAGGTATAAAACAAAACTAAACTTAGATAGTATCGTTTTCCTTTTACTTAGGGAACAATGGCCCAACAAATTTTACCGAAAATACAAGTCCAATGTCCGATCTGAGATTGGTCAATTTTGAGAATTCAAATAAAAATGATGATGCTAAGAAACATTTATGGGAATCTTTACTATCTGAACATAAAGTAAACGAAATTGTCATGTTACATTCATATTTTAACAAAAGCGTAAAAATTTATTGTAATAAAAAATATGTTAAACTTATAGGGCGAATTGCACCAAAGTCTTAATTTGATTGAAATATCCTAAACATATTTAGTTTAAATCAAATTATGTTATTTACACTAAATAAAGTAAATAATAATTACATGAAAATGCAAATATTATCATAAAGAAATGGACTAATTTCGATTAAATTGAAAAGATGAGAATTTTATATCTGTATAATTTAGACTAATTTTGAAGATTACAGATTTCAAGTACTAAAGTTACGAAAAATCTGAATAAAATGAACACAAGTAGATCTAACAACAGTATGTTAAAATAATATCCTTTAAATACAGTTCTATGGCAGTCTAAGCTCATGCAAATATCATACTCGGCATGTTGTAACAAAATGCACAAAAAGAATTTATTTATTGTTCCGCCGGAGCTTTGAAATTATTGCTGGATTCTTGTTGCTACGAGAACTGTGAACTTAGGCAATAATGCCGATTTCCATGACAAATGAATATTATGTCCGGTTACCTATCGCTAGCAACTACGCTTATATTCATATAGCCCAGTCATTTGGTGCTCAAAAAAGAGTTTACCTGGAAAGTTTTTCGTAGGTTTTGAAAATTGGTGAGTTTATAGATTTCGATGTGCTCTTTCCGAACTTCAATTTTGCCATCTCGTATCTTTGCCGTTCGCGTCGGCATATTAGAAAAAATGGCGCCTAATGGCACTTTTTTGACATTATCTCCTTTCCTACTCATTTTACGGTAAAAACATTAGTATAGAAAATTAAACTAGAGGAAACTTCCTACAATTTATGTATTAATTTATTATTTAAAGCAATAGTTTTGGCGTACGAGCGCCGCAAAGTGTTGTTCAAAATGCGTTTTTGTTAAAAACTCATTTCCACATCACTTTGAGGTGGAGTAAGTGGCGTATTTTTCTATCGTACATATGCAGTGCATTATTACAATATTTAACCAATCAATCAAAAATACCGCGTAATATTTACATAAAACATTTACTTTTTGAATCATTATGAACATCCAAATACTTTTTTATAGTCAGACTAAATTCTAATATGACTCATGAATTATAATTATGAAATAGTATATCAGTGACAGCAAGTTCGATTCCGTATGGCACAAAGTTGTCATAATGTATACATTGCACATGTTTGTCCCAATTTAATTACTGTTCGTCTAAACTTCCCAAACAACATAAACATGTCAGTGATAGTTTAATAAATAAAAATTCTTTTTGTACAGAAAATAACATTGCGCTACCATTAATGTGTCAAAGATTATTTTTTAGCCATTTCTAAAGTTGTGATGGACATGTGTTACCGATTTGGAGACAATATGGTACTCGTAGTAAGAGTGCTCCATTTGTATAATGACTGGTGTTATTATCGTCTAACGCAAAGTTTCTCAACCTTTCTTATGTTAAGCTTCCTGAATAAAAAAAAAATATAAAAATTATTTTAATGCCCCCTTTTATATATTTTTTTATTATAATAAAACACATTATTGTAATGATTTTATTTAGTTATTTTAATTTTAAGTTATACAAAATAAACTCTACGCCGTCCTCGTTGGGAACTCCTTTTTTTTTTTGTTTTCGCTGGGGAAACCTATCATGGGGACCCTGCCCCCGTCATGGGCAGGGTACTCTGAGACTCCTACTCACTAAAACCCACCGCGGAACCCTTCGCCGCAGTGCAATGGGGCGTGCAGGATCGCTTTCGCACTCACTGCAACACCCCTGACGCTGGGAACTCCTGATCTAACTAATGTCTAAAAGTTAATGAATAGAGTATTTTGATTTTCTACAACTTTTGACTATTAGAAAGGAGCTATATTTATACACCAAATTTGATTCTAAAATCTTGTGTTTACTTTAGAAGATCTGTGTGTTTAAGTTAGAATAATTGATATAAACAGAAGTTTTTTTTTAATAAATTGTATTATAATGATGATTTTAATCGTTATTTCATAGAATCATATTATGTTATTTTCATTTATTTTTTTAGATTTCTATTTCATCAACGATTGCAAAATGACATCTAAGAACTGAAGTAGGTTACTGGGCGCTTGGCACTCTATTCTCTTTTTGGTCCTGCAAAAAATTACAAAGAATATATGTATTTGCGAGTACGTATTATATATGTACTCACAAATTACTATATATAGTAATATAAAACTATACCAACAGCAACACGGGCTCACTATAGTTTTCCTATAAGTAAAAGTTTTATGAAAACGGTTTTACTCATTCTAATGTCACTATAAAAAATAAGAAACGTATCACTAGCAAAAATATAAAATGATAAACCACACAATAATAACCCATACAATATCCGTATTATATGCGCAGCATTCAATTACAATATACCTACATAAAAAAAAACAATCGATTACGGTTTTCGAGAAATAGGGGCAAAAACGAGTTGATGGTTAAGAACAATAAATGGTGTAAGCTATGGAATGGGAACCGCATCATAAAATTCACGGTCAAAAAAATAAAGGAGCATCAAGCAACTTAAAACAAAGGCTAAGTAAAAGTACCCCATACTATATATTCAACAAAATTTATCATTTCTATTGCTGTTTTAGAAATTTATTAAGATTACAAAATCAAAAAAAAAATGTTTATATTATACTAGCGGCTCACCCTCGTTGCACGCTGGATCTCCTCTAGAATCAATCCCACGAGAACCGTATATTTTTCCGGGATAAAAAGTAGCCTATATCCTATTCCAGACTATAGTCTATCTCTGTGCCAATTTACATCCAGACGCGTTCAGCCGTTCTGACGTGATTGAGTAACAAACATTAATACAAATATCCACAGTTCAAACATCTAAAGTTTTACATTTATAATATTAGTAAGATTTAAATGTTAGATTAACGACGAATATATTATGAATAATAAATAAATATAAAAAATATAATTATAATGCAAAATGAAGATAGCATCATGACTATCATAACGCTTTCATTATCATTTTTTTAATGTACACAAGAAGCAGCTACCTATAAGGTATGGAGCTCCATATGGTATAAAATTTTTTAGAACAAATTATACAAATCAGACATATCAAAATAAGTAATTTAGAAGGTAATTTCTAATAAAAATACGTGTATTTTTATAATTTAGGCGTAATGATAGTGTAAATTCTTAGATATAGCAATTATAGAGCATAACAAACAACACCGTCAAATCAGAACAAAAAGCAGTGAAGAGATAAATCACGCCCAATTTACACAATGCAACGGTGCTGCGTCGATTTGCTGGTAATAGTTAATAAATCGTTTCGAACTATCGCCGCGAGCGCAATAATTGATAACTTATTTGATTTATCGATCAACTAGCGATCAGACGTGCTGAAATTTTTAATTAATACATAAATAAGGATGTAGAGGTTTGTCGGTAACGGTTAAGCATTTTATTTTAGGGCTGCGAGTTCGAATTGTCTATATGTTTTGAAACATGTAAATATTATGGAAACTTTTATCACAGATCATATAATAATTTTATTAACGAATGCAAAATTGTGTATTTTTTTTAATTTCAATATAGTAACAGAGCATATTGTATGAATAGACTTTACTTATCTACATAAAAAACTGTTTCCAAATTTTTTTTAAAGATATATCTAAACTTCATCAACAGAATCAATAAAAAAACTAAATCAATTGACAAACAGACGAGAAAAGCCACTGAACTGTTTTGTATTTGCCTATTTATATATAGCTTGTAATATTATGAACTGCCTCGGTGGTGTAGTGGCTAGCATGTACGGCTGCACACTCGGAGGTCCTGGGTTCGAGTACTGGGTCGGGTCAAGTTTACATATCAAGTCTTTCTGTATAGTAAGTCTCAGTAACAGCCCGGAGTTGGGAAGTTGGCGGTGTTTCACCTCCGTGCCTCGGAGAGCAGCGTAAAGCCGTCGGTCCTGTGCCTTATCTCTCACTGATCGTATCGAGTGGTCGTCCCACCGAAGTATGAGAGTGCACTTGTGTCTGCACGTACACTATAATATCTCCTGCGCAGTTGGCTAGTCTCAATGAGATTGGCCACCGTGACCGGAATCGTTAAGGAGAACATCATCATCATCATCGTAATATTATCTTGAAATGAGAAAAAAATCACTCTTAATATATTGGTACAAAGTAACTATAGATTTAAAAGAAATGTAGTATGGAATCATTACAACTTTTACTTATGAATATTGATGTCACATAACATCAACAATATCTCATGAAACTAAGCTCAAAATTATAATGCTGGGAACGACTATAGCAACTTCCGCTTCTACAAAGAGATCAATTATTGTACTTTCATGCTCCATTGACGCCAAAACACCGTGCTATTGTAAAAGAACGTATGTAGGATAGAATTCAAATATTTTTTGTTTGTTTAGTCATGTAACTTTTAATGTTATAAATATACTTATAATAAAGCGATTTAAAATAAAAAAAATACATAAATATTCTTTTATAAGCACTTTTGTATTGTTAATTTTTGCTTTCAAATTATGTATATGTCAGTATTTTGTCTGTGGTACAATCTACCACCACGTCAGGTAATTGACAAAAAGAAATAGAGAATTTTATTTTTACGTTTTATATAAATGTTATATTATGCAATTTTTGTAAGATATTTTAAATAAAACTATAAGACCATCGAGGCCCTGTCATGACCATGATTGTTGTAAAGCATTTAAAACATCGGGAACCAAAAAATCAAAATAAATCCGCGAAAAAATCCCAAAAGATTTTGCGATCGCGAAAAAATCCCAAAAAGCATTGCCTGCGGCTCCGCCCGCTTTTAGACGACCAAAAACCAAATTCTTAGGTTTTACATACTAGTATACTCTCACAATGCAGTTTTTGTATTTTTTCTGAGAAATCAAATATTTTCCTACATGTTGACCCGTCTAACCAGCTATCACCATACCAAATATCATCAAAATCCCTTTAGTGGTTTTTCTGTGATGCGGTAACAGACAGACAGACAGGTAGACAAAAATTCTAAAAATTATAGATTCGGCCTCTGTATCGATAATGATGTCTATTTTGATAAGATTTTCAAAAAAATATTTAATGTACAGATTCGACTTAGAATTTTATTATATGTAAGATTCGTCTGGAATCTCCTCAACTCCTTCGCAACTATGGATGACCTACACTGATTTACTGTAAAGAGATACTATATGCTAATGTAGCTAGGATTGCTCATGGCCTACATTTTGTAGAAATATGGCTCTTTAACTCCTGTTTGTTATTTGATACAATTTATTTACTATTTCAAATAGTAGATTCTATTACATTACGCCATATAAAACAAAATGGTTTTCAATTTGAAAATATCAATAAAAAGGCCTGTTTTAATGTAGAACAATATAAAAATAGTCCATACGTTTGATTTTAAAACTTAGTATAATTTCTTAGAAAACAATTCAATGAATTATTGAAACTATATACATATCTTCAGCTTAAAATTTGAAACCTTACCACTCCACAACCTACCACTGTACTATCTGGTCATATTTATTATACTACGCAAGCAACTAATTTAGTCTTACCCCATACATTCAAACATTATCTACAAGCTTGTAAAATTGTGCAATTTGCATTCATGCGCATATCAAAGTTCATGCAGGCCAGACCACGATGCTAACTGAGTTATTTGACATTTTGACAAATTTACACTCACTGTTGTCACAAACTGACACAATCGCATTTAGCAAATCCTCAGAAGTTATGATTGATTGCCTTAATATTTGGTTAATTTGTACATTTAGCATTTTACACATAATAAAT
Organism: Brenthis daphne; assembly: GCA_947093115.1. Lineage (NCBI taxonomy): Eukaryota > Metazoa > Arthropoda > Insecta > Lepidoptera > Nymphalidae > Brenthis > Brenthis daphne. The sequence continues at coordinate 5,992,422 of OX352481.1, read as the reverse complement.
ACATAACTATACTTCTATGTGGAGTGTGTTTGCCTCAATCACCTAATCTATACATATAACAAAATTCTAGCTGAGTCGAAACGGTACATTAAATATTTTTGGAAAATCTTATTGAAATAGTTATTATTATCGATACAGAGGCCGAATTTATATATATGTCTGTCTGGGGACGCATCACATGAAAACCACTGGACATATTTTGATGAAATTTGATATGATGATAGCTGATTATCCGTGTCAACACATCGCATCGTGAAACATATCCCATCTCTGAGAAATCTTTACGAAACGTGAAAACGTAACTAGACGGGCGAGGGTGAGTCGCTAGTATGTACATATATACTGTTAATTCGATGTAAAAGAGTGATGTCACAATCTTTGATATCTTACTAGTAAGGGCGTCTAAGAAAAACTAATTTATATAACAACTCAAATTGTATAAAATTTCTCCTCACTATTACCCATAGAGTTATTCTTCATGAATATTCCACTAACACAAATACTTTAAAGTAAGAAGAGGATGATTTACGCCGTTAGTGCAGTTTATTGCGGCTGCGAGTGAACAATACCATCTCAGAGGAAAGGCACGTACCTATATATTATCGATAGTGACTAAATTGCTAATTGTCTTTTCTATACTGTCATATTTTACTATTGTAGTTAACCTTGTCACAGAAACTCAGAATTTCTTATTTAATTTATATGTGTTTTCCCTTTGTAATAATTTAGTTGTGGTTGTAAAATAATTGTTATAAATGTATAGTTATAAACTTTAGAGTTGTCCGATACAGAAATTGGCAGTACAGCGTACACCAAAGGTCTTATATTATTATCGGTTCTATAAATTCAATAAGAAATAAAAACTTTAAAAATATGTCAAAGTATTTTTTTTTATATAAATTAAAAAATTTTAGGACTTGTGGTGTGAAAACACTGTATCACTAAGAAAATCCAGAAAAGAAGTGAATATTCTGTGCAATATCTGTGTAATTACAATTCTGTGCAATATTTATGAGTTTATTTGAAAATAACATAAGTTGTATATAGACGTGAATACGTTGTTCTTAAAAAAATCCAGAATGGTGTTAGAAAACGTATACATATATATTCCCCAAAAGATAAAGTCATTGCATAATTCATTACATAAATCCCATTTGTCAACCTTTTGTACTTTATCTAATTCATTCACTCATTATGTACCATTTTCAAGGTAATATGTGCGTTATCTGTCCGAGTGTGAACTCCAACGTCTTTGTTTCATTTGACTAATGGTTATATCTTATTGTGTGTTTCTATTATGTACTACTTCGACAATATTTCAATGAATATAATGATTTAGTGTTTTGAAGACCAATTTAATCCAATTTCATTAATAAATGAAAATGTATAATTACATTTTTTGGTCCTTCGAGCCGATTAATTTTTCAATGGTAATATTTAATTCTAGAAAAGGACAAAAATACTTAAAACTACAAATAGACTATTAACTATTAGTAACATATTTTCTCTTTCATCATTTCTTCAATAGTCAAAATATAGTGGGACTAAAAAACTTTTTTTTTTCATAAATGCATGGGAATTACCGACGAGCAGAGTTAATAACAGGCGCCACCCAGACACCGACACCTATTGTGAACTATATCGTTGAAGTGTAAACAAATGTTTCTTTTACCACCTTACTCAGAATTGACATCTTCCAATAATCCATAAAAACCATATCGGTCAGCATTACAATGCTTAAAATTAGTGACAGTATGACGTAGCTTCACGCAGATATAGTTTTAAATATCATTGTAATAAACATATTAATTGCTTGAGTTATTTTTAAACAGACAACCGTCTGGATGTTTCAGGTCCTTAAGACAGTAACACGATTCCTTTAAATTCTGTGTAAACAAGAAAAAAGTTGTCAAGAATGAAACGTGCACTTTTGTCAACAAGCTGTCGAGGAGGAAATTTTGCGCTATATTTGTAAGCTTTTTTAACCGTCGCTAATTTACGATGACATGTCTTGTCAGAAGCTTGTCTTATGACTTTCCTTTCATTATACAAACACTTTTAAAACCACTTAGTAAAAATAAATACTTTTAAAAATAATGTTACAGAAAGTACAAAAATCTTACAATATTTTTTATTTATAAACAACTAAATCTGTATATTATCAATTCAAAATACTTACTTGAACGTATTTATTTACTCACGTAACTTACGGAAATTCTCCTTTAATCAAGAATACGTATGTCTTGCCATTGTAATAAATTATTATTTAGTTTTAAATAAGAGTCAAAACACATAATCAAATAACCATTAATCCATCTAATTGTATAATCCTACAATTAATAACATATATATAGTCACTAAATTACAGATGTTTATTGATGCATATTTTGTATAGAAACTTCTACAAGACACACCCTATTCTTACGATAGTATATCTTATTAGTGATGTAATTTATACATGCAATCTAAAATTATCGAAACATTTGATTCGCTAAATCGATTAAGTAAAAATTATTAAAACATCTTAATTTAAAATATTAACTAAATAAAACAATTTATTCGATATTCGATGAATGACAGCAGTTAATCGATTCTAGCACGCCCCTAGTCATTACATATCGATAGTTAAATAAATGGTAAATGCAGAATTACCATAAAGGTACCGAGACCTCGTCAGTCTGTCACACTCAGCGCTTGTTACTTCGTGAATATGCTAATGTAGACCGAATGGTAGCGGCCAAAACCGACGCAAGCTTAGATGTTAGATAATATTGGTAGTTAATAGTGACTAAGTGCTTGAAATTCATGAAAATTTTATTTATATATATATATATATATATATATATATATATATATATATATATATATATATATATATATATAAAATTATATTTTACTAGCGATCTATCCGTCTTTAGGCACATAATAGGAACATTATGTATTACTCCTATTACTCCACGTTATGGGTTATCTGTGTACTTCATCCAAAACCGTAGAGGAGTAACGAACACGCACACCAAATTTTTGTATTTATAATAGTAGTATAAAAGCAGTTCGAATAGCGAATATCGAAGAACGATAGTCTATAAAACACAATAATATGGTGTAGATTGGCAATCATGAAAAAACATCATACAACAAAAGTTATTCGCAAACAAAATTTTGTTTTACATAATAGTTTAAGAATTAATCTAGTGATATTAAAATTGAATGAATATGAGGGTATTTCCAATTTCGTGTTGAAAAGTATTATCATTTGGTGCATTAATTTAGATATATGATCCTTTTTAGTTAATTACTGTTAAACATGATTTCCTCTTCAACCGATAACAAGATTACGAGAATAATTTTAGGTAAGCTACGTAAGTAATAAATATATTAAATGAAGAAGTAATGCGATAGTTTTCACTCATATCTCTTATATATTTAAAGAATTTTAGGTGATAAAAACATTATATTTGCATAAACATTCGGCCTATTTAATGAATGTTTGTAAAAATATATGTCAATAGTAGCTACTGTCCGACAGACTGACTGACTGACTGAGTTCGATAAGTGGTTTCGCGGCTTACAAGTCTTCTTTTGTTTCATAGATTTTTAACCGACTCCAAAAAGGAGGAAGTTATCAATTCGTCGGAATCTTTTTTTTCTTTTTTTTATGTATGTTCACCGATTACTCGAAGACACCTGAACCGATTTGGAATTTTTTTTTGTTTCAAAGGGTATACTGCCCAGGACTCATATAAATTTTATCGAAATCGGTCGAGCGGTTTTTTAAAAGATCAACAATACATATATTTTTTAAATAAATTGCTTAGTCGAATATGTTATTAAATAAAAACTTAAAAAAAACGACTTCCAGGCACTAAAATGTAAAAAATAACTAAACGGGGGTTTTCATTTAGAACAGATACTTATTCAGATATTTTCGAAGTCGGTTCCAGCCGACGCATAGGAAATCTAATATATTTTGATACGTAAAATACATATTTACCTATTAGATATTCATATCTTAAAATATTGTCAGCTGGCACCGACTTCGAAAATATCTGAATAGGTATCTATTCTAAATAAAAACTTTTTAACAAAAAAATAAAAACCGACTTAAACAAAAGCACTAATAAAAAAAAGTAAAAAATAACTGATTGGTAGTTTTCATTTACTATACATACCTAATCAAATATTTTCGAAGTCGGTGTGCTTTGCTTTGTATGGGCTGGCACCGATTTCGAAAATATTTGATTAGGTATGTATTTAATTTAATAGGTAGGCTTTAATTACTTAGCCAAAGCACACCGACTTCGAAAATATTTGATTAGGTATGTATAGTAAATGAAAACTACCAATCAGTTATTTTTTACTTTTTAGTGCTTTTGTTTGAAGTCGGTTTTTATTTTTTTGTTAAAAAGTTTTTATTTTTCCCTTTTTAGTGTAGACAGTAGTAGCAAAGTAAGGATTCTGACGTGTTAGGCTTGTCAAATCAAACAAAATAAGCCCAAACTCAAAGTATCTACTATTAGCCGTTGAAGAGTTTTACCTATCCACCTTCTGGCCTTGCCATCAGATCAGGTCAACAACACCGAACCACTGTACTATCAACGGAAATAGAAATACTTGCAAAGTTTCAAGTCAATATGACAATTAGAAGTAGGTTAAATTCATCATTAGTTGTTTTTCCACTCTTAGGGGTGGTATTTTTTTTTTAAATTTAAATGGGACCAATCTGGAAGTATACCCTTTCAAACAAAACCAAAATTGTCCAAATCGGTTAATAAATGACGGAGTTCTGAGGTAACAAACATAAAAACAAAAAAAAAACATACAGTCGAATTGAGAACCTCCTCCTTTTTGAAGTCGGTTGATGAAAATCCCGGTTTAGTTATTTTTTACATTTTAGTGCCTGGAAGTCGGTTTTATTTATTTTTAAAGTTTTTATATTACGTTGCGTTTAGTTTAGTATACCTAGTAGTTTATTTTAACAAAATAATTTGATACAATTGTACGAGTATGTTTTACATGATATAATTTTGTAACTCAATCTCAGGCGAAGATGAGTATTCATAGAGACAGTAGTATAAGAATCTTTATAGTTTTTTTCTATAATATTTCATTCAACATTGCATCGTGAAAGCTATATTTCATTTTCTAATAGATAATTTATTTTGAAAAAGAAAAGCATAAAACACAAACATAATAGTTTAAATTACATCCAAATATAATTCGTGTTTCAAGTAAATGCTGACAGCTGTATATAGAAATTGACACCACTTAGTTTTGAAGATACTGGCCTCAATGCGTTAATAGAGTCCTCTTTAAGCATCTTTGATACAACGTATGGCATTTTTCATATTCAATTTGGTTACTCAATCACTGTCACTGAAAGATAAGCCAATTAATTTGAAGTGATGCTATTCTTATTCAATTAAAGCCACATGACTCTTAAAATAATGGAAATAATTATTATATTGCTACTTAAAAAAAATGAGTGCGCGCGATTGAAGTAAAACTTCTTTGGCAAATATCGCAATTAAATTAAAACAAATCATCATTTAGGCATAGGTATTACAATCATATATTTATAGCATGGACGAATTAGAGACTGGACCTGACATAAAATACAAATGTATGAAAACTAGTTCAACCAAGTGACGCATAACGCACACAAACATTTTACTACATTATTATAAACACTGATACACAATACAATATTTCTAGTGATTGAACGTAATCGATAAAATACATATATCGATGAACCAATTAATGACATTTTAGACATTGGTTAGCATAGTCATCATATTTTACATCTTATAATTTATTCTTCTTCTTTTAATTTTAATAAATTAAAATAAATGAATTAAAGAGGCAATAATAATGTGTCAAATAATAATTATTTTTTAATTTGATTTATATAAATACGATGGCATTGATGGCAACATTCTGTTGGCCTATAATAATGTTAATGAATAAATGAATATCGGGTATATATTCCATTAATATATAATAAATATTATTTTGTAAAGATTAAAGAAATATTAAGCTAATTTAATTAAATAAAGTGATTTGGTTGATTCTGTTATTGAACTATTTTAATTGGCAATGGATTATCTCGGGTAGTTATAAAAATGTGACACTGTCCTAATATTGCTCAGTTCTTAATAAACATTTGTGAAATTAGGAAAAAGAAAAAGTGATTGCAAATTAAAGTGAGTGTTGGGTCGTGAAAGTAAAATAATTAGTGCAAGTGGTAAAGTGTTTTATTACAAATCGCCAACCCAGAAGTTTAGTGCTAAAACATTATTGTTTGATTTTGTGTAATTTGTGTTGAAATAAAATGATCTTTATTATTATTACAATGGAATAATATTCCAAAGTATATAAATGTGGAATAAAATAAAATAAAAAATTAAGTACACATACTAATTATAATTTTTGCATTTATATTTTTATTTGATTTAGAAAATATTTTTATAAATTTATTGTCATCAGATTGTAAGATACTGTGGTAAAAGTATTTTATGTTATTGTACTGTACAAATAACACAATTCGTTTAGTTATTTCGTCAAATATCGATATATTTTTCGACATTGTCAAGCACTAGTCGATGTCAAATGGACTCACTCGACAGTTTAGTCATTTGTTCTGAATGGTATAATCCAGGGATTTTATGATGGTTGTCAGATGTCAACAATACATAGAAATATCGACTATATTTAACATAGTTAGATAATATGACATTTTATTTTACATTTAATTAAATTGTGTGATAAATAACAATAAATGTAATAAAATAATGTATTTACAAGTGAAAAGAAATACTGCTGCTTCCGCCGTTATAGTTTTTACATCATTTAACAGAACATTTAGTCATTTTTGGGAGATGTTTTGTTGACAAATAAGTGCTTGAGACTGACGCAAAAAACAAACGACCAAGCCTAAAATCTCCTGGTTACTGAGAAGACCGATAAAGGTACGTCCGCTTATATGTCTAGTCCAGTGGTTAATTCGTTCATGATTTATAGATATTATATACGGAAAGTATATAATCTTATATATTTGTCAAACAATAACAACTGTTACCATGGCAACATGGCAATGTATTCTTTCTCATTCTCTCGCCGGCTTAATTCTGTATATTATTTGTGTTTGTCTCTTTTTAGAATCACATTTTCGTTTCATCGAGTTTCAAATCACAACGATACTGAATAAGTTTTACTTCAAAAAATTTTACTCATGGGTATACGTTGTTATTGTATAAATGCGATGTGTGTTTGTTCTCAGTCTTTGTAAGTCGTCGATAAAGCTACTTAGCTAATTTAAGCGGTCATTTTCACACCTATCAATTAGTAGATTCAATTATTATAATCTGAAATAGAACGTATGGTCGATTTTTTTTATTAAAATCATTATAGTGTTTGGTAATATACATATACATATATATATATATATATATATATATATATATATATATACGCTATAACAGTAGTATTATAAGTGTGTGTGTGTGTGTGTGTTTATATGTTTGCTTAACATAACATATAAAGCCTGCTCTTATTAATAAAATTTGCCAATAGGTGATATCAGAAAAAGAAAATTAAAAAAATTGTAAAATTATTTCTATCCACAAAAGCAGACAGAAATGTGTAAATAAATATTGTTTTGATACATCGGCCAGCGAGTGGAATGTTCAAGTGGCAAATATGTATTGTAATTTTTTGTACAGAAAAACACTTAAAATGTCGCAAGTGATGAATGCGCTTACAAATAAACAATTAACATTAATTTGTAAATTGGAATTTTGAGTGTTGTGCTGATGTACTGCTCTTTACATCTTATATTATTTTAAATTAATGATAAAACAATTTTCGACCGACTTAAAAAAAGCATTTGATTCTAGATATGTTTATTTAAATATTTAAATACCGTACAATATTTTGTTACAAAATAAAGTAAAAATATGTGGACAATGGATGACTTATCTCTTTAACAGATTTAATACCCGTTTTAATAGTTTCAAATCAAAAGTCTAAAAGAGTCTAAATGGAACCCAATTACCAAGAATATTAAATTGCGAACATGTCTTCTCGTCCATCTGTGGGCTAGTACGACTCGCACTTAACCATATATTACTTGAAAATTTGTCATCACTAAGACTTTTTTATCCACGCTATCACGTTTCAGACCTTTAATAACAATTGAGAACAAAACCTAGCTTCTCGATAACGCACAAACGTACACCTTACCATTATATTGTATTGTAGCTATTGATTATATCTCTAATCACTGCTGTATCACAGAACAAGTCCATAAAATCTCGCCGCCGATCGCAATCTCAAATATCTTACAATCGGTGATAGTTGTATTACTCGAAGTAATTGGACAGCTGTCGTATACAGGGCCTTTGTTCAAATGTCTTGGTTAACAGTTGGTTGACTTGGTTACTGTTAAAATGACACAAACCATGTATGTAGCTGTATTAATACCATCTGTGCAATATGGTAATGAGTTCAATTCTTGCGCAAGACATGGTCAAACTGTGTAAAGGACAGATATTTTATCTAGTAAATTAAGCCAACGTGCGACTCATTTAAAATATTATGTTAATATAAATTGTCCCGAATAATTTCAAAACATAAATGTCACAAATGTTTTACTTTTAACTACAATTCCAGTAACAAAACGTATACCTACCCTAAACTTTTCTTTCCCAACGAACTGCCTTACAATGCATTGTGGAGAAGTTCTTAAAATTATGTATTTCTCAAAATACGCACTTTAATTTTACTATATAACTAATAATTATATATTTAATGGTTTATCAAATAAATATTATTTAATATTTCAACGATTAATATAGTTTTTGAAATAAATTTTATGATAAATGTTGTCGTTCTAGTTTTAATGTATCGCTATAAAACAGACATTGATATTATTACTTTAAAATCTATCCATAATTATCTAAAAAAAAATTTAAGTATCTGTTTGTAATATCAAAATAACAGCTTTGTAGGGTTCCGTACCCGAAGGGTGCCAACGGAACCCTATTACTAAGCCTCCGCAGTCCGTCCGTCCGCCTGTCAGAGAGCTGTGTCTTATGAACCGTAATAGGTAGAGAGTTAAAATTTTCACACAATGTGTAGTTCTATTGACGCTGTAACAAAAAATAATAAAAAACCTAGTGGCGAATTTCTAGAAGGCTGCCATGCAAATTAAAAAAATATCGATCATGGTACCGAACCCTTCGTGTGCGAGTTCGATTCGCACTTGACCGATTTTTATAATTAAATGCATATGAAAGTATATTTGAATATTTGAATACATACTTATTAATTCAAATCTCGAATCTCAATTTCTACGAAGCTCAATTTAAAACTAACATTACAAAAACAGTAAAAAGCTTCTTAGAAAAGATGCAATTTCAACATCTTTCTCAGCTTATAAAAAAACAAATATTACCGACGCCACTTCCATAAAAACAGCGTTTAACAGAACAATTCAAAAAGAAATCCGTCTTTAGAATGCAGTACAATAGTATCAAACAAACAACCAACCACAAGACTTCATAAACGAAATCATAGCAAAGAATAATCACTCTTAATACAATAATCATAACGTCGTTTATAAATAGAGATAATAGATTATTTTATGTTTTGTACGTACAATCAACAAACAAAGGTATAATTTTTTCCCATAAGTCCCGGCCAATGAATAATCATTTATCGTGCGTTTGACGATGTATCCAATGAGTGTACACAAACACTCCATGACGCGAAAAGTCAAATGGAACAAGCTATGTAACTCGCCCACGCAAATTCCGAAGGTCTGTAGGGCTGATCTTTGATTAGATGAATCAGAAATCACTTTATTCTATCACTAGAATGGGTTTTGCTTTAGGTTTATTTGAGTTTGTTTTTAATAGTGTCAAATTATTTTCATAGACTCTACTGCTAAGTATAAGTATGTAGTTTATACCATTACTGCTTAATCCCTCCACAACCGCGGACACGCCGGCGTTACAGTTAACAATAGATTTCTCAGAAATTTAATTAACTTCTTACAAATTTACCTGGAGGTGTTAATAATATGAATGTTGCAAATATAATGTTTATTCTATTCTAAGTTCTTTTTAGCGGTCACTAAGCGATATGCCTTAGGCGGGAAGTAGTAGCCCAGTGGTAACGCGCGTGCACTTGGGAAACCGAGTGAAGCGGGTTCAAATCCCGGGTCTCGCACCTCTGTTATTTTTATGTGCGATTCATTTGATTCATAATTACCATTTGTCCATCATAATTATCACTTGTCTTAGGGTGAAGGAAAACATCGTTAGGAAACCTGAACGTCTGAGAGAACTTAGCAAGTTTTTGAAAGACATATGAAGCCCGCCAATCCGCACTTGGCCAGCGTGGTGGAATATGTTCCCTTTGTAGTCAAGGGCAGCCGATGGCCAGTAGTGGGATGTAAAAAAAACGACTGAATTCGTATAAGCGATATACAATAATGCGATTCTAATCAAATGTCTGTTTGATTACCTATACACATAATAAAATTATAACTGAGCCGAATCTGTACATTAAATATTTATTGTAAAATCTCATTGAAATAGTCATTATTATCAATACAGAGGCCGAATTTATAGTTTTTAGGTTTTGTTTCTGCCTGTCTGTTTGTCTATCTGAGAACGCATCACGAGAACCTCTAGACAGATTTTGATGAAATTTGGTATGATAACTGGTTATCCGGATCAACATATATGATTCTTTTTACTGCGGAAAAACACCTCATCTCTGAGAAATCTATACAAAACGTTAAAACGTATTTATATAAGAATTTAACTTCAAACCCATTTCAATATTCATTATAGTACAAAAAAAACCATACATTAAATATAAGTATATAGACAAGTTTAGTTTACTTTCACCCCAGGTCATGCAATGTTACGATCGGCGGGCAGATAGCCGCCCATTCGCAACCGGCGTGTTATCAGCACCTTATCAGTAATTTAGACGTGTTCTCTAACTTATAGTCTTTCGTATAGGGAAGTAGCGGGGTTAGGTTAATTGTATTTATCGTATCTCGGGTCTAGAGTGCATGGGAGCTTTTCGAAACTATATTATTAGTCGATTGGGATATTATATGGGTTTTAGATATCATAAATGTTTAGTTTTGAGTACGGCTTTATTTCAATTTGCAAAAAAGGTACCTAATTTGGGTGTATACGTGATATTTTAGCCGATTTTGAAGTGATAAGCTTTATTTTTTTATTGAACAGGTTGTATCTTAACGCAATACAACATTATTTACATTTTTAGAAAAAAACCCAGTCTCATGCTAGGAAGTAGAATTTTTAAAATGACTTTGAAGGTGATGTACCTTATTAGGTTAAACGAAAAAGATATTATTTCCATATTAATTTTTAAATGTGTTTAGCAATATGAATAATACAGAAGTCATGAAAATTATATTTTAAGGGGTTACTTTTTGCCCTTTAGCTAAAGTCGTGGTTATAATGAATATTCTAGCTAACTTCGTCATCTAAATCCATTTTTATAATATCTCTAAAATATGAATTTGGTAAAAAAATTATTAAACTTATAAAACAACATCGTTCATGGAAACAAAAAAAAATTGAACGAGACAAGAAGGTGCTAAAAAACAATAAAATTTCTTTTATTTTAAACGCCAAAACAAACAGAGCTTCCGACTTAGAACCTACAACGTCCTTCTTTCATGTCAAAACGGAGTGACGGATTGGCATGATTTTTTGTGTGGAGATAGTTGGAGGGCTGGAGAGTGACATAGGCTACTTTTTACCGCAGGAGACTATCTAATTCTAACGGGAAGATAAGTTATAATACAATACAAAAAAATATTTATGATCCAAATTACTTGAAACTTGGTATTAATGCTCTTCAATAAAATTTGATACTTGGTATGGATGCTCTATAATAAAATTAAATAAATACGTGTTTTAGCATTTTCTGAAATTCATCCTATAAGCAGGTAAAATAGGGAATTAAAATTTGTGTGAAACTACCTTTTTAGAAATTATTTTGTAGTTTTAGCGCGAGCGAAGCCGCGGGTTCTGCTAGTTATTTTATAAATATTCCACTCTATATTTATAAGACGAACAATGTATTACAATTCAATACTCAGTACATTCATTGAATGAACCATTTTAAAAATCTCAAAATCGTTCACACGAACACGCTCGTCTAACAGCGGGAAGGATTAATTACTTAGTAGGCAAATAAATAATCGCTTACGATATTCTGAGAAAGCTGACTGCGTCAAATGCTTCCTGTTCCTTTCATTCGGGATTGAGATATTGGAAATCAATTCAATTTGCACCTGTAGCGTGTTTAATTGCGAACTAGTCTTAGCACGCGGCTTGGCTTGGACTAAAAATTAAATTATTACCTTTCAGATATATGTAGATGTTCTTAGAAATTATATGGAGTACTAGATAAAGTTTATCTAGATGTTTAATCACTCTATTAAGCGCGACACATACCTGGAGATTACTTAATATATGCTAAATCATTAATTAGGAATTTCGCATACCTATTTCTTGCAAAGTTGGTAAGTTATTTCTTTATGTAAAAACTTAATATACGATTTTATCTTCAAAATGTTCTATATATGGTACTGGTTTTATATATTTGTACTGTGCGAGGATCTCTCCGCTAAAATTAATACATGCACGAATTCACGTGAAAAGTTAGTCAATGTTGCCATCAGTAACATCTAAAATCTAACAATAATAATTTGATTTGCGAAAATAATAAAATATTTTCAACATTTTCCGACCTTAAAGCTATCTTTTTGCAAAAAATTACATCGACCCGTTTTTCCATTCCTGCGTTAAAAAGCAACATAATAAAAGCATATAGAAAATTACTACTTAGACAATAATAGGATTATCGAGGATAATTTTCTAAAGCAAAGTCAGTATAAGTAAAATAAACATTTTATTATAATATAACCTTGTCCCTTGCAACTAACCTTAACATACCAGACGATCGTTAGCCAAAACGTCGCTTCTCAGAAACCACCGGAGTCGCCAACTGTTGATATTATACATACGATACTCTACAATTAACTTATCTGATCAGCCTCTAACATTTTAAAAAGTCAAAATCGAAATTTGGTTTACATTATAACCTAATTATATACATATTATGAAAAACCAGCCGATGCTTATCTAAATTTCGCATATTTAATGATCTATACTCATTAAAAAATACCATAAAAGTGACCGATTTCTCGCTGTGGGTCTCGTAATTTTATTATACACGTAAAGGATTTGTATAGTATAGCTACTATTATTTAGAGATATACTCGTAGGTACAAAAAAGTCGGTCCAAATTAATGTGATATTTATATATAAAGTAAAAGGAAAACAAGAACAAACCTATCCCACGAGAACCGTACATTTTATCGGGATAAAAAGTAGCCTATCTGTTACTCCAGACTATAATATCTATCACTGTGCCAAATTTCATCCAGATCTGTTCAGCTGTCCTGGCGAAAGAGTATCAAACATCCATACTCACAAATTGTCACATTTGTATTATTAATAAGGATGTTTAATTTCTTTCTGAACGATTTTAAATGTTATATTACACGATAGATACGCGCGCTATCATTTCGCTAACAGTAAATCGATTTCCATAATTTTATTTTTTAATTAATAAGTTATATGTCACGAACCACGATACACCGTGTTGAGCAAAAATCCACATCTAATCATAGAAAAAAATTTTTTTTTGATGGTTTCCAAGTCTGTGTACCTTTTTAATTCAAAACTAAACCGTTTTAGTTCGTATACATTACTTCAGGCAGATTAATAGGGCATGATATGAATTTTAACGTGTGTAAGAAAAGCTATTTTAATTTTTGTCATAATAATAATTATTATCATTAATATATAATCATATATTGAGTCTAATATTTCATACACTTTCTATCTATTATAGAAATCTTCTTCCTGTATGTTGGGTCTATCTATATCTACAATAGCTTTCATAATAGCGTTATAGAAAATCATGTGATTTATAATACTATTTTAGTATACTATTGAAAGCTTCATGAAAATTGAACACAAGTATTGTATATAGCTATAAATTGTACGTCTGTATTTATCAATAGGCATAATTACTAATAAAACATTTCCCACTGGACAGTACATACATTATTGCATAACTAGACACGAGTGACTTTCTATACCATATTTATACACGGCCTCGAACGAACAACCATTCAAGCGCTGAAACAGAGAATTTAACATACAATCCCTGTAATTTGTTAGCAATTTATTATTCTACATATAATAGAGTAGAATTAATCTGTAAATGTGCAACTGTCACTTTATACGCCATTCAAATTACATACTTAGATCTGAGTTATGGGAAAATAAGGTCCAAATGAAACCAGTCTTAGCTTGCCTAATAATAAACTAATCTGATATAGATTAAATGGCTGCAGTATTTCAAGACTTAACTTTCTGCCCAAAGTGATGTAGTAAATGTGCGATAATCACCAGTATTAGGTGTAACTCTATTAGTTATAATAATTATTATTTGCTTAAACTAGCTATATACCCCGGTTTCTCGTTAGTTTTTTAAATAGTAAATAGTTAAAAAGTGTCTAATGAATTCGATTTTTTCCACTTTGGAATAACAATAGATTAAGATTCTTTGAAAACTAGTTTTTATATATTATTTAGTTTTTCACTTTAAGACAGAAAAGGATATAAGAAAATAAGTGAGAAGAGCGGAAAGGTACATAAAGTACAAATCATTAAAACTTAACAGATTAACTGTCACAGATATATGCACATGACATAGACACAATAGTTAAACAATCGAAATGTTCATATATGACTCATGGACAGGGAAACGGTTAATATAAATAAATATACATAAAAATTTAGACACTAATTTGTAAAAAATCTTTTATTTCCATACAAAATAGAACTAATTAGATGTCAATACTTAAAAAGGGATTCCCACGACAATTTAGACAATACGATTATTTACTCTGGAGTTAGAACAGGGACGCGGTCACGCAGTCAAGCTGTTTGTCACATTAATAATAAGCTAAGAAAATAGAATACTTGGTACACAACTTTAAACTTTATACCATTACGATAAAATCTATTATTTAATCTTTACAAATATCGAGTGCAAGGTTGACGATGAAAAGCATTTCGCTAACTAAACATAGGTTATTAGGCAAACGTTAGTTTTCCTCAGCTCTAAGTCGAGCGTGTGATTATTAAACTTTAGAAATAAATTTATGCAAAATCTACATTTTTATATGCTGGGGAAGTAAAATAAAATATGGAAATAAATTAAAATCATAATATGATAAGCGGTTCTTAAAATTATAAAAACTACTTAAAAGAATAATAAAAATAAAAATAAATAAATAAATAAAAAATTATTTGGTCTGAGGCACGAATATATAGCGTTTTTACAGTTTAATAGATCTTTTTAAGAGGAATAATTCCTTAATATATTATTTTCATATAACTTTATAAGTTTATGTTTACGTGACGCATGATTTTTTCCAACATTTTCAACAATTATCATCATATTTTTTAAATAAACCTTAATAAATTATACACCTAAACTCTCCTCATGAATCACCTCGTCCATTGATGAAAATTTATGAAAATCCGTTTAGTAATTTTTGAATTTATCACGTACAGACAGACAGACTTTATTAAATATGTATAATATGTAGTGATTAAAAAAATTCTACGTATAAAAAAACATCATCTCACAGACAGTTTTAAAAGTTATTCCGCGGCTGTCTTAGAGCCGTCTAAATATACTAACTAATGTATTTTGCGTCAAATAACTTAACTGTTTCATCTATACATATAATAAAATTGTAACTAAGCCGAATCTGTACAATAATATTTTTTTGAAAATCTTATTAAAATACACATTATTATCGATACAGAGGCCGAATCTAAAGTTTTTAGAATTTTATGTCTGTCTGTCTGTCTGACTGTCTGTCTGTCTGTTACCGCATCACGTAAAAACCACTGAAGGAATTTTGATGAAATTTGGTATGATGATAGCTGGTTATCTGGGTCAACATATAGGATACTTTTTACCGCAGGAAAATATTTCATTTTTGAGAAAAAATACAAAAACTGCAATGTAAGAGTATACTAATATGTAAAACCTAAGAATTTGGTTTTTGGTCATCTTAACGCGGGCGGAGCCGCGGGCAATGCTAGCAGGCTATAATACCAGTACAGTATGAAACACTACCTTTATTTATTCTATTACTTAAGCCGAGCTCAAGTCTATGTAGACAGCATAATAACTAAGACAACAACAATAACCCATTAAATGGGGAAAGTTTGATTTATAAATGAACAAATTTTCATATAAATCTTCATATATGTATATAGAGACTCTTAGAATATAATATATTATAATATAAGTATACATATTTTACCAATCTTAATAGAAATTGAATTCATATGATTATTGTATCCTAATATTATAAAAAGGCCGAGTTTGTTTGTTTGTTTGTTTGTTTGTTTGTTTGTTTTTTTGTTTGTTTGTTTGTTTGTTTGTTTGTTTGTTTGTTTGTTTGTTTGTTTGTTTGTTTGAACGCACTCATGAACTACTAATCCGATTTGAATATTTTTTGCTTTAGATATCCCGTTTATTAAGGAAGGCTATATAGGTTATATATCATTATGCTACTACCCAAAGGAGCGGAGCAGTATTGATTAACGCGGGTGAAACCGTGGAAAATAGCTAGTTAATCAATAAAATTAAAATTTTACGAATCATTGAGTTTAAGATATGACTACTTTAAAATAAAAAGCTCTATCTAAAGCTTTTACCCATTTTTATTTATATTTAGAAGCTTTTTATCAAAAAATATTTAATTTTAAGGTAAACATTTTAGAACAACGAATATATTTCAAGAACAATAGAGCGAAATAAACCCTTAGAATCAAATAGTTTCCACTTTGAGTCACATTAATCAGTTTTATGGTGCATATTTCATAAATACGCTTTCTCTCGTAAAGTTACTAAACTCTAAGTACATATTGTAAGTTAGAACGCCTTAAACATAAAGCTTTGAGTGAGTCATGGGAACCGATTTCAAAAAAAATACTACTTAAAGTTTCTTGCTAGTTTAACTATTGCTTAAATAACTTCGAAAGGGATGTGTTAAAAATTGATTCGTCATGAATCAAAAGTGAAGATGAAAAATGTTAATATTTATTTCAATTCAACTTAACTCATGATATATTTTTACATAGAATCAGTCGATTTTAACATGTAAAACATGAAAATTCTGTTTGAAATTATATAGATCAGACTAGCATTTCCCGCGGCTCCGCCCGCGTTCAGATGACCAAAAACCAAATTCTTAGGTTTTACATATTAGTATACATGCAATGTAAGAACATTGCAGTTTTTGTATTTTTTCTCAGAAATGAAATATTTTCCCGCGGTAAAAAGTATCCCATATGTTGACCCGGATAACCAGCTAACATCATACCAAATTTCATCAAAATCTATCCACTGGTTTTCTCGTGATGCGGTAACAGACAGACAGACAAACAGACAAAAATTCTAGAAACTATAGATTCGGACTCTGTGTCGACAATAATGTCTATTTCAATAAGATTTTCCAAAAAATATTTAATGTACAGATTCAACTTAGTTACAATTTTATTATATGTATACATGACAAGCCATAGTATCTATTGTGAGGTTTGAAATCGTTGGCCATCGTTTCATGCTATTGGTTATTTCTTGCATTCAGATAGAAGAGCGCATTCTTTTCAAAATTATTACTATCTATCAAACTTCACATAATATGTATATAAACTAATCCGTATATAATAATGTTATGTACCTATATAAATAAGTAGTAAACAGAGAAATGTATAAGTTCTTGAATTTTGTTTAGGATATAACACAAACCAAACAATTTTTTCATCATTTTAGTCTCTTTATTAGCAGATAAATTGCGTTTTGATGCGGTAAGTTTTATTTTTATCGATGCATTAAATCCATCACTGTATTAGTTATATTATTATAGATGCTATACGAGTATTCAACCCTTTTTAATGTCCCACTACTGGGCACGGGCTTCCCCTCAATACGAGGTGGATCAGGCCATAGTACACCAGGCAGGTATTTTGGTTGGTGGACTTCACATGTGTTTCGAAAAGTCCAGACATGCAGGTTTCTTCACGATGTTTTCCTTCACCTTCATTTTAGGTGCGAGACCCGAGATTTGAACCCGCTCCTATCCCTTGCTTGCACTATAAGAAAATCACTGAGAAAATCTTAATAAACAATTATTTAGTTAACTCGTTGTCAGGTGCTTGCGCGTGCGCGTAGCACGTGTAACAAGAAGATCGGTTTAGAACTAGATTAAACTAGTGCACAATCGTTAGACCTCCACAATTTTATCTAATCTAGATATAGTTTCTGACTTGTACATATATTTTACATATTATTATATAATTGTTCTATTAGACTGTTAGTTTAATATGAGATCACTTGTTAGATTTTGAAAAACAAAAGCGTGTAAAACAAAAAGTTATGCTTAAAATTGAAATTAAGTATTTACCAAGTGTAATGTTTTAAATGTTAATATACTAGAAGCTAGTTCATAAAAATTATTACTATTTAGCCCCTGACTTTGACATCAAATCAAGCAATTTTTTTTCAGGGGCTCTCAAATCAATTCAATTCAGTTTTTGTTTTCAGTCCTAGGCATGCCATTTGAACATCAAATCAGCTCGATGGTAACAAATTCAATTCAATTCTTTTGTTATTTCTTCATGAAAAAAATTTATTGTTATTTCAATAACGAAACTTCAAAACAATTTGACAATAATTTATGAGAGTGTGGATTCATTTTAAATACTTTTAGTATTACAAAATCGATTACCTAGATTTCAAATCGATTTTATTTAAGTTTGTTATTTAAGAGTAAAGAGCGTTAATAATAATAAGAAGAAAATCATACATCAGCAAATATTATATAAACGATTGAATATTCACTACATGTAAAAATCGAACCCGGATCTTACAAGAAATCAATTGACATTTTTCAGTGATTTATCGATTAGAATATCAAACATCGTATTCTAAGCAATAAATCACGAGTACCTCAAACTAATAACTACATACAAATAGGCTGTTCAAGCTAATTCTAATGCTAAAGACTGATTGTATGTTAATTATTTATCGTAATATCATAAGGATAAGTAATAAATTACTACGGTAATTACTACACTACGGTGTTCTTTGATGTTATCGAATCGAAAATAATATGTTATTGTAAAGTAATATACAGATTTAAGTTTTGCGGATAAATATTGTGAGTAAATATTATTGTAACTTGTACATCTATTATTGTGTGGTGGATATCCATACTAATATTATAAATGGAAGTGGGTTTGTTTGTTTGTCCTTCTTTCACGTCGAAACGGAGTGACGGATTGGCATGATTTTTGTGTGGAGATAGTTGGAGAACTTTTTACTGCAGGAGTGACCTAACTCTCACGGGAAATCCTAAAGGGATAATACAATCGAAAAAAATGTTTATGATCAGAATAACTTGAATCTTGGTATTTATGCTCTTCAATAAAATTAAATAAATACGTGTTTTAGCATTTTTCAAAATTCATCCCATAAGGGGGTAAAATAGTGGATGAAACTTTTTATGAAACTACTTTTTTAGAGATTTTTTGTAGTTTTAGCGTGAGCGAAGCCGCAGGTAGTGTGGTTATAAATAAATAATAATAGGCATTCGTTAATTTCATTTCTTTATTTGTCGTGAATTCGATCAATCAGATGCCAAGCGTATTTATTTTTTACACGAAACAGTGAGTCTGACAAGATACTCCCAGTCCAACCCATTCGAAACTTAGTAAGCAAAATAAAACTGCGAAAGAATTCTAAAGTATAAATTGATTTATTACTAGCGACTCACTCTCGCTTCGCTCGAGTTTATCCCTAGATACGTTTTAACAGTTAGTATGGAAGAGATAGACTATATATTATATTACATACATAGGTACGATAACTTGTTGTGGGTTGTTATATAACGCGTTTTCCCCGTAAAAATAAGATAATCTTCCGCGGTAAAAAGTACATGTAACTATCTCACTCTTCAGCCATCCACACTAAAAATCACACCAACCCGTCACTCTGTTTCGACGTGAAAGAAGGACAAATAAATAAATAAACAAACACACTTTCACATTTATAATATTATGTTGGAGACACATACACTTTATATTGCCGGTCAAACAATAGGTTACTTTTTATCCCGGAAAACTGAATGGTTCCCGTGGGAAAGATCTGTTGGTGCATTTTAATTATATTTGAATATAAAACTTAATTAAACCTGAATAAAGTTTAATTTCATTCTTTCATTCGTTCGTTCGTTTATTCATTCATTGAGAATTAGATTGTACCTAACTATTATGGAGACGCATCAGTCAGTCAGTCAATAACAAAATTTACTCGTCTTAGCTAAAATAATACTAATTCTATAGTCGATAATCAAACCCACTACATCTAACGTAGTAATTGAACCTTTCGATCGAGCTGACGCTGTGCCTCAACGACCATCGTCATATTATAGTATTAGAGCTAAATATAACTTAATTCATATTAATATATGCAGTCTGTTATCTTAAACTCAATTTAAAATTAAACTAAAATGACTTTATACCTTCCTAAATTGGCAGTTTATCTATTAAAAGTCCTGTACACGATAAGCTTGATACGTACATAATCCTTGTTCAAGCTATATATAAATAGCGAAATGAATTCTGTCTGTAAATTATAATATACCAGTAAATTTGATTTACATAATGTCTATACATTTTTTCGCACGCTTTTATTATCATAACTTGTTACTATGTACTCTAAATGTTGGAAGTCGATTTTAACCTACTTGCCTACTTCTAATTTTCATATCGATTTGAAGCGTAAATATAAGTAGTTTGAATGTAATAACGAGATGATCTAATGATAGAGCTAGGAAATGAATAGAATATATTGATCTCATTAATAACTAATATATAACTATTTAAACGAGTCCCACACATTGCAGTCAGTTAAAAGCATATTTTTTTATACATTTATTAAACAAAAACAAATCTTTTCCTCAGGAACCATATGTTTTTTTGCGATAAAAAGTTAGCTGTAAAAAGCTTATGTGTTATTCCAGACTATAATTTATCTCTGTGCCAAATTACATTCAGATCCATTCAGCTGTTCTGGCGTGAAAGAGTACCAAATATACATCCATACATACATTCTTTCGCGTTTATAATATTAGTAGGATAATAACTAGCGACTCCTAGGTACGTTTTTTTTTTTGAGGAATCCTAATTTTTTTCTAAAATAAAAGTAGCTAAGTTACTCCTTATAACATTAGCTATCTGTCAATGAAAGTCCTGTCAAGATCGGTCCAGCCGTTTCAGAGGTTAGCCGAAACAAGCAGTCAGACAGACAAAAATTTAAAAATTGTTTTTTTTTTCTTATAAGGGCCGCATATACTTTTATATGCATTTAGTAAAAAGCTGTTATTTTGACATTACAAGCAGACACTTAAATTTTATTTCTCTGTATAGATAATAAATTAGCTAAAAATAATAAGTAGATTAGATTTTATTTCCGCCATTTCCTTCAATGTCACATTTCGACAGTATTGAATATTCCTAAACGGTAGAGAACTACACTTATTATTATGATCTATATTTTGAAGCAAATAAAAAAAACTAGTATAATTAGTTTATAATCGAGATATAAATTAATATGCAAACGCGAACGAAGGACTTGAAATGTATAGCTCTGTTGTAATTACTGGATACCTATAATTCATTAATAAATGCTAACACTTTAAATATTAATTAACCGATTTTAGGAGTGGTTCGTGATTTTCCCAAGAATTGCTTTAAAGATTGGTATTAAAGTGTAAATATATAAGTTATTTTTTTATGTAATTACATATATATATTGGTACTAGCATTGCCCACGGCTCCGCCCGCGTTCAGATGACCAAAAACCAAATACTTAGGTTTTACATATTAGTATACTCCTACATTGCAGTTTATGTATATTTTCTCAGAAATTAGACATTTTCCCGCGGTAAAAAGTATCCTATATGTTAACCCGGATAACCAGCTACCATCATACCAAATTTCATCAAAATCCCTCCAGTGGTTTTTCCGTGATGCGTTAACAGACAAACAGACAGAGAGACAAAAATTCTAAAAACTATAGATTCGGCCTCTGTACCGATAATAATGTCTATTTCAATAAGATTTTCCAAAAAATATCTAATGTACAGATTTGGCTTAGTTACAATTTTATTATATGTATAGATTAGAGTGTAAATATTTAAGTTATTTTTTTATGTAATTACATATATATATTGGTATTAGAGTGTAAATATATACCTAAGTTATTTTTGTATTGATATTAGTTGTAAATGATTATGGCGACGTTACTAAGCTAAAAGGCTTTATTAACTAAGACGTAGTTAGTTGGTTTGATTTGTGTGCAGGGTATTTTTTTTTTTTGGTAATATAGGCTTATGTTAAAAATTAGTGTGTTAAATAATAAAAAGTCGTTACCTTTCAACCAATACTAATAAAGATATATAATTTTTAAAGCTTTTAGCTATTCTAATAATATTACAGGTAGCTGAGATAGTACAAACCTAATAAAATAAATTTTAATAAAATGTATGAAGTCGGTACGGACACAACAGCATCTTTTTTAAGTGGATTAAATAATCAAATAATTTAAATATACAATAATGGAGTAAACATGATTGCATTCATTCAAAATACTGAGAGTAAAGTGATACCTTGTATGGTTTCGATTAAATTAATTTTTGGTCATATCAATGATTCCTAACACATCAAATTAATCATTAAAAAATTACATGTGAATTCTAAGAACGAGCTTACAATAAGGGCCGAAGCACACTATAGTGCTGATCACAGTCCGTTATCGGTCCGATATCGGTCTGGTTAAGTTTTTTTAAGCAAGAAACTCGTTACTGTTACTGATAGTGTGAATGCACTCATTGTTTCTTGTATAACAATACTTTACTAGACCCATAACGGACCGAGAGCGAACCGTGATCGGCACTATAGTGTGGATCAGTCCTAAAATCACATCTATCCTGTCAATTCATAACAGAAGTAATAAAAACGTAATCGATATCGAAGCAAATCGTCGACTAATAAAAGCTACAAGCGCCGTCAATCCAGCATAAAAAATATTTCCAAATTGCCCACTAAATCGATTTACGGACACCTCTCGATTCTTTTGAACGATTTATCATCGTAAAAATAAATAAATTAGTTCATTATTTATATTTTAATCACAATCTCTAAAACATCTTATTACGTTTCATGAAAGTTTACTTTTGAATGAAAAATGACGAAATTCTCTCCATACTTTGATATACCGTTAAAGTGATCGCTGTTAAATGTTCGTCTTCTTTAAACACTGAATGTTATTTAATTCCTTTATACATTGGTTTATAATAACACTTATTTTAGAAAGTGTGATGGAACGAGTACATGTTTATTATTATTAGACGACACGGTTAGCTCAGTTTGTAGTGACCCTACTTGCTGTGCCAGCGGTCGCGGGTTCGAGTCCCGATGGGGGCATTCATTTGTGTGATGGACACGAATGTTTGTGCTCCAGTCATGGGTGTTTATATTTATAATATGTATGTATTTAAAGTTATATATGTGTAGTGTATCAATTATCTGGTATCCGTAACACAAGCCTCGTACCATGGAACTAGATGGTGGTGTGTGTTAATGTCCTAACATATTTATTTATTTATTATTTATTTGCTTTGTGTTAATTCAGTTTTAACGTTTTTCTTGTGGTGTTGATCTCTCATGTCAAAATATATGAATTTATACTTATTTTAATACTAGCAACTCACCCTCGATCCGCTCGGGTTTTAAAGATTAGTATAGATTTCTCAGAGATGAGATATTTTCCTGCAGTAAAAATTATCCTTTATTATACCATACCCGGATAACTAGCTATCATACCAAACTTCATCAGTCTGTTCAGTGGGTTTTTCGTTATGCATTCCCAGACAGACAGACAGGCAGATAAACAAAAATTCTAAAAACTATAGATTCGGCCTTTGTATCGATAATAATGACTATTTCAATAAAATCTTCCAAAAAATATTCAATGTAAAGATTCGACACAGTTAGAATTTTCTTATATGTATAGATAATATTTTAACCTATATACTTGATTTACAATTTTAAATAAGGTGATGTAATACAATATAACTTATAATTTTATACAAGTGCTAGTTTCACCTTGATATAATCAAAACGAGATAAATTTCGCTGCAGGATTAAATTGAAGTTCTAAATTGAGATCAATATCTATACATATAATAAAATTGTAACTAAGCCGAATCTGTACATTAAATATTGTTTGCAAAATCTTATTGAAATAGACATTATTATCGATACAGAGGCCGAATCTATAGTTTTTAGATTTTTTGTCTGTCTGTCTGTCTGTTACCGCATCACGGAAAAACCACTGGAGGGATTTTGATGAAATTTTGTATGATGATAGCTGGTTATCTGGGTCAACATATGGGATACTTTTTATCGCTGGAAAATATCTCATTTCTGAGAAAAAATACAAAACTGCAATGTAAGAGTCTAATATTATGTAAAACCTAAGAATTTGGTTTTTGGTCATCTGAACGCGGGCGGAGCCGCGGATAGTGCTAGTAAGAGATAAAAATAAGAGATCAAATTGTTCTTTACAAAATTATTAATAACCATATCAATTGTAATTATCTTTTGTCTCATATTTTCTTTAAATGCCCTCGAAGTAACAGACGATCCAGTGATACCTTTTCTGTTCCCCCTCGTAGAACCAAATATGCCAAGAATTGTTTCCTGGTCAGTCTGTAACATTTATAATAATTACTACAAGCATCTTGACATATTTAGATGTAATTTAAAAAATATATAACTGAACTTAAAAAAACACTTGAGTCTGATAAATATTATTTTTATATTTTTCTTTTTATTTTGTAGCAACACATTGTATTTATATCTGTTTTTATTTTATTGTTAGTAAGTACTCTGTTATATTTATGTATAAGTGGAAACTTTATTGGCTAAGTGTATTATTTCTGATGTATTTTGCATTTTATGCTTATATATGCTGTCTGTTTTCCAACTTACAAAATAAATAAACATATAATCACTGCATGTTTTATTAGCATTCCTCTCATAATCAATGTTTGATTGAAAATTTTAAGTGCAAAGTTTTATGAATATGTTTTGCTCTGTATGCTTGTTATTCTTTACGCTGTAACGGATATATCGATTTGAGCGAAATTCAGAAAGGGGATAGCTCATATTCTTGTTTAATTTATAGGCTACTAGCGTTGTCCGCGGCTCTGCCCGCATTCAGATGACCACAAACCAAATACTCAGGTTTTAAATATTAGTATACTCTTACATTGCAGTTTTTGTATTTTTTCTCAGAAATGAGATATTTTCCCGCGGTAAAAAGTATCCTATATGTTGATCCGGATAACCAGCTATCACCATACGAAATCATCTAAATCCCTAATACTGGTTTTTCTGTGATGCGGTAACAGACAAACAGACAGACAGACAAAATCTAAAAACTATAGATTCGGCCTCTGTGTCGATAATAATGTTTATTTCAATAAGATTCTCCAAAAAATAATGTACGTACAGATTCGGCTTAGTTACAATTTTATTATATGTATAGATTTTTATTGATATGCTGTGTTGTAAACACAAGCACTAATAGTACTATATGTTATCGAGACACTATTACGAAAGATAAAGTATGTACGAGTGTATGTTTGTCACGTCTTCACGCTCAAACTGACATAAAATAAAAATATTCGTATGTTATATATACATATATATATATATATATATATATATATAATAAATGAAAGAAATGAAATAAACTTTATTCAATTATTATACTCATTACAAGTGTCAATTTAATGTAAGCGTCAGGTAGTCAGTCCGTGAGGAAGCCACTACCGGCTCGAAAAGTAGTAATTCTGATAAGAGCCGGCAAAAAAAGTCATGAAATGAACTTCCGGTGTCCAACTTTTTAACTTTAAAAACACAAAAATAACTCCACATATAAAATTCTTTATGCAAGTCTTTTTACTATAAGATAAATAAAGAAAAAAAGAGATAGAATATAGTGTTTATTCTTACCTCTTAATATCCTAATCGCCAAAAGCATTCTTATCAAAATAACATTTAACGGACGAATTCATTTTTCCTTATAAGCTTATGGTCTGAGAACTCACATAATTATTTCTATGGCGTGAAGTCGGTAATTAGCCGCGAACACTTCATAGCGTCCGCATCATAAGGGGTTTAATTTGATTATCAAGGCGATTCACATTGTATCGATTGTCGTTTTCTATTAACGAGGATATATGAAAAGTTTTTTTTTTATTTTAGAATATTCATAAGGGATGGGAAGATTGTAACCTGAACCTATTATTACTTTGCATGTCAAGATGTTATAGAATAGAATAAAATTATTAAAAGCAGTCAAAATCTGGAATAAGCCACCTACTACGCTAGTAAACACCCATTTCTTTGAGGCAACCATCAAAAAACATCATTCGTGGACATATTTTAAAAAACATCAAATACAAACCGCTACCAAACCCAAACAGTTTAACGCAACAAAGAATCTATGAAGACTGTATCATTTCTAACGTAAACGCGGCATCCAAAAGAGAATTGTCATAAAAATGAGAAAGGTCTACCGCACCACCCATGACGATGCACCAGCAATAAAAGTGACCCACAAAAATGCATTATTTACTATTATATATCGGCGAGGCGACAGACTAATCACAAACCTAAATACAAACCCAACGTAGGTGTAAAAGGTAGGGGAATTGTTTGATGGCGTAGAAAAAGCTCCTAGAGTCGGTAAGAATGAATAGATGAGCCAATATTGACTGTAGCATCGTTCCCACGGCGTCCTGGTAATTTTTTCCCGTATATAAAACTTGAATGTGTTCAATCAGTAGATCAAACAAATCAAATATGTAATTATTAGAGAACGATTCGGCTTTTAGCGTATAAAAGAACGATAATTATTAGGTTGCCTTATGTCCTAGTTAGATTTTACCTCTACTTGGGTCAAGACTTAGTGGTAATAGCGACTTTAAAACACTTTAATGACAGTAATGGTGCTTAATCAGTGAATCTAACTTTTGTTATTGCGACGTAAGTCATAGGTTAAGCTATGTGGGAATATACCTATCATGTTAATTATTCGACAGAGTGAGTAAAAATTCTTGTTAAAAGCACAATAATATAGTTATCTTTTATGTTTCATAAAAAAAACTCGATTTTTATTGCATTATTTATAATAACAAAACAATAAAACTTTTTTACATTTTCAAACAATAAAAAATATTATCCAACAAGGTTAAGTCAACTTTGAGATCAATTTATACATATAATAAAATTCTAACTGACTCGATTCTGTATATTAAATATTTTTTGGAAAATCTTATTGAAATAGTCACTATTATCGATACGGAGGCGGAATCTATAGTTTTTAGAATTTTCATCTGTCTCGCTGTGACCGCATCACGAGAAAACCATTGGACAGATTTTGATAAAATTTGGTATGATTACTGATTATCCGGGTCAACATATGTATAGGATACTTTTTACTGGAGGAAAATATCTCATCTCTGAGAAATCTATATTAAACATTAAAACGTAACTATAACAGTATATCAGTTTCATAATACACTTTATTACATAATTGTATAATTATTCATGAAATATCTCCAGTAGCCAGATACGAACGATAAAGTTTCTATTGAATATGCTGTTTCGAGAGTTCACGTGTCAAGCTCATTATCATTTCACTACTCGCTTACACGTAATAAATAAGACCTGAAGTAATAATTTTAATCAAATATGTTATTAATAATAGCAAATTATCTATTTAAATTTAAACTAGCTTCAGTATATGGTGTTACAAGTCCATTATTTTTTTATTTATCTACATTCTTGTGACAATTAATTTATGAGGTGTGTATATAAATATTATTATTAAAGATGTATTAAATCGTTTCAAATGAAACTGTAAAGCTTTTAAAGCTTATTAGTTTTATAATGCATTGATAATTTAAATAAAAGGTGTTTTAAGCCATTTTTAACATCCCACTGCTGGGCACGGGATACCTTCAATGCGAGGGGGATCAGGACTATACCCACGCTGGACAAGTGCGGGGCGGACTTTACGTCTTTCTGATACTTACTAGGTTCTCTCAGACATGTAGGTTTTTTCTCGATATTTTCCTATACCGTAAGGCAAGTGGTGATCATGTTGAAAATAATTCGCACATGAAAATGTCATAGATGCTAGATCCGAGGTTTGAACCCACTGCACTTACTTTCCCAAGCAAGGAAGTTACTACTGGCCAGGTAATTCCAAAATGAATTTTAAAAAATATTCCATCTTTATGTGTAATTCTTTCTTAAAATTTATATGAGACTGACCTTAGGATACAACCTATTCGGTAGAAGGAAATAACAATTACTAAAGTATTGAAAATTGATTAATCTGCTCTACATATTCACATATGCGCAAGAACTATATAGTTTGCTTTATTTGAGACATGAAGCTAGGACTTGCGGCATATTTAGTAAAGCCATTCCGGCAAAACAATCAAAACCACTTTGCCCATAATCTAACAGAAAAAGTAGCAATTCTATACATATAATAAAATTGTAACTAAGCCGAATCTGTACATTAAATATTTTTTTGAAAATCTAATTGAAACAAACATTATTATCGATACAGAGGCCGAACCTATAGTTTTTAGAATTTTCGTCTGTCTGTCTGTCTGTTACCGCATCACAGAAAAACCACTTAAGGGATTTTGACTAAATTTGGTATGGTGATAGCTGGTTATCCAAATCAACATATAGGATACTTTTTACCGCGGGAAAATGTCTCATTTCTGAGAAAAAATACAAAAACTGTAATGTAAGAGTATACTAATATGTAAAATCTTAAGAATGTGGTTTTTGGTCATCTGAACACGGGAGGAGCCGCCAGCAATGCTAGTAATGAATAAACGTAAATTTCTCAAACGATCCACGCATGCATAACTCTTCAAGTTCGTTTAAATGTAATTATTGTAAATCATAATATTTGTTGTGCACTTACTTTTCACGTCTGGATGGTACCTGATATCTGTTAAATTACTTCAAGGTGAAGCATCTTGGCACTTCAACACAACATTAACTCTCGAAGCCATTCGATAGAGACCATTTTGTGTTGCACATTCTGATGCAAAACGTTTCAATTTTTTAATATACTATGTTTATTAGTTTAGTAGTAAAATTTGTTTCAGAGATAAATGTAGAGAGCCCCGCTGCGTTGTTTGTTGCGCTTGTCAGTTATGTAATTTTAATTTATCATTTAATATAATATATGGACCTCCGGTTAGCATTCGCAGATGTAATGCTGTAGAGCAACTCAAGTAAATGCAATTATAAGTCGAGTTTATTCATATGTAAATGATCTTATGTATTAGTTTTATATACATAATTTATGTATCCTCGTGTTTTATTGGTTCAAGCGTTATGGGTGTGACTGTCTCGTTATAATAAATGTAATTATGTGTGATGGGTGGCAAATCTGATAAAAACTTTGTTTGTAATACACCTGTGTAGAGATAAAACTCGTGATATCTATTTGACACGATATAGTAAAATCCATACTAATATTATATCCATACTAATATATTATAAATGTACAAGCGTGTTTGTTTGTTTATCCTCCTTTCACGTCGAATTGGCATGTTTTTCTGTGTGGATATAGTTGAAAGAGTGGAGAGTGACATAGGCTACTTTTTACCGCGAGAGATTATCTCATTCCCACGGGAAAACACGTTATAATACAACCAAAAAAATAATTATAATCAGAATTACTTCAAACTTGGTATTAATGCTCTTCAATAAAGTTAAATAAATACGTGTTTTAACATTTTTCAAAACTCATCTGATAAGGGGGTAAAATAAGGAATGAAAGTTTATATGAAACCTACCTTTTTAGAGTTTTTTTTGTAGTTTTAGCGCCAGCGAAGTCGCGGGTTCTGCTAGTATTTAATATTTTTATATACGGATATGTAGTTACGGTGTATAAGTAGTTGACGACACGTGTGGCTCAGCTTTTACTGACTCTACTTGCTGTGCCAGCGGTCGCGGGTTCGAGTCCCGCTGGGGGCGCATTATTTGTGTGATGAGCACGAATGTTTGTAGTCCAGTCATGGGTATTTATATTTATAATATGTCTGTATTTAAAGTTATATATGCGTAGTGTATCAACTATCTGGTATCCATAACACAAGCATCGTAGCTTACCGTGGAACTAGATGGTGCTGTGTGTCAATGTCCCAATATATTAATGTACAATATATAACTTATTAATTAATTTTACATTTTTTCCAGTTTTATCATATTTATAACCTTATTTTTGCATCTATTTCATATTGTATTATATTGTATTCAGCCCTTTTTAACGTTCCATTGCTAGAACAAGTTGAGTGGACCTCTCTTCAATACGCCCTCGTATTATATCTAGGTATGAAAAGGTTCTCTCAGACTTGCAGATTTCCTCACGATATTTTCTTTTACCATACCTATTTAATATGTTTTTTAACAACTAAAATAAAATAATAAACTAAAATTTGAGCTTTTAAACTCTAAAAAATAGTATCGCAATTAGTATGAAAAATTTCGTATTTTAATAAATCCGAGTCATCAAGAGATACATATATGATATACATATGTACTTACTAGTTTACAATTGCTGGTAAATCCAATATCCTCTTACCACTAAATTACAACAGCGTTAGATAAATACCAGTCTGACACCAAATTCGGTTCTCTTTGTATTTGTGGCTTTATCTAGGCCTCGGTCACGCCTGAGCAGATTATATTATGTTCGTGACAACACAGTAATAAATTTAGTGACACTTGCCACGTCATTTTGTCCAATTTAATACATAACCCAAATTGAATCATGATCCTACGAGTTGTAACAAAGTGTTCTGACAATTAACACTATGTTTGCCTTCATGATTTACTGTTTAGATGTTGTTTACCATAACATTGTCCAGTGTAACTTGGTCCTTCTATAGTAATACATTTTAATGGTGTTGGGCTCTATATATTTAGGCCATGAAGCTTGTAGTTTGACGTTTGAACTCTAATGTACACGTTGAAATGCTGAATGCATATTTCATAAAGAACAATATATCAAGTCTTACATTACTAGGTAGAGGTATTCGGGTACTTTGTTTGTATATATAGATGATCTAGATTATATAAATTCGCTTCTACAATTTCTTTAAGTTTTATTTAAAACTAGCGGCTCACCCTCACTTCGCTCGGGTTTATCGCTAGGTACGTTTTAAATAGATATAAATAGTTATTAGCCAGCGTTAGTCATATAATTTTTTTTGTTAATAATATTTACAAATATTGACATTAATATTTATACGATACTAACGTCACTCAATTGTTTTGCCTTCCCGGAACCTTTCCACTAACACTTAAACTTTATGGTATGGTGTTAAAGTTCAAATTGACTTTAAGTATTATTACGAATCTTTTGCATGGGAGTATAGAAAAGTGTTGTTTTTAGACTTTAAGGCAATTTTTTAAATTTTCTCGTACTTCAAGGAACATTCTAAAAAAAGAATTAGCGAAATCGGTTCAGCTGCTCTCGAGATTTGCACTTACCAACACATTCAGCGATTCATTTTTATATTATAGAAAGAAAATGTCAAATATTCGCGTAAATCTAAGAAAGTATTACAGTGACGTACAGTTAAAGTAAAAGTGTAGGCGAGTAGTGATATTATAAAAAAGAAATTTACCCATTGTATACATTTAACCAAATTATAGTTGGTTAATGTTAGTGTTTATTAATAATCTTATAAGTTATGTAGACACACTAATATATGTATATACAAACAACCTATTTATACTTTTACATTTTTGATTAAGACCTTCTTATTTTAACCTTTTTATATATTACGTTTTTGACAGATGAGATTAAAAGTAGAAACTGGTGACATTAAAAAGGCCAACAATTATATCTACGATTTTTATTTCTGTTTTAAATTAAATGGATTTATATAATCGTTTATTAATGCAACGGCCATAAGTCACATTACATTTAACATCTATTTAATACTACATTTTTTAGAGGTATCTACACAAATAATTATTTTCATATTAGACACCAGTTTTTTGTCTTGTGTGTGATTTGTCTTGCCTCAGCATTGGACTCCACAAGTATTCTCAACAAAACTCTCTCTCACTTTTCTCGCCTAAGTCAAGGAACGACTAAGATAATATAAATAAATAAATATGTTATATGTTGGAGCATAAACACACAGCACCATCTAGTTCCATGGTAAGCTACGAGGTTTGTGCTATGGATACCAGATAGTTGATACACTACAGACATATGATAACTTTAAATACATACATATTATAATTATAAATAAACATTAGTGGTCATTACATAAATGATTATCCCCAGCGGGACTCGAACCCGCGATCGTTGGCACAGCAAGTACAAACTGAGCTAAACGTGTCGTCAAATATAATAACAATGTTTAATTCATTTGTTACAGATACCTCACACAGTCATCTTGAGCAGTCAACAGAAGCGGATTTAGCAAGGTACAGTGTTCAGTGTACAGAGTACACGTGGCGTCAATAAAAATTTAATATAAATTTTACGATCAAACGCTCCTGCCATTGATAACACTTCAATATATCAATGATCATGAATGCTATATTATGTCTAACACAATATAAAGCTAATTGTGTTTTGATTTTCATGATTTTTTTTCTTTCTAACTGATCATAGTTATAAGACAACTAAAGCTTTAATCTCTCCCGTGACCATGATTGCTGTAAAGCATTCGATACGTTGGGAACCAAAAATCAAAATATATCCGCGAAAACATCCGAAAAGATAGTTTTATATACATATATATATATATATATATATATATATATATATGATGTTCTCCTAGCCGATTCCGGCTACGGCGGCCAATCTCATTGAGATTAGCCAACTGCGCAGGAGATATTATAGTGCACAAGTGAACGCGCAGACACAAGTGCACTCTCTATTCCTATCACTCTCATACTCCGGTGGGACGACCACTCGACACGACCGGTGAGAGTTAAGGCGCAGGACCGACGGCTTTACGTGCTCTCCGAGGCACGGGGGTGAAACACCGCCAACTTCCCAACTCTGGGCTGTTACTGAGACTTACTATACAGACTCAATAACTAAACTTGGCCCGACCCGGGACTCGAACCCAGGACCTCCGGATGTGCAGCCGTACATGCTAGCCACTACACCACCGAGGCAGTTAGATATTATATATATATATATATATATATATATATATATATGTATGTATATGTTTATATATATAAAATATGTATAAATAAAATATATATATTCACCGACTTCAAAAATGAACTGACGAGAAGTGAAGTGTTTTTTGTAAATATATAAGACAATATTTTTGCTAATTACAAGTTCACATTTATTTTTTTCATTAATAATAATAATTATTTTTTTCATTAATTGATTTTAATCAAGGAGTGGTATCATATAAATTTTCACACAAAGTTTGACCCCTATCATTGAAATGATGATATTTTCAGGTGATGTATAAATCGAATACTTTTCCAGTTAAAAAGAAGTTTATTTAAGAATAAGAAGAAATAATTTGTATTTAAAATTTTATTTTAAAGTTTTTTAAGTTGGTTTCTATTTTTAAGAGCTAATAAATTGTATTATTTATTTCTTTGTAATAATAATTCCTCTAAGACATAAATATATAAAGCAAATAAATGCTTTTATTTGCTTTATAATCTGTGATTGAAAATTACTTTTTTTATAAAGACTAAGAGAAACAAAATTAATGACTTATAGCTAAACGCATCGATATAAAAGAAAAGAAAAAAAAAGTACTGTCACCCTCAATAACTCATCTCGTTTGCTTGTCACTAATCGTTCACACTTCACTCAAACAAATGAAACAGCATATCATCAATTTGTCCCTTTGTTCCAAACGCCGCACTCTCCATCTTAATTACTCGAGTGACAAATGCCACTGTCACTTTGACAGTGAATTTTACGAATAATTTCCGTGCACAGATAATTTTATTGAGATTAATCATTTTTTAAATATACAATGGAACTGTTTGGCCTGATTCTATGTAGCCGTTATTATGACGTCTGTATCTAAGTTGGCAGAACTTTTAAAAGTAAAAAAAAATAAAAGCAAAAGATATGTATCTATAGATTGCCACTGCTGGATACGGACCTCCTTTTGCTACAAGGAGGATTAGGCCACAGTCCACCACGCTGGTCAAGTTCGGGTTGGCGGACTTCACATGTCTTTCAACTTGCTTGCAGGTTCTTTCAAACATACAGGTTTCCTCACGATGTTGCCTTTCACCGCAAGTTGAAAATGATTAGCACATGAGAATATCAGAGGTGCGAGACCCAAGATATGAATCCACTTCACTTGGTTTTTCAAGCGAGCGCGTTACCACTGGGCTACCACTGCTATTATAATATATAATAAATATATAGCCACAACTAGTGTTTATGATAGATGATTAGCAAATGATAATAATAACAAGATTATATAAATACTAGCATTCCCCGCGTCTCCGCCGGCGTTCAGTCGACCAAAAACCAAATTCTTAGGTTTTACATATTAGTATACTCTTACAATGCAGTTTTTGTATTTTTTCTCAGAAATTAGTCATTTTCCCGCGGTAAAAAGTATCCTATATGATTACCCGGATAACCAGCTATCACCATACCAAATTTCATCAAAATCCCTCCAGTGGTTTTACTGTGATGCGGTAACAAACAGACAGACAAAAATTCAAAAAACTATAGATTCGGCCTCTGTGTCG
The DNA here is from genome assembly GCA_947093115.1 of Brenthis daphne. Taxonomy (NCBI): domain Eukaryota; kingdom Metazoa; phylum Arthropoda; class Insecta; order Lepidoptera; family Nymphalidae; genus Brenthis; species Brenthis daphne. The sequence goes on along the minus strand of OX352481.1, from coordinate 5,957,311 downwards.
ATAATAATGTTTATTTCAAAAAGATTTTCCAAAAAATATTTTATGTACAGATTCGGCTTAGTTACAATTTTATTATATCTATAGATAAGGGCTAATATATTACATATTTTTTACTGCTAATCCAGTTATAACAAATTATGTGTGCAATTTTAATAAGTATGTACTATATTCTCAGATAGAACTCGGGTCAAGATCGCCTAACGCCTTTTGATTGAGCAAATTGTGCTTAATACTTTTGTTCCTTTTTTTCCATGCTATTACTAAAAACTAACTTATATTTGCTATTCAATATTAGACTCTGTCAAATTATGAATTCTAAGACCTTACAATAAGGTTTCTAATACAACATTCAGTGTTAGTAAAACACAGGAATATATTACTAGAGTGGCGTCACTACATTTCTCTCAAAGCTCAAAACATCTTAATAGAGTTGGCGCTTGACACTGTTTCATTGTCAATGGCAATTTGACTTTCTTTATAAACGGTAATAACTTCTTTAGTATTTATGTTCCTCTTTTATGGTCTCCATTATTAAAATAATTCACTATATGAAAATAGACAGTTTATAGCATCAGCTTTAGAATTGTAATAGAACTATAAAATCTGAGTGTTAGATCACATAAAAGTCATTGCACTTCGTCGCGTGAAAGATGTTATGCTCTGACGGTGAAAACCTATCTATCTTTTCTTTCTAGAGTTTGTTTGATATTAACTTATTAAGTTGCATATAAATTACATTAGTATGGAATCCCTTCGATCGTCGATCTCTTGCTCTGTGAAAACCAAAAATAAATCTATCCCACGGGAACCGTACATTTTCCCGAGATAAAAAGTACCAAATTTCACCCAGATTTGTATTACTTTATGGGAGTCCCATTACTAGTTAGAAAAAGCACAGATAGCACAAAAACGCTAAAATTGACTATTGAGCATGGAGAATTGCATGGGAAGATGAAAAATTATAATTATAATATCAATTATACTTTACATACTTTACATTTATTGAAACTGTTTTTTTAATATTTAAATATTTTTTTTTAAATACTTAACAAAACCATCAAATCTAAATATAAGCAAATCTTCTCTCATTATATTTTGCAATAGACAACCAAAAAATTGACAACACTTGAGCATTTAAAAAAAAAGTATAATACAACTGGCACGCTTTGAAGCCATTAAACAAGAGAATTGAATTGAATTATAATAAAATCCGACATGTCAAATATTATCATAGATACAAAATTATTATTTATGAGCTAACAAATGCTTACACCATAAAACCTCTTGCATAGTACATATTCACCTCATATTCCCATAAACTACAGTAATGATTCACATTTAAATCTAAAAATAGTCTGCGAAATTGTACAGCAATGTTTCATTTATAAGCTTCAGTCCAAACCATTTTTAAACTCAGTTGTGTGGTCGCAGGCGAATTTGTTTTCATATCGATCGACCCCGGTGGTCGCGCGCCATGAATATATATACATACATGTGTAGTATACCTACCTACTGTCATGTTAACAACCATTTTATTTACAGCTTTTTCAACTCTTACGTTTAATGTGCTTTATATTGTAAAATATGTTATTTATACATATTTTACACATTATGTTTTTATCATAAATTTTATTGATGTACTATAAATTAATTTTATTATTAATGACATCTTAATTAAGATATATCTAGTGGAATCACTGCATGTTATAAAACAAAGTCCTTCCGTCGCATCTGTCTGTCTGAACGCGATAAACTCAGAAACTACCGAAAGGATTTTCACATGGTTTTTACCAATGGACCGAGAGATTTATGAGGAAGGGTTTCATTAATATGTTGTGTAAACAAATTAATTGAAACATGACGATGATTGTTAAAAAAATATCGAAAAAAACTTTTTAACAATAAATTAAAAACCGACTTCAAACAAAAGCACTAAAAAGTAAAAAATAACTGATTGGTAGTTTTCATTTACTATACATACCTAATCAAATATTTTCGAAGTCGGTGTGCTTTGTTTTGTATGGGCTGGCCCCAATTTCGAAAATATTTGATTAGATATGTACTAAATAGGTAGGCTTTAATTACTTAGCCAAAGCACACCGACTTCGAAAATATTTGATTAGGTATGTAAAAAAAATACAGTCGAATTGAGAACCTCCTCCTTTTTGAAGTCGCTTGAAAAACATGCCGACTGGGAGATATGCTGGCTAACTCCGCGTAAGCCTGTAGGATTATATGAAAACTATGTACATATCGTAATATGTACATTCTTTTCATATAATGAATTGTCCTTCTTAAAAAAGTCGATTAAACTATAGAAATGCTATTTGTACGTACCTAGAGAGATTACTAAGCATCTTCATTTCATCTTATTAGAAACTAGCGACTCACCCTCACTTCGCTCGGGTTCGTCCCTAGGTTGATAGCCCGTACAAACTTTTATTCCCATTTTCACCCCCTTAAGGGATGATTTCTGGGATAAAAAGTATCCTACGTCCTTTCCAAGGTCCCAAACTATCTTCTTACCAAATTTTATCTAAATTGGTTCAGTAGATCCAGAGATTACCCCCTACAACGTGACAAAGTCTCCAAACTTTACCTCTTTATAATACGAGTATTAGTATAGATCATAGTATAATAGTAAAATAACCTGTAGTTATTTTAGTAAAGAAATTTTTGAAAGACATGTATAATTTAGCCGGTGTGGTGATTGTATCATTTTATTAGTTTAATTACTCAGCGCTTCATTAAATCAAAAGTTATCTAACTCTCAGCAATGAATTTTAAAAAGATTTTTTACTATAAATGGACTTAATACTTACATAGAACATATATTTTGTGTTAATACTCTGATTTATAGACTAGATTACAGATTATTAATGGTCAGTATGGAGTAGATACACTATATATTATACTAGCAGAACCCGCGGCTTCGCTCGCGCTAAAACTACAAAAAATATCTAAAATGGTAATTTCATACAAACTTTCATTCCCTATTTTATCCCCTTATAGAATGAATTTTGGAAAATGCTAAAACATTTATTTATTTAATTTTATTGAAGAGCATTAATACCAAGTTTCAAGTAATTTGGATCATAAATATTTTTTTGGATTGTATTATAACGTGTTTTCCGTGGGAATTAGATAATCTCCCGCGGTAAAAAGTAGCCTATGTCACTCTCCAGCCCTCCAACTATCTCCACACAAAAAAAAACACGCCTTCACGCCACGCCAAACAAACATGCCTTTTTTATTAAGACTTTTTATTAACCTTTTTTAAATTACGTTTGTGACAGATTTTGCGAAAAGAAAAATAAAATAGTGACGTTAAAAGGCGTTCAATGAAATGCATGATTTTTAATTCCTATTTTCAATAAATAGGTTTAAGTAATCAAATAACTCTGCAACGGCCATAATATACAGATATTTGCAAGCAAAACCAAAGGAAGAAACTAGTCGATATATGTACGTATGCATATCAACTCTCATTCTTATAATAACAGTACAAATGTAACGCATTAAAAGGGGCGAAGTAATGACACGCGTTGACAGATTGGCATGTAGCATTCGTCAGTGCGTAAGATGATGATGTATCGAGCTTTTGATATTGTGTCAACGTTCTTAATATAGGTTACACTAGTTTGTCCCGAGAACAACCGATGGATATAATAGCTTATTAAAAGTTAGTTCTATAAATAATGATGGAGCTTTTTCTATACTAATATTATGTAAAGGTAAAGTTTGTAGGTTTGTGACGTTGTATGGGGAAATCTTTAGATCTACTGAACCGATTTAGATTAATTTGGTAAGAAGATAGTTTGAGACCCTGGAAATGACATAGGATACTTTTTACCCCGGAAATCATCCCTTAAGGGGGTGAAAATGGGGATGAAAGTTTGTATCGGGAAGCAAACTAGAGACGAACCCGAGCGAAGCAAGGGTGTGTCGCTAGTATTAAATAAGTAGCGACTTACCGTTACTTCACTCGGGTGCGACCCGAGTCAGAGGTTTTCTTCACAATTTCATGGGTTTTAATATTTTTGCGCAGAACCCTTATTTCTTTTTGTAAAATAGAAGTATGTAGACTTAAGTTACTCCTTAAGTCCTAATAATATCAGCTATCTGCTAGCGTAAGTCCCGTCAAAATCGGTCCAGCCGTTTTGGAGATTAACCAGAATAAACAGACAGATAAAAGTTAAAAAAAATGTTTTTATTTGTTGTTGTGTGTTGTGTACACCGTATATACTTTTCACCGTAAAAAACTGTTACTTTGACATTACAAACAGACACTTCGATTAATTGAACTTATTTGGATGAAACTTAGTATACACTGATAAACAACGGTCTGGAGTTTAGCGCATAAACCACCACTAGACACATAGTTAAATTTATTTATACTAATATTATTAAGAGGCAGAATTTGTTTGTTTGTTTGCTTGTTTGAACGCGCTAATCTCAGAAACTACTTATCAATTTGAAAAATTATTTTTGAATTGGATAGCCCGTTTATAGAGGAAGAGTTTATATATTATCATGCTACTACCCAAGGAAGCAGAGTAGTAATAAAATATATAGTCTATCTATTCCATACTAAACGTTAAAACGTACCTAGGGACGAACCCAAGCGACGCGAGGGTTAGTCGTTAATTAAAATATAGTTAAATACTAAATATATAAGAGATGATGATGATGATGTTCTCCTAGCCGATTCCGGCCACGGCGGCCAATCTCATTGAGACTAGCCAACTACGCAGGAGATATTATAGTGCACAAGTGTTTATTCTTGTCACTCTCATACTCCGGTGGGACGACCAGTGAGAGTTGAGGCGCAGGACCTACGGCGACTTACGTGCTCTCCGAGGCACGGGGGTGAAACACCGCCAAATTTCCAACTCAGGGCTGTTACTGAGACTTACTATACAGAAAGACTCAATAACTAAACTTGGCCCGACCCGGGACTCGAACCCAGGACCTCCGAGTGTGCAGCCGTACATGCTAGCCACTACACCACCGAGGCAGTTTAAGTATAAGAGGTAAAGAATCAAGAACAAACTACGAGTATTTTCATGGTTTATCAGAAGATATGCATTAAATAACACCATACCACATCATTATTACTAAGTACATTTGTATGTAAAAGTTAGAACTGGTTGCGTAAGGCAATAGCCATTAGTACTGCAGATCTGCGTCGCTAATGAGATGAATTGGAGCGTGGCCCACCATTACACCGACAAGTTAATATTTCAACACGAATGTAATAAGTTGCCCTGATACCAAGTTACTGCAAATTAAATGAGAATTATAAATTTGTGCCTAGTTCGTTCTTACGCTATTTAGGTAATAACGTGTTGTATATAATGACTTCCGTCTGGTATAGTGGTTGTGTTGCTTGGGAGGGTCTTGGGTTCGATTCTGCTATTATTTGAATGCTTCAACTACTACAGTCTCATACTAATAACTAATCGTAAGTTATATATACCGAAGATGTCACACTAAGAAGATGGCCCGACACAATTTCAACCTGATAGCAAACGGCTGAACGGATTCTTTATTTATAGTTAACTAGCGACTCACCCTCGCTTCGCTCGGGTTCGTCCCTATCTTGCTGGTTGCTTCCTCATACAAACTGTCATCCCCATTTTCATCCCCTTAAGGGAAGATTTCCGGGATAAAAAGTATCCTATGTTCTTCCTGAGGTCTCAAACTATCTTCTTACCAAATTTCATCTAAATCGGTTCAGTAGATCCAGAGATTACCCCTACAACGTCACAAACTCGCAAACTTCTTCTCTTTATAAAATTAGTATAGACAACACTCTCGATCAAGTCGTCTTTGAAATAAAAAGAACTAAATTATATTGGTTTATCCACTTAGGCGCTACGATGTCACAGACAGACACGGAGATACACAGACACACAAATACATTAACTAATATAAACATATTATAAATCCTCTTTTTGAAATCGGGGGCTAAAAATTACTTACAAAATAAAAATTATAGCTATAAAATAGTGTTGATCCACTTATCCATCATTAATACAAAACAACCAAAAACTAGATGCTTTTATGAGCTTATTACAGCTTAAAGTTTTTAAACTACAACAGTATTAATTTTAATTGAATCACAAGCCATACGTATTAGACAGTGGTATTTGTTCTAACACAGCCCAACTAAACTATCGTAACGCATTTATTAATAACGCTAAACTTGCGTGAAAATGTGTGCAATTTAATACTACAGGTACTCTGTCAAATGCATAAATCGTGAGCGGCTAATTTGCTTCTTTGTATCGATTCGTAATCCGAGATACGCATCGGGGAGTGGCGCCCGGCAGATATGCACGGTACTGGTGCAAAGAAAAGTGATTTAGCTATTATATGAAGAATAATATTAAAAAAGGCAGACTCACTCGATATCGTCACTACATATTATAAAATAAAGTTCCCCCAGCACTGTCTGTCTGTCTGTCTTAACGCGATAAAATTGAAAAACTACCGAACGGATTTTGATGCGGTTTTCATCAATGGATAGAGTGTGTCATGAGGAAGTTTTATATGCATAATTCATTTTGTGTAAATTAGCTGAAATATGACAATGGCTGTTGATAATATACGAAAAATCATGCAGACTTGGAGCTTCGATGGCGTGCTCCCCATAGACCTAGTTTTATAAAAACAATGATTTTTTGCTCTTAAAAAGATCTATAAAACACTAGTAAAAACTATTATTATCTATGCAACTATGGCCCAGCCAAATTTCACCTAGAAATATAAAAATAATAATTACATTTGAGATATAAGGCTTATATACATATATATAAATCATTTTGCTATATATTAAACAATTCCTTACCAACTTTTAAAGTATTTGCCTTTTATTTGTATTTATTTTATGGAAATTCAAACTTTAGCTTCATGGAGAAAGTCTATATTTCTTAATTTGTCTCTCATAAAATAGATTGTGTGAAGCTATAAAATAAATAAATTAAAAGCTTAAGTTAAATTACTCGATTGTACTCAAGCGTAACGATGTAAGCGAGATTCGGATCTCAACGCATTCAACTCAATATCTCAATTAAGACGTTATTGGCTTATTGGCCAATTTGCTCGCCGCTAACTATTTAATTGTACATTTTTTTTAATCTGTCACTTAAATGTAGGAATATATCTACTTTAGCTTAAAAGCTTTGTCTTTGGATCTAGATAAGGCTAAATTACAATAATAACGAATTTTACTCACAATTTCTTTCTTAATGAATTTTGTTGCAACAACGAGAAATCTTGTAGACCTGTCTATAACATTTTATCCATATAATAAAAATAAATGTCTTTGTATGTTTGTCCTCTACGTATTCCTAAAGCGTTCATCCAATTGTGATAAAATTTTGGTGAGTTGTTTCGGGTAAAGCATTTTTTCATTCATCAATAGGGATGCTAGCAAAGGTAAGTTGCTAGTCTATACTAATGTTATAAATGTGAATGTTTGTGAGTATGTATGGATGTTTGTTACTCTTCCACGCCAGAACAGCGGAATGTATCCCGATGAAAGGCACAAACATAGATTATAGTCTGGAATTACATATAGGTCACTTTTTATTCGGGAAAAATATACGGGTCCCGGGGGATAGATTTGTTTTTGTTTTTCTATAGGCGAACCCGAGCAAAGCGAGTGTGAGCGTGAGAGTTTTTTATAAATTTCTATAAATTCTTCAATAGCAAGTACCTATATGCACTAACACAAGTACACTAACTATACCTTTCACTAATGAACTTCAGCACAGATATAAAACATATGATTTTACGTGTTCTCCGAAGAACGGGGTTGTAACACCGCCATATTTCCAACTCCGGAATATTACTGAGAGTTTGTTAATTGAAAAACTCTATCACTAATTTTGGCTTGACCCGGAACTCGAACCCAGGTCTGGAGTAGAACATATCCGAATCTACCGTGGCTAGCCGTACATGCTAGCCACTAGACCACCGAGGCAGTTAATACATACTTGTATTCAGCCCTTCTTAACGTCCCACTGCTGGGCACGGGCCTGCTTTCAATACGAGGGGGAACAGGCCATAGACCACCATGCTGGCCAAGTGCGGGTTGGCGGACTTCACATGTCCTTCGAAAATTTGTTAGGTTATCTCAGACATGCAGGTTTCCTCGCGATGTTTTCCTTCACCGTAAGACAAGTGGTAATCATGTTGAAAATGATTCGCACATGAAAATATCAGAGGTGCGAGACTCGGGATTTCAACCCGCTTCACTTGGTAACCCAAGCAAGCACGTCACCACTGGACTACCACTGCCTTATCACATACATAATATACATATTAAACCTAAGACTCAGATACAAAGTGGATTCACTTCCACAATGCCATACAGCAGTCTATCAATCAAAAAGTGTTCAAGTCCATAAAATAAATGCCAGTGATCCATCTAAACCAGGCCAATAAAGACCACACACAAACATAACGTTTTACTATGTGTCAGACATTTGCAAATGCCTTCGCACACTGTCGATTTTTTAACTAAACTACACCTAATAATAATATGCTCTTGAACGATTTTGCTCGCAGCGACCAATCTCCATAGGACTAGCTACTAACAGAAAATATTAAATAAGTGCACTTTTTCTTTTTTTTTACTTTAAAATTCTGATATTACAACAATTTGCCACGATTAGTGAGAGATCGGTGCTAGACCGATGCTCAAATAAACTGTATTCAAAAAATGCTTAATGTTTTTTTACGTACGCGGTGTCATTATTTTCGTTTTGTTATAAAATTGCAATTAAGTATTACTTTTCTGTTGTGTTCAACAGATCATTTGACGAATAATATCGTTGCCTATATAATAATCTGCCAATCAAAGCTTTCCATCGCCAATGCCTTGACCTCAAACAAAAAACCCTTTAGAAACAAACAACGAATAAAAAAATTGCTATTTATTTATTTACTTTCTCGCATTAAGCTGTCATGTTTTGTATCTACCTACATCCACTAGTTCAGAGGTCGCTAGTGTACATAAAGTATTTAAATGTCGCAAGGGTGCGTAAAGTATTCACTTTATAGTTAACAGAGAATCGTGGCGCCACTTATTGTAAAAGTAAAGAAAAAATAGATCGTTTATTTTGCACACTTTTTCTTGCTTTTCCTATAAAGGTTTGCTAATTTAAGAATAATAAAATTTGTTCTATATTTTTTGTTATTTGTATGATATATTTTTTTTATCTTCTTGGAGTTTTTTATTCTAATATATGTACCTATATATAAATGAGAAATAGTGACTCTTCGCCTCCTCCAGTTTTAAATGTGTGTGTGAGTGCGTCCTTATACAGTACTAGTTGAACATACTATGCCTATTGCATCATGCCGTTACTTCTGGTATGTAATTATTCTATATACTTATTTACGATTAATTTAAAAGTTTACAATGCAGATTTGGTCCTAAACATTTTTAATTTACGACGAAAACGAAATAGGTACTTAATTTAGATTTATTTGGGTGTTTATTACAATTCTCCATTTTCTCAATTTTTGATTTAATGAATTTTAAATTTAACCTCAACAATAGTTCCATAATAATCAAAATCTAAAAGCAATTAGCATTGTTTGACAAACTATGAAATTATATCAAATTTATAAATATCAACTGCCATTAAAATACGATATTAATTTATATTTTTATCATTCGTCCAAAAAATCGACAGTATGCGCTGAGCCTTAACGTAAAAATAATTTGCAAAGTCCACTCTACGCCACAGTAAGGTCAAACGATCCATTCGAACTCCACAGTTAATAGAATGTTGATACATTGATACTTACCGATCAGCGTGAGCACATTTAACACTTAGAATTTAGTTATTCAATGCCATAAAAACGCAGACTCTTCAAAGGAATTCCTTATATATTTTGTTGTATGTTATTTTTCAAAGCTTTGTGAATTGATTTTTTTATCTCACAACTTATTTTTGTGCCTGAAATAAACTTACTTATTATTCAAATGTTTTAATTTATAACAATGTTGATGTATGCATACTTTGTAGACCTTCATCCTACACTATATTGTTGCTATATGAATGGTTAAAAATTAAGATAAATAAAAAAATATGACCAATTCAATAAACAAGAGTTCGCCCAATGGTTGAAATTCGGCCTTTATCATCTATATAAAAATTGTTTCTAATTATTCATTGACAAATGCTCGTCAATAACTACTACACAAAAAAAAATATGAAAATCGGTCGATAAATAGAGGAGTAAAAGGTACTGAACAGTTTTATCTTTGCCTATTTATTTACAGATTCATTATAATTTATAATGTTATATACGTATTTATTATATTGAATTTTAATTAAATATGTATAACTTGTGTAACACTAATATGAGCTTATTCTTTGATTTTGTGGATTACACATGATGGTTATTAAATCTTTCTAGAAAATTAGTAAGAATGCTTCACTACTGCTTGCTTCCATTAATCGAAACTTTGATTAATTATTTGAGCAAAAACCAGTCAGTTCTGTAAAAAGCCAGCGGAGGCAATGAAATAAATTTGTTATATTTTTATCGAAAGTTTTCATCACTGCAAGCCTCTTCCTGGGCAAAAGACTTTCTACTACAAATTTTATAAACAAGAAGAACATTTTTCTGCTCCTGTTACATTAGGTGTTAGTTTTACTTAAGTCCTTGCTTATGAGAGTCCATGGAACCCATAGCAATTTACAAGCATAGAGAGCATAATATGGCAAAAACCTAGAAAATAAATAATTTCGGAAAAAACCCTTAACCATTCTTTTTTTTTATACCACGATGGTGGCAATTAAGCATCCAGCCCGCCTATTGGTAAGCGGTTACCGTAGCCTATGGACCCCTGCAGCACCAGGGGCATCACATGCGCGTTGCCGACCCTTTAAGAACCTATTTACTCCCCTTTTGAAAGACTCCATACTGTAGCCCTCTGGGAAAACCTCGGCAGGGAGTTCATACCACAGCGGAATGTCCCCTGGGAGGAGATTCCTCTGAAACCGAACTGTACGGGACCATTTGGGCTGCAATGTATGAGCATTAACTCACTGTCGATGGCGAGCGATGCGATAATAAAAACATCGAAAAAGATATAAAACATTAGACAAATACACAAAGCTATTTTATTTAATAAATGAAGTACAAACTAAAAACTAATTAATAATATAATAAATGCCGTTTATGTATTTACTGACATTAAATTACTGTAAACTTGTTGACACGCAAAAACATTATTCACAATGCTTCCTTGTTGGACTTAGACATGATGAATAAAGATGTTATATATGAATCGTTATAGCAATTATTTAACGTTTAAGGCTAACAGTTAAGTAGAAATATTGATAAACTAGTTAATACCTGTCGTTTTACCCGATATATACAAGAAAAAAAATTATACTGAATTTTTATTCTCAAAGCAACAACTTTAAGATAGAGTCTACGTCAGCCACTTCGACTCTGAACTTAAAATTATATAATACTTTCTTAGGTTTACGTGAATATTTGACATTTTAAATAAATTTGTGGGTATGTCTAAAACCGTAGTCTCTCCCGTGACCCTGATTGCTGTAAAGCATTCGAAACGTCAGGAACCAAAAATCCGAAAAGTTGTATTTAAAATGAAAAATAATTTTTATATTATAAGGAATTTTATATTGTAAGGAAAGGAAGGAAGGAAAAATTCTATAGAAACTTTAAAAATGGTTTTATCCCATTATTTTTAAACATAGGTACATATATTTATGAATGACATATTCATATTTATAAATCAGTGCTTAAATGTAACATATCCACGTCAAGGGAAAGATAATAAAAGATAATAAATAAAATCATGAAAAGTTCGAAAATTTATCCTTTTTTTAGTTTTTGAGTTTTTCTAATAAAAACAAATACAAATCTATCCCACGAGAACCGTACCCTTTTCCGGGACAAAAAGTGGCCTATGTGCTATTCCAGACTATAATCTATCTCTTTGTCCAAATTCATCCAGATCTGCAGCTGTTCTGGCGTGATTGAGTAACAAACATCCAAACATCTAAACTTTCGAATTTACAAATATCAAATTTAAGTAAAATGTATTTAAATGAATTCTATGTAAAATCAAATCATCAATAACAAAACTTACGGGAAGCTTTATACAAGTGTAATGAAATATTATCTGACTCAAGCAATCTATCACTATTCTTGCAACCTTATTTAGCAAAGAACATAGAACAGCTAGTTACGCAGAAATGGTATGACGAGATTATATCTAGTCTTTCCTTTTATGTCTTGTTGTAAATAAATATAGGTATTGTAACAAATTAACAACTTCCCTCAATGATCAAACAATATATTCTATGCATAATCTGTCATTTATATAATGTAAACGTGTATAATCTATATATTATAATTTTTGCAAAATATCCATCGCTATGATATAATCATATAACTATGAATCTTTCTTTCAGATTCTAAGAGAATAAGGATTCTTTACAACTTTCGCCATTTTATATACTATTCTTTATTGCCCTTATATGTAAAATGCAGAGAGTAGCAAACAATAAAATTAGTTAGTTATTTCCAGAAGAGATCTCTTCCAGTCAACCTAAGTGAGTTAGATAGTATTAAAAAGCAGACTAAGCAGGTATTTTATTAAGGGAAGAAAGAGAAAAAATATTTGAAATACATTTTTTCTTTTTCTTTTTTCCTTGGTTAAATATTTATATATATATATATATATATATATATATATATATATATATATATATACACAACTTAAAATCTTATATTATTGAATAATTTAATACAATTGTTATTAAAATAATGAATTCTAATATCTAAAACAAAGTGTATGCATCCCTCTACTTCAACTACTGCAGTGCTTTCATAATGTTCTGTGTCAGAGTGAAGCCCTTAAGCTTACTTTTAAACAATTTATTATAGCGATAACTACATAAAAAGCTATTTATTTTTAAATAACACTGGTTACATAAATTGAATTTGTACGTAAATTAATTCTAATATTTAATATACATAAATAAAAGCTTTAAAAACTTTTAATTGAACCTAAGATAGCAACAAAGCAGTGGTAGGCCAGTGGTAACGAGCTCGCTTGGTAAACGGAGTAAACCGGGTTCAAATCTCTATTCTTTCACCTGTAATATTTTCATGTGCGAATCATTTCTAAATATGATTACTTGTCTTACGGTGAAGGAAAACATCGTGAGGAAACCCGCAATGTTAAGTCCACCAACCCGCACTTGGCTAGCCTGATTCCCGTTGTATAAAAAAGTAAAATTTATTTTGTGTTTGTTTCCGCCCGCGAGCACATGGCCAAAAACCAAATTCTTAGGTTTTACATATTAGTATACTCTTACGTAGCAGTTTTTATATTTTTTCGCAGAGACGAGATATTTTCCCGCGGTAAAAAGTACCCTATATGTTAACCCGGATAACCAGCTATCACCATACAAAATTTCATCAAAATCCCTCCAGTGGTTTTTCTGTGATGCGTTAACAGACAGACAGACAGACAGAGAGACAGACAGACAGACAGACAGACAGACAAAAATTCTAAAAACTATAGATTCGGCCTTTGTATCGATAATAATGTTTATTTCAATAAGATTTTCCAAAAAATATTTAATGTACAGGTTCGGCTTAGTTACAATTTTATTATATGTATAGACGTAGTCTCATACATACATTAGATATATAATAGTATTTTTTATTGGCTTTCCACACGATTAAACCATGGGCAAATGTGTTGTAAATATCTTTTTTACTCAAAAATATTCATAACCATAGATTCTCACCGCGTGTCGCTATCATGTTTCGAAAGAAATATAACACATAATTATAGTTCAAAAAAATGTCGTCAGAAAGCATTTATCCAATAAAATATAATTTTTATGCGGTGTTAAATATAGGCTCGACCACTTTTCCTCTATGGCCTAGTATTTAAAAGTGGACTTTAAATAAATAGTTTTAAAGACTAATTTTGATTAAAAATGAATGAAAGTATTATTTATTACAGAAATAGTATGAAATTGTGATGAATCGATCATCGCACTAGTGTTTATATATACATATTTATAGTATGTATGTATTTAAAGTTATATTTATGCAGTGTATCAACTATTTCGTATCCATAACACAAACCTCGTAGGCCGTAGCTTACCATGGAACTAGATAGCTGTTCGGATTTTTTCGCGGATTTATTTTGATTTTTGGTTCCTGACGTTTCGAACGCTTTACAGCAATAATGATCAAGAGAGTAACTAATTCTCCAGAGAAAGATAGCTTTACTTAAAATATAATATTTTGTAACATAGATATATATTATGTTGTGTTTATTTGAAAAAAATTATATTGTAAAGATTGTACGATAATATACTAGTACAATTTAATTTACTTCAAAGGAACTACATATAGTTTCAGTGACTGCTGACTACAAAACGTCAGAATGCATTTTCTAGAATTACATTTGCTAAGTGTATGAAAATTATATATATATATATATATATATATATATATATTATATATATATATAATATATATATATTAGGGCGACCCAAAAAAAAGGATTATTTTGTTTTCATGTCTCGTGTGAAAATATGTTAGTTTACTATGTTTTAAGAGTCCCCTCCAAAGGACAGCTCAAAAAAAATTTTTTAAAGGTCGCTCACAATTTTTTTAAATTTCCTAAATCCTCAAAAATCGTTTTTTTTTTCAAATGCTTTTTCTCGTAATTTCATTTCTTTTTACATGAAAAATTATGAAGATACTGAAAATTTCAAGTCAGAATTTTAATATTTAGAGGTCGCTACAATTTTTTTAAGTTTTCAAATCGAGTACTTTATATCTATTTGAGCAACTTCTTAACATGAATATTAACGAACTTAATATTTTTTTCATTAAATTTCACATGCTAAAGAATGAAATTAAAGCACGAGATAATTTTTTTTTGTTTCTCGTGCTTTAATTTCATTCTTTAGCATGTGAAATTTTAGGAAAAAAATATTAAGTTCGTTAATTCATGTTAAGAAGTTGCTCAAATAGATATAAAGTACTCGATTTGAAAACTTAAAAAAATTGTAGCGACCTCTAAATATTAAAATTTTGACTTGAAATTTTCAGGATCTTCATAATTTTTCATGTAAAAAGAAATGAAATTACGAGAAAAAGCATTTGAAAAAAAAATCTATTTTTGAGGATTTAGGAAATTTAAAAAAATTGTGAGCGACCTTTAAAAAAATTTTTTTTGAGTTGTCCTTTGGAGGGGACTCTTAAAACATAGTAAACTAACATATTTTCACACGAGACATGAAAAAAAATCCGTTTTTTTGGGTCGCAATAATATATAATATATATATATATATATATATATATATATATATATATATATATATATTAATAATATTGTATTTTTTTAACTTAACAGCAAAAATTTCAATAAATACAATCAAAATATTTGTACATTATATTATTACTTGCTGTTATTTATATGATTTTTTAATGTTTACTGACCATAACTTCGTTTTATTAAATGATATACGTTTGCCTGACCGATATCAACTTTGCCCTCATTTCTAATAAATTATGAACGTTAAGATTATGAATTTTGCATATTAAATATTAGAATTAATTACCGAATAAATTTAGTTCATTTAAAGCTTGTTCTATTTATAATAAATTGTATTTTACGTAGCTATTGCAAACGTTTTAGACGTGAAACCCGCGACCTGCGGCCCAAAAAACAGTGACAACAACTAAATACAGCACCTGACGGAGTTTCATAGTATCATAAATAAGCCGCTACACCTATCAGTTACATATAATAACTTTCATACCTTTTATAGGCCTCACATGCACTGCGGTACATTTATTAACGCATCGTTATAATGATCGAGGCAAAGATTCAATTTGCACTTACTTACGGCAGTTACTCATACTCGTTTTGTAACTAATTTGACTAGAATTTTTACACGGTTTTGCTTATAACAGATTATGAAATAATTTACTAAAAAAAAAGAAATTGTAAAGCTTTTGCCTAATTAAAGTTTTTAGTTTGAGCTTTGTGAATATATGCATATATGTAATATATATATTCATATACATAAGTTTCAGATATTGAAGGGAATGTCTGTCTTTTGCGAACATATCGAGTCTTGACTTGATAAATCCAGCGTCTACTAGTGCTATCCACATGTCTTATGACGATTTGGTGACATAGATTGAAGAATGTTCAGAATATTTTACATTTAAAACAATTTGTATCTTATTTTAACGCTTATTTATACCATAATATGTGAGATTTTTGTGTTTGTTTAGCTTTAGAGAAAGCTTAAAAATAGATACTTAACAAATAAAAGAAAATCGGTTGATAGATAATGATTAATTTTGAATGAAATAATTATAAATTAAAATAAAAAAAAACCCCTACGCAAATAATTGTCATTTAACGATTACACTGGCACGCGTGAAGCACTTAATCGAGTAACCATACGCCAAAATGCCTTACATCACTTTGGAAAAGAGCAGATACTCTTACACTGCTGGACCGAAATTAAACAAATATAGCTAAGAACCACCGCAAGGAAACTGGCTTTCAAACGGAAAAATCGCTTCGAAATCGGTTCATCTGTTTGAGAACTACGATGCCACAGACAGACACACACACACACACACACACACACACACACACACACACACACACACACACACACACACACACACACACACACACACACACACACACACACAGACATCGACGTCAAATTAACACCCCTCTTTTTGCGTCGGGGGTTAAAAATAGTTACATAGAAATATTAATATTTCGTATTGGCTGTAAGAATGCTGTTAATCTGTTATTTGGACTCTTTTACATACATATGTAAGTTTGAAATCAACATAATGACTGTTAAGTTTCATTTACTTCATAACGAGCAAACGCAATACGCATTTAATATTGGACCGTAAATTATGAATGGCTCAAGCTCTATCTTTTGTAAAACATAAACTATGTTAATACTTTCTTAGATTTACGCAAATATTTGACATTTTAAATAAAACTATCTTTTCGGATTATTTCGCGGATTTATTTTGATTTTTGGTTCCCAACGTTTCGAATGCTTTACAGCATCCATGGTCACGGGAGAGACTGAGGTGTTAGATGTTTCTAATGTGTTATATAGTTGTTACAGACAGCCTTTTTTTTTTTGTTTTCGGGGCGTGCAGGATCGCTTTCGCATTCACTGCAACACCCCTGCGGATGTTACAGACAGCCTACCCTAACATCAAATATATATATATATATATATATATATATATATATATATATATATATCAAAAACATTGAAAAATGGCACCAAAGCACCTAACAATATTTTTTTAATTTTAAACAATTTTTATAATTTTAATTAGTTTTATATTTGAATATGATGATGATATATTTAAAATAAACTATGTTTTTCAAATATTTCTTATTAGTTCTAAGTTACCTGTTTAGAGTTCCATTAATATCTGATGTACCGTTAACAAAAAACCCTAAAGTAAAAATATTTTACCTCCATAAATATTTTTATGTGAGGTATCCTTATTCCTTTTTTTTAAATATAACAAGAATTTGATTTTCATACTGCGAAACCATTAGTGTAGGTCAGACTCGTACTTGTCCTATTATTTCGATAGATAAATAAAATTGAAGTGTCAGTTTATTATGTCAAATTAATAGCTTTTTTACTAAATGCATATGAAATTGTATACGGTACTTCACAGTTCTTTTTTAATTTTAGTCTGTCTGTCTCTTTGTACCGGCTAATTTCCGAAACGGATAGACTGATTTTGACGTGACTTTCATTGGCAGATAGCGTATATTATAAGGAGTAACTTAGGCTACTTTTATTTTAAAAAAGGAATTAGGGTTCCGCTCAAAACAATTAAAACGAACCTAGGGACGCACCCGAGCGAAACGAGGGTAAGTTGCTAGTTATAAATAAAAATATAATTTTCTACAAAACATTTAAGTTTTCGTTTCTACAAAACCTCCGGAAATTCTTTCTCTGAAGACGATTTCAGTGATATAAATAACAAACATGTAGTCATAAAATTTCACATTCATATATTTTATGGACTTGGGTGGGTCTATACTTTATACGCTCTATCTATCACACACGGAAGTGTCTAGTTGAAGGTGTCATAAGTACCATTGAAGAAAACGACTGGGTCACAAGACTCAGGCCGACCTTCACCGTGAAAATAGGATGTTGACCTATGACCTACACTATTGGTAGGTCAGGTGCCCCAGTGAAATATATCCTAGAACAAAGACGTATTGGACCCAAAAAATATAGAATTTAAGTTTTTTATGTATTACTTATTTAGCCCAAAGTTTAATTTTTTCATGTTTTATTATTTGTTTTTTTTTAGTTTTATATTTTTTAATGTAAACCTAAGAAAAACATGAAAAAATAGGACAAAAGTAATTAGCGCGTACAAATACACAGACAAACAGACAAAAATTCTAAAAATCATTGTTTTAGATTCTATTGCGTTAATAAATATCCCCAATAATAGTTTTTCTCAAATATCGTTTACTCGTATGTACAGACAGCGTGCTGTTACAATTTTATTATATGTATAGATTAATATTCATAATTCCTTTAATTTGGTAGCCAAACGCTAACTTAGCGATAACGTATTTTTTTTATTTATAGGTACTTAGTTTCAACGTGCTTTAAGAAATATCCTAGCAAGAATTAAAGTCTTAAATTTCAATAAACAACGAATAGCTTTTAGGCAAATTTGACCATAACTATACATCACCATTCAATTTAATTATCTCATTAGAATAAGTTTAAAAGCATTTTAGGTAGTCAATTCTTAATAAGAATGCACTTTCTACACATTCATTTTAGCAAGTATAAGTATGTATGTACTCGTAGTTGTAGTTATACATAAAACTGAAGATATTATTTTTTTGTTTATTTTATAGGCTTATATGGAATAATCTGTCTAATTTGAAAAAAAAATTAAGGCTATATCACATCACACTATGGCTCTTAGAAGCTGAGTAACCATACTTAATATTATAAATGTGAAAATGTGTTTGTTTCTTTGTTTGTTTGTCCTTCTTTTACGTCGAAACAGAGTGACGGATTGACGTGATTTTTTGTGTGGAGATATTTGAAGGGCTGGAGAGTGGCATAGGTTTTTTTTTATCGCCGGAGGTTATTTCGTTATACATATATGAACTAAGAAACTGTGGGTAATAGCGAAAAAAAATATTTTCAAGCAATAAATACACTTAGAAAGCTTTAAAGTACCTCAGATGCTAAAAAAATAAAAGTCAGTAAAAGTACTGTAGTTTGAAAGCTTATTCATGCACACTTTATACTATATGATACTAAGTGTACTAATAAAGCACCTACAGGTTAGACCTTTCCGCAGGAATTTACGAAATCCAGATATACCTACTTGTTAAAGATAAACACGATAAAGCACGCTTATATACACCTTGGTACAAAACATATTAAAGCTCTCACGATTTTAGTTACGAGATACCGATTATCGACAAAAGATTATTAACAGATTATTGTAAGCTCAAATGAACACTATATATATCATAGGATTCTAGCAAATAATCAGCCATTTTAAATAATTTTATTTCTACAAACAATATTTTCGATTAATACATATTTTTTTAAGCGTTTTACAAAATATTATATGTTTTATAGTGAAATAATTGCAAAGCTACATTTATTTTAGCGTTCTAAGTATTCGCATAATTATAAAGTTATATAAAGGCATACGTAGAAACGTAGTAATTGGTAGCCAAATACAAACATACACACACACGAGAATTAGCAAGACGCACAAAATAATAAAAAATGAGATTATTTTATTCAATACATAGATAGATATATTATAGATTCTATTCAAAAATGAACTGTACCATTTACAGGATAATATTAATATCGTCCTGCCCGAGTTCAACCACGGCGACCAATCTCCATGAGACAAGCCAAATGCGCAGTGCAACAAACATAAGCACTCATGCAGTACTTAACATAAGCACTATTTTCCATTTTTTTCACTCTCAAAGTGCGATAGGATGACAATTTGAACTTGAATTTGAATTTTGGCTGACTGTTCTCTGAAGCACAGGCGTGTAATACCGCCAACTGGCCAACTCCAGGCTGTTACTGAGAATTCCTTAATAGAAACACCAAATATGAATAAGTACTTGTTTGACCCGTTCGATCTCGAACCCAGAACTTCCGGATCTGCCGTATATTCTAGCCATGAAATCATTGAGGCAGTCAATTTACAGAATAGATTATAGAACAACTGCTAGCACAGCTGACTTTTGTAGGCTATGATCTAACACAGCTTGCTTACTCATAAATAAAATAGTAATAGTAATTGTTTGTGTCATAATTCTGCCACATAGGTATTCGGCCTCGGAAGGCCTTTGTTCCAGTCTTATTATTTTCATTAATAATTGTTACCCTGTCATCGGCTGTTGACTGAAGATTTAGTAGCTAAAGATATGGATCGTTTTACGCTGTTTAAGTAAAGTTAGAGATAACATAGTCTACATTCCGTTTTACATATTTTATTGGATTTTACAGCAATGTGGTGCTTAAAATAATTTCCAAAGCGTTTATATATTAAATATAAGAGACGATACGTTTAATCTAATAATTTCTATTGCCAAGTATTTTAGACGTAAAATATGAGTGAGATGTCGCACTTTACACGTGAAAGTCTCTAAGCCCAATTTGCGGATAAGGTATAAATTTAAAAGAAAAACTTAAATATGTACTGAATACATACAAGTACGTGTGTATAGCAAGTATGTGTTTGGTATATATTCTCTATAGTTGGTGTAACTGTATTATAAAGGATTTTTTTTTTTTCATTTTAACCTTACACTTGAAAGAAATTAATTGTGATGAAATTCTAAATATAAAACTTTCAAGCAGAAGTGATACTAAAAAAAAAATATTTTAAATAATATATTATTTAAAATATATATTTAACAAAAATATTTTTGTATGAATTAGTTTAAATATAACGCAATATGCTGAAAGATTGATATTATTCATAGAACTCGATGTTTTAGTAACCATTAAAATAAATTACCATCAGAGCTTACGAAATTAAAATGTATTTTGATGAAAAATAACAAAAAAAATATCATATTTTAATATTTTAACTATATCTGAATAAACACCATTCAGTTTATACAGATTTTTATTAGATCAAATAACTGGTAACTTGAATAGCATAAAGCCTGCATTAAAAAATGTGTGCTCTACATTTAGACTAGAAATATTAAATTAAATCAAATCAAATTTATTGAAGAACATTCTTGTAAATATAGAGTAAGCAAAGTCTAATATTTACATTTTAAAAGTAAAATCTGTTTTTCAAATATCAATAACCTTCGAAACTTAACAAAAAACAATAAATTATGGCATGCATTTATTAACAATAATAATGAGGAAAGTGAATAATACACGTACTTATATTCTAAGCTTAATTTATTGCAATTTTATTTAACGCTTTTTATAGTATAAGCACGGGTCTCCCTTCAATACTAGGGATCAGGCCATAGTCCAACACGCTTACCAAGAGCGGGTTTACGGGCATGTCATTTGAAAATTTGCTAGGATCTCTCAGACAAGCATATCTCCCCGCGATATTTTCCTTCACCATAAGACAAGTAGTAAACCAACTGAACTGAAGTGGGAAACCAGGGATTTGAACCCGCTTTACTTAGTTTTCCTAGCGAGTATATTACTACTGCCTTATATTCAAATAATATCTTCATAATTCAAAGTATTTAAAAAATATAATCTATACTAATATTATAAAGACCTAAAGTTTGCGAGTTTGTGAGTTTGTGACGTGAGGGTAATCTCTGGATCTACTGAACCGATTTAGATGAAATTTGGTAAGAAGATAGTTTAAGACCCTTGCAAGGACATAGAATACTTTTTATACCGGAAATCATCATCCCCCTTAAGGGGGTGAAAATGGGGATGAAAGTTTGTATAGGGAATCAACCTAGGGACGAACCCGAGCGAAGTGAGGCTGAGTCGCTAGTTTACTGATAATTTCATTAATAATATATAATACAATCATTACCATTGAACAAGCGTTACAAATTAAGTCAAATTTGAACTACAAGTCAAACTTATTTGTAGCAATAAACAAACTTTTGATTATTGTAAATCTACAGTTTCAAGAACAGACAGATACCTGTCGCTTATTATTTATAGTTCAGCTACTAGAATGCAAATGGTTGTACTCTAACCGGCCATTTTGAAGTAATGTGCTAGCATTTATCACCTCGTGAATGATCGCCTGTTAAACATAACGCGCACTTTAGCTGTGATTGCGTTGAATATCAATTATTATATACGAAGTAGAAAAAGTATGAAGCAAATAAATAAGTTCATGTTGACCGACTTGGAGGAGGTACTAAAATCATATGTGTTTCTGTATATATATTTTTCGCAATATCTTAGCCAAATATCTATACTAATATTATAAAGACGTTGTAGGGGGTAATCTCTGGATCTACTGAAGCGATTTAGATGAAATTTAGTAAGAAGATTTTTTGAGACCCTGAAAAGGACATAAGATACTTTTTATCCCGGAAATAATCCCTTAAGAGGTTGAAAATGGGGATGAAAGTTTGTATGGGGAATCAAGCTAGGGACGAACTAGTCTAGTCAAGTGAGTTGGTAGTCACCTAATTAATATGTATGTTTTTTGTAATGAATGTAAGTTATATATATTACAGGTTGTTCCACATACATTTTAAAGAAAAAATGTACCACTAAAAGTAAGTAAGTTGTTAAAGAACGTTATATGTGTATTAAAGGCTATACTAAAGTGATTTTCTAGAAGATCTTGTTCTTGAGGCGTTTCAATATAGGATATTTAAATTGATTTTTTTTTAATATTAAAAAAGAACTATCCAGTTCTGCTGAGTTTATTTTGGCAGTTCTTCTCGAGACAGGACTTTTTCTGAACTGCTGGTAGAATTTTTAACAAACAATAAGTAATTCTAAGAATGAATCAAATACGAGTATATGTTTATGTACCTATCGATTATTATGTTAAATAAAAGGCTCAGTAAAGAATCGAATTGATTCTATCGAATCAAGAAAAAATATTATATTTATATTAAGTATATTAAGTTATATATTTATATTAAATATATATTTATATTAAACATATAGTTATTCTTTTATAAATATTATATTTACATTTTTAGTTACAATATGATACTTTTAATATTTTATGATTTTCTAACTTAGCCTAAATACTTCGTCAATAAACAAACTAAATACAACGAAATAGTATTCATTTACAATCTTAACGGCTATCACTGTACTTAATTATGTTTTACAATGCAAAGCATTTTAACGAGCATGCCATTGGATTAAATTATTATTGTAATTGTTTCTATGTAACTTGCACGCCCATTTTTATGTTACACGAGTATATTTTTCAACACTTTATTTATTAACTAGCGTCTGTAGTATGTTACGTCAAGTTTATTTTTTTATCTGTTCTTTCGATTTATTAAATAACAAATATATTTCCTATATGTTGACTCGGATAACCAGCTATCATCATATCAAATTTCATTAAAATCTGTCCAGTGGTTTTCTCGTGATGCGGTAACAGACAGACATGCAGACAGATAAAAATTCTTAAAACTATAGATTCGGCCTCTGTATCGATAATAATAACTATTTCAATAAGATTTTCCAAAAAATACAAATGTATATATTCGACTCAGAATTTGATTATATGTATAGATAGAAGATAGATATATTTTTAGTTAGATTTAGACCACTATCATGGAGCGTATAGGTTCAATTAAATTTTCTTGTCAATGGCTTCAAAAGTGATAATTGAGTGCAGATTACTTCTCTAAGGTCATGTAGAATGGAAAAGACACGAGAGACATTGGTCGGTTAAATAAAGAAATTGATAACAAAGCTGTAAAGACCTACGCACTCTAAGCTCTCTGGCTACTTCAAAATAGTTACAACATAATAATATGTATGTATATGTATATACGTATGTATGTATTTATGTACGTATGTATGTTTGTATATGTGTATATTTATATTATAATTGATGTTTGTAGTTTGTACCTACACCGCACCACATTATTTTTTTATATTTTCTCACGCTTGAGGTCTCTTAAAGAGATAAGTCATCCTTTGTACACATGGTATCTGTTTTAACTTGTATGTTTTTTTTTCTGGTACATAAATAAATAAAAAAAAAATATTGTTACTCTTACTAAGATTTTTCTATTGCTAAAAAAAGTATTTAAAAATTTTTCATTCTAACTATTCTCTCGCAATATTTATTTTTTATTGCTTCCACATACGTGAGTCTTGAAAGGCACTTATAAACACACTTGTAATTACGCTTTAATACTTAAACTACCTCTTACTTTGACGACACGTTTGGCTTAGTTTGTAATGATCCTACTTGCTGTGCCAGCGGTCGCGGGTTCGGGTCCCGCTGGGGGCATTCATTTGTGTGATGAGCACGAATGTTTGTACTCCAGTCATGGGTGTTTATATTTATAATATGTATGTACATATTTAAAGTTATATATGTGTAGTATATCAACATCTGGTATCCATAACACAAGCCTCGTAGCTTACCATGGAACTAGATGGTGCTGTGTGTTAATGTCTCAACATATTTATTTATTTATTTACTTTATGTATTAACTAGCGACTTACATTCGCTTCGCTCGGGTGCGTCCAAGTAGGTTTTAATTTTTTTGAGCGGAACCCTAATTCTTTTTCTAAAATAAAAGTAGCCTAAATTAATTCTTATAACATCAGCTATCTGCCAGTGAAAGTTTTGTCAAAATTAGTCCAACCGCTTCGGAGATTAGACGGAACAAACGGACAGATAAAATTTTTAAAAATTATTTCTCTTATAAATTTCATATGCATTTAATAAAAAGCTGTTATTTTGACATTACAAACATACATTTAAATTTTATTTATCTGTATAGATATTATATAAAAAATCTTATTCACGCAAATACAATTGATATCTTATTTTATTTACAACATGTATGGACAATAAAAATGCAAAAAATCTAGACAGCTATGCCAATAACAATTATTAGTACGTGCCGTTAATAGCGTTTAGAAATTATTTGCAGCAAATTAAGGAAGTATACTATGTAATAAAAACTTTTTGTATATAAATGGGTAATTATTATATATTTTTTTGTAATATGACCTCAGACCACACATTCTGCGTATTTTCATTGACTATCTAATCTGATACTATTATTTACTACTATTCTTATCTGTATTGAATTTTCAAATATGTATTTTGTATAAAGTTAGTGGGTAAGCCCAGTGGTAACGCACTGGCTTAAGAAACCTAGTAAAGCGAGTTCAAATTTCGGGTCTCGCCCCTCTAATATTTTTAATGAGGGATTTTTTTTTAATATTCAACATGATTACCACTTGTCTTACGGTGAAGGAAAACATCGTGAAGCAACCTGCATGTTTGAGAGAACCTCTCAAGTTTTCAAAAGACATGTGACGTCTGCCAACCCGCACTAGGGCAGCGTGGTGGACTATGGCCTGATCCCCCTCGTATTGAAGGGAGGCCCGTGCCCAGCAGTGAGACGTTAAAAAGGGCTGAAAACAATACATACGTATTTAGTATGAATATTAAAACTGTAGAGCCTATTACTTTATTTAAGTAAGAAAAATAAAAATTTCAACACAAGATGAATGAATTAATGAAATAAATGAACAAGAAAATAAAAAAAATATTACTAATTACTTCATTTTCTTGAAAAATTTATATTATAAGCATATACATGACTACATACATAAATAATTTTAATATTTTATGCAATCAAAAGATTAAATCG
The DNA here is from genome assembly GCA_947093115.1 of Brenthis daphne. Classification (NCBI taxonomy): domain Eukaryota; kingdom Metazoa; phylum Arthropoda; class Insecta; order Lepidoptera; family Nymphalidae; genus Brenthis; species Brenthis daphne. The sequence goes on along the minus strand of OX352481.1, from coordinate 5,931,348 downwards.
TAATCTTATCGCAAGTATTTAATCGTGCATATAAAATAGTGACCACTGAGATTGGGGACTTAAGCAAATGCTCTCTAACTTTAAGTAACTAAAAATCCTACTAAAATTATAAATGCGAAAATTTGTGAGGATGTCTGGATGTACAGATATATGAATGTTTGTTACTCATTCACGCAAAAACTACAGAATGAATCATAATGAAACTTTACAATAATATAGTTCATATATCAGTATAACAAATAGGGTACTCTTCATCCAGGAAAAATGTACGGTTCCCGTGGGATAGATTGGTTTCTGTTTTTTATAACGATGGCATATACATTTACGCATACCGCCTGCATACATACAGGTATGTGGACTGAGACTAACCGGCTTGCTCAACTGGCCTGCTGAGCAGACCACAACAACCGAGTTGTTCCTCCAGGACCAGCCCACATGGTACCACTGCCATCAAGGTGAGCCATATCCAAAGTCCCCACTAGCCCACTACAACAAGGTGAATACACATCATCAGGATGCTCCAAATAAATAAATCAAACTATCAGACATAAGCATGATATATATATATATATATATATATATATATATACATACATATCATGCTATATCAATAGTATTCAGATATACACCGCATCTCCTCCATTCTACGTGACATTGACCAAGTATCTCTCAATTGGCACACTTTATAGCCAATAATAAAATAGATTTGAATCTACTATAATAATTCATTAGGTTCATATTATATGTAGACAGTACACGTCGGTATGTGAGGCGCCAGTGGCTTGATAGATAGACATAACGCCAACAAATGCAATGCGATTCACTGTCGATTTCGCACTATCGATTAAGCATAATGGATTGTGGACGCACTTATGCCATATTATATTATAAAATGTATATAGAATGTATAAGGAACTTATAACTTCCGTCTGTACTTATTTTACTATTGCATATCATCACGATTTGTAGTTCATTGTGCTTTGAAATGATGTAAATGCTATTGTTTTCACCCTTTATAACATTGCTGATATAACGAGAGCTTTAAAGCTTTTTTTCATTATAATAATATTTAATTCAATTATATTATATATATAAAATGTCAAATATTGGCGTAAATATTTCATTTTATTAATAAATTCATTATTTTTCATATATTATATGAAAATAAATTAAAAAAATAATTCTTTTTATTATTTTTTAACATAATGACATAACTTTCTCAGATTTACGTTTGAGAATGTAGAAGAAAATATGAGATTTTAGTTTAAAACCGTATTTCGGAATTTTTAACGTTTTTATTTTGACTTTTTGTTCTCGAAGTATTGAATGCTTTAGAACAAACGATGATAAAAGGGCTAAGGTTTTGACGTCTCAAAAATCATAGTTTTAGAATCGCTCTCTAAAGTTATTTATTTAACCTAACAATTTTAATAAATAATTTTACTTAAGGTTGCTATACTTTTATAATTAGAAAATATTTAATTTGCATTATCTACTATTATCATGTATACATTTTTTATTAAAAATATATATATATATAAATAATTCTTTTTTGGGTTGCTATGAATAAACTCACCCGAAATAAAAAAAAAACTAGAAAAAATACATTTTATTTTATTTAAAATAAGTGCATTCTTGAACATTCATACTTATGTGTTTGCATTCTTGGTAATATTAAATATATAAATTATAATAATATTTGTTCACAACATTTATTTGCTTCGAAACCTTATATAATATATTCATCATTGATATTTCAGTATATAATTAAGATAATTCTAATACTTGATCGTTAATCATGTTAACGTCTAAACAGGTAATAAATCGTTAATTGTTTTTAATTACGTGCACCCAAAACGATAGTTTCGTAAGGCACATAGCAAGTATTGCGCAATCGTCGCTGACCATTTACCGTCTAATGAACTAACTGCCTTTAATCTACAAATTTATATTATATAAAGTACCTCGTCCATATACTATTTAGTCGGTATTCATTTTATAGTAGGTTTCTAACTAAAACTATCTTTTCAATTTTTGTCGAAGATTTTTTTTAATTTTCACACGCGACGTTTCAAACGTGTTAATGCAAAGATGGTCACGGGAGAGATCAAAGTTTTTGATATCTCAGAACTTAAAAACTCAACCGCGACGAAATTCTAGAAGTTTTATGAAAATGTCAAATAAATGTCTAAAACGAAAATATAAAGCGATTGTCAAAACTAGAAGCATTCATCTGAATTCTATTGCGTTTCACTATAAAATAGATCATAGAATATTTTAAAACGGGTGTTCTAAAGGTCTGTTCGGTTTACCAGTTCGATTAATCGAATCAGAGACACCTGACATACTTCGTTCTTCCTGTACCCATACTTATTTAAAACTTAAGTATTGCCAGGCACAAAAATAAGTATAATAACATATAAAATATATAATGTAAGATGAAAAATAAACTTAACAAGTAAAATCAAAGCTCCTACATCAATAAAGCTCTTATGTTAGTGTATAGGACACTTAAAGCATTATCAACAAATAAAATCAATAATAAAGTGGCGCCGTGCTCTTGACACATCTTATTAATGTCGTTGCGATTATTTATATAGCAATTGTAGTTGGCAAAATTAATTATATCATTATATATACAAAGATTTATTTTGAGCTTTATTTATGATGTACTCGTACTTGGTAGGTCCAATTCCAAGCTTTTGCTACCTACTAAATCTAAGTTTATGCACTAAGTAATTAAAGCTCTCACAGTTTAGCTAGATCTAGACTTAATAATAGGTATTTGTTACAGACAACAACGATGATAATAATATATAACTATCGATAAACTGACTGCTCAGTGCTGTGGTCCTACCCATTGATATCGATTGAAGGTAGCAATAATTTACACATTGATTAATGCTATCATAAAAATCTAGTTAAAATTTCCATTTTCATGACGGTTAAAGATTATATACTTTTAAAAACAGAACCGGACATCACGTTTTGTCTCTACCACATCGGAATAAACGTATATAATTAACGTATTAAATTAATATATGTATTCAGCCCTTTTTAACGTCCCACTGCTGGATACGGGCCTCCCTTCAATACTACAGGCCGAAGACCACCACGCTGGCCATTTTCGGAATAACTGACTTCAGATTTTCTTGGAATATTTGCTAGGTTCTCTCAGACATGCAAGTTTCCTCACGATGTTTTCCTTCACGGTAAGACAAGTGGAAAGCATGTTGGAAACGAATCGCATAAAAATCGAAAATATCAGAGGTGCAACACCCGGGATTTGAACTCGCTTCACTCAGTTTCCCAAGAGACCGCGTTTCTACTGGGCTACCACTACCTATCGTAGGTATATAATATATTATATTTAAATTCTACTGGTTGTTGCAAATTATTGACTTTAGATGACTTCGTCCGCTCTTTTTAACTGCATTCCGAGATGTTGAGCTTCCTTCTCTATATTGACTTCTAAATATATGATTCATAACAACTTGTCAAAGTCTAATCGTAAATTTATTTTGATTTTGAGATTCAAAGTGTCAACATTTGATATAAAAAGACGTGTTTGTGGCACACTTTTTGTATAATTCAATACTTGAAAGGTTTCACTTTCGTACCCAATATTACTAAAAACACTAACAATCACATAGAAAACTAGCGAATACCTCCGCTTCGCTCAGTTTCGTCCTTAGGTTGCTTCTCTTATGGAAACTTTCATCCCCATTTTAACCCCTTGAAGGGATGATTTCCGGGATAAAAAATCCTATGTCCTTCCCAGGTTCTCAAACTATCTTTTTACCAAATTTCATCTAAATAGGTTCAGTAGTTTCGAAACTTATTAGGTACAAACAAAAACAAACAAACAAATCTTTCCTCTTTATAATATTAGTATAGATAAATCCATCTTATAATCTGATAATTGATATGGTTTCATATCGAAAAGCATAACTTTGTAACAAAAGACGCAATAATGTAAATCAATAAAGCCATTAACCATCAACGTCACATATTACTACAATCTACATTATATTCAGGGGTGTAAACCGGCGCCTTGGTTGGCGGCCGCGTGGCTTGTTTGTTTCCACTTCTAACTATGCTGCCGTCATTTTGTTATAACGATATTATGTATACATACATATAATAAAATTGTAACTAAGCCGAATCTGTACATTAAATATTTTTTGGAAAATATTCTTGAAATATACATTATTATCGATACAGAGGCCGAATGTATAGTTTTTAGAATTTTTGTCTCTGTCTGTCTTTACCGCATCACAGAAAAACCACTGGAGGAATTTTGATGAAAGGTATGGTTTTAGCTGGTTATCCTGGTCAACATATAGGATACTTAATATTTTCTTAGATTTACGCGAATATTTGACATTTTAAATAAAACTATCTTTTCGGATTTTGTCGCGGATTTATTTGGATTTTTTTTTTCCATCCAAATCCAAATAAATCTGCGACAAAATCCGAAAAGATAGTTTTATTTAAAATATAGGATACTTTTTACCGCGGGAAAATGTCTCACTTCTGAGAAAAAATACAAAAACTGCATTGTAAGAGTATACTAATATGTAAAACCTAAAAATTTGGTTTTTGGTCATCTAAACGCGGGCGGAGCCGCGGGCAATGCTAGTGATAAATACATATTTGATGAAAAAATATATAAGTAAATTACTTAATGTGCCTCCCTCGCATTATTGATACTTATGTAACTTTTAGGCTTTAACTAATTTTGTACGCTAATAGACTATGACCTGGAGTTAAATGCCTCGGTGGTGTAGTGGCTAGCATGAACGGGTGAACATCCGGAGGTCCTGGGTCCAAATCCCGAATCGGGCCAACTCTCAGGCACTCCGAAACCCACCCGAGCAAAGCGAGGATAAGTCACTAGTAACAATTACATGAATAATTTACTAATTTTAAATTTAACAGTACCCGGGAATAGCATCGCTCGGTGTTTTACAGAAAAAATATAAAAATTACGTTTTTTTAAAAAAAAAGACACCTATAAACTGAAAAAGCAAATACGTATCTAAATACAAATAATCCAAATCGTTAGAACTATTCATTTTATACAAGAATTGCACATTTAATATTATAATCTATTATATCGGTGTTTAATGGAAGCAATGCGTGTGTTTGTTGATCCGACGTTGATATATTGTTTTCACAGCACACAATGCAAGTTACGGTAATAGTGACAACTAATTGAATTTGCAAAAGGGCTTAATAGGTACCAAGGCATTCGAACTTCTTCCGCGCCACTTACAATAAATAAAATATTGTATACAACTCATTAGAATATACAATAAACAGATATATATGATCTAGATAAATCTGACGTTGATTTATTTTGTAGAACACGCGAGTTTCAGATAAAATGTTAGTTACAATTTATAGTTTAACTATTTAATGAACTTAAATAGTTAAATTCTTTATGTTTTAGTATTTAGTTTATCTATACATAATTAATTTTATTTAGTTAATTTATTGAGCTGAGAAGTGATTAGCTTTTCCAACGATAAGCGTCTCTCTACAGTAAGGGAGTATGTATGTTCGTCCACATTATGTATGGAATTTTTTATTTTATTTGGGAAATACACAGTATTTTAAAACATACTAGCGGCTCACCCTCGCTTTGTTCGGGTTTACCTCTTGGAAAACAAAAACAAACCTATCCCACGGGAACCGTACATTTTTCTGGGATGAAAAGTAGTTTATGTGTTATTTCAGACTATAATCCGTCTCTGTGCCAAATTTCATTCAGATTCGTTCGGCTGTTCTGGCAGTAATTTAAACACACTGTATACACATAGAGTAGACAACTAAACATTTATTAAAAAAACATAATATTTAAGAAAAAAAAACATTAAAGTTTAAAAAAAACAATAAAGGCTAACAATTTTTCTTACGAGTTTTTTAAAATGTTTGTCAAAAAAACTAAAACTGAACCCTGAACATCCTACAGCAGCAGCTAATGAGCAAATATAATTTACTTAACCTTTAAATTTTATAGCTTTATAGTTTATATAGAGATAAACAAAGTAGCAAAATATAACATTTACCTAATAAAGACATAAAGAAAGCTATCAAAGATTCTAAAGTAAAAGATAAAATCGCGTGAACAGTTTCTGTACGAACAACATTACATTGAATAAAGATATTTTGGTTTCTATTCCGCTCGTAAAATTCTAACCCTGGACATGAATACCCAATAATCATGGACGAATTAGAGACTGGACCTGACATAAAATACAAATGTATGAAAACTAGTTCAACCAAGTGACGCATAACGCACACAAAGATTTTATTACATTATTATAAACACTGATACACAATACAATATTTCTAGTGCTTGAACGTAATCGATAAAATACATATATCGATGAACCAATCAATGACATTTTAGACATTGGTTAGCATAGTCATCATATTTTATACATCTTATAATTTATTCTTCTTCTTTTAATTTTAATAAATTAAAATAAATGAATTAAAGAGGCAATAATAATGTGTCAAATAATAATAATTTTTTAATTTGATTTATATAAATACGATGGCATTGATGGCAACATTCTGTTGGCCTATAATAATGTTAATGAACAAATGAATATCGGGTAATATTCCATTAATATATAATAAATATTATTTTGTAAAGATTAAAAAAATATTAAGCTAATTTAATTAAATAAAGTGATTTGGTTGATTCTGTTATTGAACTATTTTAATTGGCAATTGATTATCTCGGGTAGTTATAAAAATGTGACACTGTCCTAATATTGCTCAGTTCTTAATAAGCATTTGTGAAATTAGGAAAAAGAAAAAGTGATTGCAAATTAAAGTGAGTGTTGGGTCGTGAAAGTAAAATAATTAGTGCAAGTGGTAAAGTGTTTTATTACAAATCGCCAACCCAGAAGTTTAGTGCTAAAACATTATTGTTTGATTTTGTGTAATTTGTGTTGAAATAAAATGATCTTTATTATTATTACAATGGAATAATATTCCAAAGTATATAAATGTGGAATAAAATAAAATAAAAAATTAAGTACACATACTAATTATAATTTTTGCATTTATATTTTTATTTGATTTAGAAAATATTTTTATAAATTTATTGTCATCAGATTGTAGGATACTGTGGTAAAAGTATTTTATGTTATTGTACTGTACAAATAACACAATTCGTTTAGTAATTTCGTCAAATATCGATATATTTTTCGACATTGTCAAGCACTAGTCGATGTCAAATGGACTCACTCGACAATTTAGTCATTTGTTCTGAATGGTATAATCCAGCGATTTTATGATGGTCGTCAGATGTCAACAATACATAGAAATATCGACTATATTTAACATAGTTGGATAATATGACATTTTATTTCACATTTAATTAAATTGTGTGATAAATAACAATAAATGTAATAAAATAATGTATTTACAAGTGAAAAGAAATACTGCTGCTTCCGCCGTTATAGTTTTTACACCATTTAACAGAACATTTAGTCATTTTTGGCAGATGTTTTGTTGACAAGTAAGTGCTTGAGACTGACGCAAAAAACAAACGACCAAGCCTAAAATCTCCTGGTTACTGAGAAGACCGATAAAGGTACGTCCGCTTATATGTCTAGTCCAGTGGTTAATTCGTTCATGCCAATAATATTAGCATAAAGTTGTATATTATGCTGTATACATTTTTATATAGAATACACTAGTGGAACCCGCGGCTACGCCCGCGTTCAGCCTACAAAAAAATCTTTGGATTTGTGTTATACAGTGGCTCACCCTCGTCGATTCGCTCGGGTTCGTCCGCTATGTATTTATATAATATTGTTCATACAAAAATACTGAAATAACGATTGAAAAATGGGGGCTGGGGGTAGGAGGGTGAAAAATACTTTACGACCTGTTCTTATACTTACCAAATATATAAAAAAAATCATTAAAATCGGTTGAGCCGTTTCGGAGAAGTGCGACCACAAACACCGCGACACGAGATTTTTATATTATATTACATAACTAGACGAAAGATAATTTAGTCTATCTTTTTAATATTAACTTTGTAGGGTAATAGATTTTGTTTAAGTGTTTTGAACAATTAAATTACTTTCAATAATTCAATATTTACTATTCTTATTGACCGAGTTCGAAATAATTAATTGGGGCTTTTTACACAATATTCGCTAATTGTGAATCGATTTTAATGATTATTTATTTTCGATCTGCTATTATAAATGCGAAAGTTTATGTGTGTATGTTTGTTACTCCTTCAAGCTAAAATCACTGGATGGATTTTGATGATGTTTATTGCATACGCTAGCCAGTCACCTCACTTCGCTCACTCACTGAAACCGTACATTTTTCCGGGATGATATATAGCCTATAGTCTTCCGCAATAAACGGGCTATCTAATGCAAAAAAATATTCAAATCGGATTAGTTGTTCCTGAGATTAGCGCGTTCAGTCAAACATACAAAAGACGAACAACACAACAAACATACAAAATACAAACACTAAAATACAAACAATAAAAACATATAAAACATACAGAACAAAAAAACAAACATACAAAAATACGAGTAATAGCTTAAAGGTGTTTTTTATAAAAATCCAAAAAATACTTCTTCTTTTAAATGTCTTTAAATGTAAATTAAAAAATTATTTATTATCACAAATGTAGACTGTAAAATGTAGTATCAATCAGTACCTTTCTCTATTTTCATATTTTATATATTAACTATGTATATGTATATAGTATGTATGTATAAGTAGTCTTTACATTAGGTATTATATATGTATAGTATTATATATTTTTATATGTAATATATGTATATATGTATGTATAAGTGATTATTATTACCTTTATTTCTAGTATATATTTAGTAAAATTTTTTGCACTATATTGCCCGCTGACATCTTCCACAACCAGGGGTTGACTGGAAGAGATCTCCTTTAGAGATAAGTCCACCTTTGTGAACTATGTTTACTTTGTTATTTTTTTCTGTATCATATTTTAAGTGCAATTATTTAAAATGCAATAAAGAATATAATAAAGTGGAAGACTATTTTTAAAGTTATTTTGAAATCGAAGTTACTAATATTTAAGTACAGTCTAAGGCAATAAGCAGTTTGAATCAAATCTTAAACCATTATTTACCAGATAGTTAACAAAGATCAACAGGTGTCGATCATTTTATATTGATAAAGTAGGATGTAATTAAAGTATGCAATGATTAATTGTAATTATTACTGAATTTTAACATTTGTTCGATTCAAAATTAACCAATACACGTAATCTATAATCTTCGACGTGAACCTAATTATTTGTTCAAACTGATGAATGATAGATAAAACATAGTTTCCTGTGAATTAGAAATGGTATCAACTTAATTGAATTATCCTCTTAATAAAACTAACTGACTGACGGATAGAGAAACATGAAAATTGACATAAAAATCTTATGTAGTTACGTATATTATAGTTTTATTAATTATAAAATTAAAAAAAAAATATTATTCTAAGTTTAAATTTATTTCAAGTTCTGAAATTATTTTGCTATATTGACTTTTACAATATATATGTTTTTAGCATAAAAGTAAAAAAATGTGTATTGTACCATTTCTGAAAGTTTTTACATCTGGGAGTAACAAGTGCTTGACTAATTAGGCCGTAGTAATGGAAGTAATGGTTACTGTAAACAAGAAAATTGATTTAAACCTAGGTTCAATTTACTATTTACCTGAGTTTAAGCGTAGTAATATAATATTATGTAAATTGCTGTATTTTGACAACTACTAAGCTTCGACTTTGTCCTGTGAATAATATTTTTTATCTAGGAATTACTATATTCGTATAAATCGACAAATACAAAAACATTTCAGTGCTTTTTTCTCCTCTGTTTGTCAACAAATTTTCCTTTTACTTGACTGCGGCAAAGCCCGAAGGACGTTCATTATTGTTTATAACCCACTGATTACTCACAAAATCTCAGGAAGTAGGATTGCTATAAACTTGAAATTTGGCACATATATTCCTCATTTGATTCCCCATACAAACTTTCATCCCCATTTGTATCCGCTTATGGAATGATTTCCAGGATAAAAAGTTTTCTTATCTTATGTCCTTCCCAGGGTCAAACTATCTTCTTACGAAATTTCATCTAAATCGGTTCAGTAGATCCAGAGATAATCTCTTAGATTTAATTACTTAGATGGATTAGATATCCCATAAAACTGACAGATTACATGAAAATCTGTTATTTGTACAGTTACGAAGCCAAAATAAGAAATAATCTTCTTGGTTAAAAATTACGGTTATACAAATTCAAAATTTTAAGCAGTAAATTCTCTGAGATTAAATAATAGGGGATAATGTGAAACTTAAAGCCGTGGAAAAGCCTCGTTTTAATATATCGATATGTTGTACATATTTTTATATATTACTGTAGTTCTAGAAAACACTGTTGTACCTGGCTGTATACGGTGAGATACGACACGGAAAAACAATAGAAATTATTTAATATCTGGTGGGATATTCTGTATACCTAGGCCTATAAAAGTTTCTGATCCAAAAAAAATCTTTTGACTTTTGTCTTTTATGAATTCCTAAACTATTCAAGCTCAGGAACGCAAAATACCAAAGCGATGGTACGTCACTAGTTTAAAAAAAATTGGGCTGCCACTACTTTTTACTTACAAAGGTGTTTTATTACTGAGATTTGAATTTTAAACTAGAATTTATAAGTTAAAATTATTTTAAGCATATTACATCAAGAACCACTTGAAAATCGACTAAACTATTGCTGATTAGATATGAATTTAATTGTTAATAGCTATTATTTATAATGCCTAATTACTTTTTATTACAACATTCCTTAATATATCGATTTGATAGCTATCCAATGACGTATACAACAATTTGCAGATAATAAACTTTGAACATGATCGTATCATTGAAAATGTTATGAAAAGACAAAAATTTTAAGTGATTAATCAGTTAGGAGAGTCGCCGCTACGCGTGTGTTCCCAAATTAAGACATTCGATTCGACATCAGCAATTTAGTATCTTATATATTCTGATTGTAATAATAGTAAATTTTATTCAATATGTCACTCTAACATCGATCACCGTTGCTTCATAGAATTAAGTTTAGATGTAATATTTCCATTTTAAAGTAACAACTATACCTCCAAGACATGTAACACCTCAGTCTCTCCCGTGACCATGGATGCTGTAAAGCATTCGAAACGTCGGGAAACAAAAATGCAAATAAATCCGCGACAAAATCCGAAAAGATAGTTTTATTTAAAATGTCAAATATTCGCGTAAATCTAAGAAAGTATTATATGTAATTTTAATTTAAGTATTAGGGTAAAGACTTTGAGTCTGTTTTTGAGTCCTCCGACAGTCATAAATGTACTTAATTCACGTACCTTAAATATATATATATATATATATATATATATATATATATAATATTAAATATATATATATATATATATATATATATTATATATTTGTATTCATAATATTTAAAATTATAAACAATCTAGAAGTTTAGAGCAAATACAACAGTTGCGTGCTTATAAAGGCAATTTAAAACTTACTTTTTATTGGAAACGTATTTCGCTATCACGACGTGTTTTTTAACGTACAGTTAAATTAAATATTATGTTATGATACCAACATATTTCATTCAATTTACCTAATACGATAATAATTTACGATGAACATGATCGTATCATTGAAAATGTTATGAAAAGACAAAAATTTTAAGTGATTAATCAGTTAGGAGAGTCGCCGCTACGCGTGTGTTCCCAAATTAAGACATTCGATTCGACATCAGCAATTTAGTATCTTATATATTCTGATTGTAATAATAGTAAATTTTATTCAATATGTCACTCTAACATCGATCACCGTTGCTTCATAGAATTAAGTTTAGATGTAATATTTCCATTTTAAAGTAACAACTATACCTCCAAGACATGTAACACCTCAGTCTCTCCCGTGACCATGGATGCTGTAAAGCATTCGAAACGTCGGGAAACAAAAATGCAAATAAATCCGCGACAAAATCCGAAAAGATAGTTTTATTTAAAATGTCAAATATTCGCGTAAATCTAAGAAAGTATTATATGTAATTTTAATTTAAGTATTAGGGTAAAGACTTTGAGTCTGTTTTTGAGTCCTCCGACAGTCATAAATGTACTTAATTCACGTACCTTAAATATATATATATATATATATATATATATATATATTATATTAAATATATATATATATATATATATATATTATATATTTGTATTCATAATATTTAAAATTATAAACAATCTAGAAGTTTAGAGCAAATACAACAGTTGCGTGCTTATAAAGGCAATTTAAAACTTACTTTTTATTGGAAACGTATTTCGCTATCACGACGTGTTTTTTAACGTACAGTTAAATTAAATATTATGTTATGATACCAATATATTTCATTCAATTTACCAAGAAAAAAATTAAGGTTTTAAGAAATTATATTCTCGATAGCTGCTTTCATAAAGTTTTACAAATGATTCATCTACAGAAATTACACTAAAACTCCACTACCTGCCTAAATCCATTAAAAAGTCCAAATTCATCAAAATATGATTAATAACACAAATATTCGTTTGTCCATACATGATAAACGCCGGCGCTACGATTATCTGATAGCCGTACATTTGACATTGAATTAACAGATAAATATATATTATTGACAAAGCAAATTAGCCCTTAATTTCTCATCTTTATGTATTAAATTCTCATAAGATTATATTGCAGAAAAATCTCCTTTATTACATATGGAAGGTGTATGGAGGTGTGTAGATGACATCAGATTGATTATCGAAATCCGCAAGTACAAATGTTTACATCGTTACTCATTGAGTACAGGAATTTGTTACACATTTAAATTTACATGTAACTCTTATTATTTATAGGTAAATGCAACGGTTCTATTGATATTAGATTTTTATTCCAAACAGGATATGGGTTCATTAACTCAAATACACTCAAACTACTGAAAAAAGGTAGTATATCACTAAACTTTGTCTTGCTCATAGATTATATCATTATAAACCCATGTATACTAATATTATAATGTGAAAGTTTGTGAGGATGGATGTTTGTTTCTCTTTCACGTTAGAATAGTTGAACAAATCTGGATGAAATTTGGCAAAGAGATAGATTGTAGTCTGGAATAATATATAAGTTGCTTTCTGTCCCGGAAAAATGTACGGTTCCCATGATTTGTTTTTGTCTAGGGACTTACCCGAAGATAAACGAAGGTGAGCCGCTAGGGAAAAATGTACGGTTCCCATGAGATAGATTTATTTTGGTCTAGGGATAAGAAGAGAAACGAAGGTGAGTAGCTAGTACCTAGCACTTTAAAGTTGGTTAAAACAATAGATAGATTTGTTTGAATAGATAGTTTATTTAATATTCAAGAATAAATTTTAAAGTGTATTTACCCGATATCACTAATTGATTCTATCCAGGTCATTTACACTTGACCCTTTCGCATCTAAAATGTAGATTAGCAGATGAGTAACTACGACGATTTGTGCTCTTTTTTTTAAACTAGCATTTTATTTAATTCTTTTCTATCAATAGACATTATACACGTGTATTAATAGTTTACGTAATAGGCCCCGGAAAAGATATTGCTTGTAAGCTGTTCTTTCAGAGAACATATGTTTTTCACAACTAACTATCGCAGTTTTTTTTAAATACATAACATAATTCTAATTTATTCTAATTTAGCTCTCAATAAAAAGAGGTTTTACAAAGCGTTTTTAAAAAATATGTTTATTGTTTATTTCTATTCTTAATAGCCAATCAAATTGGTAGTGAAGACTGGTAATAGCAAAGTAAATAAAGCTTTACTATCGCTATCGTCGGTAGACAACAAAAATATATGAAAATGTCACGTGGCCAAATTGTCTTTAGCCGCTTCGAGTGGCTTACTAAGTTATTTTGTATACCAAAATAATTACTACACTTTTGTAATAAGGTTAATTTTAATGAATCAAATAAAGGAATACCCTTCAAAACCTTAAGCAGAATGCAAAAGTGTTTACATTTATAATCACAAAAAAAAATGTTTTTTTGAAAAAAAATAAAAAAGGCAAAATTAATATGTATAAAAAAATAGTAAAAAATTAAGCTAAATAATTTCTTGATTACGATTTTGTTTTTTTTTAATTTTGTGTTTATTCCAGGTGTGCAATGAAGGTGCAACGGTGGTAGAAGGCCGGAGGGCGGCCGGACGGGGCTCGCGCGCGCCCCTCCGCCCGCCTACCCCGAGCGACCCGCGCGATGCTCATGGCAAGCGCCCTGTCCACTTTGCTCGCGGTAAGTTGTATAAATAAATGTAGAGTTATATCAAAATCGATACAATCATTTAATTATTATAGGGAATCATTTTCTATTCAAGATGAAAATTTAATTTTTTTTAGTAATAATGGAATTAATACTTAAAAGTTTGCTTACTTTTGTATGAAGATTATGTAATAAAATTATTTATTTTTATTTAATTCGTAATAACAATATGGATACAAATATACTCCTTAATCTAATGACAATTATTATATTCTAATTAATAATTATTATATGTAGTTTTCAAAGTATCATCGACGTATTGCTGACTCTACATTACGATTACGAGTTTTACTAACGTAAAATTTCATATTAACCGTTACAAGGCGAATAACGATTTCAATGGCTGTACCTAAAAGCTCTCCAGCACATCTCAGATATGGAAATGAAACTATTATTCGGAAGAACAACTATCAGTATAGTGCGGTGTAATATCTGAACACCCGTAAAATACAACACTAATATTATAATATTATTATCTGAGTTTATTTCAAAACCGTCTTATTATTGTAAAATCATGTAAACTTAAAGGTTAATTTAATTTAAATAAAAGCTTACTATATGATATTTGTCTGTAAAACTAAATAATACCTATGAGACATCTAACACCTTATTCTCTCCCGTGACCATGGTTGCTGTTCAAAACGTAAAGCATTCGAAACGTCGGGAACCAAAAATCAAAATAAATTCGCGAAAAAATCCGTAACGATAGTTTTATTTGAAATACAAAAAATCTGTTATTATGAAATATGTATTATGTAAATATAATATAGAAAGTTTGATGCCATCATATTTTTTTGTATATATTTGTTTAGTTAAGCTTTTTACTGTAGAGTAAAATGAAATCGCGAGGATAACTACATAGTGTAATGTGCATGCGTAGGATTTTAAACTTTGCAACGAACTGCAGTTCGTAGTCGCCTTGGGTCCTAAAGATTGCAATTCCCTTCAGTTATATTTTAATTTTATGGAAAGTCTACCTTGTAAAGTGTAATAATATTACGCTTTTAAAATCGCTCTACTATTTTAATAGTACTATTAAATTGTAGTAGAGTTGGGAGAAATAAAATTACTAATTTCCATGCCCTATATACTCATAAAATGTAAGAAATCTTATTATTTATTTTCGTAATTATCTAATTTATTACTTTAATATAATATGCATTAAATTAACAGTGACATTTTACTAATATATTGTTGATATTTAATTAAATTGGCATTAAACAAAGAAAAACTTATTTGATATAACACTAGAAGACTAATATATTATTATTTAAATACATCTATATCATTTCATTGCTCGTGTATCCGAACAGTATCATTTGATCCAATTATTATAATTGCTTTATAATGGATGCAGCATTAATTTTACAACATTATCACTGTTTTTTATTTTTAAATATGACTTAATTGCGCGTAGCTCGCTTTCAAAACTTACATAAAATAAAAATAAAATATTCATCTAAATATATTGCCTACTACAAACTATTATGGCTGTAGAGACTTCAGAAAATCTAAAATAAATCCTCTTTTGTATAAATATAGAGTAAATGCATGCTTTAAGCATTTAGCTTTTTATCGCGATCCTAACCCGCAAACATTCCAAGCTAACTAAAATACACACCTATGTTACACGAGGAAGCGCAATTCCCTCGGCAGTGTAGCGCCAGCTGTTAACAGCACAAGTCGTCTGTAAAAAAGTTAAATTGTCTATGGCGCATCCGTCAAAAAGCGCGCGGTTTAAGAAAGGGAAAATAAGTAAAATAATATTTTTAAATTGCAAAAGTGTGTAAAATTAGTTATAAAAAATTGACTATTAATTAAATTTTATAATTACATAAGTGTTTTGAAAATGTCGATGTGCTTTATTGGATGTGACTGTAGAGTGTTTGAACGGAAGTGTTAGCCTCAAATTTTATGTATGATTTATTCAAGACCTTGGATAAATTTACTTTTGCTCATGGCAATTAAAATGGTAAGTGAAATCGATTTATTCGCACATGTTTCTCTTTTAAACTGCACGACGTCTCAATTTATATTAAAATTTATGTTTACGACATCGTAGTAAATATATAATCGATTAATTAAATTTAATGTTTAATCTTGGGACCCTTTTAAGTTTGATTATTATTTAACTGGTTTTATTTACTTAGAGCTGCTACACGCGGCAACAAGGTGTAAATGAAATTAAACAAACCATGATCTATATACAAGTTAATTTTATTAATTAGAAAACAAACAGAATGAGTTCCGACATTTATAATTTTTCGATATCGTTCTTTTAATTTGAATTTAATTATCATTTTAAAAATAAGAACATTTTTAATTTCTTCAGAAATATACAAATATTTTTTTACATTAATATTCGTTAAAAATAAAATATTTTGTTCATTTATATTTGTTTCTTTTCTTTCTTTCTTTCTTTCTTTCTTTCTTTAGAAAAGTTACAAAAGTTTTAATTTTTTTAAATCTTAATTGTTTTAATTTAATCTCGAGACTATAAATAGCTGAGATACCTATAAATTTTATTTTACTGTATAATTTATTATTTTAGATAGATTATATAAAATAATGAAAGAAAAATCTTCATATTTTAAAACTTACTGAATAAATCGCATCAGAAATGGCATGGCATATATAAGACATTAGGGTATAGGGTTAGGATATAGGGTTATTAGGACTAGGCTAATGTGCAAAACGTCTGGCTTTTATTATATTACTATACAAAATCACTAATACGATCGATCGCTTTATACACTTTCGCATAAATCGAATCTATCATTAATAACTGACTTTGAACCCGTAAGAACAATGGGCCAATGCGTTGACCTTTATTGTACTATGTGCGATATTGTTACCAGAACTCTACTTTTGTTCGATGAAAGCTCTCATATGATCTGAATAAGAATTTTGAAAATTTCACATTCTTTCTTACATTATTATATTTTAAAATATATTAAGTGTTTAAAATTTATTACGTACTAGCATTGCCCGCGGCTTCGCCTGCATTCAGATGACTAAAAACCAAATTCTTAGGTTTTACATATTAGTATACTCTTACATAGCAGTTTTTGTATTTTTTCTCAGAAATGAGATATTTTCCCGCGGTAAAAAGTATTCTGTATGTTGACCCAGATAACCAGCTATCACCATACCAAATTTCATCAAAATCACTCCAGTGGTTTTTCTGTGATGTGGTAACAGACAGACGGACAGACCAAAATTCTAAAAACTATTGATTCAGCCTCTGCGTCGATAATAATGTTTATTTCAATAAAAATTTTCAAAAAATATTTAATGTACAGATTCGGCTTAGTTACAATTTTATTATATGTATAGATTATACAATATTACATATTACAATTTTTCTTTGTTAACGAATTTTATGTATATTTTGTAACAGATTCTTAGTCAAAATAATATTGAAATGATTTTTTTAATACAAAAAAATGTTTAATTTTACGTAATCAATTTTAGTAATTGTAATTTTAAGCAACAAACAATCCTATCACATCATCGCACTTATCTTCATATATAAATCGAACAGATGACATTGTTGGAATACTTCCTTTATTTATATGGCAAATATTCATAAAACATAACAAATAGATATCTATATATAATATAAAAAAGCAGATATATATATATATATATATATATATATATATATATAATAACTATGTTATTTAGATGATTTATAAAATGTTTTGCAGTAGTACATTGATAAAAATATAGCATGACCAAATCCAGTAAATAAGCAAATTCAGTAATTTATTCATTCAATTCATTCATTTCAATCATTTCTATGTTAGTGACTTCTAGGAGTGCCCAAATTCATTGAGCGGCTAACAATGAGACGTGAAGAAAAAACACGGTTAAAGATAATTTCGTTCGTAAATCTTCATATTTTTATTAATATGATGATGAAATCCTTGCTAATATTTTATTAAATTATAATAATATATCTAGACCCAACTTAAAAAAAAGTAAGCAACCATAGACAATGAAACACACAGACTTTATTAAACAAGGCTATCGTGTAATCTTCTTCTTTTACTACTGAAAACTCCTTTTACTTGCCACTTTCTAGAACAACTGAATTGATTTAATAAAAATCTTTTACCACACTATTCTTGCTTAATTACTAAATAGACTGTTTTAATTGATAAATAACGAAAGCTTAACCTCAACAAAAGCTAATTTTAACTAACAGTGTTTCTATCACCACCTTTTTTTATTAAACATACTTTTTTTAAATTTTGCCACAAAAATACAGATTATCACTATCGATCACTTGATGGTTTCAGCTGACGCCACGGGAATATGTTACTAAATAAATCATAAAATTTTCACATTAATATCCTATGTCTATGTTTACGACTTGCAATTTATGGTCATCCATGTATCTGTCAAGCAAATTTTACAACCTTTCCTTATTATACTTTGGAATAGATAATCGAAATTTTATGGCCATGATGCATCTTATAAGCAATATATCTTAGTATTATCACTTTTAATGTTTTACATTATTACTAGTTGGCTTGGAAGACCTTGTTCTTTCTAATATATATACAATTCATTAAGAGTTCTACCATAACGCCATCTATCGAGTATAAATTTTGTGATTTTCCTGACATAACATTTAAGTAATATGTTGTGAATGTGAGTAGTTTTGCTACAACTACTGATGAACTAACTGACACACAATGCACCGCATAAATCGCTGGATCTATCAGCATGACATTTTACATACGAGTAAGTCTTCCTTACATAAAAAACTGTGTACTATTGTTTTTTTTTATATTCACCTCATAAAAGCTTATTAGTCATTTTTGTAGTTACTTCTATAAAAATTGAAGTTTTAGCTTCTATTTGAATTATTACTAAGACATATCATCGGGATTTCTGTAAATAAAGATTTTATTAATGACTTCAGGACAGTATAACCTGTTGGGATTTTTTTGACGCGGGTGAAACCCATCACGAACCCTGGCAGGATACTGTGGGACTCCTACTCCTAAAACCCACAGCGGACCCCTCGCCGCAGTGCAATGTAGCGTTGCAGGATCGCTTGCGCACACACTACAACACCCCTGAACCTGCTAGCTCCTAGCATGGCCACAAGCTATCATCTCAATAAAATAAATAAAGCTACATATAAATATATGTGAGAAGTTACACGATCACTGATTGATCGATGATTTATATATTGTTATACCTATTCAATTTGAGTTTGAAATAACATAAATACAATAAATCAACTATAACGCTGAGTGCGCCTGCCCTTTAAAGTTTAGTTTTATTTTCTCTTATGGGATGTTTTATGTAGATAGATAATTTTAGTCTTCAGAAACTAAAATAATTTCAAGCAATCATTATGTATAAGGTTCATTGATTTTATGAGTTTTTAGAGAGTTCCACTGTCCATCTCCTAGCTCCAACATCAAATCTGATATCAGCTTAATGGTATCAAACAATTATTTCATAATACTGTCTTAGATTTACGTTAGTCAGTCTCTCCCGTAAAAATGATTGCTGTAAAAGATTCGAAACGTTAGCCAACCAATTTTTTTTTTCGCTGGGGAAACCCATCATGGGGACCCTGCCGGCCGTCATAACAGACAAGGTACTGTGAGACTCCTACTCACTAAAACCCACAGCGGAACCCATCGCCGCAGTGCAATGGAGCGTTGCAGGATCGCTTGCGCACACACTACAACACCCCTAAACGTTAGCCAACTAATGCACCACATATATAATAGAATACCACAGATAGAAGTAAATTAAAATCAACTTCTAAGATTTGTTTACACACTTAGGTACTAGCGAAACTAATAAGAGTATGTTAAAAAAGAATATTGTTCAAGACATCAAATACGCAAAACTGTGTAAGTTGTATTTAAAATTCTAATATAAAAAATTAAAATAGAGTTTCGGATTTTATTGGCAATATTGCATCTAAAGATTTACAAGATATTTTCACAACAGTACCCGTTTTGAACTTCTTATTATATAATAATAATTTGTTAGTTGGAAAAATGATTAGTCAAGCATTTATTCGACGTTAAATACATTTAAACTACATCTGTAATTTTTATCTTACTCACTAGCTATCAATTAGCTGAACTAAAATCGATGAAATAAAACGATGCCGCAATAACATGTTTAATTGATTTCTCGTAATTTAGTTCGTATCACTTAATGTTCAATATCTGATATCGAACTTGTGTACATTTTTTACATATGAATAACTTAACTGTGCTCAAAAACTATGACTTATAGAAAAAAATATAATCTTGAAGTTTATTAATAACATGTTTTTTTTATACAGCCTAGCCTTGTTTTGCTATATTTCTATATAAACTTTTTATAGTAAACCGATGTCATCCATTCATATATAATATAAATAAATACGTTGGGACATTAACACACAGCACCATCTAGTTCCATGGTAAGCTACGAAGCTTGTGTTATGGATACCAGATAGTTAATACACTACACATATACGAGTATAACTTTACATACATACATATTATATAAATAAACACCCATACATATTATAAATATAAGAACCCGCGACCGCTGTCTTAGCAACTAGGGTCACTACAAACTAAGCCAAACGTGTCGAGATTTTATGAAATCTTAAAAAGATTCCATAAAAAATTTTTACAAGTTTTCACCTATGTTTCGCGCTATCACAGCAGGAGGAAGCCTAGGGCATTGTCACGAAGTGTTACCTAGAGTGACCCGGCTGTATACCAGTATAAACTAAAACTAATCACGATCGCGATCCTGACACTGACCTCAAATGTCATTATTATGACTGAATAAACCATTTGTCAAATGATAAATCAACCAATTTACAGCCCTATCTTCTGTATTGCATGATGATGAGAACAATATACGGAAGGAAATATCGTAATTTTATTTATAATAATACTAGCAGAATCCGCGGCTTCGCTTGCGCTAAAATTACAAAAAAAAACTCTAAAAAAGTGATATTTAATTTTATTGAAGAGCAATAATACCAAGTTTTAAGTAATACTGATCATAAATATTTTTTTGGATTGTATTATAACGTGTAGGTATTCCCGTAGGAATTCGATAATCTGCCGCTGTAAAAAGTAGCCTATGTCACTCTCCAGCCCCCAACTATTTCCATACAAAAAATCACGACAATCCGTCACTCCGTTTCGACGTGAAAGAAGGACAAACAAACAAACAAACAAACAAACAAACAAACAAACAAACAAACAAACAAACAAACAAACACACTTTCACATTTATAATATTAAGTATCGATCGTAGTACATCTAATAACAGTCTTGGTGGTCTAGTGACTAACATGTACGGTTGCAGATTGGACGTCCTAGGTTCGGGCTTGGGTCCTTTTTCCTTACTAGAATTAGCAATTTGACATAATCCCGCTTACAAGTTCTGTTATATTTCTATCGTGACTAAGGAAAATTTCAGATAGATAGATAATTAAGAACCGCTGTATCTATGTTACTTCTTCACGATTAATTTCAGGGACATTAGAATTATATAAACTTAGGTTTTTTGTACATTATTCTTATAAACATCTAATATATAATGCAAACGAAGTCACAGAGTTTTTTTTTAATTTATTTTAGAGAAACAAACAGTACAATATTACATAAATAATAAATGTATTCAGCCCTTTTTAATGTCCCACTGCTGGGTGCGGGCCTCCCTTCAATACGAGGGGGATCAAGCCATAGTCCACCACGCTGGCCAAATGCGGGTTGGCGGACTTCACATGTCTTTCGAAAACTTGCTAGGTTCTCTCAGACATGCAGGTTTCCTCACGGTGTTTTTTCTTCACCGTAAGGCAAGTGGTAATCATGTTAGAAATAATTCGCACATGAAAATATCAGAGGTGGGAGACCCGGGATTTAAACCCGCTTCACTCGGTTTCCCAAGCAAGCGCGTTACCACTGGGCTGCCACTGCCTGTAATAAATAATAAATAATAATAGATAACACATAAACCAATGAAGTTTCCACATATTAAAAAAAACACATAATGATATAGTTTTTATTGTTTAAAATTAACTACGCCCATTTTTACGAAATTTTCCATTTCATAAAGATATATAGGAACATACGTCTCGATCGGCAATTATTTCTTTGATAAAAACATTCTTTGGATAAGATGAGTTTTATACCGTCAAAACTGTACACACCCCAAATACCTGTGATAAACTATCTAAATTATGCATAACAAATATAAAATGACTTGACAATTAACAGATTACATAGATAACATTCTGTTTTAGTTTTGCCCGTGGTTTCTTTTTTCACCAATTACTAATAGAAGAAATATTTTTACTAACTACATACATATATTTGTTATCTATTGTATTTATGTAGAAATCCTATGTAAATATAAACTTCGTTATATGAATTAATTTTCAATTAAAAAAGGTACGTGACACCAAAATCCTTTTAGAAATAACTATTCTACGAACCGCCAGTTTTTTTTTTCATAGGATTTGTATGATACAATGCTAGAGGTAAAACTTCATTTTTTTTATAGTAAAAGATTTATAAAAATTGGTTCAGCATTGGCAATTATATCGCATAATATACACAAAATAACATACCTATACCCAAATTGACCGCCTTCTGAAATCGAAAAAAATCTCGCTGATTCCTTGCTTATATATAAATCATAGGTTTTTTTTAATTGAAAATGAGTCTTTCTGGTCTAAAATCTAGACAAATGTTCAAACGTAAGTTTAGCAAAGATGAACATACTGACATATTTTCACGTAATTTTAAAGTATAATTTATTTTATATCATGTTATGTGTAGTAATTGATAAACTTTATGATACAAATATTTATAATATTTAATTGCGGAAAAACACAAGTAGCCAAACGTAAAATTTATGAATACCGGCGTCTCGGCCGATTATCTCGTCTACATTCCTACATAATCGATAAATATTCATTCTTATCGATTATATTGAGGATATTATTTATTAATACTATGGAAGACTTCTTGAAATGCATAAAAATCAGAAATATGCAAATCTATGCTAAATATGAAATAATATGAATTTTATTTTTATTTACAGTAAACAAGATAGTTTAAAAATCGACGTTAGTTAACATTCTAATTACGTCTCATATTAAAAATGCGATTATTCACAAAACAGCTATACTTCAGCGTGCTCTAATACCTTCATTACTACACAACAAAATCCCCCAACTTCGCCTATCTATCTATCTGTTTATCTGAACGCGGTAAACTCAAAAACTACCGAACGGATTTTCATACGGGTTTCACCAAGAACCGTGGTAATTCATGAGAAATGTTTAGCTGTAATTCATTAGGGTTTGGGGAAAATTGGCTAACATATGACGATGATTGTTGAAGATGTCGGAAAATATCATGCGGACTGGGATCTTTTCTGGCGTGCGCAGTGTAAACCAATAGAGCTTAATAAAAACAATATATGTATATATGTATTCAGCCCTTTTTTAACGTCCCAGTGCTAGACACGGGCCATCCTTTAATACGAGGGGATCAGGCCATAGGCCACCACGCTGGCCAAGTGCAGGTTGGCTGACTTCACATGTCTTTTGATAACTTGCTAGGATCTCTCAGACATGCAGATTCCCTCACGATGTTTTCCTTCACCGAAAAGACAAGTGGCAATCATGTTGGAAATGATTCGCACATGAAAATATCAGAGGTACGAGACCCGGGATTTGAACCCGCTTCACTCGGTTCCCCAAGCGAGCGCGCTACCACTGGGCTACCACTGTTTCGTGAATGTATTAAGGTAATATATCTTTTAAAAAGATCTGTTAAACTGTAGATCTCAAGTCACTATTTAATATATACAATGATAGATAAACCAAGTAGCAATAAAAACTAGTGATGTGAAACAATTTAAGAAAACAAAGACGGATACGAATGTACAAGCTGTCATTACCTCCATAGCATTAAACATTACATAGAAACTAATCATGCGGGTGTCCAGACTAAGTTAACATTCCTACAATGTTTGTTGAAGCCCTTATCGTGGGCAAACAGGAAATCGAACCCCATGCCGCAAGGTGTAAGCAAATGTATACATGCACCGCACCATTGATTATGTGTTTGAACGTTTTACCAAATATTGAGATGACACGGCCTCTTTGGATTTTGGGAAGCGTCTCTGTAAATATATTTGGTAAATGAGAACAAACATCGGTCATTCATGCTCTTTAGGTGAAGATTAAATGTTCTATTACATGTTAAGTTGTTATTATAAATATTTTTTCTTAGTACATTTTTTTATGTTCTCCTGACCGATTCCGGCCACGGCTGCCAATCTCATAGAGACTAGCCAACTGCGCAGGAGATATTATAGTGTACAAGGGTACGCGCAGACACAACGTGCACTCTATTCCTGTCACTCTCATACTCCGGTGGGACGACGCTCTAAACTTGGCCCGGCCCGGGTCTCAAACCCAGGACCTCCGGGTGTGCAGCCGTACATGCTAGCCACTACACCACCGAGTCAGTTATATAGTTATGTTAGTACATTAATGGAACACCATCTCTTCGCTCTACGCGTTTCTAAGTTGTAATTATTTTATACCACTTACATATTATCCAACAAAGATCACTTACTATTGCAATGAAAAGAAGTCTTTATTTCTATACGAAAACACGTCTAATCAAACTAACAACAAATAGCCACATTTTCATACATTCATAGTCACACTTATTATTCCAAATGCTAAAGTTTTTATGAGTATGTGGGTGTATGTTTGTTACTCCATCACTCCGAAACAGCTTGACGGATTTGAATGACATTTAGCATATAGACTATCTGTCTATAACCTAGAATTACACATAGACTAACGTTAGTCATATAATTTAGCAAAAGGTGGCGCTACCTGTAGATAATATTATAAATACAAAAGGTCCCTAAGAACGCACTCAAACAAAGCAATGGTAAATTGCTAGTATTGAAAAAGTTCAATATAGCGTTCTTGAAAAATAAAAAAAAATCACTT
Source organism: Brenthis daphne (assembly GCA_947093115.1). Lineage (NCBI taxonomy): Eukaryota > Metazoa > Arthropoda > Insecta > Lepidoptera > Nymphalidae > Brenthis > Brenthis daphne. Next base: position 5,905,901 of record OX352481.1, on the reverse strand, counting down.
TTATCTCTAGTTTCCATCGATTCCAGTTTAAACAAAATTCCAACTTAATCTCATGGCATTTTTACGTCAAATAAAACCCCTTCAACCACATAAAGTATAAAACTTTCACTTAATTCAAACATACTGCGAAACATTTAAATTATACTGTCACACCCTTTATTAGCAGCTGTATTGAAAAATAAAAGGGTAAGCCCCGTTTAATCCACACAAAGAGGCCGCGTATCGCAATGTCTTATAAATCAATTTTAATTTCTGACAGACAATAAATAGATGCGCGTCTCGAGCTTAACTTGCACGTTGTGTTCTTTTGATCATTTTTATTATAAATGTGTGTGTGTTTATTTAACTCACACATTATGATACAAACTATTTTAAAACATTTCACTACCACCCATAATTCTTGTAGCTTGAATCCAAAGAAAAATTTGACAATTTATATCGCTATCGCTAATAGAAAACTAGTTTTTATGGGAATTAAGCGTTAAATCACGTGGTCAGATTAAGCTATTCATATAATTCTCACAAGTCATTAATTTCGTTCTATTAGCGATGTAGAAAGTCATCTTGGGTACGGCGGCAAGTCATAAAATTCATATTATTCAAGATATAGTATATTATAGATATGTTGTAACCTTTTTTTTAACGTTAGGAAATGCATTTATCTGCAATGCATACAAAATAGGGTTATGTGGGACTCACCAGCAAAGTCAGTACTACCCACTAAAAACCAACGGAACCTCCCCCGTCTAACGGCCCGTCGCAGGATCGCATACGCACTCAACCACAAGGGCTGACCTGACGCAGCAGACCAAAACAACCATTGAGTTGCTCCCACGGTCCACTTTGCTATCAGAGAAGCACCAAGAGTAACCCGCATAGCACACCGCCAACCGAGGTGGGCCGCCTCCGAGTGCGTTTGCTTTGCGCCCGGCTAGATTGCCAGACGCTAATGAGAGTGAAATAAATTTTACATTTATTTATTACTAGAAGAACCTACAAAAAAAGTAGGTTCATACAAATTTTCATCTTCTATTTTACCCCCTTATGGGTCATCCCATTCATATTTTAAATAAAATGCTAAAACATATATTTATTTAATTGTAATGAAGAACATTAATACTAAGTTTCAAGTAATCCTGATCACAAATATTTTTGGATTGTATTATAACGTGTTTTCCCGTGGCAATGAGATAATCTCCCGTGGTTAAAAGTAGCAAATCTCACTCTCCTGCCCTCCAACTACATAATATATCCACACAAAAAATCACGCCAATCCGTAATTCCGTTTGGACGTGAAAGAAGGACAGCCAAACAAGCAAAAAACACACTTTCACATTTATAATATTAGTATGAACTCCATCTATTATTATTTTTTAGATAATTTTCTATTTAAATTTTATATAGCTTCTTCAGAACCTGTTAACACTTGTGTACTGCAAAAGTGATAGCCACACACATACTGTGCCGTTACCCGTTATCATGTCACTATTATGCTAGAATTAAGTAACTTTGAAGTGAGTGAACCAGTTCATTTTTTACAGTTACTTAGGCAAATAGTAGATAGAAAATAGATAACTAAGTATAATCTATAAGTGCATAGTTAAGTCAACTACGATAAGTAAAATGTACTTAGAAAGTTATGTAATAGGTACTGTATTTTATACTATTATAAAAAGCTAAAATTTTATTTGTTTTTATGTAAGTAGTAGAAGGTCTGACACTAATGAATAGATTTTAAAAATTCTTTCATTTAATAGCTGCACTGTGAGTTGAAAACTAGGTAATCTATACATATAATAAAATTTTGAGTCGAATTTGTACATAAAATATTTTTTGGAAAATCTAATTGAAATAGACATTATTATCGATACAGAGGACGAATATATAGTATTTAGAATTTTTGTCTGTCTTGGAACGCGTCACGAGAAAACCACTGGACAGATTTTAATGAAATTTGGCATGATAATAGCAAAGCGAGGGTGAGTCGCTAGTAATTCATATTTCCAATAGCTACTTGTAATATTTTTGACCTTTTGTAATATTCTTGCTTACATCATTTATATTTGGACTAAATATTCAACATTAAAATCGAAAATATCGCGTAACATTCATACAAAATTACGTCAGAATTACTCAATTCTGGTACTCACCTTCTCCTTATTTGAAGTCAGTCAATAAAAAAAAAACAATCGTCCGTTAGAAAGGGCATTGTCCCTACAAATCCCTAAGCTTCATGTTGTATTAACCATTTACAAGTCATATCTCAAATAAATATTTCAAAATAAGACAATAGTTTTAAGTAAAGAAAGCCACATCTAAATCGATTTAGGAAAAATCTATCAACAATCAACACATGTATTAAGACCGCTTTCTCTCATTACGGGGCAAAGCGTCGAAATAAATGGAAATAAATTATAATAAAGATAACTTAAAGTGATCGCGTACTTTGAGGTCTATTATTCAAAGTTCTAAGCTCTGATGTACTCTTATTGATTCATATGCGGTATTTGGATCAGGGTTGGATATTTTAGATTAGTGTGCTTCGACATCGATGGCTTCCACAACGTAAGTTTTTGTTCATAGTTCGTAGTTGGGATTCTGAAGTTTGACTTTCATGTCAAATAATGAAAAATGGTAGCTTAAAAATAGTAGCATATAATGATATTTAGTAGAGAAGTGTGAATTCGTACATTCAAAATTATTCAAAATTATAAAAATCTTTGCGGTTAAATTTCTTATCTATACATATAATAAAATTTTTACTGAGTCGAATCTGTACATTAAATATTTTTCAGAAAATCTTATTGAAATAGTTATTATTATGGATACAGAGACCGAATCTATAGTTTTTTAGAATTTTTGTCTGACCGACTGTCTGGGAACGCATCACGAGAAAATTGCTGAACAGATTTTGATGAAATTTGGTATGATGGTAGCTGGTTATCCGGGTTAACATATAGGTACTTTTTACAGCGAGAAAATATCTCATTTTCTAGAAATCTACACTAAACGTTATAACGTACCCGAGCGGAGCGAGGGCGAGTCGCTAGTTCTTTTTTTTATGTATGTTCACTGATTACTCCAACACGCCTGATTTGGAAAATATCTGATTAGGTATTTATTCTAAATGAAAACCTCCGTTTAGTTATTTTTTACATTTTAGTGCCTGGAAGTCGGTTTTTATTTTATTTTTTTTAAGTTTTTAAACCGTTTGTTTTTCTTTCCATAATTCCATAGTTGAGTTTGCTAAAGAAAATACCGTTACTATAGTCTTTAATTTTTAAAATTTACTATTTGTGCCAGCCCTGCGAAGGGCGGTAAGGAAATGAGATAAAGGGCGTATATACACTCGTATATCTCGATTAATCCTGGTTCACATAATTCAATGTCACCGGCCCATGTTTGGATATTTAATAAATGACTCACACGCAGTATTTAGTTAGAGCATTATTATCAAAATAAAGCCATTTTGAATTATGTTAGTTAATATATTATTTAATTATAAAATATATTATAACATAATTTAAAGAAATAATTGTTACAAATATGGATTCTTATGATTTTTTGAACATTTATCAAAAAAAATTGAGATAACCTGCATGTACATACATATAAGGAGTTAACATAAAAGAAAATTAGATAAATATGTATAATTTATGAGGCACAAAACATCACTTTGGCCTGATCTCGACATATTCCTCGTAATAAATAACTTTTTAAAATAAATGAAAATATTACGTCATTAATATGTACATAATTTTATTTTTTTACTATATAATTTTGTATTTCAAAATTAGGACTAAAATATTTTTTTAACTTTTTACATATACATTATATAAATGAAATACCTCTTTCTTGATAAGGCACTTAAAAATAAATTTGAATTTAAATTTTTAGACGAAAAATCTTAGGGGAATTACTATAAACTAAAAATTTTATTTTCTATATCGAAACATCGCAATGAGTTCGTATTATGACTTACATTCTTATCATGCACTATGACGCTTAGGTAAATATAAATAAATAAAAGTATTAAGGTGAAATTCGTACGATAAGCTAACCTATATTCTATCGGAATATTTACATGTCTAATACTGTACTGCTCAAGTCTCTTTGTTGATGGAAAAAACTAAACTACAAGGAGTATCATATAAAAACGTGATATTAAAATATTTTAGACTCATATAAATGCAAAAGGAGCTCAATCTACTCGCTTGCATTCTTTGCTTAAATTTAATTTTCCTTTCAGGACACATTAAGATTTCTACTTAACTCCTTAAAAAATATATACACAATAGGAATAAAAAATGTTTACCATAAAAAATCGTGTTACTTGCATAAATAAACTGAATATGTAATATTTCTTTGTGTAATTAATATTATTATAATAAAAATAAATTAAATAACTAGCTGTTACACATCTATTTCAAGAATATAAAACTCATATATAAAACAACTACGTGAAACCTATATTTTTTATTAAAATAAATTTTAATAAAGTATATTTTATAGTAGGTACATACTCGTATATATGAAATAAATAAACATTAAAATTTGAAATGATATAAATTCGCAAAGAAATATATAGTATATAAAACAACTATGTGAAACGTATATTTTTTTATTAAAATAAATTTTATTAAAGTATATTTTATATTACATACTCGTACATATGAAATAAATAAATATTAAAATTTGAAATGATATGAATTCGCAAATAAACCATTACTTACGACGCCTCCTTTCAACGGATTACATGGGCGTGTGTTTGACGCACAATTATTCACGCTGCACGGATCCGTCTATCAGGATCTTTTAGTTATTAACTTTGCAAAGTGACATTTAAATTTATTTCGGTTACCGATTCGATTACCGACCGCTTCACTTTAATAATCCGACGTTGGATTATTTGGACGGTATAATAAAATTATTGGTGTACTCATTTGTTTATAGGTAGCTTAAATCTGTTTACTGTATTTTATTACTAAATATATGAAGATTCAGATCATAAAGACGCAGCTTATATGCTCTAGCTATACAATGAATGCGGTAACGAATATTCGTATTCGCCATTTTCAAATAATATTTCATTAACTAGCGACTCACCCTCGCTTCGCTCGGGTTCGTCCCTAGGGTATGTATTCAACTTCCCTATTTGAATCGGATATTATTAAATTTTTCATTGGTCTTAATTTTTTTTCGTGGGACCCATTTTTTTTCTAAAATAAAAGTATATATAAGTATCGATGTTTCAATTAATTAAGTTATTAATTTATATTTTTTAAAGCCTTCGTGACCTGTGACTACCGTACACTTTTTTTAACAGCAGCAACAGCAAATATACAGACAACAGAGAAGAAACCGCCTGTCACAAAAATTTTGCCATAGCTATTCTTTTTAAATAAATAGCTGAAGTTAATTTCTATTATTAAAAAAACATATTCAATAAAACTACGTAATCGCATAATAATAAAATAATTATTCATATACGTATTTGCAAAAATTATATTCGTTGCATCACTATTCTTGTCATTTTGAGTTTTTTTCTTTTTTTCAAGGATACAGGATAAGGATGAAGGAAACCTGTATGTGTAACTTAAACAATTTTTACTATAATAAAATAAATCATTTCTCCATCATAACTTTGATATAATCGACTTTAAATTTGATCAACAGTAAAATAAATCACTCCCACTATACCTATGTAATTTATATTGCATCTAAAGTCAGAATAATATAATCGAGTAACCATCAAGTCGCAATAGCGAGTGTCACAAAATGCGTGGGGCTCGTCATAGCACATAACCTATTGGAAATAGCATCGACGAGGTTCTTTGTTGTTCATGTTTACTCAACAATTTAGAAGAAAATAATATCTTTAAAGTAAAAAAAATAATACTTTTATTACTTTTTAAAATATAATTTACTATTAGTTTATTTAATTAATTACATTTCGTTCAATTCAATTCAATTCCCTTGTTAATGGCTTCAAAGCCTGCCAGTTGAGCACAGATTACTTCGCAAATACGTTTCATGTGTCGCTTACTATTACAAGGTTCTATGTTAATTTTAATGAAGTTATTTTTACATAGAACTTCGTTATTTTGTTATCGTAAAAAAACAACATAGAACTATGTCAAATTGAATACTTTGTAATTATAGTGCCGTTATCTAGAGGTTTGTTTTTGAAAAACTGTAGCTAATGACACATAGAACCGTGTAGCATTAATAACTAAATAAGTACTAAAATTGTAACATAGAACCTTGTAATAGTGAGCCAACGATATGTCATTTACGCACAATTTCCAATTTACTCTAGTCTGTGGATCAAATTTATAAAACGTCATTTACATTATGATTGGTACTGACATTATAATTGATTTATTTAAACGATCTCTAATAGTTTCTCGATTAACTTACTTCGTGTACTGTTTTACTGTCAATTAATTATAACGCGAAATTTATCAAGCTATTGCTCACGGAAGTGCTATTTTTAGTTTTACATTACTATGATGCAACGCACCTCCATCTTCTGGGGGCTTTTGGACCTCTAATGCCCAAGCGCAATGTTCATCTTAAGAAACAATTTATAGGCCCAAATAAAATTATAGAGTGTACCTACCTTTACGCAAGCCCTGCAGTAAACTGCAGTACACAGCACACTGCATTACAGCGGCAGAGTTTAGTGGGTTACTCTAGTTCAATATACAGCGTTCGCAATAGACCAGAAATGGTCGAAGTGATGCTGTATAGCTGCAACAAAGAAAAAATATATAAATTAAAAATTTAAAATACCCCCTATGCAAATTAATTGTTATTTAACGATTACACTGGCCAAAATGCCTTACATTATTTTGGAAAAGAGCTAATATTCTTACACTGCTGGACCGAGATTAACCAAACATAGCTAAAAACCACCGCAAGGAAACTGGCTTTCAAATGAAAAAAACCGCATCGAAATCAGTCCATCCGTTTGAGAGCTACGATGCCACAGACAGACATCGACGAAACTTATAACACCCCTCTTTTTGCGTCGGGGGTTAATAAAAATAAAATTATAATTCACATTACTGCTAGTATAATACAGAACCATCAATAATATTTTGTTTACGGTAAAGGAATCGTGCATGTCTAAAAGAGCCGAACTAATCTTCGAAAGATGTGTGAAGTCCACTCGTTGACTACTCCATGGTAGACCAGGACCTCGTACGGCTCACGTTGAGGGAAGGTCCATTCCCATCCCCCATCCCCTGCCCAGCAATGGCATTTTAAAAGATAAATTATTATTGTTTATTATTGCCTATGTCAAAGCGTTGATGCTGCTTTCGCAAAATAGTAAAATAACTTGTTAATTTAAGTACTAATCAAATTGTAGATTATTACCTTAACGTATTGATTATATGTGAGATTACCAATCCTAAATGAATATAATTGCCATATAAAGCTCAATAACTAAACTTGGCTCGACTCGGGACTCGAGCGCAAGACCTCAACATACAAACTAAATCACCAAGTCAGTCAAATTTTACTTAATATCACTTATAGTTCTCATATAATTCCTATTACACTAACAATGTGAGATAGGTTACAATGACCTTTCAGTATGCGGCCGCTTTTATCCTTATCTAAAGTGTTTCGCACGCTACCAAGTGCCAGCTTCTGTTTCGGAAATCCTTTCAACATAATGGTGATCTTTTAATCATACACTTCTAAAGGGTTAAATGTTCTCTATTTGTAGCTTATTTTTATACTAAGAAAACAACATATGTAGTGACAATGAATATATTCATATCATATTAATTATATGTGTTTATATTATTGCCTTATCTTTTATTTTATTTTTGGCCGCTTGAAAAAGAAGGAAGTACTTTGTTTGTCTTTATATATACATATAATAAAATTGTAACTAAGCCGAATCTGTACATTAATTATTTCTTTTAAATCTTATTGAAATAGACATTGTTATTGATACAGAGTCTGTCTGTCTGCCTGTTACCACATCACAGAAAAACCACTGGAGGGATTTTGATGAAATTTGGTATGATGATAGCTGGTTATCCGGGTCAACATATAGGATACTTTTTACTCCGGGAAAATATATCATCTCTGAGAAAACTATATTAAACATTAAAACGTAAGTAAGGACGACCCCGAGCGGAGCGAAGGTGAGTCGCTAGTTTTTAATATGTTACCAATATCTTCGCCACTCGTAAAGCTATATTCATAATTCTGTTTTAATGAATAAGTCCCACCTCAAGGGTTGTCCAATATACCTACTCAGAAGAATTTAATTTAAAGTGATTTTGAAATCGGCGTTCTTTCACTTTATACTGTCAATAGCGCGTTCCCTTACTTAGATTAATGCCCGATTTCACCAACGTCACCTAAGTTTAAGGGATCCCCTAAGCATGGTTAGGGGGCTGTTAGTGGACAGTTTCTGTTTCACCGACAGTTAGGGGTCACCTAAATATTAAAAGGCCCCCTAAATTTAGGTGCTCGAAATATGGGCTTAAAGACGATCGTAAAATGAAATTTAATTTAGGGGCTAGTTTAGGGGACTTTTAAGCTATGGACCCCCCATACGTAGGTGGTAGCTTATGGGTTGTTGGTGAAATCGGGCATAAGTGTTCATACTTCAGTAACTTTTACCAATACACATAATATTAATATGCCTTAGAAATTAAATATGTACCTTGTATCTAAAAGTAACCTTTCTAAATTACGGTAAATATCTAGTTAAACTTCTTGACCTATCACTGATTGTACGTTTAAAAGAAGGACAAATCAAAAAAATTCCTGCAAATACAAATCCGCAATCACAATATTAGCTTGAAGTAAGATCTGTGATATTAGTTAGAATTACTTTCTCTTGTCGCAGCATTGGGCATAACTTCAAACAAAAAATTTAAAAATTAAATTAAAAAATTTAAAAATTGCTAATTTAAAGTATATCTATATAGATATTAATTTAAAAACCTTAATATGAAAAAGAATATATTTAGGTACTATCTTAAAGGATCGTATCGAATACGATATAGATAAGTAAAATACTCATATATGTACATACATATTTATGTATAACAAACAAAATTCGTTTTAATAATATTTGGTCATAACAATAAGTACTTTTAGTCATAAGTATATTTTTTTAAAGTTACTATATAAAACCGCTGAACAGATTTTGATGAAATTTGCCAAAGAGAGACATTGCATCAGGGGGACAGACAAAATCTTCCTTTTATTAACCCTGTTTTCAATGCGAGCGTTATAGTAATAAATCACAGTTTAAGTACGTTTTCTTAATAAATATCCAGTATATAATATATTTTACACAATGTTAATATAAATTGTCGCACAGTAGATCACTTTGTTTGACAACTTCATTAGTCTTACAATGGATTGTAAAAGGGTTCAACCGTGTTTATTTATTCAAAGCTCACCCACTGAAGGAGTTAAATTGAAGATAACGATGTGATTATTGCATTATGTTTTGTAGAGCATATTTTGAATTCAGTTTTGCTAACTCTATGATATATTAGCCAACTACAAATGAATTTTGTTGGTTTGCATACAAATGAATTTCATATACAAAACAAAATATGTACACGCTAATTCGTATAATTTATGGATAATTATGTAATTTTATTAAAATGACTAACATTGCCCGCGGCTCCGCCCGCGTTCAGATGACCAAAAATTAAATTCTTAGGGTTTACATATTAGTATACTCTTACATTGCAGTTTTTGTATTTTTACTCAGAAATGAGATATTTTCCCGCTGTAAAAAGTATCCTATATATTGACCCGGATAACCAGCTATCATCATAGCAAATTTTATCAAAATCCCTCCAGTGGTTTTTATGTGATGCGGTAACAGACAGACAGACAAAAAATCTAAACACTATAGATTCGGCCTCTGTATCGATAATAACGTCTATTTCAATAAGATTTTCCAAAATATATTTAATGTACAGATTCGGCTTAGTTACAATTCTATTATATGTATACATGAATGAATAATCAAATTACATTAGACAGAACTAATATAATCTCGTGTCCGCTTTACAAGACATTAAAAATCAATGGTCATAAAAAAAAAATTATGTAAATATCTTGTTTATTTTATATAAAATCACAGTTTGAAGACAATACAAAAGCTGCTGAGTATGAAATCGTCCACATTCTTAAATTTCTATTTCACTGGACTTTTTAGCTGACTCGCTAATCGGAACGTCACATGTGACTTAAAAACTAATAAAAAACAGTATTATAAGGACACATGAATTTAACATTCTCATTACTTCCCAAATAGATAGATACTTATCACCCTTCTACCAATATTGAGTTCAAATAAATCTCAATACAGTCAAAACAAGCCGTAAAACCACCGTTTATGCCTATTAAAATTTTATTCATCCACTTTTATAGTGTAGATAAACTTTGAGTTTATGTAGCTAACGTATTCGACGTGATTTACGATCGAAATCTATTGATCTCATTTTCAAGACAAAATTATACTCCTTAATCCCTTTTATGTAGGGTTTATTAGGATTTAACTTTGTTGGAACATGCACTGAGTTTGAACTACTAAAATGTAGAAAATTATCACAATATGTTTATCTATCTGTATCTACATAGGTATAACATCATTCTGATTCGAATCTGTATTTTAATAAAAAAAATTAAAATTTTATTGAAATAGTCATTATTATGGATACAGATGCCGAATCTATAGTTTATAGAATTTTTGTTTATCCGTTTGGGAACGCATCACGAGAAAACCATGGGATAATTTTTTAAGAAATTAAGAAAGAAGATAGTTTGAGACCCTGGGAAGGACATAGGATACTTTTTATCCCAAAAATCATCCCTTAAAGGCGTGAAAATGGGGATGAAAGTTAGTATTGGAAATCAAGCTAGGGACAAACCCGAGCGAAGTGAGGGTGAGTCGCTAGTGATGCATAAAATAGAAATAAACGACGTCATTTTTGCTAAACTTTACAATGTAAAAGAAACTATGAATATATTTTTATATATTACAAATTGAAATTAAAGTTGCCTAATAGAAAAATTGATTTGCGTATATTCGAGTGTTAGAATCACACGAACAGTAGTATAAATAAGTAAAGTAAGTTAAAATTATATTAAAACATAAGTTGCGAAATTGACGCTTCTAAGAACAGTTATAACACTTATCATCATAACATGGTTATTTAAAGAGAAACTTCTGTAATCCAAACAAATATTAACTCTAAGATTTCAATTGAATTCAAACGCGAGTTTCATCACAAGTTAGACAATATTTAACCAATAGTATAAAACGATTTCCTTATTGAATGTTTTTACAACAAAGTCATAGAGAACTTAATGTTTATTAGTTTTGATTTACATCAACTTGCACTATGGTGTATGTTATATTATTATTTTGCTAACTCTAACTAGCTAACTTAACGGAATTAGATAGGATTGTGATTTATTATGCATCTAACAATACACACTCAGACTAAGGTATAACGTAGAGAGTTTCATAGATATAAACATGAAGCCAAACAATAATGTTTTAAAATATATAAAATATAATAATAAACAACAAAATAAATAAAAATAGCGAACGGATTCAATTACAATAAATAAAATAAATCAAATAAGCTAATTAAAAAGAAACAATGTTAAAAAATACAAAGGAGAAAATTATTATTTTTATTATTTATTCTCATAAATTTTATATTAATTTGACTAATAAATATATAAAATTTCCCTTACTCTATAAAGAAAATGAATGCTCTGTATAGCAAAATCTAGAATAGTAGCATAAACAGCAAATCACCATACTATTTTCAACCGACTTCAAAAAGGAGGAGGTTCTCATTTCGACTGTATTTTTTATTTTATTTTTTATCTTTGTTACCTCAGAACTCCGTCATTTATTAACCGATTTGGACAATTTTTGTTTCGTTTGAAAGGGTATACTTCCAGATTGGTCCCATTTAAATTAAAATAAAAATACCACCCCTAAGGGTGGAAAAATAGCTAATGATGAATTTAACCTACTTGTAATTGTCATATTGACTTGAAACTTTGCAAGTGTTTCTATTTCCATTGATTGTACAGTGGTTCGGTATTGTTGACCTGATCTGATGGTAAGGCCAGAAGGTGGATAGGTTTTGAGTTTGGACTTATTTTGTTTGATTTGACAAGCCTAACACGTTAGAATTCTTACTTTTCTACTACTGTCTACACTAAAAAGGGAAAAATAAAAACTTTTTAACAAAAAAATAAAAACCAACTTCAAACAAAAGCACTCAAAAGTAAAATATGACTGATTGGTAGTTTTCATTTACTATACATACCTAATCAAATATTTTCGAAGTCGGTGTGCTTTGGCTAAGTAATTAAAGCCTACCTATTAAATACATACCTAATCAAATATTTTCGAAATCGGTGCCAGCCCATACAAAGCTAAGCACACCGACTTCGAAAATATTTGATTAGGTATGTATAGTAAATGAAAACTACCAATCAGTTATTTTTTACTTTTTAGTGCTTTTGTTTGAAGTCGGTTTTTATTTTTTTGTTAAAAAGTTTTTATTGACTTTGACATTTATTTTGGCGGACTCCACCTACTGTCAGTACACACATAAAATACAAATTTAAATGTTAGACAAATTTTTCATGTGTTTACACTTGAATGTGTAAACACATGAAAAAAGTGAATCAATGAATTTATTAATCCTTAAATTCAAAATATGCTTTTGAAAGTACTGTATGCATTCTCTTAATAATTTTTAAAGTTTTTTTGTTAATTTAGAAAACTTGAATAAGCTCTCCAATTGTTTTTGCTTAATTTTAAATTGCATTTAATATGGACTATGTTTTTTATTAATTTAAATAAACCCACAAGATAAATATATTTGTTCTTCTGCCATATTCACACTGTCAATAAGTAAATAAGCGGATATTTTGAAAAAAATAATAATAATACATAATTTTAGATCTTTATGTATAGAAGAAAAAGAAATAGATTAAAATTTTTCCGATTTTTTTCCAGTTTTATCTTGATTTTTTTAACGCTTTACATCAAATATGATCATGACAAAGCCTGAAGTTATTGAGTTATGAGTTATTTTAAATAAAACTATTTTTTCGTTTCTTTTCACGAATTTATTTAGACTTTTGGTTCTCGACGTTTGCTGTAAAATTCAAAACGTCGAAAACCAAAATCAAAAATATAACCGCGAAAATCTGAAAAGATAGTGTTATTTAAAATTCAAATATTCGCGTAAATTTAAAAAAGTATTATGCGAAATAGTTTTATTATATTCACGTAATTTTAATATAGGTAACAATCTAACAGCAATATTCTTAGTAACGGTAAAGCTTAAGGGCTTTGATCCTTCTCATCATTTACTTTATCGTTTCCTTTTGTCTATTGATGGATATAAAAATTTAACAGCGTGTTTATGGTCTATCAACTGACCCTCAGCGATCAATTATGTTAGACTCATCAAATGTTATCATATTAAAGTGTTTTCGATATATCTTTATACATGTCTCGTATATTATAAGCGTAAGTGGATTGCATAATTGAAAACCCTTTAAATATTCTTTTAGTACCAATAAAATTTATATCTGAATACATTATTTTAAATGTCTTTTACCTTCTTTCACATAAAACAGCACCTGTTTGTTCCAGTGATAAGGGCTTCGGTTATAAATTGATTCGTTTAATAGAATTAAATGTTAAAATTTTATTGTTCACACATTATTTTACGTTAACAAAATAATTCATTATATAATTTAAATAAATAAATATTAAAATTAATTTACATATGTATAAGGTAAGTAATTTAAAGTCAAGTATTACTTTTAAAACGACTCGGACGAGCGGGAAATTAATACGTACTGTATCGAATGCTAAAAATTCTTTAGACTTAAGTAATTAATATTCATATATATACATACGAGTATGTTTGTATCGCGTATCTGAGAACAAATTCTCACCTGTTTCATTAGGTTTCTGTGTTAAATGATATGTTCACTCATTGATGGTTGTTGCTGTCAAGCCGGTGGTCCACTAATACTACGAAGCTACAAATTGGTAAAAGCATTTTTTTTTGCTTTTTGATTGCTTTTTAAATATATTTGTTTACCCCGTTGTGGTAATTTATTTGAAAAAAATATTTTGATACTTATTTCGCATTCAATAAATAATACCTGTAAACTATTATAACATGATACTCGTAGCTTTACAAATATCCGTAATGATTTTTCAGTATGTAACATTTTTTTAATATTACATTTGTAAATTTTATTATTAAAAATTAATATGAATTGTACATTTTATTAATCTTACTCGAATTGAAAGGGGGGGGGGGGAAGGGGGCGTACCCTAACGTGAATAATTTGTTATATTAATATTAAAATTTTGCCATCGCCTAGCAGTTTTAGTGGAACACAATCTTGTGTTACATCAACAGTCATTTAAACACTATTTGAATGCGTCTTCAAGAAATCTTCATTTTTATTACTTCCACATCGGAATGTCATTCAATCCTCCATATTAATGGCACCACTTGACACTAGTTAACAGCTGTGTGAGCTGTCTTTAGCTGTCTAATAAAGATAATTATTATTTTGTGTTTATCTAAAAATAAAAATCTGGCCTTTTCATTACTTATTTTTTTCTTATATATATATATATATATATATATATATATATATATATATATATATATATATATATATATATAAGTAAAAAAAATAAAAATCGTTATAGGAACTTAATTTTATATTAACAATTAATAGCTTTGGCCTTAAAAAATATCACCTAAAATAAAACCACCTACTAAACTAACATTTCAATATTTAATAAAATAAATATGTATTAAATAGCACATTTATATTCTATATAGTCAAACAAACAAAAGAGTATAACAAACTTTGGTAAAAAAGCTTTCAAGCACACTCTTGACATAAGAAGTAAGAATCGTCATCGCTTACTTAGTCAATTTTTCTTGTTCAGTTTCAACTGCCTCGGTGGTGCAACGACTAGCATGTACAGCTGCCGGCTGTCCGGAGGTCCTGGATTCGAATCCCGGGTCGGGCCAAATTTATAATGGTATTAAGTATTTCTGTTAAAGAAGTCCCAGCACCAGCACGGAGTTGAAGGTTGTTAGTTGTTAGACATTATTATTATTAATTTTTCTTTTCACATCAATATTTTCATTCCATTTCACAATTAAAGATTTAGAGTTCAAATCAAGATTTAGAGTTTTTGCAAGTAATTAATTCATTGCAAAGTTATTTGTTTAGTTTAAAAAAAACACGATATGTCTTTTAAATGTCTAGACGAATTTGAAACAATTAAAACATTAACGCAAATTAACATATTTGAAAAACATATTATTACATGATAAATGTTGTAATTTTCGAAACAAATTATTTTCTCATATAAATAATGATAATTAATTAAAAGTTGCTTAATATTTTGATTCGAGCAATAAATAAATAGAACAGAGTGATAATGCATACTAATATGTAATATCTATTAAAATTATATTGACTATTATACATATTGATAAAAACTTTAATATTCAATTATGTAATTAGTATTAAAAGATAAGGCAATTATTATGCTGTCTATAATTTACATAATATACTTTGGAATTTTAATGAATGATAGAGTTATATCGTTAAAGCATGTATATAAATTATTATTTTAATTTTGCAAAAACAGCAAGCAAAAACATCGAAACTGTCATATTTTTTAATGATTTTAAAAGATGGTCCTCTTTTTCCGGAACATAAAATTGATCATATCAATCGATATTTTAATCTAGACGTAGAAATTTTTATTTCATAATTGCTTGTTGGGTAAGAGAAATGCGCGTGGGGTTCTGGGTTTGAAGAAAAGACCTAACGAGAAGCTACTCTATACTTCGCTCCCGCCTTAGCCTTCTCAACCTTGTTAACAGTCGGACCTCAAAAATTTAAACTTACAAATAAATAATATTTTATACTAGGTATAAAAAGCATCAATCATAAAAAAATGACCAATAATAAAAAAAAGGATCAAATATTAACTCAACTCAACATAATTATGCCTGAATAATTATATTAACGTGTTACCTTGAATGCAGTTCATTTATAATTTATCCGTAGATCAGCTAATATAGACGCAATATTTAATATCAATATAAAACATTAAAAAAACATTTATTTAAAAAAAGTGTACAATTAGAATAGATTAATTAAATTTTAAAGGATCAAACTTCGAGTAGTATTGTTGATCGAAGGGATCAAATAATATTTATCCGTATCGTTAATTAAATTTAGATCTCAATAGAACGATGTACGAGTATGTAATGTCTATACAAATTTTATATGCTGTAGCGTATAAAATTTCTTATAATACTATATTAAGCAAGCGACTCATTCCCTAGTGAAAAACAAATCTATCCCACGGGAACCGTATATCGTTCCAGGATAGAAAGCTTATTTGCTATTTCAGACTATAATCTAGATCAGCTGTTCTGGCGTGGAAGAGTAACAAACATCCATACTCACAAATTTTGACATTTATAATATTAGTATGGACTTACACGATTTGATATTTCAACGAAAATTACAGATTATTTTTTATGACTTTATTCTTGAAATTTATATAGGACCACCCTCAGCGTATAAACAAAAAAGAATGTTAAAATCAGTTTGTATTTAACATAGATACCACGTAACACATATACAAAGAAACAAACATACGAATTAATTCTTTCTTTTTTAATATGGATAAAAAACTCTTAATATTTATTTTGGCTTGATATCGTGCAAATAACCATATGCTCGATATTGGGTCGCTATTTTGAAATCATAAGCAGATATTTCAACATTTTACGTATCAATAAACAAAAATTTAATAGCAATTAGCGATATTTTATTAGCATTAAGACAAATTAATTCGACCATTTTTTTTAATATTATACCTACAGTTAACAATGCTTCTATATAAATTTACATATTCCACTTATGTATATTTATGTGAAAAATCAACTTAGATTAGGTACAATCGAATGGGTCATTACCATAATTTACAAATACGAGTATTTAATTATTTGCTAATGTGAACTAAAATAAAATACACTATACACGTTATGAAAATATTCATTTTTAATTAATTGGATTTTTTAAATTTATATACATATATTAATATAATATATAGTAGTATAATATATACCTACTGCCAATTTCCCAACCCCGGGCTGTTATTGAGAATTTCGTGAGATTAAATCCTAATAAAATATACTTGGCTCGACCAGAGATTCGAACTCAAAACGAGGGATCTGCAGCCTTACATGTTATCCTTTAGATGAACGAGTCAGTTAAGTACATATTTCTTCCAATGAAAAATCAAAAATGCTAAATTAAATCTTTTAGAAGAAATATACTGTCAGTCAGTGGAACATCTGAAACTTTATTTCTATTTATTAATCTTAATTTATTTTAGACTATTTTATAGTTTCAATCTGGCATCATATAAATTAACTAGTTTTAATTATTTTATATTTCAAAAGAATGGATAAAAAAATTAAACATAACTGTAACTTACTACAAATAGCTTTTGCACGTAAAGATTTTGAAAAATCTTATGAATTTGTAAAACTTATAACCCAATTAATATAAATATAGATATAATAATAAAGTTAGTATATTAAAAATATAAATATAAATTAATTTAAAGCAATTCGTCAAAAATTTATATACAATTGTTTATTAAAAACATGTCTTTTAGATAATAATTTAAAGTCTAATCTGCCCACTGATTAATAAATTAAAGGGCTGCAGTAGTATATTGACTGTACAAAGGTAGCATAATCATTAGGATAAAGAAATAGAGATATACCTATAAAATCAATAAAGAAAGCAAAAGTATGATGCTATCATATTCGTGGCATGTAAACATGTAAGTGGCTTAAAACAATTTAAATGTTTATTTGCTTGTTTGTATGTGGAACGGGAGCTGTTAAACAAATACCAAAGCTATTAGAAAGCTACACTGTCCTTAAATTACTTATGCTATCTATACATATAATAAAATTGTAACTAAGTCGAATCTGTTCATTAAATATTTTTTGGAAAAACTAATTGAAATAGATATTGTTATCAATACAGAGTCCGAATCTATAGTTTTTAGAATTTTTGTCTGTCTGTCTGTCTATCTATCTCTCTGTCTGTTACCGCATCACAGAAAAACCATTGGAGGGATTTTGGTGAAATTTGGTATGGTGATAGCTGTTTATCCGGGTCAACATATAGGATACTTTTTAACACGGGAAAATATCTCATTTCTGAGAAAAAATATAAAAACTGCAATGTAAGAGTATACTAATATGTAAAACCTAAGAATTTGGTTTTTGGTCATCTGAACGCGGGCGGAGCCGCGGGCAATGCTAGTTTCTACTAAGGTTCGAAGCGAGTGAAGCCGCATGCGAATAAGAGTATCAACAAATAATGAAAAAGAAATCTTTATTGGAACAAACTGAAAATTTATATTATTGATTATATTTAGACTATATTAGTTGAAAACTGTGTTGTAGACAATAACGCCAAGAAATTTTTATATTAATTTAATACTAGTTCCAATAGCTTATATAAAAGTAGTTGCAGTATTTAATAGTAATATTTAATCCCAATAATATGATAAATATGAGAGTTTGTGAATGAATGGAACAACGGGACAACGGGGATGAATGAAGCGTAACGGGCAAAATCATGAAGTTAGAAGTGGACTTTAATAACAACATATGGGACACGTTTCACACCACTTTAGATACTTAAAGTCGTAAAAAACGATATATTATCTCTCTAAGCGAATCTATGAAAATATAGATTAAAAAGCTATTTCATTTAAATGCGTAACTTGGTGTTAACTTGCATCTGTTAACTTCAGGGCCAATAAAAACACCATAAAATAGGATGGTATAATTTTACAGAAAACCCGTTTATGTTCCATTTGTATGTCTGAATACGTGTAAAGATGACTTCCGTCATGAAGAACTCGTTAAAGCACTATAAATTTTATCTTAATGCTCAACGGTTCTGAAACAAGAGATTTTTTCTTTTTCTTTTAATATCCTTTCATAATATATATGTATGCAATGCTAGCAGCTATGCTATTTTATATTAAACTTTAATAATCCTAGCTTTAAGGCCTTCGTTATACGGCTGAGCATCCGGAGGTCCTGGGTTCGAGTCGGTTCGGGTCAGGCCTGAGTTTAGTTAAGTCTATCTGTTTAGTAAGCCTCAGTAACAGCCCGGAGATGGGAAGTTGGCGGTGCTTCACCCCCGTGCCTTGGACACTATAATATCTCCTGCGCAGATGGCTAGTCTCAATGAGAATGGCCACCGTGGCCGAAATCGATCAGGACATTATTATTAAACTCAAAACATAATAACATAAAATTTTATACCCCTACGTCATAAGTTTCAACATAATCGGCTTAGCAAAACCGGACGCTGTTCGATCTTCTACCAATTTGCATAGGAATCTAACAGTTACTTTATTACATGTAAATGGTTGCAAAACGAATATATTTCTACTGTGTTAAAGGAATTTACAAATAATTTCCCTACGCAGCTTTCGCTCTTTGCATTCTAATAAATCCAGAGATTGAAAGATATAGGTCGGAGTCAGACAACTGTGGCCTGTTTGCACTGTCACAACAAATTTTACATGAGTTGCACGTTCAAGTTACTACCAGGAAAACTCAATCGATAATAGTAATAAAGTTGACATTAATTTTTATCGATTTTCTTAATACCTAGCTACTATATGGTATTATGTGATAAGTATGGTATTCCTGTGGAATAAAAAATTATAACAAACTTCATAATCAATTATTCCTACCACTTTTATACACCACAATTTCCTCTAACTAACATAAAAAAATTTGCATCCTAAAAACAAAGATTGAAATTTATTTATGCTTGGATATCGAACCGGGATCAACCATCTCAGAAGTCGGACCACAACGATTATATTATGTACATCAATGATTTAATCAGAGACACTCAACTATAACTGCTTTTTTTGTTTATGTAATGCAAAATAGCTTATTGTTTTATTATTTTATCCACCTATTTTCCCGATCTCACGCAACTTTAACCATTAAACTGTACTGTTCAAGTTGTTACTTTGATACACACTTTGAAACAAGTTCTTAACAGTTCTATTCTAACATTCTTTTCCCGAGCTTTATTTTCGAGTATATCAACGGTTTTATTATTATCTTTATAGTAATATGTGGTATTTATTAGGATTCCCATAGGGGAATAAGAATAGTCTTAAATTGATATATTAGAATTTGATACTTCGTGCTAATATTATGACTTTAATTTGAAGTAAGTACATACCTATAAAAATATCGTATTGATCATCTGAATATAATATTAATAATATATAAATGAAACTCGACAATTTGTTAGGATTGCGCATGTTGGTTTGTTTGTAATTCGCAAGTCACACATAAAATTATTGCATCGGGGACGTCTTTATGATTGAGTTACTACAGATTTAAGACTTTAGATTTTTGTACTACTAGACTTTTTATCGCTTCTTGAAATAAGTATTTAGTAGTAACGCGTAAGACGACGAATTTACAGCAAAAGGAAAATCCAATAAATATTATAGATCCTATTCTTGATACTATATTCTCACTCAAATCCCAAATTAACGACAATATTTTCGAGTCCTCTTCGAGTACAATTAGTAATGAAAGTTACTAAACAAAATTGTTTTCTATCTATAGCTACTGAACCACACTGACATATTACAAATTGTAAATTTAAACTGAAATTTGACTGTATCACCTTACAATAAGAAACGTACCAAATCATGACATTTATGTATAGCTCTTGACATGCCATGTTTCAAAACACTGTACGATGCGAGACTTACAACATTGCGTTGTCAGTTCCCTTTGTTGGTCTGATAAAATATGGTGTTATATCTGACAGTCTGTTCTTATAAGTTATTTTATGCCACTACTGATTCTATACGTTTGATCTGCTTCCGATTTTCTGTGTAAATTTATATTTTCTTATATGAATTCATCACTAAATTTACTTTCTAGAATTGAAAATAAATTATAATATGAATTTTTAAGTCCAATTATATAAAAATAAAATATATAATATAGAAATAAAATCTAAAATATATAAGTACTAATAATATAAAGAGGCACAGTTCGTTTGTTTGTTTGTTTGTTTGAGCGCGCTAATCTCAGGAAATACTAATCCAATTTGAAAAATTCTTTTTGCGTTAGATAGACCGTTTATATATCATCATGCTACTACCCAAGGGAGCGGAGCAGTAGTATAATATATAGTCTTTCTATTCCATACTAACCGTTAAAACACACCTAAGGATGTACCAGAGCGAAGTGAGCATAGAGTATATTGCTACATATATAGAAGTGAGGCTGTGAGCCACTAGCATGTTTTATGAAAAAAACAGAATTTTTTTTTGCTCTATGAAACCTGGACATTTCAGACTTATATTATTGATGTAATGGATAAATACCATATAATATTTTCAGGCAAGTGATCATACAATAAAAGCGCTTTAAAATGTACCACCAATATCAAGATTGATATCACATTCAATATACGAAATAAACATTACAGTATCAAGTTTCCCATTTAAACTAAATAATAAAAAGCAAATGATCTCGCAAAAAATAATATGTAAGTATAAATTAAAACCATTTAATCTACAGTTATTTATGAGATAAATAAATCATCAAATAAACAAGAACTCGGTGACAGCAACAATGGCAGATCAACATCACTACTAACCTCATACGTTACCAAGACACGCGTGTGGCCTGAATAATGGCGGAAACAAAACCTTTCTTTCATCATATCGCTTTCATTGCGCAAACAATTCATTTGCCGAGACAACAGACGAGTCACAAAGGGATAACGTGACGAACGCGGAAGGAAATCTAGATACGTCTCAGACTAAGCTTTGTGACTAGATAAGTCTGAATATTACCGTTAATCTAAAAAATATTGAATGCTACTGAGAAAAATGTATACTCTCCAAATAAAATTTCCTCGCGATGTTTTCTTTCATCGTAATGCGAGTGGTGATATTGATATTGAAAACTCAACAGTCAGTCATAACAGTGGTTAGCGATTTTGTCGCTACAAACTGCTTAAACAAAAGTCGTCATTTTTTTGAGTATCATATACTTTGACGTCTCGCCAAGCGCGCGAAACGGCGGGCGTTGAAATATTCGTATCGGTATGATAATCGTTCGCATCGATTAATTGATTCGTTTCGGTATATATATATATATATATATATATATATATATATATAATAAAATTTCAGTATATATATATATATATTTCGGTATATATATATATATATATATACCGAAATATATATATATATATACTGAAATTTTATTTTTTGGAACTGGATATTTATTTACAGTTATATAACGATGTAAGCTATTGCATAAATATTTAAAAAATCACGCATATTAAGTCGCAAGTCCGATTTTTATACGGAGCGAATCTTGCTTACTTAGAGATAATAAACAAATAAATATATGTATACATATTCTGACTTCTTGACATAACGCTTAGCTCTGTTATTTTCATATGTTTGTTGTATATTTATCAACCATATTAATTATAAAAATTATTTTAGCCATATTAATCGTAAGGGCGTCATCTTGTTGATGCCCTCAGGTCTAGAAAAATTAAGAATGTTGTTAGGAACAGTTTTTTTTTTAAACGTACCAGTGATACGAGGGAAGTGTAACTATTTCGTAACTCGTCCCATTCGATATTCAATTACATCGTAATTACAATCTTCAATTTTAAATCTTCACATGATAAAATTACCATGCGATATGTTGTCGAAAATAAATTAACATATCGTAGATTATGATATTCGAGAGGAATAAATTCACCTTAATTGAACCTGGTCTAAATATTGCATCATCTTAAAAATAAACCAGATTTCACGCGAGTATCACAACTATAATAACAAGGAGTGCTGAAACACTTTGCACTCAATATATCAAAAATTTTATGAGTAGATACTATTTATTTAACGTTTAGTATAGATTTCTCAGAGATGATATATTTTCCCGCAGTAAAAAGTATCGCAGTAGATAAACAGCTATAATCTTACCAAATTTCTTCCAAATATGTCCATTGGTTTTCTATATATATATATATATATCAATAAGATTTTTCTATATACAATTATTAGATCTTGCAACATATATTATGAAATTTATTTCATACGAAATCATAAAATTATTAAAACAATTAAATGTGTACTTAAACTTTATAAATATATTTCCAATTTTTATATATCTATTTTCCCTTGCAAAGCCCAGAGAGTTTATACACCTGTAATAAAGAGATAGATCAAGCAAAATGAGATGAATCAACTTCGAAAATATTTGATTAGGTATGTATAGTAAATGAAAACTACCAATCAGTTATTTTTTACTTTTTAGTGCTTTTGTTTGAAGTTGGTTTTTATTTTTTTGTTAAAAAGTTTTTATTTTTCCCTTTTTAGTGTAGACAGTAGTAGCAAAGTAAGGATTCTAACGTGTTAGGCTTGTCAAATCAAACAAAATAAGCCCAAACTCAAAGTATCTACTATTAGCCGTTGAAGAGTTCCACCTATCCACCTTCTGGCCTTGCCATCAGATCAGGTCAACAACACCGAACCACTGTACTATCAATGGAAATAGAAATACTTGCAAAGTTTCAAGTCAATATGACAATTAGAAGTAGGTTAAATTCATCATTAGTTGTTTTTCCACCCTTAGGGGTGGTATTTTTTTTCTTTGAAATTTAAATGGGACCAATCTGGAAGTATACGCTTTCAAACCAAACAAAAATTGTCCAAATCGGTTAATAAATGACGGAGTTCTGAGGTAACAAACAAAAAAAAACATACAGTCGAATTGAGAACCTCCTCCTTTTTGAAGTCGGTTGAAAACGTGTAAAGTTATGAAATATTGTAAGGTGCAATTTTTCATTTTGTTAATTGTGGGTAGGCTGTCTTTTACAACTATACCTTCGAGACATCTAACACCTCAGTCTCTCCCGTGACCATGATTGCTGTAAAGCATTCGAAACGTTGGGTACCAAAAATCAATATAAATCCGCGAAATAATCCGAAAAGATAGTTTTATTTAAACTAATTAAATGCTTTAGATAACCGCCTCGGTGTGTGCCAGTGGCGAGCATGTATGGCTACAGATCGGAGGTTCTTGATTCGAGTGCCGGTCCTTGGACCGGGTCAGATAGAGTTATCGCGTTTTTCTATCAAGAAATTCTTAATAACAACCAGGAGTTGGGATGTTGGTGGTATTTCACCCCCGTGCCAAGCTAGAACACGTAAACCGCACCGGAATTAGATAGTGCAATTTTGAGACAGACAGTGTTTGTTATTGGCGGCCGTGACATTATTGAATAAGATATTTTATAATTATTTATAATGTTCCAGGTGCTGTGTGGGGCAGTGGCGGGCGCAGGCGACATGATGGGAAACGCGAGCCGCGTGCGCCGCGCACCCCAGCCGCACCACTCCCATCGCGTACTGTAAGTGTATAAAGTAAAACCTTAGTCTCTCCCGTAACCATTATTGCTGTATAGGATTCGAAACGTCTGGAACCAAAAATCAAAAAGATACTTAGTTATACGATTACAAATGTCAAATATTCGCGTAAATTTAAGAAAGATATAATAGAAATTTATATTTTTTAACAGACGTTGTTCTGTCCAAATCTTCGTTGTGATCTTTTACGTCTCTCTCCCTCATAAAAAAACTTGTAGAAAAAAACCACCTGAAGTTATATCCAAACTTTCTAATTTTCAGGAACTTTATCGGTTTATTTCGATCTCAAAACCTTATTCAAATTATTGCGAACATTTTAAAATGAAAATTAGCTTAATAGGTTCTGCCATTCTCAAGTGACAAACGAAAAGCCTTGCATTTTTGCATTCAAATAATTATTTTTAAAACTTGTTTATTTATTGTTATATTTTTTATATGAAATGCTTTTGCATAATATTATCTAATATATGCTTTATAACCACATCCTTTCTTGTTGCAGTTCATACATTTTAGTAACTAAATTACTTTTGATTATAATTATAATATACTGATATATTTAATAATAATTCAAAATGTAAAACCTACAGTGTATTCGATCAATCGATTGGGTTGCTGTTAAACATTTTAACCTACCATCTGTATTTATTTTGACTTTGGTCTGTATTTCACTAGCACTTTATCAAAGCAAGTGATGTTAGTCAGGATGATCTGATTCCTAGAGTAAATTCTTAATAATTTCTGTCTTTTTATGCTAAAACTGAAGTATTTGAACAACTACATACAAAATTATTTGTTTAGCAAAAACTCGTGGATCTATAGAAATCGTTGAGTCACATTCAACATTTTTAATATTCTTTCTATTATAAGCTCATACGTCATATTCGTATATAAGTATAACAGTATTTCAATCTTATATTTATATATAAAACAAAGTCGGGCTAGTTACACCATTTATAACTCAAGAACGGTCGGACCAACTTTTATGTTCTTTAATTTGTTGGATTTGTCTTCGCCTCGAATAACAGAATAACTATTATAAAACATCGTAAATATAATATTAATAACTATTTATATCCATTTAAAACGTATGTATCCGAGCGAAGCGAGAGTGATTCGTTAGTATGTATTATATAAAATATAAATATTTTTCTTAGTATATCCTACAAATTTTATATAAAAAAAAATGATTCCCGATATATTAGATTAGATATTTCCCGTCTCTCCACAAAAAATATAAATATAAAGCCTCATCAGCTTTGCATCAACATCATACACGTAATGAAATTACAAATATTATGATTATCGTTCATTTTCATCGGTCACCGGCGCCCGGTCGTTTAGATTCATTCAATAATATACCCAAGATAATAACGTACCTGTTTTAATTAAGCAGATAGCATTTTAATTTTCTATCAGAAGACATCATTTGCATTCGTATCTCTTATCTTAAATTACTAAATATTTTATTTTCCCGTACATTTTTTTGTACATGAATTAGTTTTTTGTAATTTTAATTTGAACCATTTAGTTTTGGTGTAAAGTATTTTGTGCACTTTAAAAACTATAAATAAATATATAAGGCT
The DNA here is from genome assembly GCA_947093115.1 of Brenthis daphne. NCBI lineage: Eukaryota > Metazoa > Arthropoda > Insecta > Lepidoptera > Nymphalidae > Brenthis > Brenthis daphne. The sequence goes on along the minus strand of OX352481.1, from coordinate 5,879,666 downwards.
GCATAAAACTAGATACATCTTGAGCTTTTGTCCTGGAACGAGAGTCGAACCTACAATATGTAGCATGTACTTGATCTTAAATATCCAATATTTGAGCTCGGCAATATTAAAGAGACTTGAATTAACATCACCGGAAATACTAAATTAGCGGATTTCATAACATAACCACGATATCTACACGTGAATCCCGCTGTGATCAAATGTTTTAAAATTTAATTTATAATATTACGATTTTTCAAGTTACACAATATAATATGATAATTTTGTACCAATCAAACGTCAATATTTCAAGCTATTCAATCGCATTCTTAAATTCAACTGGCACAATGGACATTTATTGTATGGAGAATTACAAGTTCGATTTCCGCTTTTAGGCCATTTCTTTATTTTTCTTAGTTTATATGAAATATTCCTCTTGAACTTGACACAAAATATTTTACAATCGATAAATTACCACGTTCGTATTAATTTGACACTTGACATATAGAAATCAAATAACAATAATTACAGCCTTTAACAAAAAAATTGAATTGAATTGGAATTAATAGTAATATCTATTCATGTTCTGTTATTGCGAGAATTAAGAACTTTTTGTAGAACTTTCACTTATAATACAGATTTCAGTATGAATCTTGTTTTTTCTAATATTACAGGCCAGACGAAGAGTTAGACGCGACGGCGGCGTGGAAACGGTCGCATTGGCGCGAAATGCAAACAATTTTAAGGAAGGAGGGCTCCCAAAAAGATGTTGTAGAGTGCTGTCCGTCCGTCCTCGAAATGGTAGCCAAGAAGGGCGGTCGCACGCCAACCGGGCTCTATGTAGAGTTGTACGAGGACGGTGAACACAAGCAAAGGCTGTACGAACTGTCGTGTGCCCCCGAGGTCGTCGATAAGCCGTGTCGGTTTGTGGACGCCCGACTTTACAATCAATCTAGGTGCGTGCAAAAGTATTCCTATTCATACGCTCTAGTTAGATATTCTTCTGCAATTGACATGCAGAAACATCGTCCTGAAGGACATTTTTCGGTACCCGGTTCCGGCGGTTGGTCTATGGATTACGTCAAAGTGCGGGCCGGCTGCGAATGCGAAATAACGCCCCCGAAAAGAAAAAATCCTCACAGAAAGAGACTAGAAAGGCATAGACAAAGGAAGCGGAATAGACGTATAGATGAAGACGATGACACTTGACGTGAGTTATGAACTTTGAACAAATTTATTCCCGACTTAGTGTAGGTCGTAGCATCTCATCACAGTGACAGTGTTGAATTGTGAACTACTGGATATTTTTGTGTATTTATTGTGTACGTATAATAAAAATGTATGGTTGTCCGTCGTTTGCGTCGAATTTTATTTAAAATTTATAAACTTGGCATACCTTGTTGGTCTTATTAAGTATACTTGTCAAATTTTTTTAAAGCAAATGCGGACAAAAACGCGCACAAATGCTAGTGTATATACAGAATTCAATAAGTTGCCATATGAAGGATGCTACGGCACTTAGTAGTATAAACGTTACCGACGCCACGTACGCTTGGTCTATCTCGGTATTAAATTGTATTTATTTTGAAATTTTCTATTTATAACGCTTCTTGTCTTATTAACTTCGGTCTTATGACACAGTGCCTTCACTTTGTGCCTTATTAAAAAAAAATTTAAATTAATCATGGCGGCTTTACACTTGTTAGATAATCAACTTTGTATACAAAATTGATAGCTTAAATTCATATGTGAGTGACCTAAAAAGTAATTTTTTTACAGATTTTAATTATGCTTATGAATATTCTATTTATATTCAATATATAAATGTTAAACACACATACTGATAAAGTTCTTAAAATGAAGTTAACATTCGAAGCTTTAGGCACGAGGTATGCTTTGTAAAATGAAGCCACAACGCTTTGTTTTAAACGTATTTAAAAGTTAAAAAAAAAAACATTACTTAGAGTCTTATACGTAATTTGTTTAAAAAAATATATCATTGATTATAAATCGTTATAACTTACAATATGTTATAGAAACTGGATATTAATAAAATAAATCTAATAAAGTATTAAGAATAACCTCTTTTTTTTTTGTTTTCATCGTGTACGTATAATAAAAATATATGGTCGTCCATCGTTTACATCGAATTTTATTTTTAAAAAAACTTGGCATACCTTGTTGATCTTATTACTTGTCAATTTTTTAAAGCAAATGCGAACATAACCACGCACAAATCCTAGTGTATATATTTAAACATAATACAGTAATCAAAAAGTTGCCATTTAAAGTCGGTTAAAAAACATGATCATGATATAAAAATAGCACCACTATTTGAATAGACTTTGCAAAAGTAATAAAACAAAGCGATATGTCCTTATTGTTAATGCTCTCTTATCTTATGAATTAAGAATATTTATTCGAAAAAAAAATAACATTTTTTTTATAAAAAATTTTTTGTTATTGTTTTTAATATACTTCCTTCGTAGTTTTAAGTGTCGAGTCAAAGATCTGTATTATTTTCTATTTTGTAATACTTTTATTATATTTAAAGTAGGTTAAGTTTATTCATTTATTTATATTGTAATACGAGGTATTCCGTTATATAGATAGTTTAGATCGCTTCCGTAATAACATGTATATAATAACAATAGTATTATGGACTGAGATTATTTTGTGCATTTAAATGTGGATATGAAATTTAAATACACAACATTCTACAAAGTAGATTTTACGCCATCTGCTGTTGAATAGCTGACTTTAAATTTACATGTATAGATGGCGTTAGTTACAGTTATTTTATTACTAGCAACACTGTCGTCGTGTCATTTTGTATTTGTACTTCGGATTCTATTTTCGAAAATGAAATTTTTTAAATAAAGTTGTTATTCATGAATTTTCATGAACGTATCTTTAAAGATTTTCTTTCGCATTACGACGACAGAACCGTGCCATTTTTAATTATAATACAAAATACCAGGAATTGTTGAAATGTATTTTAGTTGTAAACCGTTGAATTAGTCGTACTTATTTTGTATTTATTCTCAATTTACTCGTACCAAATTATAATTTTCTAGATTGACATGAAGCTACCTACTTAAAATTATTTATTGTATGGAAATGTGAGTAAATTTGGGATATTGGTTAACAGTGACATATTATCACAATTCGGTACAGATGTAAAATAATTGTTGACAAAAACACAATTTAATGAAATAAAAAACTAAAATAAAAACAATAGTTTTATTATCCAATATTAAAAATCATTGTATACACAAAATGTCTTTATTTACAAATACACTACAAAACTAATTACATTCGATATTTTGTGAGTTTAGTTAGCACTTCATAAATGCACAGCGTCTAATATTGACTCAAAAATATTTTCAACGATTTTTGAGTCAATATTATTTTTTCTTTAATATATATATACTACTATCATACATAAAGAGGATAGATTTGTATTTTTGTATGTTTGTAACGAATAAACTCAAAAACTACTTCACCGGTTTAGATGAAATTTGGTAATAAGATAGTTTGAGACCCTGGGAAGGACACAGGATACTTTTTATACTGGAAATCATCCCTTAATGGGGTGAGAATAAGCATGAAAGTTTATATGGGGAATCAACCAAGGAAAATCGGAAATTTGTGGTGAGCAATAAAGAACATTTGATTGATATATAATTACATATACACTTTTCTGCTACAAATTTCATGTACTAAAAATATTGTCAGGTCGGCATTGACGTCAATTTCAAAATATGGCAAATGAGGTTTACTAATTACACAATAAAAAAATAAGATACTGCTAGTACTTAAAATTACTATAATAATAATTAATTATTAATTATAATAGCGTAATACTAGTAGTTACCTAAAAAGCTTGCTAAATATTATCTATACCAAAATATTATCTATACTAATATATATTAATATTATATATATTAATATTATCTATACTAATATATAAAGAGGTAAAGTTTGTGAATTTGTGAGTTTATGACGTTATAGGGGACGGGGTACTTAATCTCTGAATGTACTGAACCGATTTAGATGAAATTTGGTAAGAAGATAGTTTGAGACCCTGGGAAGGACATAGGATTTAAAACTATTTTTTATCCCTAAAAGCATCCCTTAAGGGGGTGAAAATGGGGATGAAAGTTTGTATGGGCAATCAATATGCGAAGCGAGGGTGAGTCGCTTGTACTTATATAATACAATATAAAATTATATATGTAATACGAACATTAAACACGTCAAATTAAAATCTAAATAAAGTCTTACATTATTGTAACAAAATAGAAGAATAAAAAGATTATGGTGCATCGTGATCTGAAAAGAAAAAATATATTACATTTAACAATGTCATTTGCAACTCAAAAAATATTTATTCGATATTTCCGTTTCAGACTTCATTAAAGGGACCATAATTATAAAATTAAGCTGTGAAATCTGAGAAATAAACATTGAGGCAAACAGCAAGTTATTATAGACATATTGAAGTTAATATGTCAATATGGCACCAAAAATTACAGAATCAAAATTATTTTTTAATTATATACTTATAAGTTGTTAAGAATCAGTATATATTATTAATAAATAAGCTTACCCAGATATCTAGTCAATAAATACATGATCCCAAATCCAAAAACCACGGCTACAAACTGTGCCAGTCCTGCCCCACGCCTCCTTTCATGCCAACGCGCTCTCTCGCGAGGGAGCACTTCGCTTACCGTCACATAAAGGAGAGTACCCGCTGCCAGAGCCTAAAATCAATCGATAATTTTAATTAATGTTTTGTAAAACCAAATCGATTTAATTAAACTATCTTTTTGGATATTTTCGGGGATTTATTTTGATTTTTTTTTAATTTAAAATGTTCAAATATTCGAGTAAATCTAAGAAAGTATTATTTAATCAAACCGATATTAATAGGATAATTGTTTTATAGAAAATCAGTAGGAGCTCGAGATCTTATACACATAACTGTTTCTTATAGAAGGAAGGAAAAACAACTTTTTTGTTCGTTCATCCCTTATTAGAGTTAAAATAGGGGAAGAAAAATTATATGGAAATTAATTATTTTCGGATTCGATCCCGTAATATCTTGGTAAGTGACCACCATCAATAGTAATATATATAATTTTGATAACTAATATTTTTATTATACTACAGGCATTGCCCGCGGCTCCGCCCGCGTTCCGATGACCAAAAACCAAATTCTTAGGTTTTACATATTAGTATACTCTTACGTTGCAGTTTTTGTATTTTTTCTCAAAAATGAGATATTTTCCCGTGGTAAAAAGTATCTTATATGTTGACCCGGGTAACCAGCTATCATCATACCAAATTTTATCAAAATCCCTCCAGTAATTTTTCTTTTATGCGGTAACAGACAGAAAAAATTCTAAAAACCATAGATTCGGCCTCTGTATCGATAATAATGTTAATTTCAATTAGATTTTCAAAAACATATCTAATGTACAGATTTTGCTTAGTTACAATTTTATTATATGTATAGATTGACTTACCCTCGCCTCGCTCGAAAGCATTCTTAAGAGACTTGTGTTTGTAATATTTTATACAGGAAGTACTACTTTTTGGAAAATTATTATAATACTACTAGCCAGGCATTTGTGTCACCCTCAGGTCATAAATAAATGTACTAAAATCATCCAAACGGTCCAGTCGTTTTAAAGCGAATGAGTAACAAACATACACACAAAAACACATACAAACTTTCATATTACAATAGTTTTAATTAATATCTACCTGCATAATAGGTATAGCAACGGAATTCTTTATAACATCGACATTGTTCAATGCCCCACCGATCCCGATCCCCGCAACAGATCCTCCACTGAACAGTAAAACACAAACTATGTGCATACAAATACGCCCAGACGTACTCTCGCACAACTCAATTCCAAGGCAGAAAGCTACCACGTACTTGTGACTTGCCACCGCGGCAAGCAGTAGAAGGACCTAGAAAAAAAACAATTACATATATAATAAATAATTATATTATGTTCTGGAAAAAATAAAAACGCTGGAAATAAAATACAGAAAATGGAATACAAAAAATATAGCAAAAACGGGCTTCTCTGGACGATATATTTATCAGGCAAACCATAGATGTAGAAGAAAATGATTTTATGCCAATTTCAAAAAAGAAGGCTCTTGAGTGTAAAGAGAAATGAACATCAAACAAAAATAAAGTCAACTAAAATCATTATTTAAAATTTCCTATTTTAGCATTGTTTTATAATTTCTTGAAAAATAAAAGTTAAAACTAATTTCCATTTAATTTAATTGTATTCTGAAATATTGGTCATAATTAAAACAAATGTTAACAAAAGCACTAAAACGAGTACAATATGTTCTATAATGGTGAAACGTAAGTACTCAGTAGAAGTGACTTTTCCGGATTGCATTCCAGGTTGTGGTAAAAGATCCTATTTCGGAATAGAAAGTATAAAGGTCTCGATCGATAAGTGTGGGAAATGTTTTACAATGATTCAAATCAAATTATACTATATTCAAATAAACTTTCATGAGCACACATGAATCGACAATTTTTACATTTTCAAATTTAAATTTAGTTATGCTAACAGTTGCTGAAAAGAATCCGTATCCATACGTGAGACCCAACTAAAAATCAGTCCCATACATTAACATCTACAAAGTATTCCGTGATGAAAAAATAAGCTTTGTCCAATAACATATTTTGATTTTTTGAACTAGCGACTCACCCTCGCTCCATTCGGGTTTGTCCCTAGTTACGTTTTAACGGTTAGTATAGATTTCTCAGAGATGAAATATTTTCCCGCAGTAAAAAGTATCCTATATGTTGACCCGGATAATCAGCTATCATCATACCAAATTTTATCAAGATCTATCCAGTGTTTTTCTCGTAATGCGTTTCCAGACAGACTGACAGATAAAAATTCTAAAAACTATAGAATAATAATGACTATTTCAATAAGATTTTCCAAAAAATTATTTAATGTACAGATTCGGCTCAGTCATATATTATATGTATATATAGATTATGTAGCTAAATCGACTAGAATTTTATTATATAAAAACAAAAAAGAACCTATTACCATTTAAAAGCGAAAGCTTGGCTGTATGAGTTATATACAAGTTTTTGCCCGCGCAATAATGATTAATGATGATATTATGAGTGATAGGTACGCGGGCGGGGATCAAGGATAGCCTATGTCCGATTCCCAGGATACAATGTATATTTTATCGAGATTTGTGGACATTTAAAATATTAGTATAAGTTATAGTAATTATGGAGAAAATCTTATGCGTCTGGTGCCTACTAAATAAAAGATTTTAATAAGGATACCGACCCGACCGAACCCGACATCATTCAGGTGTAAAATAAGGCACTTTATTTACTTACTTACAAGTTGTTCCTTTTCTTTGATTAATAAAACTCAAATTATTCAATACAACTCGCGCGCCACCTATCAAACTTCAAAAGCAATTACTGAGGTATATATCAAAAATCAAAATCTTTGCAAACATATCATAATAAAAACATCATTATTTTTATATGTTATCTACGTTTTTTTAATAAGTTACCTATTTAATATAACAATTGTTAAAACAAAAGTTTCAATTGAATAGGAATTTCTATTCGTCATATTAGGTATTATTATAGTAAGTATATAATAGATAGTCCATTTCGTTTGAAAATATATATTTTCATTACGTACTAGTCCTCTACGTATTATGAATGGCTGGCTAAGGAATAGATGGGCATTGTAGCGCTTGGAGGGTCGCGGATACGCCGGCATGTCAGTTTTAACAATTGATTTCCCGGAAACTAACCACGAAGACGCCTCCTAATATTACAATTATACATGTTCCTTTGTATGTCAGCTTGTCACTTTTTCAACCGACTTCAAAAAGGAGGAGGTTCTATTGAGTCGAATTGTCGACTGTATTTTTTTTATGTTTGTTACCTCAGAACTCCGTCATTTATTAACCGATTTGGACAATTTTTGTGTTGTTTGAAAGTGTATACTTCCAGATTGGTCCCATTTAAATTTAAAAAATACCACCCCTAAGGGTGGAAAAATAGCTAATGATGAATTTAACCTACTTCTAATTGTCATATTGACTTGAATCTTTGCAAGTGTTTCTATATCCGTTGATAGTACAGTGGTTCGGTATTGTTGACCTGATCTGATGGTAAGGCCAGAAGGTGGATAGGTGGAACTTTTCAACGGCTAATAGTAGATACTTTGAGTTTGGGCTTATTTTGTTTGATTTGACAAGCCTAACACGTTAGAATTCTTACTTTGCTACTACTGTCTACACTAAAAAGGGAAAAATAAAAACTTTTTAACAAAAAAATAAAAACCGACTTCAAACAAAAGCACTAAAAAGTAAAAAATAACTGATTGGTAGTTTTCATTTACTATACATACCTAATCAAATATTTTCGAAGTCGGTGTGCTTTGCTTTGTATGGGCTGGCACCGATTTCGGAAATATTTGATTAGGTATGTATTTAATAGGTAGGCTTTAATTACTTAGCCAAAGCACATCGACTTCGAAACTATTTGATTAGGTATGTATAGTAAATGAAAACTACCAATCAGTTATTTTTTACTTTTTAGTGCTTTTGTTTGAAGTCGGTTTTTATTTTTTTGTTAAAAAGTTTTTATTATGCAAAGATTGCTTTACGAGAATGCTTTTATCCCGCCCGCTTATCACGCGACCGGAACCGAAAACAAAAACTACTAAAAATAATTTAACATCAAGACTATTACTTAAGTAAATATTACATTTGGCTTGGGCTTCTGTTTATTCTTAATAAAGGAAGAGCCAAATGTACCTAATATTTGTTATTTTTAGTATGACATATAACAACGTTCCAATAATAAAACCTTAGTTAAAATACTAATCTACTAACGCAATTATAAAGTATATATGAAGAATAGGTACATGATAAATATCTAAAGCACATAGACAAAGCTAGCAATAAAACATTTTTAAATAAATTAATTACTTCACAATGTTGCTATATGAGAAGCCAAGATACTGTTTTTCCAGAATTTCAAACTAAATAAACCAAGCTCCTAAAGCTACAGCACTGAAAAAACATATTAACTACTTACCTTAGAAGCAGTCTTTTGCAATCCAATAGCCAACCCTTCTAGCAAACTGTGCACAAACAGCGCACACAGCAATCCAATGATACCAGATGAACTCTTACTACATGGTTCTGAATGACTGACATGACACATCATAGGATTTTGGGGATCCCCATAGCATCTACCCAGTTCCCCATCAGTACCTCCCAACAAACTCGTATGCTCTCCACTACCGTATCTTCCACCACTTCGCCTTTCACTCGTCCCATAAAATACGTGAACAATTTCATCAATCACATACACCAAGAAGAATCCAATACATAGCATTAGTTCTGAATAATTTGGCAACGTTTCTCTAGCTTCTGGCAGTATATGGAGTAAAGAGGTCGATAGTAAAACTCCTCCACCAAAGCAAAGCAAACATGATATTAGTAAAGGATGTCGACGTCTTGCATTTTGGGAAATGTAGGCCGGAGCCATACCAAGAATGAAACTGCCTACTCCTAACGATAGCATAGCTAACGCCTTCGCTTGTGTCACATCCATGTTAATAAAACTAAAGTACACTTTTCATAAACACTAAATATTTCAAATTTAATTGGAAAAGAATATTATTGTACGAATAAGTACCAAAACAAACAATATCGCGATCTAACAACGTTAAAATGGGCAATCGTAACACTTCGTTCAGCTTATCTTATATTGACACACTGCTATCACACACGTGTTATCACAGAATTATTTCATATTCAAATTATATTTAATAACTAATGACACGTCCGAAGCATTTTGTGGACATATTCGTAATGGTATTGGTCATACGGCAATGGCATACCTTACAGAAATAAGTGCAATGATTTGAAAATTCATGCTTATGCTACTTTAGACTTTATTCACATATGATAAGGTTTAAAATCGTTTTACTACACATTCAATTAGATTTGTTTACAGTAGGTTTAAGAAGTATAGTTTATCCTAATTTAGTTTTTTTTTAATAATAATTGAATCTTACAATCTACGTAAATACGTTAAGAAATATATTTAACCGATTTAAAGAAAGAGGAAGTTTTCAACTTCTTTGTATAAAATATATTTTTATGTATGTTCGCGCAAAACTTCTGTTTTGTTTCGATCAGTTACAATAGCGCAAATAAACAATGACTCATTAAAACTGTCATTGCGAGTATGGTAACTTTGAAACTAATACATTACAGGCAGAGTTTGTGTATGTGTTTGTTTGAACATGCTAATCTCAGAAATACTAATCCGATTATATACCATCGGCTATATATCATTATACTACTTACTACCCAAAGAAGCGGAGCAGTAATCATAAATATCAACAAATCGGACAAACGAAGCCGCGGGTTCTACTAGTTTTGAAATCATTAAAAAACATTAAGTGTTGTGTATTTTCTATTTTAAAGTAGGTACCTTCAAGTCAAACTTTTCACGCTTAAACCGCTGAATAGATTTCGATAAAATTTAGGACTATTTGACATGAATATATTGCATCCTGAGGATGAGCATATTCTACCTAATAATATTAAAAAAATACTATTTTTAAAATTATTATTAAACCATAATATATGTGGCACTTCAAAACAAATTAAATAAGTTCTTATTTAAAGGTTTAAGTAGTAGATAATGAAGAATTTTGCTATTCACCTCCTTGTTCCATCATCAGATATGACCTTAGATCTAAGATATAACATCATCGATCAAAATAGTACTAGATAGACAATCCCATGCAAAAGTTCTCATAAAACTGTCTACAATTGTGTTTAGGTAATTATTCTAGTTGAAATAATACAACAATGTAAATTGAACCTTAAATGCAATGCTTAAAATTGTTTTCACGAATTTTTAAATTAAAAACTCAAATATACAAATGAGCGCTCATTCGGTGAGGATAATCAATTATTGTATTTCTAATACTTTTTTGATCAATCTATAACATTACTGAATACTCACACAGATTTTACTTACAATGATATAATTCGATACCACAAATATAAGTAGGTTAAAATCGACTTCCAAGATTTGATTAGATAGTTACAAGTGAACCTAATAAAACCGTTTTATGAATGTTTTGACGCGACAATCTCGACCATGATATATGTATACATAAGTATAATGTCATAGGGATATTGTGAAAGCTTTGAAATTATAACTAGTGATATTGTCAGAAATGGAGATGGTTGAAAAGAGTCCATGTAATAAAACACGAACATTTGTCAGTTATTTTATAATTTGACTAAGTACATCATACATAAAAACTTTTTAACAAAAAAATAAAAACCGACTTCAAACAAAAGCACTAATAAAAACTTTTTAACAAAATAACAAACATAAAAAAAAAAAAATACAGTCGAATTGAGAACCTCCTCCTTTTTGAAGTCGGTTGAAAAGTCCGAAAATTGTATTTTTTATCCACATCATAGTCTATATGGGTAGCTAATTTTTTTGCATATATTATAATAGTAATTCGATAATATAAACTTTGTTGAAAAAAAGCATGTAACAAAGAAAATTTAGTAGCAAAAAAGTTTTATTAATAATATTATATATAATATTAATTTTATATATAACATACTAGCAGAACCCGCGGCTTCGCTCGCACTAAATCTGAATCCCCTTCGCTAGAAACATTTATTGGTGGACTCCATCTATGTATATAATTCTTTAATCTTTAGATTACGATATAATATTTTCATATTCTGTTTCATTACACGGACACGGTCGTAATATACGTTCTCATCTATACATATAATAAAATTGTAACTAAGCCGAATCTGTACATTAAATATTTTTTGGAAAATCTTATTGAAGTAGACATTATTTTCGATACAGAGTCCGAATTTATAGTTTTTAGAATTTTTGTCTGTCTGTCTGTTACCGCATCACGAGAAAACCACTGGACAGATTGTGATGAAATTTGGTATGATGATAGTAGGTTATCCGGGTCTTTTTACCGCGGGAAAATATCTCTTTTCTGAGAAAAAATACAAAAACTGCAATGTAAGAGTACTATACTAATATGTAAAACCTAAGAATTTGGTTTTTGGTCATCTGAACGCGGGCGGAGCCGCGGAGAATGCTAGTAATAAATATAACATGAAGTACCTACCTATATTACGAGTTATAGAATAATTTAATCATGCCATTGTTATGGGATGAGTATTATGTCCAATCGACAATATTAGTGTAAAGTCCCTCAAATGTATTGAATGAGTCAAACGTTAGTCACTTTAAATAATGTTAACTAGCTTGGTATCTGTTTTTGTAATCTCGAAGGAAGAAAAATGATTACTTAATCAAGAAGAGAGAAGAACCTCTCTCCAGGTTTTTGCTTATCCATGCTAATATTATAAATGTGAGTGTGTTTGTGTGTTTGTTTGTTGTCCTTCTTTCATGTCGAAACGGAGTTACGGATTGGCGTGATTTTTGGTGTGAAGATAGTTGGAAAGCTCGAGAGTGACATAGGCTACTTTTTATCGCGAGAGATCATCTCATTCACACACGCTATAATACAATCCAAAAATTTATTTCTGATCGGAATTACTTGAAACTTGGTAATGCTCTTCAATGCAATTAAATAAATACGTGTTCTAGCATTTTTCGAAATTCATCCTATAAGGGGGTAAAATAGGGAATGAAAGTTTGTATGAAATCTTTTAGCGCGAGCGATGCCACGGGTTCTGTTAGTTAAGATTTTTTCTAAGTCATTTTCTACTTATTATAATTATGGATATCTAGTTAATTTTTCAGTTATTTACTGCTTATGTCGAGTATTAATTAAAATTAAAACGGAAATTCAGTTTGTCATCATTTTCACCAATTAGCATTTTATTTTTTTTGTACAAACTATAGACTCATAGCTATATAAGACAGATCGAAAGATTACAATTCATCGATTATTAATTAATGAATGAAATCACAAACATTTTGAATATTCAAACTCTTCCGAATGATATTTTACTTAAATTCTTCGTAAGGTTTTATCAAGTTTATAATGAGAATAACATCAAAGAAGTAAATTTTAATATTAGAAATGTCAAATAAAAAGTCATTTAACATTTGCATTAATTGACGTGAACATTGAAGTACCTAATATAGAACAATGAACGAACTTTTGCAAAAACATGGTTGTTCTAATGTATTCACAATACCGGAAGGTCTGAAGGAGCTGATGTCTGACATATCACGTGAAGTAAGTAATATAAATATATCATTTCACGCTTTTTATTGCCCTCTAAATAGCAACCTAGTAAATATAACTGATGTCACCGATAAATCGTTGATTTTGAAAATATCCAACTAATTACAAAGTCATAGAAAACATAAAATTCGATTCACTTGTTACCAGGGTCCTATAACCCAATATGGCAGTAACATTTGTACTACAATATGATCTAGGCAGGAGCCAAGTCATTTATTGGAGCCGAGTTAGCTAGTTGAATAGAATAAAGTAGGATTTTTTTAAATAACGCCTGATAAAAAGGAATAGCAAATACAATATCTCTGATTCGTTATAGTTTAGCGAGTTGGTTTCTTCTTTAAAATAAGCTTGTAACTAGAAGTTATGATAAAAGTTTCATTACTGGCGAAAGTAAAAACAAAATTGATGGCAAAAAGTTGTATACCAAAACATCTATTTTTATGATTATATGTTTAAAGTTGTAAATTGTACTCTTTTTAATTATATGACTTGATTGAGAAGTAAATGATATCTGAATACATATTTATAAAACTATTTGTCTCTTAAAAATTAGAAATTATAAATAGGTATATATTTTATTTGAACAACGCATACGTCACATTGTAATATTTTGGATTTTGCTGTCAATAAAATCACTCTATAACTCTATATCTTGACATTTGTATAAATAATAATCAATTTTTTATATTAAATCTGACTTTTCTAATAATTTGAATGATGATTGAAAATTGACCAACATTTACCAGGTTTTACGCGAGCAACCAACAAATATATGCAATTTTATAGCTAACTATTTGTCTGTACTGCTTCTCACAAGAGAGCACGGGATGATGGCGGTGAAAATCCTTGATGACCTCTGTGACTGCAGACCATCTGTGTCTGAACATCTGTTGCAGTTGGGCATGCCGCAAGGACAAGCAACGATTCTATCCCAAATTATTAAAGAGGAAATTGAAAGCTTTCAACCTGATGATAAAAAAGGTATGGATTGGATATATTTATTAAAGGAACCTTTTAAGGATTTGAGGATTTGCTCCGGCTTCGTCCTATAATTATAGGAATGCTGAAATTCAAAAAATATTTGGTTATCCATATCAATTAGATATTAAATAATGTTTAGATTTAGGTCTAAGTGGTTTGGTATAGCCTTAATACAGTCAGAGAGACCAAACGTTTTATAACATCAACTCGTCATCATCAATAAAGTAGTCAAGGAATTCAAAGAACATTTCCACTTTGCAAAATCCCACTAGTTTTTAATATTTTTACAACCCCAACATGACATATGAAATACGTATTAACACGAAATGTATATATATAATAGAAACAATAAAAGAATATCAAATAATGAAGAAGATTTTGAACCGCACTCCTCTGGACGAAGTGATGGCGGCGAAAGTGTGCCAAGTAGCAAGGAACGCGTACCGAGACTATTGGTACAGAAAGAAAACATTAGAAAAGGCAATCTTTTTCTTTAGTTCGTACATATAACTTAAGTTATATATAACTTTATTAATATAGTATTTAACTAAATAGTGCTAACTTTGCTAATATAATCTTTAACTAAACAAGCAAAGTTACCACAGTGATTTATTTTTGCTTACTAAGTCGAGTGTTATTTGCTTTTATATCTCGAAATTTTTTGCATTGCTTAGTTTAACCAAGTTAATACAGTCTTTTAAGATGAAACCAGAAGAAGCCTGGGAAGTCGCAGCTAAAAGAACTCTAGAACTATATAAGAGAACAAAACCTTCACTCAGCGAATTGACTCGTGCGACCGAAAAGATACAGGTAAGTATTTTTATATTGTGTAAATCATTCTATTAAATAAATAATATAAATGGGCGGTAGACAGGAAACATCACCTCCGTAATGTTTACTAAATTATTTCGAATTATATTTAGATTTTCGTTGTTTTTCTATTATATAAGTGCTTAATAAGGTGAACAAGTTTACATTACCTATAAACAATAATTAAAAAATACAGTATCTTACATATTTTTTGCTGTTCGTCCTTTAAAATCCTTAATTTATCAATCGCATAAGGTATTTATCAAGTAACTAACCTCATAGTTGCCAACATGATGGCCTAATTTTAATCAGAGAGTGGAACGTTATAAGAGCTAAATTATTAATTCATGCTTGAATTGAATTGCTGAAACATGAAGTGAAATTTAAGTCCACAGTTTATAATTGAATTTTAAGTATGAATTTGACCATAAAACCTTCCACTTCCAGGCAGCCTATAGAGGCTACTACGTCCGCAAAAATCTCCTTCGTCACCTAAAGCCTAAATCGAAGAAAAAAGGTCCTAAGGTGGACCTGTTAGGTCCTCCATTGGACATCGCTGCGTCCAGGGAGATTGATTTGGGACCTTTGATTGTATGTTTCAATTATTTTTGCTTTTTCAAGTTTTAATTTAACCGTAATATATGGGACCAATCAAATGAAATAATATAATATCCTTGTAAGAAAGATCCTAAGTTATTTAATACTGAATAATGGTTTTTCTAAGATTAATTGTTACAGAATATTGATGTACGTGAAGAAGACATACATGAGATGTTCGACGAACATACCACCGCAACACTTGGTCTCCCATACGACCCTATGAGAATGATCACACACGTGCCTAATGATGAAGAGCATCAGGAAGATTATCCAGGATCCAGGGATAGGATTTCCAGGATTTCCGAGATTCCATCCCAGGTGCCTATGTCTAAGATAAGTCAAATAGAACCCAGACAGAGTCGAGCTCCAAGTGCCATTTCGAGTGAAATATCAGAAGGTAAAAGGAATAACAATTATATATTATAATATTATTGTGTATTTTTATTGAAGAATATCAAATGTTAAAAAGCACTGAAATATGATATTGATTTTTTTTTTCAATTTATGTAATTAGTTCCCGGGTAATTTGTTACACTATATAGTATGATATACTATGGACAAGTCAGGCTTATCTTATAATATACTCTTCTCTCCTCAAACTAACCTTTAGTATAATATTTAATGTGGACTTCTATTGGTGACATTTGTGTTAACCAGTGCCTAATTTTTAGGAAAACGTCAAATTCAGCAGCCCAGTAATATAGAGTCGCGCAAAAGCCGTATCGGCAGCCAAATTGAAGGAGGTGAATCTACCATGCAAAAGATATCTTTTGCAGAGGTAATTTACTACAATAAAAATATTTTCTTACTTGTCTAAAATATTCTTTCATATTTTGTGCAACCTATGTCTTAAAAAGTCTGGGCAAATATTATTATTATGACTAACGAGTAGCTAGCTATGCTGCAACAGGCTACTAATAAATTTTAGTCCTGTCATTAATTATGCAGTCTGTATCCGTTGACCTTCTCGTTAGGTTTTTTCTTTTAATCCAAAAATCCTTGGTGAATAGTAAATATTGTTTTCTGCTAACTTTAAACTCAACAACACATATAACAGGTATCCTTTGAAGTTTGAACCCAAAATTGCTCTTTATAATATTAGTATAGATATGTATGATCTGTTATGATAAACTAACCTCACCTTCTTACCTCAAACTACTCATTTACATATTGCATAAATAGGTGCCACCGGAAGTTATACCTGGTGAAGAGACAGTATATGATGAGGAAAAGAAAGAAGTACTTGCACCCGAAACACCAGATGTTAGCGAAGTTGGAGCTGGAGAGGGTGTCTCGGAAGACGCTCAAGAAGATTTCGATGATATACCCGAAGATATAACAGGTGAACAGAAAACACTTGATATTAAGTAAATTACTAATAACATAAACAAATCGATTTAGATAACATTGTACGAACTGTGCTCTCATATGAAGCAGCTTGACATGATTTTTGGATTTTCTTAAATAAA
The DNA here is from genome assembly GCA_947093115.1 of Brenthis daphne. Lineage (NCBI taxonomy): Eukaryota > Metazoa > Arthropoda > Insecta > Lepidoptera > Nymphalidae > Brenthis > Brenthis daphne. The sequence goes on along the minus strand of OX352481.1, from coordinate 5,862,487 downwards.
TTATTATTTGCTATACGAAAAAAATATAATCCATACAGCTCACTTGAGAATAGTTAGAGAACAGAAGTATCAGATAAGCACAATTTCACTATACCATAAAACTGAAATAATTACTATTACACATGAATGTATGAAGATACGTGTCTTTATTTAAAAAACGTAGTGACATTTTACACTATTTAATTAAAAAAGCAATTTGAGTATTGATGTTGGTTAAATCTACCTTACAAAATCTATACAGAGAAATCAAATTAAAGTGACTGTTTGTAATATCAAAATAACAGTTGGTTACTAAATGAAACTGCTATTTACTCATGAAAGCTATTTACTAAGGAAAATGTATAGTATATTTAAATAAACACAATTTTTAAAATATTTGTCTGTCTGTTTGTTCCGGCTAATCTGCGAAACGGCTGGACTAATTTAAACAAGACTTTCACTCTCAAATAGCTGATGTTAGAAGGATTAACTTAGGCTAATTTTATTTTAGACTAGCGACTCACCCTCGCTTCGCTCGGGTTCGTCCCTAGGTTTATTCCACATACAAACTTTCATCCCCATTTTCACCCCCTTAAGGCATCAATTCCAAGATAAAAAGTATCCTATGTCCTTTCCAGGGTTTCAAACTATCTTCTTACCAAATTTCATCTAAATCGGTTAAGTAGATCCAGAAATTACCCCCTACAACGTCACGAACTCACAATTCACAAACTTAACCTCTTTATTATATTAGTATAGAAAAAGAATTAGGGTTCCGCTCAAAAATATTAAAACACACCTAGGAATGCAATCGAGCGAAGCGTGGATTAGTCATTAGTATTCTGTAAAGTATAAAGCAAGTATATTTAAGATTAGAATCTAAAGTTAATTATCTTTTGTTAACAATCTGCTTATGGTACTTGTTACAATATTTAATGTCGACTTGACATTATTTCGTCCTGTAAATGAACGTGAGAAGTTGGCATTACGAAAATTGATTTGTCCATCAGTTCGTTCTTAAAGGTGATTGGGAATTCCGATGTCTACACTCTGAGCGCTTTAATTAAATGCCAAAAGTACAAATTGTATGGTAGAATTGAGAATTGACTAAATGTTGTATTCTTTCTATACATAACCTAAATTAAATATTTTTTGAATAATCTTATTTAAGTAGACATTATTATTGATACAGAGGCCGAATCTATAGTTTTTAGAATTTTTGTCTGTCTCATGTCTGTCTGTTACCGCATCACGGAAAAACAACTGGAGGGATTTTTATGAAATTTGGTAAGATGATAGCTGGTTATCCGGGTCAACATATAGGATACTTTTTATTGCGGGAAAATATCTCATCTCTGAGAAATCTATACTAAACGTCAAAACGTAATTCGAGGGACGAACCCAAGCGGAGCGAGGGTGAGTCGCTAGTTAGGTTAATAAATATCAATTTAGTACGAAAAAGTATATATTAAGTAAATCCTTTTTTGTATAAGTTACTTTTAACTGCAAAAGTAATGTTTAATTATAAATACCATTCAGTTCTTTTTACATCGTATTGTGGCGGCAACCTTTTTCTATATATAAGATATCAGTGGAAACTTGATTAGTTTAAAAACATAAACAATTTATTTAGCCAAGACAAAAACGATTTTTGATCATGATGGTGTAACCCCTTAAGAATTACTTTGATATGTTTTATAATCTAATTATTTATGGTACTGTATGTTGTACTTGAGAAGTAAAAAAATAAATAAAAATAATCTAGGAGATGTGAATTGGAGTGGGAACATGGGAACGTAATGTGTAGTTTATACTTCTCAATTCGCCTATATTGAACTTAATCAATTTACAAGTATATTCATTGCATTATGATATTTATCCTCAGATCATACCGAGGGTGAAGAAAGTATTCCAGCATCAGTTCCATCATCAGCGCCAGAAACTGCAAACACTACTGACGTGGAAGACGAGGGTGGATACATAGAGGATGTTGAAGAAGGAGAGATCTAAAATATATTTCAATTCATTTTGTTTCACTGACAATAAATGTTCTTTGAATTCAAAGTTATTATTGATTTAAATGTGGTTAAAATTAATTTGATTAAGTAATTTTACCATTTATAATTTAGATTGGGAAGCGTTATTCATGCGCTATTCATAAAAAGTCATTTTACCGACGAATACTTGAGTGAAACTTGAACAGAGACTTGTAATTCTATGTTCTTACTGGTAGTTTTTAAACCACGATAAAAAAATATTTTTAGCAAATATTGGTTTATTTTAATGTAATTAGCTACAGATAAAATAAATTACATAATATGTCACATCATACAATGTAATAAGCAATTTAATTAGTTAACATACTGAGTTTTACATACATATTTTTTTTTGATTACGAAAGCGTAAAGCATAACCTTCCTGATTTTCATAAAACATTCACGACTCATTTGTTGCTATCTTTTAAAATGGCAGATTTAATACAAAGGCAAATACAAAATAGTTGCAATTTAGCGCTTCCTGAAGGTCTTAAGGACTTAATGAGTGATATTACCAGGGAAGTAAGTTCAATATTATGACTTGTATTCAGCCCTTTTTAATGTCCCACTGCTGGGCACGAGCCTCCCTTCAATACGTGGGGGGATCAGGCCATAGTCCACCACGCTGGCCAAGTGCGGGTTAGCGGACTTCACATGTCTTTCGAAAACTTGCTAGGTTCTCTCAGACATGCAGGTTTCCTCACGATGTTTTCCTTCACCGTAAGGCAAGCGGTAATCATGTTAGAAATGATTCGCACATGAAAATAGCAGAGGTGCGAGACCCAGGATTTGAACCCGCTTCACTCGGTGTCCCAAGCGAGCGTATTACCACTGGGCTAAGATATTATGACTTAAGTAATTATAATATTTCTTAAAGATTTTGAATTTCATTAGTAATATTGATATATTATGTAGGTTGTATATTGAAATATTTTTTACATCAAAACAGATAATTCTTTAAAGATATTCATCAATATATTTTATAAAAGTGCCTAGATTCGTATCTTGGAAAGTGCCAAAAAGTTATTAAGTACGTTATTTCTGCCAAAGTTCTTCACATTTAGGTTCCATTTGATTGACAAGGGGCCAACCAATTAACATGATATGGGACGTTTCCATTTACAATGTAAAAGTACTCGTAATGATGATCCATAAATATATCTATATACTTTTCATGAAAATCGAACCTAACCTAACATGTTCCCTGATATACGCTACAACTTGAGAAAAACCTCTTATATCTAAATCTGGGAACGGATTTACTAAATAAACAAAGATAACGACGAGATCTCATTGCAACAAATATTTGAAGTAAGCATAGACTAAATCTATAGGTTCTGCGAACACAGCCCGAGGATGTATACAAATTCATAGCGAACTATCTAGAAGCTTTGATAGAAGTACGGGAAACTCTCGCCATTGCTTGTCGTATTTGTGCTGAAACATGCGAATGTTCTTGCGAATCTGAACTATTTCTGGAATTAAGAGATATAGGCTTGTGTGAGGAAGATGCGGATAATGCTGTCAATATTGTACAGAAATTTCTTGAAAGTGGATCAGGTTATTTTTTATAACTTTGTTTCATAAAACGTTTGTATCTTATTATACGTACTAGCGACTCACCCTCGCTTCGCTCGGGTTCGTCCCTAGGTTGATTCCCCATACAAACTTTCACATTTTCACCCTCTTGAGCGATGATTTCCATGATAAAAAGTAGTCTATATCCTTCCCAGGGTCTCAAACTATCTTCTTACCAAATTTCATCTAAATCGGTTCAGTAGATCTAGAGATTACTCTCTACAAAGTACAACGTCACAAACTCACAAACTTTACCTCTTTATGATATTAGTATAGATTATACCACAGATGGCATAATACTATACCAGACGTTATATAAGTTTAAAAAGCACTAGAACACTTTAATTTCCCTCCGTATTTTTTATAATAAAGCTTCAATACTATATCGTGAAAAACGCAGTCATACAGTTTTACTTTTGTAACCATTTAAAATATTAGTAAGAATAAATAGTTGACTTCTCACTTCAAAAACAAAGGATTATGAAATTAAAAACAGATTCTCTTTCTCTTTTCTTTTTAATTAGTGTTTTAATAATTCACTATAAGACTTAATTTTAGTAAAAGAACAAACTATACTTTCCAAATTGCTAAAAAAAATCAACATTGAGGAAGAACAAGTTATTCCAATTCAAAAAGCAATACAGAGGGTATTCACGCGATACCAGCTTCGTAAAAGTAATATTAGAGTAAGTTATCAATATTTTTTTGTTACTTTTCATATACTTTTTCGAAATTATAATATGATGAAATGTATATATTTAAGTCCTTTAGCCGCATAGACGTAGAGTGGACTCAGTGTTTCTTTGCCAGACGTCAGCTGAATATGGCGGAAAAGCGAGAGAGAGAGAAAATGAACGAGCGGCCAGAAGTATTCTGTATTAATTAAAATACAATTAATGAAAATTTATAACCATTTTAAATTCCTTAAATTTTTCTTATATTTTTTTATATTCCATTTATAAATTCAAATTGAAATAAACGACAGATATTGGCCGCACGTTCGCTTTCTCTCTTCCTAGAGAGTGGCCAATTTCATGGCAGTATTGCTCCTTCCATTCTCTACCTTACCTTAGGTGCCGATATTTTTCAAGTTGGACGTTGAAGTTGCATCATTCAATAAACTAGTTAGGCGTTAATTCAATTTATCTATTTAGCTTTTTAGATCTTTGATTTGTCTATTTAGCTACATATGATTTGATTTAGCGAAAACAATTTATTAATTTAAGTTTTCAAATTACCCTAAATACTTATTTTGACCTTGTTTTTTCCTTTTTTAAAACCTTTCATTACAAGAACCATCATTTATGATTTTAATTTACTATGGATTTTACAGTTGCTGAATAACAATAGTATTCATAATAAAAAAATGAATGACGCTGTGGAACATACACTTGATTTTTACAATAAAGATTATAAGGTGATATTATATTACAACAAATGAGATGATATTATAACAAAAAAGGCAGAGATAGCTCAGTAAAAACAAAGTAAAGCAGGTTCAAACCCACTCACAAGCCTTAGTTATTCAAGTGTGATACACACACACACAACACTTTCAACATGATTACAATATGACAAGGAAACCTGAATGTCTTAGAATTATAAATATAAACATGCATGACTGAAGTACAAACATTCGTGGTCATCACACAAATGAATGCCCCCAGCAGGAATCTAACCCGCGACCACCGCGCTGGCACAGCAAGTACGGAACTACAAACTGAGCCATACGTGTCGTTGAAAACTTAACTACTAACTTACATTTCAGGCCGAAGACGAATTCATATTTTCAGAATTTATACCACGTGAGTATTTACATAGGTACAAACGATAGTTTGATTTATAGATATATAAACATAAATTCTGTGCCTGTATACACTTGAGTCTTGTGTAAAAAAATCTCAGTAATTAGCAATTACAAATTATAGACGAAAAAAACACAATTTTTAAACGCTTTTTTGAGCTTTAGTAGCGTGCAAATATCAGATTTCTCACTTCAAAGACTATTTACAGCTTTAGGTCTTCTATTCAATTATATAGGTATTAGGTACAATTTAATCCTTATATCTTTTTAGCTGTAAGAACAGCTTCATCCACATCGTTAGCAGGATCTTATACTAAGATCCCTCAGTACCACGGTAACACTGATCCTACAATGCTATCTAAGATATCCGAAGAGCGTTCTTCCTTTGATTACACAATTGGTAAAAAAATTATTCTATAAATACGTAACATACACTATATGTAATAATAACAGCGACTGCCTCCAGCTTCGCTCGGGTGCATTCCTAGATGCCTACATGCACACACATATATATAATTTTCGCATTGATAACAGAAGAAATTGGATTATATTAGTTTCTAATATGAAAAGTACAACTACTTTAAAACCAATTTTGAAGTGTAACTTTCATTATGAAAATATCATAAAAATTAGTTCAGTAGTGGCGAAGATATCGAGTAACACATTAAAAGCGCGCATACGAATCGAGTAACTCTTTTAAAGTCTGTGAAAATTATATCTTACTAGAATACTTTTTTGTATTATATATAAATCTGAGTTGCACATTCGTACAGCGCAAATTCACACCAGAGCTCAACAAAAATTATTATTATAAACATCCTAAGCCAACCTTTTGTATAGTTTTTATAAATCTTTCTTATTTAAATAAGGTACATCTCAAGTTATACAAAAAATAACATTCAGTAAGTCTTACTCACCGCTAACTGAAGATGAACAAAACGAAACGTTTGAAAGTAGTCACGAGATGGATATTATTTTCGATAATAATCAAACTGTTCAATTAACTGGAGATTGTAATATACAAGAAGACTCCGTTAGTGAAGAAATCTACGAAGAAAACAATTCAGAATGTTCTTCCATAGAAGAGTATTTACATAACAGCCCATAATCATTTTAGTTATGTTTGATCACTTGAAGAAATTGGTTGTATTTCTATTTTATTTGGCTAGTGCAGGTTCGAATCTTGTTATATCATTTTGTACTGAAATTCAAAGTATAGGACACTTCTGTCACTGTCCACTCTATAAATAATCTGTATGTAAAAGATAAGGTTATGCTTTTCAATTTGTTTTTATAAAAAATTCATAAACAAATTAACATAAGTTGAGAAATTACCTTTTTTTGTAAATGTACTTTTTTTTATTTACCGAAATAATTTAGTGGACTGTTAAAAATGTCTTATCTAAAAAAAACAACTATTAATTTTTTAATCAAATATTTAATTAATCAAATTATGAGTCTCCTTACATACTAATCGTAGGGCAAACAATTTCGCTACACAATGATATTTTTGGTAAACAATATAATATAATAAAAATAATAAAGCATTTATAACAACAAAATTAAAAATATATTTTTGTCATATTCCTCATATACATATTCTTAGCTATTAACCGAGGTCTCTGATGCAATATAACTGTATCCATTATAGCTTGACCTCTTACTACTACCTAGTGTCTTAAAGATCGTAGACCTCAATAAAATGGTCACACTATAAGCCACGGCTAACAGCTAGTACACGAACAACACAATTACTCCAAATAAATTTTCTCATTACTCTAAAATATAATTTTTAAACTATACAACAAAGTAACTTAAAATAATTACATCAAATAATGTGGAAAATAACAAGTGTTTTATTAAAATAGCACGCATCGAATCTATATACGAGTATTCATGTAAAGGCGCCTTGCAAAGCAGATTTTTACGTAAATTTCATAGAAAGAAAACTTACCTGAACAGATTATCGATTAAAACAGGACATTAGAAGCTAAAAATGAAAGGAACCTCTATCTTTTCAAAACTTTACGTCAACATCTACAATACAAGGCTAAAACTATATAAAAGTAGACTAATGTTAGAATTATATATTAATAATATGTAAGAAATCACAGCTGATCTCGATGAATACTTAAATTACGCAAAAGGCTATTGCCAAAGCTAAGGTAACATTAGAACTGGTGTTTTTGGTAAAATCATGCGTAAGACTAGCGTATTAGATTTGCTTAATTGTTCATCAATACTTTGGCTTCCACAAGATGACATTCGAATGAAAATCTAAATGACCATTTGTCATTTCTATATATTTTTAAATATATTTGTAAGCTGTTTTAGAATGACATCTTGTTTTAGCCAGCTTAATATATGTTATATAAGCATATATAATATATTCTATAACAATTTAATCGAAGTTACCTATAAAATAGTATACAATAAAACAATCTCTCTCCCTTTCTCTCTCTATCATACATCATTAAACAAAGATAAAAGTAACGTCATGTTTTGTCTCTTTTTTTTATAAGACACTTATTTACTTAGTAGTATAATTCCAATTACCTGGAATGTGAATAGATATTATGTTATGTCAAAACCATAGACATATAGAGTGGACTGAGTGTTTCTTTGACAGCCGTAAGCTAAAAATGGCGGAAAGGCGCGACAGAGACAAAACGAATGTGCGGCCAGATTTCTTCTGTATTAATTGAAATACGATGAATGAACATAGGTATTCGTAACCATATTTTTCTATCACACTGTGTTATAATTTTTTTACATTAAATTTATAAATTCAAAATGTAATAAAAGACAAAAGTACCATTGGCCGCACGTTCGCTTTCTCTCTTTCTAGAGAGTGATCAATATCATGAGAGTACTTATTGCTCAATCCATTCTCTACGTCCATGGTCAAAATATAAGTGAAAATGAATTATTTATTAATTTAAATATCATGGACATTGTATGAATAAATAAAAATAATTTATAGTTTATTTATCACAAACTGTGTGTACTAGTATGAAAGAATTAGTTTATTTAATAATACAATATTTTCATTTAAAATAATATATTTGAAAAACTATCGTAATAGCTACCAACAACAATTTCTTACGCTCTATAATATAGTTTTGAGCCACCGAAAATGTATATGAGAGATCTAAATCGCACTTTGGTATATTCCAATTTAGACTGAACGTATTCTGTCCCTTTACAGTGTAGGAACCGAAAAAAATATAATTAAATTTACTATGATATATCTCCGTATCGTAATTTATATACAGAATGATAAAATTAATCAATTTAACAAGAAATTACTATAAAATTCTTCTTCTTTTAATGACAAAGCCACAAACTCATCTGACCCGGGGGCAAAAACTGGAACTACGTGTTGCCATTTTGAAATGTCACATTGCTGTCAAGTGTTGTCTTGGAATCCAGCCTCTAAACCACCCAGATGATTATCTACATGATCATAATTATAATATTAAAATATAATTCACTGAAAATATGTTTTAATTATTATTCCTTGTTCTATCATTTTGTATAACAATGACTAAAACAGCAAATTAACATTTCGATTACTCCTTGTGCACTTGGGCTGTGTTATTATTTTTACTCTAAAACTGCGGAAATTCTATTTACAGGCATACTAAATTCAACAACAGCGACGCCGTTAGTCAGATAAGTTTGTGGCACTGTAATCAAATCAATGTTGATTCAAATGTGTGTAAATTTTAATTATACGAATGATGGAGGTTTTTACGTTATATCATAAAACTGGGAGTAATATTATTTATTCATTATACGCTAATATACATATTATTTGCGACGAACTATCTCGTTCAATAGAAGTTGAAAATCGAATCCGAAATATTCGTCCTAATGTTCTACAGCTACAAATATTCCCACTGAATACAGTATTTATTTATTAAATCTTATATTTGCGATATTTAATAGGAAAATTTAAACCAATATAAATATTTACTTAAAAGCACCAAAATATATTGTGATATGTAACATACATGATTGTTTTAAAGCTTAAACTATAACGCATGAAAGTATTGGCGGTCACCACATTCCCATATTAGTTCTGACTTCTGTCACAGAACGAACATGTGGAAGGAGTCACATTCAATCTGTGCGTCCATAGAAAGGAAGTAATAAGAACTACTTAGTGTTCTGTTAATATTACTGCTATTTTGAGTTCTGAAAAAATCTAGGGTTCACTGCTAATAAAACTGTTGCATTCTAACAGCACAAAATCACTGTTTTACGATTTTCCTCAAGTTATTTAAAAAATGTCAACTAAGTCATTCGACTAATTTTATAATGCACAAACATACAAATCTTATAATTAAAAGTGATTTATGTACTATTTTACAATTATTTTACTTTTTATGTCAGACTTCGAAAACTTATATGGTGTCCATACCGCCTCCCATTAGTTTGTTTCCATATTCACTCAACAGCTGAAATCGTATAAGAAATACATTAATACATGAATAATTTTAAACTTAAACTAATGCAGTATATGAAAATCGATTTTATCATTAAAATTAATTTTATTTAGTGCAGCCATATGGTACAGAGAAAAGGCTCACATAAAATTGAAAATATCGGTGTAAGTTATCTATCTAGTGAGATCACTGGTCGCGTCTGCCGTAAGAATTGAACACAAAACTACGACCCCAAGACCCCAATCCTCACCATTCACAGCCAAATACGTTTAGTTGAAGCTGTTGTTAATTCTTAAAAATGTTTAACTTTATGACCCTACTTATAAAAAAATGTTGAATATCAATGTTAAAACTGACTATTATTGTGTGGTTTTTTAAAGTTAAATATAAAATAAATTTAGAGATATTATATTCTTTTGTATCATATAGAAAGACTGCCGTCTGTAATACAGGCTCGGTCTAATACAGTCGGCAGTAACAAACTGAAGTAAGCAACTTATAAATTTGTAATAAACTTATACAAAACCTTACTTACCCTATACAAAAATATGTAATGGTGTCGATTGGTGAGCGAGTGCGGGCGCTGGTCGCGCAGCCGCCGCACGGTGCGCGGCACGTCGGCGCGGCCGGCGGCCAGCGCGCGCGAGCAGATGTCCGCCGCCACCAGCGCCGCCGAGCGGCCCGCGCCCGACGCGCACACCACCGTGCACGGACGGATACCTGGCATCGGGAAAAATTATTATTAAACATTGGGCAACCTGCATGTCTGAAAGAACCTAGCAAGTTTTCGAAAGACATGTGAAGTCCGCCAACCCGCACTTGGCCAGCGTGGTGGACTACGGCCTGATCCCTCTCGTATTGAAGAGAGGCCCATGCCCAGCAGAAGGACGGTAAAAAGGGCTGAATACACATAACTAGCGACTAGCCCTCGCTTCGCTCTGGTGCGTCCCTACGCGAATTTTCTTCACAATTTCAAGGGTTTTAATTTTTTGCGCGGAACCTTAATTGTTTTCCCATAATAAAAGTAGCCTAAATTACTCCTTATAACATCAGCTATCTGCCAGGGAAAGTTCCGTCAAAATCGGTCCAGCTGTTTCAGAGATTAGCCGGAACAAACAGACAGATAGACAAAAAAAATTAAAAATTGTTTTTTTCTTATAAGTATCGTTAAAAATAATTCTACAATTTGTACCCATTTGCAATTAATTATACATAACTTTTATCGTATACTACATATTTTTAACAAATATTAATATGACGTACCCTCAACTTCTGAGGCAGCTTTCAATTTACCCAACGTGCCATTAGTAGGGTTGCTCTTCCTCATCAGCTCTTCAGCCTTCGCCGGAGAGTATACATTCAATCCATTACCCGATCCATTTTCATCGCTACGTAGCTTTGATAGATTGTGATAAGAAGACCGACTCTGATCTTGATATATTACTTCAACTCCTGCAAAAAATATTAGCAATTTGAACATTCAGAAAGTATGTGCTTTATTATTTAACTGTTATATGCAAAATATCAATTCCATCAAAATGGTGTCATAAAAATAGTAAACCCACCTTCTTCATCATATTCTTTTGCCGTTTGTGACACCTTCATATAACTTCTCATTTCTGATAGAAAGTCAATAACTGAGTCGTAATCATCAGGGACTCCTTTCGCTGGCCAAAAGTACCACATATGAGTAACTTCTCTCCAAGTTCTCGTCGAAAGATTTATCAACTGAACGCTAGATATAGCGTATTTGTCCTTTTGTTCACGCTTTTTCAGTATAATTTGAAACTCCCCGAATGTACGTTTGCTGTCGGATATTTCTGATGGTGGTAAGTATTCGTAGCATTTCTCCTGGAATATGATATTTATCATATAAACATAAAATACAATACAATATATTATTCAATAAATAAATAATAATAATAAATAAATATGTTGGGACATTAACACACTGCACCATCTAGTTCCATGGTAAGCTACGAACGAGGCTTGTGTTATGGATACCAGATACTTGATACAGTACAAACATATATATAATTATAATGACTGGAGTACAAACATTCGTGCTCATCACACAAATGAATGCCCCCAGCGGGACTCGAACCCGCGACCGCTGCCACAGCAAGTATGGTTACTACAAAATGAACCAAGCGTTTCGTCAACAAAACAATTATATTATAGGAGTATACATATGTATGTATATTAATATATACAGCTGCGCCGGCTGTTAGTCAATATTATAATATACTAGTAATAGGTACATATTTTTATAATAAAATCCGAAATAATAGAAAATAGCGAACTACAGCAAAGATAGCTAGCCTAGATAGGTATTTATTTCTATAATTTTTGTCATTACCAGTCGGAAATATTTATTGTCTTTAAAAAATGTATTTTTTTAATAATATAATAATCTGAATATTGCATCGAGCGATAATGTCGCTTTGAGTGATCAGTATGAAATGAAATAAACTTTATTCAATTAGACCTATTACAAGTACTTTTGAATCGTCAATTTAGTATATACAACATATCGACTCGATATATGAAGGAAAATATAAAATAAGTAAAGTTTAATTTTTTAACCTAATAAATTTTAAAGGAAAATACTTACAACTCCATTCTCCATATACTCAGTGAGCATGACGATTAGTCGCGAGTTCTGTTCCCAGATCATTCGCCAAAAGTCAACAACGGTGTTAGCGAGCGGCGCCTGACACGCTATATAGTAGTTGCGGATGTTCCCAGGACCCTAGAAATCGTAAGCCATTTATTTATATTTACGTCTATATACTCATTTACTATTATATAGAGTAAGTTTTAAGTTTCAAAAACTTAACCTCAATATCCCTATTTTCACGCTTTTCAGGAAGACTTTCTTAATAGGTAGATAGATAAGTGGTTTTTTGACTCTCTTTGGACAATTACCTTCTATCGTCGATATGTTTATAGGAAAATCGAATGTCTAATATAATAAACGCATAATGTACAAAAAAAATATGTCTGTCTAACGTAGAAACGTAGAAATACTTAGATTTTTGCAAACATGGTACATATATATACCATTGCCCTTATATTATGAGTATAATTCCATTTGTTCTTTGTGGACATAAAATGAATAACAGAACAATTATATTACAATACTTTCTAAGATTTACGCAAATATTTGATATTTTAAATAAAACTATTTTTTTTTTCAGATTTTTTATGTAGGTAATATACGTATATCTTACCGTGATATAGTTCGCGTTTATGTACTCTGTAGTAGGATCATTGCCAATCCTCCTCAAAGGTACCCTGGTCTCCGGCAGCGGGAGGACGTTTGAGTATCTGTTTTTATCTTCACAGCCTGGAGGCACTTCATCAGGTCGAACAGTCACCGACGGAATTTCGGAGAATTCAGCAGTAATTGAATCCATGTCCATTGCAAAGTTGGCTAAAGCTGGATATTGCATTGGATGCGAGGTAACCTGTAAGCATAATTATTTCATATATTTAAGTCTTAATAAAATATTATAGATTGCGTTCTCGATCTCGATTTTACAGGCGGTCATTGATTTGACATTTTCGTAAAATGACGACTTAGGTACATTAGGAGCCACTTCATATTTGTCAAAAAATATATAAATTATTTATTGTAAAGGAATGCTACGTTAGCTCAAGCGACGATTTTAAATCTTTTAGCCACTTCATAGATGTTGAACAAAAACACCAACCCTGCATTGATCTCACTTAAGTTGCCTTCTTGACGTATGTTAAAATAATAATATTTAACAATTAGCAAAATATAATCCATTCAAATTTTCCTTTTTATTCATATATTCTTTTCCATCTCACCTGAACATAAATAAGCGAAAATTTTAAAATAAAGTGTTAATTCACATTTCAGCTATTTTATGATTGTATAGTTGAGCACGGACTTGTCCACAATATGACATAATGATATATTAGACTCTAGTCCACCAGGCACCAGACTAGCCAAATGTAATTTGACTAACTTCCTTCGTCTTTTAACAGCTAGTTGGGTCAATTAGCATGCAAGGTTCGCCCAGTTCATTTTCTTTGTCGTATTAGCAAGTGGTAATCACGGCGGAAATGAGATTCGCATGAGACATGAAAATCTCAGAGAAGCTAAACCTGAGCTTCAAATCCGCTTCATTGTGATACCAAAGCGAGAATAGGCTACCACTACTGTCCTATTACCTCCTTTCGATTACTCTTACCTCGTCGTCATAAGCAGGGTTGCCATAACTTCGCTTACTGGCTCGCAGTCTATGGTTCCCCTTCCTATGGCCGACACTGACGCTGTCCAGACTGTACGCGTCTAGAGACACGGGGGTGCATCGCTGAGCGTATACACCTCGACGACCACGGCGGCGGACTACCAACTGAAAAGGATAAAAAAATATATTTAGTCTAATTTCACTCATTAAATACTATTACAACTTAAACTTAAGTACAAATATCAAAACATTAATTTATATAACAGTAAAACGTTAAAAAATACAATATAATAAAATAATACAAACAAAAAATTATCCATATTTATTTAGTGCTCGGTTATACTTGTATTCAAATTTTCACAGAATTTGGAACCTAATGAGAAATAATCTATAAGACATAAATAGAGATAACGTATATATTAGGACTATTTATTTTGAAATAATATTATATCGATTTAGTACTAAGAAATTAAATACATCTTCGGTATTTTCGTAAAAAAAACTCTTTGGCTATGTATATAATATTGTTCATACAAAAATATAAAAAACGCGATTAAAATATGGGGAGTGGGGGTACGAGGGGGTAAATACTTTACGACCTATTCTTATACCTACCAAATTTACAAAAAGACAATAAAATCGGTCAAGCCATTTCGGAGGAATGCGCCCACAAATACCGTGATACGAGATATTTTTATATATTAGATTAAAATGTAGCATAAACAAAATAATCTCAAACGTGGGAATAGAGCTTGTAGGTCATTAAAATGCTTAGCTGACGTCAAGAAACGTAATCAAATTAGCACTTGACGCTAGTTAGCCACTTCTAGGTATCGTCGCTTTAGGCTCGCACTTTACACTTCAAACTTTTATTTATTACCTATAACTGCTTGTGCTCATTATACTACGATAGTGTAATGATGTTATTAAATAAGACAAAATTTATGTTTCAGGTCCTGTTCATTACTAACTTATAGGTTTTACATAAGTAGATACAGTGAGCCACACTACACCTAATTTACTTATCCTTCTAAAATGGAGAAGTGGAACAACGTATAAAGATCATTTTTTACTTCTAGTAACTAGTTTGTAAGAAAAACAGTGATGTGAGCAACATTTTATCCCGATACATCGTTATATTTAAAATGTCAATTCAATTTAAATCAATTCAATTCAAAATATTCGCGTAAATCTAAGAAAGTATTACATCATGTTACTAATATTTCTATCGATTTTAAATTATTTGTTACCAATATTTTTGCACATTACACATTTGGACCTACTTAGATTTTTTTTCAATATGTTTGTTAATTGTATTTATTTACGTTACATACGTTGCAGATTCGAAAGGCTAAACAAATTTTTCCTTTATTTTTAATACATATTGAAGGGAGGCCCGTGTCCAGCAGTGGGGCGTTATAAAGTGCTGAAATCCAAAAATATTATAACAATATAATGAGGTAATTTATTATAACCGTGCTGTCTCGTGTAATGGGGCCGCGCCGAGAGGACCGTCATCATCTAGCGTTGTTTATAATTCGCATTGTAAAAACATCCTTTACGTCGCGATACGGCGACACTCAGCTTAGTAAGAGACTTCGTAATGAGAAATTACGAGAAAGTATTGCATAATTATTATATTTTCTTATACGTATTTTTTTGACATTTTTACTTTACTTATAATTAACTAGCGATTCACCCTTGCTCCCTGGATCCTTGTCCCTAGATACGATTTAGCGGTTAGTATATATTTCTCATCTCAAAGATGAGATATTTACCAATGGTTTTCTCATAATGCGTTCCCAGACAAATAGACAGACAGACACAGACAGACAGACACAGACAGACGGAAAAAAAGTAAAATCTATAGATTTGGTCTCTGTTTAAATATGTATATGAATGTAAAATAGTAATTAAAAAAATATTTCATACTGCCAACACAGCCCAGCCCATTACTAATATAATTATTATTACCCGCGGCTTTTTTTGAGTGATACGTTGATAAAATCTACATGTCTCCATTTCAAATTTCATTCAAATCCATTAAGCCGTTAACAAAGCCGTCAAAAAAGTAACAAACAAACAAACACACTCATAAAATCTCGCATTTTTACAATTAGTGTTATATTAAACCTAAAAAAAAGGGTATATGACGCGAGATGCGTTATTAAATCTAATATATAAAATTCTCTTGTCACAGTGTTTGTAACAAAGCTCCTCCAAAACGGCTTGACCGATTCTTATGAAATTTTGTGTGTATATTCAGTAGGTCTGACTATAGAACGTTAACTACTTTTCATACCCCTAAGTGATAAGGGTGGTCTACCCTATGGAAGAACCCGAGCGGAGCGTGGGTGAGTCGGTAGTACAACTATATAAAGAAAATTTACATAAGAACACAACATTACGAAATTAATAGCCAATTAATTTAACTTTTACAATGCAAATTTCAAAAGAAACTAATGTATATTATGATAATTGCTATAATATACAAAACTAATACATAATATTTATATAAAAAACATTTTCAATGCGCAATACTTCCTCGCTGCCATCACTACCAACCGAAATGCCCTAAAGTGCGCCCAACGCCCTGAAAGTAAATCAGGCATCAACAACTCACAACTCTACTGTGAGGTAGAGTGCGCGCGCGCATCTTTCTGCTCTCTTATTTTTATTATATTTTTATAAGTATTTTTTATTTCTAAGTAAATTTGTCATATATTTATATTTCTACTCTATATTTGATGTTATTTATTTATCTAAATAATTATAATAAAAATAAATATAATAACATTTGTAATATAAAATAATTTTTATTATTATATTAATATAATTTTATGTTTTATTAACATATTTCATTATTATTTTTTTACGATTATAAGCAATATCTATGTATATATTCAAATTATTTCATATATTCTTTTTTTAATCATACTTATATTTTAACTAAAAGAAAATGAAAGTATATTTTCAATGTGTTGTGCAAGGAGTTTGGCGGTATATTGACGGTAAGCAAATACATTTATTACTTATCTATACTAACACATATTATAAAGAGGCAGAGTTTATTTGTTTGTTTGAACGCGCTAATCTCAGGAACTTCGATCAGGAAATCCGATTTGAAAAATTATTTTTGCATTAGATAGCCCGTTTATTGGGAAAGACTATAGACTATCTATTATAAACAAAGATTTTTTGTTTGTTTGTGTGTTTATACCGAATAAGCTCCGAAACTACTGAACCGATTTAGATAAAATTTATAAGAAGATAGTTTGAAACTCTGGAAAGGAAACTGGATAATTTTTATCCCGGAAATCATCCCTTAAGAGGGTGAAAATGGAGATGAAAGTTTGTATGGGGAAGCAACCTAGGGACGAACCCGAGCAAAGCAAGGTTGAGTTGCTAGTATAATCATATTTATGTATATAAATTCTACATTAAAATATGCAGATGCTTATGCCCGATTTCACCAACGTCACCTAAGTTAAAGGGATCCCCTAAGCATGGTTAGGGGGCTGTTAGGGGACAGTTTCTGTTACACCGACAGTTAGGGGTCACCTAAATATTAAAAGGCCCCCTAAATTTAGGTGTTCGAAATATGGGCTTAAAGACAATCGTAAAACGAAATTTAATTTAGGGGCTAGTTTAGGGGACTTTTAAGCTAGGGATCCCATACGTAGGTGGTTGCTTATGGGTTGTTGGTGAAATCGAGCATGATTAGATGTAACATTTATATTTTATACATACATTATGTCCATTTTGTGTTCATATACCGTTAATAGAGATAGTGAATTACCAGTAAAGTACATTCAAACACGTCTTTGTTTTCTATCAACAAAATAAAAACAAAACATTGTAGTGTTATAGCAAAATTGCACAATTTAGTTGATTAACTTTAATATTTTTATACACAACTTTAGCAGTAATTATGGAAATTGTTAAATTATTCATAAAAAAAAATGTCACTTCATGATATTACACACTTATTTGTATTAAATTACATTAAAGAACAACATTAACAAACTAAATGTTAATTTTTGTAATGTTATATATTTTGCTTTCGTTAATTCGATTTATAAGTTAAGTTTGTTTATTTTATCATATTTCATTAGCAAAATATCTGCATTATTATATTTGTTTGTAATTATACACGTTTAATGCAAAATCCTTTTTATTCGATAAGCAAATGTGTAAAGCGCGAACTTAATTTAGATCTTAGATTGCAGAAGATTATTTCATTGATTTAAATTTTATTTATTATTGAATGTATTTAATTTATAAAACCCCTTTTTTTAATATATATTAAATAAATAAATATGTTGGGACATTAACACACATCACCATCTAGTTCCATGGTAAACTACGAGGCTTGTGTTATGGATACCAGACAGTTGATACACTACACATATATCTTCATTTTATCTTATATCTTTAAATACATACTATGTAAATATATATTATAAATATAATACATATATTTAAAAAAATAATTATCATATCAAAAATGGTTTATGACCATCGTGCGTACGTACATACATCGTATCGAACTTCATTTACAATTCACCTCTACAACTCTACCCTATATATTTTAAAATATTATTATGCACTCTACACGTCTTAAGCGAAACGATACCAAAAGCTTAAACACCGTTGCTTTAAACTTAAAAAGTGAAAAATTTATCAGCGTCTGATAGCTAAAAATAACTAATAAAGTGCCCTTATACTATATAGTATTAGTCATATAATATTTATGTAATGTATGTAATAATTTATTTAACCATTTTTTCGGATTTTTTCGCGGGTAAATTTTTTGATTTGGATTCTGACGTTTCGAATGTTTTATAGCAAACATGATCTGAGAGACTGGTACTCCAAAAAACCAAATATATAATACATAATAAACCGAAGAAAGACCATTTTATACATACATACGACGTACGTGTTTATTTATATTAAGTTCAAAAGAAAAAGCTAAAATTTAACGACATCCTAAACACGACAATTAATGTTAGTACCTAGAAAATTAAACAGTCAAATCCTAAAACACAGATCAAAAATCAAAAGTCAGTAGCGGATGCTTGAATTAAGTCATAAGTCATAACGTTATCAAGGGTGGCATTAAGGCAGACCGGGTGTGAGTTCTCATAATTGCGATAAGCGGTGTCAGGTGACTGCGATAGTGTTCGTATTACTGTGCGGAATTTTTATGTGCTTTGAAAACCGTTGGTGTCCAGCTACATTGCGAGAAATATTATAATTGTATTAGACTATAATATCACATTTTTGCATTCAATATAAGTTGCTGAGATGCTATAATTTCTACTTAATATAGAGCGCGTGGAATTTTCTTAGTGAAGTCAAACGATAATATGATAACACAGATCATATTGATATTTTTGATCATTTGATACTATTGAATAATTAGTGTTGCTATTTTAGTTTGAAAACTATTTTACCAATCATTAAAATTCTGAAGTCTGAAATCAGTTAAATCATTTTAATTTTACGAGATCTGAACATAGTTTTTTTTTCTTCACTGATTTATAATTTTATTTAAAAATGGCTTTTGTACGAGGTTCTGCTCACATGTAATAACGATAAAAAAGCTGATGTTGCTTTGACTTGAGCTTTAAGCTGTCCTTCTAACTGTATTTTATTTCGCGGAAGCTTTTCTTTCTCTGTTTTTTTTATTAAAATCGATTTAGGTGTTCTGGGATTAGCGGATACAAACAGACAGAAAATAGAAGTTTAGGTTTATTTTCTCAATTTTGATCTTTTTCGGTTTTCGTAAGTGAAGAGATTAGATATTTTTAACGTTCGTAATCGATCATCGAAGTTAATATACTACATACATAGAGTAAAAGTCATATTAATAAAAAATATGTGTATTAATAAAAACGGACCCTTACGGAACCCTTCGTGTGCGAATTCGACTCACACTTGACAGATTTTTTATTTTGCCTAGTAACTCTATGCACTGTGTCGCGTAGCTTTATTACTATAGAATTCTATTTTCTTTTGTTTTAACTTTTTTTTAATTTAAAATTATTTTTTTATTTGTTAAAGTATTTGCATAATTTATCTATCTATATAGATAATAATAATAATATAATTATTTATCTATCTATATATATAGTAATGCTTTTGTTTTAATTTAAAATGTTTTCATTTTGAGTGAAATCACAAACAACTAAAAAGTACTTGTGATTTCATCCGTCTTTACTTAAAGAAATAATAAAGGCTGCTTACCACAGCAAAATAAATAAGTTAAAATTTGTGCAGTAGAAATAATAAGCTTTTCTGGGATATAGGAGACTTCTAATAATAATATTTCTTTTACTTATTAAATTTTGTTTTTACACAAATACCAATTTGTTTTTACACGTTTTAATAATTTTGAATAAATCTTTATATTATATTTTCGAATTTTGTAGCAATCGAAACGAAGCTCAATCATTCGAAACGTCGGGAACCAAAATCTATATATATAATAAAATTGTAACCAAGTCGAATCTGTACATTAAATATTTTTTGCAAAATCTAATTGAAATAGACATTATTATCGATACAGAGTCCGAAGTTTTTAGAATTTTTGTCCGTCTGTCTGTCTGTCTGTTACCGCATCACGAGAAAACCACTGGACAGATTTTGATGAAATTTGGTATGATGATAGCTGGTTATCCGGGTCAACATTTAGGATACTTTTTACCGCGGGAAACTTCTCATTTCTGAGAAAAAATACAAAAATTGCGAATTGTAAGAGTATACTACTATGTAAAACCTAAGAATTTGGTTTTGGGTCATCTGAACGCGGGCGGAGCCGCGGGCAATGCTAGTATACAATAAAACAACGACAAAATCCGAAAAAATAGTTTCATTTTAAAATGTTAAATATTCGCCTAAATCTAAAGATAGTTTAAGAAACTTTCTTTTTCAGAGACACTCGTGGGTACGTTTGCTGTAAATTGTAAAGCATATAAAACGTTGAAAACAAAATCTCAAAATAAAATCGCTACAAAATCCGGAAAGATAGATTTCATAATACTTTCTTAGATTTACACGAATATTTGACATCCATACTAATATTATAAATGTGAAAGTGTGTTTGTTTGTCCTTGTTTCACGTTGAAACGGAGTGATGGATTGGTGTGATTTTTTGTGTGGAGATAGTTAGAGAGCTGGAGAGTTGACATAGACTTTTTACTGCGGAATATTATCTAATTCCCACGGGATAAATATTTATAATCAGAATTACTTGAAACTTGGTATTAGTGCTCTTCAATAAAATGAAATAAAAACGCTTTTTTTAGCATTTTTCGAAATTTATCCTATGAGGGAGTTAAATAGGGGATGAAAGTTTGTATAAAACTACCTTTTTAGAGAACTTTGTAGTTTTAGCGCGAGTGAAGCCGCGGGTTCTGCTAGTTTTAAATAAAACTATCTCTTTGGATGTTCTCGTGGATTTATTTTGGTATTTGTTTCCCGACGTTTCGAATGCTTTACAGCAATCATGGTCACGGTAGAGTCTCTCTCGTGATCCAATGAAAATCCTAAAAGACCGTATTATTTAAAAGATAAGTTTCATTTAAAATGTAAAGTATTCGCATAAATCTAAGAAACTATTTTTTATGCGTTAAGCTAACATTGTACTATAATCAATTTCAGGAGGGGTATTCGTCGCCGTGATAGTGTTGAGAAATTAAAGAAATAAAATTAGGTAAGAAATATACATATTTTATATCCATTATCCACTAACAAACACAAGATCTCAATACTAGCGGAAAGCTGAGAACGAGCACCATTTTACCTAATTCATGACAGAAAGAACGCGAATATGCTTAAATACATTACGGTTTTTTTAAATAATTCTCTCTTAAGAAACAAATAAAATTTTGATATATGTTTAAAAATAAATCGTCTTTGTAAAAATTAATAATTACTTTTAAAGTGATTTTATAATCAGAGTAAGGTTTTCGTAAAAAAAAGTAAGTTTTACTTCATCATTGACTTCGCAGCTACAGTGTGGTACAATGGCATAGTGATAGACATCCAGATATACGCACATACGAACTCATACTTACATAAATTACATATTAATTGTAACTAACTCTGACGACACGTATGGCTCAGTTTCTAGTGAACCTACTTGCTGTGCCAGCGGACGCGGGTTCCAGTCCCGCTGGGGGGCATTCATTTGGATGGCTATATATTTATAACATGTATGTATTTAAAGTTATGTGTTGTGTATCAACTATCTGGTATCCATAACACAAGCGTCGTAGCTTACCATGGAACTAGATGGTGCTGTCTATTAATCCCAACAAAAAAGAACTGTGTTATATAAATAATATAATTTAAACTCGCGCATAACCTACACTTCTACGTCACTAACAAAAAATAAAAGGTTTTTGTTTTTGCCATCGATGTACGAAATCCTAAAAACATATACATACATCTATGATTAGCTTTTTAACCGTTTTATTTCAGGAGCGGTTTCCTTGCTTTTGACCAATCTACAACGTCACCCAAAGTAGCGAACGTAATTTATCGTGAGCTATCTATAGATATTATGCTCACTACTTTGGAGAGGTTGTACGAATATTCATCGATGGAACCTCAGTGAAAGCTACTTGCAAGGAAATATCTAGAAGACTGAAGATATTAACCGGTCAGAGAAAAGTAGAACAGCGGCAGCAGAGCTCAACACCTTTATGTAAAAAAATAATGTTGTTTTTGATAATTGTACCAGCGCGACTGGTAACTTAAAAATGATCAATTAAATTCATCACATATGGATGGCCAGCCCACATCACATGGATTATTCTTATATATCCATGCAATCAAGGTTCAAATTCAAAAGATTATACTTTTACCTCACTTTCAAAGACTTATTTTTGAATAGTAATGTTTAGTTTTTATTTTCATGTCATAAATATTTACTTGCTTTTATTTAATTCTATATAAATATTGCATTTTAATAATGTTAATGTTCATTATTTAAATCTTACAAATTCAGGCTCACGTTTAATAGGTAACTGCATATTTTGCTACAATAATAAACTGTATTGATATCGATTAAATCAATTACAAAGTTAAAACTTACCAATAGTCCAACCAATAAAACTAGTGCGATGACGCCAATAGTACTGACTGCGATCGCGATTGCTGCACCTGATCCAGCCTCTTCTTCCCGAGTCCTCAAAGACGCCTCTGTAGTTACATCTGTAAAACTCGTTAGATCTTCCAAATCATTCACAGATTTTGTAGTACTCTCCACATATTCTGTCGTACTCTCTACTAGACGTGGAAGTTCTGTAGCTGTTTCACTTGTTTCTTCTGTTGTTGTAGATACAGGCATTGTAGATACTGGCACGTACTTTTCTGTTGACACAGCCTTAATTTGCATTGTTGTTGAATATATTTCTGTTGTTATTTCAGCTTCAATAATTTCTTTTTCTTTTGTTATTATTTCATTATCGTTTTCTTTTAATGCAACAGTCGTTTCAGGTATATCCGAGGTAGTAGTAATTGGAACTCTTTCAGAGTTTATTTCAGTAGCAACAGTTACTATGATTGTAGATGTTTCAATTGGCGTAGTAGTTATTTCTATTGTAGTTGAGCTCAAATCTTTAGTTGTACTGTCTGTCGAACTAATTACTGTACTAGTTGGAATATCTGTAGGTGTGATTTCTGCTATTGCTTCTGTTGTAGTAAATAAATCTTTGCGTGTAGAGTTTTTAATAGTTTGTGATGATACTTCTATTGGTGAAGTATTATCTATAGTTAAAGTAGTTGTTTCCTCTAATTCTTCAGTGGTCGTTATGTATTTTGGTCTATAAGTAGTCACTGGAGTATCATCTACAGTGGTTTCTCGAGTACGTGTAGGAGACGCAGGAATCCAGTCTGTAATATCTGTTGATATTGTTTCTTCATTTAATTTCTCGGTTGGAACGTAAGAAAATCTAATGGTTGTAATTTCATAATTTTCAGTTGTATTTGCGATAGATTGTTTTAACTCTTGCGTTATATTCTTCACTTCTGAAGAAGCCGCTGTGTCGTCACTAGGAGTTGTTATACTCGATGGTAATTTCGTAATAGATTCGAATCCAGTTGATTTAGCCCCATCAACCGGTGGAATTGTTTTAGTATTTAAAGATTCATTATTTTCAAGAGTAGACTGATCGAGATCCATGACCGGTATCCACGTAGATTCAGTTTCGGATTCAGAACTTACTTTTGTTGCTATTGACACTTTCATTGACTCGGTACTTACAGGTTCTGCGCTACTCTGTATCGATATATTACTTTCTGCTGGTACTCGTTCAGATATCGATTCAGTATCAAATTTTTCTTTTGTATCAATTACAGCATTTGATATAGTGGGCGATATAGGCTTCCATGGCAGTTTATTTTGATAGATCTCAGTAATATTTTTAGAAAGAAAGTCGTTTACGATAGTAGTTGTAGTCGTTGTTGTTGAACTTGTGGTCGTTTCTTTCTTTTCTGAAACATGGTGAAGTAATGTATAAGTTATAATATTTGCAATTTATCTAAAATTTACATGTCAGTCTAATTTTGTAAGTTATTTTATGTACTTACCTAAAACTTCTCCGACCTTCTGTAACTCGTTTTCATCAACGCTTTTCTGTGTCGAAGCAGTAATATTTATCACATTGTTTGATGGAGGACTCCGCATACTAGCCAACGCCCATGCAGCCATCGTTGGAGGGATTTCTAAATCATTTATAGTGTTATTTTTTTCACTAGTTGCAGGAGTAGAAGATGAAAATTTTGTCGAACCTCTTTTCCATAATGATGGAATAGTATTATCGGATATAGATTGAGAATGAACAATTTTTTTCACGCCGCTTACTTCACTTTGTAACACAGGGTCAATATCAGATGACTGTGTTGTTAAAATTCCTTTTGATGGAAGTTTTGGTTTACTTGTGCTCATTAGCTTATCTTTGATGTCAAAGTGTTCAGAATAAATAGTAGTTGGAACTCTAGGTGCAGTTTTAGTTGCATTCTTCCTAGGTGCCATCCATATTGGTTTTGTTTTTGGTGTAGTATAATGGAATCGCCTGGTTTGTGGCCGGTTAGATTGGTAAGATGATGCTTGTTCTGTTTGTAAAGTAGGAAACACACTATTTGGTGAATCTTTTGCACCCGATAGATTGAGACGTTTTGAATAATTTCTATTCCTACTATTATAGTTGCTAGAATATAGTCGAGACGTATCAGTTGAAAAAATTGTATTTTGTGTCGAAATAGGCACTGGGCTTACTGAACTAAGGACAGATTGTGCTGTACTGCTTGGGAAAAAATGCGTTGCCATGGGCGATATTGATACTGCACTAGGTTCAGAGTCTTGAATGCTTCTTTTTGTGGACTCAGCTTCTTTAATAGACAGTTTGGCTTTAATCGATGCAACTTCTTCTTTTATAGGAGTACTTTGTGTAGTAGATGAAGTCTGAGTATCGTTATCGCAATCATAATCACTGTCCTTAAAATTGTACGTTTCAGTTGACAAAACAGTCATTTCATAATAAATACTTGTACCTTGTACATCAGATAACCCTTTACTATTAGGACCAGCCTTATCACTATCTAAATAACGAATCTCTTTGGTATTTTTAATAAATACACTTGATTTATTAGCTGGTGTATTGTTACTTAACTTGCTGAAACCTATATTTTCTGTAACTATTTTATTCATGTTCGTTATATTCTGCGGCGGGGATTTTGCTTTATTTGTTTCTAAATTATTTAAGATACTAGAGGATATTTCTTGGTGCTTTTTGTCAAAGAAATCGTTTTTAGGTGTAGTGAGATCAGAACTAAAATCAAAATATGTATCTGAGTTATAAGAGGACTCTTCTTGTGTACTATAAATACTTTTAGGAAACAAGCTAGAGAAACCAGCAAAAGACGGCGTACTATAGTCATTTTTCACGTTTTTGTCTGAGCCGTGCTTATATTTTTTCGCACTAAAATTATCGTCGTCATCAAAGCCTGATATTGTGAAGAAACTTCCATCATCAAATTTAGTAGATGAAAATTTTTCATAAGACTCTGTGTCTTCATCATTTCCTTCATCCTCGTACTCGCCACTCTCAATTTCAGACTTCACCGAGACAGGTTCAATAGTGCTAACAACAGTCACCGCTGGCATTTTGGTTTTCTTATAATTGTGCATGCTACTTATAATCTGTGCAGGTTTTTTAACTTCTGGAGTTGGTGTCACTATGATTAAATCAGACAAAGCCGGTGTTCTCTTTAAAGTACTTTGAGTCGGCTTTGAAAGGTTAAATTTGACCCTTCCCCGATCTTTGTATTTAGCATTTTTCTCAGCATGTTCTTCACTCGTTGAGTCTTTGGGATGTAATTCATTTAAAGCTATGTCTGGGAGCTTAGGTTTATTCCGCCATGCGGTCCCATTAGTTTTACTGATGGGATTTTTTGTCGTTTCGATCGGTAATGTATTTGCAGTGACTGTGCTGGTTATCAGTAGCAAGTTTACTACTAAAGCGGCACCTGAAAATTGAAATAAACATTTAAATCGTTTTTAAAGTAAAATGTTATCTTAGATTGATTTAATATTATTTAAAATAATTGTTGAGAGATTTATACTGAAAATTAAATTTCGTCCCCATACAAACATTCATCCCCTTTTTTAATCCTCTTAAGGGATGATTTCCGGGGTAAAAACTATTATATGTCCTTCCTAAGGTCTCAAACTATCTTCTTAACAAATTGCATCTAAATCGGTTCAGTAAATCCAGAGATTACCCCCTACAACGTAACAAACTCACAAACTTTACCTCTTTAATATTAGTATAGATTAAGTATAGATAAAGATTAGACCTTGATTTCCTTTATTTTGCATAATTATATTACATTTTACTTGGAATAAAAAGATATATTGTTGGAAAAAATGTAATATAAATAACCACCTATGCATATTCTGACTGGCGATTTCATGTTTATTTCATTTTGCCGTGAAGCAAATTGTCTTCAACAAATCCACCCCATGCCGCAGCCTTATACTCGCAGTTTTACCCTGTAAAAAATTAAAAAAATATATAATTTTAAGCAAAACAATTATATAAATAGTTATTTTTAGGGTTCCGTATATCCAATACAAAAATTCTAGTTACCGACAACTTTAATGCAAATGTAGTCAAAAATATTATTTATTTACGTAGCGGGTCGTACCCCCATAGCTCTATTCATTTTTGGGTATAAAATCGTTTAAATTTTTTTTTTCAGGATTATTAAAATCTTATTATTTCAATAATAATAAAAATACTAATTTAACGTTATATAAAATACTACCAGAACCTGCGGCTTCGCTCGCGCTAAAACTACAAAAAAATATCTAAAAAGGTAGTTTCATACAAACTTTCATCCCCTATTTTAACCCCCTTATAGGAAGAATTTCGAAAAATGCTAAAACACGTTAATTTTATTGAATAGCATTAATACCAAGTTTCAAATAATTCTGATCATAAATATTTTTTGGATTGTATTATAACGAGTTTTCCCGTGGGAATTAGAAAATCTCCCGCTGTAAAAAGTAGCCTATGTCACTCTTCAGCCCTCCAACTATCTCCATACACAAAATCACGCCAATCCGTCACTTCGTTTTTACGTGAAAGAAGGACAAACAAACACACTTTCACATTTATAATATTAGTATAGATTATTACCTAAAAATAGGGTATTCCTTTTTTTCGAAATAATATTATTGAAATAATTACTTTTTAATGTCCCCTGAAAAATCTCTAACACGGAGTTAACCGACTTGGAAATTAAGGAGCTCTCTATGCAAGAAAACACGTTAATACACATACGTGATAATGATGATGATAATGTACATACGTGATAGTAGACAAACCAATTATTTATTTATTTTTTTATTTAATCATTTATTTCAGGCAATATTTACATAAGGATCTTAAATACGTAAACAAAGGCCCATAGCATAATATATACCTTAAAACGAACATATATATGTATATTAATTATAACTAAATCACACGAAGTGCAGACGTGTGAGCTGTGTCAGCGGGCAAACGACCTCGGAACTTTCGAAATACGACGCCCTGCGGCCAGAAGTCCTCCTTCATGAAGGTTGGCAGATGATGAGTCGGCACTCTCACCAAAAACGAATTGAAACTCGTTTTGTGGCGAGGTACCAGCCGTTCAACCCTCAATTTGAAGTTGGACCTCTTCTGGACGTAGTCTACGACATCCTCGACCTTCGTAGACCAGTGCAATCGGGACACATACAGCGGCGTCGATGGTACGGCGGGGCACATCGCATGGTCTGGCTGGCTCGGAGCTGTGCCACAGATGTTACGGCATGAGGGCTTCCTCTTCTTCCTCTCCACTTTAGTGAAGCCCTCCTCGTCAGATTTGTGCTTTGTGGAATCCGACGGAGGCACCTGTTTGGCAGTTGGTCTGCTCCGGCTCTTCTTTTTCCCTCCATTAGAGGACCGCTTGTTTGGCGGGGTGGGTGTAGCGGCGGGGGCGGGTGCGGCTGCGACTGCGGCGTATGCACGCGGCGGGGTCATGACCGCGCTCGCACTCGACGTCATCAGCGGGGCCGGGGAGCGGGCGGCAGGCGTAGCTGTGTCGCGCGATTCGCGCACCTCAGCAGTAATCGGCGGCGACGACAAACTGCTGATGGAGTCAATTTGTGCGCCGCGACGTGTGTTTACGTTAGTGAACTCCGGTGACCTACTTACAGAACCATTACTTTTGAATGATAATAATTCTGCGCGCAGCTCACTGATGGTAGATTCGGAAATCTCTAACTTAAACTGCACCTCTGCCAGGCCAGCTTTCAGGGTGGTGATATCCTTGAGCAGCCTGGTGACGTCAACGTGATCGAACGTGACGGGTGGCAGCTTGTTCAGCTGCTTGGCCACGAAGGCGGGCACGTCGTCAGGATCGGTTGTCTTCAGGAGATTAATGATGTCCTGAAGACTTCTCTCCCCCTTTTCATCCCTTCTGCGAGTGGGAATTCGGTCGGCCTGGCCGAGAGTCTCGTAGAGCAGCACCTTGCTCCTGCAAATCTCCTCTTCTTTAAAGTTCGACTTGCAGATCTGCATGATGCTGACCTCGTCCATAGAGTCGATGGCGTGCTGTAAACGCCAACAGCTCGTTAGCTATGAGTTTTTCGGAACTCATAGCGGCTTTATCCGGCAGCGGCTAAGCCGCGCAGTACGCGAATAAAAATTCGGGTCAGAGTGTGCAATGCAATGCGCGTCCGTTACCTAGCGCGCATTACAGACGACTGATTAATCGCTTAAGTGTATTTGTTGAATTAATCAACAAATACACTTAAGCGTTAATATAATTTTAAAAAGGATATAAAAACTTAATTTATTATACTAATGTTATTTAAAAAGAATTTAAAAACTATACATTGTATTCAGCCCTTTTTTTTTAACGTCCCACTGCTGGGCACGGGCCTCCCTTCAATACGAGGGAGATCAGGCCATAGTCCACCACGCTGGCCAAATACGGGTTGACGGACTTCACATGTCTTTCGAAAACTTGCTAGGTTCTCTCAAACATGCAGGTTTCCTCACGATGTTTTCCTTCACCGTAAGATAAGTGGTAATCATGTTAGAAATGATTCGCACATGAAAATATCAGAGGTGCGAGACCCTGGATTTGAACCCGCATCACTCGGTTTCCCTAGCGAGCGCGCTACCACTGGACTACCACTGCCTTAAACTATACATTAGTGACATATATTTGACCGAAGTGACCTCATCAGTAGATTTTCGGAAGTTATTAGAACCAAAAGCGTAGTTCAAACATAATTTCATACTGTTTCATACAATAATGTTCGTTGGAACATTTGGGTCAGTTCACGCACTTGAGTTACAGATTACCTACTATAATGACTCTTTGTTCGCGGCTAGAGACCAAAAAGTTTGTGAAAATGTACACATTTGTTATTATATTAGATCTATCCCTGTAAGTTTTGTTTTTATAAAGACGACAAAATATGAAATATGTCTGTAACTAAAATAAAGCACAGCCAGCCAAGTATTATAAAAAAGTAATAATCGTACTACAATCGATTAATTTTTAACTATATAACTTTAAAAAAACTGCGAGATTGGTTTATTTTAGGTATTACAAAGACACCAAGAACGTAAAGTAGTTTTTAGATAATATTTATTTAGATAGGTGCCTAATTTTTAACCAGATAATTAGGATTACAGTATTTATAAATAATAATAAAGTTTTTTTATTTCCTATAAACCTTATAAACTATTTACAATATATATATATATATATATATATATATATATATATATATATATATATATATATATATATATGTGTGTATATATATATATATATATATAAAACTAATGTTAACAAGTTAGTAATTCTAGTGTTAGTAAAACTTATAAGTATTATTAATGGTTTTTATAGGAACACCTTGATAGGGTGTGGGCCTCCATTTCAAGTAAATTCAAGTTAAAATAAAATATCACGTAGAATTAAACACGCAATAACGTATAACAAAATGTAGTGCAATATCGATGATGTAAAGTTTTCTCACAAAGAGCGCTTAAACATAGAACTTTATCAATTCCCATATTTACCATCTCTGGCGTAATTTGTTACTGCACGGGCATTATTACTGATAGAATCAAATAGATTATACATAACAAATATGTCTATAATAGCAGTACTCTAGTTTTATTAGCACATTGATTGTGGAGGGTCAAATAATACATTAGGGTCAAATGTGTATAGAAATAATAAATAGCCAGCCTTAAAGTTCCAAAAAATATAAGGAAATAAGAAAGGAGACTAATAATAAAAACTGTCAAAAAATACTTTAATAACAACGTTAAGTGATCGTTCCAAAATTTTTTATTATTATCTATATGTATAACAAGAATGAATTAAAATTATATGCAAGAAATGGTTTTTCAACAACAAAATCAGCAGCTGTTTCTTGTGATTTTTCTCATAATACTGCTTACATCTTTTTTGGACATTTATCATAGACATAAAAAGTCTCACAATTTTTTTTTAGATTTACGCAAATATTTGGTATTTAAAAGATTTTTGACGCTATCCTTCTTATGATCGCTGTATAGCATTCGAAACTTTGGGAGCCAAAAATAAAGATAATTTCTTAACAATTATTATTAGAATGCATTTTTACAGTTCCCATGCTATTTTCCTTACGAGCTATAAAAACAAAAAATATTACACCAAATTTCTCCTAAAAATGCTTATAGCAGATATAATTGATAAATTTCAGTTCTGCATATAATTAATCCGACGCTTTCTCACCAATAAAGTGAATACGTAAATGAAACAGCTTAAGTCTTATTCACAACAGCTCTTTAGTGGTGTAACGGTACTATAAAGCTCTAAACGGAATTAAGGTTTACCGCAGAGCATGAGGCAGTAATGGTATGTGCGAAACTTTTAATAATCATATTGACATTTATATACTTAAAGCCATTTGCACCAAAACTCTTATTGAAATATACGAGTACATTATTATAAGATACAGAGGCTAAATCTATAGTTTTTAGAATTTTTGTCTTTCTGTCTGTCTGTGACCGCATCACAAAAAAACCACTGGATGTTTATATTATAATATATATGTATTTTGATGAAATTTGATATGATGATAGCTGATTATCCGGGTCAACATGTAGGATACTTTTTACTGCGGGAAAATATCGTATCTCTGATAAATCTATACTAAACCTTAAATGTCACCAACCAACCAGCAACAGGTTTAAAATGGTGCCTTAAATATTTTTCAAAAAAAACTATAATGATAGAATAACATATTGCATCTTTTTTTAATCGCTGAAATAATATAGAGGATTCCAAAGAACATTCTACATATGATATTCCCTCCACGACCGCGGACACGCCGGCGTTACAGTTAACAATAGATTTCTTAGAAATTTAATTAATTTCTTAGAAATTCACCTGGAGGTGTTCATAGGATAAGAAAACTATTGTATTTCATTTTAAAAAGATATCTAGCACTCTTTTCTTTGAGGTTTTATTTCAGGGCTAATTTACTATTATCTCGCTTTTTGATATTATACAAGTAAGTATGCTCTTTTTCCTTAACATAGCAACTTGATTTTTTATATAGTTTATGGATCATAAAGTATATATGAGATATTCTCCTGACTGGTTTCGGCCACGGCGGCCAATCTCATTGAGACTAGCCAACTGCGCAGGAGATATTATAGTGCAGTGCGTGTACGCGCAGACACAACGTGCACTCTCTCTCTTCCTGTCACTCTCATACTCCGGGGAGACGACTGCTCGATACGACCAGTGAGAGTTAAGGCGCATGACCGACGGCTTTACGTGCTCTCCGAGGCACAGGGGTGAAACACCGCCAACTTCCCAACTCCGGGCTATTACTGAGGCTTACTATACAGAAAGACTCAATAACTAAACTTGGCCCGACCTGGGACTCGAACCCAGGACCTCCGGGTGTGCAGCCGTACATGCTAGCCACTACACCGCCGAGGCAGTTATGGATCATAAAGTATATAGGTATAGTAGGTATATATCATTGTAAAGTCTGTTATAGTATGCTTAGGATATTTAATGGGATGCCCCAAAGACAATTTACATCAAAATCAATCAAATGGTTACCCAATAAATAACCCAAAGCAAAAACTAATTCAGTGAAGGGCACCACGACCGGCCGCGGGCGCTTTGGCGCATCTATTTCGCAACTCCGAAGACGAGAAAGTCGAGGTTTGTAGTTTTATTTCTTAGGTCTCTTTATATTGGCTTTTTTTCAGCGTACGAAACATGGAGTGCCCAAAATTCCTAAACGTCAAATTTATAATATTTAATGCCAGTATTTGCCTATTTTAAATTTCTAATGTATAACAAATAAATAGCGTACACACTGTTGTGACATAAAGAGACTGCTTGTTTGAATACAGTTAAAGTTAACTATTCAAAAAATAAAATCGATTTTTTCTTAGGCACCATTTCTATTAAACTTGATGACCTAAGTTTCGAAACCAGTTAGCTCACTAACTTAAGTACTAGATTCAAATTACCCGACCTAGATCGCTTTCTAAATTGCATATATTTCAAAGGAAGAAAAGAGTAAGTACATTATAAAATTAAACGGAAGATAAGTAGTACAAAACTTACTCGCATGGTATATTTCTGAAAAATAAAATTTCTTTCGTAAATATAAAAAAATGTATAGATATAGATATGTTTCAATGAAGTTATAAAATTTAAGTAGTATACCTAATAGCTAATTCTAAGTAATAAAATAATCAGTTATAAATTATAGTAATTAATACTTTCTTAGATTTACGTGAATATTTGACATCTTAAATAAAACTATCTTTTCGGATTATTTCGCGGATTTATTTAGATTTTTGGTTCCCGACGTTTCGAATGCTTTACAACAATCTTAGTCACGGGAGAGACTAAGGTTATAGACGTCTCAAACACATACATGTTACAGAGAGTGCCTATCCACTATTTTACAAAAATGATTTCAAAAAATAATTTTGAAATCATTTTTGTAATTTTATAAGAATTATACGATTTGCTGAAACAAACAATATTATTATGTAAGTACATTATTAACATGACTATTGTTTTTGAATATTTATGTCTATTTCTTAATAATAATTACAATAATAAAAAATGTGTAAATGTAATTCGGATAAAAATGTAAAATATTAAAACCATAAATCAAAATAAAGGCAACTAATCATACAAACAAAAACTTGGCCGCCTAATTCTAATGTTTATACTAGTAATTTATAAAAATCATTTTTAAAAACAAGCTTTTATATCATATAAATTGATTGTTTGATTTAATTTAGTTTTTTATTCATTTTTTAGGTATTTATACGTAATTTTCTCAGCAAACAATTTCATTTGATATCCATATCATACAGTGCATAAAAAAACATATTCCGCCATCTTTGGGAGTCCGCCATATTAGATTTAGTATGACGTAACTTATCTAACCATGCATTATCATCCAAACTAAACGTGTATGCAAAATTTCAGTTCAATCGGAAGATCGGAGAGGAGGAATGAGGATAACACAAACATATAAAAGTTTAATAAAAGCTTGTAAAAAGTGATTTAACAATAAACTTCAAAATTTAATAGATTAAGTAAAAAATTATGAATTGAACACACACACACACACAGTTATTTAAATCATTTTTTTAAGTTATTTTATCATAAATGCTCACTAAAATAGTGTTTCCCTATAGTGTTGCCCAGTTACCTACAAGGCCCTCAATTACTGTGTGAACCTGACCTTATTAAACTACGTACGAATTAGTGACGCCTACACAACTCTAGTAACACTACTTCTACATCAAGATGAACCTAATATTGACACTAACCGTCCCGTCCTCGTATTTCTTTTTCCTCAAACCCACGCAGAATTTTGGACTTTTAAATTATGAATGAATGAATTTTCAGCCCGTTATATAAATGATACGTGAAATATCACTTCATCAATAGAAGTAAGCATATTGATATATACAACATTATAACTCAGTATTGTAGCTATCTTTTTGGGGCATAATTTGATAATTTTAGGCTTGAAAATCTCGTAATCGAGACCCAATATTACTTGACAATTTGCTAATATCTTTTTGATTATTTTAAATTACTTAATATTCTAATCTGTTAATCACTCAGTAATATTGTGATTATCTATACATATAATAAAATTGTAACTAAGCCGAATCTGTACATTAAATAGATTCTCAAAAATCTTATTGAAATAAATATTATTATTAATACAGAGGCCGAATCTACAGTTTTTAGATTTTTTGTCTGTCTATCTGTTAACGCATCACAGAAAAACCACTGGAGGGATTTTGATGAAATTTGGTATGGCGATAGCTGGTTATCGGGGTCAACATATAGGATATTTATTACCGCGGGAAAATATTTCATTTCTGAGAGAAAAAAATGCAAAAACTGCAATGTAAGAGTATACTAATGTCTAATATGTAAAACCTAAGAATTTGGTTTTTAGTCATCTGAACGCGAGCGGAGCCGCGGGCAATGCTAGTGTTAAAATAAAACCACTAACATTTTTCAAAAAGTACCGGAGAAAGCAGCAATTAAGTCGCCAAGTGTTTGTTTACATTACGTTATGGTATAAATTGTAAAACTCATGTGGAACAAAATAAACTCATTATTCTCTAAAGCTGTCGTTTTGTCCTCATAATAATGCAATAAGCATTTGGAAACCGAACAAAGCCCAAACAATTCTTGTCACTTTTTAGGGTTGTCCATTTTGAAAAACGGATTACCTATTACAGTATAATGTAATAATTTTATAAATTATATATAGAAGATTAAAATGAATTAAAATGAAATCAAAATAAAACAAGCAAGTTTGCAAAATAATCTTATAAAACCTCGAATCTCTCAGAGATCTATCTGAGAGTTTCCTTGCCACTAGTTATGCCAGTGGGACACGACCACACGATTGTCGGAAGTTAAACTGTACAAAACTAGTTTTTTTTTTAATTTGCGAGAAGTAGATCGACTTAACAAAAAAAATTGCTTATAAATTTGAATATAACGCCTACTTTTGCTTACTTATATTCATCTTTTATCATACGATATAACCTTCCCAGCGTAAAGGTTTAGTTTTTTTGAACAAACATAATACATACCTATTATAATATCTATCCAAGGCCAAATCTGTGATAAAAATCTTTTTTATTAAATATTTTCTTTATAATAGCCGTGGCAACCCTAATCATTTATGACATTTACATGCCCTATACAGTGTACATTATACTCTGCTCTAGCAATATTTCGTCAGTAGATATCCACGTCCGTATCGAAAAGATCGATAAAGGGCTGTTTCTTACAAAATGAGTAATGTATATTTGTTTCATAACAATAGTTATTAATGGTGTAGCGTAAATCGTGATAGAATGCGCTTGCGTATTTTAATAGTGATGTGAATTTCGAAATATTTTAATTGAAAATGAAATCGTACCTAATTGTATTAAATTTCTAAATCGATAATTATTACAAAACGAATATACAAAAAGGTGACCCCTAATTTTGATAATATTTTACATTTGTTATTATAATATACTCGTATAAACTGATTTTAATGATTATTTCTTAGTAAAAATGCTTTTAGCTTTTATCCCATGTACCTGTCTGTATATTTTGAAACATGATGTGTTTCATAGTTATTATAAATGTACAATTTTAAAAAATAAGTTAGAAAACCCCATAATTATTGATTTCGCAATTAAGTATTTTTTAACATATATATTTAGGTCTAAATAAGATAATAGTAGGGGTCTCTCTTAGTTTAAATTGTATCCAAAATAAAAATTGAACCTCACAAAAAAATCTCATAATACGTAGTCCACTTATAATTTGGTACAAAACATATTGGCCCATACAATGCAATAGTTAATGTTACAACACTATGAATGAAATAACATCGACATCGCCATGCGCAGCACGAACCTAACAAGACATTCACCGTAGTCCGTAGCGTATTTGCACAGTGCTTCACACCCTACATTAAATATGCAGAAATGTTATATTTATTGTACTTATTTGTATATATATATTAGTGTATTATTTATTTGTATATATATATACTAGTACTTTATTGTCGTATATCTAAGTAAAATACAATCTTAAAATAATCTTATAATATTATATGAGCAATTTTTGTTTAAGTAGATATATATACAATATACATAATATGTATAAATATATACTGTATATCTTGGACATAGCTGTAACGATTTGGATAAGGTTTTGCTTTTTAATTTTATCTATATAGGTGTCTTTTCTGAAAAAAAAACGAAAATTTTATCTTTTTCGAAAAAAAAGACGAGCAAAGCTTGGTCGCTCAGGAGCTACGGGTAATTATAATATGCGGTCATTTTACTTTTCAGACACCGCGTTTGACGTTTCTCAGCAGATGACAATCATTTATGACTAATTACAGTAAAAAAAAATATAACAACGCTACATGTTGAATACTATTTCGTTATTTTTAACATTTTTAACTTTT
Organism: Brenthis daphne; assembly: GCA_947093115.1. NCBI lineage: Eukaryota > Metazoa > Arthropoda > Insecta > Lepidoptera > Nymphalidae > Brenthis > Brenthis daphne. The sequence continues at coordinate 5,825,312 of OX352481.1, read as the reverse complement.
ACTCTCATCTCAGTTCACAGTTAGTAAACAAAGCAAGTCGACCGTACTCGTTAAACGCGGACGATACCGACGCCCTTTCATAGCACTCTGATGCAACTCAAGGCCTTAGACTTAGAAATCTTGACTTAACTCAGGTTACAAAGGTGACAAGTTAATCTATCGTTACTTGATCACTGAAATATTGATGTTTTTAATGAAATGTCTAGCATTTGAAATTTTGAATCTTGAAACGTCTTGTTTCAAGGTTGATTAAATATTTTTGTTATAATTAATTATAGTGTAACTAATAATCAGGCACTAATCTATCATCTTTCTGCAACAAGCTCAAATATCTGTTTAAATAAATATTAAATATTACTAATTTAATTAAATTAGAAATAATAACATCAATCCTTTGCCATGTCAAAGTAAATCTAAAAAAGTATTATAGAAAAATCCAAACATTAGCTTATATATCACACTAATATAACAAAATTGAAAGTTTTTAAGTGAGTTTGTGTGTCTTTGGTCCTTCGTTTCCCTGTAATTGCACAAAAAATGTGCGTTGCGTTGCGACGGGACTTGAACTCGCGACCGCTAGCACAGTAAGTAGGGTCACTACAAACTGGTCCAATCGTGTGTCAATTTAAGAACATTATACCTATTATTATTTTATATAAGAACGATTAAAATAAACATTTATAAATTTAAAGAGTTATAAACCTCTTTTATTAACTATTGTATGGTAAATTCTTTTGTTTTACGACAAAATCCATTCTCTTTCCAGAATCTTAAAAAAGGTATTGTTTGGAGAGACATATTGATTTTATATCCATATTTATAGTCCAACTTTGCATAGACTGTACATTTCACTTATAGTTTGTTTTCATTATTGTTTCATTATCCACTTGAAATATTGTACTAAAACTCTTATTAAGTATTTTTTAAACGCGACTGTTAACAACAAAAACATTGTGATTATTGTAAGAACAAGTTGATTAATTATGTTATAAATTACGAAAATTAAAACTTTTTAAAATAATTAACATAACTTTAGCTTAATTCGACGTCATAGAGCCTTTATCGTATACTGCTGTAATTCACTGTTGGCGTGTCGTCACTCATCAGGCTCAATTGTAAAATTTCGATGCCTATATCCTGTGTATAATTAACTATCACTAATACATACTACAACAAGAATTGAAAATTCTCAGTATTTCCTGTACTATAGTTACGATTTGAGAGAAAAAATATGTAGTTTTGACCTGTTTCAAATATTTTTAGAAAAGTTTTAAACAGATATTACGATTTATTGTATCTGTTTCGTTAAAATTGAAAATTGTTAACTTAAGTATATTCCATTGTCAATAAATTTAGATTTGATGAAATATATTACACCAAGGCTTATCAACGTGTCCGTATGTACTGCACGCGAATCGCACTCGTACATTTTAATAAATTATATTGAATGATCTGTGTATTCTGTAAAATTCTCTAAACTAAAATATTTGTCAGATAAGTCTCTCTGATATATGAAAAATATAATTTTTGAGACGAATCTAACGATATCGATATCGCAATCCATCCAGCCGTTTAGAAGATAGGAGGTAATAAAGAAATTTACAAACATACATACAAGACACGCGCGAAAAACCTAACCCTTTCTTGGCAGTCGGATAGCATCTCTCTCATAATATTAATCTTTCTACAGATAAAAATCATGCCATTGGCCTTTATTCCTTATTGAGAAAGCGCAAACGAACAAATAAACACTTAAACTTATTTAATATAAAACTAGTGTAAAAACTATATGATTAAATAATAACAGCAAAAAGGTATTTTAATCAATGTACAGTAAGATGCTGAAAGAATAAGGGAACAATGATCTGTGTTTCGAAGTGACGTTTACGAAGACGCTCTAATTGCGCCACGCTCTGTTGACCCTAAATTACGATAGCATTTTCACTTTTGTTTAACATTCAGGGAAAGTATTATGAAAATAACCTCTAGGCTTCTTACGATGAAAATATTTACATAAGTACATATTTATATGGAGGTAATAATTAATTTATTATTACGCCTACAACTTTCGCTTCGCTTGGCCTAATCATAGACTACTTTTTTCATAACTCTTGGAACTATCGTAATATTAAGATAAAATTATACTATAATTTCCACTATAAAGTTTCTAAAACATCCTAAGAAAGTCAGCTTGATTTTATAGTAGATAATACAAGGTTTTCCAAAGAAATATAAACATAACATGTAGTTTTATCCTTGTAGTAGTTTCTCACTAACCAACGATATAACTTTTATTTTGTTCATTCTGTGCTCTGACCAATAAAAAAGTACTTTTTTATTGGTATGAGACTCTGTGCATTTTTATGGGTGGTGATTGGGGCGAGGTTTTCGCCAATTCTAATCAATTTTTATATTATTTTTTAAGAAAATAGCTTTAAAAAATTTAATTCAATTCTTTTACATATTTCGTGGCTTTTTGAGGTTTGAGTATACCTCAGAAGCCATGGTGTGGTGTAATATAAATTGAAATAAAAAACACCCGAGGGTAGAAAAACTTTTTACGCGAGTGTCCGTTTTTTTAAATACAGTACATATTTATAATTTACAGTACATACATATTGACGTTTAATCAATTTAATATATAAGTGTAAAACCTTCAGCCAACTAAATATAACCCAGAATAAGGACTTTTTAAAAATCATTGGTTCAAAATTACAAATTATTTTTAAAGTACCTACAAAACATTTAAACTAATTCATTGCTGAATTTTTGCTTGTGGGGTTATTTCGTAACGATACATTATACGATAGGAACCTTTATTTTTTACGATAGGAATTTTTGATTGACGTGATTCATGACGTGAAGTGGAACAGACGTTGTAAGTTGATAGCTATACGCCCCCATACACATCGGTGAATAATTTTGTGATAAATTATTCATTATTATATTAAAAATAGTACAGAATTAATAGACAACAATATGAATCAAATACAATGTAAAAAATTAGTCACTTTTATGTTATTTGTAATGTTCTTCCAGCCGATTCCGGCCACGGCGGCCAATCTCATTGAAACTAGCCAACTGCGCAGGAGATATTATAGTGCACAAGTGTACGCGCAGACACAACGTGCACTCTCTACTCCTGTCACTCTCATACTCCTGTGGGACGCGACGGCTTTAAGTGCCCTCCGAGGCACGGGGGTGGTGGTTTCCGACTCCGTGCTGTTACTGAGGCTTACTGTAGAGAAAGACTCAATAACTAAACTTGGCCCGACCCGGGACTCGAACCCAGGACTTCCGGGTGTACAGCCGCACGTGCTAGCCACTACACCACCGAGGCAGTGCGTGTTATTTGCATTCCATACAAGGTTAATTTATAATGACTACACTATTTATTTATTTCTAGGGGCCTAATTTAAGAAAATCCATCAAAGTCCCCCATATACATTTTATATTTATATTTACCATAAGTATATATTGTATATTTGTATACTATGAGCTACCAAAACTTTAAAAAGTTAAATGAAACCTTTGTATTTCGGATTCGATATTGTTAAGTGACAATAAACAAACTAAAGTGGAGTGAAACTAATCCATCGTTTGTACGAAGACGAAAATCCGAGAGGGAAAGTGTTAGATATTTGCTGGTATTATATTCAATACTTTCTCAAAACCACACAATAGGCGGAAATTAGGAAACTGGTATATGTTGCAGTTAGACTTTAATGAAAATAAATTGATCGTCTTCACTTTTTAACCGACTTCCAAAAACGAGGAGGTTCTCAATTCGTCAGAATTTTCTTATTTTAAGTATGTTCACCGATTACTAGAAGACGCCTGAACCGATTTGGAAAATTTTTTGTTTGAAAGGGTGTACTTCCCAGGTGGTCCCATATAAATTTTATCGAAATCGGTCGAGCGGTTTTTAAAAAATACAACAATACATTTTTTTTAAACAAATTGTTTAATCGAATATGTTATTAAAAACTTTCTTCCTACAAATTACCTGCTTATTACGTCTACACTAAAAATATAAAAATAAAAACTTAAAAAAAAACCGACTTCCAGGCACTAAAATGTAAAAAATAACTAAACGGGGGTTTTCATTTAGAATATACCTAATCAGATATTTTCGAAGTCGGTGCCAGCCGACAATATTTTAAGATATGAATATCTAATAGGTAAATATGTATTTTACGTATCAAAGTATATTAGATTTCCTACGCGTCGGCTGGCTTTACTGAAATAGTCATTATTATCGATAATGAATATTTCAGTAAATTTTTCCAAAAAATATGTAATGTACAGATTCGACTCAAAATTTTATTAATGTATAGATATGTATAAATACATACAAGTTAATATACATACATATAAGTTACTATAAATGTAATGTAACTACCTGCACCCAATCGAATTAAAAAAAACTGATTTTTTAATCTTATTGTTGTGGAAGGTAATGTGTCGTAGAAACCTTAAAAGTGAAGCAATGTATACCTATACACAAAAGAACACAAATTTTCAAATGGTCTTTCGCTTATGTAACTTAAATTGTTTACTCATTTTTTTTATTTAAAAGAAATACTAAAATTATAGAAAGATACTCGGATAATTATAACTGACGAAGTCATGCACAGCTAGCGGTTAGCGAAATATAATTATAATTATATCGACACAAGTTAAATTAAAATCTCAATAATTACAAAATGTAGGCAGAAAAAAAAACTAAATTTATACTCCATTTTTACTGTTTATATTAAATCCAAATAAAATTTCATCATTTTTGTAGTAGCAACTATCAAAAATTGTCTTGTCGCAATATTCGCTTACTGCCAATTGACCCCCCATTGAGGTGTACAAAATAAACTAAAGCGATTATTTCTATAACTAATCGATGGACGTTTTGTGATTGGCCAACTCACTTCTTACAAGAAGCTGTTAGATTACAATTCCGTACGGTAACTAGGAACAGCAAAAATTTACACGTTTCCCTCTCGCACTGATCCTTTATTTCTGGCTTTATGCGTGTTGCGCGAAAGTTTCTATACTATATATATATATATATATATATATATATATATATATATATATAAATATATATATATATATAAATATATATATATATATGTATTAGTATGTACTTAATGTTACACTTTCTCATACTCTAGTGGCTGACAGAAAGGGCTGCAGATCCAAAGGACCCATCATCCAAGAAATTTTTCTTTTAAGAAATTCTCAATAACAGCCCAAAGTTGAAAAGTTGACAATATTACACCACCGCGGTTCAAAGAGCACGTTTTCACCTGACTTTTTTCCTGAATGATCAAATCCAATATCCTGCCAGGATATGATAATTAAGCAAAAAAGTGCACTTGTATCTGCGCACCACTTATGCACTATAATATCCCGTACCCGTGCAGGATATTCTCAGAGAGAATGACCGCTTAAGTTAAATCGGTTAACAATATTGTTTTTAATTTAGAAACCACATAAAATAATCTCCTATATATTCATACATTTTATGTAATATTACCATCATATATTTCATATAGTTTGATTCTCGATTTAACATATTGGTAATTCAATTAGATTTGGTTGTATTTGTCAATACATAAAATTTTCTCACGTCCGCGTTACGTTGCTCAATCGTACAAAATATTGCGCTCTAAAAGTATATCTAATTTTTAATAATCCGTTTAAATACGGTATAACTCAAGTTTAAATATAATTTTATCTACTTAGATAATATTTACAGGTCCTTAAATCTACATCTACACTAATATTACAAAGAGGAAAGATTTGTATTTTTGTATGTTTGTAACGAATAAACTCAAAAACTACTGGGCTGATTTAGATTAAATTTGGAAAGAAGATAGTTTGAGACCCTGTGAAGGATATAGGATAATTTTTATTCCTGAAATCATCCCTTAAAGGGGTGAAAATGGGGATGAAAGTTTACATAGGGAATCTACCTAAGGACGAACCCGAGCGAAGCAAGGTGAGTGACTAGTATTGTATATAGCGTTTAATAATATCAACTGTTACTTTGAAACTTATTGGTCTAATTTAAGACGGTTTTGTCATACTCATACGTATGAAGGCAGTAATTCCAGTTATTAACCTTCGCCTTATACGGAAACGCATTTTATAAGATCAAGGATTCAAGATGTTATATCATTTGCAAAATTATCTTTAAAAAGTTCTTTAAAATATTTCTTGACCTTTTAAGCGATGAAGAGAGACGATGGATCGACTATTTTGACTTCTGAACCTAATTAAGTATAAAATTTTCTTGTACATTTTTTCAATTCCTTTTCTTATATTTCTAAGTAGCGATCTCGCGAGCTCGGATGTGTCTCAAGATACGCGAATTTTGTTCACAATTTCATGAGTTTTAATTATTTTGCGCCGTAATTCTTTTTCTTAAATAAAAGTAGCCCCAGTTACTCCTTATAACACGAGCTATCTGTGAGAAAGTCTCGTCGAAATATGTCCAGCCGTGTTTGAGATAAGCCAGATCAATAGACAGACAGACAAAATATTATAATAATTGTTTTTTTTTCTTGTAGGTACCGTATATACTTTCATATGCATTTAGTAAATAGCTGTTATTTTGACATTACAAACAGACACTTCAATTTTATTTATTTGTATAGATCAATTCAATTCTTGGTACACTGGTATATTATCCAGACTATTCTTTTTAAGTTTCATTACAAATATAGTTAAATGAATACTTTTCAAGCTTTTTCGTATGTGCAGCAGATGTCGATGGACGTACAGACCGATCGCAGATACTATTTGATAAGTCAACATTCAAATAGTAGTCCAGCGATCGATCTTGACACACATTGAGCATGCCAGTAATGTAATATTGGCCAGTTGTGCAAGCGCGTCACAAATCAACACTTCCTTATTAGTGATGTTAACATATTTTCTTGCGTCGTACTTTCTCTAGTTTTACTCCAAGTCGTTTGACAACACCTTACTCATACCACGTCAAATGACTTTTTCTAATGTTTTCGGCTTATAAATATTTATATCCTAAAGATGATATAATAAAACAAAGTTTAGATGACAAAAATCTATACTATAAAGTATAATATTTTAAGAGGAAAGATATTTTCTTTGTTTAGTTTTTTTAGGTTGTTTAGGTTTGTACCAAATAAGCTCCAAAACTCCTCGACCACTTTAGGTGTGGTAAGAGGATAGTTTGAGACCCTGGAAAGGACATGGGATAGTTTTTATTCCGGAAATTATCCCTTAAGAGGTGAAAATGGGGATGAAAGTTTATATGGGAAATCAACCTAGAGGTGAGTCGCTAGTATATTACTTACTCCTTACGTATCAATGAGTAGGTAGTTATATATAGGGTATTTTTTATTTAATTAAATACAACCTAAAACTAAATAGCCACTATTAAGTATTATAGAAAATTCAATTTTGCTAAAGTGGACCTACTTAGTACTTACGTCCTCCGTCAACCGTCATGGTTAGCTACATATCACTCATGTGGACATTCGCGTTCTAAGTCCTGTCAATCCATCAAATGATATCCATTATAGATCTATTATAGACATAAAAGCCAATTATATGGATGAATTAAATAAAAAGTAATTCCTAAGTAATTTGTAGTCCAATTAAAAAAAAATAGGGCTTTTTGTTTTAGTGCCCTTTTTATTAATAAAAAAAATACTCCTATCTATTATTACGGATAGATAAATATCTATCTGATGTATCTACAGATAGATAAATATCTATCGCAGCGGTTCCCAAATCGTTGTCCGCGGAGCCCTAGGATTCCGTGTAAGGGTCACAGGGGTTCTGATATACGTCCGAGAGTTAAATAAAAAGTTGTCAGACATGAAGCCTAACTTTAGCTATTATAATTTCTAAATAAGTATGTGAAAAAAATCACATCATACTTTCTTCGATCTACGCGAATATTTGACATTTTAAATAAAACTCGGGAACCAAAAATCCAAATAAATCCGCAAAAAAATCCGAAAAGATAGTTTTATTTAAAAAGTCACATTAAATAGTTAAGTTATATTTTTGGTACAATATATATTATTATAAGTACAATTAGTTTAGTTTTTATCAAAATGGGGATCCGTAAAAAAAATTATGATCAATTAGGGTTCCGTGGCAAAAAAAAGATCTGGCTGATCTATTGCTGTTGACAGTTATGAATTGAACCAGAGAGTGTTGACGCGCAATTAGTCACTGCTTTCGCGAGTCAAAGAGATGCACATACATTTTCTTATAACAAAAACATTTTAGAATTATACTTTCTAAATAGAAATATTTCTTGTTATATTCTCATTATTGTTTTATAATGTCTTTAAATCAAATGGTAAAACTAGAATGTCCAAAACAAATATTATTAATGGACTACGCAGAGAAACTCGCTCTTGCGCAAGCCCTTTTTAGATCCGTTTGCGAAGAGAATACCTTTGGATTCAAAACTTGTGCTACTTGCCTTTAAGGTTTTATACATATATTGAGTATAAACTGTCCGATTTTATAAACTTCATTTACATCGTATATCAAGTTTGTTTGAACGCGCCCATCTTAGGAACTAGTAATCCGATTTGAAAAATTCTTTTTGCATTGGCTAGCCCATTTATTGAGGAAGGCTATAGGCTATATATCAAATAATATTTAGTCATTTTATTCAAAATCGAGCGAAGCGAGCGTGTGTCGTTATTAAATAACATTTGCAAATTCTTTAAATAGACAAATCGAATTTTCAAAATCATGATCATTTTTCTCTTTCCATTATTTAATTTGATTGATTTCCCATATTTTTTATATGTCTGTTCAAATCTTGCAAGAATTTATCATTGGAGCGATTGAAAATTAAAAAGAAATATTATTTTCTATTATAAATCAAAAAGTAATAAGCATATAATTGAAGGCACATCAAATTACAAATATATTTTTCTATTATGTATATTAAAAACTACAAATATTTTTTTTTTACTATAAACAGACAATACAATACATATGTAACTAAATATTAAGTATGTTAAAATTATGAGAATATTTGAGTTGTCTAAAAACGTGCTCAAAAGTATGCATAGGGAGTGTCGAAATAAAATTTTAGCCATTACATTGTTGTTGTACTCACGACTGTCATTTCCTCCACGCGACAAGGCTGGAATACAAAAGCTAACAAAATGACATTTAAAACACGATTTACCTCTTACTACAAAATGTACATTTCATGGCAGCTCTGCGATTTATAATATCATTATAAATGCTCTTATTAGCATCGAGCTTTCATTTAGATCAAGAGCTTGTAGTTAAGTACCTACTTAAAGAGTATTTTGTTTATTACTTGTAGTCTATTCTGATATTAATTAAAGAGGAAAAAATTTTTTTTTGTTTGTTTGTATCGAATAGGCCCCAAAACTACTGAATCGATTCAGATGAAATTTGGTAAGAAGATAGTTTGAAACCTTGGAAAGGACATAGGATAGTTTTTATCCCGGAAATCATCCCATAAGTGGGTGAAAATTGGGGTGAAAGGTTGTATGGGGTAGCAACCTAGGGACGAACCCGAGCGAAGCGAGGGTGAGTATTAAATATATTTAGATCAAGAGCTTGTAGTTAAGTACCTACTTAAAGAGTATTTTGTTTATTACTTGTAGTCTATTCTGATATTAATTAAAGAGGAAAAAATTTTTTTTTGTTTGTTTGTATCGAATAGGCCCCAAAACTACTGAATCGATTCAGATGAAATTTGGTAAGAAGATAGTTTGAAACCTTGGAAAGGACATAGGATAGTTTTTATCCCGGAAATCATCCCATAAGTGGGTGAAAATTGGGGTGAAAGGTTGTATGGGGTAGCAACCTAGGGACGAACCCGAGCGAAGCGAGGGTGAGTATTAAATATACTTATGTTGAATTTAAATGTGTATAAAATTAGTTTCCGATATACCAGAATCTGATCTTCACATTTATTTTGGAATGTTATTTTACTTATTATATAATATTTTTAAATACATAGTAGGTACATATTGGGGCAATATTTGGGCTGAACCCTATAGATGCAGTGTTTTTAATATTAGAAAGTAAAATGGACAAGAACGAACAGGATGCACAGTTTAAAAGTTCCAAACAAACATTATTATATTTAAAAAAATGTTTTTAGTAATATACTTAAAAGCGAATAAAAAATAAAAAAATATCTCAACTCTAAAAAATCTATACTAATCGTCAAAACATACCTATAAAGGACGAACCCGAGCGGAGCGAGAGTGAGTCGCTAGTCTATACATATAATAAAATTGTAACTAAGCCGAATCTGTACATTGAATATTTTTTAGAAAATCTTATTGAAATAGATTTTATTATCGATACAAAGGCCGAATCTATAGTTTTTACATTTTTTGTCTGTCTCTCTGTCTTTCTTTCTGTCTGTCTGTCTGTTACCGCATCATGGGAAAACTACTGAACAGATTTTGATGAAATTCGGTATGATGATAGCTGGTTATCCGGGTTGACATATAGGCTACTTTTTACCGCGGGAAAATATCTCATTTCTGAGAAAAAATACAAAAACTGCATTGTAAGAGTATACTAATATGTAAAACCTAAGAATTTGGTATTTGGTCATCTGAACGCGGGCGGAGCCGCGGACAATGCTAGTAATTAATAAGAACCTATTAATCAAGATCTAAGTAAAACAACAATTAAGAAAAATGACACGAAAACGACACGATCACGAAGAGAATAATCGTATAATGCGAAGGTTTACTTCTTTTATAGGTTATCTGGAGCCTAAGTAGTGGAACATGATTTATGCACTATTATTATCTAATTCTAGATTTTGCACGCGGCTTCTTTCGTGTAATAACTGGGACGAGGGTCAAAGATGCGCCTATGTCCATAGTGTTAACGACTCTATTTATTATTATACTCATTTTTGTGACATTGATTTGAATAAATTTGAAGGTAGAAATGATTATAAGTTATAAATTTTAACATTAATAAAATATAAAGATATAATAAAAAAATAAAGGTGGGTTGTTGATAAAAAGTGAGAGAATATGTATATTGTAACTATAGGCTGAATTTCACATCAATAAATGATTGTAAGGAACATACAGTATCTGTCTATTGGAGAACCATAATATAACAATAGGATGCAATCTATATTCTGGCCAAATCTTATCGAAATCGAAATGTACAGCAATTTAAGCGTGAAAAGGTTTAGTTGGAGTAACTTTCACATTTATAATATTAGCATGGATTACTTGGACAAAATTATTTACTTTTAGGTCAAATTATATTATGAAATCTCTAATACGGAAGCTTTTATATATAATCGCTGCACAGACATTTATTTATTATATTTAGTTTTCACTAAAAAACTAAACTGACTTCAAAATCACTTATTACTAAAATAGTAGCTTTCTACCCTCAGAGATTAATTCATTTTCTTATTTTTTTATGAAACCACTCTTAAGATATATAAAGATGTTAATTAAGAAAGACTCATAAAAATCAGTCAACATTATTGATGAAGATAATATAATCGTATACACAAAAAGCACCCAGAAAAATTAGGATTGAAATCCGTCGTCGAGCGACAGATTTATACTAAACTAAGCTATTTGGAAAATGTAGAGTTAATATTTAAAACAAAATTTATTAAAGAATATTGACACATAAACTAAGATTGACCTAAACTTCTTGGCCTCTTCACTTTTGTTAAAACATAAATTGGTCTTGTCTTCTTTTATGAGATACTAAATATAATAATAACCATGAGATACTTTGTTGATACACTACACATATATATTATATAACTTTAAATACATACATATTATAAATATAAACACCCATGACTGAATACAAACATTCGTGCTCATCACACAAATGAATGTCTCCAGCGGGACTCGAACCCGCGACCGCTGATACAGAAAGTAGAGTCACTACAAACTGAGCCAAACGTTTTAATGTACAGAAGAAATTAGACGTTTAGGCAACCCTTTAAAAGCCATTAAAACCCAAGCAGTTAAACTAAATAGCCAATTCATTTATAGTTGTCATTAAAGCTATGAAGTTTTTCTCAAACAACACGTGTAGCAGTGAGACGATAGAAAGCGTAAAGCCCGCTGGACCGCGACGACGCGACGCGTGCCGTACACTGCTGTTCCACTGTTTAATGATAAGTTATGTGAATCAGTCTCAGACGAATCCTATTTATCTTTGTAATGCTTTGTTTTCGAATGGATTTTTCTATTTTTATACTTACTTATAATGTTTGTTTAATCGCCAAAATATTATACTTGTTATCCAAATGGAGCAAAGATATATTTTTCATTGATATTTTAAAAATTTTAGCGTTTTTTTTAATTAAAGCTACATTTTAGCATTTTAGTTGCTGCTGTATTTCCTCCATATCTTCCCATAATGCATTGTTTACAAGCATAAAACTTAACTTCCAACTATACATATAGTAAAATCGTAACTTAGCCGAATCTGTACATTAAATATTTTTTAGAAAATCTTGTTGAAATAGACTTTATTTTCGATACGGAGGCCGAATCTATACTTTTTAGAATTTTTGTCTGTCTGTCTGTCTGTCTATCTGTCTGACTGTTACCGCATCGCAGAAAAACCACTGGAGGGATTTTGATGAAATTTGGTATGGTGATAGCTGGTTATCCGAGTCAACATATAGGATACATTTTACCGCGGAAAAATATCTCATTTCTGAGAAAAAATACAAAAACTGTAATGTAAGAGTATGCTAATATGTAAAACCTAAGAATTTGGTTTTTGGTCATCTGAACGCGGGCGGGCAATGCTAGTACTAAATAAAACTTTAAGTATTTTCAAGATTTGTAAAAGTTATATATTTTGACGGCTAAAACTATATATTTTATAGTACTTAGTAGTATACAGTAATTTTGCTCCATTATTGACTTTTTTCTATTCTTAACCCAATAACTATACTCAGCTTGAATTTTTATAAATGTGATTTTTCTTAATTATTGTGTAAACAAACTCTATTAAGTACAAAGACACTGCACTTTTCTTTTATAGTATTAAAATTATGTCATTTTTTTTTACTTTGAGTGTGTAATCTCCATAATAGTTCTTCCATTTACCCACTATTCATATAAGTTATTTATATGTATAAATTGTAGCGTCTTGCTGTACATTTACCTGTATTTATCTCTTCTCAAACACGACCTGAAACAAAGGAACAATAAATGTAGATTTGTCGAAATTTATTACTACAACATTCGTAATACGTTTATAAACTATACGGTACGATTATATATAACAATAGCATTATGAAATTTAGTATTTTCTTATACGTTTAAAGATAAATGGAGATATTATAAATATTTTAAGGAACACTAAAACAAACCTATCCCACGGGAAACGTACATTTTTCCGGGATAAAAAGTAGCCTATGTGTTATTCCAGACTATAATCTATCTCTGTGCCAAATTTCATCCATATCCGTTCAGCTGTTCTGGCATGAAAGAGTAACAAACATCCATACTCACAACTCGCACATTTATTATATTAATACGGATATTTTTTTAATCATGTCATCTTATCCCATGAAAGAAATATAATGTACCTCCTATACATGTTCATTTTGTTAAATTAAAAAAATGCATATCGTAGGACAGTTCTAAATTTAATTTCATTGAAGCAAACTATAACAAAAACCACCTTTTATAATAGAATTCGCTACCACCTAAATGTAAAAAGTCTACAAAATAATAAATAACCAATAAATACATTGTACACTTCAATATAAAAACAAAATATATACTTTGTATTGAATTAAAAATAAAACTGATGAGTAATCGATTATTGTACATTTATTTACTAAGTAACATCGATGAGCATGCTTTCTAGTTCCTATTATTCAAACGACCAACGAAACTGACCTAGCCACAGTTCATTCTGTCGTACAACAAGGGTTCCATTAAAAATGGTTGAAGTAAGCAAATGGAATTAGTGCATGTAAAACCATACGTTATGGGCAAATTATTTATTAAAAATAATGATAGTGTGACACAGGACGGACACCTACGGCCAATGACCGACGTTAGGGTTGTCTATTTTTTTAATATTTTATGTCAATATCAAATATTCAAGTCTTTTATCTATACATATAACAAAATTGTAACTAAGCCGAATCTGTACATTAAATTTTTTTTGGAAAATCTTATTGAAATAGACATTATTATCGATACAGACGTCGAATCTATAGTTTTTAGAATTTTTGTCTGTCCGTCTGTCTGTCTGTCTGTTACCGCATCACAGAAAAACCACTGGAGGGATTTTGATGAAATTTGGTATGGTTATAGCTGGTTATCTGGATCAACATATAGGATACTTTTTACCGCGGGAAAATATCTCATTTCTGAGAAATAATACAAAAACTGCAATGTAAGAGTATTCTAATATGTACAACGTAAGAATTTGATTTCAGGTCATTTGAACGCGTGCGGAGCCGCGGGCAATGCTAGTGTCAATATAAGAGCCGAGTTTCGGTTATCTTTCAAACTCAGTGCCCAGCATATATATATATATATATTCAAAAGTACTTGTAATGAGTCTAATTGAATAAAGTTTTATATAATTTATTTTATAACGTGATACTTGTATATTGTTAATAGTAATATTAACAATATACAAGTATCACGTTATAAAATAAATATGAACACATCACGCAGCTTCACTCGTAGACGTGATTGTGATATATGTATTGACCGTTATAAACCTACTTGAATTGAAAGAAATGTTAATTAATTTGATTACTTGAAGATATCTGTTTTCACTTTTGTTGGCATTATGATTTTTCTGAGATAAAGATAAAAAATTATAAATTCAAGGTAACATAAAAATAAAAAGACAATCACCTTTGCTTTCTCGCGTCCAAAGCGTGAAGAGTAATTTACAAAAATTATAATTTGTATAAAACACTAATTCAACTAAGATAATATGAAATGTTTTTAATGAATGAAAGTAATTTGTTAGATTTCGTGTAACAAAAACAAGACAAAATAATTGATACTAATTTCGTTGAGGTGGTAGAAGGTATTATATGAATACTAGCGACTCACCCTCGCTCCGCTCGGGTTCGTCCCTAGGGTGGTCCACCCTTATCACTTAGGGGTATGGAAAATAGATAGTAGCCGATCCTCAGACCTACTGAATACGCATATAAAATTTGGTAAAAATCGGTAAAGCCGTTTCGGAGGAGTACGGTAACTAACATTGTGACATGGAAATTTTATATATTAGATGTGCATAACATTTAATTTGTCTAAAATTACATATAATAATAGATAGCTCCTATCTTTGCATTAGTTGCATAGCGTATTCCGTTTATATAATAAAAACACCAAATAATAGAAGATAAATTAAAAATAATATTTTTACACGCATATTGCATATATTAAGAGAAAAAAAATTACGGACAAGTGCCAGTCGGATTCGCCCACCGAGGGTTCCGTACTTTGTAGGAAATCTGTTTAACTTAAATTTTCAACTCTTTTTTAATTTTTGGATTTTTTCCTTTATTTGTGCTGTAAGACCTTGCCTTTTGCCAAATTTCGTGATTCTAGGTCAACAGGAACTACCATATAGGTTTTCAACCCAAAACCTATAGAGTACTTCCGGTTGACCTCCTACAGCACAAGTAAAGGGAAAATTCCAAAAAATAAAAAAAGTTAAAAATTAAGATAAATTTTGGTACTTACCTACAAGTTTTCGTGAAAATCTAAGTTTGCCCATATATTTTTTCCTAATAGGGACTATAGACCTCAGTATCTGGTATAAATTACAAGCTCCGCCCGTTCCTGAAAAAATCGGTGCTGACACACGGACAGACAGACGAACAGACGGACAAGAGAGTGATCTTATAAAGATTCCTTTTTTTAACCTTTTGAGGTACGGAACCCTAAAAAAAATAAAGTCATGATTGCTGTATTGTTGTAGTATTCCAAACATCGAGAACCAAAAATCAAAATAAATTCTCGAAAAAACCTGAAAGATAGTTTTATTTAAAACATCAAATATTTGCATAAATCTAAAAGAGTATTATAAATAAATAAAAATAATAAATAAATAGAAATCTTTTATTAGCAAGCAACATAGGGCATTGTTGGTTAGTGCAATATAATTACTTAAGAACTATGTTAGTAAAACAAAATACAAACAAAATGAATAAATAGCTACAATAGCTAAAATAAATAATCATTTATATTTTTTATCAACCCTAGGTCAAAGACTTCGAAGGCTATTGAACCTTATTTACGTAAATTGCCATATTAATGTTCGTGTCAGCGATATTACTTATAATTGCTTCACTATCTCTACAATTTTGCTTATATGATACTTTTACATGTTAACGTTTAATTAAGTACATATATGATTTAGGGATTCGTTGTTAAAAGGATTAACCCTTACAAATTCGCCATGTCGATATATCCGTCCGTCTATTTTATTCTTGACTATGGGAGCTATTATGGCTGTTTCATCATTCATCATGTTTGATAAGCTAGACAATTCTGCAATTACGTTTTAAAAAATAAAAATAGAGTTAAGTGGAGTAAAGTGTGAAAAAAGTGTTGTTGTTGAGTCCACATAAGCTTGCCCGATTCTATTTATTGATTTTCGCAGATTATTAGTATACTGCAACTCATCTTCGATCTAGCACTGATATGACTTTTGTTAATCTAATTTTCCTAAAACCTGAAATCAAATTCTTAGGTTTTACATATTAGAATACTCTTATATTGCCGTTTTTGTATTTTTTCTCAGAAATGAGACATTTTCCCGCGGTAAAAAATATCCTATATGTTGATCCAGATAACCAGCTATCACCATACTAAATTTCATCAAAATCCAGTGGTTTTACTGTGATGCGGTAACAGACAGACAGATAGACAAAAATTCTAAAAACTATAAATTCGGCCTCCGTATCAATAATATTGTTTATTTCAATAAGATTTTCCAAAAAATATTTAATGTACAGATTCGGCTTAGTTACAATTTTATTATATGTACAGATATATTGAAATAAGAGCTACTAAAACTTTGTAATTCAGATAAATGTCTTATATCCTACAAAAATTTAACTACTCTATCTCGAGACTTAATATATACGGTACATTTGCTCCATGTTCATTGAATGAATCACTGGTTAATAAATAAAAACTAGTCTAAACTCGTTGAATATGTAGCTTATTAATATGTCAACAACCTATCGATCTTTAAGTATTTGAAAATAAAAGTGATTAAATGGTAACTTAATTCATTCATAGTGTAAGTACTTATCATGTTCTATCTTGACCCTAATAAAGATAGAAGCGATTGAAGATATCACAATTTTTTTATTGCTTTGTAGAGTCGATATAAAAGTAGTCGTATGGCGTATCCACATAATTGCCATGCCTCGACTTTGTGATGTCTATCACATATTCAAATATGTAGAGACTTGTGAGTGTTCCAATAGTGTATGTAGTTTTTGTATACAAATCATAGGAAATTTGCGGCCAGTGCTTGTGATGCATGCACATGTTTATACGTTTGTAAAAGTTTGAAGTTTTTGGCAAATGGCAAGCGTGTGGAACCGGTTTTAGGTTCGGGGTAAGTTATATTATTATGACTAAACTCTAAGTCTACATAAATCTACCTAAATAATAACTTCAATCGGTTACTCTTACAGTAAAAAAAGAAAAATGTAAATGCAATAAAAATAACAAACTTTCCCAATATTAATATTAGTAGTGATGGTGATAGCTAGGAGCATTTAATAAAAAATATACGGTGTATATCTTCATGTCGCTTTCTGCCTACCGCTAGTTTCACTAGTTGAGAGACATGTTGGATGACGATTGATACTTACACTTACTGCGTATAGGCTCTATGTTCTATATACTCATACGCAGAAATCGAACCCGTAACGTGTATCGTAATAATTTATTTCTTGTACAATGCATTTTATAATTCACAAAATTACACTTAATACGAAACAACATCAAATAATTTATATGTATAATACAATAACCTATTGCAATAATAATAAAAGTTATAGAGCAAGAACAAAGCTGGTTATACCAATAATATTAATTTATCACAAAACACGGTTGTGTAAGGCTCATGTGGCCTTTCAATCCGGTTCGTGTCGTTACTGTCTTTCCTTATTCCCACAGCATAAGCTCGAACCATGAAGGTTTATCGATGTATTAACTTAAATAAAATTCATTGTTTTCATTTTACCTCATACATGTACGTAGGAATAAATAGATTTTTATTTATTACCAGCGACTTTACCCTTGCTCCGCTCTGGTGCTTGGGAACGTTTTCATTTTTTTTGCGGAACCCTAATTCTTTTTCTAAAATATAAGTAGCCTAAATTACTCCATATAACATCAGCTATCTGCTAGTGAAAATCCAGCAAAAATCAGTCCAGCCGTTTCAGAGATTAGCCGAAACAAACCGACAGACAAAAAAATTAAAAATTGTGTTTTTCTTATATAAATACCACATAAAATTTCATATACATTTAGTAAGCTGTGATTTTAACATTACAAACAGACACTTCAATTTTATTTATCTGTATAGATTAATTATTATTAATGATCTGAATCACAGGTTCGAATATAATTGTCATCAGGTAGCGACCTGTAACTACCTATTCTTAATTCTATAACTAAAATTAAGTTAAACACTCCGAGAAAGTCAAAACACTCATTTCATTGAATAATGAATATACAAAAACTACAAAAGCCATTACCATAAATGAATATTTTTTGTACGACGTAAGGAGATATAAATGTAACAAAACAATATTTTGAACTTGGGAGCAGCCAAGCCGAAACACTAGAAGCCACTATCGAATTCACGACCTCCTGCACATAAAAGAGCGCCACTTCTTAAACATTTACAAATCGGAACGAGTGATCATTTTGCAATAACAATAGCAATAAAAATAAAAGAAAGTCAAAATAAAAAGTTCGTATCTCGCATATTAATTACAAAATTTAAGCTCAGATTAACCTTAAACCTTTCAACTTTATAACTATTTAATACAATCTCGATAGTTTAAATTTCGTTCTGGTATATAAAAAGTTGAAAATAATAGCTTTTAAGTGATTGTACAACTCTATTTATAGTTTGGAGAGTTCACGGGGCACGTATGTGTGTCGCCGTCATATTAAACTAGACTGAATGTGTATATATCAATTAGGTATATTAGATATGTCCGTCTTAATTGAAATTCAATAACATTTTTCTTGTGAGAACAAAGGCTGAAGTGCAACCTACTTTTCATTGCGATCTTTACTTTTCACCGAATTAATAAATATGTATGCATTACGAGTTGATCCCACATAAACTTAAATCAATAATACTATGTGACAGAAGCGGAATTATTTTTTCCAGTAGTCGAATCTTAGACTTCCTTCATAATTAACTAACAATGTTATCACAATAAATTATATATCTATGTACAGCATAATATATCATTATAAATTTTATTATTGTCTATAAAAAGGTGTTAAAACCGTGATATATCATCCAAAAAGGCAAGTATCAATACAGAAAAACAAATATTAATTAATCTTCAACATTTCAAACACCAGTCGATACGTGAAAATGCTACTATTTTCATAAACTTCGTAGAAGCATGCGCAGTGGCGTGCGATCAGAGAAATCATCTATGCATATTTATGATATGGCTTTCTCTCTCTAGTATTTGAGATCGAATTAAAAGTTACATTACGTTAACTATAGTTTTTGTTTGTTGAAAAATTATAGTTTGTTAATAAACAGCCGTGGTGTGGAGGTGACGAGTGTCCTGGCGATGGATATTATGATGGATATAGCAGGTTTCATCTTGCATGGGAGGGAAAAGAGAATCCTTAATAAGCAGAAATAATAACCCAAGGTAGTGAGTGTTTAACAAAACAAGCGATTTCCCAAAATTATCAATATTATCGATCAGTCTTCTTTGGCTCCATTTTAAACTTTACAGTAAAACCAAACCAAAGTTTCCATTCAATAGCTTTTATATCAGTTCCAAGATGTTAATAAGCCACTAAATAAGCATACATCAGTATTTCCAAAAAAAAAACAAGAAATCCCCAATATTTGGCTTTTAAAATATTGAGCAATGTTTTTATGTAAGATTTATAATAATTATATTATTACCAGCTTACGCAAGCTTGACTATATACTTAAGTGCTTTTTGTAAAGTATTATATATAGGTATCGCCATGTTTTATCATTTTATTACTGACAACATACCTATACATTTTCGCATTTACAATATTACGTAATATGATTGCCAGTATAATGAAAAGAATAATAATATAAATAAAAGAAATATTTGTCTTGAAACAAGAATACAACCCACGACCTAATCACCGTCCCAAATGAGTATCAAAACTTTCTACTTTACAAATACATTCAGCATAAATAAATAAATAAAATAATTAATAAATACGTTGGGACATTAACACACAGCACCATCTAGTTCCATGGTAAGCTACGAGGCTTGTGTTATGTATACCAGATAGTTGATACAACTACACATATACGTATAAACTCTAAATACATACATATTATAAATATAAACACCCATGACTAAAGTACAAACATTCGTGCTAATCACACAAATGAATGCCCCCAGCGGGATTCGAACCCGCGACCACTGGCACAGCAAGTAGGGTCACTACATACTGAGCCAAACGTGTCGTCAAACTACTAGTCGTACTAATTACAACTATTAGTCGTTATTTACCTTATTGTTAACATGACTGCTTACACTGTCTTATTAGGCAAATAATAATTATGGGGTATTCTCAATAATCACAAGAATGGTTGTAATAAGTAGAAGTTACTTGGCGTAGTAATTTATTGTTTTTTTTTATTGGCATTCCTTGCACAGATCATTAATTACACAATCAGGCTATTGTTTGAGTTATGTAACAAAACTGAGATTGATCTTAGAACTAACTATCCTACGAAAAGTATGTAAAGGTCTTTTTTTATCTATAAAACATAAATCTGTTTGTGGTTTCAATCTATTCTACTTGCAGAATGAAACCAGCGATATTCTGCCTATTATGCGTTAAATATATATGTTCCAACACATATAATGTAAACTAGCATTGCCCGCGGCTCCGCCCGCGTTCAGATGACCAAAAACCAAATTCTTAGGTTATACAGATTAGTATACTCTTACATTCCAGTTTTTGCATTTTTTCTCAGAAATTAGATATTTTCCCGCTGTAAAAAAGTATCCTATATGTTGCCCCGGATAATCAGCTATGACCATAACAAATTTTATCAAAATCCGTCCAGTAGTTTTTCAAACAGACAAAAATTCTAAAAACTATAGATTCGGCCTCTGCGTCGATTATAATGCCTATTTCAATAAGATTATTCATAAATAGAGATTCGGCTTAGTTACAATTTTATTATATGTATAGATTTTTAATATTGACTCAATATGTCCTAAAATTGAATTTAAACTCGTCATTTTATTCCATCACATCTTCACATCTTTCGATTTAAGAATGACCCAAATATGTCAAACTTACATTATTACTGTACAATAGATATGTAACAATGCGACTTTTGAAGGAACAGCTAGTATAAATAATGTGAGGTAATTACACCGATATTGTTCACGGTCCTCGCGCAGACCAACAACGCGCTGAACAAAGACAAGGTTACGTTTAGACACATTGTGTTTGACGTATTTTTAACTATCATTTCGAATATAATAATATCATACGACTCTTCTTGAAGTTAAAAAGATTATTAAAAAAAATACTATATATATATTGTATTTATTTTATTTTTTTATAATCTTTTTAACTTCAAGAAGAGTCGTAAGATATTCGATATATATATGTATATATATATAAATAATAAAAAAATTATATATCTTTTTTATATATAATAATATATATGTATAGAAAAAAATAAAATTCATGAAATCGTAGTTACAATTTTTTACGCTGAACCTTCCGAGTAAGTAATCTAAGGTACTTGTTTTGGGAATGCCTCGCACCTTCCCAATTGGCTTACAAATATTCTTATATATATGGTAACAATTTGATATACAACAAGAACTTATAAGCACAAAGAATCAGTTACATATATATGTTAGTAAGTATAATTAACTTAGCAATAGTAGAACTTGTATAAGTCTTACTGAAAGCTTCGAAAAATAAATTATTTTAGTCCTTTTTATAGCATGTTTAAAAGAGAATAAGGTCAGATCATTTCAAGGGTTCATAATATTTACAGGCCATAAAAGCAGCTACCATCTGACTGAACAACATACTTAGTAATAAACATTTTTCCCCTACTTCGTTAGTCAAGAAAGTTGAAAGTTGTTTTCATATTTTTTTTGTAATCAACAGGATTGAACCCGGTCGAACCGTTTTAGTCAAAAAGTAATGTAATTTGTATTTATCAACTGTAATTTTTAACCTGTGTCCTCCCTTGTCCTTAAGTAGGCATCTGTCAACTGCGACGGCCATGACAATGAATAAAATTATTTCTTTTAATACTTAATTCAATATTTTACTTACACTTTGTTAAATCTAAGTAATGATTACGTAAAAACCCTAACTTGAACAAAGCAGTGAGTGATGACTAGAAAGTCCAATTTTACCTAATGAGACCGATATGGCGGGGAAAATGTCGTTATAGACACGGAACGTGATATTTCTTGGCTTCTATAATTTGTCTTTCACCGGGCTCATGCGCACTGATAGGCACCTGGAACATCATAATGTCTTAAATCACTATTGTATTTTAAATAAAACTATCTTTTCGGATTTTTTCGCGGATTTATTTGGACTTACAGCATTCATGGGAGAGAGGGGTCTCTCCCGTGACCATGATTGCTGTAAAGCATTCGAAACGTCGGGAACCAACAATCCAAATAAATCCGCGAAAAAATCCGAAAAGATAGTTTTATTTAAAATGTCAAATATTCGCGTAAATCTAAGAAAGTATTACACTATGTATTTACTGATAGATAAGAGTACATGCTTATATTAAAATAATAAATAAAATTAAATAAAATAGTCTTTAATTATTGAAATAGATTGACATTATACACTCACACATGCAAATCTTTTTTTTTAACATAGATGACATACTATTTACTAAATAATATGTCATTTATATTGAAATAATTGCTTATTAATTAAAAAGGAAACAGACTTCATAATCACTTAAATGTAATTATTTCACCCTTAGAAATTCTAATAAGGGAAGATATACAAAAAAATGTTACCATAAACATTAAATTTTGTGAAGACGTTTGTTACTTTTATATAGTATATCATGTACTGTAGGTCAAGTAGATAAGTCTGTAAGAGCTTTTACGCAACTAGACAAGTGAATCCGCACACATACCTACTTCATACAGTTATATGCAGTGTATGTATGTATGTATGTATGTTTGACGACACGTTTGGCTCAGTTTGTAGTGACCCTACTTGCTGTGTTAGCGATCGCGGGTGTAAGTCCGCTGGAGGCATTAATTTTTGTGATGAACACGAACGTTTGTACTCCAGTCATGGGTTTTTATGTTTATAATATGTATGTTTTTAATGTTATATATGTGTAGTGTATCAACTATCTGGTATCCATAACACAAACCTCGTAGCTTACCATGGAACTAGATAGTGCTCCGTGCTGTGTTAGTAATATATGAAAGTCGTTACAGGAAAAACCTACTGAACAATAAATACGGTAAGCACTATGACAGAGAATACTTTTAAAACTCGCCATTTAATATATCCATGTCAGGGGTTCATTTTATAAAAAAATACACATGTAGGCATGTATGTGTCAATATATGTGTGTATATACGTATTACAATATATTTGTTTGTCTATGTATGCATTCATTTATAGATCTCTCCTTAAGATTCTTTGGTTCTCTCTTTCTTTCTTTCTATCCAAAGGTTGCCTGGAATAGATCGTTTTTTAGTGGTAAGGCCGCCTATTGTACTAATTCTCTATAACCTGTTTTAACTATGTAATGGTGTCCAATAAATAATATTTTATTTGATTTGATCCTTATCCTTTATGCATAAGTACATATATAAATATATTTGTCTCGAACGAGACTCGAATCGGCGAACACGTACATACTCTACCACGACGCGATCCTCAAAGAATTTTAAATTAGATTCTAAACAGCTAGATGTTAGACAGCAGCCCGTTACTAGTTAGTGAGAGGTCACGAGCACAATAAGGTATTTATAGCAAGTGACCGTCGTCATACTGAATGGGTTCAGTTTAGTTACTATCAAAATTATCTTATTCTAATGGCATTTCAATGATAAATAACTCTGTTTATTTATTTATAAGTATGTTTTTTTTAGAAATTACTAGTGGCTTACCCTGACTTTGTTAAAATAGTTTCACACCCTATTCTGTTACACTTTTTTTTTACCAAACCAAAAACTAAAGTTACATAATTTGATGAATGGCTTAGAAACGCATATAGGACATACAAATAAAAATTTAATTTTATGTTCACGGTTGTTACGGACGACGAGCAACGAGTGACGACGGGCCCGACGAACCACGACCGCCCCCGACGGCGATAGTAGCATATGTCCGTCTCTCTCTAACAAATCTATGTGCACGCAAAGTATCATGTACGCGCAATAGATGCCCCCCCCTTGCATTGTATAAAGCAACCAATTAGAATTAAGGAAATTATCTTATCTCGTTTAGTAGTATGCCTATTGTCAATGTTAATGCTAGAATAAGTATTAGGGCATTTTGTATGTAAATTCAGTATTCAGTTGACTACCGTTGAATAAAGTGTTCTCTTCAGTTCAAATATTGTAAAGTAAAATAAAAGCAAGTTATACTCAAGAAGTGTTTTATTACATCGAAGGAAGAAAAATAAATACAGTCCACTACAAGCTGGCCCTCCGACCCGGATAGAAGATCAATCCAGTATTGAAGAATGGTCATCACCAGGAGCCAAGGAGACGCTGCCGAGATGGACGCCCAGCGCCGCCCAGAGGAGCCGCACCGCTCAGAGGAGCCGCGCCGCCCTGGCACCCCCCGCCGCCTAGATCAGCGTCGTCCAGACCTGCGCCGCCCAGAGGACCTGCGCCGCCCAGAGGATCTACGTCGCCCAGAGGATCTGCGCCGCCCAGGGGAACAGCAACGCTTGGAAGATCAGCAGCACATGGAAGAACAGCAACACCTGGAAGGTCAACCCCGTGTGGAAGATTGGAGCCAGGGAGCTGAACAAATTGAACTGGAGCGAAGACGAAGACTGTCTCTGAATCCACCAGCATCACCAACCACGCCCATGGATACGGAGGTTGGGCTAGGGGCTACGAACGACGCCTCTGCCCCCACAACCTCTGCTGCCTACAGACCCTTGAAGACTGGAGACCGACCCCGAACCAGGTCACCAGGGCATTCAGTGCGATCGACGGCAAGCGTGGCTGCTAGAGTACGGCTGGCAGAACTTGAAGCTGCAGAGAAGCTTGCAGCCCTGAGGAAGAAGGAATTGGAGATCGAAGCTGAACTCGTCAGAAAGCGACTGGCTGCAGACATCACCAATATCCAAGAGGAGCAGGAGAGCCTGCATGAAGAGAACCTCGACCACCAACAGAAGGTGGACACATGGCTCCGCACCAACCCCGTCAGTGCACGGGGGGAGGAGGAGGAGCAGAGAAGGAGGGGAGGGGAACAACACCTCCGGTTCAACGTTAGAGGAAGATCACCCACTCCGACCAGAAGGAAACCAGGGATTGAGCATTTGGCTGAAGCCCTGGAGAAGATGGCTAGACCCAGAATAAGATGCGCTGACCTACCGATCTTTTCTGGAATAGCCAACGAGTGGCTGTCGTTCAGAGCAGCCTATCAAGACTCTACGAGGATATACCAGATATCAGCGAACGAGAACCTGCAGAGACTGAGGAGCTGCCTGCGGGGAGAAGCAAGAAACGTCGTAGCCGGCCTGTTACATGCCGCTACAGATCCTGACGTCGTGATGAAGACCCTCGAACAGTGCTTCGGAAGGCCTGAGGTCATCATAGATCAAGCCTTCCTGGAATTAAAGAAGCTTCCGAGACCCGGATCATCAGCAGTAGACCTGAACAGCTTTGCAGTGAAGGTTCAAAGCGTAGTCAGCATCCTGAACAGCATCGGACGCCAGGGATACCTCTACAACCCAATGCTTGCAAGAGAGGTCTTGGACAAACTGAGTCCACACATCAGAGCACGCTGGTGTGACTACGCCGAGGAACATGAAGTTACACTACAACCAGAGATTGTAGTGCTGTCTCGCTTTCTCATGCGCGAGGCAGACCGGGCATTGAAGCATGCATATGCCCCACCTACGAGCGTCTCAACACCTGCTGCAACCCGGAGGGAGACTAGACCCTCGATGAACACCGGGAACCAGAGGAAGAAGATGAGCGCCGTGTATAACGTGACTGAAGCTGAAGAGGAACAAGTCAGCCAATGTCCTAGCTGTGAGCAGACTCACGCACTGCCACAGTGCCCCAAGTACAAAGGGCTCTCGCTAGATGAACGATGGGAACTGGTGAAGGAAAAGAAGTTATGCTTCAAGTGCATAACTAAGAAGCACAGACGCAGCAATTGTAAAGCGAAGCTATGCGGTGTGAACGAGTGTCGCAGTCCACACCATCCGACCCTGCACCGAGAGGAGAAGACACCCAAACCCTTGATAAGTGAAACCGAAGCCGTGCTATCGGTGGCAACCAAAGCCACTGTGTCAACTCAAGCGGTTCTTCTGAAGATGTGCCCAGTCACCGTCGTCGGGCCACGGGGGGAGGAGAAGACCTATGCTCTACTGGACGAAGGGGCTACCATCACCCTCATCGACGAAGAGCTGGCGAAGAAAATCGGCGCCAAGGGACCTCTCACACCGCTTCACATGCACGGGGTCAACATGACTCAGCACGAGGAAGATAGTCAGCTGGTTACGGTACACCTGGAGGGGAAGGATGGAAAGAGACACAAGCTTCGAGCACGAACGATCAAGAATATGAAGCTTCACCAGCAGTCCATTCCCAGCGCGCTACTGAAGCAAGAACACCTACAAGATCTGCCAAAGGAGGAAGTGTGCTACGACCAGGCACACCCTGGCATCCTGGTGGGGACAGACCACTGGGAGTATATTGTATCCCGAGAGCTACGAGTTGGAGGCCCGAATCAACCAGCCGCCTCCAGAACACAACTCGGCTGGGTGGTACACGGAACAGCACCACGCAGCGTAATCCACAACCAGGATGGCGTTCTTCATGTATTCACTGTTGAACCTAGTGGAGGCTTGAAGGAGCAGCAAGACCAACGCCTTCATGACCTGGTGGAGGAACATTTTCGAATCGACGCGCTCGGCATCGCTCACAAGTCACGGGTGAGCGAGGTGAACTCCCGGGCAACAAAGATCGTCGAGCAAACCTTAAAGAAGGTCGAAGGTGGATACCAGGTGGGATTGCCCTGGAAACAAGACGACATTAAGATGCCGCCTAGTTTCGACGCAGCACTTCGCCGTCTTACGAAGATAGAACAGAAGATGGATGCCGCACCTGCCTTCGCCAAAGAATACACCAAACAGATAGAAAACCTGCTTGCAAAAGGATACGCTGTGCCATGCAACGGCACGGAGCGTTCGAGCCCGGTCTGTTGGTACCTACCACACTTTGCCGTGCAGAATCCAAACAAGCCGGGGAGACAAAGATTGGTATTTGATGCAGCAGCCAAGAGCCGAGGGGTCAGCCTCAACGATTACCTACTGGAGGGACCTGATCTACTGACGTCGCTTCAAGGCATCCTGTTCAGATTCAGGGAGCGACCAGTAGCCATCACTGCTGACATACAGGAGATGTTTCTCCGGGTAAAGATTCGACCGGAGGATCAACCAGCACAACAGTTCCTGTGGAGGGGCGCCGACCGAGACAATCCACCTCGCCACTACAAAATGACGAGCATGATTTTTGGCGCAGCGAGTTCACCCTTCATGGCCCACTACGTGCGAAATCACAATGCGCAGGAGCACGCGCAGACGCATCCTCGTGCCTTGGAAGCCATCACGAGGAGTCACTACATGGACGATTTGGTGGCGAGCTACGACACCACAGAAGAAGCTCGACGCGCCATCCAGGAAACCAGGGAGGTGCACGCAGCGGCTGGATTCACCCTACGTGGATGGAACGCCAACGCAAAAGAAGTGATTGGCGACGTGCCCACGCAGCTGCGGGCGACATCACCGACGCGACTAGGAGGAGACGGGCCCGAGAACAAGATACTTGGCCTGCACTGGGACGCCGAACGGGACGAGCTGGGGTTCAATACCTCAATGAACCGAGTTCCTGCGGAAGTACGCGCCCAGACCCGTCCGCCTACCAAGCGAGAGGCGCTCAGCGCGGTCATGTCTTTGTATGACCCCTTGGGACTGCTCAGCCACTATACAATAAGAGCAAAAATCATCCTGCAGAGTCTCTGGCGCATGAAGATGGAGTGGGATGAACCGATTCCTGCAGAAGAAAACGAAATGTTTGAAGCGTGGCTGCGGCAGTTACCCGACCTCACCTGTCTGCGACTGGAACGCTGTTACGCCCTGGAGGGTTACCAGGGCCTGGAGCTACATATATTTTGTGACGCCAGCGAGCAAGCCTACGCAGCCGTGGCTTATTGGCGGGTCGCACGACCCAATGGAGCAATTACCGTAAGCCTCGTGACCGCCAAGGCGAAGGTGGCTCCAAGGCGCACACAAACGATACCTCGCCTGGAGCTACAAGCAGCAGTCATCGGCGCCAGACTGGCGGAAACTATAAAGAAAGAGCATCGTGTGGAGGTCCAGAGGACAATGTACTGGACCGACTCCACAACTGTCATTCATTGGATACGGCACGACGCGCGGAGGTACACACCGTTCGTCGCGCACCGGCTCGGAGAGTTGGCCGAGCTGACACAACCAGAAGAGTGGCGATGGGTCCCGACCAGTGATAATGTAGCTGACGACGCTACACGATTTGCGCACACTCGCATCACCAGTGACGATCGATGGTTCCGGGGACCAGAATTCCTACGTCAGCCAGAGGAACTATGGCCGGTCGATGAACGATCGACAGCAGAGGAGGAGGTCCTACTGCACGTGACCACAGAGGACCAGCAGGGTGACGAGTGGTTGCCGGATCCTGCGCGCTTCTCCAAGTTCGAGACACTGGTCAGAGCAGCCGCGAGGGTGTTAGTGTTCGTGGACAAATGTCGGCGTCGGGCTACGGGACTGGAGCATCGACACATCGAAAAGGCCGAGCGCGCACTCATACGCCGCGCTCAAAAGGACAGCTTTCAAGAAGAGCTGCTACGGATGAAGGCCTCACATCCTCTTCCCAAGGCGAGCCGACTGTTCCGGCTGGATCCAGTGCTAGAGGAGGGAATATTGCGGGTGCGAGGCCGTATAGGAGCCGCCACTGCACCGCTCGAAGTGAAGCGACCCATCATCCTCGACGGACGCCACCGCATTACTAAGCTCATAGTGCTACGAGAGCATTGCGCTGCGGGTCACGCTAACCGTGAGCGTGTGACCAACGATCTGAGGCAGCGATATTGGATTATACACCTACGGCCTACTGTGCGCACCATAGAAAGGGAGTGCGCCCTCTGCAGAGTAAGAAGAGCGAAGCCCCAGGTCCCGTCGATGGGAGACCTACCCCGCGCTCGCCTCGAACCATTTCGCCGCCCTTTCACTCACTGTGGGGTGGATTACTTCGGACCTATGATGGTGAAAATAGGACGACGTCGAGAGAAGAGATGGGGTGCGTTGTTTACGTGCCTCACGTCGCGCGCCGTACACCTAGAGATCGTTTCATCATTATCTACGAGTTCGGCGATCATGGCATTGCGAAGAATGGCAGCAAGAAGAGGATGGCCGAGCACTATGTACTCAGACAACGCCACGAATTTCCGAGGCGCCGACAACGAGCTACGGGCCGCCTACGCCGAGTGGGCGCCAGCACTGAAAGAAGAGGGCCTACTTCATCGTATGGAGTGGCGCTACATACCTCCAGGTGCCCCGAACCAAGGGGGCGCATGGGAACGACTAGTGCGGTCAGTGAAAGTCGCACTAGCCTCCACCTTAAAGGAAAAGGAGCCGACGGAGGAAGTACTATGGACTCTGCTGGTCGAAGCGGAGTACTCTATCAACGCCCGACCCCTGACTCACGTTAGCGTGAGTCCAGACGACCCGGAGGCACTGACACCCAACCACTTCTTGTTGGGATCATCTGCTGGCCTACCCATCACTGGGCCATGCACCGACGACGATCGACGCACCTGGCGGGCCAGCCAGGCGCTCGCCGACCACTTCTGGCAGCGATGGGTGCGAGAGTACCTACCAACTCTCGTTCCTCGCGGCGAGCCGACAAACAACACCAAGCAGCTACAGCAAGGAGACGTCGTGGTCATAGTCGACCACATCCTGCCACGCAACGTGTGGCCTATGGGAATCGTGAAGCAAATCTACAGGGGACCTGATGGCGGCGTGCGAGTAGCGGATATCCAAACGAAGACCGGAGTCTTCAAGCGTCCCGTCACGAAGCTCGTCGTGCTCGTGAAGGAGGAGGCTCGCAGCGCTACGCCGGGGGGAGAACTGTTACGGACGACGAGCAACGAGTGACGACGGGCCCGACGAACCACGACCGCCCCCGACGGCGATAGTAGCATATGTCCGTCTCTCTCTAACAAATCTATGTGCACGCAAAGTATCATGTACGCGCAATAGATGCCCCCCCCTTGCATTGTATAAAGCAACCAATTAGAATTAAGGAAATTATCTTATCTCGTTTAGTAGTATGCCTATTGTCAATGTTAATGCTAGAATAAGTATTAGGGCATTTTGTATGTAAATTCAGTATTCAGTTGACTACCGTTGAATAAAGTGTTCTCTTCAGTTCAAATATTGTAAAGTAAAATAAAAGCAAGTTATACTCAAGAAGTGTTTTATTACATCGAAGGAAGAAAAATAAATACAGTCCACTACAACGGTGGTTCCGGTTTCATAGTAAAATCACTGATTTCGATGGACCTGCTCAATATCAAAAAAATATATATAATATTGTTATAAGTAGATATATATTGGTTTACTAACTCAAAATAATTATGAACTAGATTATACTTGGACTGATACGGAGATCCATTAATTAGATAAGAACATAAGGTGTTGAATTTAATTTTAATTATATATTGTACCTACATATATATATTTATGAGGGATTATAAAAAAACTTCCATTTCTTTCCTAATTTCTTTTGTTTGTATTTTTTTTTCAACCCTTTCTGTTTTCTTTACCTACACCATATTCGCTTTCCTGTTTCTATCTCGGTCGCACCATACATCCCTCTCGTTCATACAATCATATTCCATTTCATGCACATCCTTTTTTGTTACCTACATTCATATCTTAATTTTACATTATCTTCCTAAAATCGATTACCAAAATATCTTATTAGGTACCAAAGGGAAATCCCCGTATATTTCTTGCTTTTAATTTCCGTAAAATTTAACATTTTTTAAGATATTATGCAATTATGCATAATAAAATCTATTTTTGTTTCAAACTTTTACCTCGAAATTTAACAAAGCCACAAATCGTTATTAATTGCATTCCATTCAGACAAAAGTTCCCATAAGCTATAAAACACCAATCATCTGTACATAATACAGACTCTAGAACTACGTAACTACCATCTATTTTATTTTATATTCTATTATCATAGAATTAGAGTTTATTTTACAAAATTCATAACACGGACATATGACTTTTTGATATGAAACACCATTTAAGGATAAAAACATGTTGTCAATATTGTTAGAGCAATCGTACAATGAAGACTTTTACGACGCTTAAGACAATTTAACACATACTGTAAAATGTTATATATTATGTATGTGATAAAATATGTTTCTACGAGTGGCTCACCCTCGATTCGCTCGGGTTCGCCTTTAGAAAAAAAAAACAATCTATCCCATGGGAACTGTACATTTTTCCGGGATAATAGCCTATGTGTTATTCTGATATAAGAGCTATATTATTGTAGTTTCATTAAAATCCATTCAGTAGTTTTTGCGTAAAAGAGTAACAAACAGCTATACATCTATACATCCAGACAATCCATATATCCTCACAAACTTTCGCATTTATAATATTAGTACGATATATATTTATTACTGTATTTTCTCCCAAAAAACATTCATTAATAATAAAGTAAATACGTTTATGATTATTTTCCACGACTTGAAAATGTGTTAATGTCATGTATCTCATTGTTAAATATAATAAAAAATTAATTTATATCTAAATATAAATAAATAAAAATATAAGTAAATATTAAATATAAAACACTAATGCATAAAAATTATTTATTTATTTTAACTTCATATAAAAATTGCCAAATCAACCGATTAAAAATTAATGTGCGATAGCTACTATCGTAATTGAGATTGTTTTTTGCATTAAAATTCTTCTCGTGACTTCTGCGAGCCTAGTACACTAAGTTTTAAAGTGGCCAAAGCACAAATGAGCTTTTTTTCTTTGAAAGCAATCTAGCCTTGATAGAACAGAACTTACATCCTTATTTTTTTTTTAATATTTGTACAGTCGTGTCTAGAAAAGATAAAAAAGGGTCCCGGTAAATAAAAAAAGGTTTTTATTCAAGATTCAAAGTAATATTTTTGTTATAACTAATCTATATATTTTACTAGCGTGTTCCCACGGTTTCGCCTAGGTAATTCGTTATATTTCTTTATAACTTACTAGCGGACCCGACAGACGTTGTCCTGTCTACACGTCTTTAATTTGAAAATTTCAAACTTTTTTTAATAATTTTTTTGATGAAAATTGTTATTCAAATTGTGAATCTAAACCATTCCCAGATCCCCTTGAACACACACAAAAAATTTCATCAAAATCGGTCCAGTCGTTTGAGAGAAGTTCAGTGACATACACACTCACAGAAGAATTATATATATAAAGATAACCTATGTATTACTCTAATAAGTAAACTTTCATGAAAATGAGTTGTGTAGTTTTTACATATGCACACACAATATTTAAAAAAAATATATTTTAATCAATTATAAAAAATCTTTCTATAAATACTAAAATAATAATCACAGCAACAATAATTATTATTTTCCGAGTTTGTACCTATTCAGAAGTAGAAAGGCGAACGGTTAACCAAGGTCGCAGGTTCAATTTAGAGGTGCCACTTGTAAGACAATTGCAATCACAAGAATTTAGAAACATTTAGCACAAAAAAATAATAATTTCGCTTTTTAATATACCGCCGTTTTGTTTATACTCTATATATCTATTTTTATACCTACTGCTATATATATCTATTATGCTATATATATATATATATATATATATATATATATATATATATATATATTTTACCTACTGCTACACTCAAATGTGCCTTTTCTGAAGGTAGCAAATTCGATTTTTGTTTAGGGATATTTTGTATGTATATTTTTTGTATTATTGTATTAATTATTAGCACAAGTCTATAAAAGGTATGAAACGTTGATTTTTTTGCGAGATTTTTACAATAAATCAAGCTAAAGTGCAGGACCAAAGTGTTCCTTCTATCATACGGATCTTTGCTTATTTAATATCTACTTTATTAAATAGTAAAAGAAATTCAAAGACATATTACTTACTATAAATAAAAAAAACTACAAAATTCGCCTGCAAACTAACATTCAAGGTATAATTATCCTAATTCCACCTACACAGATGAAATTTTATACATAAACTTAAAGCACTCCATATGTACCTGCAACCAAAAAAAAAATCGTTAAATAATCAGAAAAAAAAGACAAAAATATAGAGTAAAAAATCCTACTAAATTATGAACATCGTATTAAAAATCGTTTAAAAACAAAATATACTCGATACTTTCCAAATAAACCAGACCGTATGTAATATGAACACTATAGCGATTAGTCAGAATAACTGTCGCTTAAAGGTAGCCATTCACGCTAGAGATATATGTGTGTATGCCTGCACAGGTTTGCTCGCACAGTGTAGCTGCGCAGGTAGCGCCGAGCAATTACCTGAAAAAACTCTGGCATTCTCATACTGCCATACTCATTCTCGCTTACTTGTTTCCATTTTAAAGTACACAGAGTTTAGTAACTAGAATGTGCCTGCGCAGTTTTTCCTGTACGTGATAAAAATATATAAAATTATATAATTAAGACCAAAATATTAATTAAAAATAATTTATATTTGTGTAAAAACCTTTGACGTATTATTTATGCGTTCCGGATCACGCAAAAATTTTATATTAATTTTTAAATTTAATGGGCATCTCTACCTTATAGGCGTCTCTCCCGGACTTACCCTGGCTGACTGCCATTCATACTACTCTAGATTATCTGTACAGTGACATACATATATATATATATATATATATATATATATATATATATATATATATAAGCAAAACTGTACAGGCCTAATCTGACGTGCATGGCTGCTTTAATGCTGCTACAGTCACTAATCCTGAGACCAACCGATCGGGTTCAGTGGGTCACTGGAATCGAACTCGTTTGACGACGTCAGTAAATGACCGTATTTTTTGTTTTCTTTGGCCACTCGGTTACATAAACTTGTTTGGCTATTTTTTTGGTTTTGACGAATGCATTTTATTCTTGTTGGCTTACTTTTGATTTTTAAATAGAGTTTCGTTTATTAAACTTTTATTTTTCATTTTTTTTTTGAAACTCCAACATGATTTTTTTTTATTTTCACTTTATTTTTATACGCTCCGATAATATTAAATTAAAAGTACATTTGACCTAGAAAAAGTTCGAAATAAAATTTATACAACGTTGATGTAAAACCTGATGCAGTTTACCATTATTTATATAATTTTGTTCGGAAGGTTTTATGTATGTAACGCGTTTATTACAGTAGCAAACCGCTCTGGCTTCGTTTAGATATAACTCGCGTGCTATTATTACACATAAATACGTATATTGCATATTGTACATTGATAATATCTTTGAATACTAATATTATAACCTGGAAAATTTGCTTTTTTTTTGTTTGCTTGTTCAAATGCGCTAATCTGTAGAACTACCGATTTAAAAAAAGGCTTTTTGCATTTTATAAGTACCTACCTACAGAAAGACAGCTGTAGCCCAGTGATAACACCCTCGCTTAGAAAACCGAGTGAAGCGGGTTCAATTCTCGGGTTTCGATATCTCTGATATTCATGTGGTGTAACTGCCTCGGTGGTGTAGTGGCTAGCATGTACGGCTGCACACCCGGAGGTCCTGGGTTCGAGTCCCGTGTCGGGCCAAGTTTAGTTATTGAGTCTTCCTGTATAGTAAGTCTCAGTAACAGCCCGGAGTTGGGAAGTTGGCGGTGTTTCGCCCCCGTGCCTCGGAGCGCACGTAAAGCCGTCGGTCCTGCGCCTTAACTCTCACCGGTCGTGTCGAGTGGTCGTCCCACCGGAGTATGAGAGTGATAGGAATAGAGAGTGCACTTGTGTCTGTGCGTACACTTGAGCACTATAATATCTCCTGCGCAGTTGGCTAATCTCATTGAGATTGGCCGCCGTGGCCGGAATCGGCTAGGAGAACATCATATTCATGTGCGAATCATTTCCAACACGATTGTTACTTGTTATGGTGAAGGAAAACATCGTGAGGAAACCTGCATATCTGAGAGAACCTAGCAAGTTTTCGAAAGACATGTGAAGTCCGCCAACCCGCACTTGGCCAGCGTGGTGGACTATGGCTTGATCCCCCTCGCATTGAAGGGAGGTCCATGCCCAGCAGGGAGACGTTTAAAAGGGCTGAATACAAGTATAGACAAATTTAATACATAAAAGAACTATTCGAGCTAAGCCGTAGAAAAAAGCCAGTAAAACTTTAAATTATTAACGGACAACTTAGTTAAAAAGTGAGAACAGTTTTTGCATAATAAGAACTTTGCCATCCGATACTGATGCATACAATACGTAGATTATAGATACATCTAACGAGCTTATGTTCTTTGAAAAGATTTTTCACGAAGCCTTATATTATTTGATATGCACTAGATTATATCAGACGCACGAGTCCGGACCATAATAAACGGTTGCAGATGTTGAATTAAATCTTACGTCATCTTCATATTGGTACCTTACATGAAACAAAGTTCATATAAACAACTAATTTATTTAATACTAGCGGCTCACCCTCGCTTCGCTCGGGTTCGCCTCAAGACGAACAAAGTCAAATTTGTCCCATGGGAAGCGTACATTTTTTAGGGACACAAAGTAGCCTATTTGTTATTCTGATGTATGAATTATATTATGTAACAACATATAGACAAACACAGACACAAAAAAATTGAAAAAAATCTGGATTTATTCTATTTCTCTTCTTACCCCCTGACTCGGTTTTTAGCAATTTTTTTTCTATGTACAGACCTTTCGACCTCTACAGTTTTATTATAGTACCTATAGATAAACCACTGACAACTATTATTTCAATGATAGTTTATAATTCTAAATCTCATATTATTATTTTGGAGTAGGTACATATCTGAAAGATTTTTTGTTTTTATCTTGCTTATTTTGATAAATATATTTTTTTATTATGATTATATAGTGCCACTTTTCTGTTACAATATTATTTAAGAAATCGCTAGTATTTAATCAAAAATATAACTTAACTAGCAGAACCCACGGCTACGCTCACGCTAAAACTACAAAAAAAAACTAAAAAGGTAGGTTTCATAAAAAAAATCATCAACTATTTAACCCGTAATAAAAACATGCAACGATTCACAACTGGTATTATTCGTTATGAAGTCGATCAAAGTTATTATCTATGTTAATATTATAAAGAGGCAGAGTTTGTTTGTTTGAACGTGCTAATCTCAGGAACTACTAATCCGATTTGAAAAATTCTTTTTGCATTAGATAGCCCGTTTATTGAGAAAGGCTATAGGCTTTATATCAACATGTCACCCGAGGGAGCGGAGCTGTAATCATAAATATCAACAAATTGGGCAGATTTCCATACATTATTGTAACAATATATATATTAAATGCGGGCAAAGCCGCGGGCTCTGCTAGTTAACAGATAAAAAAGAACAAACATATTAATTAATGTATGCATCAAATAAATATATAACAATTTAATTTAAAGTCTGAATTGCATTATCGTAAATGAAAAGCGGTACAACTAGTTCCAATTACAGAAAACAGTGGTTTTACATTACAATAAGCATTTCTTACACTCGTACAAACCTCGTAACCGAGATTCAATGCGTGAACGATTGCATTAATTTGCTTAATCGTTTATATCAAAAGTTACGCATCATAACAACTAGTTTGAATATACCTACATGTATAAATCGATTCAAAAAACCTGCTACTACATGCGTGATTGCGATTATTCTTGGTTTTTAGTTCTTAAAATTAAACATTTACTATAACTACTATCTATATATACATAGTATATACATAAAGATAAATAAAATTGAAGTGTCTGTTTGTAATGTCAATATAACACAACAACAGCTTTTTACTAAATGCATTTATAAAACTAAACTTTATAATTGGTGTCGTTTGTCTTTTTGTTCCGTCTAATCTCTGACACGGCTGGACCGATTTTAACGGGACTTACACTGGCAGATAGCGGATATTATAAGAAGTAGCTACTACTTTTATTTAAAAAAACCAATTAGGGTTCTGCGCAAAAAAATTAAAACCCATGAAATTATGAACAAAACGCAGGGACAAAACAAAATGTAGACTCTAAAAAACGTTTTCAAATAATTATTACGTTTTACTATACCACAGATATGTACATTATGATAAGTAACCATAATTATAAAGAAGAATTTAAAAAAATAAGTTTACTCCAATATCACCTTCACGGCTAGAGCTTAAAGACTAATCGCGGATTTCGTACGAATCGGGCGGATGATTTAAAAACCAGATGCTGTAACGCTTGGATGATATTCTATACAAAATATACTTAGCTATTTGACTGGAATAATGTTTTATCAATCGATAGCTTTGAATAATATCAAAAAAAAGTAAATTTAGTCATAGTTTTTTTTTTAATTTCAGCGCACATAATTTGGCATTATATCGGACTCTACAAAAACAAAACAAAAACCTGTCCTTTTACACTAAACGAAGGCAAAAGAACTGACATCAATATCACTTTAATATTCAACTCGTAATAAAATAACTAAAAATAAACCTACCCCTCGAGAACCGTCCATTTTTGCGGGATAAAAACCCTATGTGTTATTTCAGACTATTATCTATCTCTGTGCCAAATTTCATCCAGATCCGTTCAGCCGTTCTGGCGTGAAAGAGTAACAAACATCCATACATACTCACAAATTTTCATAAGTATAATATTAATATAGATATATAGGTGCTCTAAGAAAATGACACTTGAAAATATGAAAATCGATTCAAATTTGCCGGTCAAAAATACCGTCTTAGCTTATTTTATTTTTAAAACACACACATAAACTGTTTCATCTTTTCGTTAAATGTTTGAGTCATACATATTGATTAATTGGGTTGCAATATCGATACATGTTCGATAAAGTATCGAAATTATTTCCGTTTCTGAAATCAATTTAGCAACTATAAATTACCATAAAACATTTTCATGCATAAAAACATAATTAATTCGTTAGAAATTCTTTCAAGGCGCATTACAAATGTAACCCAAATCCTTAGCGTTACGTGACTCTACTTTTTACAGGTTTACAATATTTTGTCAACGATCACTTTAAGAATTTCATTTGATGAAATAGTTTTTTAACTATTTAACTTAAAAGTAATAAAAATTAAATTATTCATACTTCGACATACCAACAGCAGTTAAAACGGAAATGTAGCAGA
Organism: Brenthis daphne; assembly: GCA_947093115.1. Classification (NCBI taxonomy): domain Eukaryota; kingdom Metazoa; phylum Arthropoda; class Insecta; order Lepidoptera; family Nymphalidae; genus Brenthis; species Brenthis daphne. The sequence goes on along the minus strand of OX352481.1, from coordinate 5,786,344 downwards.
TTTTATTGCACACGTCAATATAAAATGCGTGCAAGTATAAAAGCTTAGTAATTAATAAGAGTTATAGTATATAAGAGTTGTTTTTGTCTTCATTTCAGCTAACTTTTGATACTACATAAAAAAAAATCTCCATCCATCCTCCTTATAATCAGATTAATTCATTTAGTTATTAAAAAGTAATGTGCAATGAAACTGTTACTTATTAATGGAATTTACATGTATTCAGCCCTTTTTAACATCCCACTGCTGGGCATGGACCTCCCTTCAATACGAGGGGGATCAGGCCGTAGTCCACCACACTAGCCAAGTGCGGGTTGGTGGACTTCCCATGTCTTTCGAAAACTTGCTAGGTTCTCTCAAACATGCAGGTTTCCTCACGATGTTTTCCTTCACCGTAAGGCAAGTGGTAATCATGTTAGAAATGATTCGCACATGAAAATATCAGAGGTGCGAGACCCGGGATTTGAACCCGCTTCACACGGTTTCCCTAGCGAGCACGTTACCACTGGGCTACCACTGCCTTTTGAGAGGAATTCACATAATCAAATAAAAATGGCCTAAAGTATCACGTGCTCAAAATATTTGAAGGTAAATTTTGCCATATAAAAGTAATAACATTATAATTGAAAATATTACGTGTTATTAATTGAAAATATATGCGTTAGTTTTATTCAAATAATGTTCCCATTATAATTGCTCTTTACCTAACTATGGCGTCCATATTGGTAATATGTTTTGTTTATATATGTTCCATCCAAACATACCAGTTATATCTTGCGCCGCTTATTTAAAAAAAAATTAAAATGACGGTAGCCTAATGCCAATCAATAAAAAATTTCGAACCCTTTTAAACTCTTCCCATCGATTTAATTTCAAAAGAATAGCTGCTACGAGTTCTGAGTTTTTCACCTTACTCACCAAAGTGAGCAAATAAAAAAAACTACGCATAGGTATGCCAAAATATAATTCAGAATTCAATATTAATTTCAGTTTTATTAGAATCAACCTATAGACTAAAGACCTTGGTCTACATATCGAGAAACCAAAGTCACGGAGAACAGCTAGTGACGCGTGAACTATGTTTGAAGTGCACCTACAAACCCATGACGAATGGAGCTCTCATCTATACATATAATAAAATTGTAACTAAGTCGAATCTGTACATTAAATATTTTTTGGAAAATCTAATTGAAATAGACATTATTATCGATACAGAGTCCAAATCTATAGTTTTTAGAATTTTTGTCTGTCTGTCTGTCTGTCTGTCTGTCTGTTACCGCATCACGAGAAAACCACTGGACAGATTTTGATGAAATTTGGTATGATGGTAGCTGCATTTTAAGAGTATACTAATATGTAAAACCTAAGAATTTGGTTTTTGGTCATCTGAACGCGGGCGGAGCCGCGGGCAATGCTAGTATTAACTCAAGGTTTATTTTCCAATCATATTGTAACCTAGCTTAATTCATGTTCGAGTTAGACAAGAGACATATCTATATATATAAAAGAAAGTCGTGTTAGTTACTTCGCTTATAACTCAAGAACGGCTGAACCGATTTAGCTGAAAATTGGCAGGGAGGTAGTTTAGAGCCAGGAGAAGGACATAGGATACTTTTTATCCCGTTCGACCGCGTTCCAATTTTTATGATATTTTAATTTTTGGATTTCTCTTAGTCCGGAATAGGTAAGTATTAAAACATATAATTAAAATGTGAGAAAGAAAGATTTTTTCTTTTTATATCTATTTAAAACGTACCTAGCGACGAACCCGAGCGAAGCGAGGGTGAGCCGCTAGTATATTTATGTGATGTTCATCATTTTTTAATTTATGCAATACATGATATGTACTAGACGTACAGATTTTAGACAAACTTTTATAAATACAATTATTAAAGCGTTTTATGGACCTTTTAATATTATATTAAGACAAATCAGTGCCTTCTGTTAAATTTTTATAGAAAAAATAAATAAAATGACATGTACTATATTTTATTCTACATAACCAATAGACTTATTTGATTTAAAGTACACTTATTTATTATCGAACCTTTATTTTAATAAAACGGAGTGAGTAACAGTAAGTCTTTTAAAAGTTTGCAGTGACCCAAATATCTCAATATAGAGTCGTCTCACGTCACGATGCAAAAAGCGTTGCACAACGAATCGCTGCTTGTAAACCTCAATTTTTGAATAATATTTTGTTTATAAATCTATACATAATATAATAAAATTGTAACTAAGCCGAATCTGTACATTAAATATTTTTGGGAAAATCTTATTGAAATAAACATTATTATCGATAGAGAGGCCGAATCTATAGTTTTTAGAATTTTTGTCTGTCTGACTGTTACCGCATCATAGAAAAACCACTGAAGGGATTTTGATGAAATTTGGTATGGTTATAGCTGGTTATTCGGGTCAACATATAGGATAATTTTTACCGCGAGAAAATATCTCATTTCTAAGAAAAAATACAAAAACTGCAATGTAAGAGTATACTAATATGTAAAACCTAAGAATTTAGTTTTTGGTCATCTGAACGCGGGCGGAGCCGCGGGCCAAAAACAATATCTATTTTAGTTAATTTCTGTTGTATACGAGTATGTAATGTGGCATGTAATATAGAGTACTCTGTACGAGATACGAGAGCGATGGCGCGAGCCGGCACCGTCGCATCTGTATACCACCGAACAATATGAGGTCAATTTGACGACCCGATCGTCATAATAGAGCTGTGTAATGGTCAATGAATGCAGCGATCGCTTGTAAAACTAATCTTGATGTAACTCATCGTGTAAGGTAAGTAAGTGAATTTTCGGATCATTCGTGTTTTATTTAATTGAACTACACTAAAAGAGTGGCAGTGGCGAAGGGTGAAATTTTAGCAGAGGTAAGCCATTCCAAAAATATACAATCTTTATATACGTATTAATGGAGAAAGAAATAAAGCTATTATATATATATATATATATATATATATATATATATATATATATATATATATAAAATAGATTATAAATAAATATATATATATATATATATATTTCCAAATGAACATTTATATATTTAAAAAATAAATGTATGTAAAATTATAGCAAAATAATATTAAGCTAAGACGTCTTGTATGGACGCTTCGCAACTGAAGAGAGGTAATGTTTTTGAGTATATGTGTTTATGTCTTTCTTTTGAATAGTCTTATATATCCTTAATTTTGGAAGAGCATCTCTAAAATTTAAATTTTCTAAGGAGAAGGCTATAAATATTTTGTTTTTGTAATAATAAATGGCTAATTTCAAATGTTTATTTATGCCTTTTTATATAATCATTTTGTGACACGGTTCAAAAAAGTAGGTTTTTCCACAGATCACATAATACTATAAGTTTAACCTACAAATCTTGTATTTCGTTTTTATTTAAATTTTGTTAATAGCTTCGGGTTTTCCTAAGTTCATATATTACAATTTACTGCCAACTTGTTTCTTTAGTTTTATAATTATTAATTGTATTTACCTATATAAAATTTTAAATTGATTGATTAATTGAATTTGATATGAATTCCTAACATGAATACGATCGAACCCGAAACCAACCTCGTATTGGCATTATTAATTATTACTATTCTAGTTACTACATGGCCTCTGTCAAAATCACATGTAAACAACATGCACTCTCAAGTGAAAGGTCATTGCCGTATATATTACGTGACCTTGTTCCTTTCTCACCAGACTTTTGTTGTCGTTACTAAAACATAATACACCTATTATAGCTATTTATTTAAATAATTTTAATTAACTTTACTGTAAATATTTTTGTTATGTGATAAACGTTGACTTTTAGATAACTAAATATAATAGGTATATTTACGCGTTAATATAGTACTTATAAGTAAAAATATAGTGTTGTCTGTGATTTCAAAATACCTAATATTTTTTTCCAAAGCCTTAACTTAAAATATTGTCTGTCTCTCTTTTTGTACCTAAATGTTCTTCTTAATTTTTTTTTAAGAAGACCTAGGGGATTCAGGGATTCGGATGAAAATAACATTGGCTACTTTCAATATCATTGTACACAAGAAAATTCCGATACCAAAGCTAAGTATAAAATTTAAAAAAAAATATTTTTCCGGCTCATATCATAATTTTTTTTAATATTTAATAACTTTGTTGTAAATTTCAGTGCTCGTAACACAGCATTGAAAATATATGTACCTACATATATTTATCTACCACATGTACGAGTAATTACCTGTGTAATAACATCTATTAAAGAAGTGATAAAAATGCACATTTCAAAGAACTTTGTATAAGTCTAATTTAAATTATTTTTTAACTTACTATAGCATAGAGGTGAGTTATCTGAATCGTCAACTGGTTAATTCGGGCGTGTCGGTAGTAATAACTTACCTATTTAAATTACCTATTATGTTAATGAGTGAGCCTCAACGACCTTCTTTTTTGCGATTAAAAGTAATGTAACTTCACCTTAAAACTTTTGCAGTTAGAAGGAGAAATCATAAAGGTAAATATATAGGTAATATCAATTTATAGTGACCCTACTTGCTGTGCCAGCGGTCGCGGGTTCGAGTACAGCTGGGGGCATTCATTTGTGTGATGATCACGAATGTTTGTACTCCAGTCATGGGTGTTTATATTTATAATATTATGCATGTATTTAAAGTATCTATAACACAAGCCTCATAGCTTACCATGGAAATAGATGATGATATATCTTAATGCCCCAACATATTAAAAAAAATCCTAACATAATTGAGAATCAAACGAACTTACCTTGTGATGTTTGATTTCTAATGCTGTATTTCTAATCTTTCTGCTGCTTATAAACATAATCATCTTCGGGAGAGATACAAAGTATCTCTAAGAAGTATCTAAGAATCATATCACCTCAATTTTAATATAACCCTATATAAGCTGTTTATACGTTTTGACACTTTATATGAAGAAATATGTTTTTTTGTGAAGTGTCCTGGTACGAATATAGAACCTGAGTCAACATCACTTTTATTATCATTTTTAACACAATGATGTATATAATTATTTTTATTATTTTAAATATACTTCTAAAAGATTAAAATTTATTATACATAATATTTTTTAGAGAAACAAAAAAAATACAATTTTTATATTTAATATAAATATGTATTAGACCGGACGTGCAATCTCTAGCTTCACAGATAAATACCACAGCATACGTAATAAAATTGCAGCAAATAAAGAGGTTATATATTTATCGGTTTCTCCACAGATTGCGTGTTACGACGTGAAGTAACGAGGTCTATTTAAGAACGTCTCGTCGCCATTGTATAGCAGCTTCCGGTATCATTGGTCCATTCTGACTGCTGATTGAGATTTGAATGTATCTTTCGACATGCTTGATACCTTCTTTAAATATATATTTTGATACGATGCCTTTAAGATTTTTCACTATATAGTAAAAAATACTAAGCGTGCATGCATTGCATGTAGTACAAGAGTGATTTCATAATGTATAGTTTTTTATGGAAACGTGATCAATTGTTTGGAAACAAAATCGATTATAATTTTAAATAAAAAAGACAGTATTATCGATTATAATTGTTTTTTTTTAAATGTGATGTTTATTCTTATCTAGAACTCTTGTCATATTTTAATGAGACTTTTTAACATAAAATATTTGTTTTGATCCACAAATGAGCTTCAATTTTTTTTATATTTTTAATTTAAGCCACCTATAATAATGATGATGTTCTCCTAACCGATTCCGGTCACGGCGGCCAATCTCATTGAGACTAGCCAACTGCGCAGGAGATATTATAGTGCACAAGTGTACGCGCAGACACAAGTGCACTCTCTATTCCTGTCACTCTCATACTCCGGTGGGACGACTGCTCGACACGACCAATGAGAGTTTAGGCGCAGGACCGACGGCTTTACGTGCTCTTCGAGGCACGGGGGTGAAACACCACCAACTTCCCAACTCCGGGCTGTTACTGAGACTTACTATACAGGAAGACTCAATAACTAAACTTGGCCCGACCCGGGACTCGAACCCAGGACCTCCGAGTATTCACCCGTACATGCTAGCCACTACACCACCGAGGCAGTTGTTGACCTATAATAAAACACCTGTAATTAAAGACCAACTACATAGTCTCTTTGTAAATATTTGTTTATATATGTACGTAGAAAATAGGTACATACGATTTACAAAAAAAAAGCTTTTTATTACCGAAATGCGTGAATTAATTGCAAAACTCAATAATAATTCAGCTGCGACAAATCGATTGCATCGATTGCTCAATATGGATTACTCAATTAATATTGATAGTCGTAATCGATTAATGATTAACACGTTTGTCCTGACGTTTATGGCAAACATACGCTTTGCAATTGCTAATGACACATCACTAGCGTAGCATGGGTTGTAACGTCATTCTTATATAATTTAAATAAAATTATAAACAAATATATGTATTTTCTTTTAATTAGTTTCAATGTTAAATATCATTTCTATCGTCCCTGCCTAAATACAAGGCAATGAAGAGTGTTTTTGTAATAGTCGACATACTGAATATCCTTATGGGATTTTTTACCAAAATCTCATTTAACTATTAGATCTTCGTGTATTGAATTTTTTTTATTTATATTTTTTTCTATTTTATTAGGTATATTATTTAATCTATGCAATTAAATTAATATTATTGCTACCTCTAATTCTTGTTATCTTACATTATTACCGTTATATCTTAGCTAAGTCATAAACATATTATAGTAAGAAACATAGTTTAATTATTAATAATTTATGTCATCTAAAAAGTTATATATTCCTGACCGATTTCGGCCACGGCGGTCAATCTCATTGATAGCCAAGTGTCAACAGCGTGAGAGCGGCGACAGTATGGTGCATAGGTGCACTATTTCTTTATTACCCGACAGCGTCAGAAGGAGTGTTATGATTTTCGAGTGGAGTCATTCATTATACGTGCGGCTAAGGACTGGAACCACCTGCCGGCGTCGGTGTTTCCGTCCGATTATAACATGGGTGTTTTCAAGGCAAGAGTGAATAGGTGGCTACTGAATTAGTGCGACTTACCATCTACGACAACGTTACCACTTACCATCAGGTGGAACGTAGTCAAGCACTAATTCAGAATACTATAAAAAAAATATATGTATTTATGTACATTTCTTTAGCATGCTCTGTAGTCTAAAGGGGTTGATGAGTTTAGCTTGAGAGCTTTCGTTAGATTCTTCTTAATGTGAGAGTGACACTGGGTGTATCAAAATTATAAAAATTAAAATGACCGATTTTTGGCGCAATATTATATGTCTTCAAAAACTTTTTATTAATTATAATATAATTGTGAAAGAAAAACATTGTATCTACTCTAAATCTTAAAAAGTATTTAATCGAGGCCGTCATGTTTATTGACACAACAACACGTTTATGTCTAACATTAAACGCATAGGTTCTCTACGTTTTAAGATTACAAATTACACATTACTTAATGGTCGCCATAGATTACATCAGATTTAAGTAACTAGTAATATAGGTACAAATTACATCTTTTAATACATTTTTTTTTACAGACTTGAATTACAAAGACCAAAGAAGAAAATGTAATAAAACTACTCTATAGATTGTAAAATTTAGTCGTCTCAAAAAAATTAATTTAAATTTTTCAATTCACTTATTTGTCCGTTATTCACATTTTCAAATTTTTAGTTGTTATTTTAAAACAATATTTTTTTAGTTCAAATTAAAAAAGAAGTGAAAAATTATGACTCAATTATTAACTCGGTAATGTTTTTATCCTCTGAAGGTTAATCAACATGTATGAAAGACCTTTTTTGTACCTGTCGTTTTACCAATTGTGCAACATTATGTAAAAAAGATACTAAAAATATGTACATATACTTCAATCGTAAAACAATTAAATGGTGGGTAAACACTGATATATCACCTAAGTTTAAGGGATCCCCTAAACATGGTTAGGGGGCTGTTAGGGGACAGTGTCTGTTTCACCGACAGTTAGGGGTCACCTAAATATTAAAAGGCCCCCTATATTTAGGTGCTCGAAATATGGGCTTAAAGACGCTCGTAAAACGAAATTTAATTTAGGGGCTAGTTTAGGGGAACCTTTAAGCCTAGGGATCTCATACGTAGGTGGTAGCTTATGGGATGTTGGTGAAATCGGACATTTATCTCTTAAAAAGTTGCGCCGAAATTTGACATTAAGTCAACCCAAGAAATAAAAAACCCAAAGTACCTATAGAAGGTAAAGTTAAGTAAAGAAGGAAATTGTATATCCTTACACCAAATAAGCAGTTATAATTTGAAGTATAATCTATCTCGACCAGTACCTATGTGAAGTAAAAAAAAAATTAACATCAAAGAATATCTTGTTATATTTAGACACATAAAAATATCAATTAACATTTTCATTTATTGAAAATACTACGTCACATCCCTTTTTTAGGTACTGAATGTAATTTTTTACATGTTTGTAATGAATGCCATTTCAGTCGTGCGCTCTGTAGCTCACGCAATTCGAGACTTTTTGAAAAGAGCGCACAATTTCAAGTTGTGCACTCTTTTTGTGAGGACACTCTTGAAAGGCTGACTGTGTATTTTTGGTTTTTGTATATCAATGTGGTTAATACACCAATTTTATTCAATCATATCTACTGTTATACAACGTAATGTAGATTACAAAATAATTGTATTACGATGTGTGAATTGCATCAGACAGCAATATTCTAATCAGCGGTATTTTTTTAGCATTAGAGAAAGTAGCAGGATGTTTCGTGTCCGCCTGTCATTTTTTTCTTATTTTAACTCTTATTTAAGATATAATCGTAATTGCAATAATGAAGTCAATCTAATATATAAATATCTCGTGTTAGTGGTCGCCGAGTTGTGTTAGTGATCGTCGAGTTTGTGGTCGCACTCCTCTGGAACGGCTCGACCGATTTTAATGATTTTTTTATATACTTGGTAGGTATGAGAATAGGTCGTAAAGTATTTTTCATCACCCAATTTTTTAATCGCGATTTCAGTATTTTTGTATGAACAATATTATATAAATATTTACATAGTGACGAAAAAGTTTTTATTCACGCTATAACAAACATAGCAGCCGATAGCATTTTTTTAAATATTACTAACGGGGTACAAAAGGAAGACAAAAATATATGTGTTCTACGTCATTTTTAAAATTAAAAGTTGTCGAGATATTTAATTATTATTGTCCACCTTAAAATATATCATTAAAAATTTTACATCGTAAATTCCCATACGATTGTGTTACTAAAATTTATTTAACCATATATGTTGCTTAATTTATTACGAAATTATTATTGAGGTTTGCTTCTTTGGTCCATAACCTTTAAGTTTTACAACTGGTGACCTTTCACAGTACTAAAAGAGACGCAAAATGCTATTAACATTTGAATTACGATAAGAAGGATTTCCTCGAACATATCATTGCATTTACAATCTCCGTATAATAGAGCCAATTGTAATTCAAATATATTCACAATAATAGCGATATAGATACAATTGTGAGTAAGTGGTGTGCGTACCATTTAAATATTTTGTTCTAACGCCCCAGGTCACATCTATACATATAATAAAATTGTAACTAAGCCGAATTAGACTAACTAAGACATTAAATATTTTTTGGAAAATGTTATTGAAATAGATATTATTATCGATACAGAGGCCGAATCTATAGTTTTTAGACTTTTTATCTGTCTGTCTGTCACCGCATCACGGAAAAACCACTGGAGGGATTTTGATGAAATTTGGTATGATGATAGCTTATTATCCGGGTCAACATATAGGATACTATTTACCGAGAGAAAATATCTCATCTCTGAGAAATCTACACTAAACGTTAAAAAGTAAGTAGGGACGAACCCGAACTTGTAACTAATATCGCAAGGATAATTATCAACTAGTATTATAATCTAATACTTTCTAAGATTTACGCGAATATTTGATATTTTAAATAAAACTATCATTTCGGATTATTTCGCGGATTTATTTAGATTTTTGTTTCCCGACGTTTCGAATGCTTTACAGCAATCATGGTCACTGGAGAGACTAAGGTTTTAGACATCTTAAAGGGGTTTATACTTGTTACCGACAGTCAGTAGTTATCATCTAAGTAGTTTAATTCTGCCCCTTTCACTTATAAAGTATCTCTGTACGGAATGTCGTGGGTTTGTGATTTTTTTTATTTGAAAGTTCTTTTTCATATCTCAATTTTTAGGGTGTGTTTATGGGTGGGTAGCTTTTTTTTTTAATTTTTAATTTGTTTTTTTTTTAATTTTAACAGTAAATGCAATACAATTATTTAAAAACATCGCTTCGCTCGGGTTGGTCCCTAGGTTGATTCCCGATACAAAGTTTCATACCCATTTTCACCCCCTTAACGGACGATTTCCGGGATAAAAACTATCTATGTCCTTTCCAGGGTCTCAAACTATCTTCTTACCAAATTTCATCTAAATCGGTTCAGTAGATCCAGAGATTACCCCCTACAACGTCACAAACTCACTATATCACAAACTTTACCTCTTTATAATATTAGTATAGATAAATAAATATGTTGGGGCATTAACCAAAGCACCATCTAGTTCCAAGGCTAGCAGTTAGCAAGCTACGAGGCTTGTGTTATGGATACTGATCATTGACAATTACACATATATAACTTTAAATATATACATATTATATATATATATATATATATAAACACAGTTTGTACTGGCCCTACTTTCTATGCCGGCGGTCGCGGGTTCGAGTCCCGCTGGGAGCATTCATTTGTGTGACGACGAAGGTTTGTACTCCAGTCATGGCTGTTTATATTTATAATATGTATGTATTTAAAGTTATATATGTGTAGTGTATCAACTATCTGGTATCCATAACACAAGCCTCGTAGCTTACCATGGGACTAGATAGTGCTGCGTGTTAATGTCTCAACATATTTATTTATTAAAATCTTATATGAATCCTACATAATGTTTATTAAATAACAGTAGTTTAAAAAAAATACCAACAAAAATTCTGTAAATCATGTTTGAACATCTTTTTTCAACAAGCACAAATAATAACATTACATATTTAATAACTCGCATACCGATATACATACTTACATATAAGTTATTAGGTAAGATACTAATATTATAAATATAAAAAAACCAGACTAAGTGTAACAGTGGAAAAACAATATAAATTAAAGATTCTACATATATTTGTTGCAATAAAACAAGTTTCACATCAACACAATTCAACAAATCGATTAATTTGCAAATCGTTACACACAATCATTCGTATAAACGTATTGAACTGGTTACAAAACTGCCCCGACCGGTGTTTAGAAATAAGAAATAAGTATAGCTCTTCAAAGGATTTTTTTAATGTTATAATAGCTGCAACAGACAATAATTGTTTGTTACAATTATTGGAATACTCGTATACATAAATTAATATTATAATAAACTAGCTGCGCCCCGCGGTTTCACCCACGTTATTGTTTTTTTATTATAAACATTACTGTTACAATAATGTATGGAAGTCTGCCCGATTTGTTGATATTTATAATTACCACTCAGCTCACTTGGGTACTAGCATGATGATATATTATATAGCCTTTTTTTCATCCATAACCGGGCTATATAATGCAAAAAGATTTTTTGATATCGGATTAGTAGTTCCCGAGATTAGCGCGTTTAAACAAAGAAACAAACAAACAAATTCTGTCTCTTTATAATGTTAGTGTATAATTAACACACAATTTTTATTCAATTTTCATACACTGCCAACCAATTGTTTTTAATAACAACTAGAAATTTGACTAAACTTACAGAATAAATACTACGTAAATTTTAATCGAACAATTAACCAAGACGTGTTGATATAATATAAACATTCTGGTATCCTCATTTGTTACGTCCGGTGCAGCTCTTAATAACATATTTATTTCTAGAAGTCCATCTCTTTAATCGATCATCGCTTTAAATCCTAAAAATCAATAACTGTACAGGTAAGAATTTTTGGATATACCTATGTCAAAATCGTACAGAATTTCCTATATATTTCGTGAAACTTACTTTATTTGAATTTTTTTTTCCTGATAGTGTATAAATGTTGTAAATTCTTTGATACGAAATATATTAGTAGTTTAAACGAGTTACATATATGATAATTTATTCGCAATTAGATAAAACTAGTCTTGTTGATATAAAAACATTCAAAATATTCCACACTCTCGCGTTGCGGTACACGTGCAAGAAAATAAAATGTGCGCACAACAGCTGTGCATACTCATCATCGCCATAGGATTAACTAGTAACTTACTGTCATACCTTTTGTACTTCAATATTATACACAAGTACCTTTTGCTTAATTTTATTACTAAAAGTAGCCTGTGTTACTCCAGGTCAATGACTATTCATATACTACGAGTACATTTTATTCAAATACGCCCAGCAGTTTCTGCGTTAAGGAGTAACAAATATACACACGACCAATTTTTGGCATTTGTTCCAGTAGTGTAGTATGATTCTAGACGTTAAACAGGTATTGAGGATCAAAGATTAAACTCTGCTTTATTCACTGTTTATGCGACGCTTGGTTGTTTTAAATGTTTTTTTTTTTTATATCAGTTCAGTTTCTTATTGGAGTAGAGAGAATTTAATGACGCCTCTACCTGATCTCTCAACGATCAATATGAATATTGATTAATATTTAGAGTGACGATTTCGCTTAGCTTTTGCTATAACCAGACCAGTACAAACATCTGTATAATTTAAACAAGCGTTCACTGTAAGGAGCAGTACTCCAACCTCTGGCATAATACCAAGATTACTGGGCCATATCGGCTGTGGGACGAAGATTTCATAGCGTATAGTCAATTTTACGTCGTTATAGAATCATTTTGCCATAGTAATATACTCGTAAGTAGCAAAGAAAGCTATAAAATATATTTATATAGCAAAAATACACTTTTAAATAGATGATAAAAGCCAAATATACCTGTTGAAAGCAGTTTTAACGGTACTTTCACAGAAAATTTATAGCGTATCACTTAAGAATTTTGTAACACATAATTGCTGTTGTATTTAATTAAGAAAATTGATCTTGACTATTAATAATAATAATATGTAATAATAATGTCCACCCGACCGATTTCGCCACGGCGTTCAATCTCATTGAGACTAGCCAACTGCGCAGGAGATATTATAGTGCACAAGTGCACGCGCAGACACAAGTGCACTCTCTATTCCTGTCACTCTCATACTCCGGTGGGACGACGCTCTAAACTTGGCCCGACCCGAGTCTCAAACCCAGGACTTTTGGATGTGCAGCCGTACTTGCTAGCCACTACATAACCGAAGCATTTGTTCTACTTCTTCACTATTATGGAAAATAAACGGGCGAGACCACGGACATCATGTTGTAAATTACTTTTTACTACAGGGTGGAACTTTATTTTGTAATGTGTTAGACCATCTTAATTTCTAATTCATTAAATAAAAAAAATATGAAAATCGATTCAAAATTAATGAAAACACACCAAAATATAAAAAAATTTGACAGCGAAATGGATTACCTTCATTTTATAAAGTCGTTCAAACAAGCTCAAAAAGCTGACAAGCATATCTTAATCTATACAAATCTGTACATGGAATATTTTTTGTAAAATCTTATTGAAATAGACATTATTATCGATACAGAGGCCGAATCTATAGTTTTTAGAATTTTTGTCTGTCTGTCTGTTACAGCATCACAGAAAAACCACTGGAAGTATTTTGATGAAATTTGGTATGATGATAGCTGGTAATCCGGGTCAACATATAGGATACTTTAATTGCGGGAAAATATCTCATTTCCGAGAAATCTATACTAAACGTTAAAACGTAAGCAGGGACGAACCCGAGCGGAGCGAGGGTGAGTCGCTAGTAAGGAGTAAAAAGGAACCTTTCAAAATCTAACGTGTGCTAGTCCTAAAATACGCAATAATACAAAAAAAACTGCAAAGATGCTCAGTGTACGCGTTATTGAGAAAACCGGCCTTGAATCGACTGATTGGAGACGAGACGGAAATACAAATAATAGTATCTTTTCTTTTTATTACAACAGATTTGGACAAGGGCGTGCTGAATCGTTCTATGAAATCACCTAAACTGGTGTTTTAGTCACAGAAGCTTCATTTGGTAATAATATCGAGCTTTGATATTGCGCGACTAATCAAAACGGCTTGCAAATTAATTATCATTATTTGTCCCATATTATTCGATTATACATTTTTGACGTTAGTACTATAAAAAGATAAAAGTACATATTTTTTTTTATACTTATTTCCATTATCATATTTGAAACCAGGAATATAAGGCACGGATATTTTACTTTTTAAGTCATGTTTTTAATTTAAAAAAAAACATAAAAAACAGTTTATTTTTTTATCTAGAAGAAATATGTAGCTTACATAAGACTAATTTAAATCGATTTATCGCCCCTGAAACCCCCTGTATACTAAATTTCATGAAAATCGTTGGAGCCGTTTCCGAGATTCAAATTATATATATATATATATATATATATATATATATATATATATATATATATATATATATATATATATAAGATATATTTGTATAATTACTTTGCTCTTAAGAATCTCTGCACGATGTTGGATTGCCTATAACCTTTAACCTTCTTAAATACATAGCTCTATAATCTATATTATAATGCAAAAAGAATACAATTGTTCAGTAGTAATTTACGTATCAGATTCAGCAAATTTAATCAAACAAAAAAACTTGTGTTTATATATTATGAATATATTTATGTAGACAATTCTAGTCATTACACTAGACTCGCTATGGAGATCCTCAACAACGCGCGTCTCGCTCTACAATATGTATTTCTTTACCGAATTCAATAACGGCACTCAATACGGGAGCATATTTTTTTCTATTAAAGCGGGTATTTTTTGCATTTTTTTTTCAATTAATTAAGAGAGCATAAAGTTAATCTTAAATAAATATTTTTATTTAATAAATAATATTATTTTTTTTATTTTAAAAATTCATTATTTTATAGATACAATTTTCCAACCACATGAAAAGCAGCTCATATCATTTTATCCCGTACGATAAAAGTCCCACCGATTTTTGCGTATAAGAAGGACAATCCAGTGAAAAATTGATTCTTATACTTAGTTACGTATAGTTAATAATAATTAGTATATACTCCTTGAAAACTATCAAATTAATTACATGTCATGAAAATATATTAATTTTACTAGCGACAAAGGTACATTTTATTTTTTTTGAGCCGAACCCTGATTCTTTTTCTAAAATAAAAGTAGTCTATGTTACTCCCTATAACATCAGCTATCTTTCGGTGAAAGTCTCCTCAAATACGGTCCAGCCGTTTCAGAGATTATCCGGAACAAACAGTCAGACAGACAAAAAATTAAAAATTGTGTTTTTCTTATAAGTACCGTATATAATTTCATATGCATTTAGTAAAACGCTGTTATTTTGACATTACAAACAGACACTTCATTTTTTTATCTGTATAGATTATTTTTATTACCGATACACATATGTGTTGATCATCGACGACACACGAACCTTTCCTGTCAATGATGGTGTTAATGCAACTAAAAATTCAAAAAAATAATTAATGTTAGAAACAACTTTGAATACAATGATGCGATAGAATATGATGCATGTAGATCACGTTTAAAATTGGCTAGTTGCATGTTTTATAACAAAATTTTTAGAATATAATTTAGATAGCTGTATGGTGTGGTATTAAAACTATTTCCATACAAAAAAGTGCATTATATATATTAAGGATTTTATTTGCTCTCTCACAACAGTTCTAGTGTAGCTGTTCAGAACCATGAAATGCACTGAAGCCCATAGCGCCCGCTACTAGCAACTAACGGATTTAAAATCACTCTGCGGAACAACGTCATGTTTTCAATTACTATACATCAAACAATCAATTATAATCAGCAATTTATTGATTTAATAAAAAAATATTACTTTATTGCTTAAAATATTTCGATAATGAACAATTGGGCGTTATTTATTATGTCTATGATAGTGTAGTATTAAAAAATTAAGTTTTTTTTTAAATTAATAATAATAATTATTATTATTATTAAATAATTATTTATTTATGTATTATATACAATTAATGAGTTTACATATTTATGTAACCTCATTAAGTGTATATAATAATATGTATAATATGTATGAGCTTAACAATAGAAAAATAATAATTCATTTACACTTCATTGGTGAATATTTATAATAATAAAAAAAAAAGTAACGAATCTATTATTATTTATTAGTTAGGTTTTTATATATTGGCGTTGGATTATGGTAATCTTATTTAATGCACCATAACGGATAATGAAATGACTAGATATAACTTCAGTGTATTACTAGATTGTAGACTCAAATGATATATATTTTTAAATTATATTCATAACTTGTGATTTTCCCTCGCTTCTTTCGAGTACCTACACTACCTATAGGTCCTAACATTAGCTTATATGTTGCTCCAGATGATAGTCTATCTGTTACATACTAAATTTCATCAAAATCGGTCCAGCCCTTTCAGCTTGAAGGAGTAACAAACAAACACCGAGACATACACACATACAAACTATGGCTTGTACAATATTGGTACGATATCTGAATTTATTTAATGTAAACTTTTCTTTAAACTGCCCTTACTTTAACATCAGTTAAAATAAACAGGATGTGATGCTGATGGTCCAGAGTTAATTGGTTAACGGTATAGCTCTCACAAGTAACGAAGTGCAAGTTGCAATATTGGTTTATGACTCTACATGAAGATTCCTAAAAAGTAGGAAATGTAATACTTATTAAGAATGTACCTATTTATTTTATACAGTCGTCCCACCGGAGTATGAGAATGACAGGAATAGGGAGTGCCCTTGTGTCTGCGCGTACACTTGTGCACTATAATATCTCCTGCGCAGTTGGCTTGTCTCAATGAGATTGGTCGCCGTGGCCGGAATCGGCTAGGAGAACATCATCATCATCAATGTATCGGAATAAAAATTAGCCTATTCTACATATCTCGCTCAAAAGCACGCTCAAAAGCTCAGTCAGAGAACAAACCACATTTTTGTTCCCATTTTCTTTTAATACTAGTAATATTGTCTTCAAACCTATATAAATTAATATTATGACTTATGTAAGTACCTTAAAAATAGATAGCCTATAAATTACAATTATTGTTGAGGTTTGTTAGCACTAAGCCATACAATATTATTGTTACTCAACGAATGAACTTTAATTATAACCACTGACGTAGTGATTCCCTGGTATGGCTATAGATCATAAGCTGTTAACCTAGGTTTGAATCTGAGGTGAATACCCTGCTTCAGATAGATTTAATTCAGCATGTACTTAATTCAATCAAATATGGTTGAACACCTCGGTCCTTGTCTGCTTATAGCGGCCTGCTATCTACATACGAGTTAATGTATCTCGTCTCTTCAAAGAAAGCAAGCAAGAGCTATTTCTATAAAATATCTCTCTAGACTTTAATGTAATTCTTGAAAGTAGCAAAATGAGGTGCTTAATAGTTACAAAGATGGTACATTCAGAGTTGAGTCATTTTCTTTGGAACTCTAGTTAATGATTAGATATACTATGTACAAGTAATTTACGACAGAAAAATATTACGTGAAAGAAGCTGCGCAAAGTAAAATTATAAAACATCAGCAAACCAGTTGGACAGTTGCAGAACGAGTCGATAGGAAAATAAAGATTTAAACACTGATCACTATTGCGACTATCGTTGCATCAATATTCTTGACTAACATCTATCTTGTCGTCTTTTATCATTTGTATGTAATCCTCTTCGCTCGTTTATTTTTTTACTTTTAAAAGAATTATGTATAATAGCACTAACATTATTTGGTTAATCTGTTATTCTTTTTGAGCTTTAGTCTACATACTACATTACAGAGGGGTTTTAGTAGAAGTTTTTGAAATTGTAATATTTGGGACTTGTGAGAAACCATGTCTTAGAACTTTTCAAGAATGTTCCTGAATATCTATGAACATAAAACAAAAGAAATACATTTTTTTGTAAATTTTCTTAAGATTACAAAACGAGTTTGTGTTATTTCTTGTACTGTGATATGAAATATTCTAACTATAAAGATTATCTTTGCTTTATACGAACTATTAATCTATTTTGAGTTATTTTTCATATTTTAAAATTTACTATTAAAATTAACGAAACGTTTAAATTTTTTTTCACTAGAAAGGTTTTATATATTGATCACTTTACAAATATTATTTAAAAACAACACGTAATTTTTATGAACCAAATACAAAATTTTGGTAAATAAATTGTTTAAGTTAATAAAAATAACATATATATAAAATTCAAACTAACCTGGATCCTTTGCATCCAGTATCAACAATGTCATGTACACAAACACAGATATCACAATTAAAAAGTTACACTGAAATAGGTCGAGATTTGCGCGGGAATTCGATGTCAAAGAAACGTTCGATCGACACGACGCTCGCGAGTGGACTGGTTTTGACCACAAGTGACTAGCCCCGAGTGGAGTGATTTTCATTGAGATAATTGCGATGATCGTGGTTTAGAAAACCTTTGGGACATACATGGCTATTATTTAATGGTAACATGAAATAAAATAAACTAATATTAAAAATAAACTTCCCCGAGGTCAAAAACTGTTAGTCATTTCTATTGATATCCAAAAATTTCTTTACAAATCCAGATTTTTATTTCAAATTTTCCTTGACATTCATTTATCAACAATTTTCTTCGTTTTAAGATACTATATTAATTAAGTTTTTAAGAACTTTAAAAAGGCGAGAATCGTCTTTGTTTATTTTAATTTGTAGAGACCTAGAGCACAATATTATATTTTAAGATAAATTTAGCCCATGTTTTACTTTACCCACTTAATAACTATAAAGTGTATACCTAGTAGGTATAATTATTTAGATTAATGTAATATAATATTTTCGATAAGATATAAAATAAATTTTTATCTGAAAAAAGGTTTCATCTAATGCATTTTCTTTTTTTTTACTTTAGGGGAATACGTAAGCAATAGAGAAGTTTTCTTGGTTTAAATTATTTCTATACAATTAAAAAAGTCAAATCCACAACACCTTAATAAATGGCGATGAAATTAGATACGCACTGTATCTTTAGTCTACGAAGAAAACAAACATGCTAACCCAGTCTGCCAAACGTTTTCCGCTGGATTATTGAAGCGACATAAGAAAAAAGAAAAAAAATATGTTCGTGTTTTTCAAGTTTACAATGCTGTCAGAAAATTATTATTAAAGGTGCCTTCTTTAAATTCTCCGATTCCACTAGAAGCTACTATATATACTACTCGCTACTCACCCTCGATCCGCTCGACCTCTGTATCGATAATAATGACTATTTCAATAAGATTTTCCAAAAATCATTTAATGTACAGAACTACAGTTAACACCAGTTACACACACCAGTAACAGTTAGAATTTTATTATAGACTAGCGACTCACCCTCGCTTCGCTCGGGTTCGTCCCTAAGTCGATTCCCCATACAAACTTTCATCCCCATTTTTAACCCCTTAAGGGAAGATTTTCAGAATAAAAAGTATAGTATGTCCTTCCCAGGGCCTCAAACTATCTTGCCAATCTCTCACTCATCACTCTTGTCAAATTTCATCTGAATCGATTCAGTAGATCCAAATATTACCCCCTACAACGTCACAAATTCACAAACTTTACCTTTTCTTTATAATATTAATAAACTTTTATGAGTAAACTTATTCTTTATAATATTACTATAGTTATGTAAACAAATTAGAACAAAGAGTTCTAAATAGTATATAGGATAGGAAGTCAAACACCACGTTTTATCTTTACCAGACTATACATATTTGTAAAGTAAATACTTATTCTTACTAATATATTCGAAGATGCTTTGTCGTTCTTGACGCAGCAACGAACCGGATCACAGACAAAGTAGAGTTAGGCTATTGACATGTTTCCTTCATAGAAGAGTTTTAGGTAGGATATTAATTTTTTGACCATTAAATATATATTCGATTCGATATATAAAACCTTATTATTGGTCCTCTTACCACTGAGTTACAACTTACAAGTCTAATGCCTAGATTAAATTACATTTTGTTTACCATCGTCAGAGCCCGTATTTCTAGTGCCTATATCTATATTTAGGTGGTATTTTATTTTATTTTTTTAACTTTTAGGTGACCCCTAACTGTCGGTGAAACAGAAACTGTCCGCTAACAGCCCCCTAACCATGCTTAGGGGATCCCTTAAACTTAGGTGACGTTAGTGAAATCGGCCATACAACTTTTTATTTTTCATAGGAAATGTATAGGTATTATAGTATGCAGGTACCTATCTATTAATTCTAATATGGCTATCATTGCCTCACAAAATTTAAATAGGATTTAATTAATTGCCAACCATTGTATTAATTAAATTTATTCTACGTAACCATTCACGAGGCTTTATCAAATAAAAACTTAATACAAAAGGTTTACAAGTTGGTATTGTATTTAATTCTGTTATTTGTTAAATCACTACCATAATTTTCTTTGTTATACTTTTAATTTAAGTAGATATGTATGTCATTAGCATTACATTTACTTAACAATTATATAATAATCGCTGTTGCATAAAATATTACAAATTAAATTAAATGATCCGCTAGTTTCAGTCGTTCGCTAAACGGTATTAAAGCTCAAATTAACCTACTTAAAAAGAATTTTAGAAATAATTTGTCTATAAATGTAAACAAAAATAATTTACAAATGCACGTCTGTGTGAAAATTAATAATAATATTAATAAATAAATACGTTCTTTTGTTATTCTATTCTTCTATTCTTCTATTATTTCAATTGTTATTGTGTTAAGCAGTGGACTAAAGCAGGCTGATGATGATGATGATGAACCGTTAAAAAGGTCCACTATTCACATCCTGGCTCTATCTCCAAAGCAACTTGAAGGTATTTCAAATGTACCTATGCAAAGTTAGAATCAATACATAGTTAGAAGTAGGTTAAAATCGAATTCCAAGATTTGATTTTATAGTTAGTTAACTACAACCTAAAGCAAATAAAAGAGTATTAAAAATAATGTTATTGAGTCGAGTTAAGAAGCAGATATTTAATATCTATTGTAATATTATAAAGATTAATTTGTTTTTTTGTTTGTTTGCTTGTATCGAATAGGCTCCGAAACTACTGAACCGATTTAGAAAACTACTGAACCGCCAACTTCCCAACTCCGGAATATTACTAAGAAAACTCAGTAATGAAACTTGGCCCGACCCGGAACTCGAATCCAGACCTCCGGATATGCTGGCTGCGTGCTAGCCGCTAAAACACCGAGGCAATTATGTATACGAATACATAAAACTATTAAATAGTGACCTAAACAATTTTACTTCAACCCATACGGAAGCAAAATATCTTCGTCACATAAGATTTGCGCCTTCATAAAACACTGATAGAAGTTATGAATGCTTCAATTAAAATTTAGTAAGAAGATAGTTTGAGATCCTGAGAAGGACATAGAATAGTTTTAATTCCGGAAATCATCCTTTAAGGGGGTGAAAATGGGGGTGAAAGTTTGTATGGGAAGCAACCTAGGGTGAATCGCTAGTGCTTAGATAAATAACGCGACAGTCGGCACAAACAAAGTTACTGCACCGCGTGGGTCGCCGCGATTATAGAATTAAAGTAAGGCTAGGCGCGCACTATGAATTTTTGTTCACTCAGCAAAAAAAGCGATGCAGTATAATGTCACACCATTATCGCATTAAATTGGAGCACATACGTAAGTAAAACGAAGTTATAACAAGTTCAACTTGTTTGTGGTGCGATGGTTAATGTTAATGGCATTTTTGTGAAAGACACATATTACGCACGCACGTCATTATGTCGCGGCGTTTTAGCCGCGCGGCGAAAACTTCATATTGCGTGCAAAGTCTAAGAACTTTTCTTTTGCTAAGACATTCTATAAAATGACTAGCATAGCCTTAAGTTGATTTTAATGACTATAAAAAGTATAATATAATTTTAGAATATTGTAGTAATAGCATATAGTTACGTCATTTTCCTAGATTCTTAGATTTTAAACTGAAACGGGAATCTAACCCGTGACCTATCTGATTATATATTTTTATATGTACACTAGCGACTCACCCTCGCTCCGCTTGGAAATGTTAGTAGAGCTTTTAACGTTTAGTATAGATTTCTTAGAGATGAGATATTTTCCAGCAGTAAAAAGTATCCTATATGTTGAACCAGATAGACAGCTGTCATCATACCTAATTTCATTAAAATCTGTGCTGTTGTTTTCTCGTGATGCGGTCACAGATAGATAGATTCGGTCTCTGTATCGATAATAATGACTAGTTCAATAAGATTTTCCAAAAAATATTCAATGTACAGATTCGACTCCGTTAGAATTTTATTATATGTATAGATAGATATACTTAATCGACTAAAAGGTTCTTATTATCCAGAAAAATCTTTATCAATGTACTTTTTTGTTGTGATTGAAGTGAATTATCACTTTATTTTTTAAAGCGATATATTTTTAATCTTAACTTAATAATTATGTTGGAAAAAATAGAAACTCGTTCAATTAAACCAATAATGAACTGAATGAATCTGAAAGTGTGGTTGGTAGTTCTAACCACGCTGGAGATCGCAGATTCGATTCTGCCCGATGATTTTTACTATTACTTCTAAGAGCACTCGAAAACGTAAAAGCGTACCTACCTACATACTATAGCTTGTTTCTAAAATTCGTAAGGTAATTATTTACCTACTTCTTTACTAAATAGGAATTTTACTCCTACCTAACCCCGGCTGCTTCTGCGCCCATTCGGGACTCGAACCCAGGACTCGGTCTGCAAACAAACATTCTAGCCACTTAACCAACGAGACAGTTACTTCGTCTTTCTGGCAAATAACTTTTTTTTTACTGAAAAGGGAATGGGGTACGGTATATGTAGAAAAAAATAAGTTTCTTTTCTTAATTTATTTTATATTTTTCCAAATCTTGTTTACAACACAATTATCAACAAAATCGATTATTATTTTTTTTAATATAAATACGTTAAAAGTAAACACTTGGTTAGGTAACTTATATAATGTCATTACATGCTTCAGGTACAGTATTGTTAGTAACGCAGTTCAATCATATATACGTGGTGAGTTTCTTTCACAAACTTTTTTAAAATATACATTTGGAATAAAAATTGGGAATGTCAAAATCAATAAAATATAATACGATGTAAGTTCAAACTTTTCATTAACGTAAACAAAAATTAGAATAATTGTGTTTGTTCATTGACTTTCTTATTAGAGGATTGATAGTCTTATACATACAATTTTTGTTATCAATTTAAAAAGTAAAAAAATCTATTATACTTTAAAACATTTGTTTATACGAGTATAGATCTTATAGGTAAATGTAAAAAAAAACAATTCCGGTGCTATTACGATGTAAAATATATATGAAAAATCATTGTTTTTGTAGAAAATTTTATGGCAATTTCCTAGATATAAAAGCATAGAAACTACGGCGAGCACATTTTTCGTGTTGTTTTTAAACATAAATTTCCAAATATGACTGACTGACTGAGTATGAAATACAATAATTAAGTCTTATAATTTTACTGGCTTATTATTACTGGTTATAATCGGGTTTAGATAACAAATATTTACATATTTGTTAAGGAGATTCACTGTCAATTTTTTCAAAATAAAAAAAATCACTATATATATATAAAAAACTTAATTATGAAGCTCGTTATTTTTAATAATTATTTTATTAATAGTTTATTTTAAAATAAATTAAACCTAAGATTTATTGATTTACTAAAACAATTGTTATTATTTAAAATAAATTAATTTTACAATGTTATATAAATTATCACTAAGTCAATCCCACGCGGTGATTTGAATGAAATTTAAAATACATGATTTAAAAAACTACACAAGAAGTTAATGTAATTGAAAACGAATTAATGTCTTTATTTTTACTCTTGGGAGTTTTATTTAATATTTATTTATTTTTTGTATTTATTTATTCATTTACCAAATACAAAAAATCATTTAAATAAATGTTTGACACTTGAACAAAATATGTATAACTGATTTAATAGTGTATCAGTAGGTAGATACTTATAAATAAAATGAGAATTTATTGTTTTATGGTCTAAAAACCACATATTCACACAACTACACATAACACACATACTTTAAAATTTAGTTACATACTTTTTGCATCAATTTTATTTTTACTGATATTTTAATTATCAATCTTTAATAACTATACATACATACATATACATGTATAATACGATTCGAGATCCTAACTCCAATGTCAAACGCATACTAGATACAAATGCAAAAACTATATAAACAATACAAAGGTGTATCAAATATATAAACTGTATACGTATACAAAAATAGCGCATGCTACATACAAATTTTCTTTTATATAAAATATTTTTATCAAAAGATCTTCACATCAGATCAAAATTCGTTGAAATCAAATTCAATGAAATTTATTATTTCATTTAAAGTGTCATTAAAATGTCAAAATTTAGGCACATTTCAAAGGCCGTTATACGTATTATAAAAACT
Source organism: Brenthis daphne (assembly GCA_947093115.1). Taxonomy (NCBI): domain Eukaryota; kingdom Metazoa; phylum Arthropoda; class Insecta; order Lepidoptera; family Nymphalidae; genus Brenthis; species Brenthis daphne. Next base: position 5,761,601 of record OX352481.1, on the reverse strand, counting down.
GAAAAATATGAATATAAAACTTGGAACATACAATCGAATCAATTGTCAATCTTATTACTTTGTAATAAGTGCGACAATGGCGTGCAATTAATACAATTTATTCCTTGAAGTTAGACAAGTAACAGACAATCTTTACTTAATGAAATTGACGGAGCTACGGGGACATCCATTATTTATGTGAACTCAAAATGGGGGAGTGGGGGTTTAGTAAAATCTCATTAAATCTCATTTCAACTGAGGAGGGCATAATTCGAAATCTCACGTCAGCTTTAAAAGAATATATATTATACAGTTAATAAAAAAATATATTAAATTTTTCTTTCGGTTCATTTGTAAGTTTCATTTTGCCCGCTGAAAAAATCTCACGGCTAATATAAAAAACATTTATTTCGAGAGTACCTGAAAGTTGTCGAACCTATCAAATCTCACTAAATCTCACCAGGGAGGAGGGAGAGACCCAAATTATGAGAAAAACAGCTCACGTAATAATTATTGAATGTCCTCGATAATATATTTATGTAAAACCTCAATGGAATGATATAATTAAATTAGTTAGATTATTAATTTATTATAACAATATACATACGTCAACTATTTACTACCGAAAATAAAAAAAAACATTAATACTTCATGTATAATAGACATGTGTTCAAACGTACATAAATTAATTTAAAAAAATAAGAATGACAAAATATTAGGCATTATTTCATTTATTAATATAAAAACATATATAAGGTAAAATTCTTCTAAATGTCTGACTCTTGAATAACATATTTGATATTAGATATATTTGTACTTTCAGGCTAAAGGAATGTTTCAGTTACAAAAGCATTAAACTTAAATACTTTACAAGTAAAAAATATTTGACGGTTCAAAATGGATAAATTTATCGTAACGTAGCCAGCATTTTATACATATACGTAATAAACCAAGATACATTGAATGTCTTCTAACTTTATTATTGATATATAAAAACGTAGATACACATTTCCAAGCAAATATCTCTTCAAAAAGTGGCGTCGGCATGTGACGTCAAGTCAAACCAAAGAATAACAATGGAAAATCGAAAGTTTTGTCTAAACACAAATTCGAACTTACGCACACCTCATAAAGTACTTTTTTAATCGAAACATAGTAAGTTTTAATTTTGTCATATAAAAATTTATTTATTTATTATTTATTTATTTTGAGGACACTTTTAGAGACGATAGCTGTGTGTGTGTATCTTGAGATTTTGTATATCAATGAATTTTTAATAAATAATTTAAGTTTTTCAATTATGAATATACTCAATCACTGGTAGTGTCCATCATGGTCATAGCGGTAAACGTGTTAAACATATTAAATTTATTTTAAGTATTCAAAAATATTTCGATTAGAAAAGAAAAGATTTCGAAATATTTTATTTATATGGTAACTCACCATATAAATATAATGTACAATTATGTAGAAAAAAATATCAATATATATATGTACATACAGTCATATGAAGATATTACATCTGTGTTAGCACATTTCCTACGAAATTATCAAATTGCAAAAACTGACTCACATTCGTTATAAATTCATTATATTTTTTTGTTTCAAATTATATTTTTTCTATCTTGTTCTTCTACTATGTATTGCATAATTTATAACTTATAGGAAACCATTTTTAAATGCTTCGTTTTTGCTAATGTTATTCAGAATGAAGTTTAGTAGTCAGTAAATAGTATAGTTAATAATATTATGTTTTTTACATAATATTACGTACACAGAGTACGGCTTCAGTTTTATAATTAAATAAAACCATTGCGTCAATGAGTATAAAACGATAGGCACAAAGTAAATATGTTTAGTTGTTAAGATGTCATTATTATATATTATTTATCTGTTTATATTGATTTTATAGATTAAATTTACTATTTTTAAAATGTAGTAATTTCAACTATAAAATACCATATAGTTTGAAAGCAGGGTATAACAAGCATCTGGACCAAAATGTGTTCAATAAAAAAAAACGTTGTATCAAAATGGCGCTAGTTTCTTGTAATTAAGATGATAGATCAGGGTCATCTCTTACACGTGATCATGAAGGAAGAGGGGTACTAAAAGCTAATATTTCGGAGGCTGTATCCTGGAATATACTAGACTGTATGACTTAGAAAACGTACAATTATCTGAGAGACATAGTGACTGAATTAAAGGAATTTAAGATCACTTTAAACACATAAGGTACCAGGATTGCATGATTCCGAAGGTATTGCTTTGGACTGAAGGAAAACTCTATCCAAAACAACACACCACGACTGCATCATTCTGAAGGAAGTGTGCTGGATTTACATATTACAAATTCTAGAGGAGTTGTACTGGAGATACCAGAGCTGATTGGTTCTGAAGAGTGTACTGAATTTTATGAATCTTGGAATTCTGAAATGTGAGTGAATTTAGAACTTAGTACATTGTAGTATACAACTCTGGTAGTCGGATGATTCTGGAGGAGCTGCAGTGGAGGTACCAGGAGCGCACGATTGAACAGAAAGTGTACGTGTACCTATGAATAGAAGGTGAGTACGGCCGCGTGGTTCCCGCGCACGAGCATGACGCGCGGCGCGGCGGTCGCGAGCGCGGCCAGCCAGGCGGCGTAGAGCGGCGCGGGCAGGCGGCGGCGCGGCATGGGCTGCGTCACGCACACCAGGCGCGCGCCCGCCGACTGCGCGCCCACCAGCTCGCGCACGCGCAGGTAGCGGTGCGTGCGCGCGCGCGCCGCCAGTAGGTCCGCCTCCGTTATGCCCACTGGTGGTTTGACGTTGGTTAGTCATCACTACATTGTTATTTAATCTCGCTTGGGAAACCGAGCGAAAGATTTTAAATCCGGAGTCTCGCACCTCTGATATTTTCATGGGTGAATCATTCCAACAATTACAATTCCAACATGTTTACCACTTTTCTTACGGTGAAGGGAAACTTCATACGGAAACCTGCATGTCTGAGACCATATGTTAAATACATATTATTAACTAACAACTTATCCTCGCTTTAGTGCTTGCTTAGCTACCTAACAGTAACTTAAGTATTACTAAATGTCATGGTCCAACTACGTACCTACTATACATCAAAATCCAAAGGAGTAACAAACAAACAAATAAACACACAAACACGCACACACGCTAATAATAACGCAGTCATTTAAAAAAAAACAAATAATCAAATAAAATGTATACAGTATATCATACAATGACAATGAAATACGTACTGTTATCATCGGTCTCGTCGGTCGTTTTAAAGGGTGCGATGAGTTCGTCGAAATAGGCGAGGGTGGAGTCTTTCGGTTTCTTCGTCACGTCGGAGATCATTTTCAATGCCGAGTAGTCTATGCGGAATTTGGACAAAAGGGACGCCATACTGAAAGATATTTAAAAATTACTAATATTTCCCTGAACTATTTTAAGTTATTGCTAGAAAACCGAAACCACTCGATTTAATAGTATAGTGAACGTTAGTAGATACCAGGACAGCTAATAACAAACTGAAGTGGGATCTAAATCTCGATTAATGCATAAAACATTTTTCACATGATTACATTTTTCACATCCTTATATAGTGAAGACACTTCTTTAGACCCCGCAATTAGCCATCTAGCTACTATATGGCTATAAAGCTATCTTTTCAATTTTTATCACGTGCTTGTTTTGTTTTTTTTTCGGTATTTTGAATGCTTAGCAGTCACGGATCCGTCTCTCCCGTGACCATATGAATGAAATAATTGAAAAATATATTTTATTTAAAATGTCAAATTTTTCCGTAAATCTACCTAAGCCCAGGACTGAGCAGTGGGGTGTTAACATTATATTTATTACACATATTTGGACACTGTGCACTAACTTGCGCTCCTCGATCTCCATCTCGGTGTGCTTGTTGGCGAGCGTGAACACGCGCAGCGGGCACGCCGCCCACGCGCGCCGCGTCGACAGGATGTACGGCAGCAGCAGCGTCAGCCCTGCCACAGAAATAAATATCAAACTTAATAGATGTTACTTAAACTTCTAAAAGCAATTGGTTCAACATGGCGACACAATAAAAGTGTAATATTTCTGCCGTCACGGCACTTTTTACTATTTACTAAGAGCATCGAATGTAAAGTCATCATAAGTACCAGGAGGTTATCATGGGAACCTACATTTTAATAGACATTTCTTGAGGTTTATGGTCCCCTAGTACTCGTCACCTACTTTGTCACCAGATATAATGAGCTAAGGGCACTGCCGATAATGTGACGTCATCACAATAAGGAATGTATGTCTGTGCAGGCTTTTCTTCAGTGAGCTTTAACATGTACAATGTAACGTACATTAGTTGATGTTTATATGACAATTTTTAGAACCTAATATATGAGCCAATGGCAAAAAACGAAAAAAAAATTTTCTAACCGGATGTCCTACGACATTGACCGACGTTTTTTATGATTTTTGATTCCCTTTTCTATTTCAATTTACTCGTCTCAATCAAAAAGCATCCATCACAATTAAAATTACATTCACGCTTTACAAACGCTTCACAAATCCTTTGAATAAACCGAAACCATTCAACAACGCTACAATATAGCATCAATAAACAAATAACCTACCGCCATCATCGTACAGCCACCACACATCTACTGTGCCGGGCTGTTTCTTGGTGAACTGCTCTACTGAGGTGAAGGACGAAGCGCGCCGGGCCCTCGCGATGCCGATACGACGCACCACATCGCTTAGCGTTTTACTAAACAAAGTAAAAATAACCTTAAAAATCTAACGGTGCCATTTTTGGTTTTACCAAAATCAAATTAAAAAAAACTTGATAATTTTTCACAATATTATGATAGTTTAGCTATCGATTAAACAAAACTAATTTAAGTCTATTCAACTGGTTAAATCGTAACCGTGAAGTGGACCCCACATAGTCAATAGAAGCAAAAAAAAACTGCTAAATTTTATCCAATGAGCAAGCAACAAATATACACACAAACTTACGCATATATGTATAATACTAATAAATATATACATTACTAGCGACTTACTCTCGCTTCGCTGGGTTCGTCCCTAGGTACGTTGTAATTTTTTTGAGCGGAACCCGAATTCTTTTTCTAAAATAAAAGTAGCCTATGTTACTCCCTATAACATCAGCTATCTTCCAGTCAAAGTCCCGACAAAATCAAAATCAGTCCAGCCGTTTCAGATATTATTAAAATTATTAACAAATAGGCGAACAACAGATAAGTATCGTATATCAGTTTATATTCATTTAGTAAAACGCTGTTATTTTGACATTACAAACAGACAGTTCAATTTTATTTATTTGTATATGTATATTATAAATACAATACGACCAACTCACGTGTCCTTCGGCTTGCGGTGCTTGGCGGCGGGGTGCGGCGACACGCGGCGCTCGCCCGACACCGACACGTCCGACAGGCTGCTGTCGTCTGCAACGGCCCTTAGGTTAGTAAACCTATACATAATATCACTTAATCTATCTATATTAGGGTGATACGAAAAAAAATTGTTTTCTTCTATCTTGGGGATAGAATTTGTAGCTTATAAAAAAACAAAATTATCAAAATAAAAAAAAATACTGAACATTTTGAGGTGGCTCACTGATTTTTAAAATAAATAATTAATTTAAATTTTTGGTTTGTACGAAAATTTTGTTCGTCGCGTGAGCACCTTTGAAAACATTCAAGAATTGACGTATATAGTCATTTTCTACTCAACTTTCACTGTAATACAAAAAAAATAACATGTTATTTTCTCAACTTTTTTTAAATAGCAATATAAATAGATAGACTATATAGTCTATGTATTCTATACTAACCGTCATAACGTACCTAGTGACGAACCCGAGCGAAGCGAGGGTGAGTCGCTAGTAAGTTTATAATTGCAAAAAATATATTTTATATTAGATTTGAGTATTTGATATTATTTTCAACTTGATACCGCAACGCAACCTTGACAGACAGACAGACAGACAACGAAGTAATCCTATCATTATTCCTTTTTCCCTTTTGACGTACGGAACCCTTAAACTAGGATAAAAGATAATTTATATTATATCTATGTAATTTTCTTTATTATTTAGGTGTAAATTAATATTTTATAAACATAATGAACATTTAAATTAAAATAATACAATTTACAAACCTCTTGACTGAGAATTCAAGCTTTCAGTGGATTTTGATTCTTTAAGACTGTTGTCGCCCATTGAACCTGTAATCGGAAAACTTTCATGTAAACAAAAATAAATGAGGATGTACTATCATAATATAATTCAAACACATCGTGCGATCCTTTTAATATAAAAGTCAATTGAGTTTAACATTTGACTCGCAGAATTGTTTTGAATCAAAACAGAAAGATTACAACGAGTACTATAACAACCATCAATATGTTCTCATTTAAAACAAAACTAAAAATAATCATGATATTTAACATCTGTATAATATACTAATACATAATACTAATTAAATATGCTCATTTACGCAAGACACTTTTTATAGGATTAATTTAAACAATAATACCAATAAGACGAAAATAGGTTTTCATATTTTTAATCTATACATATAATAAAATTGTAACTAAGCCGAATCTGTACATTAAATATTTTTTGGAAAATCTTATTTAAATAAATATTATTATCGATACAGAGGCCGAATCTACAGTTTTTAGAATTTTTGTCTGTCTGTCTGTCTTTCTGTCTGTCTGTCTGTCTGTTACCGCATCACAGAAAAACCACTGGAGGGATTTTTATGAAATTTGGTATGGTGATAGCTGGTTATCCGGGTCAACATATAGGACTTTTTACCTCGGGAAAATATCTCATTTTTGAGAAAGAATACAAAAACTGCAATATAAGAGTATACTAATATGAAAAACCTAAGTATTTTGTTTTTGCTCATCTGAACGCGGGCGGAGCCGCGGGCAATGCTAGTAATATAATATGTTGGGACATTAACACACAGCACCATCTAATTCCATGGTAAGCATAAAGCTTGTGTTATAGATACCAGATGGTTGATACAATACATACATATAACTTTAAATACATACATATTATAAATATAAACACCCATGACTGGAGTACAAACAATCGTGCTCATAACACAAATGAATTCCCCCAGCGGGACTCGAACCCGCGACCGCTGGCACAGCAAGTAGGATCACTACAAACAGAGCCAAACGTGTAGTCGAAAATATTTTAGAAAATCCATTCAAAGGAGATCATACTTAAACACAACACACATAAGTACAAAGCACACATCCATACTAAAGAATCAAGTAAGTAGTGGGTTCAAATCTCGGGTCGGGATATTTTCATGTTCCAATCAGTTTCAACGTAATAATCACTTATTGTAAAAACGAAAACATTGTGAATATACATATCATGGTTGGGTCAACCTAGCAGGTCAGCAAGTTTTCGAATGACATGTGAATCCACCTAACCAACTACAATTGACCAGCGTGATATATCATAGTTTGATCCCTCACGCATTGAATGAAAATCTGTTTCCAACAGTGGGATATACAAAAGTGCTGAATACAATATCTTTATAAATAATAGCCTTTATCGTCCAAATCCGTTCAGTATTTTTGCGTGAAAGACTACCAAACACACAAACACACATCCTCACTGAAACAAACAGAAGTAGCGAGTGACTAACGGCAGAGGGCTGCGGGGTCGGCGGCGGCGGGGTCGGCGGGGCCGGCGGCGCGCAGGCAGGCGGCCACGTCGTCGTCCAGCGCGCCGCCGCACAGCCCGCCCGCCACGCGCAGCAGCGCCAGCGCCATGTGCACGTCCAGCGCCTTGCTGTGCGGACACACCAGACACACGACGTGTTAGTTATAATGGAGGAATTATTATTTATTAAAACAACCCCATGTGACGTCATCACAAGCACCAGACGAGCATAAATATTAAGTAGTGTATGTTGTAAGAATTTTGTGTGCAGGCTTTTCTTCGATGAGTTGCTTACCTTGGTACTCGTCACATTTTTTTTGAGCTAATGTATGAGTCTAGGGCAGACAACAAAAGGTAATGGGTAAAAAGGTGGTCTTTTTAACTGACTTCAAAAAATGAGGAGTTTTTATTTACTGGTGCTGTTAGTTGTAATGACGTAGTACTTAGTAAGTGACGTTATCACAAGTACCAGGCGAGCATAAGTGCTGAGGAGTGTATGTTTTAAGAAATTCTTGTGCCCTCTGTGCAGGCTTTTCTTCGATAAGCTTCAACAAGTACAATGTACGTTGATTCATGTTTATGATACCCTGGTACTATTGACAACTTTTTTGAGTTAATGTGAAGAGCCAAGGGCAGACAACGAAAGGAACTCGGTTTCTATCAAATAAACGTACCAAAATAAAAGTACTTTTAAAATTTATTTCAGTAAAAGTTTATAAAATTAAATAAATAGGCAACTCAACCCACATATTAAGTCCTTGGGCATATCCACGATTTTATTTTTTATCGTAAATATAATTCAAAAATTACTACAAATATCTACTTAATCATATATATACATTTACCAATTTTACAGCTAACGACTATAAGGAATTATTATATATTGCAGAAGAGCTAATGAGCTAAGAATTTTTGAAAATTACTGCTCTTAAAAAGGGGAAGTTAATGAAACTTTATATGAAAATTAATATTATTAATTTATGATAATAATCATTTAGTAAATATTTAAGTCATATTTTACACATAATAACTGCTCAAACTTAAAAAAAATATTCTGCAACATTTAGGTAAACGCCATCTATCGTCTCATCATACAAAACAAAGTAACCTTCATTATGATCAATCTAATTCTTTGTCCGTACTAATAAATAGCATATTATAAGGTCATCTTATGGCAATACTAACTGCATGACATCGACATATTCGGCCAGCTCGCTCCTGCTGCAAGTCTGCCAATCTTCCTTGAAACCCATCATGAGTATGTTAGGTTTCAACTTGCCCACACCGCTAGCCTGAAAAGTATAATTAAATGAAATAGTTCTATCTAGTGATATACTTAAAAAAATAATTAAATATATATATATATATATATATATATATATATATATATATATATTTAACAGTCTGATGTACGTCAAAATTTATAATAAGAGTCTAAACAATGCTTCGTGCACAGCTTAAATGTTTCAAATTCAAGTCTATAAATGAATGCCTGTATTACTTCTTTTTGCAGCAACTCAACGATACTTAATATACTGATTAATAACATAGGATACTTTTTAAAGAAAACTATCTTTTCAAAAAAAATCGCGGATTTATTTTTATTTTTGGTTCATGACGTTACAAATACTTTACAGCAATCATGGTCACGGGAGAGACTAAGGTTTTAAGTCATTTTGTAATTTTGGGTATGGTATTTTGTAATTATGTGTAGGCACTGTCTATAACAAGTCACAACTATATAATGACCTTAGAGACGTCTAAATAATTTTATTTATATATTGGCTTAAACCTAACAAAGTATTAAAACTATTTTTCGTATAAATAAATCCTGTAATATATTCCTATCTACAGCACAATTCATTACCTGTATTAGAGCACTGGCTCCATCTTTGAAAGTGACGTCATCGATCAGCGTGTAGAAAGCCTTTATCTTGCGCTTCATGAACCAGTGGTTGGCGCGATTCGTCAGCGCCTCTCGAGTGCGATGGTTCACTTGCGACTGTAATAATTATAATTGCTTATTAAAATATATCAAATATTATCATTATTAGAAATACTTTTCAATTCGATGTCGTTGTAATTTTTTTTTAATTGTCAAATTAATCAAATTTGACTTTAACGTTGCTGATAATACACCATTTTAAAACTTGTTTGTTTTAAAAAAAAAAGCGTGTGTGAACGAGCTTTATTCGATCAATTTCTTTTATTAAAATCCAGCTCTGTTATTTGAGCAACTTTTGCCTTTGCAATATAAGATTACAAAAAACCAAATGTTCCAGTCCGGAATAGTCCCGATAACAGAGAGAAAATCTGTTTTTTTTTACTAAATAAATTAAAAAAAAAAACATATTTATATATAAAATATTTGTATAACATACCGTCATAATATGTCCACAGAGCATCAACGACAGTCCTTTAGTGAGGAGATAAGTAAAGTCAGTTAGTAGCTGCCTCTCGGCGGGGAAGCCCGTTAACACTAAAATTTGTGGCCTGTAAATAAATTAAATTAAATAATTTTTACTATAAATATAAATATCCTCTATACTGAATTTCAGTCATGACGGTCAGAATCACAGACTTTAACAAACAGAAGATATTATAGTACAGGAACATAAGCACTGTCTCTATTTCAGTTGTGTAATAAAATAATTTTATTCTGGTAAACAAATGACTGAAGGAAGACCTAAATTTGGATCTTAGACTATATAGGTTGTTTATAGTATATTTTGATTACCTATAATTTTTAACATGCTCAGTGACCCTGTTCAGTTGGTGCACGCCGGACAGCGCCGCTTTGTAAGTCTGCGCTTGTGTCGTTGATCCCCAGTTCACATCTGCAAATAAAATACAATTACTTAAGAATTAAGTTACAACTAATTAAATAAAGTAACAGAATTCATACAAAAACATAAATTACCTTATTTCTTTACAACTTTAAAATCACATTTTTCACATTTGGTGACGATTTTTTTTAAATGAATACAGGACTATTCTTAAATTACATAATAACCGATTCATTAAAAATCACGAAACTTTATATTTTTTTATTTACGCAAATACATGCCATTTAAACTGAAACTATGTTTTCGATTACTTTTTTTTAAATAAAACTGTATCAATAAAAAAAACGCAAAATCAATTTACAAATGGCGAAAACATCACACAATACACAACATCCAAAAAAAAACCAGACTGACGAGAGCAACAACTCACCAGGTTTCCTATAAGACACGAGCAGGTACAGCGCCAGCAGACAGGCGAAGGTGAGCAGCGCCGTGCCCCACGAGATCACGAACATGATGGCCACGCACACCACCGCGCCGCCCAGCGACAGCCACATGTTGTACAGCTGCCGGGCACCAATGTATTATTTATTAGTTGTAAGTCTAATAATACTTTCTTAGATATACGCGAATATTTGACATTTTCGAGAGAGAGTTTTTCCCGTAACCATGATTTCTGTAAAGCATTCGCACACACACCAAAAATCAAAATAAAACCACGAAAAAATCCGAAAAGATAGTTGTATGTCTTTTAAACTTACATGGTCACTGACAATATTATTGTGATGTAAAACGAGAGATTTCCCATGTTTATCACTTACTTTTTAGAGTATATCCGTGACCATGCTGCTTGTACTAGTGCCGAAATATCGGGAAGATGCCGTAAATGCAATCGTTAAAAATATATTGGAAAGACAAATTATGATTCTTTAATATAAACCCTTATAGACCAGTCGGAATCCGTTTTTAAGAGAAAAAAATATATTGAAAACCTGTAGTTTTATGATTTTAAAATGTTAGCAGGTATATAAGGAATAGAAATTCGTAAAATTCCCCCTATGCCCAGCTACCCCCCAAAAATGGGTGGACGCAAAGCGTTGAAATTTTTTTTTTCAATTTCCGGCTCACTGTGATGTTCTATTGAAAAATGTTTTCTACAAAAGTCAGTTCAGTTCAATATTTTCTTCCCCAAACCGTATTAGATTCCGATTGGACTATTACATTTATCATTTTGATGCAATCTTTACAATTTCTACTCATAAGCGATTGTAAAATTTCAAAATGAAAATTCAAACTCACCCTGAACGTGGGTCTCCAGCCGACGGGTTTAGCGAGGCTCGCGTGGAAGGTGGCAAAGTTGATGAGCGCGTACGCGGCCAGGAAGAAGTTTGATATTAGAGGTGCTATTTGATTTAAACCACCTAGAAAAGTTATGTTTTATTAATAATAGGTAAGTTTATTAAAATACTAGTTTATTCCCGTGACTCTGCTCGTGTCTACAAAAGTAGTCTATGTTAATGCACGCGAATTTATGAGAACTTTACGATATGAATAAGTAACAAACACCTTTAGTTCTTCAGCCACTTGTTGATAAAATTGCACCCTTATAATAGTAGTGAGTAGTGACATTACAGTAAGAATAATAATATGTATGGTTTAAATTGAACATTTCCTACAAAACTTTTTTTATGTTATTCTGTTCTTGCTCAATGGAGCAATTTAAGTAATAATAATAATAACGTTATTGTTATCTATTAATTTATCGTGTCTTAAGTAAAACAAATTTTCAATGGAATCCCAATTTCGAAAAAAATACCACAATAAAATTCCCACATCTATTAAAGCACAAAGAGTATATTACAGTGTATAAAAAGTATAGTATTATAAAAATTATTACAAGTGACGTTCAAACACTGACCCATAAGTATGAAGCTAACGGCAATAACAAAAGTGAGCGCGTATCCTCTCACCGGCTCGTTGTTGGGGCCGTAGCCTTTAGCGAAGATATCCAAGTATGGATACAGTTTATCTTGACATAGCGCCTGAAAATATACATAAACTTTTATTAGTTTTAAAATTGTTTGCTGTTTCAGAGCTTGAAAGGTACAGCTTCGATTCCTATGAGTACTAAATAAATAAATTTTCTCGATACTTTTCTTCACTGTTTTATTTATATAATAATATATTTATTCTACAAAGCCTATTAAACAGTTCATCGAACATACGTACTTACAAAGTGAAGGATTGTGTAAGTATAAAAACTGTAAGAGCCTTTATGTCAAATATTGTACCTTTTTTTTGTTGTTTGTTTGTACCGAATAGGTTCTGAAACTACTGAACCGTTTTAGATGAAATTTGGCAAGAAGATAGTTTATTAATAATAATATTAATAATCTTTATTGTCAAAAAAGTTGCTAGGTTAACAATGCTAGCAAAAATTATATTATTATGACAAAGAAATATGTAAAAACTAAAAAAATAATAGTATTGCTTGTTTAATTTTACATTTATAATAAGTGCATGAAAAAAAAAAGCTTAATTCATATCAACATAATATATATCTACACAGTTGCACAGTTTATATAATTGAAGAACCCCATTACGATATATCATAAATATTTTTTTCTGTAGCATCATACGTTAAAGTAGTGAGCCAAGATACCACTTTTGTCTTAGCTTTCTTAACTGAGCAATATTTAATATCACAAAAGCCGACAACTATGTTATATATTAATTTGTCAATATATGGACCAAAACGTTTAGCAAAAAGACCTTGGGAAGGATAGAACAGTTTTTATCCCGGAAATCATCCCTCAAGAGGGTGAAAATGGGGATGAAAGTTTGACTGGGGAAGCAACCTAGGGACGAACCCGAGCGAAGCGAGAGTGAGCCGCTAGCATTTTATAGTAGACCTTTTTAAGACCTAAATTTTTCGAGTACATTTTTTTAAATGTATCTCTTAAGATTTTGTCATGTAAATTTCTAAATACAAACAAAACCAGTTATTGAGTTTTTTCGCGGGAATTAAAGATTTTCCGGTAGTTAAATGAATCCAAATAAAAATAAAATAAAGTTCACTCGAGTACTAAATTATTATCACACTACACAAAATTTAGTTAAAATCGGCTCAGTATATATTGCGTGAAATGCACAGACAATCAGTCGAACAGAGAAAAATTTCGAAAGTTTTATACACTAAACGTTAGTAATTGATTTTAAATACTATAACGCTACATTATTTAAAATCAATGACTAATGTACAGAATACAGATTTAGATTATGTAATTAATTTATTGTATTTATACTTCGATCAACAAAAACGAAGAATTTCTAGGTTATTATGTGGGCCGTTCCCGGCGGCACTGCAATGCCGGGCCGACCCGTGCCGAGAGTGGAGCGAGCCCCGAACATCCCGACGGTTTACAAAAATCAGTTTAATATACTGGTCCCGCAGTGCGGGAACTTTCAGATATTAAGCTGAAAAGAACAGATACTACACTTTGATCTTAGCCAAAAGGCCGAGAAGCGATAAATATATGAAGTAACACGAGAGAGGTCATTATTTGCCAGAGCATCTTGCCAGCGCGATGCAGGAATAGCGGAAATATAAACAGCGCCATCTACCGATCGGCCATGAAAGTTGCTTATGTATTGTCAGTTTACAAATATGATTGGCATATAAACTTTCTTATTTAAAATAATTTATATAGCTATTTAGAAACTGTGTTTTCTTGAGTGGTGCTTTTAATGTTTTAGATCACAGAAAAAAGTAAAGAAAACTATAAGATGTTATAACGTTTGTGATACAATTATAATTTCTGTACCTATATTTTCAATAGTGGGCAACAAAAAAAGATATTAATAAATATATCTTTTACAATATAACGAAGGAAATACATTACACATTTTTTTAAATATAAAAAATAGCAAAGTTATATAGATAAACATGACTATACAATTTTTGCGCTAGAATACATGACTTCTTAGTTATTGTATATATACATAAAATATACATATAAAAACATATTATATTCATATTATTTAATAATATATTATTTCATACCTGAAACACTTTAGGCGCGGACACGAGCGAGGCCAGCGCGGAGGAGAGCGTGGCAGCGAAGCACCCGCCGTATATCAGTGGCCCAAAAGCTGACACTAGACGAATTACCTGACGATTATATTACAATTTAACATAAATGAAGAAATATTTATCTTCATTTTTTAACATTAAAATTTGCCCACCGTCTGAAGTCTGACGGACGCTTTTTAAATTGAAGATTTAAAAATGCTTGTGACAAGTCTATATGAATAAAGTTTCATTTCACTGTTGGTTACAGTCTTTGTCTCAATGCGATGGAAACTAGGCCATATTCCACCACGCTTACCCAATGTGAGTGGCGAACTCAATATCCTTTAAAAATTAGTTAGATGCTCAAACACGTAGATTTCCACATCATGTTGTGCTTCATTAGTGGTAAATTATTTTTAAATTAGGTTATATCGACGTGGTTACTTTGTGTTCTGTCTACAAATAGTAATTGGTCCATTCCTATAACACGGTCCATACTCATCAGGTCCACGCGATTACACTTATTCTCACAGAAATATATTTATCGACTAATGAAAATCCGAAATTGGCTTATATGAGGATTTTTTTATGTACTTTCTATTTCTGTATGTAGCTGTGGATTTTAGTTTGAATAAATAAACTATAAACACAGTTATAAATCCTTTTAATCACAGTTCATTAATACAAACAATGATAATATAGTTTAAAAAATACTATGACAATCCACAGTCGTAGTCCATTAAATAAGCCCAACTTAATTTTTACAATTACATAGAACATTCAATGCTATCGATAACGTTACTCACATCATTACCATATGCGCCATATGCAGTCCATACAAGTACCATAATTATCACTGCAGCGGTCCATGGCCCACAAGTTATCGATAAGGTTACTCACATCATTACTATGGTGCAGTCCATAGCCGCAAGTGCCATTGTCCCTGCAGCGGTCCATGGCCCAGGCGGCCACGTGGGCCACGTCGCCCGACGCGTCGCGCAGCACGGTCCAGCCCGCGATCACCGCGATCAGCACGTACGAGATCGTCGTCAGCAAGATAGCCAGCAGTGTGCCTTTTGGTATTGACTTTTGAGGATCCTGTGTAATGTGTGCAAAATAAAACATTTAGTAAAAAAAATCTCCTTTAACCATTTGTAATGAATGGAAATTAAAAATCATCAAATTATATAAATACTAACGACTTGCCCTCGCTTCGCTAGGATGCGCCCCGAATTTTAATTTTTCTATTAAATATATTTATTAAAAAAAAAATAATAAAAAAATTTAATTTATAAATAGACAATAGACATAAACAACAAACAACAGACAAAAAAGACATATAGACATACAGACAACAAATTTAATAACTATTATTTTGGGGTCTATATTCTGTACACAATACGTTACAGTCACTATTATTAAAAAATATTCCATGTACAGATTTCGCTAAGTTGCTATTTTTATGTAGATGTACAGATAATAATGTACAGAAAATATGCTCTAAGTACTAAATATCAATGAGTTTTACTATTCATCTCTTGGCTCCATCAGATAAGCTCAATGGTATAAAATTATTTTCATCCATAATGTGAAATTCAAATTTAGTCGATTCGAAAAGTGCTTACAAAAATCTATTTAAATAAACTAAATATATCTTGATAGATATCAAGTTATTCAAAACGTAAGATTGAAATTCAAAATTATATGTAAATGTTTTAAAATTTTCTTCTTTTGTTTGATTTCAAAATCATAACAAAATATTATCATTCATTGAGAACCGGTTTCATAATTCTTTTTTAAAAGAACAATATGTTATACCGTAAAGGTATATCGCGTGGTATAATTCGAGAAAAGAAATACTTTTACCGTATTTTGATCATATTTTGAAGCGTTATAAATACAAAAGACAAAGAAAATACTATGGAGAAAATTTCACCTTTAAATCTCCGGATATGTTAGCACCAGCCAATATCCCGGTGGCAGCAGGGAAGAATATTGAGAAAACTGAGAAAAAATTATGTTGGACGCCTTCAAACTCCCTGTAGTCCGGCCCTAAGTTACTATGAAGAACAGACACTGAAATGAAATAATTTTAATCATTAAATAAAATAATTATTTATAAATCAATCCTCAAATATGGCGTCGTCACGATTAAGTAAGGAGAATAAGAAAAAATGTGAACCCCTTATAATTTTTTAACAGAAATACTTAATAACTATATTTAGCATAACTCGGGACTCGAACCCAGGATCTGCAGTTAAAATTTATAGTTTTAAAATTTACAGTTTTAAAATACTTACTGTTAAATCCTACAAATCCTTGAGCAATTTCAGTATCATCTTGTGGTCCCATTATGGCTCCGATGCAAAAATCCAAAATGGCCGCCAATAGAATAACTAGAAGCACTATCTGAGCTTTGGCCTCCCATTCCAACCCCACTATCACGATACCCGTCAGCAACACTATAGTTATGCATCCATAAATTGCTTGGTCCTGAAAATTTTGTAATATAAAAATAGATTTTTACTTCATACTAGCGGACACAGCAGACATTGATTGTCCTGCCCGAATATAGTCTTTAGAAAAATCCTAGAACCCGACTGCAGCGCCACCTACGGAGTTCAGTTGTGAATCTAAACCATTCAGGAACTCTTTCAAACACACAATTTTTTATCAAAATCGGTCCAGCCATTTAGAACTTCAGACCTTCAGTGACAAAGACGCAATAAGAATTATTATATATATATATATATATATATATATATATACATATAAAGATAAATATTTAATAAGTAATGATGAAAATGTTTTAAAAATCTCTTGCCTGATTCTAAGGAACATAGCGAATTCCATACAATAACTTTGTAACAGTTTTTTTTATAAATAACAGTAAAAATGCTGATATATAGTTCGTAATAAATAATAACATTATAAATGTAAAGGTTAGTGAGTGTGCCTATCAAAAAGACTACTCTTTATCAATGTGCAAACCACTTGACCACATAAAATAACATAAAAATACCATTAGCATTATAACCACTTACCCAACTTTTGCTGACCATGTACGCGTGTTCAGGTATCAGTGTTATGAGAGACTCTCCAAAACCCACCACGTACATTGCGCACGCGACTGCGTTCGCCATAGAAAATATGAGCCCTATCGAACCCCCGAATTCGGGTCCAAGAGACCGAGATATCATGTAATAAGTACCACCTAAAATAATAAAAACAATCTTTTAAGAATCTGCTATTTGTGATTTAAACTTGTAGCGATTTAAACTTGTAGGAGAGTACGTCTCTCATCGTTTTATTTACAGCTGGCGACTTAACCACGCTTCCCTCGGGCGCGTCACTAAGCTTAAATGATTTTAGAACGCATAAAAGTCAAACGTCCAAAGAAAAATTCATTTTTTTACACAAGGAACCTTTATATAGAATAATCAACTCGAGTTTTAACACAATCGAAATTTTAGTTTAGGAACGCATTGAGAAAAAACATACGAACATTCATTTTTATTTATATAGAAGAAAAAAATATAAGATCATATAAAAATATTAAACATGGCAAAATAACAAATAAATACTTATGTAACAATAAACAAAACATATATAATATCTGTAAATAAATGTAAGTATATAAACACCAGCCATTTGTCACAAATATCACTATAATTAGTTCAATATGGCTTCATAATATTATGATATATTTATAGATAGATAGATATATATTTAATATACAGATTTAGAATACCTATAATATATAACAAGTATTACCTCCTTTTATAACTCCATTCGTACTTATAGCGGACATAGAGAGCGCAGTGATAGTTGTCACTACGGACGTCGTCAAGATTAGAAGCGATGCCTGCGCTGCCGACAAAGGAAATCACTTTACCACATACCTACTACTTATTCAATTACGAGCCGATTTTTCAAACGATACTTAAAGTTATTAAGAAGATAACATACAACATTGCAACTAAGCAAATTGAAAATAATTGCTATACAATAAATGATTAAACTACTCAACATTGTTTCAATACCCAAGCTTATTTATTTGTTGGGTTAGTATGGTTTAAAAATCAACAAAAGCTAAAAGTTTTAAAGAAATCTAATACTGAACATTAAAAAATTGTAATAAAATACTCAATGAAAAAAATAAAAATATACCTGAGAGTGGTAAGAACATTACTTACCTATTCCAGCTTGTCCAACGACCCAAGACAATCTCAAAAATAGCATAACACCCCATATATTGAGTAGACATCTCATGAGCACGCCTTTGATCCAGCCAAACTTCACGTTTGGAGACGGCATGGGGGGTACACCATGTTCTTTCTCTAGAGTTTGACCTGGCTGAAAGGGAAACAGAAATAAGAAGAAAATTTGTACACACCAAGTTTCCCCAAAACAATTTTATAATGAAAAAAAAACATGCATCTAAGACAACATAAGTTTACTTCAAGCTGACAAAATCAAAGGGAATGTGGGCAGGGAACTATTTCTATTTTTAGAATAATGAAGAAGAATTGTAGACTCATAGTGTTTATTATCATATTGTTCCGTCAACCAAATACGTTTCCACATACTTATTCGACATAATGTGCATGAAACAATGCAGGTACTAATGTATGATTCATTGTTAGAACTATGCAATTATCTGTCATAGCTAACGCCTACGATGCAGGGCCCACCTATGACCTGTCCAATGAGGTCCCATTAAAAATGCTCTTATGGCGTTTAAATGCACTCACTTATCCAATTAAAAGAAAAAAATATTAATTTTTTTGTATCAATATTTTAAAAATTAGTTATGATCATCAAATCTTAAAATTAATAGGCTAATCTAGATCGTTAATATTAGTATTCATTTTTATAGTTCAAGTTAGTTAGGTACCCACCTAGTTTAGGTTCATAATACTACAGATCGCATAATACTATACTAGTATAGATGCCTCATCTCATACAAAGAAATTGGACAGCGCTAATTCGGGCTAATTTTGTTTGCTTGAATAGATAATAGATATCGTTGATTCGCAAATAGTTGAACTGTTTTATTTTATAAATATGTGCAAAGTCACGTATGATAAATATTGTATAAGTCATTCTGAATTCGAATAAAAAAAGTCAGTAATTTTAACAATTTTTAACCATGATAAACAACTCATAAAAAGTAAAATCGTCATCTGTGAATATACACTACAAACTCATCATCTGATTGCTAATATTTCAATAATCAGTAAAATTATGCAAATTTGATTTAAGAGCGTGAGAGAGAGCGTGAGATTTTTTATAACAATAATAACCCTCTTTGGGATTTATTTTGTTATCTTTTGTTAATTTAACACAACTTTGATAACAGAATCGATACATGTAAGGTCATCTATTGACATTTATTTGAGCTAATTTTTCTTAAATCGTGATGAGACCCTATAATAATAGCTAATTTATTAATTATCATTCATCATTCAATATGAATGATTCGTATATAGTCAAAAAAATTTCTAAGCAATGTTTAATAATAACAACAATATATACAATAATAAAATAAATCAGAAAATTAATTATACTTTCAATAAACGCTTCACGTTAAGTATTTCTAAACACGTGACGTAAGTGTAATATCGCATTAAGCTACTACGTGGTTGGTAATTATTATTGTGTAATATATACCCTTAATATGGATAACATTTGCATTTATATACTTAATCATATAATGTTGTCGCACATTATAGATTAATATACATAATTTATTTGTTTACAGCAAATTTTGTTACTTAGTATTGCTATATCTATGAAAAATGTATGGAGATCAAATATGTTTATTTATGCAATTATCATAATCAATATTATAAATTCGAAAGTAAATCAACTTGTCTATTTACTTATTCGTGCTCAAAGCGCTGAACAGATTTCAATGAAATTTGGCAAGTACATAGATTGTGTCATGGGGACGGACTTATAGGTAGGCTTTTACAAACATATTTAGCTTACTTTAAAAACTATCCACTAGCATAAATAGTTTTGTTATAAACCTAGAAATTCAAATGGGAGGCTTAACTTTTAGACTATACTCTAATGAAATATACTAAATAATAAATTTGAGTAAAAATTGATCATGCCATACAAGAATTTCATGCCAATTGATGACGATCAAGTTTTTGTTAGAACGACATTGTTGATTGTATAGTGCGGTAGCCATAAGGTCCACACATATAGTTTAAATTATTACTTATAATATAAAATAAGTACACGAACAATAGTTATTATAATTATTCAGTTATGTCATACATTTATTTTTGTCTATTACCCGCAACACCTGTAAAGCATATTTTTCTACCAGCCATCAGTTCAGTTCCTAGTTGAAGAAAGAGTAATAACTTACTTCTTACGTGGAGTATATTATTTTGTACTTCAAGCCCAAAATATGTGGGAAATGGAAACGTTATAAAATTCAAAGGGTATCCCCTTGAATTTTTTTAAGTTTCCATTTTACACCAACTTCCTATATGTATAACACTGCATTTATAATCTAGTAAGTAAATTAGACTAATAAATCGTAACTCATGATTGACCCCACAGGTACCAGTGATGCCCCAAGACCGGCTAATTGAAGACGTAATTACGAACATTGTACCTGCCTTCCTAATTAGTAAACAAGCGTAGCGTAAACAGTTCATTCAACAGGCCGTCATGATCTAAATATTACGTAGCTGATGTTTCTCGTCTACACACCTTTATATTGTATACTTGTTAAAGACATCACCTAAAATTTTATATGAAATGAAATAAAAACCATCAAAAAAATATTTTCAAGTAAATGTACTTGGAAATAGACAAAAATATCGCACAATATGACCGGAACCGGAAACACAACCAACCGGATTAGGATCCTCCTGCGTTGTAGAAAACTCTTGTTTAAAAAAGTTTTTTTTTAAAACGTACTCTCACATACAAACATACACACACATTCTTCAAATAAAATATTATTATAAATAGAATAGTGCAACAATCGACATAAATAGCTAAAAAATCATTAAGTGAAGTGCAATAATCACTTCCTCCTCGTTATCCTCTGGTTATGACAATAAGCTGTTGAGGTTTTAGTACAATTTTACGACTATGAACAATGGAATATCCTCCATAGGTTAAGTAGGTACATACGTGTTGTCAACACATTGCACGCAGTACCACGAGTAAATAGACCAACCTTTTAGACCGACTTCGAAAAAAAGGTTCTCAGTTCGTGTGACGGATTTTAAATACGCTTTTAATATATTTTTCTCGAAATAGTAGATAAAAAGGAAGTCGCTTTAAATTGTGTTTCTAAAAGATTAATGTTTGGAGCTCTATTACATATTTATTATTAAAAGCTACAAAATAAAGCTCTACATTTTAAAGTCACTAAGTGACACGCGGGATACAGTCAGCATTTGAGCTACGGTAGAAAGGGTGAGTTATCTTGTATTATAATAGGATAATAATATCTTCACAATAATCCCTTAGAAACGTCTTTGTAAAGTATAGTGTCGTTTATTGTGATATCACAATTGATTGATCATCTCTATCATCTCTACCCGATCTTTGTAACTCTTAATAAAAGCGAAACATCTGCGTAGCAGGACAATACGTTCTCATTACATGCACATGGCATTCCAAGTTTACTATTTATTAGGTAACTAGCGACTCACCCTTGCTTCGTTTGGGTTCGTCCCTAGCTTGTTTCCCCATACATACTTTCGTACCCATTTTCACCCCCTTAAGGGATAATTTCCGGGATAAAAGTATCCTATGTCCTTCCCAAGGTCTCAAACTCAAATTTGGTATGATGATAGCTGGTTATCCGGGTCAACATATAGGATAAATTTTACTTCGGTAAAATATCTCATCTCTAAAAAATCTATACTAAACGTCAAAAGATAAGTAGGAACGAACCCGGGCGAAGCAAGTCGCTGTACATAATATAACAATTAGGTAGCGTCACCTTTTGACAAATTTTTACTTTTTTTATGAGTTACTAATGGTCATAATCTATTTGTGTACAAACTTCATCCAAATCCCTCCAGCCTTTTATAATTATAGTAATGGTTTTTTTTTCTAAACTTTCAAAAATAGTATTTAATAATAATGATATTTGTTACATATAGACAATATATTAATGTCTATATAAATAAACCACGTGGCCAATGGCACATGTATGGCTTGTTTTTAACCTTGACTTCGCTGTGATAACCTATTGAATTATAATTATTCCAATTAGCGTATCTGTCGCTATAATATTAGTTAATTATCTGTAGTATGAAAAACAACAAACAGAAACCTATAATAGGTTCGATTTTTGTTCTCAATATCGCGCTTATTGAAATACTCGTATGTGTGTATATATATATGATATATATATACACACATACGAGTATATATGAAGCAAAATTTTGACAGTACCTAATTAAGGGAGTCTTAGCCAAATTAGGCTATCGTAAGTTTACGGAAGACGAACAGAACAGCGGGCAACGCTTCTGAATTAAGAAATTAAATACACGCACAAGACTTTTATTTTAGTGAAAAGATATTATAATCAACATTTGTTAAAAAATGTCAATCCCATACTCTATTTAATTCAAACTATATCATTTTTCCCGCACAGCAAAAACCATATACATAAAACAGCACATGGATGAATTGTAGGACGGTATTGACTCAGGTGTGCCTTCTGATAAATATTTGCTACACAGCATAACAACTTGGTAACAATACATTAAGTTTGACTGACACGACAATGAGTCAACAAAAGAGCGACATTCGTAAGTAATCGAAATTCTATATGTTTATAAATATCTATAAAATAATTGGTACCATACGTAGTACTTGTGGACAAATTTATTTCGGTAACTTATTTAGGTATATTTATATTTTTTACGTGAACTCTAAATAAAATTTAACTGGAAGATATATAAACCCTTTACGTATTACAAGATATATGTATGTATGTATGTATGTATGTATGTACATTATAAATTATTATATACAATCATTTTCTTTCACCTGTTAAGCTAGTCTGAATTCAAAACACTTTAGATTATTTAAAGCTTAGTTCATATTTTTGATATCTAATATATTTAAACGAGCAATTCTTGTATATGTATATCAATATATAATCTGATTATCGGAAACGGCTCCAACGATTTTCATGAAATTTAGTATACATGGGGTTTCGGGGGCGATAAATCGATCTAGATTAGTCTTATGTCAAGGAAAACGGGTGTTTTTGAATTTTCATGCGGTTTTCTTTTGCATTATTCCACGCAAAATATTTTGTTCGATAATTTCGTACACTCGGATATAAGCATCATGGTCAAGCGGCTAAGGCGCAACATTGAATAAGTGTCCGGGTTCGAATTCCGGTCGGATAAAAAGGCATAATTTATTATTGTTTTTTTTTGTATTTATTCAAGTTTTTAATTATTTTTTTTTAAAAGAAAATTGTACTTTTTAACCAAAATCTCCGAACGAAACTCGGTCGCCCAGGTACTTCATCATTAAAATAGACAAACAAAAAGTAGAAAAAAATTGGATTTGTTCTATTTCTCTCCTTACATCCCCCTGACTCGGTTTTTAGCATTTTTTTTAACATGTACAGACATTCGACCTCTACAGTCTTATTATATATATAGATAATATTTGTGATAACTTGTAGGAATTTTGTACACATACAAAACATGATATATGAAACAAAATAACATACTATTTTATTATATGAACTTTATCCGACTACAATAGTACGTCATTCAGATTTTATTTATTAACATAATCGATAATTGATTTCACGGAAATACACCTTCTACACGGATGTATGGCGCGGCGCATGAATCCACTTACATATTTAAGAAAATTAAAGCTCTTCAGAAAATAAACATTATTCGTATTCATGTATTTAATTAAATGTTATGCATTTTATGTTAATTTAATTAAATAGTAAATATATATATGTAAATATATATATATATATATATATATATATATATATATATATATATATATATATATATATGTGTATATAATATGAATGCTATGTGCACTTGTAGTAGATTATTTTTAATACAGTTTTGTATAAAGGACTCAAATTTTTGTAATAAAACATTATACTTATTACAAGTGTTTTACTATAAAACCCCATCTTGTAAATGCGCATATTAAATATAAGGATAGTGTCTTTTAAGTCTACTTTTATAAACACTACTAAAATAGCAATAAAACTATTCTAAGACTTCAACTATCATTTCTGCATTCCAAATTAATATTATATACTATACAGTCCAAGGTCTGGCATATTGAATGTTAGATATTTATAGAAGAAAAATAAAATCATATGCGTAATACAGAAGCGCTTCATTCATACATTACTTCAAAGAAAAGTCCATTTTTAGTGTATTCAAACAACAAGTTCGTAAAATTAATCAATAAAACGTGTTAAAATTAACAACGGTACTTTGAATTAAAGACAACATAAACAACAAACAAGTACAAGTCTGTTTGTAATGTCAAAATAACAGTTTTTTAACAATTACATATTTAATATGAAATTATATAAGGTACTTATAAGAAAAATACAACTTTTAAATTTTTTGTCTGTGTGTCTGTCTGTCTGTCTGTTTGTTCCGGCTAATCTTCGAAACGGTTAGCCTGATTTTGACGAGACTTTCACTGGTGGTAACTTAGACTACTTTTATTTTAGAAAACGAATCAGTATTCCGTGCAAAAAAAAAGAAACATAAAATTATGAGCAAAATTCAAGTATCTAAGGACTCACCTCAGCGAAGCGAGAATGCGCTAAGTAGCCTATAAATATTATACTAATCTGTTATTTATAAATGTGAAATTTATGATATGAATGTTTAAATAACACACTCGTTTTGCTTTAGTTTGTTGTTCTATGTATTTAACCGAATTCAAAGAGGTAGATCATGAGACAATGTTTTTTGGATGTGGATTGGATGTTACCTACGCAATAACCTCGCAAGGTGCATAATAGAAAATCGGTTGGATTTTAAAAATAATTTACTAAACACATAATACCTCAAGGATGGTCTCTAAAGAATTTCGAGAAAACACCCCTATGGGTAAAATAATAAGAAGTGATTTTGAAGTCATGAAATGTAAATGTAATTGTTGTTGTTGGTTTCCAGTTTCCAATACATTAGAGCAGACTGACATATTACACGACGACAACAGTCCCTTTAAGTATAGCAGCTTCATTTAAATATGAAGCAATCATGCATGCAAATAAGTTCATTGGCATAAATATTCGTACTACGATCTGCCTACAAGTACATTGCACTTGTGACTGGTCTACAGATAATTTTTAACATATTTTGACAACACGTTTGGCCCCCCTGTGACCCTACTTGCTGCGCCAGCGGTCGCGGGTTCGAGTCCCGCTGGGGGCATTCATTTCTGTGATGAGTATGAATGTTTGTACTCCTGCCATGGGTATTTATATTTATAATAAGTATGTATTTAAATCTGGTTGTGTAGTTTGTCAACTATCTGGTATCCATAATACAAGCCTCGTAGCTTACCATGGAACTAGATGGTGCTGTGTGTTAATGTCCCATCATATTTATATTTATTCCTATGGGTGTCCATGCTTATTACTTCATTAACTTACTTAATAGTAACAATATTTTCAAATAATACATTATTGGAGTTTACTCTTTAAGAATCGATTTTCATATAAGGCCCCCGTATGGAAATTTTATGTGCGTTAAATCAAAAGCGTTACGTTTTTCTGCGCAACGTACCTTGCGCACCTTTCTCTTTGTAATGTCACAGTGATTAATAATGACTCGAGTATTGATGTAATTAATATTCAAAGTGATATTAATAGTGTAGTGCCTCGGTGGTGTAGTGGCTAGCAAGTACGGCTGCACACCCGGAGGTCCTGGGTTCGAGTCCCGGGTCGGGCCAAGTTTAGTTATAGAGTCTTCCTGTATAGTAAGTCTCAGTAACAGCCCGGAGTTGGGAAGTTGGCGGTGTTTCACCCCCGTGCCTCGGAGAGCACGTAAAGCCGTCGGTCCTGCGCCTTAACTCTCACCGGTCGTGTCGAGTGGTCGTCCCACCGGAGTATGAGAGTGATAGGAATAGAGAGTGCACTTGTGTCTGCGCGTACACTTGAGCACTATAATATCTCCTGCGCAGTTGGCTAATCTCATTGAGATTGGCCGCCGTGGCCGGAATCGGCTAGGAGGAGGAGAACATCATCATCAATAGTGTAGTAAATCAACCTTCCTAACAATGTATTCATGTACTATAAGTAACGTATGTTTATGTAGCACGATTGGTATTACTAATATTATAATAGGAAAGTTTAGATGTTTGGATGAATGTTTGTTACTCAATAACGCCAGAACGACTAAACGAATCTGGATCAAATTTGGTACAGAGATAGATTATAGTCTGGAATAGCACATAGGCTACTTTTTATCCCGGAAAAATGTACCGTTCCCATGGGATAGACGTTTTTGTTTTTCTAGAGGCGAACCCGAGCGAAGCGAGGGTGAGCCGCTGTTATATAAGATTTTATTAAATCAATATGAAGAATGTAAATAGAATAAAAATATATACATGCTTTCAGTATTATAAGAGATGTGTTTATTTTCCCTCTTTGCCTAATGCATATTCAAAGACAATCGTACTGAAGGAATAAACCTCCTACTCCAGTCGTGCATCGGAGCTGACACTCAAACACTATTTTATTCAATAAAAATGTACGTAAACATGAGGTCAAATTATATCTTTAAAAAAAATATAAAATAAACTTCTTACCTTCCTTGATAGAGAAGCGTTGTGTAATTCGTCTAAAGTCGGTCGCGGTGCAGCGTGAAGCGATAATACATTCCTGTAATTATCCAGCCGCGGCAACGCCTCACGTGTGAAATGTCTAAAAGTATTTCAAATCTGTAGGGTTATTCTGTAACAACTATTATGTAACTCGACAGCTGAATCCGCAAACATACATCACAAGTATAAATTAAAAATTAAAAAACCCCCGACCCCCTTAGATCGATTGCCATCTCAAACACAGCTAAGAACACTCCCGACTAATTCACTTTTCAAACAAAACAAAAACAAAATCAAAATCAGTTAATCTGTTCTGGAGCTACGGTGCCACAGACAGACACGTCAAACTTATAACACCCCGTCGTTTTTCGTCGGGGGTCAAAAATATTTATACGAAGTATGATCGCGAATGCAACTGTAGAGTAACATAAAAGTTCTTACATAGTAGGATAGAGCGAAAAAAAAAAATTTCTCAGCATTTTGAGGTGGCCCACTGATTTTTAAAATAAATAATTAATATTTTTTTCTAGTGATCATGTTTGAAAACATTCAACTTATTATTTAAATTGCAATAATGAAATATTACATTTAAAGTTGGGTAGAAAATGACTATATTCGTCAATTCTTGAATGTTTCCAAAAATTATCAGTCGAAAAAAAAGCCGTTGAAACCAAAAATTTAAATTAATTATTTATTTTAACAATCAGTGGGCCACATTAAAATGTAGAAAATTTGTTTTGTTTTCTAACATTTTGTTTTTTTTTATCAAATTCTACCCCCAAACTAAGAAAAAAATATTTTTGAAGCTAACGCAGCCATTTCAAATCCTCATACCATTTTTTCACGGAATAAAACCAAATGCGAAGTAGGCTGTGACTTTCTCTGCCTTGAAATAGAGAAATTGCTCTATTGGTCATGACATATTACTGCAGTTGACCACATGTCATTAAAGAATGTTTCTACTTCCTACAAAGTTACAAAACTAGTTTCTCAGGAGGTTATTTTCTCAGGGCATAAAATGTTTATATAACCCAAGCATTTCAAAATAAAATTACACTAAAGGAATCAATAATCGTGTCCTGTAAGGATTTTTATCTTCTCCTTCTCTATGCGAACTTTATATTTTTCCCAATACATTAGGTATAAAAAAGTAAAACATACATATTTTAGAAAAAATGAAAAATATTTTTTTTAATATTAATATTAGACCCAGATATAGTAGATAACGTAGTGCATTCTTTCACTTAATGGTATGTAAAGTTAATAGTTTTTATCAGTTTGTAGGTAGTAAATGCAAATTTGTTTTGTGTAATGCTGCATTAATGTACGGTTGAGGGCTGTTTCATAACCACAAAATTTCTAATGTTGAAAGTACACAGTCCTAACCGGATCGTGACTTGACTTAATCTAATTTTGACTTTTAAACTAAATCGTTACAACTTATATATTACATAATATAGATATTTAAAAGAATATTTTATTATACTTTAAAACGTATTAGGTAAAAATACTTTGTGTAGCCATATTAATTTTTAAAAATACTTTGTAACTTTATCTCGCTACATGCCCACAAAAAACATGGTTAATGCATCAAGACGCAAACCTTCAACGATAAGCAACACCTATTGTGCCACAGTGGTTATTATTTTATGATAAAAGCATGCTTTAAATCTCAACAGAACTTACCTAAAGCTTTTACCATATTTAGTATCGGTAGCGGTTAAAGGGTCGTCACTCTCCATGCCTGATCCGTCAGACTCTGTTGCTTCGTCTTGTTTATCTTCCATCTGAAACAAAAGTATTACTATAGTTATATTTAACACTTAGAATCTTTATTTCCTACTGTCAATACTATAAAATTACTAACGTTTGTCCCTAGTGAAAATTTAGGTTTGTACGCATTTTTAATGCCAAATCGTACAAAAAAAATGTTGTCCACAAAATTAAAATTTTTTTTGGGGTGGACGACCCTTATCACTTAAGAGGTATGAAAAATAGTTTACGTCCTATCCTCAGACTTACTGAATATACACACAAAGTTTCATAAGAATCGATCAAGCCATTTCGGAGGAGTTTTTTTACAAACACTGTGACACGAGAATTTTGTATATTTGAAGATATATAGAAGAAATCAAGTAATAATAACTGAGTATATTTATTCAATATTTTATATATTTATTTATATTTATAAAGCATAAGGAAAACTTTTACGGAAATATTTGTAATGGAAAAGTTTATAAACTTAATTATGGATGCATTTAGTTAAGTCGAGTCTTTGTGAGGAAAACAAATGACAACACGCATAAACAATACACATGGTTCCTTTGCCTTAAGGAAAGTAAAAACAAACGTGAAACAAAAACAAATCTATCCCACGGGAACTATAACACCGGACACGGGAACAAACATCTAAGCTTTCACATTAACATATAATATTAGTGAATACTTATAGATGCCAATTTAATGTAACACTTACAATTTTGATATATTCGAACTACTATCATCAAATTAAAGGGCTTGTGCGTAGGCTTTTAGTGTTGAGCAATAACAACAAAGCCGACATCAACAGTATAGGCATTAATTACCAAACATGGCTAAATCTTTGTAGTAAAATTTGTATGACCGTTTTGTAAATTATTAAGTTAACAGTTATTCTTCGTAGGCCGTTTTAATACGAGTCACGTCTTATCGAAATCCATCTGTAATTGACAATACGTATAGTATACCATCAATACGTCATTACACGTATTCTAATTCTATGTTCCGCCCACTCTTCATAACGGATTTATTTAGAAATTACCTACATTTGCTTAATGGTTGTGACCACCATTTAAATACATTCATTTTATTATCTGATTAAGTTAAATAAGTATATATGATAGCTTTCACAATTTGTTATCATTTTAATTCATAATTTATTTAAAAAAAACGGCTTGACCGATTACGATAAAATTTATATGGGACCACCTGGGAAGTATACCCTTTGAAACAAAAAAAAATCCAAATCGGTTCAGGCGTCTTCGAGTAATCGGTGAACATACATAAAAAAAAGATTCCGACGAATTGAGAACCTCCTCCTTTTTGGAAGTCGATTAAAAATGGTGCCTTTCATCATATATAATTATATGAAATCAAAATCTGAGTTAAAGTAATTCTAGATCATGAACGAATATAATAATTTAATCTCAACTCAATGGATGTGCTTCATCGTTTGCGAACTTCCACGACGACGGTTCAATGCATTACGAGTATTTATGATTTTTTTTTAAGTATAACACCTTTAAGCTTCTACATTTTTACATAACTTTCGAAATAAACAAAATATTTACGAACAAAGTGATCTTAATCTGTTCTGGTGAGTTCTTCACATTTACTTGATTGCAAATTATTTCACACACATTGTATTATGACGCCTTCAGCATAATAATAATAATATGAAAAAAAATCTTCTAACTTAAGTTAGATAAGTATATAATGCTAGTAAAATACATTTAACTCTAACACGAGCCTACCAAAATAGCCAACTTTATCACGAGTTGGGCGACCAGAATAATATGTCGATCTTATTATTTTCCCCAAGATGTACAAATAAAAAATGTTAAGTATCTGGTCAGGAAACACTAATTTCTTACAACTATAAAGTCTTAATTGGTACCTTCCCCTGTCTCCGTTATTTCCTGAAGTAATACGAGGGTTCAGGCCAAGTCGAATTCAATCATTTGTCCCAAGAGAGCAAGGATGGGATTGCCTCAACGGGTATTTTTAGATATGCTATATTTAGACACACCCACTTATTCTGACCAACGGGTCCTGGACTCGCTATTTTCATATTGCTTTAAGTGGTTCAAATTTGAACAGCACATATAACTGCATTGATATGGTTTATTTTATTTAAACGACTCCTAATGTTATCAGAAACCAAACTTTTTGAAGTTATACTTCTTTTGACACGTTTGGGAAAAATTATGAGAGGAAAATTTTTACGATGCGCGCGCACAGCGACAGCCAAAAAGCGACATGAAGTTAGATGTATTCCTTTTACAAACAGAGAGTTGTAACATACAGGATGAAATCTTTAGCTATTTTTATTCTGTACGCCAATCAAGTATAACTTCTTACGTGCGTACTGCGCTACGTGCGTATATAAGTACACACACGGTTTTTTTTTATAAAAAACATCATTCATAAAAGTTACCATCTAATAGATATCAATAATTAGTTTCTGTAATAATCATAAGTGTACTAGAAAATCAATTCAATGATAATGAGATGATGTAAGTAAGTGCATAACTCTATTTGTGATTGCCTACATATTATTTATGTTAAAACTAAATTGCAATAAACATAAGTTGCCTTTGATACGCTATAATGACATTTATATTTGTGCAATTTTATCATATACGAATATCTTACGTATTTATAGAAGCTATACGTATTTATACATGTTTTAAATAGAGCTAAGCTTATATGCTTTCATTGAGTTTCAAAGCAGCTACACACTGGTCTAGTAATTCAAATTAAAAGAGAGATGAGTTATATTTATGCTCTTTTTTTAATAATCTACTCAGCCAACAAGAACAGTAACAATTCAACCGTTTTTAACGTCCTATTGCTGGGCACGGGTCTTCCTTCAATATTAGGGGGTCAGGCCGTAGTTCACCACGCTGGCCAAGTGCTGGTTGGCGGACTTAACATGTCTTTCGAAAACTCATTAGGTTGTTTCAAACATGCAGGTTTCCTCACGATGTTTTCCTTCACCGTAAGACAAGTAGTAATCATGTTGGAAATGATTCGCACATGAAAATATCAGAGGTGCGAGTCCCTGGAATTGCTGGATTTGAACCCTTCACTTGGTTTCCCAAGCAAGCGCATTACCACTGGGCTACCACTGCCTTATATCATATTATATGTATTATTAACATACTTTCAGGAACAGTCAAGGTCAAAGAAACAGGGAATTTGTCCTTCAAACTATATCTGATCCGTGAATGTACCTACTAGACTCGGTGATCTGTAACGACATTAGCAATTGCCGCTTTACTACTATAGTGCAAGCTAATTTAATACGAAAACTCATAAAGGGCTTCAGTCTCATGATTGATAATACTTTGATTAAACTTCGTCTTTTTCAAGACATTGCAAGTCTTAATTATTTAAAATACAAGAGAGCTAGATCCTTTTTCGAACAAACAATCTGCATTGCATGGGGAAATTTCCCGCGGTAAAAAGTATCCTATATGTTGACCCGGATAACCAGCTATCACCATACCAAATTTCATCAAAATCCCTTTAGTGGTTTTTCCGTGATGCGGTAACAGACAGACAGACAGATAAAATTTCTAAAAACTATAGATTCGACCTCTGTATCGATAATATTGTCTATTTCAATAAGATTTTCCAAGAAATATTTAATGTACAGATTCGGCTTAGTTAGAATTTTATTATCTTTATATATATAATTCTTCTGTGAGTGTGTATGTCACTGAACTTCTCTCAAACGACTGGACCGATTTTGATGAAATTTTTTGTGTGTGTTCAAGGGGATCTGGGAATGGTTTAGATTCACAATTTGAATAATAATTTTCATCAAAATAGTCCAGAATGTTTTAGCTTATTAAAAAAAGTTTGAAATTTTCAAATTAAAGACGTGTAGACAGGACAACGTCTGTCGGATCCGCTAGTATATGTATAGATTACTTCTTGGAATGTCAGCACATGTATAAACCAGTCTAATCCGCTATTCATTGCCGATCCTCGGCCCCCTACACCTAACCTTAAGGTACGCCTCTACAAGTGTTACAGAATAATTCATTTTTCAAATAAAATGAGTCATAATAATATAACGTACTCAATGGAAATTAATGAGAGCAAAATTTGAAGACTTTTGCTATCACTAGTTCAAAAATATTTACCGCCAAAATCTTTCAACAATATTTAAAATACTTTGCAATATTTCTCACCTATGTAACAATAATTAAATAAATGAGGAGCGTCGGAACAAAAACCGATAAATCACATTTTGTCATTTTTTTTATGATGCCAATTGGTTGAAAACCATGAACCTGGCCCATATTTTTACATTTTTCCACCAAAAACACAAATGTGATTTATCGGTTTTTGGTCCGACGCTCCTTTATTAGTACATTCAAAACACGCATAACTTGTCGTGACAATAAATTTTAAGTTGTTTATTAAAATCACGAATTATTTAATTAAATCTAAAGGAAAGTCACGTCAATTACACACAGGTGGCAGTGTCCACTACAGTAATTACAGGTTCGATTCTCGCTCGCAGTTTTCCTTTATATAGTTACATTTTATTCAAAGAGAAGGCTGCACAGTGCACACCGTTTCATAACATCATTCCACTAGCCTTAATTTTTTTTTGAAAAGTAACACACCAGCCTCTAGTTCCATGGTAAGCTAGGAGGCATATGTTATGGATACCAGATAGTTGAAACAAACCTATCGTCAAAAGTATGGAATTACAAGAAACTGCGTTTTTTTCTGCACATTTTCGCATAGCCTGCTGTGGTAGCTCGATACGATATTAAGACGTACGCCGAGGCTATGGGATGTATAGGTGATTATCCAATTTGTCGCTATTATGATTTATCGGTATAGGCGCCGCCAACCTAGACCGCTGAGTTTATTGCGAATAACGTACCTTTTGTTTTACCACAATTGGCTCGTTAAAGAATCCTGCAAAGTACTAACATTTGCTTTATTTTTAAACAAACAGAAAACGGTAGATACGCTTCGCCCAAATATTGCACAGTAAAGAGCGAAAAGATTATCGGATTAACGTAATAATACGTCTTGTTAATGCCGAACTAGTAGAAAGGATTTAAGAAAATATATTTTGAAAAAGAAAAACAATCGAATATCCAGTATAGTATCAAAAAAAACAATTTTTTACTCTGTTTTAGCAATCCTTATTATAAGGTGTTTTAGCCCTAATACTTGTGTTAAACACATAATTTTACAACATTTGAAAAACCCACATATCTCCACTCTACGTAAATGAATAACCCGGTAAATAATTTAAACGAAAAAAAGAAAGAGATACAAAAATACATTTAACAAAATAACACTCTGTATTCATGTAGTTACCAACTATGCATATATATAGTAGATTCATTTAGCCTTATCTAATTTCATTATTTTAATCTATTTGTTCCACACAATAGCAGAAGCTTTTCATTATTTAACAGCAAACATTGCTTTTGAATTATTTGTACCGTTGAATCAAAACCAACACTATGACCAGAACAATAATGGATAATATTCCGTAGCAATAGAACAACACCTGTCCACACAATTTATTTCTCTTATCAGTATGAGGTCACTGCTAGTTCCTGTTGTATATATACATTATACATACATAATATAGCAAATAATATAAAAGTAATTTGCCACTTGTTAAAAATCAAATAGAGTTCTTTGGTGCAGTACCTATGTCTAATGTCCTATATGCAACAAGCATCGATGCATGACTATTATCTATACAGTTAAATAAAATTGAAGTGTCTGTTTGTAATGTCAAAGTAACTACCTTTTACTAAATGAATATAATAGTATATAGCGGTACATATAAGAAGAACACGAAACCTAATTAAACGGGTTCGAATCTCAGGTCTCGCACCTCTGGTATATCCATCTGCGAATCATAGGATCTAACATCATGGAAAACTTCGTCTGGAAACCCGCATGTCTGACAGAATCTAACAAGTTTTCGAAAGACATGTAAAGTTTGCCAATCTACACTTGACCAGCGTGGACTATGTCTTGATCCCCCTTACAGTAAAAGGCCTGTCCCCAACAGGGGGACTTTAAAAAAGAGCTGAATACGAATGTCCAAAGTGATTGACCGACTTTGAAGAGATCCAGGTTTCAGAAATTAATCTCTAGGTTATTTCGCCAGCCCCTATATAGGACTTACTTCCTTTCCAAGTCAGATTTAAGACGTTTAGTAAAAAAAAAATTAATGCTCAATAATTTGTCAGTATTAAATTTAAGAAAAATATGGGTATGTCACGTGCAAAGAAACACTCTGTAGCTTATTACAATTTACAACATTGAGTAACTTGTAACTTCTTCATACCTATTCATAATATAAAATCCGTCCACTGACAAAGAATCGACAAAATCATCATGAGATTTCCAGTTCGGAATTATTATAACTATTGACTTGAAACTTGGCAGGCATGTTCCTTTTACTAAATAAAGGTACGCTAAGAACAGGTTGTGAGAATGTCGACGCCCTAGAACAACATTCAGAGTTTTTACTTTATATCATCCAAATTGACCAAATCAATTAAAAGGCATTAAGTTTTCAAGTTGAGCTATTATGCATATAATCAATTGTTTTTTTTTTATTATCTATACTATAATAAAACTGCACAGGTCGAATATCTGTACATAGAAAAAATATGCTAAAAACCGAGTCAGGGGGATGTAAGAAGACAAATAGAACAAATCCAGATTTTTTTCAATTTTTTTGTTTCTCTATCTGTTTGTACGGGCTAATCTCCGAAACTATTGGATCGATTTAAATGAAATTTTGCATGGTGGTACCTTCTATCCCCGGACAACATCTATACATTTTATCCTGGAAAATTAAATAGTTACCGTGGGATGGTTAAAAAACTATAGTAACTTATACAACTTAGTACACAACAACTTATGCACCTGACTACGACAGCAATAAAAAAAATGTTATGTTTTGACACAGTAATTCGCTACGTTAAAAGTAAAATATCATAATTACCTATCTACAATATTCATTTATTGACCGCATAAATAAGCTTGTTTTTTATAGTATAAATATGAAAAATTAGCATAGGTATTTTGCAGATTAACGCGTTGGAATATATCCTATATCTCAAAAACTACTTAACATGTCTTCTTCAAAATAATTTTTGTTGAACTTATCTTGGAAACTCTGTTAGTGTAATTTTTATCATAATTTACGACTAATATTTCGGAAGTTAGAGAGTGAAGGTGACAATGTTTACGACTTTAAAAGCATATTATAAATAATCTGGAACTGTTGGCTTAAAGACTTTTCAAAGAAGATCCTAAGAAACATCCATCTAAATTTTGAAATTTTTATGTTGTGTTCTAAATGTTTACAAACATTAAATTTTTTTTTCTTAAAGTATAAATTATTCATAAAATTATATATAATATTAGTTTCATGATGCATTAATACTTTAAAAATAAATTTTAGTAATGATGGTGGACACTGGTAGCCCCGTTGTGACGCGCTCTCTCGGGAAACCGAGTAAAGCAGGTTCAAATCCTGGGTCTCGCACCTCTGATATTTTCATGTGCGAATCATTTCTAAAGTGATCACCACTTGTCTTACGGTGAAGAAAAATTTCGTGAGGAAACCTGCATGTCTGAGAGAATCTAGCAAGTAGCACTTGGCCAGCGTGGTAGACTACGGTCTGATCCCCCTCCTATTGAAGGGAGGCCTTTTTTTTTTTTTTAACGTTGGGAAATGCATTTACGCACGACGTGTGGGACTCACCGGCGTAATACAGCCAGTACTACCCACTAAAACCCAACAAAACCTTCCCCCGTCTTAATGGGGCGTCGCAGGATCGCTTACGCATTCAACTACGACGCCCCGACGGCAGGTCTGCCGAACCACAACAGACCACCACAATCATGGGGTTGCTCCACAGTCCACTCTGCTATCAGAGAAGAACCAGGAGCAACCCGCATGGTACACCACCCGACGAAGAGGGCCACCTCCCACCGCCCACCGAAGTGGGCAACCTCCCTGTGAGTTTCTTAGCTTCGCGCCCGTTTGTATTGGCGGGCACTACTGAGCCCCCCACCACGACAAGGTGAACGCACGTTGGGGGGATTGAAGGGAGGCCTGTGCACAGCAGAGAGATCTTAAAAAGGGCTGAAAACAAATGGTGGAGAACTAATATCAGCTTGCATAGAGAAATCAGCCCTTTAATTCATTTTTATTTACTAATTTCAATCATGTTAGTATTTTCAACCGACTTCTTCAAAAAGGAGGAGGTTCTCAATTCGACCGTACAGGGATAACTTCGTCGTTTATGAACTGATTTTGATGATTCTGTATTTGTTGGAAAGGAGATATCCCAAGGGTGGTACCATGATAAGGAAACCAGGATCTGACGATGGCATCTCAGAGAAATCGAGGGGTACCTTCGAATTTCGTAGTGGCAACTAGTGCGTTTGTTAATTTTTCATTAAGTATTTTAAAGCACTACTATTTAATGAAGGTCTGGAGTCGATTTGATGACAGTCGAGGGAACTCCTCAACGATTTACAGCAATTACCTGGTGTTTGGGCTTGATTAATTTGTATTGATGAGAACTTTACACCTAGATGGGTTGTGACTGTCATTAGGGGTCTGAATAAATGGCTCAATAGAATATGTTTTTAAAAATCTTTCATCTTACAAATTACCTGCTTATTACATCTACACAAAAATGGAAAAATAAAAATTTAAAAAATAAAATAAAAACCCACTTCCAGGCACTGAAAAGTAAAAAAGGTTTTTTTTTATTCTCTTAGTTTTTTATAATATGTGGTTTTAAAAACTATTAAATATTACTATTCATTTGATAAAATCAAAACCATGTCTTGTAAATGTTATATAAACATTTTTTTAACAAATACAAATATATATAATATATTATACTTAATAGTTTCATATAAAAAACTAGAGACATTTTATTTCAATTGAATAAGAGATCCTTGAGCTGACACCTTGATACATCCGCTGATAGCCGATATTTATATGTGAACCATTTCAATGTAAGGTATTCTTTATATAATCAAATGAAATGTTACTACATTAGAATATAACTTAACTGGATAATTATACAGGACATACATATATAGGATGTACATATACTAATTATTAATTAATATCATGATAGCCAAAGATCCACGAAAACTGCAACAATTTAAAATGCAATTTGGTATACAATATCAAAATGGTACCTATACATGATACATAATTAGAGAGAAATTTTAATATATAGCTAAAAAGTGTGAATTCATTTTATGTAAATTAATTTTTTTAATAAATTACCTGAAATCTAGTAGTTGATGGTTGGTCTCTAAACCTAGAAGGTTTCTCCACATCTCTAAAGCTACTTTTCGTTACAGGGGACGTCGGCCGAACCACGGCACCATTGGTAACTGTATCAGGAAGCAGCTTGTGCTTTTCACCTTCTTTTGCTTTAAACTGTAGCCCAGCCTCTAAGTCAGTGTCACTTTTAATAATCTCAGAAGGATACTGGATATTACCATTCGTAGCAGCCATTGATTTTGCTGAACTTATTTTTCTAAACCGTCCAATAATAACATCTTCTTCATCGTGCACAGGTACGCTAGCCGGCGGTTTATTATTATCAGTTGTTGTATTAACTGGACTTAATTCAATATCTTTTTGTGATGATGCCATTTTAAAGTCAAATCAGCAAAGGTTTCTTCAGAGAAATCTTACAGTTTAATTCATAAAACTCATTTCTTTTAGGTACCTACTAACTCTTTTGGGGGTTCGGTGTCGATAAAATTGTAATAGATATTATTAATATTTACACACACGTTAAATCGATATAACCCGAATAATTAATATACAATATTAACGATTTTACACAGTTAAAAAAAATCTAAAAATTATTATAAAATACGCGCATTTTACACAGAGATTACAATACCAACATAAACAACGCTTAGAATTTGACTGATCAGTGGTCTGACGTCAGTAGCAGGCGGCAGCTAGCAAACTATAGAGTATAGACTGAAGTCATCTAACAACCACAGACTAGGAACTTAAATAATATCACAACCACAAACTAAAGATTGTGTCACAACCCTGGATGACAAGTAAAGGTCACTACTGAGAAATACAAGATAGATCACTCCAAATCAAATACGCTTGAGTGTAGTGTGTATAGTTAAGATAATAATTATTATTCTTCTCAATCACTAAACTTGGTTTCGGATTTTGGTTGAAATTAAATTAAGGCCATATTTTATCAATATATAGATATATATATATATATATATATATATATGTATATATATATATATGTATATATATATATCTTAATATATATATTTCTTGTGTGCGTGTGTATGTGACTGAACTCCTCCTAAACGACTGGACCAATTTTGATGAAATTTTTTGTATGTGTTCAAGGGGATCTGGGAATGGTTTAGATTCACAATTTGAATAATAATTTTCATCAAAAAAATTATTAAAAAAAGTTTGAAATTTTCAAATTAAAGACGTGTAGACAGGACAATGTCTGTCGGGTCCGCTAGTATATATATATATATATATATATATATATATATATATATATATATATATATATATATATATAAAGAATGAAATAAAAAAGTTAACTGTCAATGTGCTTGACAATTCTGCTTAGTCTGTGACTCTGTGGGCTTTACCGCCTGAAATTTAAAAGACTAAGGAGTATCCGCACTGGCGGTTAAAAATTCACACGGAAAAAAATCTGTGATTTGATGCAAATTGAACGCGATGCGGCGCGGATATATTTCCGCGCAAGTGTTTTGTACAGTATATAGAAGTATGGCCGCACTGCGAAAAAAAATTCGGGCGTTTGGCTCAGTCGTGCACCGACGCTATTGGTTTATCGATTGATTTTGTAGTCATTCTGTAATATCCGAAAACCTTTTTACTGTATTTTCGCAGCTCTTGATATTTAATGTACAAAAACATCATTTTAGATTACTAAAATGTCTCAGTAGATATAGTAGATTTATCATTTTAGACGTTTGTCTCAGTCGGGAACTGCATCAAACTGACAAAAATCGTACGAAATTTTATTCGCAGTGCGTAATAAGTACAATTTCGATCACGGAATATAATACGCGAGAATAAAAATCGCGCGGTGATATATCGCAGTGCGGACAGGGCCTTATACCATGGATGACAAATAAAAACTTAAGCATAGATAAAGTTAGTTGAACCTTCTTTCATTTGTCAATTGTCATCCATGCTTCAAACTTCAACTTCAGTAATCACTAATCACTAATCAGTTCAAGTTTCAACCTATTAACTAAGGGGTCACTTTTATCGTGTGCACAGATTAAGGAGATTACAATTTTTTTTGTCATCCATGATTACAATCGTGTGTTTATTGTAAAATGTTGATTGCTATTTTATTAGTTAAAATGGAAAAATATTATTATCTTAATATTTAATAACTAAATATACAAAAAAATACTGAAGCAATTTTAAAGATATGTAAATATTTAATACGTAGTTTGCAAAAACTAAATATAACTTAATTTTCAAAGATAAAGAGTACTTTTAAATTACTTAGAAATTAAAATAAATCTTGTGGCACAAAAGTGAAATGGGATTCGATGAAGGAAGAATTATATTAGACAGTCCAAATGGAGCTTATTATAGTGGAACGACAGTCAGTGGAAGACTAGTATTTCAACAAGAAAAAGAAAAAAGTTTTCGCGGTAAGTTATACTTATAATATTTTATGTGCTTGTGTGCACTACAATGCATTGCTAGTTACATGTGCAAAGGTACTTTTGTTGGTGTCCAAATTTGTTAGCTTTAAAATGTTAACGTTAGCTACAATTTCTAAAGGTCAAATTTCGGATCCGGTAGGGACTAGGGATTTCCCCCGATGACAGTGGCCGTGCATAAAGTAGGTTGATTTGTTTGCGTAATTCCATATGTCTCACTATCATAAACTTCAAATTAATAAATACAGCCTTTCAACTTGAGATTCTTTTACTGTTAAGCAAGTTAAGTTAAAAATATCCTATATGTTGACCCGGATAACCAGCTATCACCATACCAAATTTCATCAAAATCCCTCCGGTGGTTTTTCTGTGTTGCGGTAATAGACAGACAGACAAAAACTGTAAAAACTTTAGATTCGGCCTCTGTATCGATAGTATTTATTTCAATAAGATTTTCCAAAAAATATCTAATGTACAGATTCGGCTTATATTACAATTTTATTATAGGTACCTATAGATTATGATTAGTGCACTGTACAATATCACTATAATATTATTGTACAATAACAATATAAAATATAATTATTGTACATATTATAAAACCAAGTCCTCCGCCACGTATGTCTGTCATCTGTCTGTCTGTTCACAATAAACTCAAAAACTACTGCACCGATTTTCATGCTGTTTTCACCAGTAGATAGAGTGGTTCTCGAGGAAGGTTTTAGTATATAATTTGTTAAGTTTTTGTAAACATTGGCTAAAATATAACGATATTAATTGGAGGTGTCGGAAAAAAATAAGCCGTCTGGGAGCTGTCAAAGAAAACGCCGAATAAACCCTTTGAGATATAACAAAATAATGTATGGTGGAATTTTGTATCTTATATAGATCTACAAAAAAGTCCGCGATGGCATAATGTATATCTCTTAAGGGTAACATACTATATCCATTTTAATTGTAAACGTAGGTACCTAGGGACAAACCCGAGCGAAGCGAGTTCAGTCGCTAGTGATATATACATATCGAAATCGTTTTTTAAATACCTTTGACTTACTTTTACAAGTACCTATATAAAAAAATATTATAATTAAAACAAATTCTATGGCTATTTTTCAACCTATTAATAAAACACTTGTATCAAACACTTACGTAGATATTTCTATTTTTTTTATAAGAGATAACTTTGTTTAATTGCAACATTTGAAGATACAGGTATGTAATACATATTAACTTATATCTAATTATCTAAAATTTTTCATAATTATCGTCATTTTCAAATGGTAATTTTTAGGTTTCATGTTTGTACTAATGCCACTAAGTTCCTTAAAAACTATTTTAAATTTAAAATCAGGGATTGTTGTAAGAATTAACACAATTCCAAACCAGGAACTAACATAATCTTAAAGGCAAAGAAAGGTAAATCACTTAAATAGAGAAATCAATCAATTTATATTGTCAATAGTGTGCTCAATCCATTGCTCTATCCCTGAGTGACGAGTGTAAAGTACAAACCGATAAACTCACTTTTACCTTTACATAAGTACATATATCTATTGTTATAGCTAGGACAAAGTGAAGTGATAAGCAAATATCCCGCCAATACATAATGATAACTGCGCGTATGATGCACGCTGAACTTAAAAAAGCCAATACACCATGTTTTATAAATGCATCAACTTCAGGCATATTCTGCATTGATAAATATTAAATAAATAAAACTATTGATGCTCGTATCGACTATCGATACAAACAAGCGACAAGTGTGCGTCGCTCGTCGATAGCGCGTTAAAAACTCTTCATGTGTTAAGACCACCAACTTCTCAACTTCAGCTTATTATATCACAGAATTTTTTTAATAACTTGTATTGTACCTTATGATACGCAACCACAAAAGCTAAGCACTAGAAAATATTAATGAAGTAACTAATTAAACAGTGGTTTGATAATATAATCGTTTTCTTATCAATAGCAATTATTTCATTTTATTTTTTAGAATGCCGAAGTACATTTTATCTTGTACATACTTACTACATAGCTAGCACAGATGATGGTGGGACAAAAAATTTCTTCGCGTAATCGAAAATTCTTTTTTTATTTTACAAAAAAATGAAAAATAAACAAGATT
Source organism: Brenthis daphne (assembly GCA_947093115.1). NCBI lineage: Eukaryota > Metazoa > Arthropoda > Insecta > Lepidoptera > Nymphalidae > Brenthis > Brenthis daphne. Next base: position 5,718,568 of record OX352481.1, on the reverse strand, counting down.
AACTAGTAGGTACAATTTTTGAAATCAAATCAATTGATATCATTTATAAATTATTTCTTTGCATTTCAACTTTCAACAGTTTATTCAAAATATCGACAATAGGGAGGCATTTTTTACTATGCCCAGGGGCGGTGGTAGGGTTAAATCCGGAAGCGAATGTGGGCCACCTCCAAGTGCGTTTCTTGGTTTCGCGCCCGGATGCATTGCCTTACGCTACTAAGCCCCCACACCACGACAAGGTGAACGCACGTTGGAGGGGACACCCAGGGTTCTGGGTTGACCACTGTAACTACACCATTTGGCATCTAAGTTTTAATAAAAATAAAGTTTAACTTCGACAGACCAGCAATCTTATTCCTAGTAGTAGAATTCTCGAAAATATGAAGGATATTAGGCACGGAACCCAAAAAACATTTTTTGGTTATAACTTTTTTTTTATTCCAGGTATTTATGTGAAATTTAAAGGATATTGCAAAGTACACTGGACTTCACAAGAGAGCTACACAGATAGTGATGGTAAAAGCCAAACTCGCACTATCAATCATGATTCTTATGAAGAATATGTTAATGTAAGAAGATGTTTGGTTGGCGGACTATCAGGTATTTCTATTTTTAAAATCATGAATAACATGATTTTTAAATTTAAATCGAACTAAGTACTATTATAAATGTGAAAGTTTGTATGTATTTCCGTGTGTGTCCGTTCTGTCAGTTATATCACCTATACTACACATATAATATATCATATTAGATAGTATATAAATACATATTATGTAGGCATATCACTCATATTTTGTCGCCATCATTTTCTATTAGGCAGGCATATTGTATTATGCATATAAATAACCAACCAGCCTAATCACGAAATGACGATTTAAAAACAACTACCATTTATCATTCCATTTCACAGAAGGGAGCACAACGGTTAAAATTTTTGTTAGATTCTTTCTTCTTCACGATATTTTACTTTTTTGATTAGTTCTCTCAGACTGCAGACAAGCAGGTTTCCATACGTATTTTCCTTTTTGATTAACAAATTATGTTAATATCGTGATCAGTGATGAATATGATTTACTCATAAAAAATCTCGAAAGTGTAAAACCCAAGGCTAAACCCGCTTCATATATGTATAGATATTAGTTAGTTCCAAGCGAACGCGTTACTAATGGGCTGCCATAATGAATATTCAAATATGTACCTATATTCTTATATGTATCGTAATAAAGCTTTAATTATTAACTTGACACCTCCAGGTAAATTTCTAAGAAATTAATTAAACTAAGAAATCTATTGTTAACTGTAACGCCGGCGTGTCCGCTTTCGTGGAGGGATTAAGGAAAATAGAATAAAATGGCAAAGTAACACGGCACCTAATAAATAAACTTTGAAAGCTTACAGCCAATATTTGGTAAAACCAACTATTTATTTATTATTATTTGTTTTTTTTAGGAAGCTGTAAACTTGATCGTGGCTCATATGAATATCCATTTGGATTCGATATTCCACAAAACTGTCCTTCATCTTTTGAAGGCACGTACGGCCATATTAGATATCACATAAAAGTGATAGTTGATCGAGCATTCAAATTCGACCAAGAGAAGAAAGTCGCAGTCCGCGTGTTTAGTGTTGTAGATCTTAACAGAGATCCGTATAGTAGGGTGAGTATTATAGCGTGATGCGATATCAAGTATATTATAAATTACGTACTTAGGTTTAAAATAAATGCTCCTGATATTTCATTATCTTTACATTGAATTGAATTAGTCATTTAAATCAGTCATTTTCCTCATTACTTATTATAATTATTAATATACTTTTTAAGATCAATAATCTAGATACAAATTACTTATTGATTTTTATATTTCATTTTGACACTATCTCTAGTGGATATGGAACACAACCACACAAAGAATTTCTAAAATTATATTAATTAACGCATAGATATATCCTATAGTGTTTCTTTAATACTTCTTTAACAAAATTTGACGACACGTTTGGCTCAGTTTGTAGTGACCCTACTTTCTGTGCCAGCGGTCGCGGGTTCGAGTCCCGCTGGGGGGCATTCATTTGTGTGATGAGCATGAATGTTTGTACTTCAGTCATGGGTGTTTATATTTATAATATGTATGTATTTAAAGCTATATATGTGTAGTGTATCAACTATCTGGTATCCATAACACAAGCCTCGTAGCTTACCATAGAACTAGATGGTGTTGTGTGTTAATGTCCCAACGTATTTATTTATTTTTTATTTAAAATATAACCCGACCCAAAAACATAGAGGGCCTCGCCGCCGCACAGCTTCTTCCAGAGTTTATCTTTTGTTTTCTCTTAGTTAACTAGATAATATAATATATATGAAAAATATCTTAATTCTTATTTCGGTCGGGTTATCCAACTAATGTACAAGTGTTAAAATAGTATACTGTGAACCTGAGGGGGCTTTCGATTTAGACGGTAGTTGTCGACCTACCGCTATACCGGCAGAACTTATGCTATTCATACAAAATTACTAAAGTTTCACCGCCGTCCGGCAACTTCGCCAATATTATGTGTTTATGTTTTTTCTTAAATGCAATATTACGATTGCCACATACAAATGTGGATAACAAGGATTTTTAACATCTGAATCCATGGCTCGACTGAAGTATGGTTAACAAAATAGTTAACACCTATCTACAAAACATCTAAATTAAAAACGCTCTTAATATTTAATTTCTCAATAGGAACCTATACAAATGGTATTTAATGAGATATACAATTGTTGTTGTATGGGCTCTGGTACAACTAACACAGTGGTAAACGTGCCGGTGTCAGGATTTTGTTCTGGGCAGGTCATGCCTATAGAAGTCCATTGCGACAACAAAGGCACCGTGGTAATTGATGAAATAAAAATGACTCTAATAAAGGTAATTGTTGTTTTTTTTTAATTTGTAATGTTATTCTTCTTGGTCTAATTTTCTAAGTCGTTAAGGAAAATCTAGACTTTATACAGTATTTACCTGATATGAATATTGACTAAAGTTTTTCCATTATTTATATTACATATTTATAACATAAGTCATAACTTATCATTTTAGATTTTAATTTTATGATATTAAATAGTAAATTTAAGTGTAACAACAAAGTTTCAACTTAACAACAGAAACACCTTTTTTTTTAATTCTCGGTCTTTATGATACTTTGTCTCGAACACACCCATATTATCAAATTTATCATTTTATGTAATTTTAGTACACTTTCGACCAAAACTAAAAAACTTTGAGTGGACATTTATCCCTTAGATAAATAATTAGATATTTTGCAATAAGGAAAATACACTTCTATAAAGTAAACAAACTTCTGTATAGGAATATAGTCTGTATGTGAATATAGTCCATTTGTAGATACTTCTTTTTAAACTTTTAAAATCACTTGTATTTTGTAAGGTTTAAAATTTAAAAAAAATATAGGTACTTAAGATATTTAAATCAAATTGAGAATTTCGTATAAGTGCCAGTTAGAGATGATAAAATTAAAAATGTAATACTATTGTTATTTTAGAAAATTAGATTCATAGCATCAGTAAATCCAGCTGAAAAATATGAAAAATGTAATGTCGCTAGGATATCGAAAGGCCCCATACCAACCAACACGCAGCGTAACTACACCGTCGAAATGGAGATACCCGCATTGGATGTGTACAATTTGAACAACTGCAGATACATCAATATATATAATAAATTAAAGGTAATTAAGCAAAAATATAAGTGCTTTATGTAATCATAAATTGAGAATTCAATATTATTCTAACTTTTAACTCATATCATATATTATCATATATTATGCTTTTTTATTGTTTGTTTTAGGTGGTTGTCTGTCCATCCGGATGTCATAGTAATTCTGATAACAGTCAGAAAATTATAATCGGTAACGTTCCTTTAGTGGGCTACCAAGATTATGTACGGAATCCATTACAAGATCAAATGCCGCAACAAGTAGGAATAGTTACACAACAACCTTTACCCTCCTACTCCAGGAATACCCCTTACCGAGCTGATGAGGCTCCACACCCCGAGTCTATCCCATATCCAATGACTGATAATCCTCCCCCGTATCCCGGTTATACGACTTCAGAAACAGCACCCTATACAAATCCACCTTATCCCACAAAAAATTCCTCTTATTCGACTGAATCTCCATCTTATACAAAGTTGTCTCATGGTACAAGACCGGGGGTGGCCGCGTTGGGAACTGACAACATGGAATTTACTGCTTCAAGAGGAGATAATGTATCTGTGAGTATTTTAGTGCTGTTTGTATATTCTGATGTATTTTTCGCTCGTGTTGTATGGCATTTACATTATTACCCGTCTTCGGCGAAGACTAAACGAGTATTGTGTTCTGAATGTATGTTTGTGCGTGTGGGTGAGTTTGAGTGTGTGCGTGCGTGTGTGTGTATTATGCAAAAAAAAACTTGTAGTTGATCTGTGAAATGATGCCGTCAAGTGCAATAAAGTAATGAGGTCAATATTTCATTGGCTATCACATTTTTAGCATTTTCAAATATCCTTGGTGTATTTAAATGCGAGAAATATAACAAAGCAATAATAATTTTTAACTGAGTCTAATAAAAGAGTGCTCGTTTTCCATGTACGGTTTTATGTGTGTAGGCTATGTTAGATGTTATAAATATGTTATTTCTTTTCTTCCAACGTCTTTGTCTCTTCAGCGTTATCTATAGTTAGCTGAAAACCAAATTGTTGTTAAAAACACATTAAAGTTGAGTCATTATCCAGCATTATGTCTATAAAATTTAAATATCTTACAATGTCCAAATGTACGCTCAGATACAAGTGAACTTTTCTTTTACTTTCAAACCAGATAAGACGACTATTATCGTCTCAACTCCGGGCAATTACTGAGATTTGCTTGAGAGAATCAGAAAACCCTAGTACCTATACAAGGTCTGATCCAGGACTCGAACCCGAGACCTCCGAATCTGCAGCATTTAGTTATTAAGGAAGTACATTATCTCTGACTAACACAGACTGCTTTAAATCCCTGTCAGGTGTTTTCTGTGGAATTATGAATTGATGTGTAATTAAATGCTAATCAAGATAAAGGCAAATATGTATAACTATTGGGTGTAGTTAAAACCTAATTAAAGTGAAGACTCGATATTTTTAAACATTTAACCTACTAGCATACCCGCTACTTCGCCCTCGTTCAAACTTCCGAGCGGCGAGCGCTACCAAACTTCACAGGATTACCTGCTGGCTGCTGGGCTAATCTGAAGATTGCCTAAAAATTTCATCAAAATTGCTCCAGCCGTTTAAGAATTCCATAAGGAACATACATACGATTTTATATATAGATAGTTAAGCTTATAATTAAATCAATTCCCCAGGGCGTCCCCGCGGACCCGTACGCGGCGGCCAGCGCGCCGGCGCCGCACTCGCCGGACACCGACAGTGAGTACTGAGTATTTTAATTAGTAGTTGTTATGCGTTCTTTCGCATAAATCTTACTATAACTTAATTAGGTAAAATAAAATATTAACATTAAAACAGGTCCCGTTAAATTTCTTAAAGCTTATCTGTTCATATGATTTTTACTATATTCTTGTTGATCAAGTGGCTAGCATAGGCGGTTACGGACCGTATGAAGATCGAGAGCGCCTGGCTTTAAGTCCCAGCTCGGGCCACATTTTAAAACAGCATTTCCCAAATCGTGGTCCGCGGAACCATAGTTCCGTGGAAAGGTCACACGGTTCTCGAGTTTTGTCTGAGAGTTAAATAAAACGTTATCAGATATGAAGCCTAATTTTAGTGCTATTATAAGTTATTAACAAACTAGCCACCCTCGCTTCGTTTGGGTTCGTCCCTAGTTACGAACGGAGCGAGGGTGAGTCGCTAGTATTTTAAAACATATATTTTATCTAGGTTGAAAAGTATTTTATATAATTATTATTTACAATAGCTTTAGAATTTAGATATTTTACAACTCTCTAATCTCTCATAATATGATTATCCAAGTTCTTTTAGTGTTTTCTTTATAACATGGTATTGATTTTTATTTTCACTTTCATTGTTTCAGAGAAACACTAGCATTTGACTGACAGCTCTGACAAATATATGAATATTTACTTTTGAAGAATACGTTAATAAGAAAAGATATTCGTCCAGAGGTGCTATTTAGTATATAAGACATGTACAATAGGGTCTTAGACTATTCTATGAAAAGTATCTCAGCCTATTGTTTACATAAATAAAATGCTGCTAAAAATATTTTCCTGCAGAAATTACTGTATTCTTATGTTAAAAAATCGAAAATTATTTTTCACTTTTGAATTTGGCGCTAAAACGCCACTCTTTTAACAATCGTCCAGCGTGACGTCACTTATCATACAGAGCGTGTGTAGACTATAAAGAGCTCGATTATATTATTCCGTAATCTGTGGGCTCGATCGATTAATTATTAATTGAAAAGGGAACAAGAATATTGAAAATGAGTGCAATTAAGTATTATCAGTATTGTTGATTACCCTTATGTGAAAATAATACCAATAAGTCACAAGGCGAGACTGGAAAAACGAATCCATAAAATCAATGATTTACGTCTGCAAAGATAATTTTGATGTAAGAATGGATTAGAGTATAAAATATTTATTGAACTATACTTACATATTGCCGGACGCAACACTGGTCACTGCTGTAGGTATGTTTTTAGTCTGTATTTTGTTATGACGTTATGCTTAGAGATCATTTAGGTTCCTTGGATTATTTTAAGACTAATCAAATTTTTACAACTTTTAATTTGTGTAATGCCTAGTACTTAGATAGATAAAATAAAAAATAAAATAAAATCAGGATTTTTAGCGAAAAATTCCGCCACCATCATGACATCGATACGTGATTTGAGTTGCCAGCTCAAATAAATTTGTTCGCCATGGTCAATAACAGGAACATAAGTAAATTTAAATATTACTTTACTTCAACGATTAAAACTTTGAGATTACAGAGAATTGAATTTTCGAAACTATACTGTATAAACAACAAACTACCACAGATCACTTGACACTAGTGACAATGGTAAGTGACGTCACGCACCGTAATTGGCGTTTGTAGTCACGTGATTTTGATGTTAAAAATAATAATTATGTTAAAAATATAGAAAAATCATTATTTTTATTTAATTATTCCTTTTAATAATGAATTCTAGCCCCATAAACTACCGCTATACAAAACATCACATCATATAAGACACTAGCATTTACATAACTAACATTAAAATAACAATAACATAAAAATAGTTTCATACAGAGTTTTTCCCATGACAAAATATTGTTGATTATTTTTATATGTAGGTATATATAAAAAATTGCCATGCTTGTAATATGTTAACTAGAAGTAACTTTATTATGTAGTTATGTGTCAAGTCTTCTAATATACATAAAATAGTGAAATATGTAAATTTTAAACTGAATTTAAAATCCAATACTAGTATTATGTATTTAGAAAATAAATTAGAGGAAAACCTCTCAAATCCTATATAGGTACGAGTAGGTACATATTTAGAGATTATATAGAGGAGATAGATTCGTCTTACTTCATAAATTCTTTAAAGTTTTGTTTATTGACTCGTTTGACTTGTTCCATGCTTTTGTTAGCGGAAAGACTGCACTCCTTCTCAAATGTTTAAGGTTGAAAGTATGCTGGCATTCTTATAGTAATAGTCTCTACATACTATTTGTTGGTATGCGATTTGAATATGTTTGGCAAAAGTACCTTATTATATAATATTGTACATACAAATAGACATATTGTATATTTTTAATCTAGACTTATTTTATGCTAAATAATTTAAATAAATGAATTTTTTGATATTTTTTATTAGTAAGAAATGTTTTTTATATTGTTATATTATAAGGTTATAAGTAAGTAATTAATACTATCAATGAATAAAAAAAATACTTTTATATTTTTATATTAAAATAGTTGAATAAATAAAATGGAAATTAGTGCCTTAAACTACAATTTACTGTTCATTTAAACGTAAAATAATGTAATATTCCAAGAAAATTTTAACTGACCATGACTTAATGTGTTCCAAGATACAAAAATAAAAAACTTTGTTTTTTATGTGATATTGTAGCAATATGAAGGAAGTTCAATCGTATATCTTTGCACAAACTTCAAGGACAGAATCAGAGCTCGAACATATGAGTAATAATTATTATATAAAGTTCTAACAATCTTTCAAACACGCTTCTGATCAACAAAACACGTTTATTAAAAACTGTAATCGACTCTTCAAAACGAGTGAAGCTATTAAAGATCATAATAATTATGTGCTCATGTGGGACGATGTCTGATTATGTTTTTGTTGTGCCCTTTGTATCGCATATTAATTTGTTTTAAGTACCTACCTACAAGTACTTATAGATTTTTTATATGGTGTTATTTATTTCTTAAGTTTATGAATGTTTACTACTTCTAGTCTATATTTACTCAATATTTTTATATATTTATAGCTTTAAAATTTAAAAATAAATAAACTTAAAGCCTCAGTCACACACGAGAATTTTGACAGTGTTATTTGTGTCCCTCAGCTCCTCACATTTTTTATACACACCTAAGAAATGAATTATATAGTAATTTCCCCACTTTAGAGAACCTTTTTTTTGTTGACTCATCGTATATACACTAGGGTGTCTTATTTACAAAGTTTATTTTTAGTTTATCGTCTAAAAAAATTTAAGACCAAAATAAGCCCATAATATTCATAATAAATCTTGCATAAAGACGATACATTTCCCATTTGAAAATTTTTTTCTTGAACAAGATGACTTACAGCAATGAGATGCACATATTCTTATAGGCAATTGAACGCTCTATAAAAAGGTTTCTTATAGTTTTTCGATTAATTCACTCCTTCAAAAATTATTCGAGGTGAAAGTTGAGCGCAAAATTTACAATTTTTAGATTTTTTTACATTTACGGCATAATTATTATTTCGATAAAAATTATAATTAGTTTATTCCTAAAACTAGATAATTCTGGTGGTATTACGGTTATAAATTCATTTATTAAAAAATCTTAATTTAGAACATTTTTGAAACGACCGCCATTGGCCTTAACATAGACTAACGCTCCGAATGACATCCTGAGTCTTTCTTTGCACTTCCGAAAGGTTAATAAAATTCTAATTCTTTTTTTAGAATATTCCTTGTAGTACTAGGATGGTTGTTACGGAGAGAAAAATTTGAAAAATTGCCTGAACAAGTCTATAAACAAAACTTTTCTATACTCCCATACAATATTATAATAAAATAATTTCCCGTGATTAGAGTAAAAGAAGAGGAAGAAGATTATAGACTCATTCAAGATTTATAATTTATTATCTATAGCTAATACTCACTTACCATAGACCAACTCAGGTAACTAATATTTGTCATCCGTGCTCTATGATTGTCAATATCTTGACAATTATCAGTTGTCAGTTTTGACTTTTGACTGTTCCTTTTACAGCGTAAACGTTTGACGCGTTTCACGTTTGCGGTTTGCCGTTTGGGGGACCATTTGATCGCTAAATATATTCACTATACATTTTTAAATATAGTTTAATATACAAAATATGTGAACCCAAAAAGTAGAAATATAAATTTGTAATAAATTTATTTGTGGCAAATTTAAATACATTACTATTAATTACGCTAAAAACGTTTAAAAGACATTACGATGGGCTTCGATGAAGGTAGAATTGTCTTGGACAGTCCGAATGGCGCTTATTATCCTGGACAGACAATCAGTGGGAAACTAATATTTGACCAAGATAAAGAGAAAAATTTTCGCGGTAAGTTACGTGTAAAGCGTATTTTTATGTGATACCAAATATTGTTTAGAATCCGTATCATGTTTGAATCCTTCTTTTCTTGGATACCAATGTATATTAAAAATTTGATGAGATGTATCTGATAAGGTAAAAAAGAAGACGACATGATCCATTTATCATAAAATTAGCGACTCGCCCTCGTTTCGCTCGGGTTCGCCCCTAGGTTGCTTCCCCTTACAAATTTTCACCTCCATTCACCCCCTTAAGAGATGATGGATGAGAGAGACGGATGGATAAAAGGTATCCTATGTCCTTCCCAGGGTCTCAAACTATCTTCTTACCAAATTTCATCTAAATCGGTTCAGTAGTTTCAGAGCCTACTCAATACAAACAAACAAGCAAAAAAAAACAAATTTTTAGTCATTGTAATATCTGTTTATTATAATGAAATCAAAACATGCCTATCCTTTGGGCTTTGCCACAGTGTGATATGTATATATTAAAGCAAAGTTGTTTGGCAATCCTTAGTGAATTTATTAATTATTGTAGGATTTAAGGAAGAAAGAAATAATTACAACTTGAGTTCTGGAGAATATGTGTAAAATAAAAATGACAAATTTGAATGTTTAGCTGCAAAATCACTAAATACACACTTGGTTTTAAATTTATTTAGCTATTAATTATTAGACTACTCTAAAACCACATATGTTATATCATAAATATAGCACTAAGTTAATATGAGCCAGCTAAACTCGGTAACAAAAAAAAATATTGCAATATTGTGCCTGTCAGAATAATAAGAATACCTATGCATTTTTTGATTTCTCAAAAGGAAAAGGGTTTCAATTTTATTTTCTTGAAAGGGTTTCAATTACATTTTTTCGATACACCATTGGCCTATAGTGAACTGATTTAAATTATTATTTTTCTAATCTTATTTGTCTAAAAAATTGCCTTGCACCCACTTGTTCCAACTCCAATCATATCTGATAAGTACCAATTGTAAATGTAAAAACTATTCATCTAATTCTTAAATATTAGTACCTTGAATACACAAATATAAAGAAATACCTCTATTTACATTAATAGTTTCATTTTATTATGTTATTGTACAATTATTTGTTTTGTTTAAGGTATATATGTGAAATTTAAAGGATTTTGCAAAGTACATTGGACCACACAGCAGTCATATTCAGATAGTAGAGGTAAACGACACACTCGTACTATCAATCATGAATCTTATGAAGAATATGCTAATGTAAAAACATACTTAGTTGGTGGAGAATCAGGTAAAAACTTTTTTTATGCAAATATTCTTATGCAAAATATATTTTGGTATAGTCTAAAAATTACATCCATCCATACATATAAAAGTGTAACTGATTGCTGTCTGTACATGTAAAATATTTGAGAAAAAGTATTATTGGGAGTCTTTATTAACGCAATAGATCCCAAAACTACTATTACTATTTTCCAAATAAAAATAACCATCGAAATCGGATCTCATAAGGCAGAGAAATCCAGTAGCCTCCTTTTTGTACCTTTTTGGAGAAAGTACCCCCAATCAAAAATACCCGATGACAAAAAAATCTATAATGTCTTAAAACCTAACTTAACCTAAAAATGGTTGTAAAATACGACCTATAGTAGTAACGAGAAACTGACAGAGCAGAGCAAATTTTGCTAGAATTGAAGCTCAACGCAACAAGTCAAACTCGAAGACGCTTCGCTCGCTCGGTTAAAATGAAGAAAAAATAATGCTGACGAACTATGGACTTCTGTTTACAAGTTGTGCCTTTTAATAACCAAAAAAAGTGTGAGAAAACCTTTATTATTGAACTACCTGATCTTTTCTACAAGCTCTGTGACGGTATTCATGTCGATTTTTTTACGCCTGAACTTATACTCCTGGGATAAGGAAATATAGGTATTTTAATTCTTCACATATGCATTAAAGAAATGCTTCAAAATGCTGTACTGGAAAAGGCTTGGAATAAACCATGATACCTCTGACACCTGAGCTTCCACAGATAACATCATATTTAACAAGTTATAAACTTAAATCGAATGATTAGTTCAAATAGGCCTTTTAATTACTCATTAAAAATGAATTAAACTAATTAAAGAAGATCTATTTGATGCGCATATTATTTGTGAGTATTATGTGGTTTAATAAATGCTTTTTTTTATTTAGGAGACCATAAAATTGATCCAGGCCACTATGAATATCCATTCACATTCGTTCTTCCACAAAACTGTCCTTCATCCTTTGAAGGCTCGTACGGCCATATTAGATATCACGTAAAAGTGGTAGTTGATAGAGCATTCAAATTCGACCAAGAGAAGAAAGCTGCAATCCGCGTGTTTAATGTTGTGGATCTGAATAAAGATCCTTCTTGTAGGGTGAGTATTATATTATGTGCTTCGGATAAACAAGAGTATCGTGAAGTACAAACCTCAATTTCCCACAAATTATATACTTGTATTTTAACATTTTATGAATTGAATTATGTATTTTTCCTTGCTACTAATATTTTATTTATACTATTGATATATACTTACTGTTATGTAGTTAAAAATATTGCAATCCTTAATATTTGTTAACTCTGTAGGAACCTATAGAAATGGAATTCAATGCGACATACAGTTGTTGTTGTATGGGCTCGGGTGCGACTGACACAGTGGTAAACGTGCCGGTGTCAGGATTTTGTTCCGGGCAGGTCATACCTATAGAAGTCTCTTGCAGCAACAAGGGGTCTGTGGAAGTTGATGACATCAAAATTTCTTTAGTGAAGGTAATAACCTTGATAACAGGTTTTTATTCTAATCAAAAAAAATTGTATTAGTGTATGGTGTACCGGCTGTTATTTGCAAATATATGTATGTATATTCTAATACTTTTTATATATTAAAAAATATTTTATCGATAAATTAGACCAATAATGGCGGAAAACATCAATGAGGAGTCGAATCTTGTATGACTCTGCCCATCGATGTGACAAAGGAAAATCGTGATACTATAGGTACCCGTACCTTCTACTTATAGATCCACTTTTGTTTATCTATTAAGAAAATTAAGCATCCTCACGGACTGCAGACTTTCTAGCTGCCGATAGTTTATTGAAGCTGTTAGAACGTACACAACTAAACGGTCTGGTTGGTGGTAAGTACCACACAAGCCAGCAATCGATCCTTTTCATTCGAATAAATCAGTAGAGCAGATTATGTAGAGCGCAGGTAGTTTTTGAATGTTATCTATCGAATTGATATCTATCTGCTTGACGGAACATTTATTATATGTTTCGTCAAGCAGGACATTTACTGGACAATTACGGTTGTTTCAAGCTTAAAAGTCACTATAATATCCGCATCTCCATATACTGATTAAGAATTCGACAAACCTATCGACATCGATTGAAACTCTGCAATCTACTCTGTAGAAATTGTAGCAATTTATGCATAATGTCTACTGAAGGATATGTATTTTTATAGACTAATATATTTATTCTTAAGCATGGCACCTATTTTTTGCAGCAAAATATATTCGAGGCATACTGAAGGTGATCTATTTCTGCATCTATAAAATACTTTGTCGTTTTCGAATGCATTTATACATATGAAACCCACAAGTGTTTGTTGAATTTTAGCCGATGTACGACAAGAAATTTTTATAGAAATCTTGATGTCACCAAATGTTACTTCTATAAAATACTAAGCTTTTTTTATGGCTATTACAGCATGTGAGACTCTTTTTCTTCACTAGTTTTCATTTACTCCTAGGACTTTTAATAGAACTCAATTATTATTGAATAATAATTAAGTATCTATAGAATTGTACCAAAAAGAAAATACTAGCAATTTCTTTCTTAGTTCTCAGTCGGTTGGAAATTTTTAATGCCACATACTGATTATATAATTATTATTTTAGAAAATTAGATTCATAGCCACGGTAAATCCAGGTGAAAGATTTGACAAAGATACTGTTGCCAAAATAACGAAAGGCCCCATACCGGTCAACACGCAACGTAACTACACCGTCGAGATGGAGATACCCGCCTTGGACGTGTACGATGTAAACAACTGTAGATACATCGATATATCTTATAAATTAAAGGTAATACATATTTACGTCATCCAATCATATTATTATTGTGAATCTGATACAATTGAAGTGTGAATTATATTTTTAAGTGCATTCCTGCACTTATATATCGAGTTTCTACTTTGAATTATCTTCATATATACCTATATATATAGATATATATAATAATATATAACATAATCATCAATTCTAAATACGAATGCCTAAAAACGATTACACAACTTCTTTTAGGTTGTTGTCAGTCCATCCGGATGTCATAGTGATTCTGATGGCTCTGGAAGGATTGTGATTGGTAGCATTCCTTTAGTGGGTTTCCAAGATAACATACAGAACCCATTACAAGACCAAATGCCGCAACAAGTAGCGGCAGTTACACAACAACCTTTACACTCTTATCCTGGGAACTCCTCTTACCCCGCTGGAAACACGCCTTATCCCGATTCTGGTCCATATCCCGGTTCTAGTCCATATCCCGGTTCTAGCCCATATCCATCAAATGATCCATCAAAATCCCCATACCCTTCTCGAAGCCCTCCTTATCCCTCTAATGATACTAAAGCACCATATCCCGTTGAAAATGTGCCACTTATTGATAACCCTCCGCCATATCCTGGCAATACGATTTCAGAAAAAGCCCCATACCCAACTACTCATACTAATTCCCCTTATCCGACTGGATATCCATCATTCCCAGCACAAGCTTCACCTTACCCAACAGGAAATCCACCATATCCGACTGGAAACTTGCCTTATCCGGCCGGTAATTCGCCGTATCCGCCCACAAACCCGCCTTATCCGACTGGAACTTCACCTTATCCGACTGGATATCCATCTATACCTGGGGTGGCCGTCTTGAAAACTGGCAATATAGGGTTTACAATCCCAGGAAATACCAATGTGAATGTGCCTCCTGGAACTAATGTGCCTGTGAGTATTTTAACCTTATTTTAGACTAGCGACTTACCCTCGCTTCGATCGGGTGCGTCGGTTGGGTTGTTCACAATTTCATAATTGTTTTTTTGCGCGGTACCCTATATCCTTTTCTAAAATATAAGTAGCCTAAGTTGCTTCTTATAACATCAATATCTGCCAATGAAAGTCCCGTCAAAATCGGTCTAGCCGTTTCGGAGATTAGCCGACAGACAGACAAAAATTCTAAAAACTATAGATTCGGCCTCTGTATATGGCGATAATAATGTCTATTTCAATAAGATTTTCCAAAAAATATTTAATGTACAGATTCGGCTTAGTTAGAATTTTATTTTATGTATAGATATTAACGTTAAGTTTATAATTGTTAATTTTATTATTAGTTAATTTATGTAGATAGATAATATTTGAGATTTAAACACTATAATTTGATGAATGCTGTCTGTACGCCTATATTTATTGGTTTACTTTAGCATTTATTATAATGTGTAAAACAATTGGGATTTATTTAACGTAATTTTGGTTTTGCTGTTTCAAAAATAAATAAATATGTAGACTACATATACAAATATTCCCCAGGGCGTCCCCGCGAACCCGTACGCGGCGGCCAGCGCGCCGGCGTCCGACTCGCCGGACACCGATAGTAAGTATTGCCATTTACCAGTTTAGCTTAGTAAGTAGCAGTCGAGTACGACTTAAAACTTAAAACTATAAATTCGCGAAAATATTTGAAAAGATAGTTTTATTTCATACTAGCGACTTGCTCTTGCTTCGCTCGGGTGCGTCTCTAGGTACGTTTTGATTTTTTTGTACAGAACCCTAATTTTTTTCCAAAAGAAAAGTAGCCTAAGTTACACCATATAACATCAGCTATCTGCCAGTGAAAGTCCCGTCAAAATCGGTCCTGCCGTTTCTGAGATTAGCCGGAACAAACAGACAGACAAAAATTTTAAAAATTATGTTTTTCTTATAAGTACTATATATAATTTCATAAAAATTTGTAAAAAGCTATTATTTTGACATTACAAACAGACACTTCAATTTTATCTATCTGTATATATTTTAGAGTATTCGCGTAAATATTAGACAGTATTATTAGGGTTAATCTTTTAATAATGATCTTCTTCCCCATATACGACAACCTAGGGTTGCTCATGGTTCTCTATAATATTAGAGAAGTAGCAACTCCCGTCCAACGAGGTAGACCAATAACCTACCATGTTAGGTAGTTATGGAAAGCACGTAGACAAAAACTATTAGAATTACTTACATGTAAAAGTTGTTTTAAACATATCTAGAAGATTGAATAACAGTGTTTTTTTTTAAACATAATATTGTATGTTTAAAATAGACCAGTGTTATTCAACCTTTTTCATGACGAAGTTTCCTTGAAATGGATAAATTGACGACATATTTGGCTCAGTTTGTAGTACACCTAACTTGCTGTGCTAGCGGTAAGCGGTAGCTTTCAGCGGGTTCGAGTCGCGCTGGGAGTATTCGTGTGATGAGCATGAATGTTTGTACTTCAGTCATGAGTGTTTATATTTATAATATGTATGGATTTGAAGTTATACAAACCTGGATGAAGTCATGATACACATAATATTTGATTGATGATATTGGTTTATGCCGAATCCACAATGTGCACACATGGCAAGCGCCAAGCCTCGACAAAAATTTAAAAAAAAACCTTAGACGGTTTCTATTATTTCGATTGAACGAAGATAATATCCGTTTCTTTCTTTCATTTTGCTATTACCATGATATGGTAAAAATAAACTAAACCGCACGTAATAGCCGACACAAGAGACACAACTCTCGGTGCACTCGCAACTCGCAAGCGTATGGATTTCGATATTTGTTTTATTAAATTTAGCCAAAAGATTGAGGTTTGAAGTTTGTGACAAATGGCAAGCGTGTGGATCTGGCATTAGGGAAATACAATTTAAAGTAACTGCAACACATTTAAATAGCCCACCCGCACATTTTGTGCACGTGCACAAGTCGCACCCCACATTTTGAAAAACACTGCTCATATTCATATATATTTTTTTTTCAATTAACAACTTATGCAACTTTTTATACGATATTTATGTATATTATGATATAATATTAATTTTGATTTCAACTTTCATTGTTTCAGAGAAAGAATAAAAGATAATTGTCAGGATTGCATCTTTCTATATTTGATTAAACAACATTAGATATCTAATACCATTAGCTTTCACGTTTCGTTCTCGTTGGTGATTGGGTAGTTGGCTCTACTAATCAATAGACATACTTTTTACGTGCTGTCTAAACGCGATTTCTCCATGGATTTTGTATGCTAATAGCGACCTGTGACATCACTTACTTGCCACTTCAATTGGGCAATTATTTATTTATTTATATAACTAAATTCGGGCAGTGGTAGCCCAGTGGTAATGCGCTCGCTTGGGAAACCGAATAAAGCGGGTTCAAATTCCAAATCTTGCACCTCTGATATTTTCATGTGTGAATTATTTCCAATATTTCCAAAAAAAACAACATCGTGCGGAAACTTCATGTCTGAGAGAGTCTAGCAAGTTTTCGAATGACATGTGAAGTCCGCTCGCACTTGGCCAGCTCGTGGTGGACTATGGTCTGGGGGATCATCATTGTATTGTAGGGAAGCTCCGTTAAAAAGGGCTGAATACAAACTAAAAACTTAATTTTATAGTTAGTTGAAAATGATTCGAGCTTTCAGGGCTAAAATATTTTTTAGAGACTTTGTGTCTTGGAATTATGGTTAATGGTATCAACTACCCAATTGTGCTACTGAGTGGTTTAAAACCTATCGCTTGAATATTATGTTTAAGAAATATATTCTTCCAATGGTGCTATTTAGGAAGTTAGATTTAAGATTTATTATTATTAATTTTAAATATTACTTATTGCCTGCATTTACAGTAACTTAAAGAATATTTTATAAATATATTACAAATTTTATCCTTATGAATTGTGAAAAAACATATATTATTATATAATACAAATGTTGCCTTAAGTGAAAATACCTCGAGCTTCATAACAAAGACACCTGCAAGGTAACTTGTATAAGGATAATTTAAAAAATTCTAATATTATAATATACATATTACCTACCTTGAAATTACTGAAATATTTAGTTACAATTTTGTTCCTTGCAAGTGTTATATAAGTACGCCTAAAGCGTGTGTATTATCTTAAGTGTTAAGATATAAAGAAATGAATGAATCAATATATATTTATTTTTATACATTACAAATCTTTAAAAAAATTATATATAGAACGCAGATATATTTAAATATTAAACTTTTAAAAGAATAATAACGTAAATATTTATGTTTGAACAATATGTATGTATAATATTTATAGCCCTAGAGGCCTTTAAGAGGGTGAATACAGAGGCCCATGTCTTGGGCGGTGGGCCTCTATGAATATATCCTTGTTTTTCACCCATTTCTTTAAGATGATTTCTTAATTTGACAGAAAAAGCATTTAATTTCACTTAAAATAATTCAATTATTTGTATTTCGACCTCCTCGGTCATTTAAATCTGGTTCTGTGGGCTACGCTGTAATTGCAACACATAAGCAATACAATTGAAGTATGTACCTAATTCATAATTTAATATTTTTTGTAAAGATTAAATAAGGCTTATGGATGGTTCTTGCTTAATATATTATAATAGCCATAATAATTTAAATTTTATTGTAACTTCTTCTTACCGTGTTATAACATTTTTGGTCTTTTTTATTTTATTAAAAGTATTTTATTCATATAACAAAACTATTAAATTGTCTTTTATATAGCGGTTTTATTTAAATTAATATTTTCTTTATGCTATAACACAATTTTTAAACAATTTATGCTTTCATCTTTTTTTTTCAACTGTAAAAGAGCTACTAGGTAGTTAATATTAATAACAAATCTCGTTAAAACTAAAAAGCTGTTAAACATTTTTAGAGTAAAACAAAACTCATTATTATTAGCCTAGTGAAGAACCAAAAAAAAAGATATATTCGACCCATTAAGATTCGCACATGCTTATTCGGTACGCCTGCCAAGGTCAAGGCCACCGTAGCGGCGCCGCCATTATTGTCGGGAAGCTCTTTGTGTTTCATAGATATTTTTATGTATGTTTTATAGAATTTGTACAAAATTAGTCGTTATTATGTCAGTAAGTTTATTAATGTTTTTTTTTCTAGTCTATGCAACTATTTTTGTATCGTTTACACTCAGTCATCACAACTGTTTTTGTATACATTTTTTTATAATTCATTATTATTATAAGTAAATAAGTAGTTAATAAGGGCTAAGATGCTTCTGGTTACAGAATACGTCATAAGTTTAGTCGAATCTGCCAATATTGTAGAAACTAATATAGATTTGAATCCGTAGATTTAACTCGCTTTGTCAAAGAAAATGGGCGGGGCAGCGCGTGCAAAGTTGAGCTTTTATCTTATCTAGAGTGCAGAGTGCTATATTAATAAACGAATTATACCGGCGGTCCGCGAACAAACTCAACAATAATGTGTTATGTATGTATATGTCGCAGGTATATTGTAGAATTCCCCGTTCTAAAAAAAACCTAGTCATTTACAGTTAATAACCAAAAATAAAAATAAAACCATGAATATATCAGAAAAAAATATTTTATTTTAAATGTCAAAGGTTCGCGTCAATAAAAGTATTATAATTCGTTTTTTTTTAAAACGACATCGTCTGTTTCGAATCGCTCGTGGGTTTGAAAAATGCTAAATGCTAACGATTGCAAAGTTCTGTCGTAGTTAATTTATTTGGTAGAAATATGTAACCATGGTTTGAAAATAAAAGGAATGACTAATTATGCAATATAACCAGCCATATATACAATTATATTAGTACTACATATAATTATATACAAGCGACCAGCCGGTGCGAGACGCTCGAGGTCGAGACGGGTGGCGTAGCGACTACATCCTCGACGGACGAGCCTTAGAAATTCGTCGAATTAAAATAAAGAACGCGATAGGATCCAAATACATTACCTCAAGCAGTGCCTATTGTATGGACAATGTTTAATATTTATACTTATATTATGTGAAATAAACAATTTTATTTGTATAATAGTCTTTCATTTTGATATAAAACTTATAAATAAGTAATTAGTACATAATATGTACATTATTGCACATGCAACGGTCTAAAAAATATTTAATGTACAGATTCGTCTCAGTTAGATTTTTGTTATATGTATAAATAGATGTTATTCTGATATATTATATAAGATCTTCTGGATCTTCTTTAAAAATGGGTGTTCCACAAGGATCTATTCTTGGCTCTTTCTACTTAAATTATGTGATATTGCACTCTTTGCTGACGATAACACCTTAATTTTTAAGGTTGAGCGTAGTAAGCTTTAAAATATATGACGAAGTAAACAGTGCACTGTCGTATTTACTTCACTGGTTTGAATTAAATAACCTAGTATTAAATGCAAAAAAAATTGTATTCTTACAGTTGCGTCACAATATATACTGTATAATATATTAGTTACTTACCTACTTGTTCGCAAAAATTTAAATAATTATATAAAAAAACAGTGATAGACACAATAAACACTAAGGATAGAAATAAGCTTGTTACGCCCATATTTCGACTAAATCCTTCATGGCCTGAGTAAATAAATTCTTCATGGCCTGAGTAACTGGGCGTATATAATAAGATTCCACAAAATGTCCTAGATTTTATAATCTCTTCAAAAATTTAAAGATAAAATTAAAAATAAATAAATGTGCAATTCACACATCGTAGAAGTGAAACTTCAGAAAATGATATGAATATAGAGTATCAGGAGTAGGATAATCATAAGGATTTTTTTTATTTATATTATTTTTACCAAGTTTAAAAGTTATTTTACATTTTATTTGACATAAATATAAACATTACATAATAATCAGTAATGAATTTTATTATTTTTCACTTCCTTTGTAATGTATTCTATCAAATAACAACGGTTACCATGGCATCATCGCAATGTATTCTATCTCATTCTATCGCCGGCTTAATCCTATATATTTATATGTTTGTCTCTTTTTACTGTCGCATTTCCGTTGCATCGAGTTTCAAATCACAACGATTCTAAAGAAGTTTCACTTCAAAAATATTGAGCAAAGCGTATTCAATTAATTCACTGTTCAAGAGTTACTTGTTGATGGAAATATGTGGAATTGAGAAATATACGATATTGTTATGTTAATTAAATAAATGTAACTTCGGTATTTAAAAGAGCAACTGTTGAGTTTCTCGCCGGCTTTTCTCAGCAAAACTGCTTTCCGGGCCGGTGGTAGCTTCCACACGGACTGACTAAACCGCCGCTTACATTAAATTGACGATTCAAAAGCACTTGTAATAAGTCTAATTGAATAAAAAGTTTATTTCATATCTGAAATGATAAATTAACAAAGACCCAACGTATGGCGTCCACTGTTGATTGCAGACCACACCCATGACCATCAGTCGACTCCTAGGGACTTGACTACAGGTATGAATTTTACAATCATTTACGTTTTTATAAAATTGAATGGCATATTTAAGCGTTAGTCAACTCACCATGATATGTTTACTATGTCATTCAATATACATTTTTTCTTACCCTAAATCCAGAACAAACACTATAGATGAATTTAGACGCTGACGTCATCACGCGCTTCTATAATGAGATGCTTGTTGAGATGGTTTTTTGATAACAACAATAAATAAAACAAAGCTTTGTGTTTAATTAAATATATTCACAAAAAACATTCAATACAAATCAGTATTACAAAAAGCAGCAAATTTTAAGCCTTATAACGTACATAGGTACAATGTTTTTTTAAACGTTTTTTTGAATAAAACATTTATAAAACAAGAATTGATAAGACTGATTAATTATTTGTATATTTTTAGCACCGCTGAGTATATTAACAAGTATAACGGCCATATCAATAAAAAGTACAAGCCCAATATTATAAAAACAGGTTCTATAAAATTAAACATAATAAAAACTAGATTAACAATTTATACAGTAAATATGTATAATCAAAATAGCATGAGATTGTAAACATATAGTTAAATTTATATGCTTGTATAGTAAAATGTCATAGGAAATATTCTTTGAACTTGCACTTAGTGAAAAAAACTTAGTAAAAAAATTACACATTGGTGTAACGGTAGACGTATTTTTGTAGTGTAGGTGTTTTTTTATCGACTAAAGCAAAGCCGCGGGCGAAGACAAGTATAGATTGTCTATATTCATCAAAAACAGAATACTACATGCAAATTTTACAAGGTTATTATCTAACATAATGTATATTGTATACGTAATACGTATAGGTCTTTTTTTCACTGACGCGCAAGTCGCAACGTGAGTTGTAAGGCAGGGCCAGTAGAGCCAACTTATTTTATACCGCTGGGTCTCTCAAATTATACCAAAACAAATTTTATTATACAAATTAACAAAACTCTTGAGAAATAGTCTGTGACGACTAAAAAAAATCAATAAAAATACGTATGTAGGTAATAACTTAAAATGAAATATACATAAAATAACCATATTTTACTATTTTCGTATGTAATTATACGATCTGGCAGCCCTGATTTTAGGAAAACTTGAACAGTAATATTAAATACCTTATATTATCAAATAGTGTGTACGTTCGTTACTAACAGACTATTATTAAATATTCCTGAAAAAGCAAATGGCACTTAGGTAAGACTTTAAATTCCATATCACAGAAATTTATTTCCATATAATTTATTGTACGTTGCATTTTTATGTAAATAGGTATATCAAAATGGTTATAAAATAATTTACAATCGATTTACCTTATGGTGGTGGCGCTGAGGGCACGGTTGAAAGTGGTTGGAGGGGGTAATTTTGACCGTTTGGTAAATTTGGGAACTGTGCCCCGTTGTACGAGGAGTTTTGATCTTGAGGTACATTTGGATGAGGCGTCGGCCCCTGGGGATAGCCAGGATAAGGCCGTTCATTTTGCCCCGGGGCCACATACGGGTAAGTTATAAAACCGGGTATAGGTGCGGAGTTTTGTGTGACGTTACGTGGCGTGTGAGTCTCAAAAGCGCCTGCGATATTATTTTTTGAGCCGAACATGCTCTTATCGATTACATTCGCTACTGTCGGGTAGGGGACGGGGCCGGGAGGGCAGATTTGTAAGTTATTTGGGTAATTTTGAACAAAAACGCTATTGTACGCCGGTGGTTCAGCATTAACGGAGGATTGTGTCTGTGTGGTGTCGGGTATTGGTGATATTGGAAGGCAATCAGCCATCGGATGAGTGGTTTTTACATCTGCAGTACTGCCTATTGGCACTAGCCCAAGACACAAGCTGGTTTCGCCCAATAAGTCTTCATTACAGCCGGAAACCTTCATTCTGACCTACATATAATTTGTATTTTTAACAATGTTGATATTATCTTTCAAGAATTATAATAATAAGTATACAAAGTTCATATATAAGTACCACATTATGATAAAATTGTTTCAAAATGAATATACGAAATTGTGGATGAAAAATGACGTAGATAAAATGTTCTCGAATACCTAATATTGCTTTTACACAACCATTTCCATCTCCACACTCTAAAGGTACACTCCTAATAACTCAATTTTTTTATCGTTAATTTGCATGTGACATTACAGTTATGTAATTACAATTTTTAAGCAAAACAAATATACTAAAATTTCTTACCTTTAAAAAGTATCCAAGATCGATAATACCACAGCTGTCTAGATTCGGAGCAATGAAATCCGGTAATTTTAAATCAAAAACGTATTGACGATTGGTTTTGCTCAGTATAGGGCCTTTCTTCATTGAAACTACGAGTTCGTCTGGCGGGATGACCGACGAAATCGGTTGTTGGCTGAGATATCGCGTCCGCTAAAAACGTTAGTAAAATATAAGAGAGATATATTAAAATTGTAACAGGATCGAGAAGATCAAAAACATTTTTTTTGAATGGAATGTTTGGATTGTAATAGAATTAAAAATTAAAATAAAAAAAAATATTGTAAATTGTTTGCCTTTTCTTTAGGTTTCAACACTCAAGAATGGATTTTACTAGATTTTTTTATCATACTAAGCATTACTTTGATTCAGTTATATCGATAAAGCGTGAATTTTCCATTCATCGTGTAGCTACGAGAGGTTGTTCAAAAGCCCGCGCCAGTCCGGTAAACATCTCTTAGTAGTAACTTAACAGGAATAATCTCTTAGTAGTAACTTAACAGGAAAGTCATTAATAACGAAAAAATATTGTTTTAAACCCCTGATCCTTTCATTCCTTGCGGTGTAATAATCTATACATATAATAAAATTGTAACTAAGCCGAATCTGTACATTAAATATTTTTTGGAAAATCTGATTGAAATAGACATTATTATCGATACAGAGGGTGAATTGTTTTTAGAATTTTTGTTTGTCTATCTGCCTGTTACCTCATCACAGAAAACCACTGGAGGGATTTTGATGAAATTAGGTATGGTGATAGCTGGTTATCCGGGTCAACATTTAGGATACTTTTTACCGCGGGAAAATGTCTCATTTCTGAGAAAAAATACAAAAACTGCAATGTAAGAGTATACTAATATGTAAAACCTAGGAATTTGGTTTTTGGTCATCTGAACGCGGGCGGAGCTGCGGGCAATGCTAGTCCGAAATAAAACTGCTATAATCAAAAAAATTAATCATCGGTTCGATATACCCACAGTTCTTCATTCTTCAAACAAGTAAAACCTGTTCAATTCACAATGACCGAGATGGTAACCATATTTGGAAACTTAATTCGAACTCTTTTATATAACAAACTGCCCTAGTAATAAAAAGATTTACGAGTGACCGACTAATTGACCTATGACGACATCCCCGCCCTACATGTCCAGTGTTGACGCCAGACACAAAAAAAAATGTAATTTTTTACCCGTCAAATTTTGGTTCTCCCATAAATAGTAATGCGCCTCAACATCCTGGAATCTAGTTACAAAATATACATACAAAGCAAATGTAAGCTTTAATCGACAAAGAAAATAAAGCAAAACAGTTCGTAACTATGAAAAAGATATCTTTAAAATAATAACAAATAAAATTCAATGCCTCCATTTTTCTATTACAATTTATACTACGATGATGTGTATACATATAAATATTATTGAAGATAATAATGGTTATGAGTACTGAGTAGAGGATATACACAAATAAGCGTACGAGTAAATTATCGTAGAATATATTTACAGTCTCTTTTTTTAATTTCATTGAACCTCTGCATGAATTATAATTAGATTGATTTGTAAAAAAAGGCGCGCAGCAGCGCAGCAAGCGTGATAGCGATAAACAGAGCGCGGTCAAGGGTAGCCTATGCCCGATCCCAGAAATCAATCTACGTCCTTGACCAATTTTATTGAAAATTATTCTGCGGTTTAAGCGTCAAAAATTATTTGCAAAAATTAAAAAAAAACCGGCTGCGTAAAAAGTGAACTAAAAAGAAGAGAACAATGTTGACGAAGGAATATTAATATAACATTAAAAGTCAGACATACACATATGTAGATCATTTAAGTACATGTTTTAGAATACATACATATACGAATACATAATACTATGTTCTTTCATCAACTTCGTCTTTTCTTCTTTTTAGTTTACTTTTTATGCAGTCGGGTGTTTTTGTTTTTGTAAATATATTTTTTTTAATCTTTTTAATTTTGGTCAATTTATAGTTAGACATTTTTAGTTTTATTTAATAATTTCTCTCCCTAAATTAATTTAAAACATATAAGTGTATATATTTTTGTAATCGCCTCTTAAAAACCTGTATTTGGATACCCCACTTCCCCATTTAATTAATTCGGATAGAAAAAAATATTTTTTAACACACACAAATTGGCGCCTAGGATCTGCCATTTAGATATATTATAACATTTATAGGTATACCTTAAGATACACACGTTATCACGACGAATCGAATGATGTATGAATCATCAAAAATTGGTTAAGCTATCTAGCAATTACGAGAAAACATAGGATCGGACATACATACATACATACATACATACAGGTCAAACACATAACCCTCCTAAAAAGGAACAGACAGTTACTTTCACAGTTATAATATTAACAAGTTGGAGGAATGAATTGTTTACTCTCTATAATGCAAGGCGGAGAAAGTTAAAAAAATTATAGACGTAATCATTTTTAGTATTAATAAGTTACGAAATTTTACAGAAGATACAAAAAATGAAATTTTTGATATTGCACTGTTTTGTAGTTGATCTAATAAATAATAGATATACCTCATAGTAGGTTATGGCTTTTATACTTTAAATTTTAATATAAATTATTATTATTATAAAATTGAACGATTTTAGTATCATTTTTTGATCTTCGTAGATATGACATATGTAGATAAAGTAAGAATTTGTAAGTGTATGAAGTAATTAAACAATTTCGATTAAGACAAAATGATTAAGCCAGTTTGCTCACTAGCCTCTTAATAATAAACTAACCTTTATTACTTCAAATATAATCTTGGTAACTTCCTCGCTAGCTTCATTCCTGGCGTCCACAGTGAACGGTATACTCTCTCCGGGACAGTACCCACTGTGAGGCGCTCGTATAGATATGTAGAGCGGTCGCGATGTACACGACCAGTTACAACTGTATAACTCCTCGAACTCCATTTGTATTGGTTCCTAGTTTAAATAAATAGCCGTTATTACATGTTTAGTGACTTACCTTTGCGCTTCGTTCGGGCGCATCCTGTGCCTAAGAGTAGTCTATTATAATTTATAATCTATACTAAATTTAATCCAAATCCATTCACTCGTTTCAGAATGAAGAAGTAACAAATACCTATATAAACACACATACAAAGTTTCGCACCTATACAAATATTATAAAAGAGGCGGAGTATGTTTGTTTGAAAGCACTAATCTCAGGTACTACTAAACCGATTTAAAAAATTGAGGAAGGCTATAGGCTATATATCATCCCGGAAAAATGTACGGTTCCCGTGGGATAGATTTGTTTTTTTTTAGGGACAAACCCGAAACGAAGCGAGGCTGAATCGCTAGTATAAAATACTAGACCAATATTAAGAAATAATTAATATGTTTTATTGACTCATATGAAAAATAAATGAATTAAATAAATAATATTCCATATTCAATCCTAAAACTAATTAAAATTATAAAATTTTAAAATTAAAAAATATTGTAAGGTACTTTTGGTGACATTTTTCAATTTTTTGAATTCATTTTGTTATTGTGGGTAGGCTGTCTGTAACAACTATATTATACCTTTGAAACATCTAGACATCTAACACCGTAGTCTCTCCCGTGACCATGATTGCTGTAAAGCATTCGAAACGTCGGGAACCAAAAATCCAAATAAATCCGCAAAAATATCCGAAAAGATAATTTTATTTAAAATGTCAAATATTCGCGTAAATCTAAGAAAGTATTATGGCTTATATGAGTTACTGCACAATACTAGATGTAGGAAGTTAAGCGTCAATCAATCTGAACTTCAAAGATGTGAACATGACCATATCTGGCCAGACTTCTTTTCTTTACTTTTTTAATGTGGCTGGAGATGTGGGGCTAGTAGTTAGTAGCTAATTTAATAAATTAAAACACACAAGAATATTACACCAATGATTAACATTGACTCTGAGAGAGCTTGTTACTATGATCTTAATGACTCATGTAATTGAGTGCTTGTTTAATAGCAATTAAAATTAACGCCTATGATATTTTAGTTGTTTTAATAAACATATTTGGAGAGAAGTATAAAATATTATTTATATTATGCTTATATGTACTTGTTTAACACTAAACTCTGACAAAAGCAGTAAATTAGTGGGCCTATATTATACTCAGATACTTTTACTTAATAGGTACTTTCTTTTTAATTGGCTTCTGCTTTTTTTATTTAAGAAAAAAATATAAGATTTTTTGTAATAACAAAATTACAATGTGTGTAATTTAATCTATTCTAGGTTTATTTCATCACTTAATTATCATATCAATTCAAAAGGTATGACAATAGTGTTTTCTTAAAAGTAATGATTTATATTTAAATATGATTCACATATACATAATCTCCTTTTAATGAAATGCTTATGCTTCTGCTAATTAATTCACTAGTATAGACTACAAAAATAAAAGACTGTATTATTACAGACCAGGATTGACCCTCGATTTACATGTTTGAATATCATTTAACAATCAAAGAAGAAGAAGCAATTCAAACCTTTTTGTTTATTTCAAGAATGTATAAATAATTTAAATCTTCCAATATTCTAAGGATATATTTTGTTACATACATATAATATGGTACACACCTTATTTTCTTCAGTATTCAAATCCAAGGGGGCAACAATATTAAACTTTTTGACAATACTCTCCTTAGTAACACCATCTTGATGTAACAGAGATGCTGTTACTTTATATGAAATCTGCCCTTTATCTCCTTCAAATGTAGAGGGCAAGTTAGGAGGTAGTTGATACAAAAAAGGTATGGAATGGGCACCTGTTGGCAGATCTGTCACTCCTAGAGACCAAAAAGTAATTATTAATGAATTTACTGTTTAAAAGCATTTATAATTATAGAAAAATGATAATAAATAAAAAAATAAGATATGTTATCAAATTTTAAAACTAAAAATTAAATCTATACTAATATTATAAACAAGTAAAATTTGTGAGTTTGTGATGTAGTAGAGGGTAATCTCTGGATCTACTGGACCAATTTAGATGAAATTTGGTAAGAAGATAGTTTGGGACCTTGGGAAGGACATAGGATACTTTTTATCCCGGAAATCATCCCTTAAGGGAAAAAGAGGGATGAATGTTTGTATTGGGAATAAACCTAGGGATGAACCCGAGCGACGCGAGGGTGAGTCGCTAGTATATAATATTTATATAGAAATTTAACATTTACCTTCTCCTCCACAAATACATAAGGTAAAGTCAAAATACACTTCTCGGCCAACATATTTTACCTCCTTCTTTCTCTTAACACCAGAGTAAGTTTCAAATTCTTCTTCTGACCATTCAACATTTGCTTCTCCATTAAAAGCAATATTAATATCTAAAAAAGTGCACCTTAGGTTTTTAAATCAATGTGATTATTTTGCAATTGTACCAATACAAAACAATATGAGTTTTTAAGATAAATATTTAAAATAAATCTGCCTATAAATTTATATCTAAGTACTTACATAAAAGTTTCAGTGGATTATTCAGTTCAAAATTTACTTTTCCAGTTATGAGTTGGCCAGGGTAATACACAGATTTTGGCTCATCCAACCAAATTAAACCATTTGAAAATTCTGACCCATTTAATGCCATCGTTTATTTATTTTTAAATGCAATATTAATTTTAAATGCCAGGTTTTAAATATCCAGATTACCTTTATTACACTGAATACAATTAAATTAAACAAAACACAAATTAGTAGATTTTATTACTAAGTTTTAAATTGAAATAGGAAACTAAATATACATATTTGAAATTAAAAATATAATTATATTATTGAGTATTTCATGATTTGATTACGAATGACACATTAGTTACTGTCAAGTGACAGTTTACGTCTACTGTCTAGTCTGGTCAGTGGTCAGTGCCCCTGCCCAGTGCACAGACTAGGAACATGGGCCAGTGGCTTACAAATATAGATTATTATAGTTTAACCATGAGTTAGTACACAGACTAACAATAAGTTTAAATAGTCTGTGATGGTACTTAGTTAAAGCCACTAACCTGAAACCTCGACTAAGTGCTGCGAATCGTAGTACCTGAAAATATCCAGACAGGCTACTCATACTGGATTCGATAATAGTAAGTTTTTAAAAAAAGGAATCGAGTACCTTTACGCACTCTAGTAAATAGTACCAAAATTGCATTTTTTTCTTACTGTATACAGATGAACATTAAATTTAACGTCGAACAAATAAAGTAAATTAAGATTTTAGATGCGATTTGCCCTCCAAACTAGTTTGCTTCCGTGACACAAAACCCAATGGTATTACTATGTAGCAACCTTTAATTATAACACAAACAAAATGGGGAAGATTTCTCGAAAGGAGGGCGCGATACGTATGGCCTATTTATATTCAATCTGAGTGAGTGTGAACAATGTTCACTGAACATGGTGCGGTCCGCACCAAATTCGGTCGCTTGGACGAAACAACGAACCGTTCAGCGCTCTAGTCATAAATCCAAGTGCGCAAGAGTATCGTTTCTTGAAATGGCGTCTGAGCGCGAAAACGTACATATAACAGAAAAAAATTAACCCTAGAAATTCAAAAATTATACAAAGGTTTCCCATGTTTGAGGGATTGGTCTCAGAAACTATATTTATTGGAATTTTGCCCATTCTTTCCTCTTTTGGGGAGATGACGTAGTTACGATGGTTGCCGCAATTAACGCGACTTTAGTCTGTTTCGATAGAATTGGATTTGATAGATTGTCAACGTAATCACGCACTGCAACTGCTGAGTCTTTGGTTAGTTACTTGGTATAGTTAGTTAGATACTAAAATAACAATTTATGTAGCGTGAACTACGCTCATTTTTTACATTTAAAATGTCTTTTTCCATGGATGACAAATAGTGTGTCTCTCTCTGTAGTCTCCATAATGTGGTAGTCTCCTTAAATCTGTGTGACACAGTGTCACTGAGTGACTGAACCCTTGACAATTGACATTTGACAAATGAAGTCTTTTTCTTTGACTTTTGATCCAAGTTCACGTGTTTATATTTGTGTGAATTTTAAATAAATATTAAAATATCCAATCAGTGATAAATCTGTAAACATGGGTAAACTGGATGTAACAATATTACGCTACTTGACATCTGAAGACTTTCGCGTTCTCACTGCTGTAAGTATTACTCTTATAACCTTGTTATTATTTATGCTAAGGAATTAATCTAATTAAACAGTTATTTACAGGTGGAAATGGGTATGAAAAATCATGAGCTTGTACCAGGATCCTTAGTAGCGTCTATTGCAAATTTACGCCATGGTGGAGTTCACAAATTAATGAAAGATTTATGTAAACACAGACTATTGACATATGAACGTGGTAAACATTGTAAGTATTTCCTTTCTCAAATATATTTAGCAGGTTGATTTTTTGTGACCACACACATTTTGAATGCATATACAGCCTATAGAAAGCTCCAGTTTAAATTAGATATACAGTTGCATTCAGAATTGGCAGAGAAACCTAGATGTTAGTGTTTTCCTATCAAAAATATCACTACTAACAAGGCATACTACTGGGCCCTATTATGTTTTTAAAAATTTAATACATTTACCTTTTTAAAGCTTATAAAAATATTTATAAAGCTATATTATATCTTTTTTTTACAGATGATGGATACCGACTTACAAATGCAGGATATGACTACTTAGCTCTCAAAGCCTTAACAAACAGAAAAGTAATTAGTTCTTTTGGTAATCAGATTGGTGTTGGAAAAGAGTCAAATATTTACACTGTTGCAGATGAAGACAGAAAGCCATTATGCTTAAAGCTGCATAGGTACTTAGAGCTTTTCAAAGGCCTTCATATGATATAAAGCAATTGATATAATTTTAATTTTTTGAAATCCTTGCTCCATCCATCCATTCTCTTTATATAATATTGCAATAAAGAATTTTTTTTAACACATATTGATTAATTTACATTATGTGTAAAGAATATAAGGTATTCATTTTTATTTTAACGGAATAATTAATATTATTGTGAATCTATTTTCAGATTGGGGCGTACATGTTTCCGAAACATCAAAGACAAAAGAGACTATCATGCACATAGAAATAAGGCCTCTTGGCTTTACTTATCTCGTATATCTGCAACTAAAGAGTTCGCATATATGAAAGCATTACATGAAAGGGAATTTCCTGTCCCTAAACCTATCGACTTTAATAGGCACTGTGTTGTTATGGAACTTGTCACTGGAGGGCCATTGTAAGATACATCCATGTTTATAATAATGTTATTATAGTTATTAATAATAATAAATATTAATAAATTTTATTCATAAATAAGGAAATTGTACATAGAACATAGTAATTTTACAGTAAAGGCTTGTACAATTCAATTTCATACAGTTGTGTGAAGTACTGTAAGTACTCCTTGCTAGGTTATAAATATAATCTGTATTAATTACAAACAGTTATCTAAATATATATGTTATTATGTCTATATCAAGGGGACATTTAAAACCAAAGCTAAGTTTTCACTCTCTAAACATTATCCAACTACTATTATAAATGTGAAAGTTTGTATGTGTGTATGTTTGTTATTCTTTCACACTGAAAAGGGTGAACAGGTTTGGAAGTTTATTATACAGATAGACTATGACCTGGAGTAACACATAGGATTTATTCTACTGTTACGCACTTACAGACACTTTGCTTGGTGGAAGTGATATTATTATTATTAAAAAAAATATTATATACATATAACTGACCAATATGAAGCTTTGTTATTACAAACAGAGATAAATAACACAATATATTATTATTATAAAAATAACAAAATAAATTGTCCTTTTCAGGACCCATGTGACTGCTGTGGAGGATGTAGAGGGACTCTATGATGAGCTCATGGGCTTGATTGTGCGTCTTGGCAACTGTGGCGTTATACACGGAGACTTTAATGAGTTCAACATCATGATAGATGAACAAGGACATCCAATTATCATAGATTTTCCACAAATGGTGTCAACTAAACATCCAAATGCTGAACTGTAAGTGCAAATTCTAAAAACATTTCTGTAATTTATAATATTTAAAGTTGGTCTAACCTTTGTTTTAGTTATACTCTCGATATTTGTCACAACTTTTTTTTTAATGTTGGGAAATACATTTATGCATACCACCTGCAGACATGCAGGTGGTAATGAGGGACTCACCAGCTGAAAAAGCCAATACCACTTACTGAAACCCATCAAAACTTCTCTGTCTTAATGGGGCGTCGCGGGATCGCTTGTAAACCACAACGCCCCGACAGCAGATCTGCCGAAGCAGACCACAACAACCATGGAGTTGCGCCACGGTCCACTCTGCTATCAGAGAAATAACAGGAGCAAGACATATAGTACACAGCTCACCAAAGTGGGCCACCTCTCAATATAAGCAACCAGAACATAAATAAAAATACCTTTTATAGCATTTCTCAAATGCACATGTTTTATAAAAGAAATTTTTCTTATGGAAAAAAACTACATAAAGAGGAAATAATGTATCTTATCCATACTATTTAGAAATAATTTTCTTTATAGTTAACCAAAATATTTTTCTTAACTATCTTTAAAATTACAAATTAGAATTTTCAAGCTATCAAAATAATAAATAACTAATTAAGTATAATATTATCTATTCTAGTTACTTCGATCGTGATGTGAAATGTGTACGTGAATTCTTTAAAAAGCGCTTCGGGTATGAGAGCTCGCTGTACCCGAACTTTAGTGACCTCGAAAGGGACGACCACCTGGATGACGAAGTGGCCTGCTCCGGGTACAAGAGGACACATGTATTGGAAGATGAACTTTTAATGGTAATTTGGTTTTAAATGATTATGAACGTACACCTTCGTGCCTCGACCATAGGGCTGTAGCTTTATGTGGTATGTACATCAGTTGGCCAAGTCTTAGGAATCCGTACCCGAAGTCTATCAACCAGACTTAGTAATGCCCCCTGCATTACTAAGATTCCTCTATCCATCCGTTTGTCTGTCAGCGGGCTGTATCTCATTAACCGTAATAGGTAGAGAGTTGAAATTTTCGTAGTGTGTAATTCTATTGCCGCTATAATAATAAGTTATAAAAACCAAAGCGGCGCCATGCAAATAAAATATTTTTTTTTACAAAAATACTTAAAATGTACATAGTGTTATATCTTGTACGATTGTACGGAACCCTTCGTGTGCGTGTCCGACTCGCACTTGACCGGTTTTTTGTTTTCAATGTTCTACTAGACATTTAATTGTAATACGATTTTTATAGGAAATGGGTATCGGTCTCCGTGTGAGCGAAGACGAAGCGAGCGATAATGAGGAGAATCAAAAAGGCCAGGAGCAGATCTCTACACATTCTGAAGACGAAATCACAAATCTTAGACAACAGGTGAGATTTTAATTATTTTGTTGTAAAACTTACCTACAGTCAAGTCAACAAGGTCGTGTTAAAGGAGGAGAGCACTTGCAAAGTGAGCTTATATTTACCGAGACGAATTGAAGTCTATTGAAACACTGCCAACGTAAACACGTTCACAATGCTGCAATGTGTATTTAAAAGTTGCAAAAATAATGCGTATAGAAGAAACTTTTCAGACGGAGTGTCTTATTTTCGGTAAATACATGTAGATTAAGTCAATATTTTAAGATTTAACCTACGAAATAATATAAAAATGAAATTTTGAACAATTTTAAGTCCGCTAAGAACGTTTGGCGAAATTCAAAGAAACAAACAGAAACAAAACATAACGATTTAGCTCACAAAGCAACAACGGGAAAAAGTGCTTTATAGATTTAATTATAAGGTTGATTTTACAATAAATATTATAAAACTTACGAAATGATCGTAAGTGTATGATGATAATTTGAAAATTTGTGACTTTATTACAAGGTGCTATGCTATGCACAATGCTAGTTTTTAATTATATATTTTAACTTTTAAGTAAAATTGTAGTATCTTTTATATTTTAATTTAAATGGAAATCTTAATTTTATATTTTTATTTATATTATATTTATTTTAAATTATCGTAACCATTAAATTTTGTACAATTAATTCTTTATTTCTCTTCACAATACATGTTTAGATTTAGTATAAAAACAGTTATTTTTCACAGGTTGAAGCTTCAATACAACACGACGAAAAACAAATTCAGACCGAAATAAACGATGCTAAGAATTTATCAGTGACTGAAACAGAAGATATACCCACACTTGTAGCCATCAAAGAACCAGAAGACGGTGAAAGTAAAGAAGATAACAAAGAAGATAAAAATAGTCAAAAATACAGATTGGCTATGATTGAGAAAGCGCTGTCTGAAGTCAGAACTATGAGATCCTACACGTCAGCGAGTACAATTGCTCCAGAAGTTGTCAAACAGCAAGTTAAGAAGAATCTAGAAACTCGGCAAAAGAAGATGGAGAGGAAGAAGGCGATAGCAAAAGGAGAAGCTAGCGCTGTGACGCGCTCGAGAAGGGACAACAAAGAGACCATTAGAGAGAGTCACGGTCTGTGGGGATGGGCGGAATAAATTAAGAATAAATAGTATATATATATATGTACACTATATTTTTATTTCTCATTTATTTTAACTTTTCTTTATTTATTCATCCATCATAAACAATGGAATAAAATAAATCATTAAGCTCAAGCTGTAAAGAAAACAGTGTGAGTGAGCAACACTAATTATAGTGTTTTATTATAATTCTATTTGTTGTGTAATTTGGTTAATGTGATTTTCTTCTCGAGAAGGTTATAGATTTACAAAACAACTACATGTAGCTTTGATTTGGAATAAAAGTGATTTTTGACGTTTTAAACGCTCAATCCAATACTCGTCCATGGTTCGATTTTTTTGTGTGGTGGAAGCGTGTTATAGGAATGAAATATGATTCTTAGACGAACTAAATGTTTATGTTGGTCATACACTTGCAATAATATGGCATAGGCTGACAGTCAACGTGCATCTTCACAACAACATCCGGAGGAATTATAATAGAATGGTGAGTCGTAAATCCTTTTTTTATTTATTTTATTTATTTCATGTACTTATTTCTTTGCGTGACAAAACTCTGGTGATTCCAAAGGATATCTAAAGTAAGAACTGATGCTGTCAATGAGTAATGATTGAAACAGTTTGAAGATCTAAATAACCTAACATTCTGTGCCTAGGTATCTTAAAAGATCACTTTTTACAGTTGTTGAGAACTGAATCTAATATAGTCCATACGTAATATATAATACGTCAGATATATTGAATGTAAATCGGCCATGTTGTTATCTTGCATCGACATTTCTTTTCAGAAAAACTCTTATAAAAGATATACCTATTAAATTTGGTTGTATTCTTTTGTGAATGTGACGCGATATTTTCGGCAGTTGAGAATTAAATTTCGTGTTTATCCATGAATAGATTATGCCCTAATATGGCATCGAAAGGCCACCCATAAGAAATTTTAAAAAATCCACATCTAAGAGGTTTTAAATGTTCAAGTTACTTAAAACTAGCTTTTTACTAGAACTCACCATCGCTGCGCTCGGGTCCATCCCTAGGTTGGTTCCCCATACAAAATTTCATACCCATTTCCCCCCTTAAGGGATTATTTCCGGGATAAAAAGTATCCTATGTCATTCCCAGGGTCAAACTGTATTCTTAACAAATACCGAAATCGGTCCAGTAGTTTTTGAGTGTCATTACAAATATACAAAAATACGAATCTTTCCTCTTTATAAGATTAGTGCAGAAGTGCAGATAAATTTTAATGAATACTTTCACACCAGACAATCAATACCGTATCAGTAAAATTAAATAATAATATTCAAATGATATTGAGATAACTTTTCTCTTCCAGCGTCTGGATCGGTCGCTGAAGATTATCATATCATATATTATTAATTTACGTGCGACGCTTTATTATTTTAGGTACATATTATATATTTACGACTAGCATTGCCCGCGGCTCCGCCCGCTTTCATATGACCAAAAACCAAATTTTTAGGATTTACATATTAGTATACTCTTACAATGCAGTTTTTGTATTTTTTTCTCAAAAATGAGATATTTTTCCGCAGTAAAAAGTATCCTATATGTTGACTCGGATAACCAGCTATCGCCACCATACTAAATTTCATCAAAATCCAGGTACAGATTCGGCTTAGTTACAATTTTATTATATGTACTTATAGATTAAGAACTGTAAACTGTTTAATAAATAAAAACTTTTTAACAAAAAAATAATAACCGACTTCAAACAAAAGCACTAAAAAGTTAAAAATAACTGATTGGTAGTTTTCATTTACTATACATAAATAATCAAATATTTTCGAAGTCGGTGTGCTTTGCTTTGTATGGGCTGGCACCGATTTCGAAAATATTTGATTACTTATGTATTTAATAGGTAGGCTTTAATTACTTAGCCAAAGCACACCGACTTCGAAAATATTTGATTATTTATGTATAGTAAATGAAAACTACCAATCAGTTATTTTTAACTTTTTAGTGCTTTTGTTTGAAGTCGGTTATTATTTTTTTGTTAAAAAGTTTTTATTTTTCCCTTTTTAGTGTAGACAGTAGTAGCAAAGTAAGGATTCTAACGTGTTAGGCTTGTCAAATCAAACAAAATAAGCCCAAACTCAAAGTATCTACTATTAGCAGTTGAAGAGTTCCACCTATCCACCTTCTGGCCTTGCTATCAGATCAGGTCAACAACACCGAACCACTGTACTATCAACGGAAATAGAAATACTTGCAAAGTTTCAAGTCAATATGACAATTAAAAGTAGGTTAAATTCATCATTACTTGTTTTTCTACCCTTAGGGGTGGTATTTTTTTTTGAAATTTAAATGGGACCAATCTGGAAGTATACCCTTTCAAACAAAACAAAAATTGTCCAAATCGGTTAATAAATGACGGAGTTCTGAGGTAACAAACATAAAAAAAAAAAAAAAAAAAAACATACAGTCGAATTGAGAACCTCCTCCTTTTTGAAGTCGGTTGACAATTTATTGATAATTCTCATCGTATAAAAATCATAATTCACAATATAATATTTATTTATCTACATATTAAGGTGTTTACAATAAGTAGGTATTTATTATTATAAATTCGAAATGTGTTCGAGGTGTGGATTTGTGGGTCTGCCCTAACAGTTGTCGAGCAACTGTTTGACGTATTTTGCATATAGTTTTTGGACCACGTAGAGTAAAGTTGGCTGCTACTTGTCTTGACATCACGTGGCTCCTGTGATATGTTATATAGTACCTAATTATGTAATATATACAATACTATGTATATAAGTGCGTTCATAAACCTTTAATGGCATTGATGTAACATCGTAGGATGGTAACAAAATTTTATAATAGTCATAAGTCTAATAAGTATGTACGTCGTAAAGATTAGATTAAAGTCATAAGCTCTTACGTAGGAAAGATAAAGGAAGGAACAAATAAAGATTTGTGTGTACATATTACATACTTTAAATGCATAATCTCTTATGAATATAATTATTATTTTAACTTTTTATGCCACCAATAGTATATAATAATTTTATTATTACTTTCCGATACTGGTAAAAATTAAATACGTCTCCATCACTACACAGTAGGTACATATATATTTCTACACTTATACTCAATAGGTTTTTAACATATATAATAGGTAATTTGGTAAAAATACCTACCTAAAGGAAATTTGGTTTATACAAATAAGTTTTTTCTCTTCACCAATTATTTTGCTGAGTATCTTCAATGTGTTTTCTTTAGGATTACAACGAAATAGGGATTGAATTTAGATAAATTATTCAAAGGGTACTTCCTCCCTATGCCTAATTTCAAGTTTGTAGCACTTATAGGTACTTTCTGAGATTTCGTGATTAACAAGTGATTGTCGTGTTATATTTTTTGAGTTTATATAAGCCTATGGGATTAACTAGCGACTTACCCTAGCTTCAACCGGATGCGTCCCCAGTCTATCTGTGTCCTAACACTCAAATCCGACCAGCTGTTTGCGAGTGAAAGAATAACAAACATACACATTCAAACTTTAGTATATACTAGCATTGCCCGCGGCTCCGCCCGCGTTCAGACGACCAAAAACCAAATTCTTAGGCTTTACATAGTATACTCTTACAATGCAGTTTTTATATTTTTTTCTCAGAAATGAGATATTTTTCTGCGGTAAAAAGTATCCTATATGTTGACCCGGATAATCAGCTATGACCATACCAAATTTCATTA
Organism: Brenthis daphne; assembly: GCA_947093115.1. Lineage (NCBI taxonomy): Eukaryota > Metazoa > Arthropoda > Insecta > Lepidoptera > Nymphalidae > Brenthis > Brenthis daphne. The sequence continues at coordinate 5,679,707 of OX352481.1, read as the reverse complement.
AAATCTGTCCAGTGGTTTTCTCGTGATGCGGTAACAGACAGACAGACAGACAAAAATATTTAATGTACAGATTCGACTTAGTTACAATTTTATTATTATATGTATAGATAATAGTAGTCTGATATCCGTATTAATATTTAATAATTATTTAAACTAAACAAATATTTTTTTACAATTAGTATTGTGATAACTGATAAGCGATAGCATTAGATCTTTTCAATATTGAGTCAGGGGCGGGGCCGCGAGTGACGTCGGACCGGACGCCCACTACCCACCGCGTCGCGCGTTGCTGATAATAATTAATCTACTAGAACGATGTCTATCGTGTTTTAATTAAAACGTTACATATCTAATTAAGAATTTGAAATTTTTTTATAATTTAATAATTACAATTTACAAATATACGATTGGTTACGTATAATTAATTATATTAATAATTTATTCAAGCTTCATAATTTTATATGAAAACATATTGTATGGTAGATACGTAAATATATTGTTAAATATACAAAGGGGAAAAGGACTGTTGCTCCTTGATTCAGGTTATATTTATAACCTAGCAAGGAATACAGTACTTCACCCAACTGTTTGAAATTGAATGGTACAAGCCTTTACTGTAAAATTACTATGTTCAATTTCCTTATCTATACATACTCGTATAATAAAATTGTAACTAAGTCGAATCTGTACATTCAATATTTTTTGGAAAATCTAATTGAAATAGACATTATTATCGATACAGAGTCCAAATCTATAGTTTTTAGAATTTCTGTCTGTCTGTCTGTCTGTTACCGCATCACAGAAAAACCCTTGGAGGGATTTTGATGAAATTTGGTATGGTGATAGCTGCTTATGCGGATCAACATATAGGATACTTTTTATCGCGGAAAAAATCTAATTTCTGAGAAAAACTACAAAAACTGCAAAGTAAGAGTATACTAATATGTAAAACGCAAGAATTTGGTTTTTGGTCATCTGAACGCGGGCGGAGCCGCGGGCAATGCTAGTTTATGAATAAAGTTTATTATTGTTATTATATTATTATAATTCCTTAATCTGCATTTGATACTTTTGATAGGTAATAATATATGTACTAGCGACTTGTGCTCGCTTCGCTTGGGTGCCTTCCTTAGTGCCTAACAGCAGCTTACTGTTACTTGTTAATGTTACTCTTGGTCATAGTCTATCTTTATACTAAGTTTCATCCAAAACTGTTCAGCCGTTCCAGTGCAAGAACCAAGAAGTAACAAACATACACATAGGTATAAACCATGAACGTGGCTAATTCGTTCATGGTATAAATTTTCACAAAAGTTAAACCTTTAATGAATGCTTACGTAATGTAGAATATTTTATATTACCTACATATTATAGATTCCAACAAATTGAGAACCTCGTCCTTTTTGGAAGTTGGTTAAAAATCAGCGCTATGTTTATTACCTCACGCATTTACACTCGATTTAAAAAAAATTAAGGAAAATTAACGCCAAATCGATTAAAATACAACAAACGTCCAAGCAATATTACACCCTAGCCGTTAACGTGCCCAAAAAAATTGACAAACTAAATCTTTCTCTATTGTATTCAGTTGACCAGCTGTGCTGGACAGTTGTACCGACATGCGCATTTAGCACAATTTTATCAGTAGATATTTATTACCTAATAGGTAACAAAAATCTTATATAATACAAGCTCTTCTTCATCTTATCGTAACATAAACTAAGTATAAATGTACCTAATTTTGTTTTCTTTAAAAACGATTTAAAAAGTGTTTATTTATTTTTATATTTTCAAATTTAAAAAAAAACTACTAAAATATTTTTTACAAAATATTGCTACCGAGTAGGTATTATTAAGTATTCTAGGATAAGTTATTTATTTCTGTTACATTCAATTCATATTTGAGCATGTTGTGTTTACCTTTAAATAGATTTACTAATACTAATCTTTATTTCACTTGTATATATATTTAACTTATAAATGTGTATAATTGTAAAACCGCTGGTAGACCTTAAATAAATAAAATTAAAAATGTGTAGGTATGTCCATCTATGACGAAATGACATGTTGCTAAGAGGACTCTGCGAGAAAATAATAAATTTCATTTTGTTCGTGATCCAGACAGAAAGTTTCAAAATATGGAAACCTTGTTGAATAGGTACCTACTTATTAATATAATAAATGAATTAAGATTAAACTAAATTACGATGAAATATGTTCGAAGTGTAGGTAAGAATTAGGAAAATTAAGATGAAATGATTTTAATAAAAAAAGCTTTTAGTAATATCATTAACAACTCGGTGATTGGTTATTACTACATACATACATATAATAATGTGTCTTTGTTTATAGGCTACTAGCATTGCCCGCGGCTCCGCCCGCGTTCAGATGACCAAAAAGCATATTCTTAGTTTTTACATATTAGTATAATCTTACAATGCAGTTTTTGTATTTTTACTCAGAAATGAGATATTTTCCCGCGGTAAAAAGTATCCTATATGTTGACCCGGATAACCAGCTACCTTCATACCAAATTTCATCAAAATCCGTCTAGCGGTTTTTCCGTGATGCGGTAACAGACAGACAGACAAAAATTCTAAAAACTATAGATTCAGCCTCTGTATCGATAATGGAAATGGACATTCCATTTCAATAAGATCGTCCAAAAATATTTACTGTACAGATTCGGCTTATTTACAATATTATTATACGTATAGTATAGATAGCAGTTACCTAAGCCTAAGGAAAGACGTAACACTTGACAGTCCAAAATATAAAGACTTGACCTTGCTATTGTCAAGTCACTGAACTTTATAATTGAGTATATAATATAATTAGGTAGGTACTCTTGATAAAATTATTTGCAATAAAAAATATATTCAAGTCACGTGTTATGTAATAAGTTACGTACTAGTAGTATTTAGACTAGTTACTACTTACTAGAGTCTACTCACTAGTCACTACTGTGAAGTGTGAACTGTCTAGTAGTGTTGTGACAGCAGGCAAGAGCGCACGCGTGAATAATGGCGTTAGATAACCTCACCGCAGTTTTGTATAAAACTAAGGATTTACGATTGGTAAGTGATAATTGATTGTATGATATACAAATTAAAAAATATGTTTATTGATTGCAAAAAATATATTACAGATTAAAGATATTTACGTATTTAGTCTATGAATGAACTTTGCAATTTAGCTCGTTTAGTGCATTTATTGTGGCAGTGTGTACCACTAACAATCTTAAGACACAAGTATATTAATAAATTATCATAAATATTGTTTTTTGTACCGAATTTATAGATTTGTAATTAATATCAAATTTAACTATTTGAAGTAATAAAAATACTTATTATTCTGTTTCATTAAAATTCGTTAACGGGAAGGTAAATTAAACACATTGAAAAAACATGAAGATATTTTAGTTTTTTTTGGATGCGCACTAGTAGATACTTAAATAAAAAATAAAAAAACTGGCAGCAAACAAAATAATTTACGTTTTTAATTTTTTTTGTGTGTAAAAGCCCTAACGCTCTTAGTATAAAGAGAAATTACAATATTTGTATAAAGTTAACAACTAATAATCTAGCGATAAACGAAGTCACGAAAAAGTAAAAACAATAACAGAATGTTATTCTGTAGTAAAGCTAGATTTATGTACTCATACATACATACATACATACATACATACATACATACATACATACATACATACATACAAATGTCCCATTGTTGCTGTAGGTAACTACACGAATTCATTTTAAAATATATTCGATATGTAAATTATTCGGTTCAAAATTCATTTCTTTCGTTCATTCCTTAATCACTTCGATTAACAATACTACTGTTGATCGAAGCTTAATCATTAAAAACTGTGATTATGCGAAAATATGTTCTATACAAACTTTATAAAATTATTTAGAAAAAAATATCGATTTGGGCAGCTATTCGAACTATTTCGCTATATCTATTCAAATTTTGTATTATTTTACATTAAATAATTACCTTATTGTGACGAGCAGTCATTTATCTGTACCTAAGCAAAAAGTAATAAAATATTTAGAACACAATGTTATTAATAATGTAAGCATTTCTAACTAGTATCTTGTAGTAAATTTCCTTTATAATATTTGAATAAATAATGCCCGAAAAGTCTATTTTAAAAATAAGCAGTCTAAGTATGCATCAAACGTGTAAAACTTATTTAATAGCTTAGCTTCTACACTTATCTCAATAGGTAAATATTTACTAAAAATAGCTGCTTATAGTGTTTTCCAGATGCTTAGTATATTTATTTAAATACTAGCAGCTCATTCTCGCTTAGCTCGGGTTCGCTCCTAGGTACGTTTTAACAGTTAATATGGAATCGTTAGACTATAATATATTATATTACTGCTCCGCTTCTTTGGGTACTAGTAGCTTGATGATATATAGCCTATAGCCTTTCCCAATAAACGGGCTATCTAATGCAAAAAGAATTTTTCAAACCGGATTAGTAGTTCCTGAGATTAGCGCGTTCAAAGACACAAACTATCAAATATTAGTATAGATTAATGTCTGCGTTCTATCCGCCAGTTTTTTTATTTTTGACACTTGAACCAATTATTAATTTAAAAATCCGCTTTAGGCACATACTCGTACTGTTGAAGTAGGAACGTTGTCTAATATATTATATAATGGATCAATTTAGTACTAGAAGCTATTATTCTGTACAATAGAAATGGTTCTTTGAAATTTGCGTAGCCGCTCTCCAGTGCTCGCTTAATTGTGTAGAAACATAAAAAATGCTCAGTCACTACTCTATATCTCACCTCAAAACGTCCTGTACATATTTTACATTAAATGGCGTGATTGAATCTTCTTGAGAGTAATAGCATAATTAACAAATACAAATCTATCCCACGGGAACCGTACATTTCTGGGATAATATATAGCCTTCCTCAATAAAAGGGCTATCTACTGAATGCAAAAAAAAATCTAATCGGATTAGTAGTTCCTAAGATCAGCGTGTTCAAACAAACAAACAAACAAACAAACAAACAAACAAACAAACAAACAAACAAACAAACAAACAAACTCTGCCTCTGTATAATATTAGTATAGATATAATATTATAATATAGCCTATCAAAGTAAAACTATTCTTGCTTATTATTTTTTTACTTAAAATTCTTCATATAATGATATTATAAAACTTTTTTACAGGAACAAACGCCGATTCCTGAAATAGCTGACGATGGTTAGTATCCTATGTAATGTCGCTTTATTATTTAAAGTGTGGTTTAGTGTGTATGTGTGTGTGCTTGTTACTTTTTCACTTTGTAACGTTAAGCTATTTTGACTTAAGTACCTACAACGTTAGCAGGGACGTGGCCAAAAAGTGGTTGGGACTAAAATCGTATACCTATCAACTTAAATTTCTTAGTACCTACCTAATAATTATCAAGGTCTTACTAGACCGTGAACTGTGCTTACTCAAGTGATAGCCAACTTCGAAGCAAAATATACTACAGTGCACATGTGAATGCACAAATAGAAGTGTACCTTCCACGCCTAAATTATGACCAGCTATTCTACTAAAGATAAAGTTGAATCCCAATTTTATTGAAAAAAATCGACGGTATTTCAGAGGTTCTCCTGCGCATGGACTGTGTCGGTATATGTGGGTCAGATGTGCACTACTGGCAGAGCGGTTCCTGTGGCCACTTCGTTCTCAAAGAGCCCATGATCATGGGGCACGAAGCGTCAGGCGTAGTCGCTAAGGTATGAAGAATCGAAATTTATTTAATTTAAAAAAAATAGTTTATTTTATTCCAACACTAGCGTTTTCTCGCGTAGTGTGAGTTAAGGTTCTTCAATAAATAGACTAGGAATTAGAATGTTTCTAATCGACCCAGTAGAACCAGAGATCGAGAATAGAGCGCGTTCAAACAAATAAGCTCTTTAGATTTGTTTATTAGTATATAGACTATAGATTTATTAATTCTGAATTTGAAGTTTAATTAAATTAAAAGTTTTTAAAAAAAAGTGTTTACAATTTTGAACCAATTCAAACTTTCGTAGGTATGTCATTGTCTGACCTTGAATATATGGACAGCATATCAGCTTTGCTAATACTACGCGTAATCATAAATTTGCATAAAATATCAATTTTAACAGCGACACACAAAAAATATGACATTCAAACTGGTCGAAGCCGGAGGTGTGTCCAATACAAATATCAGACGTAATTGCGTATTTCGCATAAAATTATCTTTATCTATTATTATTTTTATTCTTTGCTATCTTCTACGTAAATAAATTATGAACTTTAAAGTCATTATATAAAATTATGTAATCTTAAACCTTTTGCGCTCGTGTATCGAAATGAAAGTGAAAAATAATAAATCTGCCAGATTTTATCAAATCTACACAGGAATCTAGGTCAAAACTTAATATATATTTTTTTATAAAAATGCAATTTTTCATCAATTTTCGAACGTGACACAAAATTTTATCAAATAGATTACCTATACAATATACATACTTTCATGATAAGTACTAGTAATAATAAGTAATAATATAATCGTAGATTATGCAACATCGATAAAAATGACATTATAAGCTGTTTGGAAGTTTTACATAGATATCTAATCTATTAGAACAAGCGTGAATAAACAAAATACCGTTAAATGATTAAATATTAAGTACTAGCATTGCCCGCGGCTCCGCCCGCGTTCAGATGACCAAAAAACCAATTCAAAAATTCTAAAAACTATAGATTCGGCCTCTGTATCGATAATAATGTCTATTTCAATAAAAATTTCCAAAAAATATTTAATGTACATCTGTACACGGACGGATTGGCGTGATTTTTGTGTGGAGATAGTTGGAGGGCTGGAGAGGGACAGACTACTTTTTACAGCGGGAGATTATCTAATTCCCACGGGAATACACGTTATAATAAAATCCAAAAAAAATATTTATTATCAGAATTACTTGAAATTTCGTATTATGGCTCTTCAATAAAATTAAATAAATACGTATTTTAGCATTTTTTGAAATTCATCGTATAAGATGGTAAAATAGGAGATGAAAGTTTGTATTAAAACTACCTTTTTAGAGTTTTCTCTGTAGTTTTAGCGCGAGCGAAGCCGCGGGTTTTGCTAGTATATTATATAACACACATTTGTTTTTCATAGATCGAAAGTGACTAGGTATGACAATGTCATGTCAAGATCATTGAGAGTCAGCGAGCCAAGGAATAGTAATACACATCATTGGCACCCAAACAGATCGCCCTCTTAATATATACAGTTTCGCGCATTAGGATTTGCTAGATAAAAGTAATCTATACATATAATAAAACTGTAGAGGTCAAATGTCTGTTCATAGAAAAAAAATGCTAAAAGCCGAGTCAGGAAGATGTAAGAAGAGAAATAGAAGAAATCCATTTTTTTTTTTAAATTGTTTCTCTGTTTGTACGGGCTAGTCTCCGAAACTGTTGGACCGATTTAAATGAAATTTTGCATGGTGGTACTTTATATCCCTGGTCAATATTTTAGATACCTTTCATACCAGAAAATTGAAGATTTCCCGTGACATAGTTAAAAAATTATAGTAACTTATAAATCTTAGTACCTACATAATAACTGATGCACCTAATTTAGTAAAAGGTATGCTGATACCTTATATTGCCGGTCAAACAATAGGCTGCTTTTTATCCCGGAAAAATATACGGTTCCCGAGGGATAGATTTGTTTTTGTTTTTCTAGAGGCGAACCCGAGCGAATCGAGTGTGAGCCGCTAGTAATATATTATTGACTACGTCTAGGAAAAATATATCTTACCAAGTAAAGGATTATTTTTAATATTGCTATACTATTTTTAATATTGCTATATTTAATTATAATACTTATTAAATTTTTAATAATGTTTAGAAATAAGAATCAACAAAAATTGTATGGTACTTTATTGGCATTATTTAATTTTTTTAAATCATTTTTGTAAAATAGTGGGTAGGCACTGTCTGTAACGAATATGTGTTTAAAACGTCAATAACCTTAGTGTCTCTCGTGACCATGATTACTGTAAAGCATTCGAAACGTCGGGAACCAAAAATAAAAATAAATCCGCGAAAAAAACCGAAAAGGTAGTAGTTTTATTTAAAATATGGACCGATACAATATATGTAGTTACGATAGCACTAGCTCATTACTGTCGAGTGTCGACACAGCAACGGCACGTAATATTTGACATTAAATAAAGTCAAAGCTATTTATTATAATCACAAAATAATATTATTTCTTAGATAAACAGTAAAGTCGTTTCAGTAAATTATAGTGTTATGTATGTACGTTGTAAAATAATAAACCGCTTGTAGCGATAACAATCGCATGATATTTATTATTTTGTTTATAATAACACATTAAGTATTTTCCTCTGCTAATATTTGTTATGCATTCTCTCAAGAACGTTATTTTTATAAATTTCGTGATCATAGTTATTCACAAAATATTAGGTACCAGTTTAATAATTTAAGTTTACCAAGATTTACCAGTAAGAGAAGCACACCTAACTAACACACACCTACAGGTTGCCTATCAAAATACGCCCGCAAGTAATTTTTTTTTAGCAGTCACATTCGCTTGTTTTGAGATGATTTCGTTTGGTGTATATCTATAGTATACATTTGTCCGTTTGTATGTTTGAGATGCTCAAACTGATTTTTCAGGTCTATTTAAAAAGCTTCTGGTAGAACACTGACTTCTTGTTTATCACTTATCCTCTATGATGAAAGATGTTATCATCTTTGTTATTCAGTTCTACTATAGTTGGCTTCGGTTCTACTATACTTTATAATTTAGAAATTTTATTTTTATTTACAAATTCAGCTATTCAGATCATTTGACATCAAGGAAAATTGTATTATTCTCTTATTTGTTTGTAGGGGTATTTACTTAAACTCTACATTTATATTTTGTTGCCTTAAGTACAGGTAGTAGACTAATGACGTTCAGTAGAAAATTGTAATAATTTAATGCTGAATAAAATATTTTGAATTTTGCATTTTTGAATTTTACATTCTTGTTTTTGTATCACTCAGCACTATTTTCAATCTATCATGATATCATTAACCTTGACTACCTAATAGAGGAATTGTTACGCCAATTGCTTTTAATTCCAGTTCAAGAGTAATGTTAAAAGCATTAGTTATTCTGCTAGTAGGTACTTTTTATCACCATTCGCCGATTTTATTGTTAATTTATTCCAATCATTGGTTAATGAGAATAAATTAAAATATTTAAAGTTGACTATTTACCAATACTTAAACAGTTTTCTTTGACTAAGTTGATAATCTTACTAATATTATAATTTATAATTGCGAAAGTTTGTGAGGATGTATGGATGTCTGGATGTTTGTTACTCTTTCACTCAAAAACTACTGAATGGATTTTAATGAAACCTTACAATAATATAACGGATATATCAGAATAATACATAGTCTACTTTTTATCCCGTCAAAATGTACGGTTCCCGTGGGATAGCTTTGTTTTTGTTTTTCTACAGGCGAAACCGAGCAAAGCGTGGCTGAGCCGCTAGTAGTAAATAGTTCTAGTGACTAGTTGTATAAGTATAGCCCCAGGACGGGTTCTGTACTTATTCACTTTAACAAAATGAAACACTGTTGAGATTAAATAATTTGACGAAACTTTTAATATACTTGACCATTTTGTAATTTTTTACTTAAGTCATATTATTTTACGTCTACAGCTAGGAGCCAAAGTAAAGAGTCTACAGGTAGGAGATCGAGTGGCCATCGAACCTGGTGTACCTTGTCGGTACTGCGAGTTCTGCAAGACTGGCCGATACCACTTGTGCCCCGACATCAAGTTCTGTGCCACCCCACCGATACACGGCAACCTGGCGCGTTATTACAAACATGCGGCTGACTTCTGCTACAAGTGAGTTTTCATGACAAGCGAAATATTGGTGATTGATCTAATTTGGGGACCTAAATAAGAATACATCCTTCTTCCTAATAAAATTTAGATTACTAAATTTTAAAACTTGCATTAAAATGACTTAAATCATAATCGCATACAATCATAATAAGTCATTCCCATTTTTTTATTTGGTTATGAATAAAAAACTAAAATATACTTTTACCTCAACACATTCTCTAATCAACGAGCTCACGCTTGATATTTTTTTCCAAAATTATAAACGTAAAAGGTTGCTAACTGGTCGGTTTAAAGCTATTATAAATTACTAATAAAAAATATATAAAAAAACTGAATCCAAATTATTTATCTCGCAGGCTACCAGACCACGTGTCTATGGAAGAAGGGGCATTGTTAGAGCCCCTCTCTGTGGGCATCCACGCGTGCCGGCGCGGCGGCGTGACCGCGGGGCAGGCCGTGCTCGTGCTGGGCGCCGGCCCCATCGGCCTGGTCACCATGCTCGCTGCCAGGGCTATGGGCGCTAGCAAGATACTTATCACAGGTAAGATAGGTATACAGGAAATGTAATGTTGTAGGATTGTTCCAATTCAATTGCCATATGGATATTTGGACTACTATGAAACTAGTAGTCGCAAAGACTACTAGTTTCATAGTATTCCTACCCTAGATTTGACAGAAAGTAAAAAAAAACTAATATTCTCCTACTTAATCGGCATTAGAAAAAAAAACATTATTTGTATTTTTAAAATTATTGTACACTAACTACATACGAGTATATTGTTCTCAGATATACTGCAATCCCGATTGGATAAGGCTAAGGAGTTGGGCGCAGACTATACTTTATTGGTCACCAAGGATTCCTCTGAAGCAGAAACGGTACACAAGGTAGGTGACCTAAGCGTGTTAATTTAATGTGTATGAGAGATTTGTGAAAATATAACGTAATTTTCTGCAAGTTCATACTAATATTATAAATGTGAAAGTGTGTTAGCTTGTTCTTCGTTCACGTCGAAACAGAGCGACGGATTGGCGTGATTTTTGGTGTGGAGATAGTTGGAGGGCTGAAGAGTGACATAGGCTACTTTTTACCGCGGCAGATTATCTAATTCCCACGGGAAAGCACGTTATAATACAATCCAAAAAAATATATGATCAGAATTACTCAAAACATGGCACTAATGCTCTTCAATAAAATTAAAGAAAAACGTGTTTTAGCATTTTTCGAAATTCATCCTATAAAATAGGGGATGAAAGTTTGTATGAACTACCTTTTTAGAATTTTTTTTGTAGCTTTAGCGCGAGCGAAGCCGCGGGTTCTGCTAGTTGAGTATAAATAAGTTTTATTTAATAATTAAGTGTAATAAAACTATATCATATACCGTTCCAGGTGCACGAACTTCTGGGAAGTCACCCCGACATCTCGATAGACGCGAGCGGCGCGCAGGCCACGGTGCGGCTGGCGCTGCTGGCGACCAAGTCGGGCGGCGCGGCGGTGCTCGTGGGCATGGGCAGCCCCGAGCTCACGCTGCCGCTGGCCGGCGCCGTGGCGCGCGAGGTCGACGTGCGCGGCATCTTCCGATACGTCAACGAGTAAGATATTCTTTATTTGATGTTAGGACATTTGCACACGACGTTTTATAAACGTGCCTACATCGATCACTAATATGTATTCAGACCTTTTTAACGTCCCACTGCTGGGCACGGACCTCCTTTCAATACGAGGGGGATCACGCCATAGTCCAACACGCTGGCCAAGTATGGGTTGGTAGACTTCACATGCCTTTCGGAAACTTGCTAAGTTCTCTCAGAGATGCAGGTTTCCTCATGATGTTTTCCTTCATCGTAAAGCAAGGGGTAACCATGTCAGCAATGATTCGCACATGAAAATATTAGAGTTGCGAGACCTGGAATTTGAACCTGCTATACTTGGTTTATCAAGCGAGTGCGTTACCACTGGGCTACCACTATACCTATGTAGTTCTTTATTAGTGATGCATGTGCCAAGGTATCCTGCTCTGTTAAATTATTTAATGTAGATCACTGCCTTTCGTATTAATACAAACGCCTGAAAAACTTGCGTCGACAGTGCGTTAAAGTCGTCGTGTGTTACATAGGAAATTATATTAATTTAAAAAATATATCATTTGAGTATTTATTTGCATTCTGAATTTCACTGAAACCTTCAAGCTGCTATAACGTGAAAAAGTATCAAACACATTCACAAACGTATTTGTAATATATAGTGATTATTTTAATGTGTCACATATAATAAAACTAGTGATTCAATCTCGCTCCGCTGGAGTTCGTCCAAAGTTATGTTTTAACGTTTAGTATAGATTTCTTAGTTAGGATTTTATTACATATATGTATAGATTGTAACAGAGTCGAATTTGTACAATAAATATTTTTTGAAAAATCTTATTGAAATAGACATTATTAGCGATACAGAAGCCGAATCTATAATTTTCAGAATTTTTGTAAATCTATCTAGGAACGCATCTGAGAAAGCTACTGGACAGATTTTGATGAAATTTGAGTTTATGATGATAGCCGGTTATTCGGTTCAACATTTAGCAAATTTTTACTACGGGAAAATATCTCACCTCTGAAAATTCTATAGGTACGTACTAAACGTTAAAACGTACCTACCTAGGGACTAACCCGAGGGAAGCGAGGGCGAGTCGCTAGTTATAAATAATTCCATAAATTTATTATCAATATAATTATTGCGTTCTTAAATGAATTTGTTGAACTTTTAGTTTTTGGGCACAAATAATAATACCATTTATATCAGTTGTAATTGTAATTATTTTGTATTATAATAACATTTGTTTATATAAATAGGTACCCAATAGCATTGTCCATGGTGGCGAGCGGACAGATCAACGTGAAGCCGCTGGTGACCCATCACTTCAGCCTTGAAGAGACCCTGGAAGCCTACGAGGTGGCGCGTCGCGGCTCCGGCATCAAGGTCATGATACACGTCCAGCCGAAAGACGCTAACAATCCTCAAAAATTCTAATGAACAGGACTAGAAACCAATTGTTTAATTAAATGTTTTTTTTTTTATTTAACAATAGCTGGTTCTATCAGGTGTCTATTGATTTTGCAGTAGTTTTAGCAACTAATAAAGCCAATATAGTAGCTATACTAACAACACATACATTTTTTAGCTTTGAGAAATAGTTTCTAATTATTTTATTTGTATAGACAATTTAGGGAATTTTAATTTATGATTTCGTAAATGATGCAGAAAATATTATTCTTACCTTTGGAAACTAGCACAGAACAAAAAGTGCATTGTTTATTTCATTATTTATTGATTTACAGAAATTTACAGGGTAACTTATGTAATTTTCCAACAAAATAAAATAATTTATCTAGTCATTAAGAATTGAATGCAATAGTGTATAATATAATAATTATCTGCACATGTGTTTATACAAACTTCTTTTTTAAATAAATGCTTATATTATATATATTTTTATCAAAAAGTTGTTTTATTTTTAAAATCTGTTAAAAAATATAATATTTGACTACATCAGCCGGATTTACATAGACAAAAACCTACTATTAGTATCCAGGATATTTTTAAAGCAGTAAAAGACAGATATTATCAGCATCATAAACACGCTAGGCGTTATCTGACACTTACTTTTTTATTTTGAAACAATTTTTTTGTGACAGCCCCCCTTATTGGTTGTGTTTGTTAATGTTTCATGATTTAAAAAATATATTTCGCCTGGAAAACCACATACATCGAGATCTCAGACTATATTTTTGTTCACAACGTCTCTCTAATCCTTTTCATCAAACATAGACCCTTACTGTTCCACGCTGGTCTCCAATTATATTAAATGCCGTGGCCGAAATCGGTCACACGGATTATGATTAGTATTCACATAATGAAAATACAAAAATTTATAATAAAACATATTTATTTGCATTAAAAAAAGAACATCAGTCAAAACTTAATCAAAATGCAATTTTAAAATAAACAAAGCTATCATTATATACCTACATACCTCATTAAAACGTTATAAGAATATTGGTCTTAAAACTATAAAATCTAGAGTAGGAAATTACATACAGGCTCTTAAATAATTAGTTTAATAACATTTTATCAGTTTATTTTCATGATTCAATACTTCGATCAACATTTAGTATTGTTGATTGAAGATTCAATAGAACATCCTAGACATTGAATATATGTCACTTAATTATTAAACATGAATTATTCCAAAATTCGATTCTTAACAACTATATTTACATAAAAATATAATAATGAGAGGCTTAATTTTGAATTTGGCAATAATAATAACTTCATTCCTAAGAAACTTTGTCCCTTAATAAGCACCACAAGAAATCACAGTTGTAAAAATCATAATATCAAAATAAAAGTATCAGATACATTTTTTAACATATTAAGCAACAAAACCATAATTGAATGCGTCATATAAATAATTTACTAATGATTCTAATAGATTTTAAGACAGTTTTATTTATTATCAATATATTTTAATTTTTTTTTTCTGTCGTTATTTAATAATGTAAAGATATTAATAATATGCTGTTTAGTATTCAAAAGTTTTAATCTTTGTTCAATTGACCGTATTGATACATAACTGTCAGATGTCATATTTGAATACCTGATAATTACTTATCTCCATGGCCATCATTTTTGCCTTGAATCTCCTCATATTTTAGTTTCCATTTTGCTGCTTCCTTTTCCATTTCTAGAAACTTGACTTCTTGTTCACTTAATGCTTGCAATACTTCCTTTACCTGATCTTGCAGTTTTTCAATCTGAGTAGCACATCTCTCTACTGCTGCCTTACGAGCTAGTGATTCAGTAAGTCTCATAGCATCTTCTCCTTTTTTAACGATCTCTTCATATTTCAATTGCAATTCATACTGTACCAAAATCATTGGTATTATTCGTCTGATTACAAATGTTAGGAAAATAGCAAAACCTGTGATGTAAAAGTTTCTCTGGGATCTAAATAATTTTACATTGCCTTTCATCTCACTAGCCAATTGAGCATGGCCAAGTTCTGTTGAGTGTGAATATTTTCTCATTTCTCTAATAGAATCAAACAAAAATAAACTCAATATACCTAACAATCCATAGAAGTATACAGAAGTATGATGTTTAATGTTTGTAAACAATCTTGAACGGAAGAGATAATACCATTGTTTAGGGCTGAGTAAGGGAAGCAGTAAAATAAGAACGATGGCTATTTCGGTGTACAGGTATCCTGCTATAAAAGTCCACTGTATGGACATTTTGTAACTAAGTGTAAGTTCGTAAATGTTCTGTAATTCTTCTTATTTTTTTATCAAATTTTCGTAGGGCGCACCGGTCAAACAAACCTTGATTAAAAATAATTTTTGATGTACCGTTACTGCTAGCTCGTCGGAAACTTATTTAAACTATATATTACTCTGAGCTGGTATATTTAACGTTAATATGATTACTAATAAATACATTATACAATAACTCTCAAGTCTCAACTCTCAGATACCAATAAAGTATAAACTTTATTTGTCATCCATGGTTTACATTCGACAAATGTTAAATGACATTGACATTTAGCAAGAGTTAAAATAGAAGACGTGCCGGCGAAGTGTAGTGTGTGAGTGGGCGAATTATAGAGGGCAGGACTTCTGTCGAAAGTAGAGCGCACTGGTGTTAAACACTTGAACCCCGCTGGTGCCTATAGGCACCACCTCGCCCGCTGCACTTTTATCACTTATTACACGACGAAATTAGTTTATTTTATGCTGTAGCAATATACTCTATGATGCTCAATGAGTGATACACGCAAACTTAAGAAGTTTTATTAACTATATAATAAAATAAAATTTTAATTAAATGCTGACAAAATTAAAAACAAATGCATCAAAAATTGTTTAAATTTCAACTGAAGCGCGTGTGATTCGCTATTGTTTTTGTGAAATTTAAAATATTTAAACTAGTGAATTTGTGCCGTAAACGTATTTAAAATATTTAGTCTTAGAATTTTTTGCGACTATTGAGATACTAATAAGTGTATAATCACGTTATAAAATTAGTTTTTTGGTCCAACGAATTTTGATATATAAAATTCGTAAAATAAGTCACCATTATATAACATGAATTTTGACTTTTATTCTCTGCTTTGGTGCCTCATGAAGGTAAATCACTAAAGAAAAACTAATATAATTTCATATTTTCAATTGTTTGTAGAATATTTCAATAGTTTTATTATATGAATTATGTTTACAAATAATATCTATAGCTATCAAATTTAACATATTGAACTCTCCTCAAAGACCAGTTAGACATTGACACATGTCGATATGTGCTATCGATAATATCGATATTTTCATATGTTGAAAAATTAAGATTGTTTTTTTTTACTTTTTGTTAGATACAGTGGAGAATAAAATGCAAAAAATACTCATATGATTTATAAAATATGGTAGGTAAGAGCCTAAATACAAAGTCAAACATTATACGACACTATAATAGGAATACAAAGACGCTCGCCTATATCTATATAAATAAAAATGAATGGCAAAATGTTGCTAAGCTCAAAACTATAACGGCTGTACTAATTAACCTAATTTTTTTTTTCAACTAATCGTCGGGGAAAGTTCTTATGAAAAATTAGAAAAAAAAACACAGAAAAATGTAAAAATCACATTTTTCTTTTTTATTACTACTACATTACAATAATGAACGCAACCTTATAATTAATGTAAACTATTTGAATGCATTTGTGTATATGACACTCTCTCTTTCTACGATATACAATTCGAGGTTGAATTTATTTGTTTGTTTGTTTGTCCTCCTTTCACGTCGAAATATAATAGTGAAATAGTCTACTTTTTACCATGCAATATTATCTCGTTTCTACGGGAAAACAAGTTATATATATTCCACGCCTGAGCGAAGCGAGAGTGAGTCGCTAGTCTGAAATAAAATAAGCGTTCCTTGACTGTCTCGTCGGACTAATAGTAGTGTAAAAACCTATTTAAGTAGTGAATATTATTGAGTTGTTCTGCTGAGAAATACTCAGTAATAATAGTTTAGGAAAGTGTGTACCATTTGAGAGGTTTCAAATATTGTACTCATAGTGTTTTTCACATTTTTCAACACAAGAAGAAACAAAACTATAAGAGCTATATTATTAAAATTCTCTTTCTAAAATTATTATTTTAAAAATAAAAAGATAAGGGCATATAAAACTACATGAACCTAATGAAAAATAACACCATATAAATCTTTATATTGAGATATGTATTTGTCTTTTTATATACTTTTAACGTTAATTATTATTTGGAGAATATATATGAAGGGTTTTTGTGTTATGGTATCTTTTTAGCTATGGGCATTCGTTACATAGAAAAATTGTCTCTTATTTGTCATAGAAATACAATAAAATACAAATCAAGTTATACTTCTCATGAAAAGAGTATTGTAGATGAATAAACAATATATAACGTTATTTTTTTTTCGTAATACATATACTGCATAATGTATTAAAATACATAAATTATTTTTTTTCACGCTACGAGAGCTAGCTAGCTTGTGTGCCAAAACTTGAAATCTTGCATTTATTAGATTTTCATATTAATAAATAAATAAATATGTCAGGACATTAACACACAACACCATCTAGTTCCATGGTAAGCTACGAGGCTTGTGTTATGGATACCAGATAGTTGATACATTATACATATATAACTTTTTTAAATAAATACATATTATAAATATAAACACCCATGACTGGAGTACAAATATTCGTGCTCATCACACAAATGAATGCCCCCAGCGGGACTCGAACCCGCGACCGCTGGCGCAGCAAGTAGGGTCACTACAAACTGAGCCAAACGTGTCGTCAAATAATAACAATTTTATTCATGTCATATTTTTATAAAAATGGCATTTTATTGAATGATTTTGAATCTAATTGGTCCAAAAAGTTACATTATTTTATTGCACCTATTTAGATTTTTTAAATAGTTACTTTTTATTGTTATAAACAAATATAAAAATTGTAATTGTGTTTATGAGTGTTTAGTCGTTCACAAAAATAATCGATAGGTTTTAGTGTTATGGGATAAATGGGTGCATCACTACGCATCTAAATTTATTATTAAACTAGCATTGCCCGCGGCTCCGCCCGCATTCAGATGACCAAAAACCAAATTCTTAGGTTTTACATATCAGTATACTCTTACAGTGCAGTTTTTGTATTTTTTCTCAGAAATGAGATATTTTCCCGCGGTAAAAAGTATCCTAATGATGTTGACCCGGATAACCAGCTATCATCATACCAAATTTCATCAAAATCTGTCCAGTGGTTTTCTCGTGATGCGGTAACAGACAGACAGACAAAAATTCTAAAAACTGTAGATACGGACTCTGTATCGATAATAATGTCTATTTCAATTAGATTTTTCAAAAAATATTTAATGTACAGATTCGACTTAGTTACAATTTTATTATATGTATAGATAGTAAATTATTTTCGTCAACTTCACATCTTTAAATGTTTAGTTTTTTAA
This sequence comes from Brenthis daphne, assembly GCA_947093115.1. Taxonomy (NCBI): domain Eukaryota; kingdom Metazoa; phylum Arthropoda; class Insecta; order Lepidoptera; family Nymphalidae; genus Brenthis; species Brenthis daphne. The sequence goes on along the minus strand of OX352481.1, from coordinate 5,661,211 downwards.
ATGAAAAGTGTTAAGTTTTCTTATATATGATAATGCTTAGTTTGTTCTTTTATAATTTAAGCTAAATTAACAATAGCTGGTTATAAAAGGTTTTTTTGATTTTGCAGTCGTTTTAGTATCTATACTACCAACACATATATTTTTTAACTTTGAGAAATAGTTTCTAATTATTTTATTTGTATAGACAATTTAGGGAATTTTAATTTATGATTTCGTAAATGATGCAGAAAATATTATTCTTACCTTTGGAAACTAGCACGGAACAAAAAGTGCATTGTTTATTTCATTATTTATTGATTTACAGAAATTTACAGGGTAACTTATGTAATTTTCCAACAAAATAAAATAATTTATCTAGTCATTAAGAATTGAATGCAATAGTGTATAATATAATAATTATCTGCACATGTGTTTATACAAACTTCTTTTTTAAATTAATTCTTTTATTATATATATTTTTATCAAAAAATTGTTTTATTGTTAATAGTAGGGGAGCCCAAGAGGGGATTTTATGTAGTTACTCGAGCGCGGCAGATTAACATAAAAGAGGTTACCTTGCACTCTATTGAGTACTTTCACCACAATATAAGTCTTCTATATAAAGGGGCGCGTCTAGGGAAGCCGATTAAAATATTTAAAAAATGTTTTGATAAGGTAAAAATACTTGAAACCGTCAGATTAAGGTGTGGTAGGCTAGTCACATCCTGAAAAGTGTCAAATTTAATAATCTGCCGATTTGCACAAGCCTAAGAACCAAAAATCATCATAAACTTTATAGTCGATTTTTGCCTCTTCGACTTGTGCAAATCGGCAGATTATTGAATTGGACACTTTTCAGGATGTGACTAGCCTACCACACCTTAATCTGACGGTTTCAAGTATTTCTACCTTATCAAAACATTTTTTAAATATTTTAATCGGCTTCCCTAGACGCGCCCCTTTATATAGAAGACTTATATTATGGTGAAAGTACTCAATAGAGTGCAATTTTATGTTAATCTGCCGCGCCCGAGTAACTACAGAAAATCCCCTCTTGGGCTCCCCTACTATAACATCTATTAAATATAATATTTGACTACATCAGTCTGATTTATGTAGAGAAAAATCTACTATTAGTATCTAGAGCATTTTTAAAGCGGTAAAGGACAGATTATCAGCATCATAAACGCGCTAGGCGTTATCTGACACTTACTTTTTTATTGAAGCAATTTTTAGTAGTCTTGTTTGTTAATATGTTTCATGATTTAAAAAATATATTTCGCCTGGAAAAAGAGTGAGGGGTACACCACATACATCAGGATCTCAGACTATTTTTTTGTTTAAATATGAATTATTTCAAAATTAGATTCTTAATAACTATACTTACATGAAAATATAATAATGAGAGGCTTAATTTTGAATTTGGCAATAATAATAACTTCATTCCTTAGAAACTTTGTTCCTTAATAAGCACCACAATATAAATAATTTACTAATGATTTTAATCGATTATAATTAAAAATTACCAGTTATTTATTACTAATATATTTTAATTTATTTTTTTCTGTTATTTAATAATGTAAAGATATTAATAATATGCTATTTAGAATTCAAAAGTTTTAATCTTTATTGAATTATTGACCTTATTGATACATAACTGTCAGATATCATATTTGAACGCCTAATAATTACTTATCTCCTTGGCCATCATTTTTTCCTTGAATCTCCTCATATTTTAGTTTCCATTTTGCTGCTTCCTTTTCCATTTCTATAAACTTGACTTCTTGCTCACTTAACTCTTGCAATGCTTCCTCTATATGATGTTGCATTTTTTCAATCTCACTAGCACATCTCTCTGATGCTTCCTTAGGAGCTAGTGATTCAGTAAGTCTCACAGCATTTTCTGCTTTTTTAATGATCTCTTCATATTCCAATTGCAATTCATACTGTACCAAAATCATTGGTATTATTCGTCTGATTACAAATGTTAGGAAAATAGCAAAACCTGTGATGTAAAAGTTTCTCTGGGATCTAAATAATTTTACATTGCCTTTGATCTCACTAGCCAATTGAGCATGGCCAAGTTCTGTTGAGTGTGAATATTTTCTCATTTCTCTAATAGAATCAAACAAAAATAAACTCAATATACCTAACAATCCATAGAAGTATACAGAAGTATGATGTTTAATGTTTGTAAACAATCTTGAGCGGAAGAAATAATTCCATTGTTTAGGGCTGAGTAAGGGAAGCAGTAAGATAAGAACGATGGCTATTTCGGTGTACAGGTATCCTGCTATAAAAGTCCACTGTATGGACATTTTGTAACTAAGTGTGAGTTCGCAAAAGTTCGTTAATGTTCTATAATTCTTCTTATTTTTTTATCAAATTTTCGAAGTGCGCACCGGTCAAACAAACCTTGATTAAAAAATAATTTCTGATGTACCGTTACTGCTACCTCGTCGGATACTTAGTTAAAGTAAGTCAAGAAACTATATATTACTCTGAGATGGTATATTTAACGTAAATAGGATTACTAATAATTAATAAATACACTAAGTCTCAAGTCTCAACTCTCAGATCTGTTTAAATTCGACAACTTTTAAATGACATTGACATTTAGCAAGACTCAAGAGTTAAAATTAAAGACGTGGGCGAAGGTAAGGAATGTGCCCGAATTATAGAGTGCAGCACTTCTGTCGAAAGTAGAGCGCCCTGGTGTTAAATAAGAAAAACATAATATTGATGTAAGCAGTGTAATAAATAATGCCTAAATAACGCAAACAACAATAATAAAAATTGTTTTTTTTTTTACCGATAAAAAATGATCGGATCAGAGGTCAAAACGATGAAAAATGCCAAAAATTATTTGAATCAGGTCATGTTTTAAATATAATTGAAACAGAAGATGAAAATAAGCAATCCCATCAAATATATGAATGTGAAAATGGGAGCCAAGTTCAATATTAAGAATGAGCGTGGTTGTCAACTTCACCGACAAAAGAATCGAGATCTAAATGGGTGCCAAGTTCTGTAGGTAATGCTGAATTTTTTTTCTTAAGAACATACAACATTCAAAAATAAAATTAAAACAATATCTTGTTTTTTTTTCTGCTACAAAAATGTTAGCTGTTTAAAAATATGTCGGCGCAGGAAGGCCAACATTCCCCCCCAACGTGTGTTCACCTTGTCGTGGTGGGGGGGCTCAGTAGTGCCCGGCAATCCAACCGGGCGCGAAGCTAAGAAACGCATAGGGAGGTTGCCCACTTCGGGGGGCGGTGGAAGGTGGCCCTCTTCGGGGGGCGGTGTACCTTGCGGGTTGCTCCTGGTACTTCTCTGATAGCAGAGTGGACCTTGGAGCAACCCCATGGTTGTGGTGGTCTGCTTTGACAGACCTGCCGTCGGGGCGTCGTAGTTGAATGCGTAAGCGATCCTGCGACGCCCCATTAAGACGGGGGAAGGTTTTGTTGGGTTTTAGTGGGTAGTACTGGCTGTATTACGCCGGTGAATCCCACACGTCGTGCGTAAATGCATATCCCAACAATAAAAAAAAAAAAAGGAAGGCCAACATTCCCCCCCAACGTGCGTTCACCTTGTCGTGGTGGGGGGGCTCAGTAGTGCCCGGCAACCCAACCGGGCGCGAAGCCAAGAAACGCACAGGGAGGTGGCCCACTTCGGTGGGCGGTGGGAGGTGGCCCTCTTCGGAGGGCGGTGTACCATGCGGGTTGCTCTTGGTACTTCTCTGATAGCAGAGTGGACTGTGGAGCAACCCCGTGGTTGTTGTGGTCTGCTTCGGCAGACCTGCCGTCGGGGCGTCGTAGTTGAATGCGTAAGCGATCCTGCGACGCCCCATTAAGACGGGGGAAGGTTTTGTTGGGTTTTAGTGGGTAGTACTGGCTTTGCCGGTGAGTTCCACACCTCGTGCGTAAATGCATTTCCCAACGTTAATAAAAAAAAAAGGAAGGCCAACATCAGAATTATTCATTATAGTGGGCGTGAACTTAAATAATGTCTTTTAAAAAATACAGTAGATTTAATCAACGAAGTCAGTTACACTTCACACATTCAGAGCTAAGTAACAATGTTCACAAATTAAAGCACAAATTAAATGTTACATAATCAATAATGATAAACAAATTCGGAAATAAGTAATTCGTCGTATACGTGGTGCACGGGCGATCCAATTCTGACATTCCTTTTATTATTTCTCTAATAGTCAACTTTATTCTTTATTTCACTTTCTTTTTAAAACCTGCCAGTTTGTATCACCCTGCTACCATCGCTTCGACGCTTTACTAGAGTGTGCTGTGGAAGCCTGACAGTGTGTGAACACTCTAATCCGATAAGCTCGCCGAAACCTCCAGTTGGCGTACTGAGCGCGCCGTCAAATAGATTTTTTTATATTTAAACAGTTTGAATTATTTTCTCAGAGTAGATAACTTACTATAAATCGAAGTTCAAACATGGTGCTGCATCACAAGTTCCTTTGATTTGTACTTGGCTGGAGACGCTACCACATGTCTTGATCAGTCATAACATGCACAGTTTTCGCTCAAACCAGTGTTTCTAATGCTTACAGCATGGATGACAAATAATTAATGCTAAGAAACTTATGGCAGTAAAGATTATTGTTTCCACTTTGCATCTTGTATAATTGCACTAATAAACGAGTAAAAATAAAACCATTGCATAACAGTATAATATATTAAAATATAAATAAAGGAATAAAAAATATTAAATTTTTCAACCCAGCACACTTCACTTTGTTTATAACTGCTAAATTAATATCATTTCCTACACTAGCACTTTTTCGGTGAGTGTTCAAACAATACTTTGCTGTTTACAAGTGGACACTTTTTCAACTAATCCCCCATACAAGACGGTACTCCTTGTTTGTACCCTTCATAATCTTTATATTATAATCTATATGTCAATTCTTAGACGTCAGTCAACAGTTTTATTTGTCATCATTCATCAATGCCTAACAGTTTACGTATTGGGAAAACACAAGTTTTCTAAGTTTAATTCACAGATTAAGGAGAATATAGTTTAATTGATTGATGATTTAATCACTCAGCACTCTGATAATTAACAACTAACATTTTTTAGTGTTAAAGTAATTTTTAAGGCTACTAAAGTAGTATCTTCTATCGCACAACATTACTGTTGAATTCTACAATTTTAGTAATAGAAAAGTAACGTATACCGTTAGGTATACTTTATTTATGAATGTGGGAATCTTTAACAGAGTCAACAGCAAAGTGAGTTACTACTCTCTTTTAATTGTAAACAATTTAAAATGGCTAAAATATACTCTGTTACTTAATTATCCATCTTAATAAGTAAAATCATACCTTTAGTTGTTTGTGTACACTTCAACACTTTTTTTAATTTTTTTTGTAAAAAAATAAATAATAATCTTCTTACAATTATAATACAATCAGTTATTTTTTATAATAGCACATTTTCTTATAAGCAATAATAAGAGATTGTCATGCACATTATGTGCCTATATTTAAAATCATTATAAAACTACTCTGTAGTATATTGGCAGAAGCTTATTTCAAAAAATATTAGTTTTTTATTTTTTTAATAAAAATATTTTATTTAAATTAGCTAAATCATAACATATTGTGAAAAATTATTGAACTTAAGTAAGCAATTAAAATATAATTTTCAGACACTTCGTTATTATCTATGCAGCTGCTAAATATTTTACTAGGATTGTTATTAAATTACAATTAATATTGTAAGGTAATAAATTGTGATCTTGCAGATCAAGGAGGGTGACGGAATGTATTCAGAATGGAACTCGCTTCCACTGGAGGGAGGAGGGCGAGGTGTTTTGGGTGTAGTGGGTGGTCGGGATGTAGTATTAGCGGTTGTTTGTCAACTTGCTTCTCACCAACCTAGCCCTCTTACTACAGATGCTGAGGTAATTCTCATAAGTAATTTTTTTCTCAGTCTATATTTTGTATTCAGTTGTAGACTAAGCAAATTTCTAATATGGCTAAATGTTAAGTATTTCTATAACTATATTTTTAGAAGAAGTTGAGAATTCTGGATTTTTAAAGTAGTAAAATAAAAGTAATTTCAGACTCATCTTTAAATTAATAGCAAAGGAAAGATTTTTGACTAAAACTTTAGTTTTAAAAAAAATCATTGCTATCAAGCTGAATTCTCGCGACCTTTGTTTTGACGAGATACCTGAAGCATAGTGTGGTACTTAATAGAGGAAACTTAGAAATTATGGTTAAATGCTTACATATAAGTTTAAATTAAAGTAACTTTACGTTGTATTTTTGAAGGTGGAATGGGTTTTAGAGGTAATACGTTACGGGTTGTCGCTACCACTATCAGAGCACGAAGCACTCCGAGCGTGCGTGAATGTTTGCTACTCGTGGCTGTCAGCCCTTCTGCCCCCTTCAGCGCCTGCCGCCCCCTCACACCCGCCGCAGCCCGCGGTGCCACCGCCCCTCGCTGCCGAACCGCATAGATATGCAAATAAAATATTTAATCATTTGCACAATTTGTTTGTGCCGAGGCCTAACGAAAGTAAGTACTAATGTTTTTAAATTAAGTAAAAAAGTACTATGTTTTTAAATTGAAAGTATATAATATATTATGTGATAAAAAAACTGACATTTCACATTATAATATACGATAGTAGAATTTTTAATATTATTTATGACGTTTTGCAACAATTTTATTGGCTAGAAAATTCGATTTTACAGTTTTCAAAAATTTCTTTTCAAGCACTTGCATTTATTTACCAAACGGACTTAGGTGAGTCAAGTTACAGTTCAAATAAATGTTATCGTGACTAGTCCTTGTGTTGTCAGTTTTAAGAATATATAAACTGGTATTTTGCTGGTAAATTTTCATTATGTAGCATCAAAATTTAGTACAATTTCAATAATATGCTTTATATGAAATTGTCTAAAAATTTCATTATTTCATTACATGGTAAATGTAAACATTCATTCTCTGATTGGTTTGGTGGAACTTTTGTTATGTATGTGTTTTTTCATTCATTTCGTGTAGTCATTGTGGTCACTTTCCGTTTTTCATGATGTGTAATATCATTTTGTTAGATACATAGAACCTAGTGTTACTTTAATTAATTAAAATTTTAATTTGATAGGAAACTTTTACTTTTGTTTTTATCAAATATATTTATCAGCAGGCATGTTGTGTCAAGTTGGTTTACTTTTTTACACTTTTACTCTGATTCGTTTTCTATATTTTTACCGTTCTTATGGAAGATTAGTGTTGCTTCGCTCGGGTGCGTCCCTAGATGCTTATTTATTTATACAACTTTCTAGAAAATTCTAATACTAACAGTGGCCTATATGTTATTTCAGATCATATTCTATATAATAAATGTCTAAATTAGTACAGATGTTTCAGTGTGTTCGTATATATATACATAATTAAAGTTATTCGCGGTGTTACTGTTAAATCTATTCCACTGTCATTAAAACTGTTATTATGTCCACGTTTCCATTGCTTCTCAACCCAAACACCAGGCGGCGACTCGATAAGCAAGCAAGCAGTGCTATGCCACCGCGTGCTGCGCCTGGCGCGGCTGCTGGCGGACTGCGGGTCGCTGGGCCCGCGCGAGTGGCGCTCGCTGTTGCTGCTGCTGCTGGCTGCCGCGTCGGCGCTGCTGGCGCCCCCCGCCCCGCTGTACGGCGCAGCCGAGGAGCTGTGCGAGCGGGTGCTGTGTGTGCTGTTCGAAGTGTGGATCTTAGCGTGTCACAGGTACGAGCCTCATTGTTGTTTGGGTTGTGTTTAATGATAGTTTTGTGTATAGTAAATACTAAATACATTTATATTTTTCGTTTTAGTGGTTTTTTTTTATGGTAACTTATACTAAGTTTGTCTTTTAACATGTTATTTCACCTATGGTCAATTTATTTAGTTTTTTTTGTTATAGCAAACCTTTGTCGTCATTTGATAAGTTTTTATGTTTCTTTTGGAAATTTTCATTATTATTAATAGTTGCAATAAAGATTAGTATATAAAAATGGTACATACTATTTTAAAGTTATTTTGAAATTAATTTATAACCTAATAACAAAATACGAAAAAACATCCTACAACACAAAACATGTCAAATTAATTTAAAATATAGTTTACTCAAACAGACTTCCAAGTTTGAATCTGTAGTAAGTCTGTGTGGAAGTTACAACCGGATCTGGAAGACAGTTCTCGTCACAAGAGCAGAGAAGAGAATATTACCCAAATACCTATGTACGGTTTTATGAACATTTTTTGTTTTGATTAAGTACTTTGCGGGATAGCTTTTCGAACCGATGCGTCGCTACATTTTTTACGAGTACATTTAAAGACACTGAGTCATACATACCCAGGCCAGTTAGAATCGTCATTATACTTTAACTACAGTGATTAAAGTACTTCAAATTTATAAGTATTTTAACTGGTGCACTCCATACTCTTATACATACATGGTACTGGTCTAACTGGGACGGTGCCCGCAGATGCTTCCCGTCGCCGGCGCTGTGGCGCACGCTGCGCGAGCAGTGCGTGCGCTGGCGGCACCGCGCGCCGCTCACGGAGCAGTGGGCGCGCGTGTCGCTGTGCCTCACGGCGCGCCTGCTCGCGCACGCCTACGGCCCGCTCTACCCCGCCATGCCTATAGGTACGATGCAACACTGTATCTGTCTCGAGCATGAACATTTTTATGTTTACATGTCCATTTTATAGTAAGAGTAGTTGAACGGAAAACATGGTCGATCTGATTTAGTGTTGTCAATTTCTAATTTAACCAGACTAACAAAAACAAATCTATCCCACGAGAACCGTACATTTTTCCGGAATAAAAAGTAGCCTATGTGTTATTGCAGAATATAATCTATTTATGTGCCAAATTTCATCCAGATCCGTTCAGCTGTTCTGGCGTGATTGAGTAACAAACATCCATCCAAATATCTAAACTTTCAGATTTAAAATATTATTTAGATAGTAAGATACAATTTAGTATCTCAATTTGGTGTTATTTTGTGCTCTAAGAGGTAGTATAATGTTAAAATCATAAAAACTTTGAAACACTTTAAATTCGAACGTGCATCGAATGTCAAGCAACTTGTCGTGTGGACAACTTGCTTTGGATCCAATAGCGCCTTGAAACCTACTTATACGAGAAGACTAATCTCTACGGAATCAATGAAAAAGCTCATATATTTGCTCTGCGCTTATTGCAGTTAAGTGAAGTTGGCCCTTTGCATAGGTTGAGGGCATTATTTTTATTGCTTTGTATTATTAATTCGTTCTCAACTTTTTTATACCAATAACAAGCAGTCAAATCAATTTTAAATATACATATATGTACATGCAACGTCAATGTCCTATAATCTATACATTATTATAATTATATGAACACGCGTGTATGTCCGCAGCGGAAGAGGACGCCAATCTGGTGCCGGCGGACATGAGCGCGGAGGCGGTGACGCAGAGCTGGTACCGCATCCTGCACACCATCGGCAACCCCGTCGACCTCACCAAGCCCCACCTCATCAGCCACACGCCCGAGTTCCTGCAGGCGAGTGAGCACACACACGCAAGCATACTTACATATACGCACACACACGCACGCACACTTAATTTATTATGCATGGACTATCTGTTTTTTTTTTGGATATAGAAAATAAAAAAATATTCATTCAATAATAGACCCAAGAACATATGTTTATAAGTTTTACACTTGTGTAATCTATACATATAATGAAATTGTAACTAAGCCGAATCTGACTGTCTGTGACCGCATCACGGAAAAACTGCTGGAGGGTTTTGCTGAAATTTGGTATGATGATAGCTGGTTATCCGGGTCATCATATAGGATACTTTTTACTGCGGGAAAATATCTCATCTCTGGGAAATCACTATCACTATATAGTATAAAACAAAGTCGCTTCCCGCTGTCTGTCTGTCCCTATGTATGCTTTTAGATCTTTAAAACTACGCAACGTATTTTGATGAGGTTTTTTTAATCGATAGAGTGATTCAAGAGGAAGGTTTAAGTATATGTATAATACATGCTTAGTATAGTACAGAAAAGCCGAGAAATTCAAATATTTGTATTTCATACTAACCGTTACAACGTACCGCTAGTCTACACTAAATGTTATAACGTAAGTAGGGACGAACCCGAACGGAGCGAGGGTGAGTCGCTAGTCAATGATATAATAACACACGTATGTATATGCAGTATTGGATGACGGAGGAGGGGAGGGAGGGGAAAGACAGCAAGGAGGGCCGCGAGGCGTGGGTGAGCTCGCTGGCGCACATCTTCCACCGCGCCATGCTGGGCGTGGCCGCGCACGTCGACGCCTTCCTCGGTGAGTCGCTGTCACTCTCATACCTAATACCGTTGAGTTTAGTAGGCTTTGAGTTTGAGTTTTTTTTTTGGTATACGTTTAAGTCGTAAAATTATAACATTTTTAGTCATTTAGATTGGCACTAAGTTAATTATTGGTAATTTGCATTGGTTTTACTACACATACGTGTGTATGCATGGGCGTGTTTTACTAATTTAAATTGAATTATAAAAATTTCAAGTGATTTTAAAAGTATTTATTTAGATTTTTGATAAACGTTAAATCTGAATACAGAATTGTATTGAATTTTAAATATCATACTATTCAAAAAATTTGCTATAATTAAGTACCGAACTACTTAGAACAAAGTGTCTTCTTTATATATGTTTATTTTATACTTTGTCTGCCTTTACTTATTATAATTTAACTAAAGCACAATTACTCTTCTGGGAATTGTTTATATATTATTCTTTTTTAATACATCTATTAATGGTGACTAGAATTGAAAAACTTACGGGTTTTTGGATTTACACAATATAATATTGAGCTGTATTTCTGCTTAGTATATGTATAATGTACATTAAGTATTAATAAGTTGGACGACATCGTTAAATAGTACATTTGTATGAATAGTACAAATGAATATATCAGAAGCATGGGTGTGATTTGTCAGTTTGTGGAACATCTGATATATTCTCTATTTTGCGATGTAGTCTATGCCTGGCACAGATATATACTATTTGGTCTATCAACAGTGACATTTTGACAGTACTTGTTTGAGTTAAGTAAATAATATCGGCTTTCAAATGAAGTTATATTATCTGTGCTAATACATAGTTAGTGGTGGATTTACTTTCAATAAAATTATAGTTTTTACTTTAATATTAGGGCTAGGTTGCACTGTGAAAAATTATAGGGAAAATTTTATTGTAATCCAAAACCATCCAATAGCACATTGAATGATTTATAAGTATGCACACACACAGATTTGGGGAACAGTATGGGCTCGAATTTATTTTATATAACTTTTCTTCATGAGATATTGAAAATGTATAGCAACTTTTGAATACTTATAAAAACGTTAGCGATATGTTCTTTATTATTTAATTTTTAGTTTTTATTTCATCACTTTGTAAGTCTTCAGAATATAATAGGTGATATACCTAGTACCTATTGATAAACATTTAATACCATTTCAAAACCTCATTTTTATTTCTCGCCTACCTACAGCCCAATAAAAATAATCTTAAAATGTCACAAAAAAACATAGCTTGAAGACATTTCACAGTGCGACTTTAGTCCTGTTTCATATAGAAAATTCACTTTAAATTATAAAGTCGTGTGTGCGAAAGAAGGCACGTAAATCCACCTAGTGTAACACAGTAGTGTAGTGGTGTGGTGCGTGTGTGGCGTGACAGGGCGCAGTACGGAGCGCTGGGCGGTGGAGGGCGCGGGCGCGGGGGCGGCGCCCGACGACGGCGAGGCCACGCCCCCGCCGCACCGCCGCCTCGCCAAGTCCTTCAGCGCGTCGCGTCCCAGGGACAAGCCCCTTGAGAAAAGTATGCATTCCGACTCATGGGTTATAACTTCGCTTAGGTTGTGTTATGGGCCTCTGTTTACATATTTAAGATCTTTTTGTTAATATTGCCTAAAATAAATGATTAAATAAAAACAAATCGTTTTGTGTCCTATTACCGATAACCATGTTGTACGCGGATGATAAAATTGCATAAATAATATTATTATTTAGTTGGCCTGTGACTGTTTAATTTCAAATGTCATACATAATAAGTAATAAGAATAAATTTATTCCTTGATAATTTAATACAAGATAAACAATTGCGACTATATAGTAAATAATACGTACCTACTTAAATCTAAAATATCTAGCTAGCTATTTGTGTAGAAATATTTATTTTATTTATTGCAATTTTACAACCGATTACAGTATTACAACCTAAGCGTCGATTATAACCTATCGTCCAGGTAATATTTCTAACATTAGTTTTTTTTGGAATATAATATCATTTTATTTTAACTTCATCATTTTATTTAAAAATCACCATCGTTTAATTATTTTTCTGTATTAATACACTTCATCAAAATTAAAATTTAACAGTCTGTTTTTATTTTCCACACTTCACGCTACAAGTTCAGTGTAATAAGGCATAAATGTTTTAATATCTTTTAAATTTACAATGGTTTGAATCAGAAAAAATTGAAAGGTCTTACTATAAATATATTTAACTATTCCTTAGTGTTTCCAGAAAGGCTCTTAAAATTCTAGAAACTTTCTCTTATTGAAAAAGCTTTAAATATTTTATAAAACGTAGTTTGCCTTTTATTTAAACATATATTTTTATTTTTTCCTCATTCTTCCAAAGCACTGTTTATAGTTGGGGTCCAGTTTGTTTGAGGTAGATATGTCTATCACTGTTAGATATTACACATAGCTTAATTGCTTTTTGCACTGTAGAATAGATAACTTATATATTGTAGAAAATAATATTAATTTATTGAAACACCATGTATCATAATCACTCAATTGTTTAGGAATATGTGTGTGTATATATGTATTAATTTATGACGTATTTTATTATTTCGGAACATATTTGCAGGTACACCGAGGTCGTCTTTGATAGGTCTAACGAGCCGACCTTCTAGTGTAATCCCAACCACACCGCCCAATTCTATTACTTCGCAAGGTACGGATTTTAACAATAACTTTTTATAAGAATGCCATAATAAATATTCCAAATACATCTCTCAATCTCAAACCAACAAATATGTTATTAAAATACAATAAGAGAGATCTAAGCTGATCCGTTTAAAGGCCACTGTACTATAATAATAATTAATAAGTAATATTTTAAACTATTTTACGAAAAATAGGAAGTGATCATTTACGTTTACAGATAACGTTTATTTCTGGAAAAATTACCATTTTTTTAACTATTTTAAAAAAGTTAACATTTGTAATTTAATGTATATTTTAATTATTGAATTATTGCATGCTGTAAGGCTGAATTTGGCTGAACATTAAATATATTATTATAAAAATCTAAATGTGTGTACCTACTAATCCAAGTTCGCAATAAAGTGGTTGATTTGATTTGAAAAACTTTAAATACTACATAACGCAGTATGATCCTAACGTCGGCAGTGTTGGCAGCGGGCGAGACGGAGAAGCCGCCGCTGACGCCGCTGCGGCCGAAGGTCAACTCCATCCTGCACCTGTTCGGCGAGTGGCTGTTCGAGGCCGCGCTCGTCGGCACCGCGCCCATCGGGAACAATCAACGTGAGTGCTATTCAAAAAACATAGATAGATCAGAAGATAAAGAAAATTATAAAAAAATGACTTTCGTAATTATAGAGATTTCGATACGGTATCTTTTTAACCGACTTCCAATTCCAAAAAGGAGGACGTTCTCAATTTGACTTCAAAAATATCTGATTGGGTATCTATTCTAAATGAAAACCTCCGCCTAGTTATTTTTTACATTTTGATGCCTGGAAATCGGTTTTTGTTTTTTGTTAAAAAGTTTTTATGTAATTTCTTGTTTTTAATTGATACTAAAGGCGTACTCTCCCTTCGCTCAGATGCTCCCTAGGTACGTTTTAAATAGGTAAAAATAATGATTACGAGTCTATAGGAGAGAGACACATGCTATAACTGACTTTTCTGTAGGGCTATTTCAACTCTACAATTTTCTAAAATTTGTTTTGAAGTATCTCTTAAGATTTAACCAATATTAGCCATGTAAATTACAGTTGTTGTCTTTTGCCGTCAGAATGAAAGACATAACTTATATTGTATAAACTTGGTTTTCAGAGCGAGCAGATGGCACTCCTCCGCCCGTGTCTCTGTCGGATGCGTCGCTGAAATTGAATATGATTAATTACCAAGCAGGTTTGTTTGATGTATTCAGCCCTTTGTAACGTCCCACTGCTGGGCACGGGTCTCCTTTCAATAGGAAAGGGTATCAGGCCATATTCCACCACGTCGGTCAAGTGCGGGCGGACTGAGCATCTCTGTCGAATACATGTTAGGTTTTCTCCAGTGCGCGTCTCGGTAATGCGCTTAGGAATCGAAATGAAGCGGGTTCAAATCTCGAGTAGTGCGTGCACCTTTGGTATTTTCACATGCGAATCAATTTCAACATGATCACCACTTGTATTACGGTGAAGCATGCGTCATGGGGAAAACTGCATGTCTGAGAGAACCTAGCAAGATTCCTTTCTTTTTTCTCTTTGATTTGTTCCTCCTTATATTGAAGGTAGGACGTGAAAGACATGTGTGTGTATGTGTGCGTGGCGCAGGGCGCGCGGAGGCGCTGGGCGCGCTGTGCCGCGTGCTGTGCGCCAAGCAGTGCCGCGAGCGCGTGCTGGCGCCGTACCTGGCGCGCGCCTACGCGGCGCTGCAGCGCGGCCTGCGCGACCCCGCCACCGCCGCCGCCGTCGTCATGCACTCGCAGGACATATTCCGGTAACGCACCCACCCACTACATACATACATATTACACTCCTATGCACGGACACTATTTTTTATAGTTTAAAGGGACAGAAGAGCAAACGATCCACCCGACGGTAAATGGCTATCGTCGCTTATAGATATCTGCAACATAAGAGACGTTGCGAATGCGTTGCCGGCATTTACACTGCAATTAACGTACGAACTCTAAGTACATATTAAAAATGAACATTAAAATCACAGTATACTAATAGGTACATGGAGTTGCGCCTAACGAAAACTTTACGGGGAGCGACGCGATACCGGCTGTCATTCTTATTTTTATATGACATTCTGAAAACGACTCTAAACATGTATAAGGTCCTATACCATAAATAGTACAGACTCTACCAACAGTTTAAAATTGTAAATATTGAATTTTAAATATAATACATTGCTGTTGTTGTTTATCGAGATTCCTAAATAACTATTAATTTTAACAAATATTTTTTGCATAAAAATATTGCTAAGTAATAGTCGACATATGTACGAGTATGTAATTAGTGTAGAGCGAAAAAAAACGAATATAGTCATTTTCTATCCAACTTTCACTGTAATATTGCATTATCGCAATTTAAAAAAAAAACCTGTGTACTTATGTAGTATGTACGTACGCATGTAAGAAGTTATACTTCTTTGGCGTAACAGAACAAAAATAGCTAACGATTTCACTCCGTATGTCACAACTCTTTGTAAAAGGAATGCAGAATGTCGCTTTTTGGCTGTCGGTGTGCGCGCGCAACGTAAAAATTTTTACCCTCATATTTTTTCCAAACGTACCGAAAGAGGTATAACTTCAAAAAGGTTGAAAAAATAATATGTTACTTTTTTTGTATTACAGTGAAAGTAGAGTAGAAAATGACTATATTTGTAAATATTTGAATGTTTTCAAAGATCACTCGAAAAAAAAATCGTTCAAACCAAAAATTTAAAAATATTCAAAAAACAATGTTTTTTATAAGGTACAAATTCTACTCCCAAGCTAAGAAAAAGGCTTTTTTTTCGCTCCATCCTAGTATGTATCTAACACGTCGCCCCCCAGGATCGACCTGGAGGGCGTGCTGGTGCTGGTGCCGGACTACATCGCGGCGCTGGACCGCGTGCTGGCGGAGCGCGAGCCGCGGCTGGAGGTGGCGGGCGCGGCGGGCGGCACGCGGCGCGCGCTGCGGCGGGCCGCCATCAGCCTGCTGCTGTCGCTGGTGGCCTTCCCCTACCACTACCGCGGCCTCGCCGTGCCCGAGTTCCCCGGGTGTAATGAGTAGTACGCATTGTTTTTTTTACTTTTTACATATATCACTGAAACGTTCATATTTTTTGTCTATGTATAAGTTATTTTGAATCTAGTCTTACATTTTATAATCCTGATACCTAAGATCTAACTATTACTCTAAATAGTGAGAATAAATTTTATAAGTTAAAAATTAAATCTTAAATCTAAAACGTCATTGAAAAATATGATAAGTATGTTATCCTCTATAATAAAAAAAAAATAAGAGCTTTTTACTAAATATACATACATGTATATGGTCCTCATAAGAAACACACTACTTTTAATATTTTTGTCTGTCAGTTTGTTCCGGCTAATCTCCGAAACGGCTAAACCGATTTTGAGGAGACGTTCACTGGCAGATAGCTTATATCATAAGGGGTGACTTAGTCTATGCTATTATTGTTTTAGAAAAAGAATTAGGTTTCCGCTCAAAAAAATGAAAACTAGTTCATAATAAAACGATGTAACATAACTCGTGTCCCTGTGCGCGCAGCGCGGGCATGACGCTGGGCGAGTACGCGCGCGGGCGCCTGGCGCTGGTGTGCGTGGGCGCCGTGCAGGCGGAGGCGGCGGACGCGCTGGCCGTGCCGCTGCTGTCCGCGCTCTACCTCTGCGTGCGCCACAACGCCGCCACCCCCTCCCCCTCCCCTTCCGCGCCCTCGCACAGCGCCGACTACAAAGGTGAGCTCCGTTGTGCGCCAGCTTGGATTTACTTTTATTATCAATGTTTTTCATTTTTGCAGAGTATATAAAACAATTGTCTATGTTTATGTGTATAATGTGTCAGTCCGTCAGTCTGGCGGAGTAATTTATCTGAATCAGTTGGACGGAGTGGAAGAATTGGTTAACACTAACTTTTAGTTTTGACGATGTTGATAGTATCAACCTTAAATACGTATTAATTGATCATCTATAAATAGTTGAAGATAGTTTGTGTATGAACATGAAACATTCGATCTCTTATTCATGCTGGAACTTAAAATATATTATAATTCATAATATGTAAAATTATACATTTTTACATGAACAGAATTTATACTTCACATCATCATGTCACGCGCTGATTGGTCACACACATACATTGGATCGACAACAACGCACAGCCTACATTTTGTTTGCTTAAACATCGCAATATTCGGGTCTATAACAATAAATTTATTATGCAAAATTATAAAAATATCTTCTACAACTACAAACCAAAATTATATAGGTACTTCAAAATTATATACTATAATTATATACTTTTAATATGTAAATCTACATATATCAATGAAATAACAATGATTTATGCACTAGCTTAGCAAATAATATCATCTTCTATGAGACACTAAAGTATGACCGAAATAACTTGGTCTTACTGAGTTTACAAGCCCATTATACTGGGGGTCATTTTAGCGCGGTCGGATAGCAGCGGGCCGGCTAGTGCGGAAGGCTCGCAAGATGACTTCGCAGCTGATGTTAGAGAGTTAGACCCATCTTCGCCTTTTTTCGGTAATTTCAACTTTATTTTGCAGTACATAAGGATGATATTTGCTTACAAACTTGAACAAATCTTATATTTAAAGAAAAAAGATAATATTGTCAAAAGTACCAATTTTTTTTTTACAAAATGATATAAAACAAATAACATCCTTCTTAAAAATGCGTTGTTCTTGAAAACGTATTGCTTTTTGATTTATGTTATGTTGTCAAAGCTTGCTGTTTTTTTAATGTTTTTAGCCTTAATTATCATTAGTGTACAATTTTCATCGATATTTATTTTTCATGAAATTATTTGTTTTCTTATTGAAATTCTCTATTTCTATTGGATGGCTTCTTATAAGTTGTAAATTAAATAAAATTAGTAATGAAGTGATTAGTGATGTAACAGAATACCTTTGGATTTTAATCCTTTTGCATCTTTGTTACAAAGTCTACCTTATTTGTATGTGTAACATTTTATTCGAGGAGTCTACTATATTAGAGCCATGTATGGAATATATTTTTTTAATATTCTATTTGTTTATCATATGAGGAGTTTGTATAATCTGGATTCTTTTCGTATTTGTTATTAATTTGTTACAAAAGTCGCGGTGTTCGTTCCTGATAGTCCCGTTTATTTAAAAATAAGCATTGCTGTAAGTACCTATCGAAATTTAACGTGCAAAATTAACTGTCACTATGGCTATTCTAAAACGAAAACTAATATAAATAAAAACTGAAAATTCGATAATTTTCTGCCATGTCTTTTTCATTCAACGCGATATTGTCAAGTAATCTGTGCTCTAATATTATTATTCTTAATATATATTATATGTATTATTCTTAATATTTTCAGTATGTAGGCCTTCTTATGGTTGACGCCTGAAGTATATTAGATTCATTGTTTCATTACAAAGTGATATTATAGGGTCTGCGCTAGTTGTCCGTGCCACGTACTTGGTCTGCCACCGACTTATCTCGTCTTGGAAAGGAGACCTACAAGTATCTCTCGCGGCTCTCGAGCTTTTGTCGGGACTTGCCAAACTGCACTCGTCTAAACCAGGTACGTTATTTACTTATGCAATTTTAGTATAGATGTAGTTTTAATTTTAACCATTTATAGTATTCAATTAATCGATTTTGTTTTTTATTTGCATGCCGTTCAGAATTTATGATAGGTAAGTGTGGAGTGAATAGATTGAATGTACGTAGTTGGCATCAACTTCATTTAGATATATGGATTATAAATATAAGATTATCTTAGATAGTGTAAACATTGTTTCAATAGTAAAACTTTGAGTTATGAACATTTGTAGGTTTTCCTTATAACGACACAGTTTTAAGACAATTAAAAAGAAGTCATTGCTATATTTTTAAGCCGAATGACGTTTGGCTCAGTTTGTAGTGACCCTACTTGCTGCGCCAGCGGTCGCGCATTCGAGTCCCGCTGGGGGCATTCATTTGTGTGCTGAGCACAAATGTTTGTACTCTAGTCATGGGTGTTTATATTTATAATATGTATGTATTTAAAAGTTATATATGTATAATGTATCAACTCTCTGGTATCCATAACACATGCCTCGTAGCTTACCATGGAACTAGATGATGTTTTGTGTTAATGTCCTGACATTTATTCATTAAGCCATTTTTTGTAGTAAATATGGTAAAAATCATCCAAAAACAATACGAAATTTTAATATTTGTAATTCAGTTAACATCCAGTGCACGCGTGTCTATAGTAAAATTGAAATTTTGCATTTTAGTATTATTAGAATATTAGACTTTTGGAACTGATTTGATGGAGATATGGTTTAACAAATAGTTTGAATTTTGGCATGTTAAGCAATAACAATAGGTGTATGTATACACGAGTGTATATTCGTCTTACACAACCGAGATTTTGTACAATTTATTTTCAACATGGTTGCCACTTGCCAATACGATGAAAAACATCGTGAACCTGGTTGCGTATTTAACTGACGTTGAAAGATGTGTGACGTGTGAAAGACGTGCCTAACCCTTTAAAATTTTAAATTCTCTACACTAGCAACAGTGCAATGTTAAATTGGTTGAATTAATATAATTGGAGTGGTGGTGTAGAAGATGGCACACCTTGGGAATGATGTGATCGCCTCCAGGCTACTTTAATGTTGTAGGATTCTCGTAAATTGTAATTGTACTAACAAAAAAAAAGCTAAAAAAAATAATTTCAGTCCCGTTGAGTTTCTTTCGTTAGTTCTTTTCAGGATTGACCTTTTTTTTTAATCTTTTCAAACTGGTAATATTCATTACGTTCAATAAAAACTAGTAATAATTAACTGGTATATTGGATCACTAGCGACTCCCTCTCGCTTCGCTCGGGTTCGTCCCTAGGTTGATTCCCCATATAAACTGTCTTTTCCATTTTCACTCCTTTAAGGGATGATTTCCGGGATTAAAAGTATCCTATGTTCATCCCAGGGTCTCAAAATATCTTCTTACCAACTTTCATCTAAATCGTTTCAGTAGATCCAGAGATTACGCCCTACAACGTCACAAATTCACAAACTTATAAACTTTACCTCTTTATAATCTATACTAATACTAATATTATAAATGTGAAAATTTGTGAGTATGGATGTATGTTTGTTACTGATCTGGATGAAATTTGGCACAGAGATAGATTATAGTCTAGAATAACACGTAGGCTACCTTTTATCCGGGAAAAATGTACAGTTACCGTGGGATAGGTTTGTTTTTGTCTTCCAAGAAGCGAACCCGAGCGAAGCGAGGGTGAGCCGCTAGTATTAGTACATATTTGTAATCGGAACGTGTCGTATGTTGTCTTGTCGCGTCAGAGGCGACGGAGCGCAAGCGCGCCGTGCGCTGGATCTGCGACTACATCGGCGTGCAGTGCGGGCGGCCGCCGCCGGCGCACTCGCGCGACCTGCACTCGTGCGTGGTGGCGGCCTACACGTGCCTGGCGGCGTGGCTGTGCGCGCCGCTGCTGGCCGACGCCGCCTGCCTCGCCGCGCTGCTCGAGGTCGTCGAGCTCGGCATCTCCGGCTCCAAGAGCCAGGGTATGTTCTCGTCGTTACTGCTACACGCGCTTTTTGTCATTTATATTTTTAGTTTAGTGTTTACTAAAGTTTATTCACTTTATTTGATGTTGTTCCTGATGTGATCTACAATGGTTAACCTTAAATTTAAACCTAGTGATAGAATCGATTCGGATGATAGTTAGGTGAGAACTAAAAAGAAAATATATGTCTTCCCATTAGGTTTTACTAATAGTGCTCCAAAATAAATTCCAACATGGTAATACCTAGATCTGACACAGATGTAGAATGTGGTAATAAGATACATTAGACATACTACACAAATGCACTCTCTATTTCTTCACTCTCCATTGAGTTTGAGTTCTAGACATTTCTAGAACTCAAACCCGGGCAAATCAGATCAACGGCCGTTCATGCTAGCAACTAAGAACACCGAGGAAGATACCAAATGTTAATAAATAATAAATATTAATTTATTCATTTTAAATTCATAATCAACATTAACTTTTTTATCTAGGAAAACCGGGTGAACCACCAAAGATGAAAGATGAAAAAGAACTTAAGCCAGTCTCCATGAGAGTGAGAGATGCCGCCGAATCGTTATTGATGTTGATACTAGAACAGGTAAGAACTGGTGGTTGTAATATAGTAAGAAATATAACAATTATTTTTATTGTGTGTTACCATATTTTGATTAAGAATAATAATTATTTATTCAAAAAAAATATTAAGTATGTATATACATAGTTCAATCTTTTGCTGAAAGAAGCGTCTCCTAACCTGAAAGATTTCTGGGAGTTTCGTAAATTAATGTTGTTTTGTCAACAAAATTCAAATTTTCAATAGATTTCGTTTATTTTTTTTATATTATTATAACTGTCTAGTCCATTGTTTAATTGGCTATGAAATAAAACGTGCGGGTGCTATATCGTGATTTGAAAGGTAAACTGCAATATAATGTCATTAAGAGTATTCATAATTCAATTTGGTAGCCGGTATAACTGTAATTTTCACTTATTATTACTATCTACGTTTTTGCAAGATGATCCAAGGACAATATTTTCTCATGCATAATAAAACAGTAACTTAGCGAAATCGATGTGCGTGTTTCGTGCAAAAAGTACTGAACCGATTTTAACTAAATTTTGTGTAGTGATAAATTATTACTCGGGTCAACATTTAGGATACCTTTTACTACAGGCAAATCGTTAATTCCCACGGGAAAATACACTAATTAGTCAAGGATAAGAGTAGTAATGTAGTGATGTGTCGGCAGGTGGGCACGGCGGCGGGCGGCACGTGGTGCCGGCTGGACGAGCGCTGGCTGGGCGCGCTGGGCCACGCGCGCCTGCGCCACTTCGTGGCCGACGGCGACACGCTGCTGTCGCTGCTCGAGGAGCCGCTCGGCAACAGCCAGGAGCCGCAGCCGACCGTCGTCGGTCAGTACTTCGTTTGTACGCCAATTGGACAGCCGATGTGTTTTGAAAAAAGCTATATTATTTTATTTGCTATAATTATTCCTTATTCTAAATTAAGTCTATATTATAACGTCCGGCGGTACTGAATTAAAGATGTTATTCATTGCACTGTATGTCAATGTGATATAAACAACAGTGTTATCTAAGAGTTTGCAATTTATTGGATTGTCAAGAAATTTTCTGTAATAGCCTTGAGTTAGGATATTGGTGGCCATCATGTTTTATCTCGAGGTTTTTAAAAAGAGATTTTTCTATTTTATACCACACTTTACCATTTACATTTCATATTAACAAGCCACTTACATGGAAATAATAAAAATTAAAATTCGGATTACTTAAACTTTAAAAAAAATACGCGTAAGTTATATCTATCGCGTATATCAATTTGACTCGGCCGGTTTTGAATATATATCCGGTCGTCCATTATATGTGTGTGTGGCAGTGATCATACGGTGCGGGTGGGGGCGCTTCGCGTGGTCGCTGAGCAGCCGCGGCGCGCCGCGCTGCGCCCCGCGCGCCGCCGCCGCCTGCGCGCGCCCCGTGCCCTTCGCGGAGCCGCCGCCGCGCGCGCCGCCGCAGTGCCGCGCGCTGCCCCACGCGCCCCACGCTCCCCACGCGCCCCACGCGCCCCACGCGCCCGCCGTCGCCGTGTCAGTACACTCCTCGATACCGATACAAAATTATCCACTTTAAATGTCAATTGTATTTAGTGTAAAATATACATTTCACTTTAAAAAAGCTGAAAAAATGTATTTTGTCAATATATTATATATGTATGTATATAAATCTTAGGAATAAAGCATTGTTTTTAAAATAGAGGAAAATATTCTCTACTGTAAAGTACAATAAGTACCTATTTACTTTGAACAAATAAGCACTAAGGTTACGCTATGATAACGCGATTGCTTGGAAAATCAAACGCGGTGGGTTCGAATCCCAGTCGCGCATCGCTGTTATTTTCGTCCGTCATCCCACTATATCGATAGAGGACAGGTCGTTACATACAGTTGTGTAATATGCCGCAGGGACGCGGCGTTCCCGTCGCTGGAGGCGGTGCTGCGCCAGCTGAACGACCCCGAGGCGCCCACGCTGTTCCGCCTGCTGGAGCAGCAGGCCGCCATCGAGCGCCGCGTGCGCGACACGGAGGACAACGTGGTACACACATGTTGCTTGTTTTAATCTAATCAAATAAAAATATACTTTATTCAAATACACTTTTACAGGCGCTTTTCAATCGTCACTTTTACTTAAATTCGTTTAACCGTTTTCCAGGATTTAACTGGTTTAAGAACGTAACCGAAACCTTAAACTGAAAAGACTTTGGGGTTCAATAACCAGTTTAAAAATCGGTTTAGAAAATTAAACCCTGATTATAATACTATGCTCAGGGTGGCATATTTGCGTTGCATGCAAACGAATTTACATGTATTTACTAGCATTAATGAGAAATGTTAAATCAAAAAATAAACATAATATAGAACCATTATATCAAGTTATTTTTAGTTTTAAAGTTTGTTTTTTTACAGACACCCGAAGAATACGTTCCACCGGAGCCGGTGACTGAGTTCCAAACGGCAAGATTGTTCTTGTCACATTTCGGATATCTAAATATCGGTGGCGAGAAAAAGGTATGTTTTAATATATTTTTTTGTATCTTCAATATTGAAATAAATCATAACCACATACGTGTGCAGTAAGTTTATGTAAATGCGCTCGATGAGTGTTCTGGTGTGGCGCGTCAGGGCCGGATGCCGCGGCTGACGGCGCTGGACAGCGTGGCGCCGGGCTGGGCGGCGGCGCTGCGGCGCCTGGACGCCACGGGCAGCCGCGCCGCGCTCACCGTGCACGTGTTCTACGTGCGCGCCGGCCGCACCGCGCCCGCCGACATCCTCGCCAACGCCGCGCGCGCCGACCTCGCGCCCGCCTTCGTGCGCATGCTGCGCGGGTACGCACGCACACACACGCACACTCATACTTACATATGTGTCGATATAATAATTATGTATATTTATATTGTTTTCTTATTTATGTGGTACTAGCAGAACTTGTGGCGTCGCTCGCGCTAAAATTTCAGAAAAACTAAAAAATAGATTTCATTTGACTTTCATCCGCTACTTTACCTGCTTATGACATGAATTTCAAAAAATGTAAACGCGTATTTATTTAATTCTATTAAAGAGTAACAATACCAAATTTCACGTAATTTGATTATAAATAATTTTTGGGTTGTATTATAACGTGTTTTCCCATGGGAATAAGATTATCTCCCGCGGTAAAAAGTGATATATGTCACTCTCCAGTCCACCAACTACCTCACACCACAAAAAACCATGTCAATCCGTCATTCTGTTTCGACGTGAAAGAAAGACAAACAGACGAATACACTTTCACATATATCATACATCATAATAATTAATATTAGTATGGGTATGAATACTAGCAATTTTTTAATTTGTGTGGAAATTCGTCATTCATTTATAAATTAAAAACAAAAATCAAACTGATCGTATTTTCGATTTTATTTTATAGTGTAATACACAATACATTGTTCTAGTAGTACAAAAAGTTTAACATAATGGATAATTACTCACGCAGTCACTTTTACATTATTTGAAAAGCTTCGCAATAATCTCGGGTCGAGCGCGTCACAGTAAAGAAAGTCCACACACTTATACGTCGCCGGCCGCTGTGCCGGTAGGCGAGAATTGTGATTATCGCCTATACTAACAATAAGTACCGTTGCACGGTCTTATAAAACTTAGTTTCTGTAGGGATACTTACTCATGTACCGTTACTGTAATCTGTACTATTTATATTTAACTGCCTCGGTGGTGTAGTAGCTAGCATGTACGGCTGCACACCCGGAGGTCCTGGGTTCGAGTCCCGGGTCGAAACAAAGTTTAGTTATTGTGTCTTTCTGTATAGAGCTAGTCTCAGTAACAGCCCGGAGTTGGGAAGTTGGCGGTGTTTCACCCCCGTGCCTCGGAGAGCACGTAAAGCCGTCGGTCCTGCGCCGACACTCTCACCGGTCGTGTCGAGTGATCGTCCCACCGGAGTATGAGAGTGATAGGAATAGAGAGTGCACGTTGTGTCTGCGCGTACACTTGTGTACTATAATATCTTCTGCGCAGTTGGCTAATCTCAATGAGATTGGCCGACGTAGCCGGAATCGGCTAGGAGAACATCATCATCACAGATAAATAAAATTGAATATCTGTTTGTAATGTCAAAATAAGAGCGTTTTACTAAATGCATATGAAATTATATACAGAATTTATAAGTAAAACACAAACTTTTAAATTTTTTTCTGTCTCTTTGTTCCGGATAATCTCTGAAACGGCTGGACTGATTTTGACGAGACTTTTACTGGAAGATAGCTGATGTTATTATAGGGAGTAACATAAGCTGCTTTTATTTTAGAAAAAGAATTAGGGTTCCGCCCAAAAAAATTAAAACGTACCCAGGGACGTGAGTCGATAGTTACTACATATTATTTGTAGGGGTGTGCGAATAATTCGAACTTACGAATTATTCGTTCCGAATCGAATATTAATATGCGATTCGAAACTCGAATCGAATAATTCGAAAATTCGAATAATTCGAAAGTTCCCGAATAATTCGAAAAATTTCGAATAATTCGAAAAATTTCGAATAATTCGAAAAAAATCGAATAATTCGAAAATTTTCGAATAATCCGAATTTTTTTGAATAATTCAATTTTTTTTCAGGGTTTCTTATTTTCAATTTTCGAATAAAAATTTAACAGTCAATAATAAACATATATTGCAAAGTTTAAAAATGAGCAATTGTTTTATCTGGGTAATTAATTTTTAAACGAAAAGTATATTATTCGTAAGTAGACTATTTTGACACACGATTTAAAGGATTTAAATGGATACAATTGAAGATCCAGAGATATTTCATTAATTCGCGAATTATTCGAAAACTTTCGAATTATTCGAAATTTTTCGATTTATTCGAAATCGAATATTGATATTCGATTCGAACGATATTCGCACACCCCTAATTATTTGTATTGTATCGTACGTATACGCGATGCAGGCTGGGCACGCCGGTGCGCGTGGCGGGGCACGCGGGCTGGAGCGGCCACGCGCGCACCAGCTACGACGCGCCGCCCGCGCCCGCCGCGCCCGCGCCTCCCCCGCCGCCCGGCACGCCCGCGCTCTACGACGGCAGGGAGCAGGTGCGTACCCCGACACGCATAGAGCGGCGCAGGGCGCGCCATTCCTTTCATATACTATATTGTTTTCTTTTATTTTATGTTGTATAATTGTTATATTTTTTGGAGGATTTAAAACTAAAATAAATCTGCGAAAGTATAGCTTTATTTAATATGTTAAATATTCGCGTAAATCTAAGATTAATTGTTATATTATGCTGAATAGAGTATACATATAGGGTACCTAATAACTAACACGCCAAGGGCTTCAGGGATTCAGGTCTATCAGATAACATTAACATGACCTTAGTAATAGTCCGCTGGTTTTCGAAATATTACCTCTTTTGTGATTTTTTTAAAATCTCTTTTTAGTCTGTTTTCGCCAAACGTTGCTAGAAATAACTTCAAAATTGTATTTTTTATTAGCTATGCTACCGGACACCAGTATGTAAATACTAAATAAATATTAACTTCTTAACACAGTGTTAAATGAATGAAATGTATCACATGCGATAAATCCAATGATAGGTGCTGTATTGGTCGGACTCCACGGAGGAGATCGCGTTCGTGGTGCCGTCGGGCCACGAGCTCGCCGACGACGACGTCAGCGACGTCGACGGCAACTGCTTCTCCAATAGGTAGCCTCCACTTTAGTCCTTACTTCTGTTAGTTGTATGCACTTTAATAATTTGAAATTAGTATAGTTTTTGTGTCTTTAATAATATGTGTAAAATTATTATATTTATGGAAATGAGAAATATATCGCGGATATTATAATGCGTAGTGATGTAAAGTAGAAAAAAAAATGTTTTTGTTATATTAATTATTTATTTGTGTTAAAAATATTTATACTAAATAGATACTTAACAAACCACCAGAAATCTTTATGTACAGTTATTATTTGTTGTCCATCACATCTCCAGTGACTGATTTTCGAACGAATAGCACATTTTAGTTCATAATATTTGGGTACTGAGTAATAAAAGTATCTACTCACTATATTACCATCCGTGGACACGTCGCACTATTTTAAGTGCTACTGAGCTTGTCTGTGAAGTGATTCTGGTTAAGTATATCGCACGCATAATAAAAAACTGACCAATTATAACTTGTCATTGTGATCAGAATTGAGTTATTGGATCAAAATAATTACACAAAACGAATCATACGTTTAAAGACTATGTGCAATAATTAAAATATATTAATTTTCTTTATATACTCTCATTCTATTTTATTTAAGAACTAGCATTGCCCGCGGCTCCGCCCGCGTTCAGATGACCAAAAACTAAATTCTTAGGTGTTACATATTAGTATACTCTTACA
This sequence comes from Brenthis daphne, assembly GCA_947093115.1. Taxonomy (NCBI): domain Eukaryota; kingdom Metazoa; phylum Arthropoda; class Insecta; order Lepidoptera; family Nymphalidae; genus Brenthis; species Brenthis daphne. Next base: position 5,633,635 of record OX352481.1, on the reverse strand, counting down.
TTGCAGTTTTTGTATTTTTCCTCAGAAATAAGATATTTTCCCGCGGTAAAAAGTATCCTAGGATCGCGCGCTACATCGCCCGGTTTATATAGCTTGAGCAGGCGGTCGAGCGATGCGGGGCAGAGGGGATGGACTCGCCGTAGGCATCTCAATGTTCGCCAAGCATTAAAAATGTTTCGCTACTAATTACTTCTAACAACGATATCTCAAAAACTATTCATCTGATTGATTTAGTGTAAAGAGCAATTTTAATCTGCATTAAATGACTAAGCTAACTAAAATATTCATTTGGATAAGGATTAATACCGAACTAAAGAAAATAACTTTGAAAATAACGTAATGTTTTTAATTAAAAATGTTAACATAAAAGTGGTTATTGTAAGTCAACCGTAAGAGATAGAGATATGCTATCGCGGACTTTTTTGTAGCATTTTTATAGATTTTGAATTCTCTAGTACATTACTTAACTGTATCTTTGCTAGTTTACGCGGCGTTCGCGTGGAAAGTTCCCATTTGGCGAGATTTTTTGCGACCTCTTCAACATTTGTCGCCGTATTTCAGCTAATTTACATAAAAGCATAATAAATTATATACCTAAACCTTCCTCAAGAATTACTCTTTCTATTGTTGAAAACCGTATAAAAATCCGTTCAGTAGTTTTCGAGTTTATCGCGTTCAGACAGACAGGAGGACAGACAGGAGGACAGAAAGACGCGGCCGGGGGACTTATTTTTATAATAAGTATAGATAAACAAACAAGGTCGTCAATACATAAACATTTTTCTTGATTTATAAAATGATAAGTTTTTTGAGTTAAGTCAGTGTTTTATGTAACTAAATGATGCACCGTTAGCCGCAGCTCGGACAGGTCGGGCGGGTCGTGGTGGGACGTTTCCGGGGGCGGGGGCGCGGGCGGGGGCGGGGCCGGCGCGGGCTACGAGCGCAGCGTGAGCGAGAGCGAGCGCGCCGAGCGCCGCCTGCGCGAGCAGGCCCGCGCGCTCTCGCTAGAGCTGGACAAGCCCGCCGCCGCCGCCACTACCTCTACCACTACACAGCAAACGTTGTCTGGTATGTGCTTTAAGATTTGTTATATGATGTCTTTACGGTTACAGTATTAATTTTTTATGTTTAATTCTTTCAATAAATTATTTTGAACTCATCTCACCTGGTCTCATAAATTTGGAAAAATGAGTGGATATTCTACCCTACCCCGATCCATTTCATGACAAAAGCCTCGCCAAGTTGAGCAATGAATTGCCCCACAGATAAAAAATATTAGTTAAATGCAAATCAATCAAGTACTATCGCTTGATCGGTCATCCCCACACGTGAAAGTTCGAATGAATTCACTAATTCTTCGTAGTAATTCTGAACACGCCAAAAGACTGCCGACGATTACGCACTTTTCTATTTTCTATTGGACAACCTGTAAATGGTATAGATATGTCCTCAATTTAGATGTTTATTCTTATATATTATACTAGCTACTCACCTTCGCTTCCCTCGGGATTGTTTCTAACTTAATTTTCATCCCCATTTTCTCCCCCTTAAGAGAAGATGTCCGGGATAAAAAGTATCCTATGTCCTTTCCATAGTTTCAAACTATCTTCTTACCAAACATCTAAATCAGTAGATCCAAAGATTACCCCCTACAACGTCACAAACTCACAAACTTTACCTCTTTATAACATTAGTATAGATTAATCAATATCAACATTGCTTCTGAATCGAATTTATATAAACATATAAGATGTATGTGTATATATAAGGATTTTGATACATTATTTATTATTCGTTTTAATATTTTAAATTGTGTTTTAGGAAGTGGTAGGAGAAATAGAGATTTTATGCCAAAGATCCTCATTATATGGTTAGAAGATTTCGAAGATCATCTTAATTTACCAATCGGTGAGTACCTATTTTCAAACTACAAAAAAAAAACATTAAAATGCGTTAGAGTACTATACTCTATTATTTTCTGTTGATGTTGAATCTAGCTAAAGAAATAATGTAAAATACGTTAAAGAAGCAATGGGAGGTCAAATTATAATAAAAAGTAACTTCACGAGACTAAACGAGATACGCTCGTGTTCGATGTATTGGACGTTCGAGGCAACAGCATCAAAACGGCACATGTTAGGTGCCAATTTAGGCTTTTTTTAAAAAGAATCTTAATAATCCTACGTCTAGGATTAAACCTTTAGTTATTATTATTTATCTATTACAATATACGTATCCAGCCTTTTTAACCCGTGCTAAGTACGGGCCTCCCTTCAATACGAGGGGGATCAGACAATAGTCCATCAAGCTGGCCAAGTGCGGGTTGTTTGATTTCACATGTTTTTCGATAACTAGCTAGGTTTTCTCAGATATGTTCGTTTTCCTCGTGATATTGAAAATATTCGATTCTGGGCTATCAATGTCAATATACACATTTACTCTATTTTTTTAAAGTTGAATTTCATAATTTAAGTCTTTGTAAGATTGAGGTAGTGGTTAATGAGATCTAATTGAAACGACTTCTGGATAACGATTGCTTTATTATAATTTCTCATCTAAGACTACCGACATGACAATATGTTTGTCCAATATATATGTATGTATACCTACAAGTTAGTGTCTGTAAGGTTTGGTTATACAAAGCGAGTGTGACGGTGGGGGGTTGCAGAGTCGCTGACGCGGTACTGCGGCACGGGCGTGCCGTACCGGCGGCAGTGCAGCAGCGTGGTGTGCGTGAGCGGCGTGCGCGGCGGCCTGGCGCGCGTGCGCGTGCGCCGCGCCGCCGGCGTGCTGGCCGACGGCGCGCTGCTGGCGCCGCGCCTGCTGCCCGCCGCGCTGCGCCGCGCCGCCAGCTTCCTGGCGCGCCGCGACCGCCTCAACACCGACCTGTGAGTCTACTCACTGCCTATATATAATATCATACATGGAAAGAATGTAATAATATTGTACATATATTTGTCAGACAATAACATTGGTTACCGTGGCAATGTTTCTATCTCATTCTCTCCCCGGGTTAATTCTATATATTTATATGTTTCTCTCTTTTTAGTGTCGCATTTCCATTTCATTTCCGTTTTAATCGTGTTTCAAATCACAACCAACGATTCTAAAGAAGTTTCACTTCAAAAAATGCTAATTATTTTGTACATCATCGCCAGGTACCAGCCCCCACATGTCCGCAGACGGCACCTCATACAGGACATCGCACAGCAGTTCAAGAAGGACTTGTCCGAACCAGAGTTACTGGAATCTTTATTTAAAGCACCTTGACTTACACATGTAGTGTAGAAAAGTGTAATGCATAACATTGTTATTTAAATATTATTTATTTTAAAACAACTTGTTATTTTAGTTAACATGTGTCTGTTTTTGAAATTAAATTATATACGGTACTATATATGAAAAACTCAATTTTTTAAATATTTGTTTGTCTGTTTGTTCCGATTACTGTGCGAAACTTTTGGACTAATTTTGACGGGACTCACTTGCAGATAGCGGATGTTACAGAGAGTAACTCAGGTTACTTTTATTTTAGAAAAAGAATTAGAGTTCCACTGAAACAAATTAAAACGGACGCATCTGAAGCGAGAGTAAGTCGTTCCTCGCTAGTTTCTTATATAATGGCATTTTAAAATTTAAAACATAATATGTAGTTGTGTAATTTTATAACACTGCGGCCTGTCTCAGCCAGCTGCTTGTTTTTTAATCAGTTTTAATCGAAATTAATATTGTAGCAGTATTTTAATTTTTATTGATCTGTAACATTTATAGCTAAATATTTTAAATTGGTAATTTTAAGACTGAACTTATAAGTATAAACAAAAATCAAAATTATTATTTATGTGTAACATTCCAATAAATGGATGGTATATTTTGCAATATATGTTATGTGCTGTTTGTTGTACTTATTATTATCCAGTATTAATAAACTTTTATTTAAATAAATTGCTTATTTTACTACATTTTACCCTCATCAAAATAATAAATATAATATTTTATAATAGTTTCTTATATTTATGTGAATATTTGATGTTTTAAATGAAACTATCTTTTCCAAATTTTGTACCGGTTTTATTCTAAATGTTGTTTTCCTTCGTTTTAAATTATTTACAGCAAACATGGTCACTGTAGACTCCATAGAGTATATACATATAAAAAAAATTACTTAATTCTCATTATTTACTTCAAACAAATTAATATTGTCAAAATGCATTCTTTTGTGCTTTTTTAGATTAGCTTTGGTTTTACATTTTTGCTTACAGATATCACATTCATAAGTAGCATCTGTGTGATAGCGGTGAATGTGCTCATTTCTGCGAGATATAGAAATAAACTGTTCACCACATTGGTCACATTTATAAGGCTTTTCTCCAGTATGAGTTCTTGTATGATACAGTAAAGATTCCTTGGAAACCAACATTTTACCACATAACTTACAAGGAAAATTCTTGACTTGAGTATGTTTTACTTCATGCGCTCTTAGCTTACTTATAGCACTAAATTTCTTACTACACCAAGAACAAGAATAATCTTTAGCATTTCCATGACTAAATCTGATATGACCTTCTAATGATCTTTTGTGACAGAACTTTTTATGGCAAATATCACATTGAAATTTAGCACTGGCTTGAGATTTTCTTTGTAATTGACCACAAATTTTCATCTGTATGTGCTCGTTAAAGGTATTCCTTGATTTATAAACTCTTTTACACATATCACATTTCAGACTCCCTTTGTGAGTTAATTCATGTTTTCTCAGTGAATGAATATTGCCATATACTTTACCACATTCACTGCAAATGGTGTTAGTGTGACTTTCATACATATGTTTTTCTAAAATACCTGGTGATCCAAAGGATCTTAAACATTTACAACATTTAAATTCTTTTGGAGCATGGACTCTAATATAATGTTTTCTTAAATTCACTTTTGTAGTGTATTCATTAAGACATACTTTGCATTTCAAAATATTGTCATTAGACTCACTGTGCAGTATGTCAGTGATATTAATTTTTATAGGTTTGTGTTGGTTTTTAACATTCCCAGAATATTTATTTGAGGAGTTCTCTTTAGATAGAGTGTGTAAGGCACCTACTGCTATATTCTGTACATTTTTGTATGGATGTATTACAATTGTATTCTGTATGCCTTTGTTTTCCTCATTATCTGGCGATATCATAATACAAATGTCTCCAATAGAGTCGGGTTGTTTTATAAAACTTGCATGTATTGCATTGAACCTCTTACAAGCTGATGTAGAAGTAAGTTTACATTTTCCTCTGTCAAAATAAGTAACAAATCCCGAGTTTTTCTTTGACATGAAAATTGTTTTATGGCAACCGATTTCCGTTTCAACTGCACTTTCAGTACATTTTAATAAATTCATTACAAAGTCGGAAACATGTTTTAAATTATCTCGGCACTTTTTTGTAAATAAATAGTTTTGCACTACTAATTTGGAGCACTTAAAACACACCATATTAGATATTGTATCGGATATCTGAAATAAATAAAAATTCTTCATATATTACAGTCATTAAATTACGCATCAAAATATTACAGTTTAGTAACTTACGCCAGGCCCAATTACAAAATTCAAAATTTCCGCCATCGTTATGTTTTTATCGTTAAACATAACTTCGTCTGTAAATTTAGTATATTTCTCCGAGTTAAGGTTATTAAAGCACAATGTGCAGAAATCATTTTTGCTTGTTAGCAAACTTTTAAAAAATCCTCTATTAAATTCCATTTTAATTTATGAAATTTGACATTGTTTTAAAAAATAAATTTCATGGATGACAAATTGTCGATATTGACAATTGTCAAATGTCAATTCAAGAATTGGTTACTTTCACAGACTATAGGGATATAGTACAGATCATAAATGAATAATTATGAAGGGTAGAAGTAAGGAGAATTATCTCTTGTATAAAATGTGACCGCTCACAAGGATCAAATTGGTGGCGCCACAGAAAACAAGTTGATGAATTTAAAACATAGCGCCAAAACTACAAAGTACAAGGTTTTTACAGGTTATATTTACTAAATTATTTTGGGCTACGTAAAAAGTTGAGGTTTTTTATACTGCAGTTTTATTGACTACGCTGGTCAGCAGGGATATTAAATTTTTAAATTCAACACATTTCACTCCGTTTAAAAGTGCTAAATTCATATCACTTCTACTTACTACGCTAGCGCTATATAGGTGGGTTTCTGAATTACAATTTGCTGCTCTCCACTGGATATTTTTCAACATGTTTCCCATATAAGTCGGTTCTCTTTACTTCTTAAAACGTAAAGGTTAAATACCCTTTGCTTCTACCCTCCATAATGAATAATAATGAAGTACAGATAGGAAAAATCTGTTTTTCGTTACACACAGTCGGACCTCACACTGCAAAATTTATCATATGATGAGCCTTCATCATATTTTATACAAGCAGAATAAAATGAAGATGATACTTTACTACGTTTGCATACCAAAGAATCTAATAGAATAGGATGATAATTATAAAGAAACCATTACATTCTTGGAGAGCCTGTACAGCTTTCGGTCCTACGGGGATGTCAAATTGTTATCGCACCAGTCACCGGAGTATGAGAGTGACAGGATCAGAGAGTGCCAGGATCAGAGAGTGCACATGTATTTATTTGCATGTGTACTTGTGCACTATAATATCTCCTACGCAGGTGGCTAGATTGGCCACCGTAGCCGAAAGGGGTCAAGAGAATATTATTTTAGGGACGGGTAAAATTAGTTAGTTTTTTAAGCAATGATTATTGAGAAATTCCTTTCTATCCTAAGACTAACATAAAATAAGCTGCGCATTGACCTCAATCTTCGGCCATTCGCACTTTATGCAAATCGCCACATAAAATACGTAAATACTAAATAAGCCTTATTTTTCGAATTTGTTCCTGATCTTATATTGGTATTTGGTTCCCGACGTTTCGTTTCGAATTCTTTACAGTAAATATGAATAACCGAGATACAGCCTTTTCCATAACCATGTACCGTTCAAGACATTTGAACAGGAGCGAACTGTGAATATGGTAGTGAAATAAAGTTGCTAAAAATCTGGAAAAATATTTTTTTTAAATCCTAAATCTAAGAAAATCTTATAGGTAGGTTTATGATCGTAATTTGTTGATTATGCACTTACCATAACTTAATTCTAAAATAAAACGAAATATTTTTTTTTTTAATATATAATTACAGATGTATTATAATTTTCATAGCTTCACCAGTCGCAGCAAACTCTACAGCCTCTTTTGATTTTTGCAAAGGGAAGTGATGCGTTATGAATGACTTAAGATTAATGCTTCCACTTGATACCGCCGCCAACGCCAGCGGGTATCTGAAAGTATTTTATTATACAAAATAACGTCGAAGCCACTTAGTGGTACTTTACATATACATTTATTCAACGGTCTAATTTAAAAAAAAATACTTTTGCCCGAGGCTCCACTCACGTAGTTTACTTATGTACAATTTTTGCTCTCTTACATCGTTATGTTAGACAGTCTATAAGTTTTCTCAATAAAAAGACTATAATATAACTGAAATATAATTCAAATCTGATAGATGGTTTCGGTGATTATTGAACAACCTAAAGTTCAAAACATCAGAAAAAATATAATAACTACTCAGCTTTATAATGTTAATAATTAAAACAAATACTCACGAATTAAGTAGTCTATATGCACCACGTATGTCTACTTCTCTTAAGAGTGCATTAGTAATCGGCACCCGAGAAAGAGGTTCGCCGATACCAACCACCAGCACCGTGCCGCCAGAACGAGTCACCTAAAACCAGTGACATACTTGAATTGTCTTATATTTAAATTATAACTAATAATTATTTAGTTAAGTAACTTTTTTGAATCAAGTTGGATTTTTAGTGTCTGTGCAAAATAATTTAACAATTCTATCTATGACACATAGCAAATAACGCTAAAATCTGTTACAACTTTTTAAAACAATTTAACAGTAAGTAATTACCATCATTGCTACACTCTGAGCGGACTCGGATCCACACGCGTCGATGGTGACATTTGGAGAAGTTCCCAATATCTTTGTAATTTTGTCCACAATGTCTTCTAGTTTACTGTCTGGAGTCACAAGAAGCGTGTAGTCCGCACCTTGCTGCTTCGCCATATGAAGCCGGGATTCAACTACATCTAAAAACACATTTAAATTTTTCTACTTTTTTCTGTTCATTTGTTACAAAAGATATATTTGACATTACCAGTCATGAGTATCTTAGAAGCGCCCATAGCTTTAGCAGTCATCGCGCACAGCACGCCTATAGGGCCGGCGCCAAATATGACCAGGATGGAGCCGAGTCGGATGTTGGCGCGACCGCACGCATGGATCGCAATAGCTAGTGGTTGCACTGCGGCAGCTTCCTCCATAGTTAAGTTATCTGGGATCCTGCGAATTACTAATTGTATCTAGAATTATACACTAAATGAAAAAGTAATTATATTAAAAAATAGCGTTAACGCAAATGAGAAAATAATTCATTACCTAATGTTAAACATATTTTTATACATTTTTACTGTAACATTACATTTTAAAAATTGTTTACGTATCTTTAACAGAAAAATATTATGACACCTACTTGTGACAAAAATCCGCGACGTGTTTATAATAATTACAAAGATTTCCCATAGCGTCGGTAGTACTGCAGTAGCATGGTTTTGTGCAAAGGTTGTATCGGCCTTGCTTGCACAGCTCGCAGCTGCGGCACGGCTGCGTAGGTTCTACCGCTACGCGATCTCCAACCGCGACGTTGGTAACTTTAGAGCCCACCTAAATGCATCATCTATATATGTAATTTAAAATCCGACTGCGTAAAAAGTGAACTGATAAGATGAAAACAAGTTGACGAAGGCACATTCTATGTTATAGTTGGAGACATGTAGGTACATGTTTCATCCTTGCTGCGAGATGAGATCCCTATATTTAGCGTAAGTAAAAGGTCAAATCTTATTTAGGTATATAGGTACTCATCTAATCTCATTCACCCAAACATTCTTCCATTTAACATATTCATACACTAAATCGCTATATTAAATGTAGATACTATATATATCCTAAATCAAAATTTCATATCCATTGAACGAGTTAAAGGAGCTCAGAATCTCTCTTCTTCTCTAAATTCTCTTCAAAATCAGACCACGATCACAATGACCATGATCATTCATTGTGGTCATTTCAATGAGATTAAACACGATATCTCTGCAGTACCTACGTTAGAAAAGAAATAGTATCCTGTATCGAAATAGTGGACATTCCAGGTAACGCTGCAGCATTAAACCTTAACCTAGTGGCTAGTATACTATTATATTATGGTCTGTGCTTTAACATCGCAATCACAATGTAATTTGCAATGAATGACAATAAATATTGAAGTAACGGGATACGTAATTTCCAATCTATCATATCCGTGGAAGTTGCTCATATCCCTTTGGCCTTTACTGTCTAGAAAAGACATGATGGCCTGCAACGGCCGAATGTATTTTTGATTGATTGATTGATTAATTGATTGATTGAATGTATTGTTGATTTATACAACACTCTCGATCAAGTCACCTTTCAAATAAAATAAAAACGAAATTAAATTCGGTTCGACCGTTTCGCAACTCGACTTGAGCTACGATGCCATATATTGACAAACACGCGACACCTTGTTACAAAAGAGTAAAACTTAAAAACTAAAACGTCGATCCGGGAAGAAGCGTACTTGCGCGCGCACATCCAGAGGTACTGTTACTCGATCCTACATATTATTTTCTTAGTATACTTTATGATTTATGAAAAATCTATAATATGTCCCAATTTTTTGGAAAGCTATATAAAGTAAGTAACTAGTCAAAATTGTATTTTTGTAATTGAGCTTATGATACTTTTCGTATAGGTAAAAATTGCGTTATATAAAATTAAATTGCCAAAATTGAGGTCCAATTAATTATCGGATGACGTAATTCTGTAAAGATATATATTTAAATTTCACGTTTCCTAATGATGAATGTGTCATGACTCTTGAATATTAAGTACATAGATATGTATTTGGCATGTAACAAGGTGTAATGAATGTATAGCGCCATTATACGTATAGTCCAATCAGAATCCGGTTTGGGAACAAAATAATTAAAACAAATTTTATGTTTTTAAAACGTTAGCAGGTATATAAGTAATAAAAATTCGTATAATGCCTACGATACCCAGCTACCCCGGAGAAATGGGGGGATGAAAAATGTTTAAAAATAGGTTTTTTCAGTTTCCGACTTACTATGACGTCCTATCGAAAAATGTTTCTTGCAAAAGTTGTAGATCTAGTAAAAATCTACAACTTATATAGATGACACTTTTTACAATAACCTCAAAGATTTCGAGATAATTTGCAAAAAAAAAAACGTTTTTTTTTAATGTTTTCTTCATTTTTTATTTCTACAATATTTTTTTGATTTTCATGAAACTAGGGGAAAGTAATAAAAACATAAGTTAAGCAAAAAAAAAGGCATTTTCAAATAAATAAATATAAAATTACCTCGACTACTACACCAGCTCCCTCATGTCCTACGACAATGGGCTTAGAAAGGACTTCCAGGCCACATTTGCCAGTATAATACAACTTCACGTCTGAACCGCAGATGCCAACACACTCGATTTTTATCAAAACTTCTACAAATATAATATTATTTATCCATTTATAAGGTATTAAAAAAAATAAAGAAGATAACAAGAACTAAGCATTTACTTACCATTCTCACTTATTTCTGGCATCAGCCATTTTTCCTAAAAAGATAAAGGTATAGTTATTGCAGGATATTAAAATTAAATCGATTTTCTATAGGTCCAAGTCAGTGAAGGTTTACCGAGAAATTACTATATTTTTTATTTTTTTATAACTTAATTTCTAACCTAAAGTAAAAAAAACGAGAATGAGTCTCTCTCGTGACCATAATTACTGTAAAGCATTGGAAACGTCGAGAACCAAAAATCTAAACAAGTCTCCGAAAATTTCCGAAAAAATAATTATATTTAAAATGTCAAATATTCTCGTAAATCTAAGAAGAAAGTATTATGTTTAAAACGAATTTTAAATTTTATATATATATTTTTTTTAATTTATTACTTACAATTCTCAAATCTTTTGGTCCGTACAACACCGCGGCGTTATTTTCCATTATGCGTATACTTCTGTACTGCTTACATCAAACTGTTAATACTTTAAAAAGTCTTCCATACTAATAATTATTATATATTATAACATCAACAATATACTAAAATTATAAATATATAACGAATATGTGTGTTAGTCTGTCCTTCTTCCACCCAGTAAAAAAGCAACAAAATTTCGTGATATTTTGCATTATATATTAATTATTATACAATACATAATACATATACATAATATGTAGATTTATGAGTTGAACAGGGAAAACTTTATATTTTAACCGAAGAAAGGAGGTGGTTCTTAAGTTTACGCGTAGGCATTTTTTAACATTGGGAAATGCATTTACGCACGAGGCGTGGAACTCACCGGCAAAGCCAGCACTACCCACTAAAACCCAACAAAACCTTCCCCCGTCTTAATGGGGCGTCGCAGGATCGCTTACGCATTCAACTACGACGCCCTGACGGCAGGTCTGCCGAAGCAGACCACAACAACCACGGGGTTGCTCCAAGGTCCACTCTGCTATCAGAGAAGTACCAGGAGCAACCCACATGGTACACCGCCCTCCGAAGAGGGCCACCTCCCACCGCCCACCGAAGTGGGCCACCTCCCTGTGCGTTACGTACGCTACCTTACCTACATATTTTATAATATATGACGACGCAAATTTTTTCAGAGTAGGTACCTGGTCCAATTTAGATTTGGATATATGTATGTACTGGTATTTAACACTTAGTATGAAATTGATAGACTATACATGTATGAACATTTACTCCTCCACCTCAAGGTTGCCTGGAAGAGATCGCTTCCAGCGATAAGGCCGCCTGCTGTGCATCTTTTCTTTGTATTGTTTTTTTTTTTATATCTATTTTTGGTGTACAATAAAGAATATTATTATTATTATTAATACATGTATATACATAGGTATAGAATTTAGAAAAGTAGATAAGTAGTTCTGCGACAAAATTATCCTATGTTCTTCTTCAAAGTTTCATCTCTCTTTATACCAAATTTCATCAAAATTGGTTCAGCGGTTTAGGCGTGAAAACGTAATAGACAGACAGACACACATGACACAGACAGAGATACTTTCACATTTATAATATTTGTGAACTTAGCAGAAATACCCGACAGAAACTGTAGGCAGTTACTAGTACATACGACAAATTATAATTATCAATTGTTACATAATCCACAAAGACATGATAATAACGTGTAAACATAATTTGATATCATCTTGAACCCGTTTACATACGTAACATAAACAAATTACATATATTTTCATCTATTTATACCTATATTAGCGACTTACTTCACTCGGGAGCGTCCTAAGTACGTTTTAAAAAGATATAAATAGTTGTTGCGAGTGTATCTTAGGAGAAACTAGACTTTTTGAAAGACCTACAATTTTCTAGTATATTTTTTCGATTTATCTTTTAAGGTATAGCCAGCGTTAGCTATGTAAACTAAGGACCACTCGATACAATCAGTTATGACGTTTTCCTAAACTGAAGAAATAAAAGATTTTCCTGTTGTACCTACTAAGTAATAAGTTATCAAGTGTGAAGCGCGCACACACAAACAGATATACAGATAAATAGACAAAAAAAAATTCATAACTATTATTTTGGGTTCTGTACACAATGCGTTACAGTCATTGTTTTTAAAAAATATTTCATATACAGATTTCACAAAGTTTTACCTATTTTGGTTAAAGGCTAGAAGGGAAGAGTCAGTCATTATATAATACTTGCCAATCTATTCTATCAATTATTAATGTATTTGTAAAAACTATACCTACACAACTTATGTAGTATATTAATTATCAGTGGCAGAAATTCTAAAGACAGAAATATTATAGTGCACGCTAACACATATCCTTTCTTTATTTCTGTCACACCCAAAGTCTGTAGGTACTCTGTTGGTAATAAATCAAACCCGCGACCTCCCGATCTGCAGCTGTATTAAGGAGGGTAGAAGTTAGCTCTACATTAATATGGTAAAATACAGATATAAAATGTAGTAAAATCAAAATATGGTCAAAAAATATGAAGAAAAATAATATTAATATAACGTTAAAACTTTTCAAAGTTGCTTGACTATGTTGATTAATTAAAATAATTATAACTACTATTTATTAATACTTTCTTAGATTTACGCGAATATTTGACATTTTAAATGAATTTTTTGGATATTTTCGCGGACTTATTTTGATTTTTGGTTTCCGATGTTTCGAATGCTTTACAGCAATAATGTTCAATATAAAAATGTGTAAAATTAAAACTAACAAATATTGTAAGGTACTTTCATTCGTTATTTTGTTATTTTGCGGGTAGTCTGTAACAACTATAGGATGCCTTTGAGACGTCTAAAACCAGTCTCTCCCGTGACTGTGAATTGTGATTGCTGCAAAGCATTCGAAACGTCGTTAACCAAAAATCAAACTAAATCCGTGAAAAAAGTCGAAAAGATAATTTTATTTAATATACCATTTATTACTTATCTATGATAACTACGCTCTTTGTATTATTATTATCTGTCTTTAATCCCATCTTTGATAAATGTTCAATTCAATTCAATTCTCTTGCTAATGGCTTCAAAACGTGCCAGTTGAGCACAGATTACTTTGCCAATGTCACGTAGAATGGAGAAGACACGAAGGAGATTGGTCGGTATTAAATGAGATTACTAAACTGTTTATATTAATTAAAAAGTGTAAAAAAGGATAGCAACTCCTCTATGAACCTTGGATCTACAACAAAAGACAACACAATTACTATATACATAAAAACCATAATTAAAAATAAGCGGTTAGTAAGTAAGTTCTAAATATATTACAAAATTGTTAGTCTATAATCTAATTCCATTACTCTTAATATATTTACATAAAAATTTACATAAAGGACTAAACACAAACATTAACAAACAATTAACATCAATGGGACGGGGGACTTTGAGGGGAAGGACATCATAAATAGGATGGAGAAGTCTAGGACAGCTAAAAAGAATATGAGAGGGAGTACCTTCATCAAGACCACATTCGCATAAGGAATGGTCCCTGACCCTAATTTTCGCTAGGTGCACAGGTGTACATGCATGTCCAAGGCGCAAGCGACAAATGGTAGTTATGACCCAACGTTCCGCAAGTTTTAGACGATGAAACCAAGGGTGCCTTGGAATCTCGGCCTGAAGGGCTGCATAGTGCTTACCTTTAAAAGATTTTGATAGATTCCAGTTCTTATTCCAAGCTTTTTCTAAATGGTTCTTAGCAAGAGATACCAGATCCTGAGCCGAATTATTAAAATACTCAAGCGTCCCACAGATAACAGCAGATTTTGCACAAGAGTCCACAGTTTCGTTACCTGGAATACCAGAATGGCCTGGTATCCAGACCAAGGAGACCAGCAAGCCCTTCTGATGACATGAGAACAAAGCTTCACGAATCCGTAAGATAATAGAAGATCTTAATTTGCTACGAAACGGATTCTCCTTAATGGCCATTAAACAACTGAGAGAGTCTGTCAGTATAACTGTCTGTTTGAACTCATGGGAGAGGGTGAACAGGATTGCTTCTAGTAGAGCAACAGCCTCGCCTGTAAACACCGATGATTCTGGAGGGCATTTAAATTGCAAAATAATTTTGAATTTAGGAACCCAGCAAGCTGCACCAACACAGCCATCATGTGATAGCTTAGATGCATCAGTAAATATAAGGAGGTGATTCGACCAATTTTGATGAACTAGACTCTGGAATTTTGTGTTGGTGTCAGGGGCTTTCTTGGTCAGACCAAGATCCAAGATAATAGAGGGAGAAAAAGTTAGTGCATTATAAGGAGTACCAAAAAGAGGATTAAGACGAAAACGGGATAAAGGGTGAGGAAGCTTGGTGAACTTGAGGAAACTTTCTAAGAGGAAGGATAAGGGTCTATGAGAGGAGTTAAAGTCAGCAAGTCGACTTAGCCTAGGCCAAAGAGGATGGGACGATAACTGTAACGACTTACCGACAAATCGATCACATAGGAATTGGCGACGTAATGGTAGCGGAGGGTCAACACATTCAACTTGAAGGGCATTGGTAGGAGTAGACTTCATTGCACCTAGTACTATTCGCAGGCATTTGTGTTGTATTCGATTGAGTTTTTCTGTGGGAACCTTATTAAAGGGGTCTAAAACAAATGTACCGTAATCAATATGACTACGCACAAGGGAATTGTACAGCAATTTTTGAGTATATGGGTGTGCACCCCACCACACACCGGACACCGCGCGTAGAGCGTTGATGCCCTTTTCACATTTTTTAGTTATGTACTCAGTATGTGCAATTCCATTCAGTCTTTTATCAAGAACGATGCCTAAAAATTTTGCTTTTTCTACTAAACTAATGATATGATTATCATACAACAATTGGAAATTTGGAACTGACCTCCTTCTAGTGAATACAACTGCCTGACACTTAGCCACTGATAGTGACAAGCCATTTTCAGAAAGCCATTGACCTAGATAATGCAAAGCAGTATTTATCCGGAAATTAATGTCTTCTACAGATTTTGAGCTGCAATAGAGGACAATGTCATCAGCATATTAAAGAATATTACAAAAATTATTTACAGACAATTCGAGGTCATGAGTATATAAATTATACAGAAGAGGGCTGAGGGCCGAGCCTTGGGGAAGACCTTTCCAGACAAGTCTGGGAGGCACAGTAAGTAATTGATGTTTAACAGATATGGTTCTACCAGTCAGCAACTGACTTATGAAATGTGTCAACCTCGGTGGAATGTTCAGATGATGCATTTTCTGCCTGAGCATTGGAAGAAGAACATTATCATAAGCAGAAGCGATATCAAGAAAAACACCAACCAGATACTCTCCTTGGGCATAGGCTAGTCGAATGTCTGTAGTGAAAATACTGAGACTATCTATTGTACTCAGCCCCTTTCTAAAGCCAAACTGAGAGGGTGCTAAGACATTTCTGCTTTCCACTATCCATTCGAGGCGAATTTTCAAAATCCGTTCAGTTATCTTCGCTAACGTGGATGCTAGCGCAATGGGTCTATAGGAATTTGGATCTGATGGACATTTGCCCGGCTTAAGAATAGGGATTATTATTTGGGATTTCCATGATTCTGGAACAATACCTGACTCAAATAAAGCATTTATTAAATTTAAGAAATACTTTTTGGATCTATTGTTCAACCTTCTAATAAAGGAATAAGGAATACCATCCTCTCCTGGACTAGTATCTTTTAAATCCGTTAAGGAGGTTTCAAGTTCTTCAAATGTAAAAGGACGATCCATTTCATTAATTACAGAAGATGGAGCAGAATATGAATAAGAATCATGTGGGGGAACAAATGGAGGGGCTAATTTATCAGCAAAGTCATTAAGCCATACGGAGGGGTTATTGGAGTTAGGACTAGGTACAGAGTTAAGAGATCGACGAAATCTCTTAACATTAGTCCACACAAGAGATGGGGGCGACCGAGGATCCAGGGATTCACAAAAATTTATCCAGCCAAGTTTTTTCTTTTTATGAGCCAATCTTCTAAATTTTGCATCATTGCGCTGATAAACATTAAAATTCTGTACTGTCATAGAGGCTGCATATGACATCTCGGCAGATTTACGCCTATTAACAGAATCAGTGCAATCCTGATCCCACCAGGGATTGGAAGGCAATTGATACTGCGTGGAGCCCTTCTTCGGTATATGAAGATCTGCAGAAGAAATAATAGCAGAGACAAACCGATCATAACAGAAAATGACATTCTCACTATCAATAGATTCAGGAAGGGAGTCCAACATGTGATCAACAGAACTAGCGAAATCAAACCAATTAGCTTTATTTAAATTATGTTTAAGAAGAGAATTGGAATTTGAAGAGGAAGGTATATATCCAGTGAATAAAGAAATGAGGATAGGAAAATGATCGCTGCCATAGGAAGAGGAAAGTACATTCCATGATAATTGGGCAGCGAGCGCAGGAGAAGAGAGGCAAAGGTCTACAGCTGATTTAGGATTTTGATTGGGATAAACCCTTCTAGTCGGTGAGCCATCATTGAGGATACAAAGGTTAGTATCATCAATCATGTCTACTAACTGAGGAGAGAATCTATCACAAAAATAACATCCCCACAATGTGTGATGGATGTTAAAATCTCCCATAATCAGTACAGGACCGGGAAGTGAAGAGATAATAGACAAAAGCTCAGGAAAAATCGTAGGAGAAGGGTGAGGAATATATACAGAGAGAAATGATATATTAAGAGCCCTCACAGCAATAGCATTAATCTGTTGACTGTGAGATGGAATAGGAATAAGGGAATAAGGAGTGGAGTGCCGGATAAGAATGGCACTGCCAGCATACCCGTCACTTCTGTCCTCCCTTAAACAGGCAAAACCTGGCACCCGGAAACGGGAGCCCGGAGTTAACCATGTCTCCGAGAGGGCAATAATGACAGGATTGTGTGTGGAAATAAGATGGATTAATTCATGCTTTTTAGGATGGATGCTTTTACAGTTCCACTGAAGGAAGTTCAGTGGGGCCATTTTTAACTATATTGAAAATTTGCATTAATTTTTGGGCAACGTTGGACGGTAAAGGAACATCATCACAGGAGGATATAATAGAAATGAGAGTTTCAATGAGAGCTAGAAGGAGATCTTTTTTAGGACTGGAGGGATTATCAACACTATTAAGGGCACAGCCATTAGGAAGAGGGGAAGAGCAATTGCTAACAATTGCTTGATGAGCTTGTCTATCATATCCCTTCGCTAGAGGAGCTCGGGGATGTGGTGAACGGAAAACTGTTTGACGATATGAAGTAGAGGAAGAAGGTTGAGGTTGAATTGGGCTAGAGGGAGCATTGGTGTATGAGGGAAGGGTGAACATCTCCTTAGCAACATCTGCATAAGAGCGCTGCACAGAAGGAAAGCGGGAGGCTGCTTCCATATAGGAAACATTCTCTTGTGACATTACCATCTTAATTGACTGTTGCCTAACAAATTCAGGACAATCTTTGTCTGTGGCAAAATGTTTGCTAGTGCAATGAATACATGTTGAATTCTCTTTAATTATATTACATGCATCACCAGTATGTGATTGGGAACACCTGTAACACCTTGGCTTAGATCTGCATTGAGATTTAATGTGGCCAAAGCGGCAGCAATTGAGGCACTGTATGGTGGGAAGTTTATATGTCTCAACAGGGAGGGAAGTGTGGTAAGAGTACACTTTCTCAGGCAGCATTTGCCCCCTAAATGTCATTGCAACTGACTGAGTCGGTACCCAGGTAACAATACCTTCATTAACATTCTTACGATTCAAACGTCTTGCTTTCATGACCTTACCACAACCAGGAGGAAGTTCTAATGACTCGATAAATTCATCCATTGCCCAATCAACAGGGACTCCTTTGATAAGACCCATTCGAGTAATATTAAAAGTGGGAATAACTGCTACATATTTACACATACTGAGAACTAGGTTCTTTAAAAAGTTATTAGCAGCCTCAGCAGAGGAGAATTGGACAGCGATTTTATTGCGTCCGACATTCTTAACTCCATCATTAATTATATTGGGAATTTTATGGTTATGCAAAAATTGACCAAACTTGATGGCTCTTATTGTTGTTCCAGCTGCAGGGTCAGGAGTTTCCCTAGAGACATAGACTATAAATGGACCTTTATCATCGTCATTATAGGAAGAAGGACCTTCGGACATAGAGGGATGAATATACACACTTTGGATTGACGGGGTGGCAGTATCAGGATTATGTATAGTTTTTTTAGCTGTCAAATTTGCATCGGAAGTTGAGTTCTCCCCTTGGCGTTTACGAGAAACACCCACAGTACTTAACAAAATGGAGCCTCCGGGATCCGGGGGCTCCGACGGTGGATCACCATCCATCCTTAAACCTAACTTACCTTTATTTAGAACACACACAAATAAATATAACAACCAATTACCAATAAAAACCAAAATTCAGTACACCTTTAACACTTAATTATAATAAAAACTTAAAAGAGAAATGATTAATATAGAAAAAAAGCACCGATCTCACTAACACGTGTGTAAGCCAAAACAAACGTCTAGCAACCCCTTGATAAATGTTATCAGCCAAATGAAATGTGAAATCAGAAATGACAGATTACAGATCTGTCAAGTGTCAGTTGTTTTGTTTCAAGGAGAAATGTGAATTGTGAATTCGGTTTTTAAGTTTTTAAAATAAAAAAATAATGGCCCTAAGAAAAGTATTTTTTCTTACACGAGTGGCTTGCTGCAATACTGTTAAACTACAAACCACAAAATTATCAAGACAAAACATACTACTTTTATCTGCAAATACCGCTAGATTATTTGCTACCGAAAATATAGGTTAGTTTTTTATATTTATTTGTACGATTTCAAATCGTTTTTTATTGAATGATTTTTGTATTCGATTTAATTTTATTAAATTGAATACATAATTCAATGTAAAGGTTATTTAATTTTTAAAATATACTAATAACTGTTAAAAACAAATTATAACACTTATTAAATAACATAAAACACATGCTACAGGAGATAAGAATAAGAATGCTAAAGAACCGGAAAAAGTAGACATCCTTGGACGTTTCTTCCCGCAACCCACACCAAATCCCAAAGATGCACATGAAGTACAAAAGGAACAGGAATTATTTGAAAAGGAACAAAAAGAGAAAACTGAGGAAAATGAAAAAAGTTGGAGGCGAATGAAAATTGGGTAAATTATTACAAACCTATAGCTAACTGTTCTATAGTAAAAAATGTTGTCTGACTGTTATATAATAAAAATATTTAAATTGAAATCTATTAATAGACACAGTAAATAGTTTTGCAGTTTTTGGTGGAGCAATGACAATTATGGGTGGTTGCTTGGTGATAGAAATGGGAGCTCCGAGACGTGATGATGAAGGAAAGCTCATAGAAGATGAATACTCTCACTTGGCACTGCCTTTGCAATATCTGCGAAGAACTTGGAAGGAACTTACATTTTATGAAAAGGTAGAAAAGATATTTAAAGAGCTTTTTAGAATTATAATATTTGGAAAAAATAAATCATCATAGCTTTCCACTCCACTAATAAAATATTTAGTATTAAAGCTTCAATTATATATACAAAAGTGATAGGAAAATAAAATAAAATTCAATGAGTTTTAAGTGTATGAAGAAAAGCTTTAATCGTCTTATTAACACACTAAGTTAATAATTAAGAACATAAAAATATACATAACAGTAGGTATGTCTTAATTTTTTTGAGTGGAACTCTAATTGATTTTCTAAAATAAAAGTAGCCTATGTTAATCCCTATAACGTCAGCTATCTTCCAGTGCAAGTCCCATCAAAATCAGTCCAGCCGTTTTAAGAGATTATCCGGAACAAATAGACACAAAAATTTTTGAAATTGTGTTTTTCTTATAAGTACCATATATAATTTCATATGCATTTAGTAAAACACTGTTATTTAACATTACAAACAGACACTTTAATTTTATTTATCTGTATAGATTATTCAAGTTTTTTAATAAAAATTGTAAAAAAAAAATCTTAAACAGATTTTTTGTCAAAATATTCCCCATTACATTGAATGACTTTTTCACCAATCTTGGCATACAAGCAATCATTTTATTTGTTGTTCCTTGTGAAATATCCTTCCGGCTTTTTGTAAAGCCTTCTGCATGCCTTGATGTGAAGAAGGACATCATTCACAAACATTTCTATGGAGCTCTTCCCACAAAATCTCTATGGGATTGAGATCAGTACTCTTCCAAGGCCATACCATGATTTTCAACACGGCTTCCATCTGCTTATCTTCTAAGAAACCTTTACTTAATTTTGAGCTATGCTCTGGATCATCATTTTATTGAAAAATGAGTCCATCTCCGATTACATTGAGTCCAGGAGTAACGTTTTTCGCTATAATTTATTTATATAGCTCCTTTTTAATAACTCCTTCGATTTTATGTGAAAACTAGAAGGGTACCTTTACAGTAGTCAGATTTTAAGCATTAAATTGTAAATGCTACAAGTCACTTTCCTGAATCATATTACAATAATTATCTGTTTATTTATTGTGATTGTAAAGAAATAAAAATAATTATTTTTTGTTGTTATATTTTTATTTGTTTATTTGTTTCACATATGTACATGAACAGCTTGGATTACTTAATTTGTTAATGTTAAAATTTATAATAAGGTACATTTAGCAAGCTATATATTACATAATGCAAAATGTACTCCAATAAACACTAAGGCTAAGCTAGCAAAATTTGATGAAACGCCGCTTCTATCTGTTGTATAGAATTGTTGAATAATTTTAGAATTTTGCTTATCTACCACAGGGGCCCTGATCCTTATGTTCCCAAGGTCTCCAGTAGGTTAATGAAGGAGCTTCATTTATGTCTTCGGACAACTTAGCGTCTCGCAACCGTCTCTTGATTGTAGTCACCGAAATGGATTTCGAGTGAGATTTATCGAGTTCGGCGCGAATTTCTGGAGCTTTTAGCCGTTTATTCCGTTTGCTAGTAACAACAATAAATTGATCTTCACTAGATGTGGTAGCTCTCGGCCTACCGGAGCGTGGACGATTTTGATGGCTACCAGTTTCCTTGCATCGTACGATAGTGGAATGAACACAACACCTCGATAATTTAAGTTGAGACGCAATCGCACGTTCGGATTTGCCTTCATTGTGTAGAACAACGACGGTGGAGCGCATTTCAGTACTAATTTCTCGTGCTTTTCCCATTATAGAGATGTCTTGACTGTAGCAACCACAAGTTCAGACTGAATTGATTGCTTGTCGATAACTTTATAAATATAGAATAAATAGTAATAGTACAGGTTCTAAGAAGCTAACTCATTCACAAATTTGAAACAATATACGTAATATAAAAGCTAAATCATTTTGTACTGATAAGGTATACAAATTTTAACAATCAGTTAGTTCTTTTTCGGCACTCATTGAAGTTTTGAAACAATGCTTGTTTATTGCTATACGGCTTTCCTCGACAAATATAAACAAAAAGGCGACCCTTTACGTATGTATATATTATAAACAATAGAATTTGCAGCGCATTTTTTTATCTCTAGTAGTTTTTAAATATTTAGAGATAACAAAAGCTTTTTATAAGTGGGTACTCAAACTTTTGAGCAGTGTATATAATATGTATACAAAACTTTTACAGATATGTTTAATACAAGTTACATATTATACGGACACGTATAGCTCAGTTTATAGTGGCCCTTCTTGCTATGCCAGCGGTCGCGGGTTCGAGTCCCGCTGGGGGCATTCATTTGTGTGATGAGCACGAACGTTTGTACTCCAGTTATTGTTGTTTATATTTATAATATGTATGTATTTAAAGTTGTATATGTGTATCAACTATCTAGTATCCATAATACAAGCCTCGTAGGTTACCATGGAACTAGATGGTGCTGTGTGTTAATGTCCTAACATATTTATTGACACATGTTACTTTATCAATAAAATTATAAACCATCTCTATTATTAAAACATTTAATTTTTTTAGCTGTTGGAAAAGTGACAATTTAAAATTCTAATTGCCCTTTTGTTTATATTAGAAAATCATTATGTAGGAAAAATAACAATATATGTTTTGGATTAACAGATGATTAAAGAGCCATCTCGTGAGAAACTTTTGCCGGACCCCTTGCCTCCTCCGTATCAACCAAAGTATACCCTAGTCTTGGAGTTCACTGATGTATTAGTGCATCCCGACTGGTCTTATCAAACTGGATGGAGGTAAATACCTTGTAGTATTTAAAATCTAGGTTAAAACCAGGGCTCGGAACCGGTTTAAAAACGAACGGCTTAGTAAACCGAAATAATAATGGTTAACGGTTATTCTTAGAGAAAGGTTGGATTTCGGTTTTAATACCGAAATAAACCGGTTAAATCATTCATAAGCCTTTCACCGTTAGCAAAGACGCGCCAAATGTAAACACACAAAAATTTATTTTAACCGGTTAATTTCATGGAACCTAAATTCGTCAAAACCGTTCTCCCAGATTTAACCGGTTATAGAACTGTTATACCCCTTCGCTGTATGGGTTATTGCTTATTTATGTTATAGCCCTACTAGCTATCATCATTTTGTACTCTATATATATGTCCTTTAATTTGTATTAAGTTAGTTCGAGAGTATCGTCGGTCGAGAGCACTAGCTCTTCATATCCCATATATATTGTATAAATAATTAATAAAGTTATTAAAGTGTTTTCAGTGATAAATAAATCTTTTTTTTAAAAAGGGTCTTATCCAGGGACCCATAACAATTGGTGGCAGCGGTGGGATAATAATAATCCCAGGGGGTAATAATAATCCCGGATACCCCAGGATTAACGAAAATTCTTGTGCCTTAAATAACCGCGAACTCTCGGCTCCGCGTAACTTCAAATAAGTGGGGAACCACCATAAGTGAAAAGTTGTGAAAATTTGTGAAAAGCTATAAAAAGCTGTGAAAAGTGTTAGTGAATATTCAGGTTGTCCACCAGAGAGTGAGACGCCTACGTCTACTGGCAGAGGACCTAGTACGTGTGCCGTGTTCGTCTCCCGTCCGGAACGACGCCAGGTTTTGAACCTGTGACCACTGAGCTGGCGGGCATACAAGGTCTGGCCTTATCTACAAGAATGCAGCTCGTCGCCACCCGCGTCGTGTTCGTGTTACTTGTGGCCCACACGTGAGTGATAGATAGTATTACAATCAAAACAATTATTGGAAGTTGCGCGTTAAAGACATTATAATATATTATTATGAATTTTCTATTTTAAACTCTTATAGTATAATTGTTATTCTGACGAATATTTTATTGAAACAAAAGTTATAATACTTTATGAATATTTTATACTGATTTATTATTTTTCTGATTGTTCTGTTCATTTTTACTGATTTTATATTTTTTTTTAATATTTACAATATAATATTAATTTATAACAAATTATCCAGATCAAGTATTTAAATAATATAAAAATGGCGAAAAAAGTTGATATCCCAATAGTTCCACTTACTGACGGAGAAAAAGCGCCTTCACCCGCCGTGTCTAAAACGGAAAAGAAATATAATACAAATGAAATTGATTTAAATATTCTTTTAAAATTTATTAAGCCCTATGACGGATCTAGGGATACAATTAATTCTTTTCTAACGAATTGTAATAACGCATATGAACTTGCATCTGAATCACAAAAACATATATTATTTAAATACATTTTGTCTCAATTACAAGGCAAGGCTGAAATAGCAGCCTCAATAAAAGATTTTACATCCTATGACCAATTAAAAGATTTTCTAAAAACTCAGTTTAGTCAAAGGAAACATTATTCTCATTTAATAAGCGAATTACAGGAATGTAGACAAACATCTGTGGAAAATGTCACACAGTTTTCTATTAAAATTGAATCTATCTTATCTCAACTTTTGACAGAAATTTCTATGAATCCTACTAAAAAATTAGAGATTCCAGGCAGAACAGCTGCTATGGAGGACCTAGCCCTCCACCATTTCTTGATGGGTCTCCACCCACGCATATCGAATATAGTTAGGTGTAGATCGCCTAAAAATTTAAATGAGGCCATTAGTTTAGCTATTTCTGAAGAAAAAATTCAGAAAACACTATATAAAAAGGCGGAAAATTTTGAAAAACCTAATAAAGTAGATAAATTTACAAATAGTAATAATTTTCATAGAAATAATTATTTTAATAATGTACCCAGGCAGGTTAATCAGTATAGGTCTTTTAACCCTTTGCAGCGTTATCCTAATAGTGCGCCTACCACATTTACCCCAAGACCTCCTCAAGGTCAAGGACAAGTTAGTCAATATAATCGACTTACTAATAACTCCAGGCCTCAATTTAGTAATAAAAATCCGAGTTACTCAAATAGACCTCGTATAAATTTTGTAGAGGATAATCCTTCTTACTATGAAGAAGAAGGGAGTTCATTCCCTTATGAGGAAACGGGCTCATACGTTGAGGATAAACCCAACGAGGACGACGACTATGACTGTCAACAGCCTACTTTAAACGAGTAGTTGTCCCGTCAACGTGTCGGACGCGACAAAATCTTAAAAATGGCACGAATAAGATTTATAAAATAACAAGTAATAATAGTAATAGATACTTACCCCATATTAAATTGCCAACTTCTGGCAGTTCTAGACCCTTGTCATTATTAATAGATACAGGTGCCTCAGTCTGCCTCATTAAAAGTTCAGCACTATCAAACACCTTAAAAGTGTACCCCAACAATATTTCTGTAAGAGGAATAAATTCGAAAGACGAACCTCCATTGAAAAGTTTAGGTTACGTAAACTTAAAATTAAAAATTGGTAATAACTATATATGTCATAAATTTCACGTTTTTGATGAATTACAGCTTCCATATGATGGTATTATTGGTACTGACCTTTTTATGACATATAATTGTCAAATTAATTACAATTCCAACAGCCTAGAAATAAATAACTATAAAACTTACCTTATGTTTAACGAACCTACCTATACAATAAAACCTAGATCTGAAACGGTTATAGAATGCACTGTTGTAAATCCTGAAATTCAAGAAGGATTAATATTAGATAAGAAAATTTCAGATAAAATACTTATTTCAAATTGCATGGTAAGAGTGAAACCTAACAATAGAGTTAACATTACTATATTAAATATTACAGAAGAACCTATCCAAGTAAATTCTAATCTACAACTCAAATTAGAGAAAATTCCAGCACAGAATGTAAAATTAGTAAACAATTGTCAAAATACAATAGAAAGAACTGAACAAGTTCTAGAATCTCTTAGAATATCTCATCTAAATTATGAAGAGAGTGAACAACTTCTAGATATTTGCTCTCAGTACTCTGATATTTTTCATTTACCTGATGACCAACTAACATATACAAATGCACTGAAACATCAAATTAAAACTAACTCCGATATTCCCATTAATACAAAATCATATAGGTTTCCACAGTGTCATAAAGAAGAAGTACACAAACAAATAAATAAGATGTTAGATCAGGGTATAATTCAGCCATCCGTATCACCATGGTCTTCACCAATATGGGTTGTACCGAAAAAAATTGATGCCTCTGGCGAAAGAAAATGGCGTGTAGTAATAGACTACAGAAAACTTAACGATATAACCATAGGCGAATCTTACCCCATTCCCCAAATAAATGAAATTTTAGACCAATTAGGTAATAGTAAATATTTTTCTACTCTCGACTTAGCGTCAGGTTTTCACCAAATTCAAATAGCACCAGAAGATGCCGATAAGACAGCTTTCACCGTTCCAGAAGGACACTTCCAATTTAAGAGGATGCCATTTGGGCTAAAAAACGCTCCGGCTACCTTCCAAAGACTAATGAACACCGTATTATCTGGTCTCCAAGGATTACATTGCTATGTTTATTTGGATGACATTGTCATTTATTCCTATGATTTAAATTCACATATAGAGAAGTTACAGAAAGTATTCAATAGGCTACGTCAATTCAATTTAAAATTACAACCAGACAAATGCGAGTTTCTCCGTAAAGAAGTAAATTATCTAGGTCATATAATTACGGACAAAGGAGTTAGACCAAATCCTGACAAAGTTAAAGCCGTGAAAGAGTTTCCTACTCCAAAAACTCCAAAGGACGTAAAATCCTTTCTAGGACTTATTTCCTACTACCGCAGATTTATTCCAGACTTTTCCATGTTAGCTAAACCCCTAACTTCACTTTTAAAGAAGAACACCTCATTCACCTGGAATAATGAACAGCAACTTGCATTCGAAACCTTGAAAGGTAAATTACTAACAGCTCCTATACTCTCTTATCCAGATTTTACCAAACCTTTTGTTCTCACTTGTGATGCATCGAAGTACGCCATTTCAGCAATTCTATCTCAAGGAGAAATAGGAAAAGACCGTCCCCTTGCATTTGCATCCCGTACTCTTAATAAAGCTGAAACAAATTACAGCACTACAGAAAAAGAATGTCTAGCAATAGTTTTTGGTACTAAAATGTTTAGACCTTATCTTTATGGAAATACCTTCACCATTGTCACAGACCATAAACCTCTCCAATGGCTCTTTAACTGTAAGGATCCAGGATCCAGACTCGTAAGATGGAGACTGAAACTAGAAGAATATAATTACAATATAAAATATAAAAAAGGAAAAGTTAACTCTAATGCTGATGCTCTTTCAAGATACCCAGTGAACCCAGTTCCAATTCAGTTTATACAAACGAAATGAATCCAGAAGCGCCGCAAGTTTCTGAACAAGAAACTATAAATATAGATAGAGATCTAGAAGAACTGCTAATTTCTCCACCTTCTTTCCGATTAGATGAAATTCTCTCTGATACAGAAGAGCGACTTAACTTACCTTCTCCAGAACGAGAAAGATCTAACTTACCTTCTCCAGAACGAGAAAGATCTAACTTACCTTCTCCAGAACGAGAAAGATCTAACATACCTTCTCCAGAACAAGAAAGAATTAATTTACCTTCTTCAGAACAAGTTGACTTACCTTCTCAAGAACCTGCTGGTTCTCCAACTGCAGAGCCTATTGCTTCACCTGCTGTTGAACCCATTGACTTACCAAGTCGAGAAATAAGCCCATCTACTGATGACTATTCAACATTTCTCAAAGCAACATCTGAAAAAAATAGAAATTTTAATACACAAATTATAGAACATAACGAAAGTCTAATGAAATCTACTGTAAAAAACTATAATAATTCCTACCTCAATAGACCTTGATGAATCTAATCCCTATATAGAAGAGATTTTAGGTAACCATGAAAATTCAAAAGAGATTGTAGAAGCAGAGAGACAGCTACATTCTTTCCAAATAATAGAATCAACCAATAAAACTTATCTTCTTCTTTTCACTAGAGTACATCATTTTGATGAGTCACGTTATGCTGAAATATTTAAAACTCTAGAAAACGCTAGAAATAGGTTATTAATATTTGAAAATATAAATGAAATAGCAATTTCAGATTTTAAAAATCCTTTTGAAAAACATTCATTTACTAAGATATATAATATGCTGATGTATCTTTTCCATAATACTAATATAAAAATAAATATATATCATAATAACATAGTTTATCCTTCACCTACTGAATTAAAAAAGATATTACGTGATAATCACGATATACCCATTGCAGGACATCTTGGTTCTGTCCGCATGTATAACAGAATAAAAGACATGTATTATTGGAAAGGAATGCGAAAAGATATAGAGACATATGTTAAAGCCTGTAAATCATGTCAAGAAAATAAAGCCTTAAGGAAAATAAACAGAGCACCTATGCAAATAACCAGTACTTCTACTGCTCCCTGGCAACGTCTTAGCTTAGATATAGTAGGACCACTTCCAGAATCTGGGACAGCTAAATTAAAATACATACTCACACTTCAAGATGATCTTACTAAATTTTCTGTAGCTTACCCAATTCGTAGTACAACTGCAGAAGAGACAAGCGAATGTCTTCTTCATTTTATTGCTATTTTCGGAATTCCCAAAATGATCCTTACCGATCAAGGAACAAATTTTACATCGGAACTTTTTAAAACAACTTGCAAATTTTTAAAAATTAAACAGTTATGGTCTTCGCCTTACCACCCACAAACGCAAGGAGCACTGGAAAGAAGTCACTCCACCCTGAAGGAATATCTGAAATCATATGTTAACGAAGGACAAACGGATTGGCCTCGTTACGTCTATACTGCAATGTTAGCTTATAATACCAGTGTGCATTGCACTACTCATTTTACACCCTATGAGCTAATGTTTGCTCACAAGCCCTTTATTCCAAATTCTATTTTCGAAGAATCACCTGGAGCAACCTATCCAGAATATGTGAAGATGCTACAAAACCGTTTTAAATATTCAAGAGAAAAGGCAATTCAAAACATACGAAATTCTAAAAACAATTCAAAAAACTATTATGACTCTCATAGTAAACCACAGCAATATAAAGTAGGTGATTATGTTTACCTGAAAAACCATTTAAGAATGCGGAAGGCCTTATCTCCTTTATGGAAAGGACCTTATAAAATCGTGAAAATTCTTGGTAACAATACGTTATCACTATTAATCAATAGACGACATGTTACTCACCATTATGACCAAGTAAAACTAGCTGATATATCTAGTAATAATATAAACTGATATAATTATTAATATAATAGTTTATGAAATTTCAAATTAATTAGATATAAGTTTTTGCAGTTAATTTACATTTACTTTTATATTTTTATTTTATTTTTATTATATTCAACTTAAGGGTTAAATAATTTTAGCATCGGATTAATTACGTAAATAAAAAATAATTAACACGTTATAATATTTTCAGTGTATCCGCCCAACTGGATCAGGAATTCATCCAACGAATTTCCGCAAGCTCCGGCATTTATTTTGATTACTTAGGAAATGTAAAAATAATTGAAGGACAATTAAATGTTCTAATTCCGATAGATACATCTTTTATAAAACCACATATTGACAACATAAATTCAGTAATCGATACAGCTAGAAACAACTGTAACCAAATTCCAGATAGCGTAGAATGTTATAATATATTTGAACCATTAACATTTCGTTACAATGAAATTTTAAAACAATTTTCTGCTGTTTCTCATCTATTAGACACAAAAAATAAACGTAGTGCCTGGTTTGCTGGCATTGGTTCAGTAATGAAGCATATTTTCGGAACTCTAGACGAGGACGATGGTCTAGTTTTCAATAATGCAATAGAGTCTATACTAAAAAACCAGGAGAAAATGTCATCATTAATTAAGGAAAATATCTTAGTAACTAATTCTATAATTACACGTTTTAATGAAACAATTTTAAAAGTTCAATTGAATGAATGTCACTTAAATGAAGCAATTAATAAATTTTCTTCAGTAGTAGAAAATATATCTATTGCTACCGACAAAATTCAGTTACAGTTAAGTATAAACGAGTTATTTAGCAACCTTGAAATGTCCCTTCTTACCTTATCGTTTCAATTAGAGGATATTATAAATGCCATAATGTTCAGCAGTCTGAATAAACTGCACCCGGCAATAATGACACCGACACAGCTTCATAAGGAGCTAGTAGACTCTTTTCGATATTTACCACAAGGACTTGAACTACCAGTCCCTCTTGAAATTAATATGATACATATTATTACGAATATTTCCAAAGTATCATCTTATTTTATGAAACCCCGACTAGTATTTGTATTGCAAATACCGCTAGTGTCTAATAAATTATATAAATTATATCATAATATACCTTTACCTACACCACATAATATTAAAAATCCTGAGTCCTTCAGTCTGATAATCCCTAGTGCTAAATATATCGCAATAACGATTGATAAAAATCATTATTTTGATCTGGACAGTTTGAATAATTGTTTAATTATAAGTCATGAGCATTTTATATGTGATGTTCCTAATGTATATGCAACTGATGCTAAGATTACTTGTGAAAGTGAATTATTATCAAAGGTTATTAATAAACTTCCCGACCAGTGTGAAACAAAATTTATATATGGTAAAGTTGATATTTGGAAAAACTTAAATAATAACAAATGGATATTTATTCAATCTGAAAGTAGTAAAATAGTAATAGAATGTCAAAAATTGAAAATACACCGTGAAAATATATTATTGGGAACAGGTATTTTGAGCCTACCCCAATCCTGCGTTGCCTATAATAAAAACACAGTACTGATGGGAAAAATTAATAAAAATATACATTCGGAAATAATTACCTTTGATTATAATATTATTAATGACACTTGTTGTAATAAATTTAAGTTAGATAAGGTTATGGACAGTGTGTCTCCTATTAATTTAGAAAAAATAGATTTAGATAGTTTAACAGTTCAAAAAGAATCATTGAAAAGGAAATTATTAGAAACTGAAATAGATACAGATATTCCTCATATAATTAAGTATGGGACACATTATTCTATGTTAACCATCATGATATTGGTTATTATTATTTTTGTCTTAGTTTATTTTATTAGTATTAAGATTATATACTATTATAAAAAATGTAATAAATCATTGGGCCTTAACATAGATTTAAAAGACGAGAATATTTCTGATAATAGTAACTTACAGGTAGAGGATCAACCCTCTTATCCATCAATCAGATGTAACATTTAATTTTCATAAACTTCGGTTTAAAAAGGAAGTCCGAAGTTTATTTTAACGGGGGAGGTGTTATACCCCTTCGCTGTATGGGTTATTGCTTATTTATGTTATAGCCCTACTAGCTATCATCATTTTGTACTCTATATATATGTCCTTTAATTTGTATTAAGTTAGTTCGAGAGTATCGTCGGTCGAGAGCACTAGCTCTTCATATCCCATATATATTGTATAAATAATTAATAAAGTTATTAAAGTGTTTTCAGTGATAAATAAATCTTTTTTTTAAAAAGGGTCTTATCCAGGGACCCATAACAGAACGAAACCGAAACCTTAAACCGAAAATCCTTTCGGTTTGGGATCAACGAACAAAACCGGTTTAAAAACAACGGGTTTCTGAGCCCTGGTTAACTCTAACAATCAGGTCTAAAACTCTTCAATCTACGGCAAGGAAATAGAATCAATAATAACCGATGACGCAAAATATTTTTTTTATTCATATTATTTAATACAACTTCTTCAATATCACATACTTTTTGGCCAACAAGGTTAGACACAAATTAGCACATTCCTTTCCTTCATAATTTAGAGAGATAAATTAAAATCTTGTGTTACAAACATTTATTTCAATTTTAAAGTAATCTAGAAGTAATAATTTTATAATGTTAATGAGTTATGCTAAGCTTTACATAATAATTAAAATCATTTAACACAAGATGATGCATGAATCATAAAACTACTTATTAGTCACGGCACATATATCAACTTTCTGAAAATCATTTAAGTCTAATGACACTTGGCACTGATAGCCAAGTAGTAATGCGTTCTCTTGGAAAACAGAGTGAAAGCGGGTTCAATTCCCGGGTCTCGCACCTCTGATATTTAATGTGAGAATCATTTTCAACATGGTTACCACTTGTGTTACGGTAAAGAAAAACATCGTGAGGAAATCTGCATGTCTGAGAGAACCTAGCAAGTTATCGAAAGACATGTTAAGTCCGCCCGCACTTGGCCAGCATGGTGGATTTTGATCTGATCCCCCTCGTATTGAAGGGAGGCCCGTGCCCAGCAGTGGGACGTTAAAATGGCTGAATACATGACACTAAAAAAATGCAATTAATCATATTTTCAGGTTCAAAAAACGTCCTGGAGTCGATCAGTTTTTACAGACAGTCGCAAACTCAGATTATGAAGTTGTTATATTTACTTCAGAAAACGCGTTTATGATTTGGCCTGTGTTGGACAAACTGGATCCCGAGAACAAAATGATATCATACAGATTGTTCAGAGATTCAACTCATTTTATAGATGGGGTTCATGTTAAAAACCTTGAAGGTGTTAACCGGGACTTGTCTAAGGTGTGTAATATGCCATTCTTATCTTTTTTTATTCTCTTTTCCATAAGAAAAATGAGAACATAGTGAGTTGGAAAATATATGGTGGTAGTCTATGAAAGAGACCCTATGTCATTTTAATGAGTTTACAAGTATGACAATATGTCACATTAATGGCCTGTTCGTATTTGTTTAGTTTTATTAATTTCTTAGAAGTATATTCTTATTCTCAAGGGACAAACACACTGACAATAAAGTGAACCAATGAGGGTTCTGGTTTTGCTTATTGAGGTATGATCTATCATCTATGGAAAACTTGAAGTGTATTTAGTGCACAAGCTTTAAAAAAAAAGTTGGGCGTCTTGAGATGCTCGGCAGATGGGAAACATCTATGTTAATATTAGAATTCATAATTAATGTTTATTAACGAAATATGGAGTAAAATAAAGAAAATATAGGATTTTGTTAATAAAATCAATTTATTTTTCTTATTATTTTAATTATAATAATAATTACAGAATATATTACATAAAAAATAATTTAATAATTACAGAATACATTACACTATTCATAAATAGAATAGAAAATGTGTTAATATTTTTAATAGACACTGTTTTACAAGGGAGTCGAGGGCGGTGACGTAGAACAGGCATGATCAGTCTTATATGTCCGTCACCACGCCGTCTGCCGTAATAACACGTGTCGGTTTTACTGCCAAGGCGCGCCTATAGATGTTTCACATCAAAAACTTTGTTAAATGTACCTACAGTTATAAAATTTTCAATTCTGAATCACAATCACATCTAAGTATCACACACAGGTGATAGTGGTAGATTGGAACAAACAAGCCACAAAGTTCCAGCCGGATAATGCACTCATACTTAAGAAGTGGAAAGGCGCAGATGATGACACAGCGCTGCTCGACTTGGCCAACTTACTGCAGAGTGAGTCCGTTTAAATATATAATAAAATTCTAACAAGTTGACTCTGTACATTAAATATTTTTTGAAAAATCTTATTGAATTAGTCATTATCGATACAGAGGCCGAATCTATCCTTTTTAGAATTTTTGTCTGACTGTCTGGGAACGCATCACGAGAAAACCATTGGATAGATTTTGATGAATTTTGTTATGACGATAGCTATCCAGCTATCCATCTAGGTCAACATATAGGATATTTTTTACTGCGGGAAAATGTCTTATCTCGAAGTAATCTAAACTAAATTTTAATACGTTTCTATTGAAAAAAAAATCTGTCGTAATATTAAAATTTTGAATAGAACTTTAATTTTTGGGCTAAAAGTGATACTCCAAATAACATTATGGTCACTGTACTGACGATTTCTTTACACCCAACAGAATAATAATAATAGTCAATATTATTGATGTACTATGTATTTATATATAGCGATAGCGATGTCGAACGTGGCGGACGTGCGCGAGGTGCTGCGCTACTACGCGCAGTTCGAGGACCCCATCGCCGCCTTCCGCGACAACCAGCGCCGCCTGCTGGAGCGCATGCAGGCCGCGCCGCCGCCCGCCTCCTCCTGGCTCGCCGCCTTCACCAAGCGGTAGGCCGCGCCCCGCACCCCGCACGCGGCGGGCAACGGTACGGCCACTCGATATTTATTTACTCGCTTTTTAAAAGATACTAGTACAATAAATAACCACGTTATAAAATCCTAAAACTACTCAAGTTCGTACAGATAACTTATATGTAGAAAAAAGTTGTAACCCACAATACGATGTAAAAACATTTGGAATATAAAAATAAATAAATTACAGACAAGTACGAGTCGGACTCGCCCACCGAGGGTTCCGTACAAATTTGTAGGAAATCTGTTTAACTTTAATTTTCAACTTATTTTATTTTTTAGAATTTTTCCTTTATTTGTGCTGTAAAACTTTGCTTTTTGCCAAATTTCGTGATTCTAGGTCAACAGGAACTACCATATGTTTTCGACCCAAAACCTATAGGATACTTCCGGTTGACCTAGAATTGTCAATTTTGGTTAAAAGCAAAGTCTTACAGCACCAGTAAAAGGAAAATTCCGAAAAATAAAAAAATTAAGGTAAATTTTGGTACTTACAAGTTTATGCGAAAATCTAAATTTGGCCATTTCTTTTTTCGTGTTGACTCAGGACTTTGATTTTTATACACCTAATAGGGACTATAGACATCAGTATTTGGTATAAATTTTAACTTACTAGGGTTCCTTTCTTTAGCTTTTGAGGTTTGGAACCCTAAAAAGAACTAAATGGTACATATAATTCAACATTAAGTACTAATGCAGTTAAAAGTAATATTACCATCTAGCGATTAGCGAAACTACCAATTATAAATTAAGTTTTACAGTTTTTTTATATCTTGTACCATACATTGTAATATTAAATGGGCAATTATTTATGTATGGTAATAATATACTGGGCTGGATATAACGTAAAAAATGATTCATAAGATTTTATATTTTAAATAAAACTATCTTTTCGAATTTTTTCGCGGATATATTTTAATTTTTGATTCCCGACTTTTCGAATGCTTTACAGCAATCACGGTCACGTTAGAGACTAAGAAAGTATCATTAGATTTTAGTTTAAATATATTCAGTAAAATAAAAAAAATACCTAATTCGATCATGACAAATCTATATGAAATAAAATTTATATATATTTAATTACTTTTTGAAATAGTTCTTACGTGACTGAGGGGTAAGTCAATACGTTGGAAAAATGAGTATTGCGGAAGTGAGAGTCAAAATTTATTTTATATTTATTAATAATTTAAAAATATATTCCATTTATGATTTTATAATAAATATTATTTATAAAAATGAATATTTATTACAAAATAATTTTATTAAGAAATGTTATATTTATATATGTTTTAATCAAATAATGGTATCTGCTACAGCGACAAAGAAGTTTTACTTAAACCGCGCGTGTAAACTTACACGCTCTCATTTTTATCTAATATATTTAAACGAGCAATTCTAGTATATATATAATCTGAATTTCGAAAACGGCACCAACGATTTTCATGAAATTTAGTATATAGGGGGTTTCAGGGGCGATAAATCGATCTAGCTAGGATTCAATAATTTGGCCGGAAGTGCCCAATTAAAACTCTGTAAAAATCAAATAAATCGTCTCACCCTAAAATATCTTAGGAAATGCCCAAACTCAGCTCCTGTCAAAAGCAGAACTCAAAATTCCAATTTTGAAAGGTCCTCCACGGAAATTCAATTTTGCCACACCCTAATATATATTATACTTACGTAGTCGGTTGATAAACTGTAAAACATTAAGTATTCGTTTCTAATATAATATTAAACTAATTGCACTCGTCATTTTTTATTTAAATAACCAGTGTCGGTAAGATCGAAAAATATTATTCATATTTCATCATTTCATCAGTATGTTATTTGTATTTAAATATAATTTTTAAAAAACAAAATTTACCAAAAAAAAACCGAGCTAAGCTCGGACATCCAGGTGCTTTTATGTTTAAACATTACAAAACTCACTTTCCGTTTAATAAATTGTTTATGTTTATTTATAAATGTCTATCATGAGTTTTAATACATATTTTTTTCTTTACAGTTTTTAACTATGCCAAGGCAAGTAGTAGCGACTGTATAGATGTTGCAGCTTCGAAACACTGTAATTATTATATACAAATGAAATTTAAATCTTCAGAGTTTAATTTTATAAAGATCAATTGGACATGTTGAATTTTCACTAGCTTGTTTTGTATGTATTGTAAATTTAATGGTTTTCTCCATCTAATTTTAATTATATATGTGAAACTGGAATTGTTACTTTACACTTTCGGGATGCCAATTAATTTATTTAACAGTGTTTAATAGTTGTAACTAAAAGGATTACAATTTTTTTTCAAGTGTAAACCAACACTTCCAGTTTAAAATAACACTTCCACATTTATTCATTGTTTGCAATAAATCAGGTCAAATTAAAGGATTTAGAGTTAATATTTCATGTGATTCAATTCACTTTTCTTGTTAATGGCTTTAAAGCGTGCCAGTTATCAGTATTTAGTTAAATGTATTAAAATAAATTAACACAACTATGACCTGTCACATTGCAGTCGTTTAACTTTATTAACTAATCTAGAAAGTTGCATTATATACATATTTCAACCAGACTATTAATTACTTAAACACAATTTGTGACAGTTTTAAGACAGAATAAAACTATCTTTTCGGATTTTTCCCGAGATTTATATTGATTTTTGGTTCCCGACGTTTCGAATGCATCACAGCAATCATGGTCGCGGGAGAGACTGAGTCTCCTCAAAAAAAACCAAAAAGATAGTTTTCAGTTATTGTACCTATTGATAACGAATTTCGGTGTAACACGCCTTTTTAGACACGAAAGTTAGTCGATCGAACCAATGTTTGAATGTGGTTTTAATTAATATAATGGTTTCGAATCCTATGGCATTTTAATATATTTCCTAAGTGTTTACTCAGAATGTTTCTTTGTGTGTACTCATATGGACACTATTCTATTTCACTTTGTGTTATTGTGCGAGTCAGCGTGTGATGTCATGATGTGGTTGATATCTCACTTGTAGATAGTAATTATAGACTTGTTAAATGATTGATACTTCTTTTATTTACAACCTTCCATATTACAGTCTTAAGTTTAATAATGAATAAAATAAATTATTTAGTATAACACAGCCTAATATTTAGTTAATATCAAGAATGATGGTAATTTTTTAGCTTATGTTTCAATATTCACACCAAACTAAAATAATCGACAACATGTTATTTCTTCTATGAGTATGTTTATCTTCCAAAACTGAAACAGTTCATAAGGAATATTTATAACTATCGTGATAAGTTGATGTAAATGCTGCTAATTTTCCTTTGGTGAAGCTTTAAAAACTGATAAATAAATACATGAAATAGGATTTTTCTAATAGTTAATTATTATTTTTCGTCATCTGAAAGGTATAAATTTAAAGCAAGCGAAGATTGATCCCCAACAATTTCATTGTGCCCCTTCATCCAAACCTCCTGAAGCCCGCTGTCTATTTCTTCATTTTCGAACGCCTCAAATATCTCGGCTTCGTTAAATGGACTTTTGCCTTTGAGCAGATCACCAACTCGAAAGTCTTCTGGAACTTTTTTTAGCTGTTTCCAAATGCTGGCTATATTTTCTATTAATGTTACTTCAAACTCTTTAGTCGGCAATTTAAATGAAGTACTCCATTCATGTAAATTGTGTGGACCTTCGTTATCCACAAATGTATCCATGTATTCTGGGAAGAGTGTATGACAAGTGATATCTCCTAAAGCATTCTGCATGAGGATGTCGTACTTCTCACCCCTTTCCATTATGAGAGCGCCAGTGATCGCTGTACATAGCCTCGTATCTATAGGATTGTACAAGTCATTACATAGCATTTTTTGCTTCGCTTCATCAAAAGTATTCAATATGTTTGGCGGTCGGTAAGGTATCACAACTCCACCTGAACTAGTATCTTTCAAAATTTCACTACAATTTGGTAACACACACATATCTTCACACCACTGGCTACTTAGAACTAGAAGTTCTTTGTTCATTTCAAAACTAGCATGCGAAATATATGTGGGAACACTTTCCATGCCGTGTGTCCATCGCCGTACGATTTTAGGTCTGTCGTTTTGATTTATATTTCTCATATCCATTAAAAAAAGATGGTGATTTGTGCCAAAATACAATGAATTTTCTCCAATTAATTTAGCTACACTAATATCATTACAGGCAATTTCGTCCGTCATATTTCTTAACTCTTTCCAAACAAACACAGTATTGTTGGAACGTTTGTCATATATGGAGATGGATTTCCTTCCAACATGGGTATAGAAGCCCCTTCCACTACCTATAACAGTACTCCAATTATCCATCATTGTGAATTTGCCTTTTAATTTTACACTTCTGGCTTTTATTCTGTCTAAATTAACAATACTTAGCTTAAAATCTAAAGTTGTTATGTATAAAATATTTTTATGGTAATCATCGAAAGATACGCTTGTATAAGGGGTTTCTGAATCTACACATTTTACAGTTTCAAATCTCACCTTGCAGTTTTCAGTTATTATTTTTAATATAAAAATCTTATATTTTGTCCGTAGCACAATAATATTATGCGCTGAACAAATAGTTTCAAGAATGTTATAATCTTTTCCACAATCAAATGATGCTGCATGTTCGCTATTTATTAATAAATTATTTTTACTGAATTCTGATAAATCTGAAAAATAAAGAAATAATATTAAGTAATATTCATTTCTTTAAGACTTGATATAGAGTATACATAATGATATAGAATCTCCATTTTATTTGCACTTAAATGAGAACATTACTACTATGGTATGGATGGTATGTTCGGGCTATTTTCCGCAACTCAACGTCTATGCACCTATTTTGCGTGTGTAACATTACTACTAATAAAACTATAATAATTAATAAACTATCTATTCTCCAGTTTATTCAGTTCTAGTGTCTATTACTCGGTAACTGGATTATTTTTTTTTTATTTGCCTTTTTTATTTAAGTACAGTAATAAAATATAACTACACAATTATTTTTTTAAATACATGGCCTGAAATATAAAGATTTTACTGTGAAAATTTTACTTGATTTACTCTAGCTAGAAATATAATGTGAATAATCCATTGCAAAATTAGGAATCTGTTCAAAAATGGTTTGTGCTCAAATCCCAAAAATAGTTAATACATTTCTCTTAAACTAGGACAATTAATGATCTTGAAATATACTTTTATGGATACCATCTTTATGGTTGTATTCAAGAGAGCAATCATCCCATTTAGATTACATACCCAGATCATTTTCCCCTAAATACATCAACTTTAAGATGGCCTAGCATGTTTTAGTTTAGTAGAAAAACATGTGTTAAAATAATACTTACATACAGTGGAAAATTCACTATATAGCAAATAATCAATCCAATCAATACAGACAAGTTGCAAATTTCCATTACCAGCGTAGTACCAGTTATACGGACTGTCAAAATAGGGATCAGGATCACTGTCGAGGTGGGCCGCCATGTCTACTATATGCTTAGGACATTGTACTACCTCATCATTTAAACTCTCACACTTCTGCACCATCTTAGCAAAGGCTAAAAATAAAATAATATTTTGAAAGTGGTTTTAGAACTTGCTAATTATAATTAATTACATATATTAATATAAAAATCAAGATCTAAATGTGGTAATGTAGATCTACAACTCAAACAATAATATAAGTCAATTTAATTCTAATAATGGATAGAAATAATTGATGTGATAAAATTATAAAACTCACTAGCAGTTAATTTTAAATTGCGACAGGTCCTTTGCCATTCTATTTTATGCTTTATATAACTTGTAACTGGATCTGTTTTTTCAATATTTCTCAAAGTTGATATCATTTTTGGACACAAACTTTTATAACAGAACGGCTCAAAGTAGTCTATGTTAAGTTCTCCATCCCAATCATCATCAAAACTGTTAAGAGGAAAGCCTGGGACTACGCAATGATAGTTCTGCAAAGTTTGTTGTGTTGTATGTCTCTGTTTTATATTTCGGCTATAAAACATATATGCTTGAGTGTTTTTGTGTTGCAATTCATCTAAGATTTTTTTAACTGGAGCTGTATTATCGATATTTTCAGCAGTAAATTCGACTTTTTCTTTTTTGCGCTAGAAAAACCGTAATTTATTACTCACTACAATATGCACCACTAGTACTACGACATACTATTAAATATTATTGCAATTAAATAAAGTTGATTGAAGAACAATATACTCTTACCTTGTTAGATTTATTTTTTATGTCGGACATTTTTTTAAGTCATAAATACAGAACCTTCAACGTTATTAATTTTGTTTACAATAACCCTTGTCCCTTGGGGTTACACTTTAAAGCAATCAGCTGTCAATTGTCAGTTGATCAACATGTGATTTTGACGTTGACGACGATGTCATATAATCTCATAGACAAATAATAAAAAGTGTAACGCTACATTTACACACTTGTCGAGGCTTAATTATTGGCTGACATCTACTAGCTCCAGGCCTTTACAAGCGCTTGGATGCCATTTACACCTTGCGAGTGCATTAAAGTGTGTTCCGGACAGGCAAGTTGTGCAGACGTGGACGTTGAAGTTGTGCCGACTAATTCGTTTCACTTGACATATTTTTAACTATACATATAATAAAATTGCAACGAAACTGAATCTGTACATCAAATATTTTTTGGAAAATCTTATTGAAATAGACATTATGAGCTCGTGAGCGAGAGCGACACTAAACACGCACCAACGTGTAAATACGCCACAAGCGCTTACCGCAAGCTTCTTTTGTTCTGTGTTCATAGACCGACACTAGCACGGATCGTGACAAGCTTATGCAAGTCAAGCCAAACACCCCGTTCACACGCTTGTGTTTGTGGACGCTTGTCGAGACTTGCCAAGCGTGTAAATGTAGCGTAAGACTTCCTTTCTCCAACCACGAAAGATAAAAAATAAAAATCCCGACTGCGTAAAAAGCGAATTAAAAAGATGAGAACAAGATGACGAAGGAACATAGTATTATGCAGTAGGAGACATACATACGTGACGTGGCAAGACTCGCAGCTAGTACTATAAAATATGTACATACATATGTCTATACATAGATCTGTGTCGAGGTGTTTCGTACCATCGATATGTATGATTTTTTTTTCAAAGAAACTTTTTTAATTTCATAATTTGAATTATTTATTAGCATATCAATTTAAAATCAACCTTAAGTCGTTGCGATGAAGTATATTTTAGATTCAACGTATTTCTTATATAATAAAATCTATACATATAATAAAATTTTGAGTCACATCTGTACAGTAATTTTTTTTGGAAAATCTTATTAAAATAGTGATTATTATCAATACAGAGGCCGAATCTATACTTTTATTATTATATTACTGTAGTATATAAAATATGACGGCCTTCTAATTGATTTCGACTACAGCGGCTCATCTAATTGAAACTAGTCAACTGCGCCGGAGATATTATACTACACAAATGAACGCGCAAGGACAAATTCACTGTCTATTCTTATTACTCTCATATGTACTCCATTAGGATGACCGTTCGACACAACCAGTGTGTGATCAGGCGGAGTCCCGAGTCCCGACGGACTTAAGCCGAGGCATAGGGATGAAACAACGCCAATTTATCAATACTTGGCTGTTACTGATACTTTTTAAACAGAAAGACTCAATAATGAATAGATTGTACGGCTGCAGATCTGGAGGTCCTAAGTGCAAATCCGGGGTCTTTTAAGGAAACTCTCAGAATCAGCAGCTTATGGAAAGTTGGCGCTATTGCATTCTCTCCCGTGCCTGGGAGGGCACATAAAGTCGTCGGTC
The DNA here is from genome assembly GCA_947093115.1 of Brenthis daphne. Lineage (NCBI taxonomy): Eukaryota > Metazoa > Arthropoda > Insecta > Lepidoptera > Nymphalidae > Brenthis > Brenthis daphne. The sequence continues at coordinate 5,591,495 of OX352481.1, read as the reverse complement.
TTGCACCTGACCTCTTAGCAATCGATCCTCTTACCAGTCCATTGTCGTCTCACTCACACAGGGATTTAAAATACTAATTATAAAAAGGTAGGTAAAAAATTTCTTTGCTAATGAAAATAAAGATAATTTAGGGAATAAAGCAAACACTTTAATAGTCGTTAATATTTTTATATAAGTAATTAAATAAATAAATTTAGCAAAATTTTTGTGTTTGTGACTCATAATCACTTTTCAAATTTTAACCATTTCACATTTGATAAGAGTATACACAAGATGTAAAAAATCCGGAAATGTTAAAGCGGCAAAAACAGTTAAAACTAGGACAGAATAAACAGTCACTAAAATATCTCTTTTCATTTTCATTAATGGATCAAATTCAGAGAGTGCATTATTCTTATGTTCCATCATATTTTTTGTTAAAGCATTTGAGAGCATGATCTCGTTTCTTTTATTCTTATTGGTTGTTTCACTGACCAATAATACTTCTTGGTTAAATTTTGGTGACTTCGTAATCTTGTGGAATGATGAATTGTAGTGTAAAATACTACGGTCATAAAATGAGCTCATCGAGCGACTAGAACTCATTTCAATTATTTTTAAAGAATTTATGAACTCTGTACTTTTATTGGCTGTAGTCGAAAAAAAACGAGATGGTACATCTGTAAAAGTGTGTACAATGTGTTTTTCTGACGTTTTGACAGTCACTTCCTTATCTAAGAATAAAGGTTGTATATTCCGTAGCTCTACTTTTTTAGTTACAGTTGTATCAAAATTAAGATAAGCATCCTCAACAACATTTTGAAGTAAGGAACAATTTTCGTGTTTCAAACTGATTAGAGAAGACAAAGACATGGAACTATTAATACTTATATCTGGAGTATTTTCTGGAACAGAAACATTGTTATGTATAACCTCAAATTCTTTGTTTTTAGGAACAGTACTCATTTCGTTGCTATAATTCACAATATTAGCCTGACACGATGTAATCTTTTTGATCTCATTTAAAAGACCAACAAGAATATCTAACGATGTTGAGTTGCTAATATTTTCGTGATTATCAGTTATGATAACTGAAACATCATCTTTACACTCCTCTGTATTTTCTGTCACTTTCCCCAATTTTCCAACATCTTTCTCAATAGAGTCGCTTAAGCGATAGAAGCTCTCAGACCGAGTGCTTATACATTTATTCTTTACCAATTCAGAAATATAACATTTTCTTAGTTCTGCGTCATCCTTCATGCACATATTACACTGAAAATTTTTATCACACAGCTTTTCCTTAGGTATTAATTTTTGTACAGATTTTATATCTAAGGTTTTGTCTTTCAATAGTACTGCTTCGTTTCTAGTAAGATTTATCATTTTATTATATTTGGGAAAAGCATACCCCACCGTAGATACTTGAAGAGGGAATGATCTATTTATAGATTTTTTCGACAAAATTGGTAGAAGTTTGAGTTCCGTTTTATCTGTTTTAGAAAAGGTAAATTTTTGTGACATTGTTGATTTAATAAGCAATGAATTAGCGTCTCCAGAATTTAGAACAATCACTTGTTGTATGGAATGTTTGGGTGTTAAAGTTAGTTTTTTTATTTTCAATCGTTTTTGAAATGTACCATTTGATATTTGATTACATAACGCGTTTTGTAAATTTTGAACCTCATTCTCCGAATCATTCGCTTCATATTTAAACAGATTTTTTATTGTATCTTTATTTATTTCACTTCTTTCATTATCTTTTGAAATACACGCCACAGCAGTTACAATGTTCTTGTCTTTAAATACGTCAATAGAGTATTCAGATGCTGATATTTCATCTTTCTTTACTATATCTTCGTCCAATTCATTTTCTGTATCATTTTTATGGGATTTTGTCATAGACTCCCTACACTCAGTAAGAGCAGTTAATTTAGTATTTGTATTAATCATCGAATTGATCATGTAATGTAGTTTATTGCCCAAAGCAATTGATTCTTCCGCAGGTGGGGATGATGTTATAGACTCTGCAATGTTATCAATTCGTGATATTAAATAAAAAAAATAGAATTTATTTAAAAAAACAGGTATAAGGAAGAGAAAAGAAAATAAAACTTACCTAGATCAATATTGGTAGGTATAAGAGGGACTCGAGATTTTTGGTTATTGCCTAATATCAGTGTAGGTAGAATTCTACCAAAATGATTATTTACATAAGTTTCCACGGCTACCATTTTTTTATTTCTAAAAAAGACAGACGTAAACAATTTAACAAAAGAGGATGCTAATATTGCAGGAATAACTGTCTGTTAAAAATTGTAATACGTTTAAATGTATCTCTAATAAATATAAGTAAATAAATAAAATCTTACAATGGTTCAGCAGTTGATATTGTTGTGTTTAAAATTGGCGATTTTTTCGTATATGTAGGTATTTTTTTTTCATAATCCTCGATATTACTTCTATGAACTACTCTTGGTTTGAATGATTTTTCTGTAAATGTTTTGTGTTTTACATTAATTATATTGTACTTATATTTTAATTTGCGACACTTTTGAATGAATTTACTTGTTACTTCAATTTTAATATGTCATGGATCCTTTGGAACCAAAACATAATTGTCGCATGAAGATGAATTAGAATTTAGGTAATAGAACAGAACCTATTAAAATTACTAATGGGATTTAACCGTTTAATAGAAATTCGATTTCCCTAAGAGTTGTTTACGAAGTAAAAAAAATAATTAAACGGTACTATTTACTTGAAAGCACTATAATATTATAGATTAAAGTACCCATACACGATAGAGTAATTAGTACTATAATTCTCGTTGTATGTTATTTCTGCGATTTGCCTGTGGAAATTCTACTCACCAGTATTAAATATTTTTTTAAATAAATTCACCTTTACACACCTAATGAAGGACCAAGAATTGTTTGCTTGGTTAATACTGTCGATACTTCCGTAGCATTTTTTTGTCGGTTTGCAATAGTTGGTGAAAGTTTTTCTCTATTTAATAGTTGATTTGTTGTTAATTTCTGTCTTTCAGTAAGATAATGCTTCCCATGTCTATTCTGATATTCCTCGTGGTGAGCTTTAACATATAATTTTTTGGGTTGGGCTAAGCTATCTAGTCTTGATCTTTTTGAAGGTCCTCGTACTGCTTCTCCTTTTATTTCTTTCACCTCATCTATGATATCTTTCACCTTTTTTCTATTAAGTCTATTAGCAGGTTTTTCTGTAGATAATCGCGGAGACAACTTATTAGTCTCGTTGGTTAAATTTTGAAGTCTTCTTTCTTTTTGTACTGGGTGTCGTGGTGTATTTAATTCATTATCATTTCTGCATTGTTTTTTATAAGTAAGCGGTTGAGAGTTGTTTTTCTTTTCTGAGTTTAAGCTTTCATGTTTTTGAGACGACTTTAATTCTTTATCATTTTTATGTCTTGTCTTCTGAACATTATCGATATCATGTAGTAATTGAGAAATTGCTTTTAAAGGATTATCAATAATTTTGTTGGTATCATTTTTTTTAGCATCTTTTTTCATTATGTTATCCGATTCATTTGCCAGTGTTTTTGAATTTATTATAACTTTAGGAGTAACCCTGGTGATCTTAGCAGAGTTTCTTTTTGACGTTTTGTTTGGAATATGATTCATAGTATTCGTTTTGTCAAAACTGAAAAAACTGGGACTTGAGGATGTCAGTTCATGTTTAATGCTAGTTCCACTATCACTGCCTTGCGTTATAAAACTCTCTTTTCCAATTGCAACATCTGTAAAATTATCTTCAATTTGGCTTTCATTATATATATCATTATTTGTTTCTGTGTCGCCCTTTTTCGTCATCAAATCATATATCTTGTCAATGCTTTTTCGACATTCAATAGTAACGATTTTCTTATAGTTTTTTACCTTGTATTCATCTTGTTTAGGCGTATTAGTCGGAACCACTACTGTAGTACTTTGCGTTGAATTCAGAAATTCATTTGTATTGTCTTCATTTACTTCTAGCCTAAATAAAATCATAAAAAAATAATATTCTAACAAATCTTGTGTCAAATTATATTACTATAATTAATAACTATAAATAAAAAATTATAAAGTTTTAAAGAAAACTAAATTAAACTTAAAAAATATCTAAACTTTTAAATTAAGGTCTTGACTTACGTGATGTTTTGATGTAAGCTTGATGTTGTATCTGTGTAGCTCATGTCCGTTGTAGATGTATTAGTAATTAATCGTTTTAAAATATTTAAATTGTTAAAGTCGTTAGATAAAGTTGACGTAGACGGAGTAGCAGCCTCCTTTGTTTCGCCTTGAATACCGTCCGATTTTTTTTGCAAATACATAACCTCAGTATCTGCATCATCCAAGTAGTAACTTCTATTAATATATTTTTGGCTATTTTTGTCCGGTGTTAGTATAGTGTCTTTCTTATATTCTTCATCATAATCGAAGTCAATTGAAGGAACATTATCTCTTTTCTGCCTCTTCAGGTTTTTCTTGAAATTTTTATTGTCTATATTTAATGTTTGGCCATATATAGAGTTATAAAAAGATTTATTTGTAATGGATAATTTTGTCACGGAATTGGACGACTGAGCCATGATTGCACCTCTGCCATATTTAGCTTTAGTAATTTTATGGCTCTCATTCATCGCAATTTTTCTTCTTTCACGTCTCTCCCTGATTTCTAAAAGTTTCTTTCGCTTCTTTTCCTCAATAACGTGGGATCTATTTTCGTATGGTGATTTAATTCTTACACGAGTAGGAGACCTTTTCTTTTTTGTAGACGTGTCCTCACTTTCCTCTAATACAGGAGACTGAACATTTAACCGCCGAATAGTATATCTGAGTTCATCAGGAGTTATTAGATTCAAGTTCGAATCTGCTAACGTAGTAAGATGAGATTCATTATTGTCGTCCGGATCATATTTGTTTTGAGATTCATAATTTTCTTTAAAAGGCTGTTGTAAGCTTCTTAAGCTATTTTTAGATGTAGATTGTTTTACATGAATATCATTTAGGTCGTTCTCTATTTCTATAACCTTGTGTTCTTTTCCCGGTGTTATTTCCATTATTTGTACTGCCATATTATTTGAACATGAATCTGGAAACAAAATTCAGTTAATGAAGTCCTATGTAAAGGACATCAAATAAACGATCTCTTAACTTATATAGTAATATATACCTGATTTCAGTTTATCGCAAGGCATTGTTTTCAGAACCATTACTGAATTTATATTTGTAGTTACTTTACCAGAATTTGAGCGCTTTAATTTTAACAAGACATTCACACGCGAGTCATCCTTATTTTTAAACTTAGTAAGTTGTTTATCTTTTTTACAACTTATAATAAGATTATCGTTACAACATCTGCTGAATAGTTTATAGGTGCCACAGAGTAATTTTGGCACTTCAACAATAATCTTATTCTCTAGTATTTTTGTTAAACACCTAACGTCCATTTCTGAATGTACTATATCATCCCACGTACTCTTTTGTCCACTTACTTTGCCTTCAACTAGTACTGGAATATTGGCGCAACTCATTAGGGCCGTATTTTTATAGTCATCTGTCTTCTGATTATTATTTACCCCTCGCCATTTTTCTTTAGCTCTGTCTGTTAAATAGTCCCCATTGCTTATACGTTTCAACTGCTCTATAGTGTGCTGAACATATTTGATTATATTATCCATGTAAAAATTATAATTATCTTCTAAGCGTTTACAACAGATGTAATCTAATAATGATGCAGGAATGACTGTACTATCAGAGTATTTACAGTGAGACAATGCGTGAATGTTCAACTGTTCATTGAGATATGGATCATTAAAAAGAAGATTTTTATCAAATTCACCAGCTAAATTAGCTGTCTCCATGTCCATATTTCCATACTTATGGCATAGTGTTGTTTCAAATGAAGGTATGCTATTTAAAAGGTCTATCCTTTCATTATTAACCATGAAAACGTTACCTATATCTTCATTACTATAAATTTCACTCACATCGGATACATCAGAATTCGAATCGTCATTGTATACAACAGTTTCTACGTGCTGATTAGGTGCTTTATTATTTATCTCGCTTGCGTCATGGGGTTCCATATTTTCATATAGAATTACTAAATCACGAGTGGTTAGATTGTTTGCTAAAACGAAAAAGAAGAATTAATAGTAGGTTATTATCAAACTTACTAGTTTTAAAAATGTTGTATTTAAAGAACGATTAAAAACTTTGTCATTTAAATATTTATTGCTGCGGTATTTTGTTTTTCTTAGTTCGATTAGCTCATTACGTGTTTTATGCTCTTGAGAATTGTTTTCTATATCCAAAACTTGTTTTTCATTTGAATCGCTTTTTTCTGTCACTCGATCAATCAACATGACTGTTAATACATAGATTTATTAAAAGTGCAAAAATATATTTAATTTAAAAATAAAATATATATATGCCTACAAAAACACAAATGACAAAATCGTCGATTAAATTGTAAATTTTATGTGAGCATTTTAAAATTGAAATAAGTTGTCAAACTATAAACTTGAAATGCGAATGTTCTATTTTCATATAATGACTGGCCTATCACAATATAATATAATCAATTAACTTCATTTTAAGCAGTCACTATAGAATGATTAATTATTTACGATTTAACAATAATATTTACACTGCCGTGTTAGCCTTCTATATCTTAACCAGAGACAGTGAGTTATATCGTCTTAGGTTCGAATCCTAATCTGGCCAAGGGAGTTGATTTATACGTTGAAGAAATTCTCCTACCAACCTAGAGTTAGTAAGTACAGAATGCAACTATGCCTGCGCACACGCTGAAACACATGTTCACATAAATGATTGAAATGTGAAATGATTTCACCTTGAGTAAATGGCTAATTATATCAAGATTGGCTAATCAATCCATGATATTAATCAATTAGGAGGAAATTATTATTTTATATAATATTAAATGGAGACGACACATTTGGCTCAGTTTGTACTACCTACTTGCTATGCCAGCGGTCGCGGGTTCTAGACCCGTTGGGGGCATTCATTTGTGTGATGAGCACGAATGTTTGTACTCCATTCATGGGTGTTTATATTTATAATATGTATTTATTTATAGTTATATATGTGCAGTGTATCAACTATCTGGTATCCATAACGCGTTACACAAGCCTCGTAGCTTACCATGGAACTAGATGATGCTGTGTGTTAATGTCCCAACATATTTAAAAGGAAGAACCATATTACTTAATGATTAATATCTTAAATCAATACAGTCGATCAAGTTAAATAAATTAGTTTGGTCTTCGTCTTTGAAATATAGATTATAAGAAAGAATATAAATTATTATATATATAATGATCGTTCACTTACGCACATTCGCTCATTCATTGTATGGTAGATCAAAGATTGAAAATTTAACCTAGTACTTTATTACTCATCTATGGTTGAGATAATCGGTAATTTTTAGTCTGTCGGTGTGAATAACATTCATGGTTCATGAATGACAAATATAACATTTGACAATTTATAGCTCTTGTGCAATGTCAGAAAAATAAATTTTAAAATTAATTTAAAATTGCGAATTTGTTTCATAAATAATGTCTAGCATAGAATTAGATATATGGCGAGGAGAATGGGGATTAGCGTCTATTGACTTAGAGTGCCTCAAAGTCTTAGTGAGTATTTTATTCATAACCTTTTATGTTCTAAGCCGGTGTTCATAGTTAATTTATATTTTCACATAAAATTTCAGACTTATATGAAATTTATTGGTGTAGCGGTCAAAGTTCGAGAATCAAGTAACCCTTTTTTTACACCAAAAGGCGCCTTGCCTGTTATGAGAGATGGGAGAACTGTTCTTACAAATTTCGAGGAGGTTGTAGATTATTTGAAATCATTGGTAAGAAATATTTTAAGTTATTATCGTTTTAATTTCGAAAAAATTATAATCATTCTATCAAATTTTAAAATGTATACAATATTTTTTAGCATTACAGCACAGATGTACATTTAAACCAAAAACAAGCAGCTGAAGCCAGTGCTTTTACACAATACCTTCGGGAAAAACTCTATCCTGCATATCAGTATGCCTGGTGGGTCGATGAGAAAAATTATGGAGATGTGACACGGCCCACATATGCGAAAGCCCTTCAAATCCCATTTAATTTTTATTATCCATCTAGATATCAAAGTGCTGCTAAGGAAATGATAGATGCGTTATATGGAGAAAATACTGACTTAAAAGAAATTGAGAAAACTGTAAGTAATATTTTTAATGTAGTTGTTAATTCTTTATAAATTAATAACCATCTATCATATACTCTCGCTTATTAATATGTATTATTTCTCTCTCGCTTTGCTCAGGTTCCCTAGGTATGTTTTAACGGTTCATATGGGATAGATAGACTATATTATATGATATTTAGCCTATAGCCTTTCTCAATAAATGGACTATCTAATGCAAAAATAATTTTGCAAATATCGGATTATTAGTTCCTGAGATTAGCAACGTTCAAACAAAAAAACAAACTTTATAATATTAGTATAGATTATTAAAGTACCTATGCTTCAAGAACAGCCAAAAACTTATTTTAAAGAATGAATTTTGATTATTATGTTTAATCTTAAAAATTATGAATAAGAAATAACATTTAAAAATATATATTTTTTTCTATTAAATGAGGACAAGTATATTGCAATTTTTAATATTTAAATTGTTCTATGCATAGTGATGGAAATACATTTCTATTTTATGCCATTAAAAAAAATTGTCTCTTCTAGGTCTATAGTGAAGCCGAAAAGTGCCTTAAGACCCTCTCAGACAGGTTAGGGGAAAGTGAATATTTTTTTGGAAACCGTCCATCTTCATTTGATGCCATAGTGTTTGCATACCTCGCACCACTTGTGAAAGCGCCTTTCCCTAATTCAACTCTTACAAACCATGTCAAAGGAATAGCCAATTTAAGTAGATTTGTTGCAAGGATCAGCCAGAAGAACTTTAGGAACGTTACAGATGGTAAAATATGTGATGAACTTATTATTTACTTTAAGAAATAAATATAGCAAATAAAATAGTAATTTTTATTTTGTTTTCACTCTGTTTGTTGACTTTCTACTCTTGGTGGATGAGCGGGGCACCCAGTAATACGGGTTACCTAGTACAGGGGCCCTTGCGACTAGCTTGGAATGTAATCTTTAAGTCAATAAAAGTATTTTTAATTTTATGTTTTTTGATTTATTTATTTAAAATTAAAACTTATTAGTTATAATTAAATTAAATTTAAATTAAACCATCTAAGTAAAAGCATATTTAGTTAATTTTGTTTTGAGGTATGTTACTATACACTATTTAATTATCCACTGATTTTATTTTAATGTTACCAATATTTTTTATATAGAATACAATAAACAAAACGCAAAGAAGTCTCAAGGTACTCAAGCTGAGCGTGAGGTCCAGTTTCCTAACGCTACACGCAATAAAGTTTTGGCAGGCTTGTTTGCACTGCTTGCTATGACGGGATATGCGGCTGCCACTGGCATGTTTCAGGTAAATATTATGCACTATGTTCACATTTTATTATAGTTCTAAACTATACTTTATTTTTAAAGTCAGATTGATACTCGCATGCATGGTATGCTTATGTATGAGTTATTTTTTTTTAATTTTATCCTCGCTAGCTTTTATCGCATTGTTAATGTGCAATTTATACACCAAAGTATACCAAAATTGAGCCTCTTCTATGAGAAGTCCCCTAAAATGGAACACTTTTAAAGTTTCTATTATATTGTTAATATTAATATTAACATGGAGTATCAAAGATTAAATTGGCCGAACTAAATCTATTGCTTCTATTTTCTATATGCAATTCAATATACAGTTGTATTCTTATTCATTCTCACGTTGTTTGTTCAGGACATGAGAGATTTCGAGCACTCGCAAGAATATGGCGAGATGTTTGAGAATGAAGAAGACGACAACTGACACTGAAGTTAAGGCGTTTTACACTGACAGTGACGGACGCAGCGGTGCGGCTTTGTGCATATTTGTTGGATAAATTGCGTTTTTAATTGAACCCCATTTTGTAAATTAATAATGTTATTAAGATTTAAAAATTTTATTTGCTAATTTTTTAAAGAATACGGTTTTGTTCATAGAGATGTTTAGTAATTGAAATTTTATTATATAATTACATGGTGATGTAATGTGTCTTATATTATATATTTTTTAGTCATCAAACAAAACATTTGGCATGTTAGTTTGAACATAGTGACAATCTATATTCTTTGTTTGAGTACCAATCTAGTTTAGTGAGGCTTCCACATGATTTGTAAACAAATATCTAATTTAAACAGAATTTAATTGTCCCATAAAATGAAATGGATTGGAATTTTATGTTCTTTAAAATATTTTATCTATTAAAAAAACACACCAATAATTTTTTAAGCTTAAAGCTGTCCATAGCAAATTAGTAGCTTGAGTAGTGCAAACCACTAGAACTATTTACTTGACTCTCACTGCCTATTTCACTCCATCCTCGTGTACTGCACACTAAAAGCCTAAAAGAAATGTGTTCATTGAAAAATTGTATTACAAATAGTAGTATATCAAAGATCAAAATTTTCATTGTATATTTCTATTAATTTTATTATTTTTTTATTAATAACTAGCGATTTATCCTCGCTTTGCTCGAGTGTGTAGGGACAAAATTGAGTGGGACAAAAAAAATTAAAAACGTATCTAGGGAGGTACGTTTTTAATTTTTTTAACTCCTTATAACATCAGCTATCTCCCAGTGAAATTCCCGTCAAAATCAGTTATTTCGAATATTAGCTGGAACAAACAGATAGACAAAAATGCATGCATTTACATGCATTTAGTAAAGTTTTTGTAAAAAGCAATTTGACATTACAAACAGACACTTCAATTTCATTTAACTGTATAGATGGACATTGTACACTATATTTAGCATTTTAGATTTCAAATTAATTCTATACTTGTACCATAACATATTAAATATGTAAATTTTATTGTCGCCGTTTTGAAACTTGCTCAAATATTCATGCACTTATTGTTGATATTTTTAACCATTTTTCAGACTTATGCATTTTTTATTACATTTAAATAGATATCGATAACCGTAGTATTCTTTTAACGAAAGTTTTATGGGTAACTAATTAATTTCAATTTTTAATCATTCACATAATCTAATAGAGGGTATGTTATAAAATAGATATTTTACATTTGCACAATTTTACTTCATTATAAAATTATATTTACCTATTAGAGGCCGTTCATAAAATACGTTCGCACTTATGGTGGGGAGTGGGAGTTCGCTTCATTTTTTTTCTATAGAAAGTCATTTGTTTCATGTTTGTAAATATATAAATATTTCTACGTATATACCTCCGTTACAATGGCTTTATTATATATTTCGGATCATTTGAAAAATCCTTGATTTATTAAAGCAAAATTAAAAAAAAATGGAAAAAATGGTAAAATTTTGCGTGACGTATTTTATGAACGTAACTTATTAACATAGCATAAGGGTTATGCTGCAGCTTATATTTTTAAATTTCAACACATGTACACAATATATTTATACTTTAACTACAATTAAACAAGCGAAATGTAACGCTGCGATAAGTTTTGCTAATGTGAAAAGACCTTTATAAAAATTGTGATACATATGCATTTCGGATGTAGTATGAAAATTGTGGTGTTCATACACTTGCGTGCTCTGTACATAGTTAGTGTAACTGGTTCCTAGTTAGTGCTTTATAGAATTGTTTCAAATGACTGATTTATTTGTTGAACTTATTAGTGGAGCATGAATAAACGTTGTTTGTTGATATTTGCTTTTCACTTACCTGTTGTTTTAAAAAAACTTTATTTGGAATAAATCGGATCAACAGTTTTAACTCACTGTGTTGATTTGTGTAATATTTTAGGTTTGGGCCGATTCAAACTGTTTCTTTTGGCCTAATTGGCCTTTTATTATAAAAACAGCGTTTGGAGGACCAAGAGGTAAACTCAAATAGGTATGTGGTTTCTCGTTAAACATGTGCGACTTCATGTTTAAACATAATGATGAAGAACGAATTATGTGTCTCGATAGAATATGATAAAATTAACATTATACGTGTCTTGTATGTAAATACACAAAAGTAAGAGAAATGTAGGTGCATACTCATAATATAATAACATTTAAAGATAAATATGTTGGGACTTTAACACACAGCGCCATCTAGTTCCGTGGTAAGCTATGAGGCTTGTGTTATGGATACCAGATAGTCGATACACTACACATATACAACATTAAATACATACATATTATAAATATAAACACCCATGACTGAGTACAAACATTCGTGCTCAGCACACAAATGAATTCCCCCAGCGGGACTCGAACCCGCGACCGCTGGCACAGCAAGTAGGGTAGTAGCACTACAAACTGAGCCAAACGTGTCGTCAAAAGATCCAAATTAAATTTTACTTTAAAGAAGTTTTAACTATCTAAGAACATTTTGACAGCGTCTATCTCTATGGAGTTGGGAACGGACGCTAATCCTGAACAAGTTCCGCATCGCCAAGAAACATTTTGAGAAAATTAAGCGATTACGTGCATTGAAGAATGAAGAAAAAGCTACGACATGAACTGAAGCACTTATTAATTTGAAGAAGAAAATATAAAAAGTATAATGAAAAGAGTGTATAAATGTACTAATGTTGTAATAAATGTTAGGTAGTTATTTTGTTAAAAAATACGTACATATGCAGTGGCGTAACTAGCTTTTTTGGGCCCCAATGCAAAATAATGGACACCTCCCCCCCCTCCCCTCCTCCCGCCGCCTATTATGAAAACAAATATGGACTAGGCTGAGGGTTAAAATCTCAAGTTGCTACTCAGACAGTTTTGGAACTTCTCACTTTTTTCAAACCACTCTCATGGAAGAACGTTTAAAATTTAGTAAAAAAGCTGAGCTTAGAGCACCATTCATCGTTTTATATAACATAGGTTCAATCACATTCCTCGTGGTCCTCGTAAAAATAATATGCGCAAATTTAAGTTTTTTTTCTTAAGGTGTTTTTTAAACTTCTACGAGAAAAAAGAAAAAGATATAGTTATAATAATTAGCTTTAAGTATTAGATGTACCTAAGGGTTAATATTAATTAATAAATAAAATATATTTAGGTAATTATCATATTTAATAATAAGTAGTTTTATTTTAAATGCCGATATCAAAGACAGTTAAAAAAATATTTGTTAGTTTCTATAGCTAAATATAGAATTATTTTTAAGAGATACATCTCCATTTCATCTCAATTGTATTAGATAAAATGTAGTAGAAAAAGTATCTGATATATTTAAATGTTATATCTTATAGTTAAAAAAAAAACATTTTTATCAAACTGTCTGTAAAGTATAGAAGTCGTCAATTAGAGATAAGCCCAAAAAATTCAACAATGCATTTTCTGACGCCACGCCATCATTAGATCTGCTCAATAATATAAAGTTACTAGCGGCTCACCCTCGCTTCGCTCGGGTTCGTCGCTAGGTACGTTTTAAATAGATATAAAAAGAAAAAATCTTTCTTTCTCACATTTTAATTATATGTTTTAATACTTACCTATTCCGGACTAAGAGAAATCCAAAAATTAAAATATCATAAAAATTGGAACGCGGTCGAACGGGATAAAAAGTATCCTATGTCCTTCTCCTGGCTCTAAACTACCTCCCTGCCAATTTTCAGCTAAATCGGTTCAGCCGTTCTTGAGTTATAAGCGAAGTAACTAACACGACTTTCTTTTATATATATAGATTACATAAAGTGTGTAAAATCGTCAAGCACTAATGGAAATGTGTTAAACGATAAAATATTAAATTAAAACCGTATAAAAATGGCAATTTTATTATATGTATCTATCCATACTAATATTATAGATGTAACTGTGCTTGTTTGTTTGTCACTCTATTTCAACGTAAAAGAAGTTGCGTTGAAATAGAGTGACGGCGTGATTATGTGGAAATAATTAAAGATTGATATAAGCTATTATTTACAGCGGCAGATTATCTCATTTCCACAGGAAAACACGTTATAATACAACCCACAACAACTCATCATACCTATGTATATATATCACACTAGCATTGCCCGCGGCTCCGCCCGCGTTCAGTTGACCAAAAACTGAATTCTTAAGTTTTACAGATTCGTATAGGTACTCTTACATTGCAGTTTTTTCTCAGAAATGAGATATTTTTCCGTGGTAAAAAGTATCCAATATGTTGACCTGGATAACCAACTATCATCGTACCAAATTTCATCAAAATCTGTCCAGTGGTTTTCTCGTGATGCCTTCTCAGACAGACAGACAAAAAATCTAAAAACTATAGGTTCGGCCTCTGTATCGATAATAATGACTATTTCAATAAGATTTTCCAAAAAATATTTAATGTACAGATTCGACTCAAAATTTAATTATATGTTTATTTATGTAGTCTATCTATTCCATACTAACCGTTTATACGTATGTAGGAACAAACCCGGTCGAAGGGAGGCTTAAAGTTTCTAATATTTAATAAAGAAAACACAAGATCGAGGATAATTGTTTTATTTATCGTATTTGAACATTCTGCATTCAGCGTTGTCAGGTACCTACACGCAACAACCCGGCTACATACATAACAACTGGAAAGTTACAAGAATCGTTTTGGCGGAACCAAATATAATGAAATGGCACAATTTACACCAAATATGAAAACAGCAGCGCACCACGCTTTAGCTCTCTAAATATTATAACACTTCGTAGAAATATTTATACATCCGCTTATTATTATAAAAAATACAATCGTTAATCATTATCTAGATTAGACAATATTCAACAATAAAATCAAGGATTGTATCAAATCCTTTGTATTTTAAATATGTCTCAAGCATTTTACAACATTTTAGAATTTCCAAAAATATATTTTTAAGCAATTTTAATCATATATTTAAAATAATGTTCATTAAATTCAAATTTTACTATGAAAATTACAAATTGAAGTTTTTACTTTTTAGTCTCCTAAGTGTTGCCACACTCATAATTTATATGCACAAAATTGAAAAAAAAAAACAATACTAATGTTAATATTTACATAATTGTTAAATTTAGTCTTTCATATTATAGACTAGTGCAAAATTTACTACTGTTACTTACAAGATGCCAAGTAAATATATAATAATATGTTGAGACATTAACACACAGCACTATCTAGTTCCATTATAAGCCACGCAGTTTGTATAATGGATACCAGATAGTTGATACACTACACATATATAACTTTAAATACATACATATTATAAATATAAACACCCATGACTGGAGTACAAACATTCATGGTCATCACATAAATAAATGCCTCCAGCGTGAATTGAACTTGCGACCGCTGGCACAGCAGTAGGGTCACTACACACTGAGTCAAACGTGTCTTCATTATCTTATGTGAATTGTATTATCTTGTTAAAGTCCAATAAGAATGTTACAAATATATAAACTTGCATTAAAATTAATAACAAACTAACAAGACGAACACTCGGTATAGCTGCCATATTTACAACAAACAAACAAACAATCCCAATATAAAGTTTGGTCACGGCAACATACAGAATAAAATTATCAATAATTATATATTAATAATAAATATTCGTGCATCAAAGCTTTTCAATGTGCGTATTTTAAACTATCGTTTTTCGAAATCATTGTATAAAATTAACGACTAAACAAGTCTCATGTGTTTTAATTTGCTTTAGTTTGTCACGGAAAGAGCAGCGCCAGACAAATTGTAATAATAACCTATTAGTGATTACATTTCCCTGGTCCTTCGTGAACTTTAAAATTTCGAAAACAGTTAATCACCATGAATGAAGGCTTTGGAATTGAAATCCATTTTTTTGTAGCGATACAAAAAATGTTGTCAAAATGTAAATAAGTTTTTATGCTGACAGTACTCTTTTGATGACAAGCGTTCTGTTATTTGTTCATTATCATAAACAATCCATTTACACATACAAACTGACAGTTACGTCAGTGTTGCCATACGAAACACGAATGCTATAAATACACAGTGAATACGCACTAATTAAAAGTATGGTAACAGAAAAACATTATAAATTAAATATATCATAAAAATACAAATGGAAACGTCAAGTTAAAATAACTTAAAAAAACATTTATGTGATATTTTAAGAATAGGTCACTTTCATTACTCCCAGATATATAGTGAAACGAGTCTACTTCTAACAATACATTTTTTATTTCAGTTCAGATTTAATCAAACACTCTACACTCTACATTTACTCAATACAATTCAATTCCTTATACTTCTACGTATAAACTTTACAGCTAAGCGTTAAGGCTATGTACATACATAAGGCTATACATACAGATGTACATTAAAATATATTATTCTATTTAATACTCATCGATACAATGGCTACGGTTATATCTTATCTGCATATTCCATTCGGTTTATTTATTTAAAATAAACCAATAACAAACCGCAACTTAATGTCGTTAACATAAGTACTACATAATATGCACCTCTATACATTTTAAATCTACGGTTAAAGTATTAAAAAATTAAAAACTAAAAGCAGTTTTACGTATAATAGTGGACGAATTTACAAATGTTTTATAATTTTAAAAGGTAGTTGTAACTTTAATTATATTAAAATATCGCGTCGCGTTGCATAAATACAATGAAATGAAATAAATGAAATGACTAATGTTCTATACAAAATACTATTAAATAAAGATATTAACCGACCATTTTCCGTATCTTTTCGATGGGGCACTTAAAGTTTTGGATATAACTTTCCTACTAGACCATATATACCACTCTAAAATGATAGCATTATAATGTATTGACAGTTGCAAGGGTACAAAACGAATTTAAATATAACGGCAATAAGAAAAAATATTCTAAACTGCCCCAATAGTGTGCAGCATTACTGTCCCTCGCATGTCAAACATTAACTTGTCATTTGACATTTAATCAGGGTTGCCAGTTGATCCAATTTAAAATATACCAAATTTTCACAATTTCTTATTACTGGCAACTCCAAATATTTTTTTTAATCTGGTGCATTAAGTAAGGATTGAGAGTCTAATAGCTGGCTGGCATCTATGAGGCTGACCTGCATGGCATCGAGGTTTCTTCCTACTTCGTCATTGCTTTTCAGGCTGAAAGGGTAGAAGCGGGTGACAACGGGCGTCGCGGCGACGTCGACTTCCGTGTCGCCGTTGGAATGACGGTTCATTATCGACAGCGATGTTAACTTATTGTTGAGTTTTTGTATCTGTAATTAAATTTATTATTGAAAAATTAACATAATTTAATGTTACGTAAAAAAAACATTTCCTAATGTGAAATAGTGGTTAATTGGAATTAACCGGTATTTTACGTCGCGTGGGACGTAAATGCTGAATGCATTTTTGTATACATCCGTATGCATAGAAGTGGCTATGTCGAGACTCACCAGCTGGAAAAGTTATTACCATGCTTTCAAACCCAATAGATCTTTCCTTAATGGGAGGCCGTAGGACCACTTAGCACTTAACTACGATAATATCCATGGTACTGCCACTTCGTTTTCAGGAGGTTGCTCCTGGTACATCTCTCGTGGTTTGAACAAATAAGCACTAGCCTACGATATGTCTATATTGATTTACTAGCGACTCACCCTCGCTTCGCTCGGGTTCGTCCCTAGGTATGTTTTAATTTTTTTGAGCGGAATCCTAATTCTTTTTCTAAAATAAAAGTAGCCTATGTTTCTTCCTATAACATCAGCTATCTTATAGTGAAATTTCCGTCAAAATCAGTCCAGCCGTTTCGGAGATTATCCGGAACAAACAGACAGACAAACATTTAAAAATTTGTGTTTTTCTTATAAGTACCATATATAATATCATATGCATTTAGTAAAAAGATGTTATTTGGACATTCCAAGCAGACACTTCAATTTTATTTATCTGTATAGACTGTGTATATGTATATGTGAACAAGTAATCGGGCCGTGTGGTTGACCTGCGCGCGCACGGCGCAGTGGAACACGTAGTGCTGCACGTGTCCGGCGCGCGGCGCGTCCAGCGGCGCCAGCCAGCGCTCGTAGCACTGCGCCCACACCTCCGCGCCCGCCACCGACGTGCACGGCGACAGCCGCGCGCCCGCGCCCGGCCCCGCCCGCGACTGCGCTGTATAGACAAAACGAGATGTACATATTAAATAAAATTATATTTTTGAATGCTTTATGGCAATCATGGTTATGAAAGAGAAAATAGTTCAGGTATGACTGTACCCGTGATTTTTAGAGTGAAGCATTCGAAATATCAGGAAAAAAAATCTAAATAAATCCGCGAAAAAATACAAAAAGATATTTTTATTAAAAACATACAAACTTTCATCCCCATTCTCACGCCCTTAAGTGATGATTTCCAGGATAAAAACTATTTCACTCACTCAATTTTCTTATCATGAGATTTAAAAAAACTTTATTTTAGTATTAAAAAATTCTTCTAATCTTTTTTTATACAAAAATTGTCCTGACAATAACAACACACATAAAAAGAATTATCCAATTTGGTGCAGCCGATCGCAAGTTATGCGCGTACGTACATTTCGGTGATTCATTTTTATTTGTATAGATAGATGTCGAATTTCGGTTAAATTTAAAAAAGTATACCAAGTACATATGCCCGATTGAGCTTTTTTTGAACTTACCACTTCTGAGCACGTGTCTCTCTTCTTCGTTATTTAAATATATATATGTATATATAAAATTTCTTATTCCAGCACACAAAAATATAAATATTTAATCTACGCCCAAAAATATCTATATGTTAAATAGCAAAATAGCTATAAACTAAGGCAGTAAACTTCTGACAGACTATAAAAGTACTTACAATGTCTGTGCGTGGTTGGAGTCCTGACTGGTCCGGAGAACAGCGGGTTGTAGAAGAGAGCAATGTCTTGCTCCGAAAACTGTTCCTCCCAGTCCCAAATTGGTCTTTGCACGAAATTCTAATAACAAAACATATTTACTTTATTAATTATTAAAATGTCAAATATTCGCGTAAATCTAAGAAAGTATTATTATTAACATATATTACCTTAGAAACAGCCAATTCTCTGTCCCTCGGACAATTAAATAGGAACGTATCAAACAGATGGTTGTGAGCACAGTCCCATAATGTGGTCAGGTAGGTCTCCGTGAACTGGAAGGCCGCCGGAAACTGCCTCTGTAATTGCCACGTACAGTCCAAAAACAACAGAAAGACCGGCGCTATTTGTGCTGTCGGTTCCCTTTCTGCTTCTTCCTTCGACGATCCAGGACGAGGAAGGCCGAATCTAGAAAAATAAAAATATTTATAGTTTTAAAATAAATACACATATTTTGATCAACTGTAATATATAAGAGTCATCTTGGTCTGTAATATATATGTGGTGGACCCCTCACTCTTTATCCAGCCGACTTTTTTAAACCATAAAGCATATAAACTGACACGACCTAGGGGGGTTATCACCAAAACTATACTCCAGGCTATTAATTGTTATTTTTTTCTAAAGTACAAGAACTCCTTTCCTGTTACAACTTAGTATCATTCGAAAGTAAAAATAATTGTAGAAAACGCCTCTCTTGCTATCATAATAAATTAAATAAGCCCAATTTCGAAGGTTTTAAAGTATAACTTCTTAAAGCGTGACTACCCTCAGTCATGCTACCAAAATATTAGGTACTATATAAAGTCTTTTTTTTGGTAGTTTTAACGCGAGTGAAGCCGCGGGCATTGCTAGTGATGAATAAAAATGAATAAAATATACCTATCACAGAAGGGATGTCCAAGTGCAACCCACTCTTTTTGTATGAGCGATTGAAAGCCAGTAATTGTTCTATAATGTTCATCTAACAAAAGCTGTGTGAGGCACGAGACCACCGCGCAGTAATCTACGCCGTCACCTGGAAACAATAAAATGTAAATTATATCTTTTTAGGGTTCCGTAGCCAAAGGTTCCATCTCTATTAATAAGCATCCTCCGTCCGTCCGTCTATCTTTCTATAAATAATAACAAAAACAAGATGGTGGATTTCAAAATGGCCGCCGTGCAATTCGTGTTCGAGTCCGCCTCGCACTTGACTTAGACCTGACTATATTAGATATAGTTAGGAGTCAGGACGGGATTTTCACTCTCATCTGAGAGTGAAAATCCCGGCAAAATCGGCCCAGCCTCCTTATAACATCAGCTATTTAGCTACGAACGAATAAAGAACGTATAAGTACCCTCCTGCAGCACGACGGTGACGTTGGCGGCGAGGTGC
This sequence comes from Brenthis daphne, assembly GCA_947093115.1. Lineage (NCBI taxonomy): Eukaryota > Metazoa > Arthropoda > Insecta > Lepidoptera > Nymphalidae > Brenthis > Brenthis daphne. The sequence goes on along the minus strand of OX352481.1, from coordinate 5,571,149 downwards.
GCGGCCGCGTCGTCCGCGCCCGCCAGGCACGCCGCCACGTGGCGCAGCCAGCGGCTCGACTCCAGGATGGAGTAGTACTGCGAGTCTTGCATCTGGAATTGTTAATATTAAATTATATCATAAATAAAACGAATCTTTCCCATAAAAAGTATGTATCCAGCCCTTTTTAACGTCCCACTGCTGGGTACGCGACCCTCCGAGTCCACCGCGCTGGCCAAGTGCTGGTTAGCGGACTTCACATGCCTTTTGAAAACTTGCTAGGTTCTCTCAGTCATGCAGGTTTCCTTAAAATGTTTTCCTTCACCGTTAAGACAAGTGGTAATCATGTTGGAAATTGGGATTAATGGGATATCAAACGCTTATAATGTTAATGATGTCTTCCTGACCAATTTCGGTCACAGCGGTCAATCTCACGGAGATTAGTGAACTGCGCAGAAAGTATTATAGTGCCCTCTCGTTCGACATCTATACTATATGACTGGTGAGAGATTATGTCCGGGACCGACAGCTTAACGTGCTCTTTGAGGCGGATGAACACCGCCAATTTCTTAACTCTGGACAGTTACTGAAATTGCTTGACAATCCCTCCACGACCGCGGACACGCCGGCGTTACAGTTAGCAATAGATTTCTTAGAAATTTAATTAATTTCTTAGAAATTTACCTGGAGGTGTTAAACAACACAGGAAGTAAATATTTCACGTTTTCGTGATTTTTTTATTTGATGTTACCATGGTAAAGCGCGGCTTTTAAGTCCCAATAAAGTACATCTCGCTCACGCATACTTAAAGTTTTATAATATCTTTCTCTTTTCTTTAAAATTGAAACTATTTCTCTTTTCTTTAAAATTGAAACTATTCTAGAAATATTAATTTATAAAATCTATAATATACACAAAATAGTAAGACCTTTCAGTTTTCACGTTCTAGAAATTTCTTCAATAATTAAACTACGTTACACATCAAACAAAGTATACTAACCCAAAATCCCGACAGAGTGGTGGGTGTACATAAATCAGCCAATTTCTTGAACGCCATATTCAATGTATTCAAAGGCGGTAAAGTCGCCGGCGATCCACTATTATTAAAACTGTTTCCACACAAATATATCACATGGGGAGGTGTTAATTTTGGATGTGATCGACGAACCTAGGAAAAAACAATTTTTAATTACAATTTTTTATTCATATAATATATAACCGCATCACCGTATTCGGGGATTTTTATCATTTGCCGCTTCTGTAACTTAAATCGTTACCATGATAATGAATAACGGCGTATATATGGGCCTTTTGTGTTGAAGAAGTCGGGAAGATTTACCATAACTGCCACGTGGAATAGAGAGGTTGCCATTTACTAGAGGTCAGTATTGTTGGCAAATTTGGAGGGATTTACCTTAAAAGACCTATTAGCAATCATAGTTATTTAATTGTACGCTCAGAGGAAATTGCTATCCATCCTTCGGTATGCATGTTTAAAAAGTATAAGGAAAGAGTTTTTATTTTATCAGGAATCAGGACACTACATGACACGAGGCAAGATGTGGAATTTTAGCTATAAGTCTAAATTAGCCTAGAATTTTAGCTTTAAGCTAACTACGTTCAAAAATGGACCTCTTTCGTTTCGAATTTGGAGAACAGAATCATATTAATCGTATCTTTTACTAACTTGGAACCAAGCATAGTAAAACTATATTTGAATGTAATCAATCGATTAAAATTTAATACACGTCTGTTTTTACTTCCGATACCGTTAATACAGTTATAAAACAATATTGCACGAAAATCAACTCTATCGTTTTAGAGTTAAAAAATGGTCCAGTCAAGTAATATAATAAGCTATAACCTTTGGTTTACCTTTTATATATAGGCTCAATCTCATATAATCTCATGTTCGCCTCAATTGAACACGAACACACAAACAACAACACGAAAGTTCCTTATTAAAAAAAATCTTTTCTAAAAAAGTTTAAAATTCAAATACATATTAATTATATTTTAATAGCATTGAATGATATTTGAATTCACTGTTATCGACTGCTTAAAATGTAATTATAATGGAGAAGCCGGAAAGTAAGATAAATTTTCTTACCACATAAAAAAAAATAGATTAGAATTAAAATGTTGGTAGTTTTCAGGATACGATAAAAAAGTTTTTACTATTATATATAAAATATTTTAACCGAATTCAAAAAATGAAGAGGTACACAGTACATACAGGTTGAGTGTGTGTTATATATATATATATATATATATATATATATATTCTCAGTGGTTATAAAACAAGAAAATCTAATTCAAAATCAGTATAAATTCGGTGTACCCTTTCAATATAAAAACGTAATACACATACATTACTAATCTATAATAATATTATAAAGAGGTAAAGTTTGTGAGTTTGTGACGTTGTAGGGTAATCTCTGGATCTACTGAACCAACTTAGATGAAATTTGGTAAGAAGATAGTTTGAGACCCTGGGAAGGACATATAATACTTTTTATTCCGAAAATCATCGCTTAAGGGTGTGAAAATGGGTATGAAATTTTGTATGGGGAATAATCATCCCAGGGACGAACCCGAGCGAAGCGAAGGGTGAGTCGCTAGATACTAATATAAATAAAAATCTTCACATACCTGTTCCAACAAAACACTTTCAGCTGTCGCCGACTGCTCAGTGGGCAGGAGCTCACCACTCCTCAACAAGGCAGCCCCCTCGCTCCTTCCCCACACCCATATTGGCACTCGACCTGACCTAAAATGCCTTGCCGTTTCTATTAAATTGTAATCCAAAACCGAACTTGGCACTATTAGAGTTTCACCAGCTGTGAGCATAAAAGCATCGGATGTGCCATTTATACAAGTTATCCTCCAATGAGGACAATCACATCTCTCTAGTTCACGTTTCCAATCGCTTGGTCTTTGGAACATGTTCAAATCTGAGGGGAGTGTGGGGTAATATGGCTCTCGGTACTCGAAGGCGAACAGTAAGTCGTGTCGTTTGGGGAAAGCATGGTGTAATAACGCCATCGCCACTTTCCTTGCGTTGCCGATTGCTGAGTTAGCAAAATTGAACGTTAGCACTTTCATGTTCTGAAATATAAAGATAATTAATAAACTATTTTATGTAAATTAAAAATAATAAATCGGTGACTTTAAAAAACAGTAACATTAATACATATTACTCTTAAATCTAAGGAGATCAATCACGTGTTATAAATAAGTAATTAGTTGGTGAAATATTTATTCAGTGTGTTAATATTTTTCATTTCATTAATATTATTCCACAAGTACTACAAACACTGATGTTGATAACATTATATCCAAAACAATTATAATAGTTAATTTACCTTACAAACAATCTGTAGTCCCTTCAACTTGACGGGCACGTCAGAGCGCGGCAGGAGCCGCCGCCGCCGGGTGGGCCCCCCGTCAGTTTGCCACAGCGCCCCGACACCCGTTAACGGAACATCGAATACGCCTACTAGCTGATTTTTTTGACCATACTCCTGTAATATTTGTGTTCACTGATTATACAGAAGTAGGTTTTTTATTGTCTTTTATTTGCTATATAATTTTTACATTATAATGGTGACGCATAAACACCTCGTAACTGGGCGACCGAGCTTCTCTCAGCGTAGGCTCGTTCAGTAGGTTTTTCTTATTACCCCATTCGGACAATGCAAGTACCACAAAAATTTACGAGATGGCGCTATATGACATTGTTAGCATGAGAGCAGGTAGATAAAGTAAGAAATATTTTTTTTGTGCTATATACACTAAATTTTATTCAAATCGTTAAAGCCGTTTCTAGGATACGAGAAATTTTATATTATATACAAGAATTGCTCTTTCAAAGCTATAACATTTATTGAAAGACATGTTAATTATAGACCATACATATAATGTTTCTAAACTGTAAATAAAAGATAAGAAAAAATCATTAATGCCACCTGTTTATTTTATAGCCTGATAGTAGAAACAATACTTGTATTGTAACTACGCTTGCCATATATGTAGAAACCAAGTGGGCTATTCGCTAATGCTACTTGCGATTTTGATAGAAAACCTGATTAGTGTGCTGTCATCGCGACTTATTTAAGAACAGCTCAATTATAATATCAATATCAATACTATTTTTCAAGAAGAACAATAAGTAGTGGGTATTATAAATAAAACTGTCTTTTCGGATTGTTTTGCGGATTTATTTTGATTTTTGGTTTCCGACGTTTCGAATGATTTACAGCAATCATGGTCACGGGAGAGACTAAGGTTTTAGACGTCTCAAAGGCATTATATACTTGTTACAGACAGTGCCTACCCACAATTTTGCAAAATGATTTCACAAATTCAAAAATGGCACCAAAGTACCGTACAAGATTTGTTTTATTTAAAATATCAAATATTCGCGTAAATCTATGAAAGTATTAAGTAGTGGGTGCATATTGAAAACTCACATCGTTGCTAGAGATGTCTAATGGTACAAACGACAGCTTATAGTTTGTAACGAAGAGAGAGCCGAATCTGCCGCGCTCGCGTTCGCTCAGGGGCGCCAGCATCACCACGCTGTGCGCGGCGCCCACGATGAGCTCGCCTGGAAAAAGTTACTTAGTTATGCAACTAAATTTGTTTTGTATCTCTATAAATAGTTTCAGATTTGTTTCTAGACGTTAATTTTTTCTAAGTTTAAACTTAATTATAAGATAAAATAAATAAATGAGCAAGCTGTGGTCGCCTATAAGTGAAAGAGCACACGTGTTGTGAGTCTTATTTGCTTTTTGTTTTTATATGATGTTGTATATTGTGTGTATCTTTTGTTGGAGATCCTAATTAAAATAAAATAAAAAATAAAATAAATTGCTTTTGCACCTACCTACTTAACCTATGTTTAACCGACTTCCAAAACGGAAAGGGTTCGATGTGCGTCTGTGTTTTTACGAAAACTGGCACCGATTTTGAAAATATCTGATTAGCTATTTATAGTAAATGAAAACCCCCTTTCAGCAATTTTTTACTTTTTAGTGTCTAGAAGCCGGTTTTTATTTCTTTTTTTTTTTGAATGTCTGAAAGTAGTTTTTTACTTTATTTTTTTGTTTTTATGAGAATTGTCTTTAAAAATGGTTAATTATAGACATATGTTTATTAAACATATGCCGGATTTTAAGCACACATTGAATAATTTTAATATTTTACGTCCGAAAACGGATAAAGACACTATCAGGCCGGACTCAGAAGTGTGAGAAAAAAAATTGTTATGAGGCGGTCCTTAACACCTATTGTAATGGAAATTGAAAATTATACAGTTTACAGCAAATTTTAACACGTGACGTGTGTATCTACTAGTTTACAATACTTAATAAAATATTACGTCAACATGAAGGCATAATATTCATATTATGCAAGGTAAAATAATTGTGCATTAGAACGATTTACGAGTATGACTCAATTCTCAAACAAAACACGCGAAAAAAGATAGCCCTGATTTATTATCATGATAAAAACTCCTTGTCTTGATAACACTCCTTTTAGTATCTATGTATTTGTAGATTTGTTAGGATTTTTAAATGTACCAATAATTTGGGAATCATAGTATTGATCCGTAGATCAAAAAACGAGGCTTTTAGAAATATTTTAAAAATTTCTAAGTCACGCTTTCAAGAATAATAGAGGATAATAGAAAAATACGAATCGGATTCGGGATTTTTATTTTAAGTTCAAAGATATTTTTGCAAGAAATAATATTTAAGTCTCAGACTAAAATAAAATTTAATGTAGTTTGAGATTTAATCCGTAACGAATTGTTTCACATTGAATGTACGGAACCTTATAACAAACTTTTTCATTAACCTTGACGTTCAACATTGAACTAGATATAGTTTTTAAATAACAAGCAGCAAAATTTGCGTAAACTGCATTGACCGTGAAGTTAGCATTTGAGTCAGCAAACTTTTTATAAATATATTTTATAATTTAAAGCGAATTTAGTGTAGGATTTTGATTAGATATTTTTTCACAATTTTATATTATATTTAGACTCACACTCGCTTCGTTCGGGTGCGTCCCTAGGTACGTTTTAAATAGATATGAATAGTTACTGCGAGTGTACCTTAGGAGAAAGACTTATGACATCGCAGATTTTTCTGTAGGCCTTATTTAGACCTACAATTTTCTAGTATATTGTTTTGATGTATCTCTTAAGGCTCAGCTAGCGTTATACATGTAAATTTCTAAGAACCAGACTCGATAGAACCAATTATTGTGTTTTCCCATGGGAATGAAAGATTTTTCTTTAGTAAAACGTATCCTACATGTTGATCCGAGTAAATAAGTTACCACTACACAAAATTTAGTTAAAATCGGTTCAGTACTTTTTACGCGAAACACGCACATCGATTTCGCTAACTTACTATTTTATTATATATATAGAAGATATTTCAATTACTTTAACAGCCTGAACACTACCTACCCGAACATTTGCACTGCGTAAGTTGTATTATTCAAAATATAAGTATTTATTTTTACTTGTTAGCTGTAGCATGTTCTGTTAGTAAGATTATACGAATATTCTCATTCTGCCCTTTTCAACTTCCACTGCTGGGCATGGGTCTTCCTTGAATTGAAGATAGCGGCGTCTATCATCATTCTATCATAATCTACCACACTAGCCAAGTCCGGGTTGTCATGTCATTGGAAAACTTATCTCAGATATGCAGTTTTCCTCCCAATATTTTCCCAAATCGTGAGACGAACCTTATACGAATTACAAACATTACCCATATTTGATTATTAAAATGTTTTAAAAACATTAATTTAAACAACAGTAGGTAAAGGTATATTTGTTTTATAGTTATTATTGTGAACGATAAATAAAAATGTCAAGTACAGACGATAACACAATATATTTAGAATACCGTATAGATAGCTAACCTTTATTGCAGTATGTATATTTTGCTATAGTATCAGTAATATTTATATACATTTCAACCCTATATAAAAATAATGTGGTTGATTTTGACCACACAACCATTGTAATGTTTTATTCGGTTTGTTCTGGCTAACCTCCGTTTTTTAAAAAGCACTTTTCGCCCGTAAAACTGACGGCTCTATCCAGTAGTGAAAGAAAATTAGGGTAAATTACATAGCTAAGCTACTTTTTAACCTCCGACGCAAAAAGAGGGGTTATAAGTTTGACGTCGATGTCTGTCTGTCTGCGGCATCGTAGCTCTCAAACGGATGGACCGATTTCGGTGCGGTTTTTTTTCATTTGAAAGCCAGTTTCTTTGCGGTGGTTCTTAGCTATGTTAGGTTAATATCGGCCTAGCAGTGTAAGAGTATCAGCTCTTTTTTAAAATGATGTAAGGCATTTTAGCGTATGATTACTCGATTAAGTGCTTCAGGCGTGCCAGTGTAATCGTTAAATGACAATTTGCGTTTTTTAAAATTTTAATATATAATTATTACTTATTTTGTATCAAAGGAAAAAAATAGTCTAAAAAAAGAGGTTAAAAGAAAATTATTAATTATGTATTCCAATAACCTATCTATCTGTGGTTTCCCATACTAGCGTGAGACATTTGATATACCTACATATAAATTATGTCAAATTGCTATCTATACAGATAAATAAAATTCATGTGTCTGTATGTAATGTCAAAATAACAGCTTTTCACTAAATGCATAATATGAAGTTATATAGGCATATCTTTATATATATAATTCTTCTGTGAGTGTGTATGTCACTGAACTTCTCTCAAACGACTGGACCGATTTTGATGAAATTTTTTGTATGTGTTCAAGGGGATCTGGGAATGGTTTAGATTCACAATTTTTTTAATAGAAAATAATATATTAAAAAAAGTTTGAAATTTTTAAATTAAAGACGTGTAGACAGGACAACGTCTGTCGGGTCCGCTAGTATATTATAAGAACCGTTACAAGAAAAACACAATTTAAAAAAAAATTGTCCGTCTGTCTTTCTATTTGTTCCGGCTTATCTTCGAAACTGCTGGACTGATTTTCTCTAGCAGATAGCTGATGTTATAAGGAGTGTCTTAGGCTGCTTTTATTTTAGAAAAAATAATTAGGGTTCCGTAAAAAAAAAACTAGGGACGCACTCTAGCGAAGCGAGGGTAAGTCGCTAAATATACATATAATAAAATTGTAACTAAGCCGAATCTGTACATTAAATATTTTTTGGAAAATCTTATTGAAATAGACATTATTATCCACGCAGAGGCCGAATCTATAGTTTTTAGAATTTTTGTCTGTCTGTCTGTTACCGCATCACGGGAAAACCACTGGAGGGATATTGATGAAATTTGGTATGATGATAATTGGTTATCCGGGTCAACATATAGGTAATAGGATACTTTTTACCGCGGGAAAATGTCTCATTTCTGAGAAAACATACAAAAACTACAATGTAAGAGTATACTAATTATGTGAAACCTAAGAATTTGGTTTTTGGTCATCTGAACGCGGGCGGAGCCGCAGGCAATGCTAGTCTCTAATAAAAACCACAGGTACAGGATTTGGGTGCCGTGTGAAGTAAGACCGACGTCACTATAAAGACGTGCGAGGTCTAGGAGACGTGTGTAGGTGCCAGGTGATGATGCAGCTTATCCTCGCTTTAGATATCTCGTATAATTAATTATAGGTCACTGCTCTCTTATCGAGCAACACATATTTATATAGGTACTTAAACTTCATGATGTATTTTAATGAGCATTAAACTAAATATGATAAAAGTAAACATTTGTATGTAAATATAAATTAGCCAAGAAAAGAGAAAACCTATCATATTTTTACACGGATAGAATTATATCGCATACCTACTTTATTCTTCCGTGTTATCCGATATACCTACCGTTTACTTCCTAACAGAAGATCTAAATATGTGTAATATATCTATACATATAATAAAATTGTAACTGAGCCTAATGTGTACGTTTAATATTTTTTGGAAAATCTTATTGAAATAAATAAGAAAGACATTATTATCGATACAGAGGCCGAATCTGTAGTTTTTAGAATTTTTGTCTGTCTGTCTGTGACCGCATGATGGAAAACCCACTGGAGGGATTTTGACGAGGTAAGTATGATGATAGCTGCTTATCCGGGTCAACATATAAGATACCTTTTTACTGCGGGAAAATATCTCACCTCTGAGAAATTTAAACTAAATGTTAAAACGTCACTGTCCCTAGTATACCTACTTATATTTTTTCCTTATATATTTTTTAGAAAGACCAAAGCTGAACCACATGTTTGCTTTATGTAAGTGTGCAAAGATGAAAACTTAATACACCGAAATATTTTAGCGATGACTAATGTTATTCCCCGTCCCCGCGTATACAATGTACATATATCCGTAATAAGAATCAACACAAGGATACGTTAACAAAGATTCGGGGAATTATTATTTGAACTATTTTTAGATCATTTACATCGTGTGTGACATTATTAGACTGTACATTTACTGTTACATTTGCACAATAAAATAATATTTTTTGCGCATGTTTTTGACCGACTTCAAACAGGAAGATTTACGCAATTATTCGATTGTTGTTTTTTATATCTTTGCGATTTGATAATTGTGAATAGATTGTGATTAAACTCTTGTAACAAATATAAATTAGGTTATACATGAGAGGTGGTCCGTCCGCTATATACGTAAATTTTACTTTAAATTATATGTACGAAAATAGTAATAGTTTCATCACAAACTGTTCATTAAACGCGTAAGCTGAAAAATTAAAAATATCATGCAATTACAGATAAATTATTTATCAAGAAATTCTGTATTTGTTATTTGATTAAACAATAATTTTTACTATGTTAAATTACTTTTTAGGCTTTTTGGCTAAATCGTAATAATATTAGGTTACAATATTTTAGTATTGTTACCTATAAAAAATAGGTATATAACTATAAAGAAAAAAGGTACCTGGCCTTAAAGTCCTCATATCACAAAGCACTCCACATAACACTGTCAACTGAAACGGATGGGACCCTTGGTATAGTTTTCTAGCACCATAGCTAACGAGGTGAAAATAGATGTCTAGCAATCTAGATTCTATATACAAAACTTTAAAGCTTAAAATCGCATTTTATCAATTTGTTATGTACAGGTTCGTACATAAACAGCGATACAGTTAGGCGCACGTAACGCATACGTAATTGAGTTATTATTGTCATTTACATCATCAATGTAGTGTGCTAACTTGTTGATACCACACTTAAAAATGAACCCAATTTACAATTATGAGATAATTGCTGGACTCAGTTTTTGAAAACTCAGGGGTCAATTTTGTCTTATATATAATATAATAAATTTAGAAGTGCTTGTAGTATTAATCATAGATTCCTTTTTGCGAAGAGATAAGTTATGAGTCTAAAAGAGACAGAGCCATGGGCACGGGAGGGGGGTGCAAAGGGTTGCACTTGCACCTGCCATGAAGTAAACTGTATATAGAAAAATATAAAGAAATAAAATTATATGAGTAAAATCCCTGTTTAAATGTAGTTGTCTTCAAAGAAATGAGAAATAAGAAAATATGAATAAAAATTAGTTATTCATTTAAAGATTATTTAGTAGTTTAATGTGAAGAAGTAGATGCACCCCCCCTTGAAATAATTCTGCCGTTGCACATGGACAGAGGCAATTGTTATCCTCATACATATATCAAATTCCTGTAGGATAAGTCACAAAAGATTTCTATTAGTGCCTCTAGCAATTAAGAAATTATTTTCAAGGCGGCAATCTATTAGGACGACCAACGGACACATGTAAATGCATGTAGTGACCTTACATTATATATATATATATATATATATATATATATATATATATATATCATTATTTTTCAAGCCTTTCATACCCCAATATGTGGGTGGGCTATGTTGATGCTACTAAATATTTTCATTGTTTTAAATCTTCCTCTAATATTATTAACAATTTTAAATGTATTAATGTAATGTATTATTATTAAAAATGTATTATTACGTAAAATGTATTATTATTATCAAGAGCGAGACAGCTGATATTACTTTTATTTATTCCAATTTCTCTAATTATATATAGCACACATTGCATTTAAACATACAATCACTATTTTGAGATCAAAATTGAAACAAAAACTATATGCTTACATATAGTAAAGATGAAATTTGACAATTTTTTTCTATGACTGTTTTTTTTGAAATATAAAACTAAACTTCACTCTATGGGCTCATATATTAAGGAGGAGTCATATTTAATGGTTGAGAGACTAAACCCAAAAAAAAAAGAAAAAATAGTCAAATATATTATCTTACATTATAATAATAAGAAAGTTATCAAACATGTTATTTTATTGTTATAATAATAATAATAGTATCCCTTATTTAGTAACTTTGTGTAATAGGCAAATTCCAAATCTACCATAAACCCATTGCTCCATTGCTGAATAAAAAACCCAAGACTCTTTCACATTTATAACACTAATAGAGATTATCAAATATCTGTAATGTACACCAAGTGATATTATATGTGAAGTGTAATTGTGACAGGTGGTAAACAGTGAAATTCAATCATCTGTAGATAATTGAATTAATTAGAATTAACCAAACTCCATGTATTGATATATGGCTTCATATTTGGCTGTAGTCATATTTATAGTATATGCAACATTATTAAAATACTTGTATATGTATGCGTTAAAATATATTTTATAATTAGACAGAAATCAAAAAAATTGAATGCTCCTTTGGGATATTATTATATACTTATACTAATATATTTATAGGATAATACCTAACAAGATACAAATAATTATAAATACAAAATTAAAAAAAAATATTTTTTATATAAATATATATATTAACATTATTGACTTACCATTTAAGAGTTTTGGTTTTAATTCCTGGACAGAGCCATTTTTCTCTCCATTATTCTGTAATCAAGCAATTTCTACATGATTTCATTTTTCTTTTATTTTGAATATACTTACTTTAACTTTATATTTTAGTGTCTACATACTTATAATAGATAATATACCTACCTTAGGGGATACATTTATGTAACTCGTGAAATTCTCCACCAGCTTTTTCTCATTCATTGTAATCAATATGGTTTGATTATGATATCCAATGTTGACCCACTTTACCTTTCAAAAGGTATACTTTTCGTTTGAATAAAATTATTATAATTTACATGTGGTAATGAAGATAATGAAAAGTAATAAATTTAAGAGATATCCACATGATTAGGATTTATTTCACTCAGATTTGATAACAATCATCCTTACAAACATTACACGCACAGATTACGAACTAATGAAATCATTTTTCATACAAATTCATTTTTAAATTGTATATTAAATATTAATTTATTGAATGAGCTATAACACGTACGAAAAACAGCATGTCAACAAAGTTATAGATTACAATGAATTATTGTACAGAATTAAATATTTAGGAATATGTTTATATATGTAGCAATATACTCTATGGGTATATGTACATATTTATCCCGAGTTCCGACGCAACGACAGATACGCTAGTGTTGCTATTAAATTAATGAAATAGTGTTGCCACATGATGCATAGAGCCGGGCCCTTAGAGTATACCACAGAGCACAATACTAAGAGTATACATATCTATCGAGTTCTTTTTTTTTTCATTTTATTTAAAATTTAATTAAAATGACAAAATGTGCAGTGCCAGGATGCAAAGAAAATAGATATTATTTGTTTCCAAAAGACAAAAACTGAAGATAGTGTGGGCTAAAGCAATAAGGCTACCAAAATTGACAAAATCGCAATCTTTATATTTAAGGCTATGTGAACATAGCTTTACAGAAAGTCATATAAAACTATTAAATCGTTCACAGGTGGTTTTTTTTATTTTTTACACTTTTTTACTACTATTGATAATTTTACATAAAAATTATATAAAAACTATCATAATTGTTTAAATTGCAGGTTTTAATCAACGGCGAAAATTAAAGGAAATGTGATGCCGTCAGTTTTCCATTGGTCTAAGTTTCAACTACCTTAAGCAGCTGCTAGGGAAGAAAGACTACTGAATAGTAATCTGAAAAAGGAGCTTTGCCCACAAGAATACAAAAATTAATACAAAATATTTGTATTGTTTTATTTTTCATTTTAAAGGTAAATACCACTTTCTGTGCATTAAAATTTACAAATTATTACTACATACAATTAAATATATAATTATAATTACATTTTATTCCTTTAGGAATTGAATTTTGAAAAATGCTAAAATACTACTTAATATGTACATATCGTGGCAAGGATAAAACAATATGTCTCCGCCAGGATGGATTCCTTTGTCAACTTGTTTTCATCTTTTTAGTTCACTTTTATGCAGTCGGATTATTTTTTTAAAATATAATTTTAATGTCGTCTTTAATTAGTAAAAATGTACCCAAAATTTGGAGATAAATGGCTCAATTAAAAAAATATAGTGATCTGTTGATTTGGAAAATAAAAATTATATAATAGTCTGTATTGTTTTATATTCTACATAATTTTAGTAGGATCTGTATTTTAAAAAAGTAAAGAATGTGTGCATGTCTTAAAAAATGGCGAACGATAAATTTTTGTTCATTCATTGAAAGCATAGTCCTCTAGTGTAATTTATTTTATTTTATATATATTGGTATAACTGTGATTAAATAGTAAGAATGGCTGATGCAATTGTAGAGCGTAGGCCAACTGTTCGCTTCTTCTGCCACAGGTGTCTTGTTGAATTTGAAGATGTTCTGCAGGTAAAAATCAATAGTATTTTATACTTGTATTATCGTCATAATTGCACTGAAATCTCCACGTAAATTCATGACCTGATGTGAAGTTTCAAGGTCATAACGTAGAAATTTGCTTATCCTAGTAGTACATACAATATGAGTAATATTTATCAATTTCTATTGGTGCAACCGGTGTGAAATTGCGATACGCACTTAGTTCGTGACAATCATTGAAATAAAAAAAAATGTTTACTAACTTGGAAATACATAGATTTTACACAAAGTTACATCATCACAATATAATATTTATAATATTTATATATTATTTGTATTATTTGGAAACTTTTTTCTAAATATAATTATATAATTAATAATATAAAGCAATAAATATGATAGGCAAAGATTTATGATTAAAGGGAATTTCAAAGCCATAATTTGTGTTGAATTTTTAATCACATGTACCTATGTGCTATATAACAATTTTAAATACCATCAACAAGTTTATAAATTTGTATTTTTTTATTAAAAGACATTCTACAACAAATATAATTAAATAACTTAAAATTTTGTAATTTGACTTATTATCACAATTAAAATTTATGGGAAAATTGACAACTTTTTACTATAGAATTTACTTATGTAAATGATTTTTATTCACTAATTTAAAACATTTCAGGACTATATATGCCCCTATTGTGAAGGTGGTTTCATAGAACAGTTAGAAGATACAGAAGCCTTGGCATTATCCGGAGATGATTACAGTGATGCTGATATGAGTAATATAGAAGATATGAGCAACATTGAGGATATGGGGAGCTTGGACGATTCAGATGAGGTCCACAGAGTGAGAGTTATTATCAATTTTTCATACTAAAATTTTATATGTAAATGTAGATGTATTTTAATAAGTCTATACCATACATTATATAGAAATTAAAAGCAAGAAAATATTGTTTAAACAAAAACAATGTGTGTTTAAACAATAACAAAGAGGCAGTGATAGTCTAGTTTACAAAAAACAAAAAAATTGAAACCATTACAATTTTTTTTATTAGTCAATTTAATGTATTGGAACATAAACTATCTTCATTATTCGTAATACTACATCTTGTTTATATGTGACTAGCGACTCACCCTTGCTTCGCTTTGGGTTCGTCCCTAGACAAAAACAAATCTATCCCACTGGAACTACACTATTTCCAAATAAAAGTAACCTATGTGCTATTCCAGACTATAATCTATCTCTGTGCAAATTTCACCCAGATCTGTTCGGCCGTTCTGGTGTGAGAAAGTAACATACATCCATCCATCCTGACAAACTTTCACATTTATAATTTTATATATATATTAGTGGGATAGATATTTGTATTATGAGTACATTTAGGGTAGGAAGGTGTTAAAAAAACAGTGCCTCAAGTAAATTTGATTCTTATGAATGTTTATTATCATTTTATTATTATTATAATTATGAGGTTGACTATTAATAGATAGATAAAAGAATTAAAGCTAAGTTCACATGTAATACGCGTTAACGCACGTCAATGCGCGATCAAATTTAGAAAGAGTTCGGATGACAAGCTCTAAGACGCGTTAAGCATTGGGAGTGCTTGTCAGTCTGTTTCGGTAGCGTCCAGGAAATAGACGTGGAAGAGGTTATATTACACAAAAAATTATGGAAAAAGAAAACGAATACATTATGATCACTTAATTTTAAAACATAGACCCAGTTTGTTTGCGATATTATATCTGAATTTGAGAGACAATGATTCTAAATTCTTTAATTACTTCAGAATGTCTATAAAATCATTCGACAATTTACTTCAACTCATCCAATGGAAGCTATGATAAAAATTTAGCATATCTAGACGCGCGATTTGAAAACGCGCGTCAAAATTTAGTCATCTGAACTTGGCCTAAGTTTTCTATGTATATTATCACTATAGTGCTTCAGTATGAACTAAATCTATTTGTGTTCTGAGTATATACAGGAATAATATTATATTATCACTACATCTTATTTAACATGATGATCCTTTTAGTGTTACACATTTCTATTGAAGTAGTGTGTTGTTTTGTTACTATATAAGTAGTTTCAGGCTTAGATTCCATTTGGGTATTTTACAACTACCTCATTGAGATCTTAATACTCTAGTGATTAGACCAAGTGGCTATATTAGTACTAGTTAGCTGCAGATCCTGAGGTCCTGGGTTTTGGTCCCGGATCGGTAAAGTTATTAGGTTTTTTGGTCAGAGTTTTTCAATGACTGCCAAGAGTAAGGAGTTGCCATTAACTTTTTGAGTTTGTTGCCATCGGTACTGTACCTGATCTCTTACTGGTTGAGAATTAAAGAAATAAAATTTACTTCTGTTGGCACACATACTTGTGCACTATAACACCTCCATTCAAAATATGGCTGTTGGCCGATATCGTTCACGAGTAAATTATTATTACATTAGTAATAATAATAGCGTCCTCATACCACTATCGAATTTAATTAAACTAAATTCACTCTACTGCCAGTCAAACTTCAAAAAAATGTTCTTAAAAACTTTTTGGTTTTTTAAATTTTTATTTATCAATCTTCTTAGTGTCTTTTCCATTCTACGTGACATGTGCGAAGTAATCTGTACTTAACTGGCACACTTTGAAGCCATTAACAAGAGACTTGAATTGAACCCTTTGGTTTATTATTGCTTAGTAAAACCAAACCAAGTAATGTGATTGGCAATAGTCTAGCCTAGGTAGTCTAAAAAACGAAGGGCAGGAGCTAATTTTATAATTTTAATTATAATAATAAGTTTAATAACATTAATATTGCAATATCGATAAAATTGTGTTCTTTACTTTTCAGAGTACACCATTGAATGACTTAGCGTTTTTAATGTCCGGCAGTCGAATACGGTAAGTTTTCATAACAATACAATAATTATTTATATGTAAACAATAACATTTAACATTGTTGAACATTATTTACAATCTTTCATACATTGTTTTGTATCAATCAAATCTATGTTACATGGTTTTGGGTTGGTTTGGTTTTTTCTTATGGTTTTTAAGCATAAATTTACATAGAAATACTTCTAGACATTATTTATAATAGCTACTTGAAGTTGACTTAAGTAATAAAAATGTTGATAGGTGTGCAATCAATTCGATATTTGCTAGTTATGATATATTAATTTTATTTGATCCTAGCGACATACATACGTTTTAACGGTTAGCATAGAGTTCTCAGATATGAGATATTATCCCGCAGTATAAAGTATCCTATATGTTGAGAAATTTCATCAATTTTTTTCAAGTGGAACAAAAAAAGATTTGCGTTACAATTAAATAAATAAATATGTTGGGACATTAACACAGCACCATCTAGTTCTATGGTAAGCTACGAGGCTTGTGTTATGGATACCAGATAGTTGATACACTACACATATATAACTTTAAATACATACATATAAATATATAAATATAAATATCTTCGATCAACAATACTACTAGATAACGTGTCACATATAAAATCAAAGCTAAATTCTGTCCGCGCGAATATGCACTAACGAACCGAGATAAAGGCTTATTATTATAAGCTTATATCTTGGTTCATTAGTATACAAATTTTCAACCTAATTTATTTTCTAACTAAATAATTTTCAACCTAATCAACACCATAGCACCTTGTAATAAAGTCACAAATCTTCAAATTATTCCCATACACTTACGATCATTTAGTAAGTTTTAAAATCTTTATTGTAAAAGTAACCTTATATTTAAAAAACATAAAGCACTTTTTCCGGTTGTTGCTTTGTGAGCTAAACCGTTAAGTTTTGTTTCTGCTTGCTTCTTTGAATTTGCGCATGTATTGGCCAACCTGGGCCAACGTTCTTAGCGGATTTAAAATTGTTCAAAATTTCATTTTTATATTATTTCGTAGGTTAAATCTAAAAATATTAACTGAATCTACATGTAGGTACTTATCGAAAATAATACATTCTGACGGAAAAATTTCTTCTTCGCGCATTATTTTTGCTACTTTTAAATACAGATTGCAGCATTGTGAACGTGTTTACGTTGGCAGTGTTTGAATAGAACTAATCGAAATATACGCTTACTTTGCAAGTGAGCTTATATTTACCGAGACGGATTTCTTACGCCGACCCGATATCTAGTAGTATTGTTGATCGAAGATAAATGCCCATGACTGGAGTACAAACATTCATGATCATCACACAAATGAATATCCCCAACGGGACTCGAACCCGCAACCGCTGGTCCAGCAAGTAGGGTGGGTCACTACAAACTGAGCCAAATATGGCATCAAATTTTTAAATGACTACATTTGTTTTCTTAATTCAAAAAACTTTTTAACATAAAAATAAAAACCGACTTCAAACAAAAGCACTAAAAAGTAAGAAATAACTGATTGGTAGTTTTCATTTACTATACATACCTAATCAAATATTTTCTAAGTCGGTGTGCTTTGCTTGTATAGGCTGGCACCGATTTCGAAAATATTTGATTAGGTATGTATTTAATAGGTAGGCTTTAATTACTTAGCCAAAGCACACCGACTTCGAAAATATTTGATTAGGTATGTATAGTAAATGAAAACTACCAATCAGTTATTTCTTACTTTTTAGTGCTTTTGTTTGAAGTCGGTTTTTATTTTTTTGTTAAAAAGTTTTTATTTTTCCCTTTTTAGTGTAGACAATAGTAGTAAAGTAAGAATTCTAAAGTGTTAGGCTTGTCAAATCATACAAAATAAGCCCAAACTCAAAGTATCTACTATTAATCGTTGAAGAGTTCCACCTATCCACCTTCTGGCCTTAGCATCAGATCAGGTCAACAATACCGAACCACGGTATTATCAACGGAAATAGAAACACTTGCAAAGTTTCAAGTCAATATGACAATTAGAAGTAGGTTAAATTCATCATTAGCTATTTTTCCACCCTTAGGGGTGGTATTTTTTTTTTAAATTTAAATGGGACCAATCTGGAAGTATACCCTTTCAAACAAAA
The DNA here is from genome assembly GCA_947093115.1 of Brenthis daphne. NCBI lineage: Eukaryota > Metazoa > Arthropoda > Insecta > Lepidoptera > Nymphalidae > Brenthis > Brenthis daphne. The sequence continues at coordinate 5,552,392 of OX352481.1, read as the reverse complement.
CAAAAATTGTCCAAATCGGTTAATAAATGACGAAGTTCTGAGGTAACAAACATAAAAAAAAAACAGTCGAATTGAGAACCTCCTCCTTTTTGAAGTCGGTTGAAAATAGGACACTTCAAACAAAGTAAAATATTTTTATTATCTGAATGACAATGTATATGGATATTCTTTTAAAGATGACGTGAGATTTTCAATTTAAATGAGATTTGATGAGATTTTGCTGGACCAAACCCCCTATTTTGAGTTTAAGTAATTAATGGATGCCTCTTACCATGTTGCCTTCCAGAGGTGCAAGTTCAAACGCAGCGAACGGTGCGTCAGGAGCTTCGGGCAACACAGGCACAGCGCGGAGGCCTACCCTCATGGAGGAACTAGTCTGGATGATCGGGGGAGGGAGGCCACCAGCTGGAGCCATGACTGCTGGGGCACCCTTTGTGTTGGTTGGAACACCTGGGGACTATGTGTTTGGTGGAGATGGTGAGATCTTAGAATTATATTCTATCTCTACTAACTGCTTCGGTGATGTACCGGTTAGCATGTACGGCTGCACATCCGGGGGCCATGGGTTCAAGATCCGAGTCGGGCAAAGTTTAGTTATTGAGTCTCTGTTTAGTAAGCCTCAGCAACTGCCCGGAGTAGGAAAGTTGGCGGTGTCCCACCGGAGTATGAGAGTGGCAGGAATAGAGAGTGCATTTGTGTCTGCGCGCACACTTGTGCACTATAATATCTGTGTATCAGGCTAGTCTCAGTGAGATTGGCCACCGTGGCCGAAATCTGTCGTGAGAACATTACATTACCTGGGTAATAAAGACCAAAATCCGTCCACGCAGTTCAATGTGAAGAATTAACACATATACATATGTACAAACTTTGGTATTTATAACAGTAGATCTATAAATAAATTATTATTACCTCGCTAATGGTAAAAGAAAATATCGTGAGGGAATCTGCGTGTCTAAGAGAATCTAGAAAGTTTTCAAAAAATGTGAAGTCCGCCAACCCGCACTTGACCAGCATTGTGGACATTGGCCTGATTCATCTCATTCATATTGAATTCGTCCGTGCCCAGCAGTGGGATTTTAAAAAGGCTGAATACATGCAAGTAAATGAAAAGAAAATATACATGTTCTGACCAATTAAATACAAAGAAACCTTTAACCAAGTAACCATCCTTTTCGCAACTTCCTCGAACAGTTACATCTAAAAATATATATTTATTTATGTACCACAAAAAATATACACATAAAAATACACATGAGGTTCTGTGTGTGCATAGGATGACTTATCTCTAAGACAGTTTTTCTCTTACGTACGAGGGTTATTCCAAGAAAAACTTTAATGAGGTACGGTGCGACTCACCCTCGCTTCGCTCGGGTTCGTCCCTTGCGGCTTGATTCCCAATACAATCTTTCGTCCCCATTTTCACCCCTTTAAGGGATGATTTCCGGGATAAAAAGTATCCTATGTCCTTCCCAGGGTGTCAAACTATCTCCTTACCAAATTTCATCTAAATCGGTTCAGTAGATTCAGAGATTACTCCCTACAACGTCATAAACTCACAAACTTTACCTCTTTATAATATTAGTATATATATGGATGGTCCTATGATGTGGACATGAACGGTTCCAGGTCTAGACGCGGTGGTGACACAGCTGCTCGGGCAGCTGGAGCATTCGGGCCCGCCGCCGCTGCCGCGCGAGCGCCTCGCCACGCTGCCCACCGAGCAGGTCACGGAGGAACAGGCTAACGCCAACGCCGCGTGCTCGGTGTGCTGGGAGAACTTTCAATTGGGTTAGTATCTTATAGGTCTTCCAGGTCTAGCTAGCAGCTGGGTTAGTGTTGTCAAGGAACTTCAGGTCTAGCAGGTCTAGTTTAATCTAGCAGGCTAGCGCCAACACAATGTGTTCTGTGTGCTGGGAGGACTTTAAATTGGGTTTTTGAAAAAAAAAATTGTGATAAATGGAAAGATCCTATATAAGTTTTATTACAAAACTATTTTTTTTTTCGCAATAATTCAAAAATTCATTTTGAAATCCAGTACCGAAGACACGCCGACATCTCCCGAACAAACCCGAGCGCGTGTGACGTCATAATGTTAGTTTTCACTCGTTGCAGTTGAGATAGAAATAATAAGTAGTGTTTTGATCAAATTTAGTTTTGTTGTCATTGTTAAATATTCAAATTTATATTGAAAATGTCGAACCTCAAAAGTTATCGTTCTTATTTTGTACCATTATTTACGCATACTACGAAAAGAACTCCTGACAAAATGTTTTTAAATGTTCCCTAAGATGACAAACGTCGAAATAAATGGTTTCAAGTAGTGCACCGTGATAAACCCAAAGCAAAATTGATTTGTTTTGTTGTGAAGATGCTCTACAATTTATGAAATAAATAATTATATTTAATATAATGAAGAATAAATACTTAAATATTTTCATTTATTATATTATTTTTTAACAGACTTACCTTGATGCCTTGGCACCTCGAACTTCAGCAGAATTAAACTGCATGTCATTGTTTTAAAAATTGGATATCATAAATATCAACATCAAGAATATTATCAGACTTTGATTTAATAAATTCTTTATCACACATAGCTAATCGAAACCAACTAACAACTCGTTTTTTAGCAATAAATTTTCAATATTATTGTCTAGTCACGTGTAATAGCCGTAAACGCTGTACTTTAATTAAATAGATATAGCATTATGACGTCACAACTATGGTGACCAATCATAGCGCGTTTATAGTCACTTGATTTTTTTTTATTTTATTAATTTTTAATTGTTTATAAATAATTGAAAACAAATTTTAAGGTTTTTGCATTAAATATCAATATTATTAATAATATAGTTTTAAAATACATAAAAAAAACAATTTTTTTTTTTTAAATCCCAATTGGGTTATTGATGCTTAGATCTTATAGGTCTTCCAGGTCTATCCAAATTTAGCAGGCGCGTGTTCGGTATGTTGGCAGAACTTTCAGTTTACTTAATGATTCAGATACTTAATTTTAAGTCATGAAGCAGTCGTCACTATTTCCTGGTACAAGTATATTATGAAATTAGGCGTATTATGAAATTAGGTGCCCCTAGGCCTATAAGAATGACCTCCCCTTTAACCTTCTATATTTTTTTCACTTTTACAAAAACCTCAATGACAATAATAATAAAGTTAAACATTTATTATTCATTTAACTGGACAGACCACATCAGGATCTGACGATGTTAGGTACATACACACCTCAAGGTATGGATTTGTTAATTAAAATATTTTCTTATTTACTAGCTAATCTAATTTAATACCATTATATCTCTACAGGTGAAACAACATCCCGTCTGGAGTGCGAGCATGTTTTCCACCAAAGCTGCATCACGCCCTGGCTCCAGTTGCACGCGACGTGTCCCATCTGCCGTCGCTCCTTGCTGCCCCCCGAGGAGGCTTCCACCACAACTGCATCAGCCACCACCACTACCACCACCACCACCGCCACGGCCAATACCACCACAGCTCCAACTCCTGCAACCACCATAGCAGAGGGTCAGATACGGATAGGCCCCACTAATACTATCGGTGAAGGGCAGATACGGCGGATATGTATGTTTTTTTTTAATATTTCCCATTATTTCTCTTACCTACACACATATTTTGACACTCCAAGCCATAAGGTTAAAAAAATTTAGTGGGTTTTATACAAATTATGTATATTTTACTTAATATTTAATTATTTATTCAAATTAAAAATAATTATTAAATTGATTCAGTGGTGTGTTTCAAAGTTTATCGATTACAAACAAAACACCTATATCATTCTTTTTTATATTAGTGTAGTATAATTTTTATATTATTAGAAAATATGGTTTTATACGAATATGGTTAGTTGATGTGATGTTGTAATTCAAGTATAGAACTTCTTATGTCAATTGAAGTCTATTGACTGTGATTCAAACTGTTTGATATTTGGTGAACTGTTATTTTGCAAGAAAAGGATGTTACCGACTATAGGATGGATTCTGTAGGATATATGAACACCCATTACTTTGAAACTAATAGAAATAAATATGTAATACAAGAACAATAATTTCTAAAAATAAGCAATTTCTGAATATGTTATTTATATTTATTAAAAGTTCAAACGCTAGAATATTAATATTTACAAGTAAAAACACAAAAATATTAAATTTATCTAATAATGTATAGAAAATTCGAATATAAATAAAATTTTATATAATATATTGTGTTATGAAGAATATTATTTTTTATATTGTAATAGTTTATTATTTTTAATGATTATTATTTTTACATTTGATTAATTTTTATATCTTCAGCACCACGAGTGGTCATACGTCGAGCGACTGGTCGTCATCCAAGTGTATTCAGACGGTTCCAGTCTCAGTGGGACTCAATCAACGATACCAGTACATCATCATCACCAGCTTCCTCCATCACCAGTGGAGGGATCTGGGCACCGCAGAACAGATCGAGCAGTTCCACGGGATCCAACTCTTCGCTAAATAACGATAGGGACCGACAGTACAATACAGATATGGACTGCGATTAAGTGTTCAGTGATATGACTTGTGAAGTGAACGGGCTAGTGTTGCCAAGTGGACGAATCAGTGATGTCGAATGATTTGTTATATTTATACTGATTTGTTTTTACATACGAACCAATAAAAGGCAGACAATTTATTTAATTATTTGTAATATGTTTAGTGGAATGGATTCTGGCAACACTATTAAGGTAACACAAAAGAGGTCATTGTTAGTCATAGTATTCCACAGGTCTATTATCAGTAGTTTGGTTAATTTAATTGACTGAAATCGTAATGTGCGTCCGTCTCAGTTGTTTGGTTGTGAATCAATGTACTGGAATTTACAGAACATTACTGCTCATTAGAAATGTACCTCTACCACAGATAGTTGAAAGCTTACTATATAACAAGTCTTTTTTTTAATGTTGCCATTTAAATTATTAATCAAATGACTGATATTTGACTACCATATAGCTGAGAGTTGTGTGCCTTTTATTTATATTGCAACACTGTAAATTATATTATGTAGTAATCGCCTCTACTATAACATGTATAGTCATTCACTTATTTTTGCAGCGAACAGTTTTGATGGTCATTATTTAATGTTTTTTTTTTCATTAATGAAATAGATTTATGATTTAGGACTGTCTGTCCGTATAGTCTACTTAGGAGGTATATTGATGTATATATAATATTAAAACAAATACAATAGTTACTCAAATTTACATTAAAATATCATGCAAGTTTTATTTTTATCACCTCATTTGGAATTCCCATAGTAGAAATGATTTGTTTTAAAACTTTGTCAGTTTTTGTTTTACATAGATTTGGTTAATCAAGTAGCAATTAATATAATTTAATCATTGATAGTAGGCCGATATATGGCATATATGGAAATTCTCTGTTGATATGGCGGGCAGTGGCTAGTTTAAATATAACAAGTTGTCCCTAGCTTCTATGCTTACGTTGTGTAAATTATGTAAATATTGTAAGTATCAGCTTTAGTGGATGTATTAAAATTTTGGATGATTCTTGAGAACTTTTGATTTAAATATAACTAAATTTTTGCATATAATGCAAATATTCTAAATTGATTCCTCACTTTTTTCATCTACTTAGTATAGTGAAATTTATACAGGAGTTATGACAGTGTTGTAATAAAAAACAATAATATTTATATGTTAAATGAGCTTTATTGTTTGCTTTTACATGTTGTATATACACAGTTTTGGAAAAGTTAATTTTAAATTTACATATTATTGTGGCACTGTCATATCTAGCTGATATTATTTGTTTATTTGTTCTATAGATTAAAAATAAATTTGCATTATTCCATATAAAAATATCTTTTCAGTCGATCACTGCATGTTATCTTCATTATTCAAATTAAATTCATTGAAATCAATCTAACATAAAAAAAAAGTGCGTGTAACGTTTACGCGCGGTTGGAGTATAACTTCTTTGGCGCTGTGACAGATACAGCAATTAAATTAAAAGAAATATAAATATAATAAATAATAATTGTTATAAAATTATTAGTAATAAATATTCATTTTTATGAGTAATAATTATTATAAAATTACTAATAATAAATTGAAAATTATTATAAAAATATAAATTTAATATTTATTTTTAAATTATTAATAATTATGACTCTCACTTCCGCAACACTATTTTCTTCAATGTATTTACTTACCCCTCAGTCATGCCTAAAGAAGTTTTATTTCAAGAGAAATGTACACTAAAAAAAAAAATACTCATATTGACATGTACTTTAGTGATATGAAGTTTGTTCACTTGTATGCGTTTTTGTGTAGGCGTTAAATGCTTCACAATTCAGATGTTATATTTTTTCGTATATTTAATAGTGACTTGTGAAATAGAAATATTTTATGAATATATTATTTGAACATTTAGTGTAATTTACTAAGTTGCCTTCAAATGAACTCTTAATGTTGCACGAAAAGCGATTTTATAGTACGTTCTGTGGAGTCTAAATTTTAGTTAATTTTTGTAATTAAGATTTTAACAGTCTTTTCGGATTTCGTCGCGGTTTTATTTTATATTTTAGTTCACGACTTTTACGAATGTTTTACAGCAAACATGGTCACGGGTGGCATTCGAAATGTCGGGAATCAAAATTTAAAATATAACCGTCACAAAATTTGAAAAGATAGTTTCATTTTAATTAAAATGTCAAATATTCGCGTGAATCTTAAAAGGTTTATAAAAAAAGTTTAATTAAACTTGTAAAAAGTGTATACTATAGTTTATTGCTGACAGTGGAAGAGTATTAAATAATAATATAAACTGACTGTCATGTTCTGATTCTGTCAAAGCTTGATTTTGATCGAAACTAAAACTTAGATTTTTTAAAAGGCAATATTTTTTTAGCAGAAATCGAATCCATTATTTTTGACAAAATAAACGTATTAATGCATCGCACAAAATCGCTATTTCGATAATATTCTAAAAAAAAACTAGTGACATACTGCTTATCAAACACTTCATTTTTAATATTATAATTTTAATAAAATATACGATAAATATCGGTTTTCCAACCGCGTCATAATTCTAAAAAATATCGAAACTATTATTATATATGCTTTATGTATATAATATAATAATATACATAAAAAATTACCCTATTTCATAGAATCAAAAGTTATTTTATAACTATTTTATCCATATATTGGAATGCGGTAGAGATTTAACCAAACAATTTTGTTCAAACACGTTGCTAAATAAATAGCTGTAATGATAGTTCCTATACTAATGTTAATGTACTTTGTTCACGAAATGTGCTACCAGTGAAATGTTTCAAACTTTTGGTGTTTGCTAATTGGAATAAATTCAATTTAGTTATTTTGTCATTTTTATTGGATTTTTTATGAATAATAATTAGTGATGAAACGGATAGTTTTTTTGGCCGGATACCGGATACCAGATATCCGGCGAGCTGTATGAACGGATGGCCGGATATTAGGCCTTGTCACTTGTCACTTGTCACGTTGTATGTTGCGACGAATGCATTAATATTGTGAAAAATTAGGCGTATTCGGTTGTCATTATGACTTAGTGATTAGCTAAAGTCAATTGTTTACTTGCTCGTTAACTACATACACATACACAATACTTTGATAAGTATGGATCGGACCTACACTTGTCGAAGTGTGCGTGTACAAGACAATCTTGATATCTTGATATATGTACCTCACGGATATTTTTTTCTTGCAGTTTAATAAAGAAAAATATCGTAGTTTTTAAATATCTAGTATCCGGCCGGATAGCATAATATGGCCGGATAGGCTGATACCGGATAGTTACCGGATATCCCTTTCATCTCTAATAAAAATTCAGTATAGTCAGTAATTTGGTGGAATCTGAGACTGCATAACGGAAAATTTATCGATTTTGATAAACTTGTGCTATAATATATGTAGCTACATAAAGGCGTGTTTCTTGCAAATAATACCACGATTGGTAATAATTATTTATATCAGCACAGAATTATTTTTTCTGTTATATTAAATTAACTAAAAACGTTAACTGGTAGGGCATTTGTAATTATGCATTTCAAATTTTAAATCTAAGAACAGGCGACACCAAAGACTGATGTCTTAGTGCTTTAATATAGAGGTAAAATTTGAAATTGTATTTTATTAGAACACTCGATTGTACCTGTTTGGGAACGGTTAGATATATTTAGTGACATTCCCGTAGAAGTGAAGTGAGGTAAGTTTCCCTAAATAAGGTAACCATGTTTTACAAATACTTATAAATCGATTTATTGGAAAGTGTTTTCATTTATAAAACGTATTGAGGATGTAAATTGTACTAATCCGAAATGAAAGCGTTGTGCAAAACTAATGTTTTGAGTAGATCATTATTATTGTTTCGTTATTATCACTTATTGGGGAAACTTACCTTATATCTAAATTGTATAGGGACGCCATATCTTGCATATTTAATATCTCAGTTGCTATTACGATTTTGATTAAGTTAAAATAATTACGAAACGTAACGTTATTAATAATTGTTCCAGAACATATTTTTTCTTCATACCTTGGTATATTACATGTGCAAAATATGGCGCCTTTTAGTTTGTAATGTAAATAAGTGAGATCTTAGTGCCCAGATAATCATATATAGCAATAATAATATCAAAGTATATGTCAAGCTTTCTATATAAGGGCACACGGTTAAGATATATATATTTTTAAATGCGCAAGATGAAATTATTTTAATGAAGTATTTATTAAGTGCACGAATTAAGTTGTTAGTGTTGCCATATGTGGTGATTATTTGGATATTTTTCTCAATTTGTTACATTTTTGAGTTTTTTGTACGACAATCTACGACGACTATAATTTTATGATTTTTTTTTAAAAGATCGCTTTTCATAAAACATGTCGCTAGCAGAATGTTTTATAATTCTACAAGAAATTCTTTTGTTTTTAAATAAAACATTTCTTTTCCGATTTTTCGACGTTTCGAATGCTATAGCAATCATGGTCACGGGAGATACTATAATAAGTAATAACCGTCTAAAACCTTAGCCTCTCCCGTTACCATGATTGCTGTAAAGCATTCAAAACGTCTGCAACCAAAAATTCTAAATAAACCTGCAAAAAAATCTGAACAGATAGTTTTATTTAAAATGTCAAATATTCGCGTAATTCTAATAAAGTATATTTTTTTGTTTGTTAAATAAAGAAATGGTTTAAAATAGCCAGCAGTAATATCACGCCGTGTGTCCAGTTTATATTTCTTATAGAAAAATAACACTATGAAGAACTGATAACCGTAATTTAATGGTGAAACAAACGAATAGTATGCGCTAGGATTTGACGACGACGGTAAGATGTACAGTTGCAAAGTCGTACAGATTGTGTATAGGTCAAATTTATATATGGTAATGTAAATGGCAGTAAATTTAAAGTTTTCAAAATAAAAACATTGTGTTTTATATTTGTGTTAAGTTATTGCTCCTCTATAACCTTCATATTTGGTTTATTTATATTATTATACGTACTAATAATTTAAGTGGACATAGAAATCGTATATTCCATTATATACACATATGTAATATTATATTTTTAAATATTTATTTATTTTATTATGGTTTTTAATCATGTCATTAGGTAAATATTTATTTTAAGATGATTATTGTAAGATGTATGGTGTGTCTCTTTGAAGAACAAGTACACAAACACATGCTCACATTTATTAAACAATAATTCTATGAATTTTTCTATATTATATTTCTTAGAATGATTTTCGTCTTACAAGTCTTCTTAAGAGATTAAAAGTAATTAAATATAAAAATAAATTGGTCTATCGTTTCCGATTTTCCTATTGTGACAGATCAGACGAATTGTTTGGTGAGAAGCTAACAGTATGTTCTGCTTTGTTTCTGCTTTACCTTCCTTACAGACTGCGACTTTTGTGTAATGACAAATCATTCGATATGTCTGCGACATTTAGGTCAAATATGTTTAATATATTTATACTTAATAATAATATTAGGTTTAATAAAATATGTAAAATTATATTACTAGAATTATTATTCCTTGTATACAAGGCCTAGGATACAAGTCTGACTCGCACCTGACAGATTTTTTATGCAACATTCGCCATATTGCAAATAACGAATCCTCAATAACACAAAAGCGCAAAACTTCTAAACAAAATAAAGCAGCTGAAGTAACCTTTAGAAAATTCCAAGATTCCCTCGCCAGGCAGATGGCTTAGTTTTTATTTCTTTTTGTCGGCTTCGAAAGTATCGGTCAGTGCCCAGTAATGACGGCAGATGCGCAGACACGTGCGCCGTCGGGTGGGTCAGTGCTAACACCTGATCGCGTGATAAAGTACACGCCGTTAGATTCGTTTCTATTCGCCTACTGCAAGTTCTGTTTGTTATTTACGACGACACGTATGGCTCAGTTTGTAGTGACCCTACTTGCTGTGCCAGCGGTCGCGGGTTCGAGTCCCGCTGGGGGCATTCATTTGTGTGTTGAGCATGAATGCGTGTACTCCAGTCGTGGGTGTTTATATTTATAATATGAATGTATTTAAAGTTATATATATGTAGTGTATCAACTATGTGGTATCCATAACACAGGCCTCGTAGCTTACCATGGAACTAGATGGTGCTGTGTTAATGTCCCAACATATATATTCATTTATTTGATAGGCACTATTTATACAAATACATAATATATGACAAGTAATATAAGTATCATTTATTTATAGTTAAATATAATTTTATCGAGTTTTATTACCTAAATTATGTTTCGATTGTTTTTTTTTAAATATTAGAATTGCATTTGATGTTTTGTTTGTTCACAAGGTCACAACTCAATAGTCAGTAGTTATAATAAATTGTAATTACATACTTTTAAAATTGTGGTGTGTTTATATAAATAATATAAATGCACACAGCACTAATGTTTTATGCGGTTAAGTTATCTATGACAAGTATAATACAAATACTTGTATAATATAATACAAATAACTGTATGTAGCTTTTACATCTGCTATTAAACGCAAGCAGACGTTTTGATTTAAAATATTAAACTAAACCTGTCAAGTTAACCACTAAACATATTCGTTATTGGTAGTTATAGCAATAAGATTAATGTTATTATAATCACTTAAGTCATTCGAGCAAAGTAATGGGATCTGTCGATGCCTTTGACTCGTACGGCAAAATAATATAAAACATGGCCCGAAGCAATTAATACAAAGGTGCGTGCGCAGCTGACAGTGCACCTGCCGCCATCTTTAGCATTTCTTTAACTTTTTTTCGCTATCGAGTTATTGGCCTATTTTTTACGGCGCAAGATGGCCGCGCAGCTGACGCCCGCGCCTGTTGTTATAAAACCTTTGTTGTCCGTTGATCCTTAAGATGTCTAGGTTACAGCTGCCCGAGATTGAAAGGTTTGAGCCAGGTGGGTGCATCGTAAAACAGATAACACTCTTAGAAATTGAATAAGATCCGACCGATACTGTCAGCAGTAAATATAGTTGACAAATATTATGGTATCTCAGGTAAATATGTAGATAAATAGCATTAACATAGAAACTTTTTAGATTTTATTGGTTTCTGTATAACTGTAATAAATGGAACGAAAATATATCTTATCATTAAATAATAAATATAATGACTGTACCCAAGTTTGCAACATTGTGTTAGGTTTTGACTCAAAGCCACCTGTCCGTTATAATTACTGCCTATTGATACTGCATAATAACGCACTTTATTGTCTGTATGTTGACAACAAAGGGGAAATTGGGCGCTCACCCCGACTGAGGGACCATCCTGAGTTGAACTGTTTTCGTATGCGAATTGAGTTGCTTTTGTAGTGTGTACTACATTTTTTTTTAAATATTAAAATTGAGCCAATTTTAAATGTGTGCCAATTTTATGCAAAGAGTGTCCTGAATATAATTACTGTTTTTATTTTATTTTTCGTGTCATATATTGTTGTTTTATTTCTGATGGGTCAAATACCTTATTTATTTTTGACGCTTTAGATTCCATTATAGTACTTTTTCTTGTCACCAGATATCAAAAAGTTCTAGTAAAACTAAAATGCAGTCCTAAACAATCAGTAAATTTCAATTTCATTCAGTTCTTATAGACGTTACAATATAAACAACAATAAATCTTTTATTAGATCCTGTTACATGAAATTCCCCTTAAATAAAGTAGCCCCTATACATATGTGTTATGGCGTGCCACCGTGGATCGATGGGGATCCTGGGAGTCCAATGAAACTAGGTCATGAGCCCCCATACCGCTCCCTCTTTAGGGTTTTAGGACCTTGAGTTGCTTTTGATTTTATCGTGTTGGATATGCTTTTTAAATTACGAACCTGGTTTTATTGTAGGTCACACGACACACGAAATGTTTTTGTACGTTATACATTCTGTTTAAATATTTTAATACACAAATATTTTCTTGTAGGGCTCAATTTGTATCCCAAAAACGTATTAAGAAATCTAGATGTTGAATTTTTATGTTCAAGATTACAATTATTCATATCGCAGAGTGCATTAATCTATACATATAATAAAATTGTAACTAAGCCGAATCTGTACATTAGATATTTTTTGGAAAATCTTATTGAAATAAACATTTTTATCGATACAGAGGCCGAATCTATAGTTTTTAGAATTTTTGTCTGTCTGTCTGTCTGTTACCGCATCACAGAAAAAGTACTGGAGGGATTTTGATGAAATTTGGTATGATGATAGCTGGTTATCCGGGTCAACATATAGGATACTTTTTACTGCGGGAAAATATCTCATTTTTGAGAAAAAATACAAACACTGCAATGTAAGAGTATACTAATATGTAAAACCTAAGAATTTGGTTTTTGGTCATAACGCGGGCGGAGCCGCGGGCAATGCTAGTTGTTTATATAAAGAAAAAAGATCACAACATGTCTTCCCATTAACCAATAGGTAAGTTAATTAATAATTAATTATTACCGATAATTAACTAATCAAAGATGGCTGAGGTAATTTGACGTCAGACTTTCCCAGTATTGAATTTATAATGAAATTGATATTCCATTAACAAGAAATGAATTGAAATTGTAACACGAGCTTATATTGTTAATGTCTTTTGAAAATTATACTGTAAAGTTTTCCTAGGCTTTCACTATTATTAATCACAAGTCGAATTACTTTTGAATAATTCAACCGTTAATTTTGTACTGTTTCGTAGCAGTCACTAAAGTTAAAAATATTGCTCTTATAGATTTTTTAAGCAAATGCGTAATAGACAAATAGTAACAATAGTATTACGATTTATGACTGTTGCAGCAATGTTAGATTATTTACATCTATTTTAATGTCATTACTTTCTTCTTTTTACAAATTTCTACAAAAAAGTAATTTATCAAAAAAAAAAATGTACAAGAATTAAAAGGATGTGTGTGTATAATGTATATATATATTTGTGAAAAAAAGTATCCTATATGTTGAGACGGATAACCAGCTATCATCATACCAAATATCATCAAAATCTGTCCATTGGTTTTCTCGTGATGCGGTTCAATCGAGTGTTAGTATAAAATATATTATAAATATTTTTAAAGTAACATAAATAACATTTTTATTAGAAAAAAGACACACAAAAAAAGACACACAAAAAAAAATAAAAGCTTAGAATTAAATATAATTGCGTAACCACGCCTATATACTTGAGTCGGTTCGTCGAGCTGTATCATTAGTGATGGTGTTTAATTGGATTATTCGCATGGTGACCTGTTACTTGTTAGTTGCATGGGGTCAATAGGGTGGTAATGAGGTCGAGGTCTTTCCGGCGTACAAATAGTCTTTGTATACAATATTTACTTATAAGCTTTCACTTAACATTCATAAATAAATAAGCTGGTCTAGAGAAAATAATTTGCCTAAAAATAATAGTGGATAATGGATATAGAATAAAGACTAGTTCGCCTGGTGGTAGAAATTCGACCATAATATATTTTTTATTATTAAAACTAAAGCTCGCAATACTGCTACTAAACAAAATTATTGAAATAAAAAAAGAGAACAAGTTGACGAACTAACATAGTATTATGCAGTCGGAGACATACGTATATATACACACAGCTATTTAAAAAATGTATATATATATATGTATAATGTATCCATAAATATCTATTTAAAAAGTTATGTCGATCTGTTCGAGGAGAAACCAGTGGTAGGAGGAATTAGTAGTGTCCCGAAAAAACTAATAAATATAAAAAAAAACGGTTTTTTTTTGTATGATATATGTGATCATATCTCTCAAATATAACGAACTTAATTAAAGGACAGGACAAAGATTCTAATAATACCATGAAAAAACACAACATGACATTCAAATATCTCTCTTTGGTCAGAGTATTTAGTTGGAAATACTAATCGTGTTTTAGTCGAATTCATTGGATGTGAAATCAATTAGAAGGAAGTAAACAAAGAAGCTTTTAAAATGTTCATTCAACACATGCTTTAGATTGAGAAGTTAATCACCTTTCCAAAAGTTGAAAGTTCACAAAGGTTCAGTGACAAACTTATCGTAGGTATACCAATTATTGTACATCAACCTTCAGCCTAGAAGCTAGAACTTAGTATTTAACTGGTCGATTACCTTTGCTTTTACTATAAAAGGAATTATGTTACCACAACATTCGATATTCTAGCACCTGGCTAGTAAAACCTTGCGTTAAATGTTAATAATGTTATTAGATTAGCTTGACAGAAATATTATTTTGTTTTTGGAAAAAATGTACAATTTTAATGATTTTTAGAAATAAGATGTATATATATATATATATATATATATATATATATATATATATATTATTTTTTATTATTATTGCTATAGTCGATAACTAACTTTTAATTACCGATATTAGTATAAATGAATAGTAACAATAATATAAATTTAATAAATAATCTGTGTGCGTTAAAAGCGCAGCAATTTAACTGAGTTTTAACGTAAGCTTTAAAATACAGCCACAAAAGTTATGATTAGCAAGATTCATACAGTTGAGGAAGCGCTTTAGGCGGTTTCATACAAAAGTACAATTTTTAATTTCCACCCTCTACGAAAATAAACAAGGCTATGTAGGTCAACGAACCCCATCGTGCCGGAGTGCGTGTGTGCGTGCGGCATTGTGCGGATGTGTGCGTTCATTACGTTGATGACTATTGATCAATCTCGGCTTAGATACGTCATGATATGAGTGTACTTTGCGTACGTTTTAAATCAATTACTAGATTCTAATTGAAATAAATATAATTTTCTCATCATTTATTCCGATGATTTTGTAATATTAGCTTCAAGAGACGCATTTTTATGTTGAATCCTGAAGAGGTAATATCTCTATGCTATGTACGAATAAATAAAATATATGATTACTATAATAATTGCATTTATAATTTAATTAGGTAAATAAATATAATAAGGTAAATAAATAAAATATATACGACAGCAAATTTGTGCCTGTTGCGTTTCCCGGGTTTTCGTAAATTCGAAAACTTTTATTTTTAGGATTCTTATTAAAAACATTTATAACATGGCATGTTTATTTGCTCATTCATTTGTTTGTCTGTTGGGAGTAATATCTAAAACTAACTATACTTTCCTGAGTAGCAGACAGTTTTTTTTTACCTTTTTACAAAGTAATAGTTCAAAATCACAGGCACGAAGTAAGGTAAGTAAGGTTAGTTGTAAGTACGGGCTTACCACCTGTACAAGAGGTATGGCTACCAGGAGAGCAGATGTGCAGAGGAGTATTTATTTTCCCAAGAGAAATGCTATTCCGAAGTTTGTACAGTAAACCGATGCGGCCCTTTAAACATCGATTGTGACTGGAGGCGGCTTTCCGATGTACGATGATACATAGTTTTAGTGTATTACTACTGTTTGTTTGTGTTCTAGACAGAATGGTCATAATTGGTTATACAAGCTCTAACTTTTGGATTTGCCTGTAATGTTTTATAACAATATAAACAAAATATTGGGTATATTTTGTTTATATTTTATAGACAAGCCATTAAGCTAATTATTGCTGTTGAGGATAGTTTAAAATATAATAAATAATATTATTATTATATTTAATTAATTGACATTTGTAACCATTTTAAAATATTGAAGACCTAATATAAAGATCACAGGGACATTCCAGTTTCTTTTTAAGTAATTACTAATTATATCGTTTCGTAATAAAAATATTTTTATACAGAAGTATCTTCGTCCGATTTAAGAGGCTTTCAACAACATGTATTCAGATGATAAACCTTCTTGTATATGAAAATAAAGATAAAACAGTCTCTAATTTGAAAGGTCTATTTAATGATGTAATTGGATTGGTTTTAAATCAAAAAAATATTTCCAAAATATATATTTAGTTTATGAATATTTATTTAAAAGATAAGATTGTTCTAAAACTTTCTCAACTATACTTAATAGGTTAATACATAACCAACCAACAAAATACATAATAAAGCAATTTTCAATCACCTTTTTTTTTAATTAACCAACTAACATTATACTTTTATATATTACTAAAAATTCCTTTAGAGCAAGTAAATAGACGTAACAAACAATTTGTGTAACTAATTTACACAGCACATAAACAATTAGTATAAATCATTCAAGCTTTGTTTTGAAGCTATTCGATATTGCTATTAGTACCCGCCTGCATCGCACAGATCTAATATTGACACGTCGCGTCGTCTGGTACTAATTCGTCAATGAAATGTCGATAAAATTTTAAATACAGCTAATATGTAGCATGTGTACATTTCGAGCATTGGCATTTAATGTTTATATAGTACATACTAGTGACCCAACCTCACTCCGCTCGGGTTCGTCCATAGTTACGTTTTATCGTTTAGTATAGATATATATATTTCTCAAATATGAGAATAAGAATTTACTGCAGGAATAGATTTTCCCGCAGTAAAATGTATCCTATATATTGACCCGGATAACCAGTTATCATCATACCATATTTCATGAAAATCTGTCCAGTGGTTTTTCTGTGATGCGGTAACAGACAGACAAACAAAAATTCTAAAAACAATAGATTCGGCCTCTGTATCGATAATAATGTTTATTTCAATAAGATTTTCCAAAAAATATCTAATGTACAGATTCGGCTTAGTTACAATTTTTTTATATGTATAGATTTTAGAAACAGATTCCACAACTAAAGGTAAAATAAGTACCTTGAAAGTGATTTTGAAGTCTTTTATAACTAGAAAGGTTTCAAATCAATTGATTTATTTTATTTTTATATATATTAAGGCGAATGGCTGTTTGATAATTTGTCCCTCTTTCAAGTAATAACGGCGCAACGTGTCGATAAGTTTTTTTGCCTAAACTTGCTTTATTTGGCACATAATAATGTAATGCATTTTCTTAAGACTTCGGATATTAGACTCTTGCAAAAAATACTTAAGGATGCATAACTAAGTTCATGTTTACATTTTAACGATGAAATGAGATTTTCTATTAAATAGTGGTTCTTGACTCTCAATCTGTAAGGAGCTTCAAAAAGACTATGAGGAAGAAATTTTAAATACATTTTTAGCAAAAGAAATATATCCATACTAATATTATAAATGTGAAAGTGTGTTTGTTTGTTTGTCCTTCTTTCACGTTGATACGGAGTGACGGATTGGCGTGATTTTTTGTGTGGAGATAGTTGAAGGGCTGGAGAGTGATATGGGCTACTTTTTACCGCGGGAGATTAATTCATTCCCACAGGAAAACACGTTATAATACAACCCGAAAAAATATTTCTGATCAGAATTACTTGAAACTTGGTATTAATATTCTTCAACACCATTGAATAAATAAGTGTTTTAGCATTTTTCGAAATTCATCAAAGTTTGTATGAAACCTACTTTTTTAGAGTTTTTTTTGTAATTTTTTGCTGTTTATAATAAGGATTTAGGATAGATCATAGAAAGATAATGAGTGCTTATAATACGAAAGTATGGTAATATTGACATTGCGGGCTGATAGCTGTAGATCAAATATTGACACGTCGTCTGGCGCTGCACTGTGCTTACTCACCCGTGTTGCCACAGCGCGGCCGGCTATTGGCTATTCGCAACTCCTAATGGAGCTTGTCAATTGATTTATACACACGACTTTAAAGTGACTTTAAAGTGCTGCGTCAAAAACTTTAGTTTCACCTAGTATAGTATTATATGATCTGTGGTTTCACCCATGACATTCAGCAAAACAAACAAAACATTCGAAACGTCGAGGCCAAAAATAACAACAAAACCGCAATAAAGATAATTTTATTGAAAATGTCAAATTTTGCGTCAATATTTCATTATTTTATTAATAGATGGAGAGATATTAAATGAGTGAACTTTTATAAATGAATATGTCATTTACTTAAAAATGTATCTTTTGTTTGTATATGATTAAAAATATGTTTGAAGAGTTATTATTAATTTATATATATATAATATTCAGCAACTTATGATGAAAAATCTTAAGAGTGTAGTGTAAGTTTTCAGAGTTTGAATTAAACTAACAGCCGCGCTCGCTTCATACTTTTCTCATTATGGCGACTTACTTTTCGAGATATCTTCATATACGCTAACAGTCTTTATGAACGCATTTTGCTGGCTTAAGATTTATACTTCGACGATTGTTTTAACAAAGTCGGATGCTGCGAGCTCAACTCCTGTACGCGGATAATATTAGTTTATAACATTTTTTTTTATTATAAGATAAAAGATATTCTTAGGATAAAATATCTATATTAATATTATAAATGTGTAAGTGTGTTTGTTTGTCCTTCATTCACGTCGAATTAGAGTGATGGATTGGCGTGATTTTTTGTGTTAAGATAGTTGGAGGGCTGGAGAGTGAAATAGGCTACTTTTTTCCGCGGGAGATTATCTCATTCCCACAGGAAAACGCGTTATAATACAACCCAAAAAAATATTTATGATCAGTATTACTTGAAACTTAGTATTAATGATATTCAATACAATTAAATAAATACGTGTTTTAGTATTTTTCGAAATTCATCGCATAAGGGGGTGAAATAAGGGATAAAAGTTTGTGTGAAACCTACCTTTTTAGATATTCTTTGTAGTTTTAGCGCGAGCGAAGCCGCGGGTTCTGCTAGTTAAAATATAAATTAAAAATACGAATGACTTTAAAAATTAGCCCCTTATTATATTCATGCACTATATTATCCCATGTATTCCAGTTGTTGTTCCCCAGCAAAATATGTATAGTGTAACATATTAGTATTCGCAGAAGATTTAGAATTTTTCATGTCTCTTCTCTGCACAAAGTGTGTTTCAAATAAATATCACTTATTACGTATATGAACGATTTAAACAAATAAAACCACTTAAGTTAATATCCATATTTTCATATTTATTTGGTAATTGCAATTAAAAAGCCATTTACAATCTGCATTTTCCGCATTGCACCGCGCGCCGCCACATAGGCGCGAGACTGTACGAACAGGCTTTGTATACCTTTGCAGAGGACAGACGGGAAAGCGACAAAATTAAATATTTAATACCACTCAGGGGGCTAGACCAGACTTTTTAATATACTCTGTTGAACCCACTCAGTCGCTCTATTTGGATTTTAGGATTGATTTCGTCTGTCTGTGAATGCCATTGTTGAATCTTTTTACCGGGAAGTAACTGTTTTTTTCTGCTAACAGTACCATTGGTTACATTGTTATTTCAGTTCGGGTTATTAGATTTTGATACTGTTTGCTAGCAATCGATATATTTGACTTAGTGTGATTCACTTGCTTTTACTTCCTTAAAAATTATTTTTTTAGACGTCATCCTCTAAAATATACTTTTATAGAGCAGTGGGAAATGTTATTAATTTAGATTTTATAAATATGTATTGGTATATGAAAAACTTCATTTTTATGTGAAGTTAATTTTTTTTGTAACGACCCCAATTAGTGTCGAAAGTAGAGACAGAAAAAACGAAGATTTGTAGTGTATGGGAAGAGTAATTAAACCTGAAAAACTATACGTAGTATATTTATATTTTCACTGTATCTTACCTATCTTTTCCCTATTCTTCTATATCTGTTCCCTGCTATCAAAAATATTATTTAAAAACTCATTATACTTTGTCTATTTAAGTGTAATGATTTTTGACATAATATTTTTGACAAAGAATATGTTAGAAAAAACATATAAAAAAATATATAAGTCAATACTCAAACCGTACCGTTCACATATATACATATTAAATATAATTAATATTATAATATCATTGTTGTATGTTCTTCGGAAACTTTGTGTCACGATCATAAGCTGTGAGTGATTGATGGTGGATGGAGTTATGAAAAGTTTTTGTTTGTTAGAACAGTTTTGAATTTAACATACTCATACAATAATGGATTTTATGCCTACATACATAATATAATATATAACTTATAACAAAAACAACTATATAGTGTTTAAATATGGTATTAAAATTATCTTAATTTATTAGATGACGTGAGCGTAGTGAGCATACACCCTTACCCAATAGGTATACCTGAGATAGCCCTTAGTGTAACGAAAATCAATAGAACGTGGGCCCAGTAAGCTTATCAATAAAAATAAAGTAATCTGTTATTTAGAATATATAGAGCTTATATGTTATTTTCACAAAGCCAAGATTTAAACTTAAAGTAAACTATTATTAAATTTGTGTGAATTTACTGATATCCGCTAATCTAATAGGAGCCCATGTATTATTCCATTTTAAAACCTATCAATTCATTAGGAATTTCACTCCAATTTGTTGAGTCATTATATCCGGAAGAAGAGCAAACACACACTAAACCATCGTATTTATAATATTAATGTGATATTAATAATCTTCTTCGTACTAGAATAAAGCCTAAACAGGAAATATATTAGCTGTATATTTTTGAACCGTAAATTATAGCTATATACCTCACCCAGTAATATAACCGTCTCATTACAATAATACAGTGAAATAAGTAGAAACTTTAGTGGAAATCAGTAGAAACGTCACAATAACACGCAAACCTTCAAACGGGCGGACATAAATCAAGCCCGGGGCCGTTGTACCCGGCGGAAGCGGAAGAGTCGATGCACCCTGAACGCACACCGCCAACGTTCACTCACACAAACGAATAAAACTTGGGGTGGTGTGCGCATGACACGAATACTGAACGCGGAAGTACGACATTAACATACATTTTTCACTCACACACGTACAGCAGGGTTCTATCTGTACACGTCTGAAAGCACACAAATGCAACAATTTTCTAGGATTATGTGTTTGTGTGGGTGCCGCCTTGTTGGCACGGTGACGGGGGTGTGGCATAATATTCACGCGCTCTCAACAGATCTGGGCGAGGTGCTTGTGTGCGCGTCTGTGTGCGCCCGTGTGCGTGACTGAGCTGAGTAATGAATATACAGAGTGTGTTCATTTTATTACGTTAGAAAATTATAGAAGTTTATGTTTATTACAATATTGTGAAGATAACATTTAACGTTGGACTATAAGTAACCAAATATATTTTAAATAACATTATTTAACCCAATATGAATCTCATATAGTATATGTATGGTAAAATAAATAATAAATGGTAAAATTTCTGTATTCTTATATTAAAGAAATAAAAACGCAATATCTATACTAATATTATAAAGAGGTAAAGTTTGTGAGTTTGTGACGTTGTAGCGGGTGATCTCTGGATCTACTGAACCGATTTAGATGAAATTTGATAAGAAAATAGTTTGATACCCTGGGAAGGACAAAGGATACTTTTTATTCCGAAAATCATTCCTTAAGGGGGTGAAAATGGGGATGAAAGTTTGTATTGGGAAGCAAGTTAGGGACGAACCCGAGTGAACTGAGGGTGAGTCGCTAGTATAATATATAAACACATTATATACTTGTACTTAACATAAAACATTATCTAAGGCTAATTTATGAAATAATTTCTATTAAAACTGATACAATCGATGTATATTATAATATAATCTCGGTTGAAAGTACTAAGTTAAACTTGTAACATGATGTATATAGCGCTTGGGGCGCGTTATGTACATGTGGGGGTGTGTACGTCTGTGTGACGTCGCGGGCTCGCCCGGCGCACCCCCGTTCACGGCCAGGGGTCGCCGACCGCGCCCGGGCTACGGCGTAACCTCGCTACGGAGCTACGGGCTACGGCTCGTAGCTTCCTTTTGTTTTAACATCATAGCATATATGCATTGTTTGTACTTATTGGGTCAGCGTATTTATAATTATAGATTCTTTTATTCGAACAATAACTTTTTCATATTGTGTATTGATAATATCGGAATTTTAATTTGTAAACAGGGCTTTATATAGAAGAATATGTGGAATTTAATGAATTCGTTTGTTAATAATGGATTTAAAATTAGAATATCATGATATTTAAAACGAATTTAATATAGAAATACAAAAATTGACTCTTTCTATTCTGAACACGCAATTTTTAAGCCGATATTTTATAAATAAAATGATATATTTCATAATTTAACTCTAATTTTGTATGGTGAAAAATCCTTATACCTAAAATAAGAGTGACTTCTAGTTTTTAAAATAAAATCAGAATGTTTTTATGTAGAGTTTTAATTATTTTGAGTGTTCTCCAGCGTTCAGTGCGGCGTGGAGATAGAATGACGTAGGTACTTCTGTATTGCATAGGATTTGTACTCAGGGTTTTTATTTCTAGATTAAAGTCGGGACCTAGATGGGGGTCCCATTAGGGTATGAATGAAATTATTACTGCAAGTTTTTAGTCGCATTAGTACTGGCAAAAGTCGCATTATAGAATTTCATAATGTTTCTACTCGTTTTTGTTCTAAGATATATTACAAGAGAATTTTACGGAGTAATAGCCGACTTGAGTGACTAATTAGTTCTAAAAAATATTTTTTCCAATAACTATATTATTTATATATACATATGTATATTATTTCTATACTATTTGAGATAAGGAACGCGATTTAAATAAATAAATCACTTTTAAAAAAAAAAACTTTTTTTCCACGAAAAGAAAAATAATTACTCAAACACTTCACAATAATGTTCTTAAATCTCAGTTCTAAGGCTGGAATTTATAAACATTCGCACAGTCATTGTCACGCGACCCTTATTAATTATTCCTGAGTCTCGAACTACGACACTAGACGCTAACGTCCTACATCGCCATACAAGCCATTATCACCATTATTTCTAAATGTGGTAGTAACTATTTTTGTATCAGTCAGAACTAAAGCCATGAATCTTTATATTTAAAGCAAATTAATTCCTATACGTTAGTATTTAGAGTTTCTTTTACTTTGGATTATTCAAAACTTAAGATATAGTGCTTGAAGTGGTTTTTCGAGTTCACTATCAGTGGCGGCCGCTATGGTGTTTCTATCATTTTTTTATTGTATTGTATTAAATTATGGGAAAAAATATATGAAAATCTCTCAAATAATAACACATTTGTATTGTTATTTTTGTATAAAATATTATTAAATTTGAAATGTACACAATTGGTTATATAAATATCAACAAATTAATGCTTTTTAATTAATGAATTTTTGATATCTACCTTAATAAATTACAATCTTAAGTTAATAGATTTGTTCAATCAAAATCAAATAATTATTTATAGACATGATTTACACATGATTGCAATAAAAACCTAGTATACAAATACTAAATCTAACTTTAAGCCACGAAAGCCTATAACTGTAGGTTTTTTACTATCAGCAATATGTGTCTGGTAAATTTAACTTGCGTAATGAATGCGGATGCAGTCGGCTTGTTAGTTTATGGCGGATTCGTTTCTATGGCGCTGTTTTAGAACAGGTGTAGACGGCAAGTGGAGAATAGGGTGTATAGTTGGGTGGGACTCGTAGCGTACGCTTTTAACTATTCAATATAGATAGTTGTTGAAAATATTTCTATGTTATGATGATACTATGTCATATATTAAAATAAGCTTTTGATACAATTTTTATGTTATATACAAGAAACATATTGAATTCATTATTTTAACTAGAAATATATGTAGGTATAACGATGGTAGCTGTGAGGAAATTTAAATATAGTCTCACCACATTCTTTACATTCAGTTTAAGTGCGAGTCAACGAACTGTAAACAATGGTATAATTTGATTCCCGTTGTTGAGCTAAAAAATTTTCGCCGCTTGCTAACAGTACTAATTATTTACTTAATTTAAGAATGATTGCAAGTAAAATTATCAAAGTTAAGTTTTTAATGAGAAATTAAGCTCGGTTTTCCTTCAGGAAATTGTTTGCAAATAACAAAATTACTAAGGTTATATATGTACTTAAATATTTCAGTAAACAAATTCAATTACATAAATAATAGAAATATTAGGGAAAACACGGAAAAGCATAAAAATAATTATAATATTGAAAGGAATCCATTGTGTGCAACGTGAAATCCGGAAGAGATGCCACGTCACCGGTTACATAAGGGTGACGCAAGGGTGGGGGTGGATCGATGCGCGGCCGTTCACCCGCCTGCAATGCGCTCGCCGCAGCCCCACCGCCGCCGGCCTATGTTGCCCTGGTAGTAGCTACCAGCCCCGGGAAATTGACTTTTTTCTGTTTGTTTTCTATGAATATGCTCAAATTGCTGTAGACATTTGATAGCTTTTTCCTAAATTGATGTAATAAAAAAGAAAATACTATAAGGACGTTAAAGTTGACTCAGTAAAAGGTTTTAGATAAAATTATGCTGTTATAATTGAATTATTTAAAATATATTATATTTAACATTTCTTCTTTATACTGTATTTAATACATATTATTAACATTTATACTGTATTTGAAATTAGCTTATAAGTAATGTTTTCTTTATTTAAGGAAATTCAGAGATTTTAATTCATATACATATATATAACTCGTATATTTTACTACTAAGCTAATTAAATAATATCGTTATAAGGTTATTAAATGTTTTTGTCTACTTAATTAAATATTTCTATAACATCTTATTTTTAAATCATCCAAATATAAAATGATTCAAATATGTGTAATAAATTAATAAATATTGTTATTTTTCATTCAGTTATTGAATAAAGCACGTTTTGTAGGTAGCAGTGTCTACGTGACGGCTACGGGCGTAGATCGCTACGCGTCTACGAGCTATACGTATACATGTTTATGGGGTGAATTGATTTTGTCGGGATCCGCGTTCAGTGCAGGTTTTTAAGATTAGACGAGGAAGTCTCTTTAGTAGAAAATGAATTATATTTTTGCGCTGTAAGCACTGTTGGGCTCTTTTGTTTTCTTGTCGTAATTTATATTTATAACACCAGGATAAGCACAGTATAAATTGCGTTTATCATTGAAAATGTATTTTTGTCGCTTCAGTATAGGCCCAATTTTCAGCAAAAGTGCGACATCGCCCTGGTGTCGTGGATTTTGGGACTATGTGGTTGATTAGGACGTTAAAAGATGCGTCTGAATGAAGCCCTCACAAAATGCAAAAAAGAAATTTGAAAACACTTGAAATAAGAATAATGAAATAAGATATCGAAAAAATAAAAAAAACCCTAGAGATACGACTTCGGACTACATTTAAAAAAAGGTGCATATCACTGATGGTTATTCAGAAGTTGTACCTTTATGACTGAATAAATGTTTTGGCGCATGATTTTGTTTTTGAACCGAAGTGATTCTTTGTGAATAAATAAATAGTACCTGAGTTTTTGGTTGAGAAGTACAATTTTCTTTAAAAAAAACTAAAAACTTGAATAAATACAAAAAAAAACAAAAAAATTTATACCTTTGTATCCGACCGGAATTCGAACCCGGACACCTACTATTGTCAATGTGTATTTAAAAAAAAAACTAAAAACTTGAATAAATATTAAAAAAAATTAAAGTAAAAACTTTGTATGCGGCCGAGATTCGAACCTGGACACATGTGATGGTTGATCTTGCACCTTGGCCGCTTGAACACGATGCTTATACCCGAGCGTGCAAATTACCGACCATATTTTGCGTGGAATAATGCAAAAGAAAACTGCATAAAAACTCGAAAATACGCGTTTTCTCAGACATAAGACTAATTAAGATCGATTTACCGCCCCCGAAACACCCTATGCACTAAATTTCATGAAAATTATAGGAGCCGTTTCCGAGATTCAGATTACAATTTAAAAAAAATAGTATTATTATTCGCCAATAGATGTCAGAAAGAGTCATGTTTTCAGTTTATATTTAAGTGGCAAAATTAGGACTACCCAAACGCCACCTTTTTATTATTTTTTTCCAATAAAAAAAATAAGTTTATGTTTTAGTTGATTATCGATAAAGTTGATTATTGAAAATACGAATAAAACGATATTTTCTAAAAATACCTGGGCCACCGAGCTTCGCTCGGGGTTTTTGGTCAAAAGTACAATTTTCTTTAAATAAAAAAACAAAACCTTAAATAAATACAAAAAAAAAACAAAAATAAATTATACTTTTGTATCCGACCGGTTTCGAACCCGGACACTTATTCAATCTTGCGCCTTGGCCGCTTGACCATGATGCTTATATCCGAGCGTGCGAAATTATCGAACACAATATTTTGCGTAGAATAATGCAAAAGAAAACCACATGAAAATTCGAAAACACGCGTTTTCCCAGATATAAGACTAATATAGATCGATTTATCGCCCCCGAAACCCATTGTATACTAAATTTCATGAAAATCGTTGGAGGCGTTTCCGAGATTCAGATTATGTATTGAAAGCAAATCTAATATATTTCGATACGTAAAATATACATATACATATTTACCTATTAGATATTCATATCTTAAAATATTGTCGGCTGGCACCGACTTCGAAAATATCAGGTTAGGTATCTATTCTAAATGAAAACCTTTTTTTTTTTTTTAACGTTGGGAAATGCATTTACGCACGACGTGTGGGACTCACCGGCGTAATACAGCCAGTACTACCCACTAAAACCCAACAAAACCTTCCCCCGTCTTAATGGGACGTCGCAGGATCGCTTGCGCATTCAACTACGACGCCCCGACGGCAGGTCTGCCGAAGCAGACCACCACAACCATGGGGTTGCTCCACAGTCCACTCTGCTATCAGAGAAGTACCAGGAGCAACCCGCATGGTACACCGCCCCCCAAAGAGGGCCACCTCCCACCGCCCACCGAAGTGGGCAACCTCCCTGTACGTTTCTTAGCTTCGCGCCCGGTTGGATTGCCGGGCACTACTGAGCCCCCCCACCACGACAAGGTGAACGCACGTTGGGGGGGGGGGATCTAAATGAAAACCTCCGTTTAGTTATTTTTTACATCTTAATGCCTGGAAGTCGGTTTTTATTATTTTTTTTTAAGTTTTTATTTTCCCATTTTTAGTGTAGACGTAATAAGCAGGTAATTTGTAAGAAGAACGTTTTGTATTATCATATACGATTAAACAATTTATTTAAAAAAATATTTATTGTTAATTTTTTTTAAAAACCGCTCGACCGACTTCGATAAAATTTATATGAGACCACCTGAGAAGTATACCTTTTGAAACACAAAAAATTTTTTCCAAATCGGTTTAGGCGTCTTCGAGTAATCGGTGAACATCCATGAAAAAAAAGGAAAAAAAAAGATTCCGACGAATTGAGAACCTCCTCCTTTTTGGAAGTCGGTTAATTATTTTGTGTAGCACCGGTATGAAATAAGAAGACACATTGTAAAACTATCGTACTATAACTAGTTAAATAGCTTTGTGTGTTATTTATTTATGGCTAGTCCCATGGTGTTTCTTGAAAGTTCAAGATCATGCTCGAATTTACATGGGACAACCTTGGCGGTATTGTAAACCTAAATAATATTTACTTCGTATATTTCTACGATAATGCGAAATAAACCCATAGATACGCGTATATAATACAGCAGAAAATGAGACTAAACTCAAAAGATTCATTTACTAATGAGCAATTCTAGTAAAGTAACTTATATGCCATTGAATTCGGTCTATTGTAGTAACATACATTATTGTCATCCAATTAATATGCAATTCTGAAATATGAGATGATTCAAACAATGTCGATTGTATGTAATATGGGTCACAAAATTTTATTTCTTAATTAGGCAACACTCGGAAAGAATTGTAATATCTTTATATTTACTCCAATTTATATTTTAAACCATAAAGGAACAAAATATTTAACTAAAAACAAAATTAGAAAAAATAATAATTTGTAATGGCTATTATATTGCAAGTACAAAAGTATACGAGAGTTTTATTAGGGTCTAACATATGAAATTGGCGTTTCGTCGGACTGGCCACTTTGATCTCAAATATCTGGCGTTTGGTTGGGAATTCCATATTCAAATTTAGGCTTTTGTATTTGTGTTTCGAATTTAGTAATTTATTTATTTTCGCGCCATTTGATTTTTCGTTGACATCGTACTATTCACAATATTGAAAAATTAAAATATCACGTCATTTTTGAATACGAGTTCCACTGTGGCACCTGCGCTGCAAAATTAGCTCGAAGCATTAATGATGTACGAGTATATGGGGAATCTACTGTAAAAGAAAACACGGTACGTTTTTGACTTCAACGTTTTCGTTCTGGATATTTTGATCTACAAAAAAAACCACGTGGACGGCCGGAGACTCTAGTTGACAATGAAGAATTAAACGTGATCGTGAAAGCGGATCCATCGCAAACTACGTCAGAGTTATAGGCAAGTTTGGATGTGAGTGACAAAAGAATTTTAATTCATTTTAAACAAATTAAAATAGTCAAGATGCTCGAAAAACGGGTACCCATTTGAATTATGTGAAGCACACCAACAAACACGTGTCGAGTGCTGGGTTACAATACTCAACCTCCTCCGATCCTGTACGATAATCGGAAACGCTCTTAACAATGGATGAACTCAGGAGAAACGGCCAAATCCCACCCCAAGCGAAAGTTGACTCAGAAAAAGATACTGGTAAGTATCTGGTGGACCAGTGCTGGTGTCATCTACTATAGCTTCGTAAAAACTGGCCAGACGATTAGGACAGATCTGTATTGTCAATCTTGCCGTTAAAAAACCGAGACTGGTCAATTACTCCAGCTCTCTGCTGCTTCAGGACATCGCTAGACCACACACTGCACAACAGACGGTCGCTAAATAAGTGGAGCTGCGATTGGTATATATCCGACACCCACCATACTCCCCGGACTTTGCTCCAACAGATTACTACTTTTTCCGGAATTTGGACAATTCTTAGCAAGGAAAAACATTCAATTCCGACGAGGCAGTCAAAACGGCCTTCAGAAATTTTATTGATTCTCGCTCCAAAAAATTTTTCAGTAAAGGAATCAATGAACTACCTATAAAATAGCGAAATATGACATGGTACATACTTTGATTGATTATTAAATATATAATTTCATATATTTTTTTTCATTTGGCTTTTTCCATATAAAACGCCAGTTTGATATGTAAGGATCTAATATTCTTATGTCAAAACTAAAATGGGAAACAAATCTACGATATTTTAGTCTAGACACGCCTCGTGTTGTCTGAGACTCTGTTTAGTTTTAAATGTAATATTTTAAAGAAACCGTAAATCATATTTATCTCAGTCTGGTAGTAATATTTTAGTTGAAATTTAAGTGTAATTTAAATCAATGTCCTAATTTGTCATCTAGTTTACGTCTTTATAATATACGCTTCTGATCAAATTTACTTTGATACTCGCATTTAGCCGCGGCTTCATCCGCGAATTTTATTTATATATATCTTATAATTATAATTGCTCCGCACCTAAGAGTCAGTGTGTTTTTTTAAAACTTCCTCAAAAAGCAGGTTATAAAATGCAAAATAGCCTAAAGTTTTTTTTTGTAATCAACTGTTTGAGAAATTATCGCATTCTAACAAAAACTAAACAAAAGACAAGCTCTTCAATTTTATGTATTATATTTTATAGATGAAAGAAATATATACATATATATTAGCAAAAGCATGATTTAGAAGAATTATGTAAGCATTTTTGTAGCATTTTTGTGTAATGTTTCTCATGTATTTATATCAATTTGTAGTGACATTGATCATTTATCGCTTAAATAGTGATATATATACATATCACTAATATATATATATATATATATATATATATATATATATATATCCAATACTACTTTAAATACTGCTTTATGCAACAAAATTAAGTAAAAAGCTATACCCATACCTTAATATCATCTACACTAATAACACGTTTTTAAGTTTTATATTGTCAATCGTACAACAAAATATGGTATACTTTAATATCGTATTAAGTTGCATTAAATATAGTACAATATATAGAGAAATGTAATACATCATTATGAATCTCCTAAATACCGTAATTATAATAAACTTTACATTCATACCACAGTGCTTATAGCAATAAGCCCTCGCAATCAATTGAAATAAAAAGAGCCCGATCCCTTAAAAGCGTCATAAATAAGAACAAAAACGCAGCCGTCTGTCCAATAGAACTGACCTACCCCTCGCGGCCGCGTCGTACCCACTAGGTATAGACCCAGACAAGCACTAAATTATACGAGCAGGGGTGGCCAACTACATGCAATGAGGCCCGTATTGAATCGATACGAGGAACTATTAACAATAGAGCCGGTTTATTTTTAATTTTCATAAATTCTAAATCTATATATATAAAAGAAAGTCGTGTTAGTTACTTCGCTTATAACTCAAGAACGGCTGAACCGATTTAGCTGAAAATTGGCAGGGAGGTAGTTTAGAGCCAGGAGAAGGACATAGGATACTTTTTATCCCGTTCGACCGCGTTCCAATTTTTATGATATTTTAATTTTTGGATTTCTCTTAGTCCGGAATAGGTAAGTATTAAAACATATAATTAAAATGTGAGAAAGAAAGATTTTTTCTTTTTATATCTATTTAAAACGTACCTAGCGACGAACCCGAGCGAAGCGAGGGTGAGCCGCTAGTTAGTAGTATATATGAGATAATACATTTAAAGAAGGTAAGTTTATGGTCCTTAGCTTGAGGAGCTCTGGTTTAGATTATTGCGTAAAAGAAAATCTTTAAAAGTTTCTATTTATTAAAGCCTTGCAAAGGACACGCAATCAACTGCCTATTTTAATATTTTTAGTTGCTGTGCATTCGTTATAGCTTAAAAGTTAAATGCCATAATTATATATGATTTTTAAAAAGTAGTAGAGTTTTTACAAAAAATAAATTTGATATAAATGTATGTTATGCTCTTATATAATAATTGATAATAATTTAAAAAATAACAGCATCTTATTCAAAACTAATGATTAACAAAGATCTGTAGGAATGTAAATTAAATATTATCGATTCTAACAAAACGAGATACATTTACAATTTTTTGATGAATCTAATCCATTTTCGGAAAGTAAATAAATCTGATGTGGTATCTGATATGATCTTATATCGCTAGATGACCTTGGTGTCGTCCTAACTCCCGGTTAGCGGGCTCCCCTGCAGACAGTCTGCAGTCTAGACGAGGGGTTCCAAGTGCATTTTTCTGTCTGGACCCCTCCTCTGCAACCCTATCCCTTATGCGTGTGCGTTATTTAATTTTTAAGAGTCTCGCCAATATATTAGGCGCGCTATGACAAGCCTATTTCCTCAATGTAAGGCCGGTAATTGAATGGCAGACGCCTAACCGGATTTATTCTGTATACGGCGCCCTTTGATCTCGTTTATTGGGAAATAATCACGAGGGATATGCTTGTGGGTGAAATTTGTTTTGGCTATTCTGATAGCTCTAATTGTTTTACTTATATGTGGACACATCGTACTACTAGTTGGTGTGATAATATATATCATATACTTACAAAGTATTTTTGTGGCTCGCCTGGCTGCCTCGCGTGTTATTTCTATGTTTGACAATTTGCTTGTTTGGAATACCATGCTAATATTATAAATGTAAAAGTTTGTGAGGATAGATGGATGGATGCTTGTTACTCTTTCACGTCAGAACGGTTGAACGGATCTGGATGAAATTTGGCACGGAGTATATTGTATTCTGGCACATATATTACTTATTTATAAAATAGCACATAGATTACCTATTATCCAGGAAAAATGAACGGTTCCTGTGGAATAAATTTGTTTTTGTTTTTTTACTAAGGACGATCCTGAAGCGAAGCGAGGGCGAGTCGCTAGTAAGATATAAAAAAAGTTTTAGCTTTATTTTTAGATAGAACCCTTTTCCTTTGAATTATTTATGAATCTTACAAAATAAAGAGAACTAAAGTACTAATAATTACTGGTCAACTAAAAAGGTACACTGATATTAAGATCTCTTAGAAAGTACTTATTCCAATATAGAGATTGTTTTTTTTGGGACATTGATGACATCGACGTTATTTTTTGGGGCTACCCTTGGGACCTACAATATACGAAGATATAACACACACAAATTACATAGAGTTTCTTCTATTTTATATAGTTGGTCAAAAATTATATACTTTAAAACAGCATATGGATAATGTATAAATATAATATATTTTTAATTAAATTTCACTAAATAAAATTAATCTTTACTAATATTATTATTATATTATTATATGAATTTATAAACAAGGGACGTTAGATTAAAGAAAAAGATATTGGATGCAAGTACGAAGGAAGAGTTGGAAGACTACACGAGATTGCACGAAGGATATTATGAAATTGGACAAAGAGAAGGTTTAGATATCCGTCTGCAGTCTGCAACGAAACTTTCGCTACCTAGACATACTATATTTTAATCTCGTAACTAAATAAATGGTGCTCATGTTACATATTAAAGTCTAAAGTTACTTAACGAAAGTCTAACACTGACTGACTGACAAA
Organism: Brenthis daphne; assembly: GCA_947093115.1. Taxonomy (NCBI): domain Eukaryota; kingdom Metazoa; phylum Arthropoda; class Insecta; order Lepidoptera; family Nymphalidae; genus Brenthis; species Brenthis daphne. Next base: position 5,519,472 of record OX352481.1, on the reverse strand, counting down.
CAGTCTAAGCTTCTAACTCTAGGTTCTAGAATCATGCTTTACATATTTAAATTTCTTATGTAACAAAGGTACGCATTATGCTATGTAGTTTGAAAATTCATCCCCTAAAGGATTTAAACAGGGGATGAAATTTTGTTGGAAGTTCGTTATTTTAGAAGTTAAGTATTATGGAAATTAATGTTAAAGCCTCTGTTTATACTGCCGATGGGAAAAGTTATTGCTTGTATAGTATAATAATTTTATTTTACTGATGGAATATTTTTTTTTAGTTTTCTTTCCCTTTGGTGCATCTCTCGCTGCATACCAGTAGTCTATGTGTAGATCCAAATTCTTACAGCCGTTACAACGTGAAGGATCAATCCGATCTTTATCATATGGATATTGGTGCAGTTCACTATGGCAGTAGGAAAAAGTCATTAAATAGATAATCCAATTTAAATTAAAATGTATTAATTATAATTTATATTTTTAGCCAGAATATTTAGTATTCAAGCTTTATTCAAGGTTTAGTTATGATACTAAAGACTGTAAAAAATTCGAAAGCTAAGAAAATATTTTTTGTATCCTATTAAATCTATTTAAATCGCTTATCTAATATCTATACATATATACATATAATAAAATTGTAAAAGGTCGAATGTCTGTACATAGAAAAAAATACTCAAAGCCGAGTCAGTGGGGATGTAAGAAGTGAAATAGAACAAATCCATATTTTTTTAATTTTTTTGTTTATCTGTCTGTTGTCTATTTATCTGTTTGTACGGGCTAATCTCCGAAACTGATTTTAACGAAATTTTGCATGGTGGTACCTTATATCCCCGGTCAATATTTTAGATACTTTTCATCACTAAAAATTAAAAAGTTCCCATGGGATAGTTAAAAAACTATAGTAACTTATACAGCATAAAACACAACAACTTATGCACCTAATTTAGTAAAATTTGGCATGCTGATACCTTGTATTGCCGGTCAAACAACAGGTAACTTTTTATCCCGGAAAAATGAACGGTTCCCATGGGATAGGTCTGTTTGTGCTTATCATGCTATATCATGCTAGTTATATCATGTTATATCATGCTAGTTATATCATGTTATATCATAAACATCGCGTGGGCTTTTATGTAGGCGTAAGTACAATTGAGACAAGTATCTTTATAAACTTATTTGATTATAATATTTGTAATTTTAGTTTTATATAAATATTATTAAATAGCGAGTAGTAGATACTCGTAGGTAGGGTAGGTTGATAATACAGCTTTCTAGATTTTCTTTTGACTTCAAACGCTCTTTTGTATTAAAACACCTATTTACCAAAGAGGTTAAAGGGCATCTTACATGCTACGATAACTTTTAGGAGCGGAACAAATACATATATATGTATACTAGAAGAAACCGCGGCTTCGCCCGTGTTCAACCTAAAAAAATTCTTTTGCTTTATGTTATATAGCGACTCACCCTCGTCTCTATGTATTTACATAATATTAAATTATTTGGATATTATTTACAAAAATTAAATTTAAAAAATGCGGTTAAAAGAGGGAGGGGGGGGGCTGGGGGGGGGTGTAGGAGGTCGAAAAATATTTTACGACCTATTCTCATACCTACCAAGTATATTTTTTTTTATTAAAATCGGTCGAGCCTTTTCGAAGGAGTGCGACCACGAACACCGTGACACGATATATTTATTACATACTATATTATATTAAACAATACTAGCGAACAGAGCCACGGAGAAATGGAGAAATCTAGTAATAGATTAAATTAAGTATTATCCAAACGTTCAAATAAAAAAAAAATGTAACAAATTAATCCACTTATAATTTGAAAATTCTAATATGAAAATTTTGCTTGATTTTAAATGTTTAATGTTTTAGGAAATAGTATTACTTACTTGAACGGAAATTGCACTAAGTATTAGTTATTACTATTATGTTACTATAATGGCTCTAATAAATATATAGTACCTACTTATATAATTATACTAGCGACTCAGCCTCGCTTCGCTCGGGTTCGTCCCTAGCTTGCTTCCCAATACAAACTTTCATCCTCATTTTCATCCCCTTAAGGGAGGATTTCTGGGATAAAAAGTATTCTATGTCCTTTCCAGGATCTGAAACTATCTTCTTACCAAATTTCATCTAAATCGGTTCATAGTTCCAGAGATTACCCCCTACAACGTCACAAACTCACAAACAGACAATTCACAAATTTTACCTCTTTATAATATTAGTATAGATTGAATCATTTTTAATGTACAAAAATTAATTAAATAATAACTTTTGTTATCTTTATCTATCTATAGATCTATACATATTATAATGTTCTAACTAATTCGAATCTGTACATTAAATATTTTTTGGAAAATCTTACTGAATTCATTATTGTTGATACAGAGGCGAAATCTATAGTTTTTAGAATTTTTGTCTGTCTGTCTGGGAATGCATCACGAGAAAACCACTGGACAGATTTTAATGAAATTTGGTATGGTGATAGCTGGTTATACAATATATAGGATACTTTTTACTGCAGGAAAATATCTCATCTCTGTAAAATCTATACTAAACGTTAAAACATAACTAGGGACGAACCCGAGCGGAGCGAGATTGAATGGCTAGTTGTTAATAAAATAAAACTAATTTGTATAGAAACAAAATAACCACCCTATTTCCAGGTATAATAATTCGTCATACCAGGGAATGAGGGCAACAACCTGAGCATAATTAACCGGAACAAGTACCAGGACAACATGAGGTATTAGAAGGTGAGGCTCGATATTAGTCGCGGAAGCTGCATTGCCGGGGGTAGCTCCGGCCAATCGCCCCGCGGTTCATTATCAAAGTTCACTAGTACACACACATCAAAAACGAGACGCGACCGAATAACAGAGACCTCCGTCCCCCCACCTCGCTTTAGTCAAACCCATACAACCCGGACATTTCGTTTGCAGTCGGGGTTCAAGTTAAACTGGACGTTAGGTGACGATGTTACCCGATGTTTGCCGGAAACTGGCGAGGCCCGGAGTTTTGACAGCTCCCCGGATCTGCACTGAATATGCGCTACGTTTTCAATTACTTGTATTTTAAGTTTAGACTCTACATTTTTAGATATACGTGTTATATATTTGTAGGAAAAAGTTTTAATTATCTAACATAATGACCACTCGTTGTATACGAAGTGATCTTTGTTTCAGAGGGCTTTTGAGTGCGCTATTGGATTGAGTGCCCGTTACAAGTTGAGAAATTTCATTTTATACTATGAGTAATTTATATTGACTCCTCTTTCGTCTTACATCTCTGGGTGGATAATCGGTATGCCTTTAAGCTGCACTTGCAAGTATTTGACGCACTACTATAAAGAATTAAGCAACTGTTTTACATGTTAATACACATTTTTGTGGCCGAATGTTGTATGTTGGTTTGCTTACTAAGCTGAAGGTCTCGGTGTTCGATTACTGCTTAAAGTAATGTATTAACAAGGAAGTGTAAATGTGCACTGTTTGCTTAACAACCAGTATAGTTAACCTCGAAAAAAACGGAAAGCAAGGTATAGAAAAAGAATATATTTTATAACTTAGTAATAATATAATAGTACTTTCTCGAACCTGCTATCTTTATCAAGAAAGTGTAGCGTCAATGCATTATATAATGTGCATTGTGCATCTGTCTTTAGAGCGGTGCGATAGGTACGGCACTTACGTCGAATAGAGACACCAAAAAAGTAGATTAGAGGGTGGACAGAGCAAAACGGTCGATGCAATAAACGTGGTGTCTAGGGATGGGAAGTAAAAAATATTATAATTTTTATTAGTGCGGATTTGTTATATTTATGAAGTTTATTATCAGAAATAATGGTTTTGGGACTTCATTGCCGATTGGAAATCTATTACTAAATCTAACCCATTTGTTTAACTGTCTATCTTATTTTGCAAGGCTATAATATTACATAAATATAGCTTTCTTATCATTTAGTAAGTACTTTGAGATTCAAGCAATCTCATGTAAATAAAAATAATATCGTAATATAACGACTGCAAAAAAAAGCATTGATATCAAACTATACGGCACACGAACAAACATACACATACTCGCTTCGTAAGGGATACACATATGTAGGTAGGTGATGTGAACGCAGTACCAGGAGAAAATGGGTTGCAAGGAGAAAGCGATACTCGTCCTTTGTATGTACATGCGTGGCTTTGATTATTACAGTGCATACATTCGATTACAAATATTACGTCATGTTCTTTGAGATCTTTATATAATACTAACGGCTCACCCTCGCTCCGCTCGGCTCCGTCCATAGATACGTTTAACGGTTAGTGTAAATTTCTCAGAGATGAGATATTTTCCCGCAGTTAAAATTATCCTATATGTTCACCCGAATAACCAGCTATCATCATACCAAATTTCATCAAAATTCGTCCAGTAGTTTTCTCGTGATCGTTCCTAGACAGATAGACAGACAAAAATTCTAAAAATTATAGATTCAGCCTCTGTATCGATAATAATGACTATTTCAATAAGATTTTCCAAAAAATATTTAATGTACAGATTCGACTCAGAATTTTATTATATGTATAGACTAATATTTGCCTTAGTATTTGGTTCCTCTGTCGTGGTTTATCGATTAAAAATTGCCTATCCTATCTATCGCCCATCTGTATTTTAAATTAACTTCAAATGTTAAAAAAACCTTTTACAGCGTACATAAATAGGTTTTCACGTATTTATTCACTTACTCACTTTTTCATGTTCATAATCTTTGGCATGTTTAAGAAGTTAGAAAAAAAAATACCGACTGAAGTGAAAGGAATTCAGGTATAAATGTAAGGTGGACTCGTTTTCCGCACTTAGACACTCTTCTGGTCCGTTGTGCGTGCAATTCAGGTATAAGGTAAGGACCAACCGATAAAAAAAAATTATCTCTATTTTTTATTAAAATTTTAAATTAAAACGACTTTTTAAATGTTCATAAATTGATTATTAAATTATACCCACATTATACATATATAGGTGTACTTACAGGCAACCAATGACCCGCCCATGCTTCACTCAAGCACTCACCACCCCTCGCAACTTCTTCAATATTTTTTTCAAGTATGTATTACTTCATATCAGCATAAAAAGGTAACCAAAGAACTAGGTCATAAAATACCATATTAATCAATAAAATAACCCAACAAACTCACTTTCAGATTTATGTAATTGCACGCTAGCGACTGTCTTAGGTCCGTTTTGTATTTATAGTAAAACACCCACCATATACATATTTAACGTATAATGTTGCACTCATCCGTTCTAGCTTTTTTTGTATCTTTCATATTTATAGTAATGAGAACGAAGATTAAATAGAAAAAAATAGTCATAATGGTAATGTAATAGCTAAAATATTAAAAATCCCTGCCATAAATTTCTCTTTCTTTCAAAACCACATTGTGCATAAATGTAACCAGTTAAGCCTCCCTTGCAAATGCCGTATAAAAAAGTTAAAAGTGGCGCAGCATCAGCTCGCATCGTATATTTTAGTAAGCAATTTGCTAATTACAATTGGCAGTCGACAGTGAGGGGAGAGTGCAGACGGTTTTCGATACTGTCCACTGCTTATCAACATTTAAAATACAGGTATCTGCATAATATCTATACTATAATAAAACAGTAGAGCTCGAATGTCTGTACATAGCAAAAAAATCCTAAAAATCGAGTCAGAGGGATGTAAAAAGACAAATAGAACAAATCCAGATTCTTTTCAATTTTTTTGTTTCTCTGTTTGTTTGTCTGTTTGTACGGGCTAATCTTCGAAGCTATTGGACCGCTTTAAATGAAATTTTGCATGGTCGTACCTTATATCCGCGGGCAACATCTTAGAAACTTTTTATCCCGGAAAATTAAATGTTCCCGTGGGATAGTTAAAAAAACCATAATAACTTATACAACTTATGCACCTAATTTAGTAAAATTTAACATTCTGATACCTTATATTTCCGGTCAAAGAACAGGTCACTTTCATCCGGGAAAAATGAACGGTTCCCGTAGGAACTAATAGTAATAACTAAATAATGGGGAACTATAAACGTTTCATTCATTGTAGAGTTAATAAAATAGTGTGGGTAAGAAACCCACCTACCTATCTACCTTTTCTATTACTAAGTATTTTTAAAGTGAAAGTTCTTTAGAATCGTTGTGATTGAAACTCGATGAAACGAAAATGCGACACTAGAATAGAATTTAATTAATTTAATTAATCTATACTAATATTATAAAGAGTTAAGGATTTTTGTTTCATTTAATATTATTAATTCAATTATGTTTTCCATCTTCTCTCCTAACTTTGATATATGTATTTTAGTAGTAAAATTGGAAAATGTTATTGGTTAAGTTTTGATAATTAATTTCTATTCTATATTTTTTGTTAATACTGTTTGTTTCAAAAATAAATAAAATAAATAAATTAATAGAAACAGACAAACACATAAATATATAGAAATTAGCCGGCGAGAGAATGAGATAGAATATATGAGAGAAAGAACACAGGAAGTAAAAAATAATACTGAATAATATGTTATGTAATATATGTTAAATAAAATGTAAAATAACTTTTAAACTTGTTAAAAAAACTAAACTTATTATTTAGAAAAATGAATATTTATTACTGTGGGATGATAAATTAAATAAAACTATTATGACTAATTGTTGCCATGGTAACCGTTGTCATTGTATGACAAATATAATAATAAATTATATTCTTTCCGTATATGATACTAGCAGAACCCACAGCTTCACTCGCGCTTAAACTACAAAATAATCTCTAAAAAGGTAGTTTCATACAAACTTTCATCCCCTATTTTACCCCCTTATAGAATGAATTTCGAAAAATGCTAAAACACATATTTATTTAACTTTATTGATTATTATGATTGAAAATTGATTTACATCGTATAAATACTGAAGGTACAAATTTGAATTCAAAAACCTTTTAATCTGTGCTTTAAACGTAATGAAATGATTTTTTTATTATACATAATGTTAATTGTGAGTGTCTCGTTTTACGAATTTAACATGAAATTTTTAATCTCCCTAGAATCTAAGTTGAGAAAGGTTGAGAAGCATTGATTCAGACATGCAATATATTTTTTGATATGTTGAATGTATGGCATTCGAGACAGTCTGCCTCCCCTATGTACAGTCATAATGAATACTAGCCCATGATCGGGTAAAAATCAACCATTCTACTGCCCTCTCAAAGAGGGGTCTGCTTAAATTTGGAAAATTGTAAAGGACGACTGTCTACTCCATACTTGCCTTCTAAATAAGGTTTTTTAGTGCAAGAAGTGCTTAAACAGATTGAGTAAAATTTAATAAGTCGCTAGTATGTCATAATAATACATAACTATACATAAAATGGTTTTATTTACAAGAAATGAAATTACAAATATAGTTAATTATACATATATACAAAACAAATGTACATTTAATTATATTATTACTGTACAAATCATACCCGCGTGGATTATTAAATAATAGATATTTTAGGCTGGTATCACTACAAATATAGTAAGCTCTTATAAAACGCTTGTTTGACATATCAGAGATAAAAATTTTAAAGTAGCTTCGTCATTTTGTCACGTCTCTTCAACTAAATAGCCAAAAGTGTAAAAATCAATATGTAAAAAATTATTTCAAATATTATTTATTTTAACCCAATATTTTCTTTCGTTTCTTAGCGTTCCTGAAAATTTAAAATATATAATGAATATTAAATAGTAGAAGTCAACATTTGGTGATGGCGTTTAAAAAAAACTACAAAAAAAAAGTAGCTAACACCCCTGTTACTAAATTTCTGAATACTAAAAAATGAAGATTGCTTCTAGTACGTGTAATTGGGATGTTTTTTATATAAGCAATTTTAATTTAATATTTCATTAGCTTTTTGTAAAATAAATAAAAGAGCTAAATTACATTAGTTGAAATGGAAATTTCATTAACTTGCTCAGTGTTATACGAGTACAACCTCTTAAGTAAATAATTAAATGTTTAATTTGTACATAGACATCGCCAAGTTAGCGAAGTATCTCGGAAGCTGCAGATTTGCGTCCTACACGTACTTAGTAATAATAGAGAATTCTATGCAAGTATAGGGTTACCAACATGCCAATTTTTTGTGGATGAATTTTTTGAGATAATTTTGTTATTATAATATTAATATATTGTTACGTTATTTGAGTTCTAGGGTCGGAAATTAATAATAATTGACTTTTGGTTCACAAGAGTCCCTTCTGGCGGTTCGCGTTCAAACACACGCAGTACATGCACAGTTTTGGCTTAACTCAGTCTTGGAGCACTGTTTTTCACCACTTACAATTCAACTGATCTCTCGACACACTGCCTTTTGTTATGCATATACAAAGAACATTCTAGTATTCGAAATTTCGAATCTTTTCTAGAAATTTCAATTCCTTTCTGGAATATGTTTTGTTCCTCTCTCGCACACGGCAATTTTAAATTACCGGTTTTTTTGTTAATTGTCATGTGTTAACAACTGTCTTAGGATGTATAAAGCATGCTTCAGATGTGCCATTTTTAATTATTACTTTTGGTGCAGGTAAGGTAATGACGTTACACGCTCTCCACTACGCAAATTATGTCACATTAGCATTGCCCGCGACTCCGACCGCGTTCTAAGGACCAAACTAAATAAAATAACGCAATTTTTTTTTCAAGGTAAGCTATTTTTAATAGTTTTGCCTTATTTAGTAAGTTACCTTGCTGAAATATATATATAGTATCATCGTGGATTTATTCTAACCAGTTTTTGTATTTTTTCTCAGATGAGATATATTTCTCAAATGAGATATTTTTCCGCGGTAAAAAGTATTCTATATTTTGACCCGCTATCACCATACCAAATTTCATCAAAATCGCTCCAGTGGTTTTTCTGTGATGCGGTAACAGACAGACAGACAGACAAAAATTCTAAAAACTACAGATTCGGCCTCTGTATGGATAATAATGTTTATTGCAATAAGATTTTCCAAAAAATATTTAATGTACAGATTCAGCTTAGTTACAATTTTATTATATGTATAGATATCAATGTACATATTACAATTATCAATGAACACATTTTTATTGTAAGGAGATATTATGTAGTACAGCCTTTGTAAAAACGACAAAGTAAATTCTCTTTTCCATGGTACCAACGCAGTAATCTTAATACTTCTATAATAATATATAATACTTCCTAATCATACTCATATATGTAACGTATTTTATATACTGTTTACAATCACTTCATAGTAAAATACACTATACACTAAACTAAACAACACCAATTACCAAGACACAATACCTATTTATTAAGAAAAATGTATTATTTAAGTTTTTTTTATTGTTGATTAAAGAATTTTGAGTCAACTATCTGGTCAACCTATTCCCAGGGCTGCAAGCGATGGCGGAGCATCCGGCGGTCGCCATGGATACCGCCGCACACAAGTCTATCTATACCTGCTACTATTTTATTAGGCTTTGGCATCTATAAAATCATACTGTTTTTGATTTGTTCTATCATTTTTATTGTTTATGTAAGACATAGGCAGTGGTAGCCCAGTAGTAACGCGCTCGCTTGGGAAACCTAGTGAAGCGGGTTCAAATCCTGGGTTTCGCACCTTTGACATTTCTATATGGGAATCATTTTTAACATGATGATCACCTGTCTTACGGTGAAGGAAAACATCGTGAGGAAACCTGCATGTCTGAGAGAACTGTTCAAGTTTTCGAAAGACATTTCGTTTTCGAATGACATTCGCCAACCCGCACTTGTCCAGAGTGGTGGACTATGGCCTGATCCCCCTCCTATTGAAGGAAGGCTAGTGCCCAACAGTGGGACTTGGATTGAATACCTACGTAAGACATCCTGTTTTTAATATACGTATTTCGGATTGACAGATAAGAGCATCGTCCAGACATTAAACATAAATTTATTTGTGTACAAAAATAATATTTACTCTCGAAAATTTGATGAAACAAGAGAGAAGCAATTTATAATTAAGTAATCCAATCAAAAGTACAATAAATATTGGCAAATATTAATGTCAGACAATACAATATTTTTATCAGCGAATCTCTTGAATTTTCAAGTATGCTTAAAGCTTGCGGTAATATTTCATTATTTGTCCGTTTAACAAGTACAAGTATCACGCTGCGTTGCACGTCTGTACTCAGATTGTCTGAACAGATAATTATAACCTCGTATAGGTACAATTCATGTGTAGGGTTTTAAAAAAATTATGTGATATTTCACTTTTTAATATGTACATTAAATAGGCCACTACCATGGAGGTCGCGAGTTCGAACCTCTTGAAGGTTTTCGACAATAGTGATACATTATGTGTATGGAGCTATATATCTTGAATAAATCATCTGATAGATTTTTATCTTAAGACTGATTTATTGAAGTTATCGATAATATCGAATAAGATATCGATTAATGTAATACTGCCTACGTTTCAACAAAGTTTGTTATGGCTGCTAAGATCGCAATTAAATTTTAGACAAACCAAGGTGAATATAATATGGAAGGTCGATATAGGTATTATAAAAATTATCAACCAAAAACCGAATGTCAAATGTTAACACACTGCAGCTTAACCACAATTCATGAGTCAGGGCTTATGAGCTTAGAGGTTACTAGTGCTCGCAGCTAACTGCTAAAAGGTCGGATTTTCGATGGTAAAACAATTATAATATTAGAACTACATATACCTACGTACAGACGTACATATATCGGTATATTGTTAGTTTCATTTTGTATCGTAGTACGTATTTATATCGAACTACTTTTATACATGTGAATGTTTGTATGTGTGCGTGTATGTACGTTTGTTACTCCTTTAGGCGAAAACGGCTAGACGGATTTGGATGAAATTTGGTACATTAATAGACTGTGATCTAGAGTAATACATAGAATGTCAGGTACGTAGAGATGCACCTGAACGAAGCCAAGGTAGGTCGCTAATTGTAAAATTATAATTATTAATTACTAGCAGAACCCGCCGCGGCTTTGCTCGCTCTAAAATTCATCCCCTATTTTACCCCGTTATGGGTGAATTTTGAAAAATGCTAAAACACGTATTTATTTAATTGTATTGAAAAGCATTAATACCAAGTTTCAAGTAATTTTGAACATAAATATTTTTTTCGTTTGTATTATAATGTGTTTTCCCGTGGAAAATGAGATAATTTCCCGCGATAAAAAGTAGCCTATGTCACTCTCCAGCCCTCCAACTATCTCCATACAAAAAAACACGTCAATCCGTCGCTCCGTTTCGATGTGAAAGAAGGACAAACAAACAAACACACTTTCACATTTATATTATTAGTATGGATTATATTTTACTAAGTGCATCACGCATACCTACTCGTATATTGATCATTTCGAAATTTGTAAGTTTTTACTAGCATTTGATACTTTATTCTTTTAACCATACAGAAATAAAACGTCAAGATATTTAAAGATCATCAGTATACTTTTAAGTCAATATAAATAGATTTAAATGTATGTATGTATTCAGCCCCTTTTTTTAACGTCCCACTGCTGGGCCTCCCTTCAATCAATTCAATCCCTTATCGAGGACGATCAGATCATAGTCCACCACGCTGGCTAAGTGCGGGGTGGCGGATTTCATATGTCTTTCGAAAACTTGCAAGGTTTTCTCAGACATGCAGGTTTCCTCACGATGTTTTCTTCACCGTAAAGCAAGTATAGGTAATCGTGTTAGAAATGATTCGCACATGAAAATATCAGAGGTGTGAGACCCGGGATTTGAACTCTCTTCACTCGGTTGCCCAAGCGAGCGTTACCACTGGGCTACCACTGGCTTCTATATTTAATTGTATATTTTATTAATATTATTAAACCGTAACCTTACGTTATTATATGACGTAGAACGTAGACTTACAGCAAGTATAATCTGTATATGTTTCCGACTGCACAATATTGTGTTCCTACTACCTACATAATAATTGTCATTTGTTACAATCTTTTTTAAATAGCATTCAGTTGTTTTTATAATAATCTTTTTTATTAAAAATCTTTTTAAATATCTGTACGATGTTTTCCGATTCATTTGAGCTCTTTGGAGAATTATTATTTAATATGTGGTTCAGAGTGATATTACGTATACCGATTGATGGCAATCCCGAGTTGCGGTTTGCAATGATTTTAACACATTATTTCAACTATAACGTATTATACTTAATTCATTTAACCAAATGTATTTTTACTTGTTTTATTGTTTTTTTTCTACTATTATTCTTTAATATTATTATTATTACCTACGTAGATAAGCTTATAACCTAAAATTTATTGTCATTGTATGTAACTTTAACACCTAATTTTAACGACTGAGGTTCGACTCCCAGTTATGGTTAATAGAGATATAACTATATCCGTACTAATAGTATGTATGCCAAAATGTGTACATTGGTTTGTCCTTCCGTTGAGAGCCTATATGAAGCAGTACAAGAGTTTGACGTGTTTCTTGCATAACCATAAACATAGTACCTGGACGACCGAGCTTAGCTCGACTTTTTTTTCGGAAAAGATATAATATTGAGTTTTTTTTAGAAAATACACTTATTACGCTTAAAAAGAAAACCCCTATTTAAATACAAAATTTGATCTAAAATGTAGAGTCGTTTTCGAGATATAGGTACGAAATAAATTTAAATGTATACAAAAATTTCTTATTTAATATTATAAGATAAGATACACGTACATTACATACATACATATAAATTAAGATATATTTTGTTATATATTCGTACACATTTGTTGATTGAAAATGTGGGTAGTTTAATAAAATTAAAAGCAGTTTTCAGGAACATGTAGACTTTAGCTAAACACAGGTGTAGCCATCGTTTATCACTGCCACATCCATGTAATGGATTGATAATTAAGCGCAGAGGATACAAGGCGTGAATGCGGCTATCATTTTGTATTTTTCATAGTTAATATCTTATTTCAAATAATTTTCAATTAATAATAAATAAAACTTCGTATTTTATTCCCTTATATCTCGTCTTAGTCGAAGTGAGTTAAGTGATTGCTGCATAATTCACTTCCTGCCGATTGCTTGAACGATGCTTAAAAGATCGCAGTTCCCGATGTCGATATTTCTTTTAGTAGATTTTCATATCCTTATCTTTTTCTATCGTCAATATTCACGTTGTTCATGAAATCCATATAAGTATTTTAAGTAAATACTAAATCAAAGAAAAACTCATGACTCGGGCTCGTCGTATTTGTATGTATGCTACACCTAACAAATAAAATGGTACTAAAAATGTATCATCTATCAGATAGATAGATTCTATCTGTTCTTTTCTTAATCTTATTATCTCGCAGGTGTTTTTGTATTAATAATGTTATATACAGGCAGCTCCTTCTTTTGGCAAATTTCATTACTAACAAAAGCCTATATGCTACTCCACGTTATAGTCTATAGGTATGTATTAAATTCCATCCAAATCCGTTCAGCCGTGAAGAGTAACAAACATACCTACACACATACAAACATTCGCCTTTATAATAACCGTGTGATTGGAAGCTGAAAATTGTCAATTGAATGAAGCATTGACGTGGTTTCATTGGAAAAGTCAACATTGACACAGCCGAACGCTGCGGGGTACGATAGGCCCAGCCGTGTAATACCTATCTCCCATGACGTTATGAAACTATTGAACGTATTTCTGCAATAGTAAAAAATGAAATATATGAATCGAATTGCAATTTTAATTGTTTTAATTAATTGCTACACACTACCACAACATATTATATATATATATATATATATATATATATATATATATATATATATATATATATAACTGCCTCGGTGGTGTAGTGGCTAGCATGTACGGCTGCACACCCGGAGGTCCTGGGTTCGAGTCCCGGGTCGGGCCAAGTTTAGTTATTGAGTCTTTCTGTATAGTAAGTCTCAGTAACAGCCCGGAGTTGGGAAGTTGGCGGTGTTTCACCCCCGTGCCTCGGAGAGCACGTAAAGCTGTCGGTCCTGCGCCTTAACTCTCACTGGTCGTGTCGAGCAGTCGTCCCACCGGAGTATGAGAGTGACAGGAATAGAGAGTGCACCTGTGTCTGCGCGTACACTTGTGCACTATAATATCTCCTGCGCAGTTGGCTAGTCTCAATGAGATTGGCCGCCGTGGCCGGAATCGGCTAGGAGAACATCATCATCATCATCATATATATATATATATATATATATATATATATATATATATATATATATATTTCTATATCTTACAGCAGTACTTTGTTAGTAGACACGTGTGCTTATATAAAAAGTATGTATGTATCTATCTAGATTTTATGTCATGTACGTAAATTATTTTACGTACATGGTGTTTTGATGTTTCCTCTATAATAAATTGCAGATCAGATCTGATAAAAATGTATAAATAAATCATCAGATAAAAATAGAATAAATTTTACTTACATTAAAACCTTATTATAAGAGCTATGTAAGTTTAATACAAACATCTATATCATACAAATTTACATATTATATTTATTTTATAAGATTAAAATAACATCATGGCAATTTTTATTGCATTTTATTCAATGAATTCAAATTATAAACAAAATAACAAATTTATAACAATTATAATAAAATCGACAGAATGAAAACGAGTTTACCTTAATCTAAAAAAGTGCATTAAAATGAAAACAAAGTTTAATACAGACGTTTTCCCCTCAAACATTTTGAACGTCAGGGTTCAAACAAAAAAACCGCTGATTGAATAATCCATTAGCTTACCGTTGCATGTACACGCTTGTACCTTTGACATTTTGTACTGCGATGCAGCCTGCAGCCTGCAGGGGGGCACGGCACTATACGTTGGGGTAGGTCGAGAACACCCGTAGCGTCGAGACTGCCGCTACTATATAACCACAGTATATCCAACAAAAACTACATATCTTCATACATTGCGGGTTTAATACAAAACATTGTCAGACATTGCATATTTAGTACGTAATAGTTTTAGATTATTTATTTAGATCTCTTCAGTGAGATCTTGTCATAATATTGTGCAGTCGAATTGCAACTCCCCAAAGAAAACAAATCAGGTGGA
The DNA here is from genome assembly GCA_947093115.1 of Brenthis daphne. NCBI lineage: Eukaryota > Metazoa > Arthropoda > Insecta > Lepidoptera > Nymphalidae > Brenthis > Brenthis daphne. The sequence continues at coordinate 5,504,323 of OX352481.1, read as the reverse complement.
GTAGTTAGACATACGTACATATAAGTAAATGGGTTGTGCGTACTACACTTAGGATGTTTAATTTTGTGTATGATTTTCGTTTTAAGGTTGTCGTCATACGTACATTTATTGTTTTTATAATATACAATATGTACATATGTTTTATTTTGTTCTAAATGATAATAATAATTAAAGCTTTCTCAAGGGTTTTATAATTAAACTCTTTTAAAATCATAATAAAAAAAAATTAAGTACTTTTAAAGGATTTGCTAATTAAATCCAAACATAATTACAAGACATCCAGACGCTTTTAGACGCTTTTTCATTAAAAAAATAAAGAGTATTAAAGCTTACAAAGCCTATAATGTGGCTGGTTAATATTAAAATCCTATATTTTCAACTTGCTGGCTGTTCAGAATCACAACTCTTCAGACGCGGAAATATAAGAGGAAGCTCGTTTAAAATTAAACCTAAACTTTAATTAATAGAGCTTATATTTGTAAATTTAGAGAATCTTTCAGTTACTAGTTGTTATCCTACTGCATTATGCGAATGCACTCGAATTTGAACTTTAGACTTAACTACATACAGCTTAAGTTTGAATATTTGTGTTTTGCATAAGCTCCTTTGACGGCGCGAATGCAATTTCATCAGCATTGAAATTTAAGATTTATCTAGTAACATCAAAGCAGAAATTTGAGTATTTTGTGTTTGTATATAGGATATTTAGATGGTAAATTGAATGCACAATTCACAAAGAGTCTGGCCCTGGAGCCGAGCTGGTTCGATCGTATCCCGACATACACGAATTAAACACTACTGTTGGAATCAATGAAAATGGAAATATATTTCTATATATCTATCTCCATGTGATTGCATTTTGAGAGGCTGTAATTTTACTTGTAGACTTTAATTGTAGCATTGATGTAAGCATGCTTTGTTTTGTGAGTACCGATGAATTATAATAAGAACACTTTGATGGCATAGTTTCATTATAAACTAGCGTTGCTCGCGACTCTGCTTAATTTATTGTGTGATTGCTCCTTTTATAAAGGCAGTAGCGTGATGTTAAAAAGCTTATATGACTTTTTTGAATAAGTAAATTATATACACAAAGAATTGCTCATATGCGACTGGGTGGTTCAGAGATTACCGGACTTTAAAAATGTGCCTCATGCACACCTACAGATGATATTAATCGAGATAAAACGTAGTGAATGTCATCCCATACCTAACCCATAATTATTTACATTTTATTTTAACGTGAAATTAAAACTATGAATGAATGATCGGTCTACAACCTACAACAATAAAAAGATAATTACTCGATACAAAAATGCTATAATTACTCGATACAAAAATGGCACAATAATTGAAAATGAAAATACATAAATAATGAGAGCTATATTATAATTTTATTTTATTATATACAATAAAGTAACTAAATTTATTCTCCTAAAGAAATACATACGTGCTGTTACTAATCATACATTGTCAAAATTTTGGTGCTCCCAGACGTTTGTTATATTCATATCTTTCTATAGCGTTCACATTCAACTTAAGATTAGTTAGGATTTATTTTTATTTATTTATTTACTAGCGACTCACCCACGCTCCGCTCGGGTTCGTCCCTGCTTAGGTTTTAACATTTAGTATAGATTTCTCAGAGATGAGATATTTTCCCGCAATAAAAGTATCCTTAAAGTTGACCCGGATAACCAGCTATCATCATACCAAATTTCATCGAAATCTATGCAGTGGTTTTCCCGTGATTCGGTAACAGACAGACAGGTAAAAATTCTAAAAACTATAGATTAGGTCTCTGTATCGATAATAAAGTCTATTTCAATAAGATTTTCCAAAAAATATTTAATGTACCGAATCGGCTTAGTTACAATTTTATTATATGTATAGATTAAAAATGTTGTAGCTCCGTTCTTGACGTTGTCACTTTTTTGATAGACGAAAAAAGCGATGCTTCAAAGAGCGTAAAATCCAATAAGTATGGTAATAGGCTCAGCTCTCAGCGAGACGGCACACTGAGTCGAACAGATTTAATAAGGAAATTAAAAATAGCACTTTTCAAAGACGAATCATATTTTCCTTTTCTATTTTCACCCTTTCTATAAGTACAAATAGAACGATAATTAAAATATTTATAAGCTCTACATATATTATAGTAAGTACATATATTATGGTTTTGGGTTATTATTACATGGTTACATTTATTTTAAAAAATAATTAATATACCTATTGAAAAATATTGAGACGTTAACAAAATAAAAAATAATTACCTTACAAGCCTCCTCGAAACCAAAAGTTTGATAGATTAAAAACTAAAAATTCCAAGCTAGGTTTTTATCACGTTAAAAACAATTGTAAAATAACTGAAAATTTTAAAAAGTCTAGACACTTCGTTATCGCTACAGCTTAAGTTACCCCGCAAACAAGTCGGGCTCTGCATTTTTCTATTCTCTATGCACACTATATTTAATTTTGTCTGCTTATTTGTGGTAGAAATTTATTTTGTCGATATTTCTGTGAAATACTGCTATATGAAATTGATTAACTTGGATGGAAGGGGTGTACTTACTGGGGTGTGCTATTTAGAGGGGGTAACTACAAACAAGGAAAAGGAATGGTAAAATTCGTTTTAAAATCTTTTTCAATTTATTTCGCTCATTTGTCAGAACCGGGACGAAAATTGGCGTACGATTGAGAAGTGCAATTTGCCAAATATTCTACCTTCGTAGCACAAAGGACATCAAACAAGACGATTGGGTTAGAGTTCACAGTGAAATATAGTAGGTAGAACACACCTATTGCTATGATAATATCGTCACGCAATGAATCGGAGTAAGAAAAAATATTATTTTTATTTCTCACACTTGAGGGTTTCCGATAGAGATCTCTTAAAGAGATAAATTAACTTTGTACACTTCATACACGTTGACAACACGTTCGGCTCAGTTTGTAGTGACCCTACTTGCTGTGGCAGCGATGCGAGTTTGAGTCTCGCTGGAGGCATTCATTTGTGTGATGAGTACGAATGTTTGTACTTCAGTCATGGGTGTTTATATTTATAATATGTATGTATTTATATATGTGTAGAATGTATCTACTATCTGGTATCCATATTTCTAGCCTCGTAGCTTATCATGGAACTTTTTTGTGGTACTTATATAAATACATAATATTAGTTAAGATGCCAGTAATTTTCTTTACGTTTTCTATGAAAGTCAATTAATGAAATGATGTTTTTTTGATATGGTCTAACAGTTTCCGTTTAATCCAATACCATTAGGTATTTATTGGATTTAGCGGATAAATTATAATAGCGTATGAGTAAACTCAGGAGCAAATATACATACTTAAGGGCTTAAAATTTATGGGAATCACAATTTACACGCAAAATAATAAACTAGAGTTTTATTTCTTAAATTTATCGATACGGATAACCGATGACCGCTTTAATTCCGGTCAAACTTGAGAAGCCTAACTAAAATTTGGCAACGTCTGCGTTAAATTTAAGCTTTAGTAAGCCAAAATAATAGTTTATATCTAACGCATCATCCTAGTACCTAGTATTTTATCTTTTTGATATAGTCTTTATTTAGTTTTTTTCTAGCTAGCTCTTTATTTGTTTTAATAATTAAATTTAAATCTCTCAAGGGTTCTCTACGTGTCAGAAATTGTATCCCCTATCAAAGAGCAACGCAAGCCTTCCAAAGAGCTCCAATGTGCCCGTGAAATCTTAAGCGACATATGTAGGTAAGTAATAATCATTCAATTTTTCGGCAATAAATTATTATTGCTTAAAAATACAGGTTAACTTATTAAACAATAAGTATTATATATATAAGGCTGGTGTCAATACAAATAGATATGATAGATAGACTGTACTATAAGATCTGGAAATAATTTTTAGTAACAATTGCATCGTTCGGAAATTGATCTAAGGACCTACCATAAAACACTAGCCTTTTTTTGTAGTGCAAATAATATATTTATTAATATTAAACTAATATGAAAGTATTTGTGGGCTTGTCCACACTCACACCGACACAAAGTAGCAGATTGACATGATTATTTGTAAAGAAATATGTTGTTCGTGGAACGAAGAGTCATTTTGAAAGTGTAGATGTGAAAGTTTAGATGTTTGGATGTTTGTTACTCAATCGCGACAGAATGGCTGAACGGATCTGGATGAAATTTGGCACAGAAATAGTTTTTTTTTATTTAATCATTTATTTTAGGCAATATTTACAAAAGGATCTTTAATATGTAAACAGAGGCCCATAACATATATACCTTAAAACTAACAGATTATACCTAGTCTAAAATAGTACATAAGCTATTTTATCCCGGAAAAATGAACGGATCCCGTGGGGTAGATTTGTTTTTGTTTTTTTTTTAGTAATTTATATATAACGATACATGAAGTATTTCCAATGAAATAATAATTTGTTTGAAAAATTTACTTACTTAAATTTATTTACTTACAAAAGTATAATTGTTTTTAAGCTGTACCTCAATTACGTATCTAATTTTCTTTATCTTTTTTTATAATTTATATACAATATACTCACTTTTTACTTAGCATTTACCTATGTGAGTATGCGTCCACAGTCATTACGCGTGATATATGTGATGCGAAATGATGTCTCCTGGACGTCCGCCAAATAGTGGTTTTCGTATAATAGACAAGGTAGCAATGCTCCGAAACAAAAGTTCAATGTATTTTATCTGAAGAATTGGGAGCATTCCAGCAATGTGTAATACTAAGGTAATTTACTATACATCATCAAGTATATTAACTATCACACTACTATTCTATGGGTGAATGTTTGTATGTATCGTGTATGTGCGTTTGTATAAATAAATATGTTGGAACAATAACACACAGCACCATCTAGTTCCATGGTAAGCTACGAGGCTTGTGTTATGGATACCAGATTGTTGAGACACTACACATATATAATTTTAAATACATAAATATTATAAATATAAACTAAACTTGAACCCGCGACCGCTGAGCCAAATGTGTCGTCAAATGTAATAAATATTACAAATGTCAAAGTTTGTGAGTATGTATGGATGTTTGTTACTCTTTCACGCCAGAACGGCTGAACAGATCTGAATAAAATTTATCACAGAGATAGATAATAGTCTGGAATAGCACATAGGCTACTTTTTATTCCGGAAGAATATACGGTTCTCGAGGGATAGATTTATTTTTGTTTGTATAGAGGCGAACCTGCTAGGGTGAGCCGCGAGTACATTATGTGTTTGTTACTCCTTCACTTCAACTTGAAACTTGAAATGGCTGGACGGATTTGGTTGTAGTACACAGATAGACTATATAACCAGGAGTAACATATAGCTACTGTTAGTAATTAAATTTAACTATTTATTTCTTATTATATAACTTACATTCAAAACTTCCTTTGCATAAGGATATTATTTATAGTACTTATGATTGATCTATTACTTTTCACTCAGGGCTATTTTAAACCTGTTATTGTTTTATAAGTTTTTTTTCTGAGCTCGGAGATCTATGACGTACAAGAAACTTTTCAACTTCATTTAACAAGGACGCCACGTGAATTTTATTTTTAGTAAATCCTTATTAAAAAAAATTTACGTTGTGAAATGTATTTACGCATACAACCTGTAGGTATATATACAGGTGATTATGTGGGACTCACCGGCAAAGCTAGTCTCAACCACTAAAACCTAACCGAACTTCCCCCGTCTTAATGGGGCATGGCAGGTCTGCCGAAGCAGACCATAACAACCATGGGGTTACTCCAACGGTCCACTCTGCTATCTGAGAAGTACCAGGAGCAACCCGCAAGGCATACCGCTTACAGAGGTGGACCGCCTTCCAGTGCGTTCCTTGGTTTCGCGCCTGGCCAAATTGCCGGACGCTAATGAGCCCCCCACCACTACAAGGTGAACGCACATTGGGGGGATTTTGATTTCCTTTGGATTTTGAAGTCCCAGCTTAGATTTACAAACTCTAAGATGATTAAAAAATATAATAAATCTTGGAGTTAGAGCAAAGGTTAGTATCGGATGTTTACCGTTTCAATTCAATAATGTTTGAGTAAATTATCAGTTATCAGAGTCTAATTTATCAGCATTTAAACTCTAAATAGCTCCTATTATAAGAGATAAATATACCATGATGTTAATAGCGATAATAAATAACGACCGGCCTTTGCCGCGCCGGGCCGGGTGTAACGAGCGTATGTTCCGAATTACTTTGCTATGTTTTGCATACTGCGGAGGGGAATGCGTTGTGAAAATGTAAAAATTACACATAACTAACAAAACCCGCGCCCTAGCTCGCGCTAAAATTAAAAAAAAACTCTACAAAGGTAGGTTTCAAACAAACTTTCATCCCCTATTTTACCCCCTTATGGGATGAATTTCGAAAAATGCTAAAACACGTATTTATTTATTTGTATTGAAAAGCATTGTTACTAAATTTCAAGTACATAATTCTGATCATAAATATTTTTTTGGGTTGTATTATAACATGTTTTCCCGTGGGAATGATATAATCTCCCGCGGTAAAAAGTAGCCTATGTCACTCCCCAACCCTCCAACTATTTCCACACAAAAAATCACGAAAATCCGTCACTCTGTTTCGTCGTGAAAGAAGGACAAACAAACAAACAAACACACGTTCACATTTATAATACTCGTATTAGTATGGATATACACGAAGTCAAACTTAACTATTGAAAACATTTGTCAGATTTTCTATCAATAACATATTCTCGTCAACTTTAATGATACATATAATAAAATAGTCCTGTAAAATTTTGCTTTACACTAGCAAATGCTGCTTTGTAAGCGTTAAGCACATGCACACTTCATTATGAAGAATTTTCTGCATCATAACTAAACAAACTTTTTTTTATACAAACTTTATTTTCGTATCCAAAAAATCTTTTTTTACCGGAATGTTAAACGATACGGGTATTAAAATTAATTTCTGTATAGTTTTATAAAAATACCAGGCGTACCCGCGGCTTCGCACGCGTTCAAACTTCCGATTGCTACCAAACTTCACAGGGCCACCCACTGGGTTCTGTAACTTGCCTGAAAATTTCATCATAATCGCTGCAGCCGTTTTGAAGTCATACATATACACACATCTATTTTTATATACATAATATATAGATACTCGTATATATCAGATTCTGTATGCTAAGGTAAAATTGATGTTTTTTTACCCTTTGTTATCTCAAACAGTAGTTATTATAAACTTATGTTTTATTATTACGTTATGATCACGTCATCTTTTATATAATGCATCTACAGAGTAGTTCTTTCAAATAGCAATAACAGAAAAGTTTTCGATCGACTGCAAGAAAGAAAGATATTGAAGAAAGAAGAAAAACGTTTTATTTTGTGTTAATGTTTTGCGATATTTTCGCAAATCTCATACTATAGGGCGTGACGTAGAGGGGAGAGCGGGGGGACCTATGCCTATTATAAAATAAAATGCGGAAATTTTGGACTTTTCTACCGTTTTTTTGTAAACTTCTATGGGGGCCATCCTCGAAAATAATATTTTGAAATAAAAAAAAAGTTTGTGGCTCGCTGCGGCTCCATGCGACCGCATTGGTTACATTGATATAGCTACGCCACTGACAACAGGTATTACTATTACTTAAGAATGGTCCTATACAAAAAAAATCTTAACTTAATTTTTGTTTTGTTTTTATATGTTTTAAGTATTAGTTATACAAATCTCACAATCAAATCAAGACAAATAGACAAATATTATCATTATTTGGGCTTCAATACACCGAACTATTCAAATAATAACATAGTTTGAGCACAATAGCATTATTAGAAATAGAATCGCAATATTGCGTCTAAAATATTATCGATATAGGCTCTTTAGTAAGAATAGTTAGGTAAATTGTAAATATAAATACATAATATTTAGTAAATAAATATTTATTATTGACAGAATTTCATTGTATGGGAAGTCAAGCCCTAAAAATAGGAGGCTTTGTAACAATTATTAGTCCTAAGTCTATCGTGGCGGGAACCCACTGCGAAGGATTAGCGCGCCGAGGGGGGCTTTTCGAGATTCACTGATGCTGCGAGGGTTTCCGTTCAGATTAGTATAAATGTTAATGGAAAATCCGATTATTTTTTCATCATATTGGTTATAAATTTGTAATGATCTTCATATGTTGTCAATATAAGGTAAATAAAATACTTTTGTAATAGATTATATATTATTATATTAAACATATAGAGTTTTCAAAGTATATACAGAAATTTTTTAATTTAATACTCTCAAGCATAAAACATATATACCATGCTAAAGAATCAGAAACTCTCAATGAAGACTCGCTAAAAATAAAAAGAGAACAAATATATTCCAAATTATAATATCTTTATATTTCAATAAAAATTCCAAAAGTAATTAGAAAAAAGAAAGTCCCAGAGCGAGATCGAAAACAAGAATTTTCCGCGTTGAAGTTACTAAATGGAAGGCGGGTGCAGAGGTGGGCGGTCGCCATGGCAACCAGCGTTGCAGGAAACTGCACAATCGATGCCGCCAGACGCTGTGGATCAATGTGTCTCTAGTACTACGCCCGGCCCGGGAAACCTGCCCGCGCGTGTGTGCGTGCATCCCTCCCCCACCCCGAAACCACTCAACTTGAACTATCAAATGACGTAGCACGACACTGACCGCGTACAAACGCGACGCACACTCACGAAACCTGCAGCTCAATTGGCACTGGCGTTTGTGTTTGTGTGGGTAAATCCCCGGGACTTTCGCGTGTGTGAGTACGCTCTATTTTCATATCGGGAAAGCTGAATTGTTGAGCGTGTGTGCAGCGCACGTGTGTGCGGGGAACGCCGCTGCAACTATTGTTTATTTGTTATTATCGTTCAAACTGGCCGGATAATCATCAATTGTCTCATAATCAATCAAATGATGCTCTTGTTGATTATAAGTACCAATTATAAGAGAAATCGACTGGTTTTGTTTTTAAAGAGGTTTTTTATAGCTATAAACATATTTTTATATTACATTTTCGATATTTGTATAAAATGTTTCGTTTTATAAAGGAAATAATTACAACAATATTAGGTTGAGTGATCCAAATACAATAATTTCGTATTCTACGTGACTCTACAGAAACCCTCAGAGGATTACGGTGTTCAAACAGGGGGTGGAAAATTTCTTATAAATAAAACCTATAAATGAGCCAAACCGGTCCTTAAGGCGTTCGCTATTGGGCTTATATTTGATAATTTAATTAGTCCAGAGGGAAAATGTTATTGACATATTTTGATGACAAGCTAAATGTAGAAATATTTGTAGTCGTCCCTTACCTATTGATCTTATCATTCTACAAAAATCATTTTAAAATTTTACTGCAGCATCATTATAAATTTTCCAATAGGGATAATCAAATCATTTGAAATGTGTTAAAAATAAACACAATTATTTACTAGCATCTTAAGAAATTTCTTCTAGAAAAATTTAGAGTCGCTATTAATCTATCTATCTATATAAATAAAAATTAATCAAAGAAATGTATGTATACGCATAAGTTCCGATCGACTGCAAACCTTTTTTTTTTCGTGTTTTTTATAATTGTCAGAACAAGTATTGTTTAGAAGAAAATGAAAAGACAATTTTTTTACTAAAATATTTTTTTTTAAAACGCTTAATATGAAAAGTGAGTGAGTGAAATAGATTTTATTCCGGAAGTCATACCTTAAAGGGGTGAGAATGGGGATGAAAGTTTGTATGGGAAAGCAAGCCATAGGGACGAACCCGAGCAAAGCGAGGGTGTTTCGCTAGTCTATGTATATTTGCTGTCGAAAAAAATTGTCCATCCGTAGCTTCTTTAATTTATAAGTATGATAACGTTTTATTATAAGTCGAGTGAAGAATGCTCTTTAAGAGGTATAGAACAGAGCTGTATAAAATACATACTTTTTAGATCACAGTTCATATCATCAGCAGATTTAGATGTAACGAAATAGTATTATAAACCAGATACTACTTTTATATGATTGATAGATCCCTAGAAGTATACATTTTTAAACAATTTACTTGTAATTCCATCCCATTAATATTATAAATGCGAAAGTTTGGATGGATGGATTGTTCGTTACTAAATCACGCCAGAACGGCTGAACGGATTTGGATGAAATTTAGTACAGAAATAGATTATAGTCTTGAATAGTACATAGGTTACTTTTTATCCCGGAAAAATTCACGGTTCCCGTGGGATGTATTTGGTTTTGTTGTGTTGTAGCAAAATAAAATAATTGTTGTAGCTTTTTGAGACTAGCCAACTGCGCAGGAGATATTATAGTGCACAAGTGTACGCGCAGACACAAGTGCACTCTCTATTCCTGTCACTCTCATACTCCGGTGGGACGACAAATATAACGACGACTAATATAATATCCATACTTAATATTATAAATGTGAAAGTTTGTTTGTTTGTTTGTCTTTCTTTCACGTCGAAACGGCTTGGCGTGATTTTTTGTGTGGATATAGTTAGGTGGCTGGAGAGTGATATTTTTAGGCATCTCCGATAAGCCCAGCGAGTAATCCTGTGAGTTTAGAAGCGATCGAAAGTTTCAACGCGGGCTAATCCGCGGGTGCTTCTACTAGTATATAAATATGCCATTCTTATATTTTGTAAATTTTTATTTTTAATCATAGATAATGTCACTATATCTAAGATCATAAATTAAAAAGCTTTTTATTTTAAAAGCAAATTATATTTTATAGTCATTTTTTTTTAGCTGAAACCTAATCATATAATAATATGCTCCCTATTAGAATGTTCTAAGAAAACTGAAGTACAGGCATTAAAAGATTTTCCTTTTCTAAGAAATAAACATTAAGTTCATCTAAATATAAAATTAGCCATATACGTTTTCCAATAAAATAGAAAATACAACGGAGAAAAAACGAGATATTACCTATCTACTAGACGCCATCTAACAATTTTGAATTAGGAAAATGGCAACTAATTTTATTTTCATTGAATATTTCAAAAATATCAGAGCAAATATTATAGTTAGACCAACTTAAAAATAAAGTGCTTTACATTTTTAAATGTTTTATAAAGCCTCTTTTGTTTTAAATTTCGTAGTTCTGGGCATAAATATAATGTTCCTTTAGGCATATCCAAAAAAAAAAAAACAAATTAGCGATAGAAAGAGATAGACAAAAAATAAGAAACTTCCAAAATAAAAAATACTATTTAGTAAGGAGAATACAATAGTAAATTAGTAAATATGTAACAATATTAACAATGGTGTAGGTAATTAGCCGTGTGTGAGGCCTTAATTTAAAATTCCCACCGGAGGGTACGATTGTAGATTTAGATGTACTGGAATAGTCTTGACAGAAATGTACTGGTAGAAGTGATACTTGTGTAGGAATATTGTTATTTTTTTTCGTATAGGTATATACATAGATGTATAATAATTGCATTAAAAATATTTTTGACATTATGTTTTTGAAGTTATACTGATTTTGGCACGATTGGAAAAAAATAGGAGAGTAAAATTTTTACGATGCGCGCTTACACCGATAGCCAAAAAGCGACATGATGAAGTTCTTTTACAAACAGAGTTGTGCATAAGGGATGAAATCTTTAGCTATTTTTGTTCTGTTACGCCAAGAAGTATAACATCTTACGTGCGTACATTTTGTACATCAATTTTTTATACATAATTTTCAGTAAATTACAGAAATAACTTCAATATTATTTATGTAGCTCTGCTAATACTGTATTATAGTATTTACATTTATTTTAATAATCAATATACAACAATAAAAGTTTACTATAACATTCTGACATTATGAAATTTTATTTTAATAAATAATTTAACCCTAGTTTGTACTCGTCCTTATTCATTTCAAGGTATATTTAGTTATTCTCAGAAGTTTCTTATTAAGTTATAACTTATACCATTTTGTCATATCTAGTTGTATTATATCTTAGCAAAGGCTCGGCGGCAAGCGCATTCGGGGTGCGACCATGCGTCATAGAGCTCCTCCTACTGCGCCGTCGAGTAGGTACTGCCGATACCATAGCTTTATATTTATTATTACTATACGTTTTAAATATTAGTACCCAAAATTGACTTATAAAACATCGTCAAATCAAATTTTGTATCTGCTTTTTTAGGTTTAATGAGAGATTATGGAAATCTTTTGGCAAGACCATAGATATGGTTATTACATTTAAAATTAATGTGTTCTTCATATTAAAATAACTTTTCAATTATTTAGTTTAATTTTTTTATAAAATGTGCATGTATGCATGTATATATATATATATATATATATATATACATAAAAAAATCTCAAAATAAATTTTAAATTTTAGCAGCAATGCAGACAAAATGTAGGCACAGTCTAAATTTCAAATTTTCTAAAAGCTTCAATCTTTGCTTATGCACATGTTGTGTTACGTATAATAGCGTACGTATAGCTAACAGAAATATTTTCCTTGATCCAACTATCTTTGACAGTAAACATCACTACAAGAAATATGTAATTTCAAAAATTTAACTTCCATCCTTATCTCAACTATATCACAATAATTCGGAACATAAAGTATACACTGAGACGAAAAGTAAGTACCTGTTCTCATATAAAGATAAAGCAAAATAATTTTTATCGAGTAAGAGCCTTACAATCAGGTCTTTCCGTTCCAGAGTTTATATCTTACATCCAAACTCACAAACTAACCTCTTTTAGTCAAGAACAAGTCAATATTAGTCTCGCTGAGTTTCTTTCGCCAGTTCTTCTCAGGTCTGAGGCATCTTCTTTCCGAACTGGTAGTAGACTCATGACGTTCAGCAAAAAGTTGTAATAATTTAATGCTGAATAAAATATATTGATTTGATTTGATTTAATGTTAGTTTATATGTACTGAAATGGTACTACATACCAGATATTGCTTTTATATGATAGATCCCTAGAAGTGTACATATTATATTGCATGTACAATATTTTATTATTCAACAGTCAGGACTCAGGGCAGACCAAAAGTGCCGAATCGCCGTAAAAATTTATGATTCGATCACAAAATGAGCCACTAAATGCCTATATGTAAAAAGGTTTCTACTCGATGTTATTTATACTATGTACATGTTTTTAAGTTTATTTGATTCCTCACCGATGTTTTATGCGAAAGTGTTTGTCGGGTTGTCCTGATGTTACGCAACAACGAAGCAATAAGTGACAATATTTTATGCCTTGTTATTTTATCTAATACTACCGACTCTCTCTCGTTCTCTCACTCTCAGCTCGGGTTCGTCCCTAGTTATATTTGAACATTTAGTATAGATTTCTTATTAGTTTAGTTTTCGAAAGACTTGTGAAATCTGCCAACCCGCACTTGGCCAGTGTGGTAGAATATGGCTTAATCACCCTCGTATTGAAGGGAGGCCCGTGCCCAGCAGGGACGTTAAAAAGGGCTGAATACATAGATTTCTCAGAGATGAGTTATTTTCCCGCAGTAAAAAGTATCCTATATGTTGACCAGCTGTCAATCATACCATCAATAATCATATTTCTCGTGATGCGTTCCCAGACAGATAGACAGACAAAAACTCTTAAAACTATAGATTCAGCCTTTGTATCGATAATAATGGCTATTTCAATAAGATTTTCAAAAGAATATTTAATGTACAGATTTGACCCAGAATTTTATTACATAAATCTATAGATCACCATAATAAAAACGATAAGTAAGTGGGCTTCAAAAAGCTTCAAAGCTTCAAAAACCTAGATGTGTTCTAGAGAAAAAGATAAATTATTCTTTTATCATATTACCAAGTACATAATTTCCTGCTCATGTAACATGTAAACGCAACCAACAAAGTGCAAAACGAGGAAAAGCTTAATAACTGTATTGAAGAAACGCTTGAATTGCAAATGAAAATTTTATTTAAAATCATAAACATTTCTGCCATATTTTGACGATTGTCATTATACTTATACTTTGTTAACCGACAAAAAAAGGAGGAGGTTCACAATTCACCACGTATATTTTTTATATTGGACCACGTTTAATTTTTTGCAATGTACCTAGTCCGATTTCGATGAGATTTTTTTATTGGATAGGGTATACCTCAAAGTTGATCCCATTTAAATTTGAAAAAAAAACCATTACTAAGTCTAGAAAATAGGGGATGGTTGATTTTTCACCTACTGAATTTTGAAAAAACTTTCTTCTCACTTTGCTACTACTATGTACTTTCGTAAAAATGGAAAAATAAAAACCTTTTAAAAAAATAAAAACCGACGTCAAAAAAATACTAAAAAGTAATAAATAACTGATTGGTACTTTTCATTTACTATTAATAGATAGGTAGGTACCTAATCAGATATTTTCAAAGTCGGTGTCCTGTAATTTGTATTGGACCGACTTCAAAAATATCTAATTATATAATACTCATAAATGAAATAAAAAATAATTATATTTTACAGTAGGTATATTTAATATATAAATATATCTACTGTTGTGCCTACAACACATAACGTGCAAGACGAAGTTTATTTTCTGATATGAGATAGAGGGATACAACCCCTATAATATCGAATTTTCCGATAACCTCAGCGTAGTGTAGTAGTACTGGAGTGGTATCGGAAAAGCGTAACTAAGGGTTTTTAGGTCTATCCTAGACATAAATAGTTAGCACTAAGGATAGAGAAAATCATAAATAAACTTCACCTGCAAATTCATTTCTGTTTATTAAGATTGGAGGATTTTCTTCAGCATAATTTCTTTCAGCTTTCTCCTATCTTACGTTATAACTTATAGGTGGTATCTTTATATGTACCTATGCATACATTTTCCTTCATAGCAGGGGAATGCACCCATTGCACCCCATCCCAGCGCCCATGTATGTATGTTCGGTCTATATGTATGTATGTATGTTCGGAATACATAAACCAATTTTTAAATAGTCTGGGTACTCATGCCCGATATACACGTTAAAAGGTTTATATCGTCATTCATCATACACATTTGTTTGTCATCATACACAATGAATAAATATTACCTTTTATTACCAAATGTTCGAAAATATTAATCTTGTTTTAACAGAAATCCCTATTAGATATAAATACACGGTACATTTATCTTCAAGAAAGAATATAAAAACCTTTTTATTAAACTCTGTAAATAAATGCACATAGAAAACAAATATTTAAAATCATGTCAGCGTAAAATAGTGGCAAAATCGCTAAAAATAATTAAAATATAAGTACCTATTTCCTTTGTTATTACATGTACATATAGATTATACATAGCTGTCATATATATAGCTATCTATACTATAATAAAACAGTAGAGATGGAATGTCTGCACATAGTAAAAAAATGCTAAAAACCGAGTCAGGAGGATGTAAGAAGACATATAGAACAAATCCAGATTTTTTCATTTTTTTTGTTTCTCTGTCTGTTTGTCTGTTTGTACGGGCTAATCTCTGAATCTATTGGAGCGATTTAAATGAAATTTTGCATGGTGGTACCTTATATCCCCGGTCAACATTTTAAATACTTTTCATCCCAGACATTTAAAAAGTTCCTGTGGGATAGTTAAAAAACTATAGTATCTTATACAGCTTAGTACACAACAACTTATGCACCTAATTTAGTAAAATTTAACATTCTGATTCCTTATATTGCCGGTCAAGCAACAGGTTCTTTCATCCCGGAAAAATGAACGGTTCCCGTGGGAATTAATAGATCTCTATTAGTGTTATTCTAGAGGCGAACCCGAGCGAAGCGAGGGTTAGCCGCTAGTCTTAAATAAATTTGTTAGTTTAGTCATTGTCACTGTAAACAACGGTTTGAAATTCGCCACTTAGCATTTTAATCACCATTGAGGCACCGTTAAAAGGCAGTAAGTATTGCGTGAAGGTGTAAATGGCATAAATTAATCATCTTGGCGACGTGCCATATAAACGCAATATGAGGCGAATTGAATCAGAAAGCAGTTTATGTTTCTAATAATAAGTATGTAACAAAAAAGTCTATTGGAATACAAAAAAAATGTTCATACAATCCATATTAAATATTATAAATGTGTAAGCGTGTTTGTTGGTCCTTTTTTCATATCGAAACAGAGTGACGGATTGGCGTGATTTTTTGTGTGGAGATACTTATTACCGCGGGTGATATGATCCAAAAAATTATTTACGGTATGAATTACTTGTAACTGGGTAACAATGCTCTTCAATATACTTAAATAAATACGTGTTTTAGCATGTTTCGGAATTAGAGTTTTTTTTTTGTAATTTAATTGAAGAGTGAAGCCTTGGATTGTGCCAGTATGTATGTATATATATATTAACTACTATAATATTAGGTCACTCATTAACTTACTGACTAAACAATAAACAGCGAAAACTTTTTTAGTTAGGAAACGTCAGCTATGAACGGATTTTACGACAGAGCCGAATTAAGGAGGTTTAAAGGTTATCGTATGTTGATATAATAGTTCGTAAAGATTGCAGGCAGAGCCACGGGTAAAGCTAATAAATAATGTTATGTTCTGTTTATTTGTAGTTCTAAAAATGAATATCCAGATTTCATTCACAAATATTTAATATACTTGTGAATGAAATCTGGATATTCATTTTTAGAACTGCCCGAACTAGAATTTTTACATGTGTGAAAATAAAAAGATTACCAGCAGGATGTGGTCTCCTTTTGAAATTGTGTCCCTAGATGCGTTTTAATAAATATGAATAATGATATTGCGAGTATACCTTAGGCCTTTTTAAGACCTACAATTTTCTATATACGCATATATTTGTGAGTTATCAGTTATATATGTATATAAGTGTGAACGGAATGCAAGCTGGTGTTAAAGAAATTGTATCGTTGGTAATTTTCGTATCGCGTGCTGCGATTTATAGTCGAATACAATACACTTACAAAGATATAGAGCTAGAAGAATGGTAACATGTGAGTACGAAACGTAATTAAGAGAAAATATTTAATTATTATAATCTACTAGCATTGCCCGCGGCTCCGCCCGCGTTCAGATGACCAAAAACTAAATTCTTAGGTGTTACATATTAGTATACTCTTACATTGCAGTTTTTGTATTTTTCCTCAGAAATAAGATATTTTCCCGCGGTAAAAAGTATCCTAGGATCGCGCGCTACATCGCCCGGTTTATATAGCTTGAGCAGGCGGTCGAGCGATGCGGGGCAGAGGGGATGGACTCGCCGTAGGCATCTCAATGCTCGCCAAGCATTAAAAATGTTTCGCTACTAATTACTTCTAACAACGATATCTCAAAAACTATTCATCTGATTGATTTAGTGTAAAGAGCAATTTTAATCTGCATTAAATGACTAAGCTAACTAAAATATTCATTTGGATAAGGATTAATACCGAACTAAAGAAAATAACTTTGAAAATAACGTAATGTTTTTAATTAAAAATGTTAACATAAAAGTGGTTATTGTAAGTCAACCGTAAGAGATAGAGATATGCTATCGCGGACTTTTTTGTAGCATTTTTATAGATTTTGAATTCTCTAGTACATTACTTAACTGTATCTTTGCTAGTTTACGCGGCGTTCGCGTGGAAAGTTCCCATTTGGCGAGATTTTTTGCGACCTCTTCAACATTTGTCGCCGTATTTCAGCTAATTTACATAAAAGCATAATAAATTATATACCTAAACCTTCCTCAAGAATTACTCTTTCTATTGTTGAAAACCGTATAAAAATCCGTTCAGTAGTTTTCGAGTTTATCGCGTTCAGACAGACAGGAGGACAGACAGGAGGACAGACAGGAGGACAGAAAGACGCGGCCGGGGGACTTATTTTTATAATAAGTATAGATACTAATATTATAAAGAGGTAAAGTTTGTGATCTTGTGAGTTTGTGAGTTTGTGAGTTTGTGACGTTGTAGGGGGTAATCTCTGGATCTACTGAACCGATTTTCAAAATTCTTTTACCAATAGAAAGCCACGTTCTTTCTGAGTGTCATAGGCTATATATTAACCCGAAAAATGAAAAGGCTTTTTCGTGGTAGTCGTATTTGCAAAGTAAGTCGGAGAAAAAACGATCAAACGAAAACGTTTCTTACGAACGCTGCCTTAACTATGAGAGATATATGATTATGTTCTAGAGAAAAGTTGTAGAGCTTAATAATGCCTACAAAAAAGTCAGCGACAGCATATGTCTAACTTTTATATTTAAGTCACAAAAAGTAGTTATTTATATTAAAAAAACAATTTAAATCGGTAGGTCATGTTTATTGGTCATATTATTAATAATTATGAATTCTTATCAAAATAAGCAAATTAATCGTCTAAAATGTTTAAAACAAAATACTTTTCCCTTTTACTGCATATAATTTGGACAAATGGTTAAAGAGATAATACAACATATTCGTAGGTATGGACGAACCCGAGCGAACTGTTTGTCTGTTTTCCTGTTTGTACGGGCTAATCTCCGAATCTATTAGACCGATTTAAATGAAATTTTGCATGGTGGTACCTTATATCCCTGGGCAACATCTTAAATACTTTTCATCCCGGAAAATTAAATAGTTCCCGTGGGATAGTTAAAAAACTATAACAACTTATACAGCTTAGTACACAAAAACTACAGATTGGATTTTAATAAAACTTTATAATAATATAGTTCATACATGACAAAAACAAATGAGCTACTTTTCATCCCGGAAAATTAAAGAGTTTTCGTGGGATCGTCAAAAAACTATAGTAACTTATACAGCTTAGTAGATAAAAACTACTGATTGGATTTTGATGAAACTTTACAATAATATAGTTCATACATCAGAATAACAAATAGGTTACTTTTTATCCCGGAAAAATGTACTTTTCCCATGGGATAGATGTTTTTGTTTATTTGTAACGTATTATATACACAACATAAACCCCAAAACAATAGTTATTAAAAAAATTGTCTGTTTGACTGTTTGCCTGTATGATAACTTATTAATCGAGTCAACATTTAGGGTACTTTTTGTATGTAGTATGTATGTATGTATGTATGTTGTATTCAGCCCTTTTTAACGTACCACTGCTGGGCACGGGCCTCCATTTAGTACGAGGTGGATCAGGCCATAGTCCCCCACGCTGGCCAAGTGCGGGTTGGTGGACTTCACATGTCTTTCGAAAACTTGCTAGGTTCTGTCAGACATGCAGGTTTTCCTTCACCGTTAAGACAAGTGGTAATTTTGTTAGAAATGATTCGCACATATAAGAGGTGCGAGACCCGGGATTTGAACTTGCTTCACTCGGTTTCTCAAGCGAGCGCGTTACCACTGGGATACCACTGCCTAGATACCTTTTACTTAAAGAAAATCTTTCTTTCCCACGGGAAAATACAATAACTGGTTTTATCGAGTCCTCCCTAGAAACCTTCCGCTGGCTAAGCCTTAAGACTTACATACATCAAAACAATATACTAAAAAATTGTAGGTCTTGAAAACTCCTACAGAAAAATTCTGAATAGTATATGTCTATCTCCTAAGTTACGCTCGCAATATTTATTCTTATCTATACCTATAATAAAACTTAGTCAAATCGATGTGCGCGTTTCACGAAAAAAAGTAATCAACCGATTTTAACTTAATTTTGTATAGTGTTAAAACTTAGTGCTCGGGTTAACATTTAGAATACGACAGGCAAATTATTCAATGCCACGGGAAAACACAATAACTGGTTCTATCGAATTGTCCTTAGAAATTTATATGGCTAACGTTGGCTCATCAAACATTGTACAAGAAAATTGTAAGTCTTAAAAAGATCTATAGAAAAGTTCTACATAGTATATGTCTATCTTCTAAGGTACACTCGCTATAACTATTTTCATTATTATATATTACTGTTTTATTATACGTTATTTATTCTATCTGAATATACATATATGAATAAAATAAAACTGTAGAGGTCGAATGTCTGTACCTAGATGGTAGAAAAAAATGCAGAAAAACGAGTCAGTTCTCTTCTTACATCCCGTAAGAAGAGAAATAGAACAAATCCAGATTTTTTTCAATTTTTTTCTTACTCTGCCTGTTTGTACGGGCTAATCTCCGATACTATTGAACCTATTTAAATGAAATTTGGTACTTTTCATTCCAGAAAATTAAAGAGTTCCCGTGGGATAGTTAAAAAACTATAGTAACTTATACAGCTCAGTACACAACAACTTATGCTCCTAATTGAGTAATGTAGGCATGCTGATACCTTATATTGTCGGTCGAACAACAGGTTACTTATTTTTATCCCGGAAAAATGAACGGTTCCCGTGGGATAGATCTGTTTGTACTTTTCTAGAGGGAACCCGAGCGAAGCGAGGGTGAGCCGCTAGTGAAATATATTTCATTATAATGAAAATGATGAATGAAAAATAAAATTGAAAATAAAAAGGCCTAAACTTAAAATTTTGTATTAAATCTGTTAAATCTTTATTTTTAGATGTGCAAAGGCGGCTTCATAACTAAAAGCGATCTCTTACAGGCAACCAATATACATAAACATACATAAAATTTTATATATATATATATATATATATATATATATATATATATATATATATACATATATACGTACCTACTAGCAGAACCCTCGACTTCTCTCGCGTTAAAACTCTATTACTATTATTTCATACCGTTTCATCCCCTATTCTACCTTCCTTATGTGATGAATTTCGAAAAAATGCTAAAACACGTATTTATAAGAACATTAATATCATGTTTCGAGTAATTCGGATCATATTTTTTTTTATGTTGTATTATAATTTGTAACGCGTTTTCCCAAGGGTGGTAAAAATATAAAAGGCTATGTCACTCTCCAGCCCCAGAGAAAAAATCACGCTTATCGTCTCTCTGTTTCGACGTGAAAAATGGACAAACAAACAAATAACACACTTTCATACACACAAACACACAGAATACGATAGATAGTGTCAATTGAGACATTTTTTAAAATATGTGTAAAGGTACTATTTAATTAGGTTAGGTTGTCGGTCACCCATCTAATTACGAGTATGTGTGGGTGACGATGCTTTGGTAATATAATATTTTACCTCAAATTGTATTAAGAGTTTCTCGTTTTTTTTTAATTAATAATATTATAAGCCAGTTCTAGTCGTCAATCGTTTTTATTCATATTGAACCTGTATTTCATCACTTTCAGGTTATAGGTCAGTTCCGGTCGAGTAAAAGCTTCGTGTAAGCATTGTTATTATCATATGAAAAAATCGTAACTTAACGAAGTTAGTGTGTTTATTTCTCTGTAGTATTTTTTTGTTTTACTCTTAGAGAAAAAAAAATCTAAAAAGTAATTTAAAAAAAACCGACTTCAAAAAAATAACTGAACGGGGGTTTTCATTTGCTATAGGTACCAAATCAGATATTTTCTTATGCGAACATTGTATTATCATATGTAAACATTTTGCAGTTTTGCAAATTGACAACCTCTTTTTTTGAAGATGGTTAAAACAATTAGTATTACTATTATGATGAACAATTCTAATTTTACACATTATTATTTTTTTTTGTTTAGAAACGTTGTGATAATATTTATCTATTATGTATATGACTTTTAAAACTTAAAAAAAATAATAATGGAGAAGTGAATATTTTCAAATTATAGTTGACCATTTCATTTTATAGATATCACTTGTTTGGACAAAGCATGCCTATATTTCTATTACTTTAAATAAGGGTAAGAAATATTTAATCGCTAAAACAATGCTATATGAGCATAAACATACTTATAGATAACTAGCATTGCCCGCGGCTCCGCCCGCGTTCAGCTGACTAAAAACCAAATTCTTGGGTTTACATATTAGTATAGTACTTTTACATTGCAGTTTTTGTATTTTTTCTCAGAAATGACATATTTTCCCGCCGTAAAAAGTATTCTATATGTTGACCCGGATAACCAGCTCTCATCATACCAAATTTCATCAAAATCTCTCTCTCCAGTGGTTTTTTCGTGATGCAGTAACAGACAGACAGACAGACAGACAAAAATTCTAAAAACTATAGATTCGGTCTCTGTATCGATAATTATGTGTATTTCAATAGGATTTTCCAAAAAATATTTAATGTACAGATTCGGCTTAGTTAGAATTTTATTATATGTACCTATAGACTATGCAGAAGTACATATTAGATAGAATTAGTCTGATCTTTTGCGGTATCACCATTTTAGTGGCCCCTGTTTAATTTGTATGTGCATAATAAAGTATTCTTAAACATTCATTACCATAGAATTATTGCGAATGTTTTTACGTATGTTTAACACATTTACGTATTGACTATTTTCAGTCAAATATGACTTTTACATCCATATTTAATATTATAAATGTGAAAGTGTGTTTGTTTGTTTGTTTGTTTGTTTTTCTTTCACGTCGAAACGGCTTAGCGGATTGGCGCTATTTTTTGTGTAGAGATAGTTGAAGGAGAGTGAGATATAGGCTCCTTTTTACCTCGGAAGATTATCTCTTTCCCGCGGGAAAACACGTTATAATACAATCCAAAAAATTATTTATGATCAGAATTATTTGAAACTTGACATAAATGCTTGAAGAGCACAATTAATTAAATACGTGCTTTAGTATTTTTCGAAATTCATCCCATATAGGTGTAAAATAGGCGATGAAAGTTTGTATGAAACCTCCCATTTTAGAGATTTTTTGTAGTTTTAGCGCTAGCGAAGCCGCGGGTTCTGCTAGTATTTAATATATCCAGAATTCTATATATTGGATTACAAATAATATTCTATTATAATAAAAGCTTAAAGCTTATTACTTTGGATTCCAGGACGTGCGAGAGACATTGATGATGACTAATAATATATATTGAGACGAGTATAAATCTCAAAAAAAAGTCATTTCGAGTCAAGTTCATTTCTTATCTCACAAAAACCACCACCAAGCTGCGAAACAATATGACATTTCAGTAGATAACGTATGTATATGCAAATGTTATTACGATTTCAGTGGGCTACTGCGTCGTTTACATACATAGATAATGTAATATTTTGTAATTACTTTTTTTTTAAATTACACGTGGCGTGTTAGCAAAATTAACACGCCACGTGTAATTTCAAGGTCCTTAATGTTGTGTGTAGAATGTAGAACATCGAGCAGGGAAAACCTGTGACTAAGTGCAGGACTTTCCCGCCATTAATAGGATACCTAGAACACAATCGATATTAAAACTGAAATAGATTTTATGATATACTCGTATATTTAAATTGCACATTGAATTATTATAATATGTATTTTTATTATTATTCTCACAAAAATATTGTTTTTAATATTTAATATAATAAAGAGCAAGTAGTAAACTATAAATAAATATTCTTGTTCAAGTATTAAATATTGAAAAAGAAACAAAAAAATTTTTTTTTCAAATGCTTTCAATGAATTTTTATTTGAAAAGAACTTTTTTTTAATTTTATGTTAAGTTAAATTACTTAAATAACTGCGACTTAATAATATATTAATTCTTTTTTTTATATATCAAAAAATAGATAGAGCAGGCCGGTAAGGGTCTTCATAGGTCTGCATAGTTAGGACAATATTATCGTAAAAAATATCAAATTATAATATACATTTTCGCGGTGCGATACTATCATATGGTACCTATTTTTGTATGGTTAAAAAACACTGTTACTCTAATCTAAGAACGCTTATGTCAAAGAAAAACACATAACTACACTCATTTTTATTTGTATACATTTACTAATGGAATAAATATAGTATGAAATAGATTTGACTGTAGTGGTATCATTATATTTCATTGCATATCATTATATTATTGAATATTATTGTAATAAAATTATTAAAAATATATCCTTACATTATATTAACCACATCGCATCACTGTTAAACGATCTGTACAAAAAACATCCTGTAGGTCATGGGAAAGAGAAAACAAGTAAAAAAAACGAATATTAAAAAGCAAAGGTTGTTGAAACACGACGGAAGTGAGGGGCGGATGTGATCACCGCAGCCTTTACAGTACAGCCTCCATCGGACGTTTGGGCTAAAATGTGTACTTGCTATTTCACTCCAATTCACTGGTTTTCTTTTAGTGCATCCAAACTCTTTGAATTTAATTATTTTCTTTATTTATTTGTTGTTTTTTAAGAATAACATGAAAGTTATTTTTACGTAAAATTTAAAATACAATGTCAACGAATTAATAATTACATTTGATAGTTAATAGAATTAGTATGTATATAACTGATGGTTAATAGATAAGTTAAAATTACTTTGAATCGGTTTAGGAACAAATTCTTATCGATTTGTTTAACCGTTACCGAATTACGATGCCATATACAGATAAACGTATACATATAAGTACAGATAAAAAAAATTAAAAGCAAAAATTAGAAAAAATAAATATTCGTGAGCCTGTAACTTTGTTGTTATTGATGATATGAAAAAGTTGACAAAGACTTTTTTATAGGATTTTAAACGTACTACAAAACCATTTAACATTTTTCTGGAACTCTTACAGTTTAGCTAAAAATTGCAAAAAACCATAAATTTGAGGTTTAAAGCTATATAACAAATTAAATATTGAAGATAGAAATTCGACTCAATGGAACTTTTTGTAGTAAATTTAATAGTAAAAACGGTCCATTGATTTATTTTTTTTGAAAAATATTTTCGTTGTAGTTTGCAGGACAAAAAAAGTGGTAAAAATCATATTATCCATACAATTTGTATGGGAAAACTTAAAGTTCGATGGAGAACCTCTTAGAATTGGAATTTTGAGCTCCGCTTTTAACAGGAGCTTTGTTGGGACATTTTCTAAGATATTTGGGGGTGAGAGCGAAGAAAAAAAATATCGTCATTTTTTGGCACACCCTAATATACATTACACATATAATGTGTAAGTGACAACCTTCTGAATGTATCGACTATTAAAAGTTAGTAAATATAGAAGCTATGACACACAAATTGTAAAAATACCATCGTTAGTCACCTTGTACAACTTTCTAGGCTATTCTAAGCGTTTATTAGAATTATATCTTAATGTTTGAAGTGAAAGTTTACATGAAAGCTTTTTTATGTAAACATAATCACTACTAGAACTTTTTGACACCTCGCAGAACAATGTAGCAATAAATACATCTTTGTGAATATTTAAAAATAATTATATGTTAGTTTTGTGTTTGGGTTGACGTCTGATAACGTAAATGAGGCCAGAATTGATTTTAATGTAGTATCGAATCAGTTACTTGAAATTAGACTTTCCCGCATTCATAATTCATGGGGCTGAGTGTGCTTGAGTATCGCCTCCACGTCTCTTTTATAGGGCGGTCAGAAAACATTATGTTTCTAAGTCATTTCCCTTTAAGTCATTATGTAGAAACTTTCTTTTAAGATTACTAATTGAAAAAAAAGTTATGACGAAACAAATCTGCGATTCTAGACGTACTATGTTGCAGTATCGAAATTATCGACTGAATAAAATTTCAGTACTATTAATAAAACCTACCTATTAATAAATAGAGAATTTACTTAAAAGCTTCTAAGCGCTTTATTCTTTCGTCCTAGGGGATCCTAAATCTAAAGTCTCAAATGCAAGAACAATTAAATAATAAAAACGTATTGAAATTCAATTAAAATGTTTCTTTACATAAGCACGTAGACAGAAAGTTATTTTTGACTTAGCTTTCTGTTTACTCAATAGATATCTATTATATTTATATATTATATATATTGAATATCTAAAATTTATAAAAAAATTATTCTATAATTA
This sequence comes from Brenthis daphne, assembly GCA_947093115.1. Taxonomy (NCBI): domain Eukaryota; kingdom Metazoa; phylum Arthropoda; class Insecta; order Lepidoptera; family Nymphalidae; genus Brenthis; species Brenthis daphne. The sequence goes on along the minus strand of OX352481.1, from coordinate 5,478,525 downwards.
TTATATGTACTTCGCAAGAATACGTCAAAGAGAATGATGACATTCGAAGATGCGAAAGAGGTATGCACAGCACTGTCTAGTCTTTATAGCTGGGTACTCTGTGAGAGATATACATGTCCATACTTAATATTAGAAATGTGAAAGTGTGTTTGTTTGTTTGTCCTACTTTCACGTCGAAATGGAGTGACGGATTGGCGTGATTTTTTGTGGCTGGTGAGTGACATAGGCTATTTATAATCGCGGGAAATTATCTAATTCCCACGGGAAAACATGTTAAAATACAATCCAAAAAAATATTTATGATCAGAAATACTTGAAACTCGGTATTAAGGTTCTTCAATAAAATTATATAAATACGTGTTTCAGCGTTTTTAAAAATTCATACTATAAGATGATGAATTAGAAGATGAAAGTTTGAATGAAACTACCTTTTTAGAGATTTTTTTTGTAGTTTTAGCGCGAGCGAAGCCGCGGGTTCCGCTAGTTATTAATAAAAAGTTAAAGAGTGACGGTTAAAGTGAATAATGAATGGCTTATTTATTTTAATAATTAAAATTATCTAGATACTCAATCGTACATCGCCCACCGTACCCTGTCGAGTGTGCACCTGCGGGCACAAAAATAGTCACTTCCGACGAATATATGAGAAAAACGTGTGATCGTGACCAAGTAGCTCTAGCGACAGATGGCACTACCCAAAGTACCTATTATCTACAACTATTTTACAAAAAATCTTACAAAACATACCGCTAATGTATTTTATACCCTATTGTAAGTTTATAAGGGTGAAAAATAATGTATTAGTGTAATTTTTAATATGCCAGTTTACAGTGTCAAGTTACAGTCCCAGCATCCTGCGTGAGATGAGGTCTAATGACAATCTTGTTTAATGAAAACAAATACGATATTAACTAGTTCACTCAATCGTGAAGTAGCAGCTTGTAGGCTTTACCGACGGATATACTCCGGAGCTCTACTTGTAAGTATGAAATCGATATTGTTTAATAGTACACAAGGTGTATCTTAAAATAAAATCATTGTTCTGAACAAAAACCTCTTTTGTGCATAATTTCAAACTATAGCCTTAGTCTACATTTTACCGATAAGTATATATACATTATATATATATATATATATATATATATATATATATTTATAGTACTTGTAATTACTAGCAACTCATCTTCGCTTCTTTAAAAAATAAATGCATCCCACGGAAATTGTACATTTTTCCGGGATAAAAAGTACCTATGTGATTACTGTGCCAAACATCCAGATCCGTACAGCTGTTTTAGTATGAACGAGTAAGAAACATCCATTCAAACTTTCGCATTTATAATATTTATGGGTTTATAGGATGACCATTGTCATTATTCTTCTTTTTCTTTTGATAAAGAAAATCTATCAACAGGTGTCTAGGTATTTAAATTGCGATCAATTTCTTTGTTGTTTAAGCTAAAACACTCCTAGTAATGCGATAAAGCATGTATAAAAACAACGAGCTCCACAGTCTCATACCGCCATCGCCATTCTTCTATCGGAACACCAGACGTACTGCAGGATACCATCCTTTCTTGGTTGACATTCCGACCACTCGCACTAAGCGCTATTCATCATCTTTTTTATGCGCACAGCCAAGAAGTGGAATGCCCTGCCTGCGTCTGTTTTTCCGAGTGCGTATAACCTGAATCTATTTAAGGTGCGTGTTAACAGGCTTCTCCTGGGCAAACTCGCTAGATCGTAGACCTTATCTGTTCCTTCGAGCTAAGATGAAGGTCAAGAGTGAGCCCATTTCTAATAAAAAAAAATCTTAGTTTTTTACTCAAGATAATATGCATAAAAATATTGTTTTTTTTTCAATATAAGATTTAAAAGATATAAAAGGGTTGTTATATAATTATGAAGAATATAGTTTTTTGGATTCAAACATTATGGTCCACAAATTCAAGGTCGCTCAGCGAGCAATGGAACGCGCGATGCTTGGAGTTTCTCTGGCAGACAGAATTCGAAATGAAGTCATTCGCCAGAGAACTAAACTAACCGACATCGCGCGCAGAATAAGCTCGCTGAAGTGGAAGTGTGTGTGTCATGTCTCCAGACGTACGGATGGCCGGTGGAGCCGAAACGTGCTAGAATGGAGACCGCGTTTAGGCCAGCGTAGTGTAGGACGCCCTGCAGCACGATGGTCAGATGACCTAAGAAAGGTGGTTGGCAGTGGATGGATACGGGCTGCCCAGGACCAGGATGGTTGGAGCTCATTGGGGGAGGCCTTTGTTCAGCAGTGAACGGCGATAGGCTGACTGATGAAGTATTAGTAATAACAACGATTACTTATAAACATGTAACTGGTACTATCTACAGGCTGTTTTTTTAAAAGCAGGTTGTAAGTTCGATTTCTGTCAAAGTTTTTTTTTAATTTTCTAAGCTTGCGTTTGTGTTTTGAAGAACACGTGGCGTCTGCGTTAATAACGGGAAGGAGTTCGAAGAAATGACAACAGATTATACTCTATTAAAACAGTCGAAGCATTTTTTTATATTTATTTTTTTATTTGCTTAGCTCGGACGTCTAACAGTAGCCTTAATTTAGAATCTATCTATGTCCTAATTTTTATCCAAATCTGTCTCACTGCTTCAGCATTAAGTATATCTTCACAATATATAAAATTCCCGTGTCACGATGTTTGTCCGCGATGAACTATGAAACTACTTATCGGATTTTAAGGTATTTGTTTCAAAATGTGTGACTTGTTCCAACTTAAAAGATAGCATAGTTTTTATTCCGATTATTTCCTTTTTCTATTGAAAAATTAACGATTTTCATATGTGCGCCACAGCAACGCGTGGCCGGGTCTGCTAGTAGTATATAGATATTCTGATTGGTGCTACCAAAATGTCTAAAGTAAAATAATAACACAAAATTTATCCAAGCGCAGTTGCGTTCTACTCTACTTAGACCTTCATAATCGAAAGGAAGTACCTACTGAAAAGTTGACCACGTTGCCTTCTTGTACAGCTGGAAGAATTCTTTTAGACGTCTTAAATTTCTAATAACAAACGATTTAGTGCAGTTTTCATCGATGCCCAGACAGATGTAAAAGTGTATAGAGAAGTAATACGTTGTTAATGAAGGCAGTTACATATTTTTGGCCGAGTCAGATTTTTGTGTTATCTTCGCTAATTTAGGATAAATTTTCATAATTCTTTTTAATGAATATGTTTCATGATATATTCAAATAAAATAAGGCCTAGATTTAGTTATTGTTAGCTCAACCTCATTAACAAGGTACTAAGAAATCCTCCATTGAGCTTATCACTTTTATTATATACTAATGGCTTACCCTCGTTTCGTTCGGGTGCTTCCCTAAGTGTCTTTAGCTTTTATAATATTCCCATAAAATTCATCATAAAAGACCAGAATGTACAGCCATTTTTATCGTCCCACTGTTGGGCACTGGCCTCCCTTTAGTACGAGGGGAATCAGGCCATAGTCCACCACGCTGGCCAAGTGCGGGTTGGCTGACATAATATAACAGAATATATAACTCATCTTAATGCCTTTACCAGTGAAAGCATAGTACTTTCATTTCAAGTTCAAGTTTTATTTTCGCAACAAAAAGTGGCCTATGTCCTTTACCAAGGTCCTATCCCTCTCTATACTAAACTTTATCAAAATTGGTTCAGCAGTTTCGGCGTGAAAACGTAACAGACGGAGTTACTTTCGCATTTGTAATATTAGCATGGATGTATTTAGTTTAAAATTTAAACATAGCAAGGAATTTTTATATTAGGAAATTGTGGGGCTTTTTAGAATATAACTATTAACATGAATTACTTTCAGTCTACAGCTCAAAGAGAACAAAAGACATTATCATATAATAACAAAACTCTTTCTAAGAATGAAAAAATATGTTTAATATGTTTCTCTATACAATATGTATTTTAATAGAAATGGGAGTACACGCTTTCATTTATTTTAAGGTAGTATGACCATTTCACATGTTCGTTGGCTCGAATCCAGCCTGTGGCGATTATACATTTGCATTTTGTTCATGTTATCTAAAAGCTTTAAAACCTACTATCAATTATTAAATATATTAATGCTAATTTTTGTTTGAAAATTTGATTCGAATAATTCGTTTCTAGATCTTTGTAAAAACACCTTTGATTTAATTCTACACAGAGATAAGATATTTTTCTGGAGTAAAAAGTATCATATATGTTGACAATTAGCTATTATTATACCAAATTCCATCAAAATCTGTCCAGCGGTTTTCTCGTGATGCCTTCCCAGACAGACAAAAATTCTAAAAACTATAGATTCGGCCTCTGTATCGATAATAATGACTATTTTAGTAAGATTTTCAAAAAATATTTAAGGCACAAATTCGACTCGGTTAGAACTTTATTATATGTATAGATAGATTCTACTAGTTTTGACAAGTGACAGCTATAGTACATATTAGTCGAACGATCTACATTATTTGCATTTAAAAAATCATTTAGGTATTTTTGGACTGAGTACTAATTTTTAAATACTATTTAACTTTTTAGTTGATGATTTTTTAACAAAATAGTAAAACCAAACATTAATAATAACTAAACAAGAAAATATGATTATCTTATTCGGCTGTGTAACAAGATTATGTTATATTCTCTGGTTATTTAAAGACTTTATTAAGTCTGAAATGTTTACTGAATTTATAATTAAACATAGTAATGGCCTTAAGGTACCTTTCACCTTTGAACCTACTCTTGACTTGTTCAATCTAATTAAATGTTTTAATATTCCTTTCCGCTTTTGGAGTCAAGATTCGAACTTTGATAGCTTCTTTGTAAAAAAAAGAAAGGAAAATGTAGGGCTTCACCTTTCAGAACAAGAAACCTACATAATACCATCTTTATTGTTAGAAAGCTTTGAAGAGCTTCTAATACTTTATTCATCGCTATTCTTAATTCTGTGTAATTGTTTGGCTTTCGTTTATGTATAGGTAAGTGAGAGGGTAAATAAAAGATATAAGTCGAAATTTATAGTTTATATTAGATTTATAATAAGATATGTAGTCTACAAAATTTCACAAATTTTCACAACGTTATTTGAACCTAAAGCGTCTACCCATTTTATTATGAAAATAAAATTATCGAAATCACTGGATCTACGTACGACGGGGGCTGATTTTACGTAACCATTATTTTTTAAAATATAATCTAATAGGCAGTTTTTTTATTCTCGCGTATCTTTACATGAGTAAGTCAAAAACTAATAACGGTAAAAAAATAAAAAAATATCAATTCATAAAACCAGCCCCCCGTTAAACCAAACAACAACGTCGTCCGATACAAATACAATTATATTTATTTTATTATCGTTATATTTAACTAGAGTTATACAGAATAATGATCCTATGAAATATAATTATGCATTCTTTAAATTTATTCAATATAATAATAATAATAATACTTAATAAGTATCAATAGGTAATGAATAGTCAATGTCGTGCTACAAACTACAATAGTTGATAATAATTATAATAATGAATGAGTCGTATTATTTCTTTATCATTTATTACTTTAAATTTATTATCGATATTAACCACTAAACGATCATACGGCAGCCTCGACCCGCGCGCGCGGGCGCGGGCGCACATAATCACAAAAAAACATCGTCAACACATAAAATAATAATCAATAATAATAATCGTACAGATAAAAATCATTCATAAAAACATTACAATAAAAATCTAAACATTAAAACACACTTAAAACAAACATTATATTAATATTATTATAATCATAGTGTGTACGTATGTATAATATCATTTAAGCGAATAATCGTATAGTCAAAATAATGAGCATGGCGCGCGGGGGAGCGGGGCGGGCGGCGGCGGCGCGGGCGGCGCATTACACTACCTACACCCTAGGCTCCCTAGGCCTCGAGCTACACCGACACAAGTCACAACAAACCGCACTCATTACCATTACCTATCAACAACACATTGGCTAGGCCGCTCGCGCCGCGCCCCTCCGGCCCCGCGCCGCCCACGTCTCGCTTATTATATTATTACGATATCTTAATACTTTACGCTACTACGTTAGGTAAGCTTTATAAATTTTCGATTTCTCATTTACGCTATCAATAATAATAATTATACAACTTTTTTTAAATTTTATGCTTTTTTTCGAAATTCTATCGTAACCTCGACTCTCTCTGCGGCGACGAGCGCGGCGGACGCTCGACGACCTAATAAAAAACGTTCATAATAAGAAAATATATCGTGAGTAACTCTGCCGACTTACGATAGGTACGGCGCGGCGGACGGGCCGTGCCGGCGAGGCGCCGACTTTTGGCACCAGGATTTCGATTACGCGACTTTTTTTTAATATTTTCGTAACGATTTAAGTAAAAAAGGTCAGTCCCGCGTCGGCGGGATCGTGGCGAGCCGCGTCGCGGCTTACGAGAGAATGCGGATGGCTTGATGCGCGGGCGCCGCGCACGCGGGGCATGGCGCCGCCGTCGCCGCCAGCCGCTGCGCGCACTCCAGGCAGAACAGGTTGTGGCCGCACGGCACCAGCGCCGCCGCCACGCCGCGCTCGGCGCACACGGCGCACGTGCGTGCGGGTGATGCGGCCGGCGACGGCCGCGGCGGGCCCCACGCCCACACCCCGCCAGCGCCCGGCGACTCGAACGACGGGGACTCCCCCAGACCCTCGTCGCGCTCCGTCGACGACCAGATGCCCAGCAGATCGCCGAGGCGGCCCGACGAGCCGCCCGAGGAGCATGAGCCGGCTGATGAGAAGGCGGCCTCCTGCTCGGGGCGCAGTAGCGAGGCTAGCCCGGCGCGGTACAGCTGCGCCAGGGGCTCCCCCTCGGCGCCGGCCACCGCGCCCGCGCCGGTGGCGCCGCTCGCCGCGCCCGTGCGCAGAGCGATATGCGCCTCGATCTCCTTGCGCGCAGCCTCCACGCTCTCGGGCAGCCCCGTCACCTCGAACACGGGCTCGCGCTCGCGTGACGGCGTCACTATGTAGGTGTGCGTCGTGTGCTGAATGCGCTTGATGGTAGCACCCTTGGGGCCGACCACGAGCCCTACGACGCGGTAGGGCACGCGCACTTGCGCGGTCACGTGGCCGGGTGCGCCGGCCGGCGGCGGGGGTGCGGCGCCGCACTTCCTGGACGCACGGATTTGAGAGAAGTGCTCAGCGGCAGAGAGGATCTCGCGCTTGGCGCGTGCGACATCTTCCTTGCGGCCCGTCACCACGAACACGGGCTCCTCACCGCGCACTGGTGTCTTTATGTACGTGTTGGTCTTCGCTCGCAAAGCTTTGATTTTGCAACCTGAAACAATAGAATTACTTTTTGAGTTGTATATTAATATTAATAAAAAGCCCTACACACATTATAATTTTTACTAATAAATTACTTCTAGTAATATTTTTAGTTACTGTCAAGATATTATTATTAAATACTTTCTTAAGGTATATTACAATCCTAACTTAGACATTATAGGTTGTCATAGTATTCTATAGTAGCATTGTTCTAGTATAGTATTGTAAGCGGCTAGACATAATTAGTGTTGCAGATCCTCCAATACGATACTACCCCGTCAATGTGAGCACAGTCTGCAGTTCCCGCGAGTGCGGCCGTTGCCTTGCGGGGGATACGTCAATCGGCGGCTACATAGAGTATATTGCTACATATATAAAGGCGGCTACATGCCGCACGAGGCGCATGTTTACATTCGACTTGTATTTGTAAAAGTTGAATATTTATTTTTAACCAAGGACGTACGAGATTTCTTACTTTACTATATTATACATTAATTTGTTATTTAGAATTAATCGATAATTTTGCTTTTGCCCTACATTAAAGGACCACGTGGTCTGCCGTTTGTATCCCGTATCGACTCGTGGCTTTGTTGTACGTCTGTCTTGCTCGCGCACTCCACTGCGGCAAAACATGGTAGCGTGGCGTGCAGTGTCCTGTCCGAACGTATCCACGACCCCGCAATCAATATCGCACGCTTTCTCGAGCACTTTATCATATAAAAAATAAGACGTTCCCACTTAGTCTCCCGCAGAAAATTTGAGTTGAAATAAATTATTATTTGATAATACAACCCGATATCACTGTACAATTATTTACAAATCTAAATTGAGATTTTAATGAATAACTCGAGTTAGCTTAGAATACATGATTTATTTGGTTTTATATTTCAATTTGTAATGGTAAAGTAATATAGAAATAAGTATACGTAACTTGTCATATGACATAGTTTTTGTATATAGAGGTAAAAATAAGATAAAAAAAACAGGCTTGACTCAAATAACACAATGGTAACAAATTCACACATCACTAACTCCTGAACTAGAAAACTGTGTTTCAGGAGCTAGTACCTTCCCATATCAGGCGTACATATTCAATGCATGAAATTACACGTTATAATAAGGTTAAGGTTAAATGTAGTATCTGTTAGTATTAACAGCGTAATTCTTGTAGAGAATTCCATTATATTATAATATGAAGTTTGTTGTGAAAAATAGGACCTTAACACTTTATACATATATTTTCGCTCGGGTTCGTCCCTAGGTTGATTCCCTATACAAACTTTCATCCCCATTTTCAACCTCTAAAGGGATGATTTCCGGGATAAAAAGTATCCTATGTCCTTCCCAGGTTCTCAAACTATGTTCTTATCAATTTTTATCTAAATCGGTTCAGTAGATCCTGAGATTACCCCGTACAACGTCACAAACTCAAAAACTTTACCTCTTTATAATATTATAGTATAGATATAATAATTTAGATGATTAATATTATAAGTAAAAACAAAATATATCAAATTCAGCAATAAAAAACTGCATACAATTGGCCGCGTTTTAGGATCCACACAGTGATACCGAGCTTAGTTTTATATGCGATACGAAGCACTGGCACACCGCCAACTGTGCTACCGCTCGACAAATTAACACTGACCCGACTTGGGATGGTTTTGAAAATACAACGAGATGGTAGAGTAGATGCGTAAGGATGTTCATAATTTATATATAATTATAATGTACATAAGTAATAGTCTATAAAAGTATACAATTTATGCTTTATACTAGTGGCTCTCCCTCGCTTCGCTCGGGTCATCACTAGGTACATTTTAACGGTTAGTATGGAATAGATAAACTATATATTATATTACTACATATGGGTAGTAGCATTATGATATATTATATCCTATAGCCTTCCTCAATGAACGGGCTATCTAATGCAAAAAGAATTTTTCAAATCGGATTAGTAGTTTCTGAGATTAGCGCGTTCAAACAAACAAACTCTGCCTCTCTATAATATTAGTATAGATTTAATTTATATAAAAACAATACTAAGAGGTGTTTATTAGCTATATTTTATCATCAGCGAGTACACAGGTTGTTAGCATAGCACCGTAGAATGGGGACTCGGTTGAAAAATGTTGAATTATTTAGCACAAGGTTCAGCCAGCGTATTGTGGAGTGTAATAATGAGTGCGGCGTCAAAGCTTTGGAGGCGTTTTAGTCGCGTCAGAGCCGACGGAGCGTTGCATTTGTATACGGCTATAAGTTTAATTTTTATATATTTGTATTTTTCTAAATATAATAATGAATTAAACCTTTTTTTTAGATGTTAAACGATACCGCGTCCGGCTATAGATTTTTTAATGCTTTAAGCACGACACGACAAGCCGTTTTTATATACATATCTACTTACTAAATATATTTTATGTAGGCTGTAATATCTTATAAGGGAAGAAACACAATTTCGATGCTCTAGAGGGAAAACCCTCTTAGATACGTTAGATTTGTATTCTCTCCCTCCTAGAGCGGGATGCAACATATTATTGTCTCTCTCCTCAGCCCTCGTCATACCAGTGGAATTTCTTTGTAACAGAATCACGATCGCTTTGACCAAATTCTCAAAGAGAATTGAATAAGGAAAGCAAAAGGGATACCGAAATATTGATCTTTTTATCCATGTAAAAAGTTGTAAGCATTTAAATGTAAATAGCAGTTAAGGTGTATTAGAGCAAATACACTAGGGAAAATCCGGGAGCCGTAACTAATAAATAACGTCTTTCATACGCAAAGTCAACACACACTGTAAACATTTATGCTGACCGTATAAAATCTACTAAAAAACGCCCAATGCATTATGAATGTTTGATTTATTATTTAAAAGAACGGGATTACACGTGTACACTAAAGATTCATACAGTGGTTTTGTTAAATATTTTCAGAGATAAAGTTAGTTGTATGTCCAAATAAATATTAAAAGGACACCGTTTAATCACGTTTTAAACTGACGTTTCTAGAATATATTTAGTAAATAAAATTAAATTCAAAATGAAGCATTTCATTAAATAAATTGTTTTTCTCATTAAAATAGCAAAATTGAAAATACGTTGACAAGATTGAACAGTACCCGCGTATTCAATTAAAATGCATGGCACCAACTGAAGTAGTCGTGCCGTAGAACCTAGTTCACCTACATCGTAGCTCGTAGCGGCCACTGCACTCTACGCCGTAGAACCGGGTCACTGCGCCGCACGCTACGGACTTTTTATGATTTACTTTTTTACCCTTTACTCACGCTGATTTTACGCTAAGATTTTTTTTTACGTTTCGTATATTTTACTACATGTGTATGGACATTTTTATTTATTAATATTACTGTGATAAATGTCTAAATGGATTTAAATAGTTATATAAATTTTTATATCTATACTAATATTATATAAAGAGGTAAAGTTTGTGAGTTTGTGACGTTGTAGGGGGTACTTTTTTTCCGGGAAATCATCCTTTGAGGGGGTGAAAATAAGGATGAAAGTTTGTATTGGGAAGCAATCTAAATATAATTGCTATGTAATTTAGGATATCTGTTCACAGGAAATTTAATGTTTAAACGGGGGACAATGAGACATGGATAAGATTTATGTATGTGACTTTCATGGTGTTTTCATGGCTGGGGCATGGGCAAGAGATATCATGTACATTTTAATATTAATTATTATTCATCTTTTGTTTTTTTATACTTATAAAATATATGTTTGTAACTATTATTTATATAGAACAGATAATAGCAAACTCATCTAAAATAATGTAATAGGATATAGCTCAATTCTGACCTCTATACACTTGATTAATCGACGACCAAGTTTAATTAATTTTGCAGTCAAATACAGTTGTTATTATAAAATTAATTAATTTAATCTCAAGTGTTTTGTTTTAAACAATGAAAATATTATCTTCTATTTAATTATTAATACAAATATACTAACAAACCTACGTTTACAACAATTTCAACAAAATTCTAATATTCTTAAAATGTTCGGAAATATGGCCGTCTTAGCTTTTTTGTATGAATGACGGAAATGAAATAAATGTTAGCGTACACAGAGTAGGCAATATTTATAATAAAGTACCAGGAGATCATGACTAGTCAGGAGTATTATGCTCAGTACCGAAAGTAAAGGCCGCTACACACCCATATAAAGTTTATGGTGTTATAAAAAGCTCGTGTGTATTATTACTAAAAGAATTATACTATAATATACCAAATGATAACAGGGTGCTTACGTTTTTATCTGTATTTAAATCAAAAAAGTAATGTACTTAGAGTGATGTTGATTTTAAGATGCAAATTTAGGCGTTATTAAGAAAATAATAAAAAAAATATAAAAGTGATTGAGAATATTACCCCTTTACTTTATTGAAAAAAAAAGTATATTATCTTCCGTATAATGTTGAACTATATTTATAATTGTAATATTATATTCTTAGATACAGCAACATATCTTATGAACGAGGTCTTACTGCATTAAGTTTCAAATGGCAATGTTGACTAGGAGCAAAAAGAGTAGGATAGAAATAACTAAGCGGAATTTTCTATAAAGTACCAGGGTAGCATAAGTTGAAGGAAGTTAACACCACCGCAGCAAGGGTAGCAACCTAGCGGGTAAACGGAAGTGCCGAGTTTTCCCGCGCACCCTACATCTGTTCCTATACATCGTTATAGCTACACTTCCGGCATACAATGGAACCGAGGGAATGCGTTCATCTATTCTGCCTTTTGAATACTTCGAAAATATATCTTCGTTGTAACAATTGTACAACTACAAAAACATTTCATACCGGATAAGTTATTTTTTATTAAGAACTTTTGTGGACAAGGAAAAATGAAAATGTCACCCATTATTTCATCGAAGTTGGGAAAAATGTTTTTTATCCGCGATTTGGCATACTGCCAGGCATGAGGCTTCTTGTCATCAATATTATATAGAGTCATATTGAGTAAAAAACCATAGATCATAGTTTTATAATTATAAATTTATGTACAATTTGGGGTACTTTAGTGAACAAGTAGTGTTTATAAGCAATTTTTTTCACAACATTAACCAACATGTGTAATAGAAAAGGTAGAATTGAAAAGCTTATAGTTAATTCCAGGATTTGTCTTCAACTAATTATTACGTTACGTGTAGCATTACATTTCCCGCGCAAAATAGAATAGTAACCGGCTTTTTAAATGGAGCGAAATGTCGCATGCGGTGTTTCAACGCGTGTGTGCGGGGCGGGGGGCGGGGGGTAGGAAGGTAGTAGAGGGGGTGGGGGTGCGGCGCCGTTGGGGCGCGTGCCGTCATCGATCGATACCGGTCAACGACCCGCGGTCGGTGCATTGGCAACCCCTGCCGCGTGCGAATTTAACCCACATTTTGAGGTAATTGCGCGTACCAGAAAATCATCGCAGGTCATGTACATGCTCTTTAAATAATTATTATTCGTTCATACTTATATTAAACTTGTCTGTTTCAGTCATTTTTATCTTCAAAAAAAGGCATGTTATATGTATTTGTTATATATACAAAATTTAGTTTGACTTATTTCAAGTTACCGTTTTATTTTATCTGTGCAAATATTGCTTATAGTAAATACCTTTAATGCAAATTTAATTTACCAATAAAGTAAAATAAAGTTAAAATTAACAAAAATATTAAAATAAACCTACTAAATAATGCAATAAAATATTCACAAAACGTACTAAAACTTAAATATATATAACCATTCTACAAAAAATTAAGGTTAGCTCATGTTGAGGAAAACCGTTTTTCCTGGTGTTTCCCGCGGCCATTGCACTCGGCTTACGTAACACCAGGGCTACAGAGGTAACGAGGAGCTCTCTTTGACGCAGGGGCGTAAGTCCACGACCCCCGCAATCTGAAACGCGCCTTACTCCATTACAATAGGCTTGTTATTAAAAAGTCCCGCGGTTAAGCGACGAATGATTAATAGTGTGTCTTTAGGAGTGCGGTTAGAGAGGAGGCCGGGGTTGATCGAACTGAAATTGGTAGCGTTCAATGCCCACCTGACGTTTGTTTGTAAATCATTTGCTATAAGATTACTACCAAAATAGAATTAGACTGTATTTCTATTACTATTGCTTTAAAAACGAGGTACTCGCAGTCTATTTAGAAACATTTTGAATTTAGGGCAGGAGACGTTCTTGAAGACAAGTAGATATGCACAATGGAAATGCGATTTTAAAACTAGCGCGTGTAGGTCGAATTCGTGTCTTAAACCGTCAGATAGTACTCCCTTATGCTTTCGTAAAAGCGACCGGGCTGGCACGTCTACTTAACTAATTAGAAACCTTGTTTCAATGATAATAAATGTTAATTTCGTTTATGAACGGGTAACGAGTTGATACTTTATGTGCCCAGTGAGTGACACGTGGCATGTTGAGATAGTTGAACGAGTGGGAGTGAGTAGGCAGATGAGCACTTCGGCGCGACCGCCCGAGAAGTCGAGATAGGTAGGCATGTTTTCGAAGAAAGAGAAATGGTAAAACGAGTGGATATTTTAGTATGTTCGTTTTTACTGTGGTAAAGCTTTGAGCGTGTAAAATATCAACTTGTAGGACCTTTTGCTATGTAAGAAAGTTTTAAACTTATATTCCTAGAGTAATCTTGTCAAGTAATTAACGATCATGGCGAAGCTGTTATTTTATTGGTTTTCAAATAATATTCTAGGAACTAAATATTATGAGTTTCTCTCACAGTGACCCTTGGAACGACTTTTCCAAGTTGAGAGGTCTTATTAATTAGGCAGTCGAAGTCAAGTTACAATAACATCCATTGTAGACGAATTTTGCTAAGTCAAACGATGTTATTATGGAACGCAACTCGAGTGTGCTGTATGAATAATTAAACATTACAGAAATACCTAACGATTATGTTGTTATTACATTTTTAATGTCTATACATTCACAAAATGTACGTAGATTTATATGAAGAATACACGTATACGAGTTATGATGCATTATTATATGTGATTCTGGGAGGGAAGCGCTAATTTTTGCACTTGCAACCTTATGTGTATACTTAAGGCCGTTAAACTCTACAACTACTGGATCTTTAGCCTTAAATGAAAATATACCTTATTTAACTAGCCTACAACAATTTTAACCAGCCATATTTACCAACAATGCTTTATGACATTTTTGACAATTTAGTTAATTAAAACTTATATTTAAAACTTCACCAATTCTAAGTAGTCAGACTTCCGAGGCTTGTGATATTTACCTGAAAGAAAAAAAGAAAATTAGTATAAAGCAACATAAAGTACATTTACTTATTTACATTACAATATAAAATACATATTTAAAAGGTTTACATTGGTTTTTTTCATATTAATGAAAATTCTTCGTGGCGTTTCCTTTGAAGTGTGTATACCTAACTTTTGTAATTTTTACAACGAAGCTTCAATTTTATAATTTCTCTTATTACTTTTATTGTTTACCATAAAATATAAATACTTATACTAACTTAAAATATGTATTGTAATATTATATAACTAATAACATACTAAATCGATTTTAATGTTTTTTTTATTATTAACAGCTTTATAGACGAAATATAAAAAGATAGTATAAGTTCTATGAAAAGAAAAAGTTATCTATACTAATATAATAAAGAAGCAGTTTGTTTGTTTATTTGTTTGAACGCGCTAAATCTCAGGAACTACTATTTAGATTTGAATTTTTTTTGCATTAGATAGCCCGTTTATTGAAGGCTATATAATAATCATCATACTACTACCCAAGGGAGAGCAGTAATATATGTATAGTCTATTTATTCCATACTAACCGTTAAAACATATCTAGGGACGAACGCGAGCGAAGCGAGGGTCTCCTCTTGTATAATTTAAATAGGATTTCAATTGTATATTTATTTCATTAACAGATATATTTGGTTTTTTAGAACTCTTATATGGGTTTGTGTAGTGCATAATTTTATTTGTTATAGAATGAGTTTTTTAGTTACTTTGTCTGGCTTATGTCTGTTATTTCTTTTTATTATAATTTACTAAATATCTGATAATGAAAATTTATAATCGTTTCATAAACTCAAATTTAAACTGAATTATAAGCGATAAAAAGTACCTATGAATATTATAAAATAAACAATCTTAGGCCACCAACAATGAAGAAAGGCCTTGACCTTTTAAAATTTAAGATAAAGAAAGTTACTAATTATATTAAACATAACAATGATATCGTTTTTATGTAAGGCATTTTAGTAAGCTTATAATATATGTCTGCGCTTTATAGTCTCAAGGCTGAATTTTCGTCTCGAGGTTCTTGACTAAATTATTCAAGAATTTGGCATCCACACAATAATATGGTAAAATAGACTGTCATACCATCCATGGTAAAAAACGTTTTTTACCGTTTACCAAAAAGTAAAAACCATTTATTTATAAATATACAAAAGGTATAAAATTATCATCAACACGTCTTCTTCTAGTATTAATGAAGACTAGCATTGCCCGCGGCTCCGCCCGCGTTGTGATGACCAAAAACCAAATTCTTAGGCTTTACATATTAGTATACTCTTACATTGCAGTTTTTCTATTTTTTCTCTAAAATGAGATATTTTGCCGCGGTAAAAAGTATCCTATGTTGACCCTGATAACCAGCTATCACCATACCAAATTTCATCAAAATCCCTCCAGTGGTTTTTCTGTGATGCGGTAACAGACAGACAGACAGACAAAAATTCTAAAAATTATAGATTCGGCCTCTGTATCGATAATAATGTTTATTTCAATAAGATTTTCCAAAAAATATCTAATGTACAGATTCGGCTTGGTTACAATTTTATTATATGTATATATGTATTGTATCATTTATAATGACGTCATATGCCTAAATTATGTCACTCCAAGGTCGCCATTTACTATCGACAGTTAAGTAGGAATGATTTACATTTTAAATTAATGCGACTGTGGGAAATTATATAAGGGAACTAACTAATTTTGATGATAATCTTTAATTTTATCTATATTAATGGAAAGGTAGTTGCACAAAAAACTAGCCATGTTTTTTGTACGAGGAATTTTCGCTTAATTAATTGTTATCGGAGATCAACCTCAAGGTTGACAATGAAGTGGTATATGTACATATATTACAATCTAGTTTTGCTAAAATGTTAAAAGATTTCATTGACACCAGATGTTAATCTACTTTAGATACTTTTCAAATATATTTTATATAAGATTTGAGGTACAGCAAGGCAATCGATTTTTGTTGAATATTTTGTTTTTAATTTATTACCCATACAGATAAAGAATGGGTTTAGAAAAAGCTCATTGATATTGTACTCATGTAGTGTCATGTAATGCCAGCATATTACGCTTAAAGCAAAAATTATTTAATTTACCTAAAAAAAAAAAGAATAAATTCATAAACGTTCGTTACTGCTAAAGTTTTTACGTCATTTTTATAATCAAAAAAATCATTTATATGTAAATATTTTTGAAGGTAAGACATTGATTTTTTAAGATATCATAATTAATTTAATTAATCTCGAAAATTGTGAAATAAATACCATAATATTTAATGTTATAATTATTTATAAATACTTTCTTTTTTGCTGTCGATACTGACGCGTATTAAATAAGGACGACAATAGTGTGCAAGTGAGAAGCGAATAGGAATATATCCATACATAATTCATACATTTTTATTAGCACGAGTAAGACTAGGTCTACAGGAACAACCATGTAACATTAACCGTAAAACTAGGAGAAAAATTGTTTTGCAGTTTTTTTACAAAGTTCTCTAAATCTACTTTAGATAAACATCGGTATATTATTTTAGACATTTACATTATTTTTAAGAGAATAAATATGTTACAATGAAAACTTTGAACTGGGAACACAAAGTGAGTACACACGAATGTGCTTAATATTTCGTTTAAGTGGGTACTTAGATAAAATAAATGTAGGTATATTTTTTTTAGCTATTATTAGGAAGTTTTAAGAGGACATAATGTGTATTTTATTGCAATGCAAGAAGTATTTTGTATGACGTCAATTAAAACATAAAAATCAGATACCTAAATGTACGAGTATATCTAGTAGGTATATAAATATCTCGTGTCACGATGTTTGTGGTCGAACTCCTCCGAAACGGCTCGACGGATATTAATGTTTTTTTTTTGTATATTTGGTAGATATGAGAATAGGTTGCAAAGTATTTTTTACCCTCCTATCCCCACCCTCCATTTTTAATCGCGAATTTAATATTTTGTATGAACAATATTACTATACAAAAATATACATAGCGACGAACCCGAGCGAAGCGAGGTTGAGTCGCTGTATAATATAAAGCCACAATTTTTTTTTGTAGAATGGACGCGGGCGTAGCCGCGGGTTCTGCTAGTGAATAATAAATATGTTGCAAAACATTATTTTATTTACAAATTTCTTTCTAGGAAATATAGTACCTTTTGAGCTCCGAATCTGAATGATCGTATTTTTGCAGACAATGACACATAAATTTTTTCCTCCGACGCTTACACTTAATAAATTCGCTGCCTTATTTTTTACGAGACATTTTACAAGCAATGAAATGAGTATTTCTTGTAATAATGTTATCCTAATTAATGCGCTATAAAGATTTAATTCAAAATGCATATTTAAAATAATTTATTTCATCATATGTCGAAGATAAAATTATTTTACATTAGCGATTCTCCCTCGTTTCGCTCGGGTTCGTCCCTAGGTTGATTCGCCATCATCTCCTTAAGGGATGTTTCCTTAAGGGATAAAAACTATCCTGCCCACCAGGGTCTCAAACTATCTTCTTACCAAATTTCATCTCAATAGGTTCAACCAAAAAAAAACTCATAAACTTACATTTTATCTCTTTATAATATTAGTATTAGATTAGTAATGTAGGTACATACATGCGTATGTACACATACATATGTATATACAACGATACATATGTTATTAGAATTTTGTTGTATAAATAAAAAAGCACTTTTTTTGGAAATTTTGACATAAATGTCAAGTAAAATGAGGAAAAGTTATCATACTGTCCATGTTTCTGTAGCTCACAGTTAGATGGCGCTGCACATCCACTTAGTCTATACCGCTCAAGATTCGCCATGATTTTTTTTATGATTATACCCGTATTGAATTGAAAAAAATTGTTACGTAAATCGTACCTAATATCTAAAAAAAGAAAACTGAAATAATTCTTATCACGAGAACAATTTAATATTTAATTTCTTATTAAATGTCGCCATTGGCTAACAATAACTTAAATTGAGCTCTGTAGCGGTGCATTAAGAACTATTATTCATAGCACATTGTTCGTGTGTACACATGGTCCCGTGGGACTTGCGAACTGAACCGATACAAAGCCTGATACATTTTAACCCACTGAGTCATTTAACAGGTAAATCTCATGGAGTTATTTCTCACTTTTTCCTGGAATACAAAGTGAAGAAGGCATATAGTTACATGGACTTTTATGACGATGTGTTATTTTATTGTCAGTCAGACAAATGATTAATTGAATTTACGAAGTTTAGTTTTTGTTCACGTATCTAAGGTAATTTACACAAATTACAATACTTTTTTACTAAAAAAATATATTTATCAAATACAACAGTGGTTTATCGCAATTTTTTGATACTTTACTAAATGGCTTTGACAGAATTATTTATATTAACCGCCCTGATCAAGTATTTTAAATATTACGTAAATATTCTACACACGTAGATGACCTATGTAGGTATTAAAGATGTCTTAAATGGACTCAAATGCTCAAAACTAACCGGATTCATAAAATGTAGTACTTTTCGTCACTTTATTGTTTGTGATAAAATCTTTTAAAAATATGTTTGTATGTAGTTCATTTCTAAACATAGCTTAGTCATTCCTCAAATACTTAACCGACCGTGACTTAAAACAATAATTATTATATACCTAATATTTATGTAGAACCTAGTTTTTTTTTAAGTGTCTATATCACGTTCAAATATACGCTACGAGGAAATAATTTTATTATACGATGTTTTTTACAATACTTTATATGATAGAATATATTAGAACTAGTATAATTTTATTTTCAAATAAAATCTAGATGTACTCGTAGTAGAAAAAATACTAAGATCTAACACTACGAAACACTTTTATGGTCCAAATTAAAAGTGAAAACATAAGAACTAACCTAAGCCAAGTGTGTGAGGCGCTTAAGGGTTGACAAAGTGCCCTTTGCCTTCCAGACAAGCTAGTACTACAACTCCTACATTACAAGGTAAAAAAGGCACAAGAGATATTTTTATTTTGTAACTGTCTATCTTTTTAATTAGTATCATTCGTTTGTAGGCCATTCATTACAGTAATATAACTGTTCGAACAATTATTGTTTTTATTATAATATATTAATTACCAGCATTGCCCGCGGCTCCGCCCGCGTTCATATGACCAAAAACCAAACTCTTAGCTTTTACATATTATTAGTATACTCTTACAATGCAGTTTTTGTATTTTTTCTCAGAAATGAGATATTTTCCTGCGGTAAAAAGTATCCTACATGTTGACCCGGATAACCAACTATCATCATACCGAATTTCATCAAAATCTGTGCAGTGGTTTTCTCGTGATGCGGTAACAGACAGACAGGCCGACAGACAGACCAAAATTCTAAAAACTATAGATTCGGACTCTGTATAGATAATAATCTCTATTTCAATTAGATTTTCTAAAAAATATTTAATGTACAGATTCGACTTAGTTACAATTTTACTAATGTATAGACGATAATGTATTAAAAACAAATATTTAAAGATACCTTTAATATTTAATATACCTATAGGCTTTGAGAAAAACAATTATTGGGGGTCTCTATTAATGCAATAGAACCCAAGACAATGCTTTTCAGAATTTTTGTTTGTTTGTCTGTGCGTTTGTGCGCGTTAATCTCAGAAATAGCTTAACCGATTTGAGTGCGGTTTTCACTAATTTATTCTGGTAAGCTTCACTTAAAATTTAGTATTTGTTTTATTTCAATCGGTTCATTAATAATAAAAAAATATGTCAATTTAAAGAATCACTGAAGGGTGGCTTTAAAGAATCACCAAAAAGAGGGTGAATCGCTAGTAAAACATAAATTCATAATTATTGTTAATTGGACAGAATTTTTACACGTGTCACGTAAAATTATCTAGTTAGTTTTCTCTTTAACTATCAATGAAAAGTAATTTTATTAAATTATATCCACTTTATATTACTATACAAAATAATTCCCTGAAGTCTAGGCATCTAGGCGGTGCTTGACCTAAATTACTGAATCTGAGTGCTTAATTATTTGTATGGGCTACCCGACGCCGTACTATCGCAGACTGCTATTCATTAATATAAATGTTTTATAAACTTATAATACACAATGTACCTAAAATATTGAAAATAACCATATATTATACTATCATTAAATATTTTGCGGTTCAACAAAATAACCAAATCTAAGACTTGGCTAATTAAAACACATATTCTCCAGACGTGAACCCTACGAGAGAGCAAAATAAAGGGGAAAGACGCGCTCGAGATGTGATGGTGGAGAAGAATGCTGATAATACACTGGACCGCATTTGGGACTAACATAAGAACTCGGCATCAAACAGTCTTTCTTCTACTGTTCAGGCTCGACTCTTAACCTACATTGGTCACGTGTCTAGACGCATAAGCGGGGCCCTTGAATGCAGCGCGTGGACGGACCAAGTCAGAGCGGCAGTAGACGACCCACTGCATAAATATACGAGAAAGGCGAACTAGAAAAGATTGAAGGCGAACTGTCGAGCGGGTTACAAAACCTAAATGATGACCACGAGCAGTCTGTCAAGGCTGTAACTAAGAAGAAATATTTATAACATAGTAAATACGCTCAACATCGGTAAAAATAGTTGTTTACATTTTGATCCAAACTTATTTTAGTGCAGCAATGGCTTTAAGACTAAACAAACACACTATCTCGTTCGTCTAATGAGAAAACAACTTATACTATTAATTATCTACGTATATTTAGTTTAATATGATCGTTCTTATTATGGAGATTGGTTCAATGATCTCTTGGTTATGAATCAGGTGTGAAATTACGTACTTGCCTATGTACTGCTGTCCAAGTTTCTTTTGTATAACCGATAATGTACTTTATTACAATAAACGTACGATACTTTTTTCTTTGCAAATTCAATTTCGACTTGATGTAAGATATTGTAATATTGGGTCAATACTTAATAGTATTGGAAACAAGCGTAACAATGAATTTTCGGCTGTGAATTGAATCTTAGGTATTTTAAGACCTCATATTTTTTTCTTCCAAACACGTGTACTAAATTCTGTTTTATTATCGAAAATAATGACCGACTCAATTATAATTTATAAGTATATGGACGACGCTAGTTAAGGTTACGTTTTTTTATACTGCTATAGTAAAACATTAATTTTCATTAAGAGATCAAAATATATTATCATATTTTCTTAATAAGTTAAAACTTAAAGTTAAGTCAAACAAAAAAATTCTAACACACGATCGACACATTATTATTTATTACCCGGAGATATCCAAGGCCAAGGTTGCCTGAAGTTTGTCAACTGCGCCAAAATTCATGCCGATAAGGCACGTAAAGGAGTTTCAAAACGTTTCAAGTAACGTATAAACTGTAAAAACAATCGTTAATTACGTTTTACGAGGTGGGTGAACGTACGTGGCCCGCTTGGCGAGACGCCAGCTCTCACGGTGCCTAATCGCCAAAGCTCCTGATTGAACATAAACGCCTGGTTATTGTTAAACACTCCGCTCTCTTTCCATTTTGCAGTATTTCCTATTCGAGCCTCGCTTTCGTAGCTCGGTTTTTCGATGTTAATTTGAATTTATTATAAATGCTATGCCAAATAGTAAATAACTCGTTTTAGTTCACGATTTTGCTCGCTTGCGCAAATTTTGATTTTTTTTAAGAATTAATTTAAGACATTGTACTGCACACATAAACAAACAAAAAAACAAACAAACAAACAAATGGCATCTTTTTGTGATAGAATAAGATTGATGAGGAATGCTAGGTATTTATTATATACTACAATATTCAAAAATATCAAAATACATATTATATTGAACGTCTGTCGTTCTGTTTATTTATCGCAAAGGTACAATTCTCGATACACATGGACGTGCTATTACAAATGTTTGCTGTTTTTTTTTTCATTCATTTTAAGAATTTACTCGGCAATTCAAGGTACTATTATAAATGATAAATATGGTGTAATATTTTTAAAACTTTTATTTGGGACCGGCATTATGATAAAGTTGCTCTTATCGGTTGATCAACCCGAGGTACTTTGCCTTACGTAAGGATGCAACTTTTTGTACACTTTGGGATATTAGGTATATAGATTTTAACGATCTTTTAAAAACGTTTACGGTCAGTATAAAATTGAGCAAGTTTTTTACGCGCCGGCGAAATATCAAAGTTGTTTTACATATACTAGATGCCGTGAACCAGTCGACGGTCACGGTTTTTCCAAATAACAAGCTATTATCGACTCATACCTCATATAATGAAGGATTACAATTCTATACTTAGATAAATTGTAGACCGGTGCTCGACCACCGTGAGATGTTTGTGAGATATCGCTGCCAAAAGTTTGTATATGCGTTTCCGTCTCAGCGCTCTACGTGAGGTCAATCTTAGAAGGTTACATAATATATGTGAATTCTGATGCTCAAATTGACAAATGAGGTCCACAACCAAATATTTACACTATCTCAGATCATAATACGCCAAGATTTAAACAATGTTGGAGCTATTTAGTCTTTTAAAGGTCTTTCGAGTGCTTCGAACTTTTGGGAAGATACGCAATTTGACTTGTTTGCGAACCATATATATACAACACCTGTTGCACT
Source organism: Brenthis daphne (assembly GCA_947093115.1). NCBI lineage: Eukaryota > Metazoa > Arthropoda > Insecta > Lepidoptera > Nymphalidae > Brenthis > Brenthis daphne. Next base: position 5,455,256 of record OX352481.1, on the reverse strand, counting down.
TTTTGTCTGTCCCTACAGGTTTTTCTAGTCTGGTTCACTTTATCTTGCTATTTGTCTCCCATAAATCGTCTCTTATATAGATCGAGTAAAGGTAACCGTCCTCGACGAGCGTGTTGATGACTCAGTTATGAATACCTTTACAAATATATTTGACAGTTTTCACTTTAAAATGTCACCCGTTAGCTTGAACAGTATTATTTACATGATTAAATAAAATTAAAAATGGCTTCGTTATTAATAAAATATATTTAAAAATCATATAATTTTTTCTATCGCGTCATGACTGCATCAAAAGTTAGGAGTAGGAGCAACGTACCGAAAATGATTGTATTTGGAAGATCACTGCGTTACTTTGACATTTAACCCGTGAACTCCGCCTGGGCATTATGGTTTTTGCCTAAATTATTTCTCCCTACGAAAAATGTTTTTTATTATTTTACAATTAGATATTTTTTCTAATGAAAATGAGAATTGTCATTTGAAATTACTAAATCTATACATATAATAAAATTAACTAACTAAGTCGAATCTGTACATTAAATATTTTTTGGAAAATCTTATTGAAATAGACATTATTATCGATACAGAGGCCGAATCTATAGATTTTAGAATTTTTGTCTGTCTGTCTGTTTGTTACCGCATCACGGAAAACTACTGGAGGGATTTTGATGAAATTTGGTATGATGGTAGCTGGTTATCCGGGTCAACATATAGGATGCTTTTTATCGCGGGAAAATATCTCATTTCTGAAAAAAAATACAAAAACTGCATTGTAAGAGTATACTAATATGTAAAACGTAAAAATTTATTTTTTGGTCATCTGAACGCGGGCGGAGCCGCGGGTAATGCTAGTAAACTAAAAAAAGGCAACTAATTATCACTATCATTTGTTCGAAATGAAATGAAGCAATGATCAGCAAAATCATTTATACTCCGAAAAAATGTAATAAAAAGAAGCGTTTGAAAAAAAAAATTTACAGAACGTTCTGACAAAGGCTTTATTTCCATTATCTTTAGATCCTTAGGTTAAGTTTCTTTTGAAGTTTTCACGCGGGACGTGCTCTGACCTTGAGTTTCAACGACCCTGACCGTTTACGTTAACATACGTTGGAATTGCCCGTTTTAAACGTACGCTCGTCTAATACTCGAGAGTTGAGTAAATTTGTTTGTAATATTGAACTGGAATACATACTCGTAGGTCGTTAGATAAACCTTACTTGTCTAGACTACATGCCTTTTGAAATATAATATTCATTTTTACTCCAATTTATCTTAAACAATTGAATAAAAACAGTTATTATTTTAAAGTTATAATGTTATGCAGTAATATAGAATAAAAAAAATAAAATAAGTAGAAGTTTTGGATGCAGGTATATGTATAATATATACCGTTTTTATTTATTATAGAATAATTATATTATCTGTATATTTGGTGATTCAAAAATATTATAGTCTGTATTTCCGGCAACGACATTTTTAATCTACAGTTCGCAGCGTGACCTTAATACAAGTATTATAAGTATTTCATCATTAAATGACGAGCAGACAAAGAGGGAGCTTTAAAAATTGTATAGGTGTACTATATTCGTCGTATAATGGAGGTGACGGAGTGTTTGTTGTGCAAACTTCGGAGACGCTCAGTTCATTGTTGGTTCAGAGACCACCCTCTTATTTATTATCGAGACAGATGTGTAAGAAGATTGTACGAAAAACGTTTTACCTTACAACTGTGATTTAAATATTTGCTTTTTATCTTTAATTATTTTAATAAATTTTATAAATTTTTATGAAAATATGAAAATTTTTGAGTGTTATACGTAACTCTACTTAGTCTAAAATAAGCGGACTTGAATAATTCTTTGTTAATAAGTTTTAGACGAGTCACTACTCCAATTAAGGAAATGTTTTCCAAGAAGCCAATGTTACGTCATCGTTGTATAATAACTTTTTTTGTTATTGATAAGGCATGATTTTATTTATATTTTATTTTGTTAGTAGTTAAATATTTCTTAATTTATTATAGTGTGTACGTAGCTTAATTGGCCGAAAGGTTTGAATGTGGGCAATTTGCAAAATATCATTATATAGGACAAAAGGCGCTTCTCGCCTCACATATGGAGTCGACACAGTTTCAGTCGGACGAATATTAAACGTTATTATTCTAAGCAACGATCAACTTTTAAAATAAACTCCATTTTCATTTGTACATTAATAGCACAGTATACTTTTTTATATTTAAATTATTATGAAAATATTTTAGTGCCTATACAATATTCGATTAAATTAGTTGTCAATATTATCATTAACATCTCCTTATGTTTATAATGTATATTTAACTAGCGAATTACCGTCGCTTTAGTCGGGTCCCTAGGTACGTTTTATTTTTTTTGAGCGGAACCCTGATTCTTTTAAAAAAAAAGAAACTAAGCCTAGGTCATTCCTTATAACATCAGCTATCTGCCAGTGAAAGTCCCATTAAAAATGAATCCAGTCGTTTCGGAGATTAGCCGGAACGTTTACAGACAGACAAAAATTTTTAAAGATGTGTTTTTCTTATAAGTAATAAATATAATTTCATATGCATTTAGTAAAACCCTGTTATTTTGACATTACAAACAGACACTTCAATTTTATTTATCTGTATAGATGTAATTTTAACTCAAGACTAAATCAAGGACCGTAATGATTAATCGGCGACATCATGACTAAAGGAAAAAAGAAAAAAAAACTTAAAAAGAAATGATATTTCATTCGTATTATGAACATGTAAAATATTTTCCGTGGTCAATATATATATTATCTTAAATTAAAAAAAAATTAACCATTTATTATCTATTTATTCATTTTATTTTAAAAAAAAGTTTAAAACAGAATTTGAAATTCAAATTTTAGATAGTTTTTTAATAACCCGTAGCACGAAGCATGAAGGCATGTGGAATTTGAACAAAAGAACTCCTTTTGTCCCATGTCTACTTAGCTTGCAGTCGTGCCGTTGACCGGGACTGGGACTGCCTTCACCACAACCCCATTAATCACGTTAAGTTAAAAGTAGGAATATATTATCTTTATACTTATACTAGCATTACCCGTGGCTCCGCCCGCGTTCAGTTGACCAAAAACCAACTTCTTAGGTTTTACATATTAGTATACTCTTACAATGCAGTTTTTGTGTTTTTTCTCAAAAATGAGATATTTTCCAGCGGTAAAAAGTATCCTATATGTTGACCCGGATAACCAGCTATCATCATACCAAATTTCATCAAAATCTGTCCAGTGGTTTTCTCGTGATGCGGTAACAGACAGACAAAAATTCAAAAAACTATATATTCGGACTCTGTATCGATAAAAATGTCTATTTCAATAAGATTTTCCAAAAAATATTTAATGTACAGATTCGACTTAGTTACAATTTTATTATATGTATAGATTTAAAAACCTCAAGTCTCTATCTGTACATAATTTGAAATTACCCTATATTAATATACCAAACACGAAAAGTGTTGAAAATGTACAAAATTAATTTATATTGTATCAATTTTAAACAATTTCAAGAAACAATCCAATTACAAGTTTCATGCCATCATTACACGTAATTATATGCCATTCACTTCCTCACAATTTAAGAAGGAAATTTAATATACCTTAAATCCAATTGTGATTTACGCGGTAACATTATAGAGTGTTGTTTTATACGTGTTAATATCATTAAAGGTCAGCTCTAAAGGATAATGTTTCACGTAAATAAAGTCAACAAAATTCTGTGTTGGTGCCACCGGTGAGACGGAGTTATGGGATTCACGCTGCGTTATAATGTGCCGAAATCTGAGACTCTACATATCAATAAGTTAGCGAAAAACAATCATTTATAGCTATAGTATATAATAAGTAGAGATGGCCGACTAAGAGTATTGCCGACTAGCCGACTGGTCGGTTCGAAAAAGGTTCCTGGTTCCTGGTTCTAGGTTATATTTCTCTTAATAATAATAGTGTATGAAACTGTGATTTAAAAATGAAAACATACATAATAAACTTATGATGTTCTTTGTTAAGAGTTTTACAAATTTGCGTTCAACATTTATTTTTTTGTTAATCTTAGTGATATAGATTATATTACCAATTGTAAGACTTGATACTAAAATTTAAATAATCTAATCTTAAGAAATAAAAACTATTTTTATTTTTTTATTATTTTATACATATAATAAAATTGTAACCAAGCCGAATCTGTACATTAAATATTTTTTTGGAAAATCTTATTGAAATAAACAATATTATCGATATAGAGGCCGAATCAATCGTTTTTAGAATTTTTGTCTGTCTGTCTGTTACCGCATTATAGAAAAACCACTGAAGGGATTTTGATGCGATTTTGTATGGTGATAGCTGGTTAACCTGGTCAACATATAGGACTTTTTACCGCGGGAAAATATCTCATTTCTGAGAAAAAAATACAGAAACTGCAATGTAAGAGTATACTTATATGTAAAACTTAAGAATTTGATTTTTGGTCATCAGAACGCGGGCGGAGCTGCGGGCAATGCTAGTAATTAATAATATTGACGCAATTTCGTTTCAATTACATACCTTATTACGAATACTAATATTCATAAAGTAATGGCCCGACTAGTCGCAGAATATAAATATGGCCGGATAGTCGGCTTTCTCGACTAATCGGTAAGTAGTCGGTACATCTCTAATAAAAATGTAATTGGACATACACTTTGTTGAAGGAGTCAAATAATGAGGTTAGTAATACGTAAGTGCTATTTACAAGTATGAATTACGAAGCGTTCTAATAAACAGAATATTGAGAAAGGTTAGGCATTCACGAAAGCTGTTAATGTGATAGACAAACTGTAGGATTTGAATGACGGATTACTTAATAAGTTTCAGAAATGTTGCGCTCGAGTGCAGACGGGACCTGTATCTAATCTAATGTTGGCGCCTGCGACGACGCTAGAAATAACAGAGCTAGTGGAAATGTCGATGTACAAGCTTTTTGTGACGTATTGGCGATCGCATCGCGTGCGACTCGTAATGGGAACATTTCGTAATAAACACGTGGCGTACGAGAAAACCACGCATTACTCCTCTTCCTGGTTAGATGCTACGTTATAAAAATTGGTATCTGTAATAAAAGTGCAAAACGAAGAAAGTTGTTTACAAACAGTTTCTCAACTGAAGTTTTCCGTATTCGCATTGTGAAACCTTTGACTTCGACGCTGTCCTCTACAAATAAACATTTCAAGATCGCGATTAATTCAAAAGACCTACAAACCAAATCAAATAATCGATTGTTATTTTTGGCAGCTAAGTGTCAAAAGTTTTTGCTGCCCGGTCATTATGACGGGTCGAAATTGCAGCGTATCGCTGCGGTTCGGGCCCGTTTGAAACGAACACTCAATTAATTTTGGATTTGATTTGACAGCTCTAAATTACATAGGGATAATCGTCAGGTATTCAAGGATATCAATACAATAAGAATAAGCTGTAGAGTATAGTATAAATATTAAAGTTTTTACTAGTGGACATGGTAGTGGCGAGGAAATAGCAAAGGTAATGTTGCATTGCTGGTTAGTATTGGTTTTTACATGAATTTTGCTTAGAGAGACGTCGATGTAAAAGGTCGGTGAGTCTTGCAGAGACTATGACGAATGTGAGGGGTTGTTGAACGCCGTGTCTATTTCGGAGCGACTAAATGCGGCGGCGGCTCACCGAGTGACATTTCGTCGGGCTAGGTGCATCCGACCCTACTATCAAAATACTATACATACTTTTAGCGAATTTCATCTACCATTGAACTGAAATTCTTTTCACTGGTCGAATAGTTAATTAAATATTTTGTATGATTTTACGTTATAACACGTTAAATTAATCACATACAAAATCGATAATTGATAGTTGTTGAAAAAGGAACTTAAAACGAATCTTGTTAAGATTCTTATAAGTTTCCTGCCTAAAAATGTGCTTAGTATATAGTTTCCAGACAATGCGACGTCAAACTAACGATACGTTGCCTTGAGAAGCCCAAAAAGTACTGTGCGACTTCTGCAGTTCGTAATCCAATGTTCGATCAAAAGGATGTTTAACCAACAAATAGGAACATTCAAAGTCGATATATAACGTATTGTGAATAGAATTCGAGCCACGACGCGTAACAAATTAGATTAAGCTGTGAAATAATTAGTCTGATCGTTATAATAAATACAACGCACGAATTAATCGTTATGATTTTCGTTCTGGGTTCACATTTGAAGGTCTCTCCAACGAACTCAGGCCAAGTGTGTACCCCATGCTTGAAATTGATAATGTTAACGTATTTTTATACTAAAAAGTAATAATTCAATTTTATTTCTGATACCTTATCATATTCTATAGGAGACAAACGAATTCATTATCTATAATTAAAAAGTGAAATATCGTTTAAAAACAAACAGAACTAAAAAATATATGTAGGGCCATTCACAATGACCTACAAGCTAAGGTTGGGAGCAAGTTTTTAGCCGTCAAATCGACTGTAGAACGGCCCATTAAGCAAAATTGATACAGATCAAGACCGCTGGGATTCGGTTTCGAACATTTTAATTAGGGTGCGGCTGCATGCGATAGAGTTTCGCGGACAAAAAATTTGGAATCTTCCAATTGTAAAACAAGCTACAAAATATGAACCGCACATACGTACATATGTACATAAGAAAGTTAGCAAATGCTTTGTTTCGACTTGCAGCTACTTTATTTATGTAATTTCGGAATTTTTACGTAAAAAAGATTACTCTTATTATGTAAAATTTAATTTTAATTTCATACTACACTATACTTAATTGCAATACAATAAATAACAAAGATTTTTATTAATAGCAATCTTATCTATGTATGTTCAGTGTACCTAATGTTCTAATATGAAAACCCTTTTAAATTAATGCTAGACCCAGATTTGTGTGAAACAATGTTTTCATTTCGCGTGCGGTCAGAATTCTAGTTGCTACAAAATAAAACCATGTCATGTTATATTTTCAGGGTTACACTTTACAGCGGAACAATTTTATATATCTATACTAGCATTTCCCGCGGCTCCGCCCGCGTTCAGATGTCCAAAAACTAAATTCTTAGGTTTTACATATTAGTATACTCTTACAATGCAGTTTTTGTATTTTTCTCTCAGAAATGAGATATTTTCCCGCGGTAGAAAGTATCTTATATGTTGACCCGGATAACTAGCTATCACCATACCAAATTTCATCAAAATCCCTCCAGTGGTTTTTCTGTGATGCGGTAACAGACAGCCAGACATGTATCGATAACAATGTGTATTTCAATAAGATTTTCCAAAAAATATTTAATGTACAGATTCGGCTTAGTTACAATTTTATTATATGTATAGATTTCTTACATATACATACATGTAATTTCCAGTACTGTTTTGAAGAGAATAAAAATCAGGTTATTGCTTGTTTTCACTACAGACAGATGTATGCATGTATGTATGTATTCAGTTCTTTTTAACGTCCCGCTGCTGGGGGTGGGCCTCCCTTCGATACGAGGGGGATCAATAATAAAAAGGCAATAGTCCACCACGCTGGCCAAGTGCGGGTTGGCGCACAGACAGATAAAAAATGGTATTTTCTTAAAAGAAAAGTAAAAGGATCAATAAAAACTTCGGCAGAATTATTTATTGATTAATTAATGAAAGTTTATATTTAACTAATTATGTATTATATTAAGGTCACATAAGTAATGTACGTAAATATTATCACCTATTTTACTAAATTGGCGGGTCGTCGACCGCGGAATGACCTAACACCAGGATATCTAACGTTTACGAGATCTTTCGCACGCATCGAGCAAGTCATCGTAATGATTCAATAAAATAAAATAAAATCAAAATCTATTTGCGTGTTGGAGGCTTATCAAATACAACAAGGAAACAATGTTGATATACTACAAGATTAAATGAGAAAAAACTAGAATAAATTTTGTATCTAATTAAAATTCATATCTAACTAGCGGCTCACCCTCGCTTCGCTCGGGTTCGTCGCTAGGTACGTTTTAAATAGATATAAAAAGAAAAAATCTTTCTTTCTCACATTTTAATTATATGTTTTAATACTTACCTATTCCGGACTAAGAGAAATCCAAAAATTAAAATATCATAAAAATTCGAACGCGGTCGAACGGGATAAAAAGTATCCTATGTCCTTCTCCTGGCTCTAAACTACCTCCCTGCCAATTTTCAGCTAAATCGGTTCAGCCGTTCTTGAGTTATAAGCGAAGTAACTAACACGACTTTCTTTTATATATATAGACTAGCGGCTCACCCTCGCTTCGCTCGGGTTCGTCGCTAGGTACGTTTTAAATAGATATAAAAAGAAAAAATCTTTCTTTCTCACATTTTAATTATATGTTTTAATACTTACCTATTCCGGACTAAGAGAAATCCAAAAATTAAAATATCATAAAAATTGGAACGCGGTCGAACGGGATAAAAAGTATCCTATGTCCTTCTCCTGGCTCTAAACTACCTCCCTGCCAATTTTCAGCTAAATCGGTTCAGCCGTTCTTGAGTTATAAGCGAAGTAACTAACACGACTTTCTTTTATATATATAGATTCCATTGGACTTAAACAGGCTAATAAAATACGCTAAAGTTATGCCTAAATATTTACGTTTAAAGTATCACATAAGTAAAAGTCCTGTCAAATATTGCTTTCATTTTTACTCGTCCTCGCATTCTATTGAGGTTGGGCGTCACTTTTTCTTTCATTGCAACTAGATGCCGATCTGCCTTGACCTTCGACGCGATCGGGCGCTCCGGCCGTTCACCCGCGAGCCTTCCGCAAATTATAACAATCTGTAATTGTAACTTTGCCTCGACTCTTAGTCCATGCAGTCGCACTCCAGTTCATACGTGGACAAACATCGTTGGACTGACTCAAATGCGTACTGGAAAAAAAAACTATACAGATCTCTTATCTTTTATGTAACTTTGTGTTTGTGTTAGATTACAAAAACTTGGGGTTAACAACTTTAAGGCTTACCTTATAGAATATAATGATTGTGCAATACTACTTATACTTATACTTTTGGGTTCTAAACGAATATAATATATTATATTGTTTTAATAATAACAACTTAACGTATTATCTAGCTTATTTTAAATGAATTAAGATGTTGTAAACCATTATTTTACATTAGCTAGATATCCATAGCAAGCAAAGATATCTCGAAAAGTAATAAAATACTTTGCCTTAAAAAAAAACAAAATATATCCACGTTCACGTGTTTTAAAGCTTATCCGTGACGAAGTTTCTAGACAGAACAAACAAGTTTGTTGAGTAAGTGGCATTAGTCGTACTAAAGTTTAGCTTTACGATATCAATTACAATTTCAGGTAACACGCCTAGGGCTTAGTAAAGAGAGGGAAATGGCTGCAAATGAGGTGGAACCGTGCGCCCGCGCCGCGCACGTCTTGAGGGGCGCCTCGAGCCGTGACGCCAGTTTCCGTTCGACACACGGCTCGGTGTTACCACTAACTATAAAACGTAAATGTTAATGTTTTAGAGTTTTATAATGTTATATATTTTTATAGTATAAAACACTTTTGTTCTAGCTATTTGATGTTACTCATCATGTATACAAAATGAATTAATATAAATAGTTTAGGCATCCTATTGAGAAAAATGAGAATGGACTAGTAGATTTTTACAGTTACTTGAATACCTACCCTAACTCAATAAGCTAATTCCCTATTTCAAACAGCACGTTATCGGCGACGGCAGTGTGACGCCTTGTTAAACATACTTGAATTATCGTGCGTTAACGGCGCACACATGAATGGTGTACAACATGTGAGCGTACGCGATTCATTCAATTTGTTTACCGCTGAGCGCCGCGACGCCCGGTCAAGGACGCGGTCCATCGCCCGCTAGCAACCCACCTAATTTAACAACCTACTAACTTAAGTAGTTATGTATGCTAAACAATATCAATTGTCGCTATACTACGTTACGGTGTGTTGAGCTTTATGTTTTCGAATTGAGATATCTTGATGAGGGTTGGTGAGATAATTAGCTGATAATGTAAGTGCTTTAAGCAATTTTAATATCTTCATATTATTAACTTAAAAAAGATAAGCTTATTGGTCGTATTAATTAAATAGCAATGTTTTCATTTAATAAAATCGATCGATCGAATGTTAAATCGCGTATATCCATATTATAATTAGTAAATAGATCGATCAAATTGGTATTACGTTTTGTTAAAGGAAGCTACTTCTCAAGAGATAAAACACAGGTTTTATATATATTTTAGTGGTAATTAATTTGTTAACGGCAGCGGGCAGCGGCGTCGGTAAAGGCCACATGTTGGCACCACGTGGTCCCCAAGACCTTCGCGCGGACCACCAACTCTTAGGTCGTTTACTCCAATTACGCAACACCCGTGTAACAAGTCGCTCTATAATCGACGGAATTTTTATTGACTAATTATTCGCCATTTTTTATAAATGGTGAAGTCAGCGGATATTGCTAAATATTCAAGCAGTGTTTCATTCGAGGCTAACAATAACGTACAAAAAATTCAACCATCGAATTATCTCACGTCGATATCTAATGACTTAGAATAAGTAACCGATACGCGATGATAGGCGCGAAGAGTCGCAGACCGGAATATGAGCGAGAAATGGTTTAGACTGTAATATCGGAGGCTGCGATGCAACCACATTCCACGCCGATGACTCGCCCGCCGGACCTCTATTGTGAGTTTTTCTCGCTCACAAACATCGCATGGAAAGACATGCGTAATTTAAGATTTTACTACATTTATATAAGGCGAGGGCAAATGAGCCGTCCGCGTCGGCAGCCGTCACGAGCCGGCCTGGAGTCAACGCCCAGACGGATTAAAGGGCCGATTAACGAGCAGTTTAATTTATAACCGGAATAATAAAAGCTTACGGAAGAATCGTTTTCGACGAGCACGCTTCTCTAAACCATAAGTCATAACTGAAATGTCAACAATACAATCGCCGCCTCGCCTCGTATTCTACGCGTACACTATTTTTTCACTTTTTAAGCTGCCGATCCACTTTGTCACTATCATAAAGTCGTCGCGGCTTGTCTCTTATTTTCAAGCAACCTTCGCGATTTAACTTTCGATCTCGTATAAATGCTATAGCCGATATTAAGCAGACCGATGATATGTATTCATGCGATCGCCGAAACCTGTCGGTCCAGTCGAAAACTGTAATTATGTTAACGAGGCATATGGCCACGTGGTGGATTATTAAGTCCCATACTAAATTGTATCCCGCACTAATTTAAATTTCGGGTATCGGAACCCGTCGCGTGGCGAACTTTCATAACTGAGCATCTGTTTGATAAAGACTGATAAGTTATCGAGACCGGAAAACTTTGTAAGATTCGCCGGTGAAGCGCGCGTTGGGGAGCAGGGGAGCGTGACTGATAAGGATGTTACACAACGGGTAAACAGCCAAGGTCGTGGCAGATGTGAGAAGCACAGGCTCGTCGTTCACGGCTTATCTGGACGAATGTTTGTTAAGCACAAATACGCAGCGCAATCGACCACCGCGCTCCGGCTCGCGTTGTTTATTAGGTGTGAACGTCCTCGGCAGCGGCGCCGTGAGAACTACACTACTACGTATTAGGAACGACTGTGCGATAACGAAACACGTGGGGATCGAGGCTAACAATTACAATGTATCAGTAACTGTGTTGTATCAAAAACACATTATCAAATACCTTTTATTTCGGTATTCGTTCACGTCGTAACATATTCTTAACGCGCTGCTAAGTAAGATGTACTCCCGGAGACCGACCGATAAAAAGTTCACGCGCTCTCGGTAGGGGGCGAGAGGGCACGCTGACTATCATTTCGAAAACGATATTGTTTATTTTCAATTGTGGCAATGAGCATTTAGATGTTTACCTTTGATAATAACTGATATAGTAGGAAGTTCAAGTTTCTTCCCTGATCTGTAAAAAGATTATAATTACTCCGCGGTGCCTGACTAAGCGAAATCATCGATGGCCGAGAGGAATGCGGTCACAGGCAGTAGGTCAGCACACTCGCCGGGAGCGCGCCTTTGCCGGCATCCCTCTCCCGAAGGCCGCCATTCATAATTGAAATGACATCAACCGCGTGGGAAACATACAAATGCCAAATGGTGTGATCGGACGAGCGGTTTTATATTTTAATTACCGGATTGTTAATGGGTTTTAGCGTAACGATACTCCAGTAAACTGTTAATAAACAACGAAACTGAAAGCCGCGGGGGTAGCGTTAACAAAAAGACGAAAGCGCGCAGACGATCGCGATGCGTCAGCGCAATGCACTTCTCCCGTCTCTGTCGTCCGCGACGCACTTGTCTCCGAGCAGCTGTCCCTGTCTCTCCGAGGGCGCGCGCGACCTTCGTGTCTCCCATCCCGCTCCCACCGCGCCGGATCACGCATTTGAGGAAGTGCGTATCGCGCTTACGGGATCGCTCTATAACTGGCAGCCGCTTTGCATCGCATACCGAACGGATTAGAAGTCGAAGGTTTAGACGAAAGAAATCGATCAGCAATCGCGCGCGTGTGGCCGCGACGTTTCCCTCATAACAATGAGTGATAGTGCAGCCGTCTCTTTCGCGTCGGACCTTGCCGTGCTGTTGCTCCGGTCAGGTTCAATATCCCAGACCTTGGGCCGATCGAGAGTACCCGCAATCGGCAGTTGAAACTAGTTGCCTATACGTACCACCTGCGATAATTTATAATTTAGCAGCTATTTTTAGCTCCTTGTTGAATGGCAAAATGAAACAATTATCGAATGGACGTCGTTTTATATCGTACGACGTGGAAACGTCCTCTGTGGTGTGTTTGTCGGCGGTCTAGGCGCTATTACGGGGTCACGTTTTGACATATACGACTAAACATAAAAATCGGTCTTTTATGATTTCACTACCAAGAAAACTAATGAAGCGTCGGTGGTCGGCGCCGCGCCGCGGCACTCGATCCGCCTCAAATATACGAGCGGCCAATTAGATGTCGGACGCATTGCTAAAATATAAATATTAGTAGAACCGACAAAGGTTTTTAATCACCGATCTCGATTCGTTTTGTTCCTTTTGCGGTCCGAAATTACAGGCTGCGAGTTCGCTCACCCCAACCGCCGCGCTTAGGGCAACTATGCCCTCGTGGATCGTGTGAAAAATTACCGAGATTTGCTCTTATTTCACCTTATAAGTGGAATTCAATAAGTATAATTTCTGCATCCGGCTGAATATGTAAAGGGGGCATTATGCGAATTAGATACTAAGAATCGATTGCTGGGACGAAGTCTTGCGTGCTCGGTGTCTTATCGCTCGCAAATAGGTTGGTTTATTAAAAAAAAATGAAAATGAAAGCGACATGCTGCGAGCGGCGAGTTGCGAGCGGAGCACATCTCACTGCGCCAAGGTTACGTAGTAGGGGCGGTGACCGGCGCGGCACGGCGAGACGACTATGACGTCACGGGCGCCGGAAACGCTTGTCCGCTTCATAGTTACGGTTACATTTTGAGTTTAGAAGAAAGTGTTCCATTCCGCGTGGGCTAGGTCAGTTTGCTGCACTTGTTGTAATCGTTTAATTCTGACGAGTCATGGCGGCACTTGGCTGTACACTTTCGAAACCGAGAACGTACCTTTGTTATTTATTTTCGATCGCATCTCGTATGTTTACTCCGTCGACGCAATAAAAGGTTGCAGTCGTACATCGAAAAACGTGGGACTGTTCTACAAGAAAGCAGGTGACCTCACCCCGTCAGATATTCCGCCAGATAAACATATTAATTGGCGGCGACATTACATTTTCGTATGAGATATTCGATTCTTTCTATATAAATTTAACTCACTGGATTTATGAAGTGGTCCGCTGAGCGAGATTATAAAGATAACCTGCCAATGAATTACTCTCGAGTATGCGGGGGATATTTACCTGCGAACAAATAAAAATAAAACATTAATAACTACATTGCAACTATAAAACTATTCAAGTAACATTTTTACTGCACAGACGCAATAAAATAAATGTAAACGACAATCTCGGAACAACTTTTTTCATCAAAAAATAAACAATTGACGATTATTATCGATTTTACTCGTTCTATAATGAGAGCTTAAGCGAGCGATTAAGGTTATATGAATATTAGCATTAAACTTTTAAAGTAACCGGCCAGCTTTTGCATAGCTGATAGCGTGCACCTTTAAGTGAATGAAGACATGTTCTTTAATTTCATATTATGTATAAAAATAGTTCATGTTCTTAAAGACCTCCTTAAGTTATTTCTATTAAAGTTAAAATTTTCCATATTTTAGATTAATAATAATTAAGAAATAAAAATGTTAATGAAAAAGTACTTTAGTATACATTCCTAGCGCTTAAATTAAATGTTTATAAAATCTCGCGTTTAACGTTTCTGACAATCGAGATGACGTCTAACGGGTGTTGTTGAATCTTAAGGCATTCCTGCGACTCAGGTGATGCATAATGAAAAAGTTAAATAAAGTAAGTACTTTTTGAAGTGAAACTTCTTTAGAATCGTTGTGATTTGAAACTCGATTAAAAGAAAATGCGACACGAGAAAGAGACAAACACAGAAATACGAGTATACCTATAGGTTTAAGCCGGCAAGAGAACGAGATAGAATACATTAAACGCTATTATGTCGAATTGTTGCCATGGTAACCGTTATTATTGTCTGAAATATGATATATTTTGTTTAATATTCTTTTCGTATTAAAGTATGATTTTTAATTCCACGGAAATATGACAGCTGTCATTCTTTGACAATCCAAATATCATAAACGTTTTCTGCTTTGAATTTTTTTTAAATAATGAAACAGAATTAGATCAAGTAAACTATATGTATGATATTGTAAATAGTTTTTGTTTTGTGCATTTAATGCACGCTATCTATAATGTAAATTTTTAATGGTTAAATGAATAAAACAGAGTAAAACAAAATATTTTACAAACAAAGGTGTTTTCCTAAAAAAAGGCTTGCAACCTATGGATTATTGGACAGGGATTCCTGTAATAGAAAAATAATTTCCTTACTAAGTAATTATTGTAAATTCAATAATATGATAATAAAAAAACAATTACCATTTTAGAGTTATCAATAATTTTTAAGTCTTAGTTTTTCTAATTGAAACCTTGAATTCAAGAAAGGTTTATTTTTTTATTTTGCTAAAATGCTTTCCATTTGTAGTGACAATGTTTCAAAGTTGACAACACTTTGAAATGTCAGAATTCCGTCGAATTAAAAATCAGACTTTAGAATATACAATTTTATAGAAATAAATATATCATTGTAATATGCCAAACTTGTCTTATTTAATTATTGTTTTTTTTTTTAATTTTAATTGCGATACTTGCCAAAGAAGTTTCACTTCTACCGTGAGTAAATTGCATATATACAAACTTTTTTTTAAATTTAGAAACGAGACAGTTCAAGGATTTGTAAAGAGTGAATAATTTACCTACTCACAATATAATTTGTATAAGTAAAAAATAGTACATTTAATGATACCGACGATAAAGCAATATAACAGAATAGATTTAACGCAGTTTGATATATAAATAAAATAAATTACAATTTAATTTATTAAGCACTATAATATTTCAAGTAATACTATACACCATTATACGGTATGAATAATAAAGAAGAGCTCCACTAAGCGTTGATGAATATTGAAGAAGCGAAAGGGATGCGTCAGCAGCGTTTAAAGACATCAAAGATTAAAAATGCTTGATATTATAGTATGACAAAAGTTTGTAATCTTAGTTGGTTCTATCAAGCAAATGCTAAATAAAACTATCTTTTCGGATTATTTCGCGGATTTATTTTAATTTTTGGTTCCCGACGTTTTGAATGCTTTACAGCAATCATGGTCACGGGAGAGACCAATGTTATAGACGTCTCAAAGGTATCATACACCCGCTACAGACAGTGCTCACCCACCACTTTACAAAAACTTTCTGAAGAACCGAAGAAAGTATTATGTGAACTTAACTAATTTATATGTACAGAACGTTGTAGAGCTTAAAGCTAAACCTATGCCACGTGAAGTTGTAGATAATAATTTAAATTGAAAAGGAAGGTGTAACCAATAAAATATATGATGTCACGATAAAAACGCGTTAATACTGTCTGGTCGTATCGTTTGTTTTGAGGAAGACATATTTTTAAACACTATTTCTGAATAATACATTGAATTGTGTATCAATAATAATTGTTTATATGTATTTATCTAAAATTTTATACATTTTGATAGATGTTTCAAAATAAATACTATAAAAGTGGGTACATGTTTAAATAGGCGTCTCGGCCGTTCGCGTTTCCGATAGGCGAGTGACGCAGGCCAACGTATGGCGAATACAAAGTGAGTCACGGTGAGTCCGGCTTCGAATTAAACTGTAGGCCTCCAGCTAGAACATTCTATTCATATTTAACGGCCATCTTAGTCCCCATGCCACTAGTTTATACATACCTAACATACTTGCTCTGTAAACACAGGATTTAGCCCTCCGATGTTGACTGAACGGCTTTGTCAACTGGATTTTTAAAGATATGAATGAATTTAGTCTTATAATAAGAGCATTCAAGAAACTAGTATGTAGTTATTATTAAGCATACAGTAATCAAAGTAATTATAAATATCTTAAGACTCGTAAGAAAAGTAGGAAGTTATAAAAACCAGTTCAAAATATTAATTAATCAACATGAAAAAAAACTACAAGCGTTTGTATGTATTTTTATGGCTTTGTTTAAAGCTATTTTATGATTGTTTTTGCGTTCAGATGTTTTATATAAATAACTTAGGAAAATAAGACCATGCGTCTGTGTATGACTTCGCAAGAGCTTTCGAGACAAGCCGAGCGTACACAGTGATGCATTACCCAATATCGTTTTCTCGCGAACCGTTTAAAGTTGTTTTAATGTGTGATAAAAAGTAATGAACGAATTCTCGTCAGTTGTCATTATCGTTCGCGGGACATAATTCAACGTACCGCGAGCAGTAAAATTAAAAACACGTAAAGAGACGCGAGCATTGCCGACTTCAATTAGATTTCGCGAAAGGCGAACAATAAGAAGTAAAATCTGCTCTTTTACGACCTATGTCAGACGTCGGTCAGTCAAGATGATCGTAAAATCGAGAATGCAACGGGGCTGATGTTAAAAGGCCAAAAAGTAACCGATCGACGGCCCGCCGCGAAACGGCCGAAACGAAATTTGACGGGGTGGTTTATTGCATCGGAAGTGGGTCACACGCGTTTTTCGCCGCCGATACTTTAATGTCGAATTTGTCCTGGAGACGTCTCGACGCCGACGGTACAGATCAAGAGATTAAGCGGCATTGGTAGGTTTATTAAGTACGCGATTTGCGTGGGAAACGACTCGCGACATCTATTATTTATGCGGACGGCTCTTCTCGATCGATTCAGTGCAAATTTTGATTTCGAAACATCGAATTCGCAGGCATCCGCCGCAAGTATACCAGCGGAATGCAAAACGGAATCTGGCTCGGTCTTTGTTGCGGATTCCCAGACGTCGGCGACGGAGAGGTAAAAAGCGGTCGCTCGGCCCTCCTTATAAATTATGAGGTCCACTTGGGTTATTAGTTGTCGAAATGACGCGAGTTCCGCGGGAGAGCGCCGAATGTGACGCCGCACGCCGCTTTACCGTTACAGAACCCTCGAAAACGTAAAAAATTACAAAGGGCGATAAGGTCGGGTATCCCGTTTCGTGGCTGATTCTTGCCCTTTCTTATTTAAATTCGGATTCGTTAAGGACATTCTAAAAAATGTTTCATAGAAAAGAGAGTGAAATCGAAACTTCACCAAGTTAGGTTATAATCCAAGAATAAATAGTTAACTTTGACAGGGCCTCAGCCTATTAAGATCGGACGTAGAAACATTGTTATCGTGTGACATATTGAACCGCCCGGAAAGCAATAAGTCAACGAACGACTTGCCAATAAAATGAATGGAGCCCCTTGAGCCCTTGCTCATGTTATTATTATATTAGTAATCGACATTACGTAAACATTGTCGATACCTATATTTAAATTTCTATTTCATTTATTAAAAGTCCAATAAGACACAAATTTATACTTTATAATAAGTTCATTTGGGTACATAAAGTGTATTATTTTTAAAATGTTTATTTAAAATATTTCCATTAGTTTCTTCGTGACTCGATCGTATTACTGATACTTTATTACATGTATGTATGTGCGTCGTCTGTGATTTAGCATTTAATACAAGAACGCATAAATAATAAGTTGTATTTAATGTCAAGACAAAAGATAAAGTTTATTTATGTGTTTAAATGAGATAGATTCGTGGCCATCGCGTCAGCGGGGTAGGTCGGGGACATCATAACTCGCACCTACCGTGCAATAACAGCTATTCAAATTTGAGAGATGATTGACAGATAATCAAGCGCCATGGTCTTACATTACATTGTTTAGGTTAACATGTCTAGAGGCCATATAGGACCAAATAATCTTCTTAAGCGTCTTAAAGCTCGAATATGACCTCTACGTGCGGTCAGGTTATAAATAACAGACCTTGATAATGTTCTGCAAACTTTATTGTCGACTCCAATAGGTACAATAAAATATAACGCACTTATCTCATTGGATATTGCAAGTGGAAATTAATTGTCTTGTTGGAAAATAAATATTGTAACTTTCCAAGTACGGATCGAATTAATGTGCCACCTTTAATATAATATATATGTTAATAAGAAATTAGAATCAGTAATTCAATAACAATTCAAATTTAAGTTTAAATAAAAAAGATACTGTACGAGTTAAAATATTGTCTTTTATTTCATTGTTCTTGTAAGCTTTCGAATCATATCTGACGGGGTGGCATGAGTGCAGAGGTTGTGAAATTGCGTGTGACCGCAAGACATCCGGCGGACAATGCGCGTGCGCCGGACGAAAGCTCGCCGGATGCACGTAATACGTAGATCGCGATTTTATGTTTATTGTTAAATAGTGATTCCTTGTGTTTTCGTTAGAAATACTATTACATGTAGAATATTGAATCGTTTAATAAACAAATAATGTATAGTTTAAGCTTATATGAATCGCTGTTGGATTTAATTCTTATTTGAAACTATGAATTATATTTTATATGCCATATGATGACTTTATAAAACTTACGATCAGTATTACGAAGCTCATATACTTTAATGGTACAATAAAACTGGCTCAACCACTGTATATAATAGAAAAAACTAAGTTGCAAGAACCACATAGGATAGGGTATCAAATGAAGCGGCCTATTCACCGCAGACTATGGAAGCCGTATGTGTGGGAGCCTGGATCTGGTTTGTCTATGCACTTGTCCACTGAGACGAATTCATTTCCCCTTTTTGTTATAAACTCGCCATCTTGTGTCATACAAAATACATATTATTTATGAGTTCAACATTGGTATTTAATACTCCCTATTTAGTTATTGAGAATCATTTGTAATTTTGTCGAGTACGACTCATAATAGCACCCTTAAAGGCATGCGTCATTTAAAAAATGTGTCGCGTAAACCTTTTCTTAAGCACCTACCTACCTACATTGTAATACATACATCACGAAACACCTATTAGCTATACAAGTAAAAAAAGGCTTTAGTAATATCGGCCATAATATCAAGCTGCACCCAAATTGCACTTACAATAAAAGTCGAAATATGTCAAAACACCGCTCATTTTCTCCGATTGCAAAGAAGCGCTTTGTTCGGCGTCAATTTTCGTAGAATGGGAAGCGAAATTCTTTATGTAGTGTAAACGGGCGTCAGATATTTTGTAAATACTAAGATAAGAGTATTCAAAAGAGCGATCAATTGTTTAAATAAAGTAGACTTATGAAAACTATTTATTACAATCGACCTTCACCATTATGTAGCGCTTGATAGGTTAATTGCTGTAAACAGATTAGCTTTTGGCAGTTTTTTCCGCGGTCTGAAACCTCCATGGTCTTTATGATACATAATTATAATACGCCAGAGAGGCAATCACCAAACCTGTCATTATACTGTGCAAATAACTAGTTATTTATTCACAAATAAATCGAGCCAATATAACGTCTATTTCTTACACCGTTCTACGTCCTCTCATATTCATTGATTGGCAAATTGGTTCCGAAATAAAATATAGGTTGATTTATTACTAAATTTCATCAGTAGGTTTTACAATAAAAATAAAAGAGTTAATCATATTTGCGGTAACGGAAGATTAAGATTAATATCAATATTTTTTGCGAGTCTGTTGGTTATTATTTGGGGTCATTACGGACCTCCATCAAACAGTTCGCGTGTGACCCCTGCACTGGTCTGCACAAATGCAGTTCTGACGCAACCTCGGCTAAAAATGCGAATTACACCTCAACCCGACGCCACATTAAATCTTGTAAAAGGTCAATTTACAAAAGAAATATTAATATAAAATAATAAATAAGAATTTCGTAAACTGTTTTTGTTTATGACCACCCTCGCTGAAATTAAAATGTCATGAGATTGATGTTATAACCAAATTACCTTTATGAAAGCATTTATAATGGTTAAATTAAAGAAATGTGTGTCATGATTAATACAGACAAATCTAAAATGTTAATTAAAGTTAGACAACACCGCGTGTTCAAGCTGTAGAGAACGTATTATAATAATAAGATAATGATACGTCTGGGCTAATACGGCGAAACGGTTCGTTTTTTTTAACCCCTGGCGGCGCGGTGTTGCCATGTCTGTCTTGATTTATTCCCGCCCAGTTTAACTAGTTCAAGGTTGTTCAAGATGTCTTGATTGTGAATGGGAAGCTTTATTTTTGTTTGCGATAGGTCGTCTTTAGGTCATCGAAGTCACCCGAAGCCGGAACGGACGACGCCATGAAGTATCACAAAGAAACTCGTGTTGACAGCTACACACACGTTCATTCTCTCATAACTTAACAAACAGTCAATTAGTTTTATGCTCAACATCGCATTATTTATCGTAATAAATATATATAAAACACGAGATTTAAAATTAATTACCTACTTATGATAATAACTTCTGCGTTCGTTCCTAAAATGCGCATTTAATTGTGACAAAACATTAAAAAAGTCATCGAATGACGGAGACTAAGTTATTTGGTAACAGAGTGCATTGCACTGGGAATTGACCGTTTTAGGATGGCAACACGGCGAGGGCGCGACCAATATGCAACCCGATCGAACCGTAAACAATTGGAGAACGCCACGTGATAAGTGCTAAGCCGCCTTACGTCTCAAACTGCGAGTGTTAGTTCACAAATTAATTTGAGGTTATTTTGATTGTACAATGATCAGATGATTAACCGATTCGTTTAAAATGATAAATTATATGGATGACGCCATCGAACAAATAACGGACTATGTCTGAATACGTTTGTACGACTTGTACTTAATTATAGTGGATGAAGCATCTTATTAGACAATTTAATTTTAGTACCCACCGCTTATTTCAAATGTGCAACATCAATGAATATATCATTAATATTAAATATATAACTGTTTCTTTTAATCCCTCCACGACCGCGGACACGCCGGCGCGGCGTGTCAGTTCACAATAGATTTCTTAGCATTTTAATTAATTTTCTAGAAATTTACCTGGAGGTGTTAATTTAAATAGATAATAAAAAAGAAATTCCTTTCATAGATTAAAAACATTTTGTTTTGGCAATGCAAGTCGGTAGCTATTATGAGTATATTTTAAAAGTTGCCACATTATGATACAGGATATTGAATAATTTTATGTCAGTCCTTGCTTGTTATATATTTGTTTTTTTAATTGGCTGAGGCAAAGAGCATAAAATCGACATTAAACTTGATCACAGGTGGATTGAGACCACCTCATACGACCGGAGCAAAGTGACTTACAAGTAACATTGTTAAAAAAAACAGGCCACCGGCGAACAGTAAGTCATCCATGTGCATATATTAAATTAATCTGCGTGAGGTATCAAAATATATGTCAACCGGCGGGCGAGCTTTGATCTAGCTGTGACGACGGTTGCGCCCGCGCAAATCCTTCAGACGGTTAATGAACTAGATAATTCGATAATTAAAATTGAATATCAATTAATGTCTATATTAGGTATAAGCATTCAGTTTTTACTTTCGTACGACAAAGTCAATGAAACCGGTCGAATATATTATGCACTTCCATAAATAGATCAGTTAGAGCCGATGCGCTGACATCCTCCAAGCAGCTTTTTCTAAAAATTGATTTATAACATTTTTTTTATTTTAATATACGAGTACTTAAATATACGGATACCGGATATTTATCGGGTTTCAAAAATGAAATTAGCACAATGAACTTTCATTGTTTGCTAATAATATTTAAAGTTGAATACAAAGTTAGTAAAATGCCTTAAGCCATACCATACATACATACATAACCATGTTGAGAGAGGCATGACGTTTTAGTTTTTCTCCTTAAAACGATAAACATCTTAATGAATTGTGAAATCTTTTGTTCGAGTTTGGTGTTTATGAGAAATAAACGGCTTTAAAATACGCCGGCCACATCAAAAGTTTAAATTTTGATGACCAATACTGTTTGGCCTTCGATTTACTTCACTCTTTTCTACCACGAACATATTTATTAGTTTCTTAAAAGGTCAGGACCCGTTGGACGTTAGCCTTTCGGCCACCGTGAAACATTTGTTCAAAATAATTCCGCGTCAAATCATTTCTGTAAGAAATGTCGTCGGCATCCTAAAGATCCAACATACCTAAATCGATGTCGCATATTTATTGCCTTTGTGGTACTGGTTGCGATATACTAAATTAAAAACGTGATTTATGATACCTTGCAGTGGTAGCCTTAATTAAACGTTTTTGAAATACGAATTTTTTTTATCGATGTAGAATTATTGCTGCGCTTTTCAAATGTACTACTTTTCTATATGAATAGAATGTTCGTTCACAGCCGAGCGCACCGTCAGCTGGCGGCTCCCTCGGGTTCGCGTTTTACCCCTTAATTACATGGAGTGGGTTTCTGTGTCAACGCAGATAAATAAAACAAATACTTACTCATACTAATAATTGCAAAAATTCTAATAACTCAGCTAAACATTTTCCATAACTTAGACACTAGTTTTGAATCGCAGAGGGGCCGATATATCATTAAATATGTTTTTTAAAATGGTATAAAATTATAATAAAGCAACATATACTGACGTTTATTGTGCCATTAAGTGACAAATAAAAGAAAATTATCTTTATTGATTCGTGTTGGCAAATTTTAAATAAAACAAGATATATTTTAACATTATAAAAATTTTAAACTCCGGCATTTTTGTTAATGGTTTATTATAATTTGTATAGCGTACTTTCACTCACGATTCATACGAGTTCCTTTGGATACATTAAAAACAATATGGCGGAGAACAAAGGTGCGTCTGAGTGATTCTGGTGCAAAAACGAGATCGGTTAAATGTTGGAAATAAAGAAAAAAATAATTTCCGAGAAGCGTTGACCGCTTTGCCAATTATAATAAAATTGCTGTTCAATACCGCCAGCGGAGAGGTTAGCAATTTAGCATATACTTAGTTATGGCGTCCAATCGAGATTACACTGATATCACTCTAAGAACATCGAAAATTAAGCTCGCGTATTGTTTTACGATTCAAATTAATTTTCGCATATCTACAAACGATGTTATGTGAGGTATGTTCATTGTGTGCGCATGCGCATTAATTGATAGCCGGCAGCTACTCTGTGATTGCTACCTAACCCTGCACGAAGATTTTTCGTCTGGCAAGAATTCGAAACGAAAGCTTGTGTCGCGAAAGGATCGATGTTCTCAATGCGTCGCGCCGGAGCCGCTTCTAAGGATTATTACTGCGGAATGCTGCCCTGTAGCTCTCGATTTTAGAACCCTGTAAGTCGGGACCAGATAATTTTACTTAATTTATTTATTTAAACAAAAATGGCAGTCCATATGTGAAAGAATATATAGGATACTAGCATTGCCCCCGGCTCCGCCCGCGTTCATATGACCTGCTATTATCATACCAAATTTCATCGAAATCTGTCCAGTGGTTTTCTCGTGATGCGGTAACAGACAGACAGACAAAAATTCTAAAAACTATAGATTCGGACTTTGTATCGATAATAATGTCTATTTCAATTAGATTTTCAGATTCGACTTAGTTACAATTTTATTATATGTCTAGATTACTAGCTTGTCTATTTATAACACCTTCTGAGTACTAAAATGGGCAATCAGTGGCACTTTTTCAATTATGTGGATACCTAAAATTATAGGCAATTCGTGTTGGGAATGTGGACAGTGATTTTTTTCTCGAGGCCCGCGCCCCAGGTGTCATTTGCAACGTAAACGGCGCTGTTGAAGTTGCTTTAATTATGTTATTGTAAAAGTGACGTGCGTTGTTCGCTTTAAGGTATACGCATGAACGAATTAGAGACTGGACCTGACATAAAATACAAATGTATGAAAACTAGTTCAACCAAGTGACGCATAACGCACACAAAGATTTTATTACATTATTATAAACACTGATACACAATACAATATTTCTAGTGCTTGAACGTAATCGATAAAATACATATATCGATGAACCAATGAATGACATTTTAGACATTGGTTAGCATAGTCATCATATTTTACATCTTTTAATTTATTCTTCTTCTTTTAATTTTAATAAATTAAAATAAATGAATTAAAGAGGCAATAATAATGTGTCAAATAATAATTATTTTTTAATTTGATTTATATAAATACGATGGCATTGATGGCAACATTCTGTTGGCCTATAATAATGTTAATGAACAAATGAATATCGGGTATATATTCCATTAATATATAATAAATATTATTTTGTAAAGATTAAAAAAAATATTAAGCTAATTTAATTAAATAAAGTGATTTTGTTGATTCTGTTATTGAACTATTTTAATTTGATTGTCTCGGGTAGTTAGTCCTAATATTGCTCAGTTCTTAATAAACATTTGTGAAATTAGGAAAAAGAAAAAGAGATTGCAAATTAAAGTGAGTGTTGGATCGTGAAAGTAAAATAATTAGTGCAAGTGGTAAAGTGTTTTATTACAAATCGCCAACCCAGAAGTTTAGTGCTAAAACATTATTGTTTGATTTTGTGTAATTTATGTGTTGAATTAAAATGATCTTTATTATTATTACAATGGAATAATATTCCAAAGTATATAAATGTGGAATAAAATAAAATAAAAAATTAAGTACACATACTAATTATAATTTTTGCATTTATATTTTTATTTGATTTAGAAAATATTTTTATAAATTTATTGTCATCAGATTGTAGGATACTGTGGTAAAAGTATTTTATGTTATTGTACTGTACAAATAACACAATTCGTTTAGTAATTTCGTCAAATATCGATATATTTTTCGACATTGTCAAGCACTAGTCGATGTCAAATGGACTCACTCGACAGTTTAGTCATTTGTTCTGAATGGTATAATCCAGGGATTTTATGGTGGTTGTCAGATGTCAACAATACATAGAAATATCGACTATATTTAACATAGTTGGATAATATGACATTTTATTTTACATTTAATTAAATTGTGTGATAAATAACAATAAATGTAATAAAATAATGTATTTACAAGTGAAAAGAAATACTGCTGCTTCCGCCGTTATAGTTTTTACATCATTTAACAGAACATTTAGTCATTTTTGGGAGATGTTTTGTTGACAAATAAGTGCTTGAG
Source organism: Brenthis daphne (assembly GCA_947093115.1). Classification (NCBI taxonomy): domain Eukaryota; kingdom Metazoa; phylum Arthropoda; class Insecta; order Lepidoptera; family Nymphalidae; genus Brenthis; species Brenthis daphne. The sequence continues at coordinate 5,429,472 of OX352481.1, read as the reverse complement.
ACTGACGCAAAAAACAAACGACCAAGCCTAAAATCTCCTGGTTACTGAGAAGACCGATAAAGGTACGTCCACTTTTATGTCTAGTCCAGTGGTTAATTCGTTCATGGGTATACGTTACGTTGGAAATAATTTACAGAGGTACCAGGGCAGCATGAGTTATCAGGCGGCGTGATCGGGCTTGTAAAAACTGGAGTTAGCGCGGCAGGTGCGCGCGGCAGATGTCGGGTGTCGTCGCCGGCCTCAAGACAATATTTCGTAAACTTTACATGTTTTTTGAATGTGTAATTTACTGTGTTGTTTTTATTTTAAACCTATATACTACTGCTTACAACTCTCATAATACTGAGTTAAAGTTATTTAGTACGAACAACATGTGTTGATTTAACAAAAGATAAATTGAATAAATAGAAACTTTTCTACTACTTTCTTAGATTTACGCGAATATTTGATATTATAAATAAAACTATCTCTCCGGATTATTTATAACCATAAAAAAATATATAAAATATATATAACATTAAAGCAAAATTTCTTAATTTTTTTTTCTTTATGGTTATAAACATAATAATGGCAACACTAAATATAGATTACTAATTAATATTTTCAAAATTGTAATAATTATAATGATAACAGCAAAAATTAAATAAATAATAATTCATATTCAATTATAAAACTAATTAAAATTATAAAAATGTTTAAAGTTATAAAATATTGTAAGGTACTTGATGCAATTTTTCATTTTGTTAATTGTGGATAGGCTGTCTGTAACAACTATACCTTCGAGACATCTAACACCTCAGTCTCTCCCGTGACCATGATTGCTGTAAAGCATTCGAAACGTCGGAAACCAAAAATCAAAATAAATCCGCGAAATAATCCGTAAAGATAGTTTTATTTAGAAACTTTTCTAGTTTGACAGTTATTATTTAAATTGATAAAATTGGACTATGTCACGACATGTGGAAAAACATAATTTTTTGTGTAACGGTTAAATGAAAACGGTCGCGAGCACGTGTCACACCGCAAATGTCATTTATGTCGTTACGCTACGTTCAGTCAATACATTTGCATACATGAGTCGAGGAGTTGTTTCAAAAATCGAAAACAAAACAAATTGCCTCTTCCGGGGCGCCGCTGCACAGATGGCGCCTTCCCGTCAGCTGCCTTCACAACGCTCCTGGCGGAACTAAACGCTTTGTGCTATGGCTACTTTCAACGGTATCGATATTAATAACTAATTTAAAAATTTCACAAGTACAAATATATTTGATGAGTATTTGAAGTTGACGAAACATCAACTGTTAACTAATCATCCCGACCTCACATACGGCAGGTGGCATATGAGGGCAACGCTGTATAAAAATCGTATATAAATTAATGACGCGAAATAATGTACCAGCATGCGAAACGAAAATCTAAAGGCTGGCGACACGCACCGCTCGGAGGCAACTCGACACCACCCATTGAACATTTTCACGAGGGAAATATCGGTTTACACGTCGAGAGGTCGCCACCCACTACGTGTTACGTTGTGACTAACTCTGCGCGCTGGCTATACCTGGCCTTGTGTTTCACAAAAATGCAATAACCGAAGAAAAATAATAATCTGTCAGTGGCAATTAAAGTAATCGGAGCCTTGCACTATTTGCGATACAGTAAACAAGATTCAGTTACGCAGCACCCTCTCGCTTAAGCGAGGACATTAACCCGAAGCTAAACACGATGATAAAATAATGAAGTCGCTCTTAAGCATGATATATCTCATTTGAAACGTGCTCTTAATTTATAGCCAATAGTATGGGACGATAAAGCAGGTAACAGTCGAAGTGAGCAGGTAGAGTCTTTCACTGGAATTTAAAGACCCGAGTTAATAACGGCGAGTCGGAGCTTTTGAGGGCCGGCGGTTTTTTCAGTGGTCATTTTAGTGTATCCTACAGTTATGTTTTTCAACAAAGGGCACCTTTTGTGCAGAGTGTTAAGGAATTTTACAATATAGATAGAAATGCTTTGTTTGAAGCGTACGAACAAGTTCTTAAGTGTTGAAAAATTATCGAATTCAAAGGGAAGTTATTATTCTTTTGACACTTAAAAAGATACGTTTATGTAAAGAAAAATATTACTGCAACAGTGATTGTTACTAATTATTTCTTGAATTATCTCATCATCATCACAACACATAAAAGTGTTATAATTATGATGAAGTGTTTCACTTCTCATATGTAGTTTTATTTTTAGTGACATATTAACCCATATTTATTAGAATTACATCGTTTTTATATTAATTTCTCTAGAATCCCTGGAATATTAGTAATCAGTTTCCGCTAATGATAAGAGATTGATAACCTCGCATCCGCGGTGTTATACAAATACTCCACAAGTGAATTAAAAGCTCGTGCTTTATTGCGACACGATTTGTACACTTAATTTTTTTTAAGCAGGACTATTGAATTATCATTAGCTTGCATCAAATAAATAAAAAAAATGTCAATATATCGTTTTAAAGCTCAATCAAGCATTAATAATTAAATAAGGCATATGAGGCATATTACAATAATATATTTATAGAATATCATTAAGGAAAGAATATAATATATCATTTGTTAGACAATAACTAAACAATAACAACGGTTACCATAGCAACGAACAATTATCAGCTAACTTCATCACGTCGCTTTTTGACTCTCGGTGTGCGCGTGCATCGTAAAAAAAATTCTCTCACATTTTTTTCCAAACGTCCTAAAAGAAGTATAACTTCAATAAAATATAATAAGTCGTTTTAAAGACAGACTGTATTGTATTCTTTAAAAAAATATTTAAATAAAATACTGAATAGGCAAAATTGTGTCTAGTGTTCGACGGTTGCGCTCTCACGTAGTAACTAACTAGTATTGCCAACGGCCAAAACATCTGTCGTTCGTGTATTATATTTGCCCCTTTAATGATTTTCATTGAGCAACGGTAACACTGAAGCGGTAAGTGGGTTTACATGTAAGTAACTTTGTACGTAGATATTTTGATCATTTAATAATTTTCAGTTATTTACAATTGATTTTCTAGCAATTTTATGTAACCATTTTTCTTACTTTATCCAACTTTTAAAAATTATCCAACAATATATTTTGGGATTCTACTAACGATGAACTGTAAAAGGTCAAAGTGTAATCTAACAGAAAGGAATATTAAATCACTTATTGTTAGTTTAGTAAATGTTCTATAAAATGAAAACATTGTTCTTTCAAAACTTCGTGTTGCTTTCCTAAGAAAATTTACTTTTAAGCAAAAATCTATGCATATAAATAAAATTGAAGTGTCTGTTTGTAATGTCAAAATAACACCTTAAAACTAAATATATAATATATATGTATATAGCTTATGGAATTATTTTTATACGGTACTTTTAATAAAAACACAATTTTTTATATTTTCGTCCATCTCTGTTTGTTCCGGCTGATCTTGGAAACGGCTGGACAGATTTTGACGGGACTTTCACTGGTGTTATAAGGAGTAACTTAGGCTACTTTGATTTTAAAAAAAGGATTAGGGTTCTGCTCAAAAAAAAAAACGTAACTTGGACGAATCCGAGTGAAGCGAATGTAAGTCGTTAGTAAATAAATAGAGATAAAGTAATTTTAAATTAGTTACGTACATATATCATGTACATATGAACTAACAGAACACCTATAATTTTACGAACGAATTAAACACGAATATAGGAAGTAATTTAACTCACAATGGATTAAATTTATAATAGTCACCAGGTGTTTTATTTTTTTGTTGCGACAACTCATGGTAAATGTAAGTGTAGGTACAAGGAAGTGAAAACCTTTGAGTATTAAGCAAAAGTTATTTAAAACTTCTTTTTTATCGACGATACGTTTGGCTCAGCTCGTAGTGATCCTACTTGCTGTGCCAGCGGTCGCGGGTTCGAGTCCCGCTGGGGGAATTCATTTGTATGATGAGCACGAATGTTTGTACTTCAGTCATGGGTGTTTATATTTATAATATATATGTGTTTTATTATATATGTGTAGTATATCAGCTATCTGGTATCCATTACACAAGCCTCGTAGCTTACCATGGGACTAGATGGTGCTGTGTGTTTATATACATACAAAAAAAAATACATTTTGCTTTTAATATGAAATGTTTGTATGGTAGTTTGGTTGTAAAACTACGAACTAGCCAATATTTTAAAGCATTATCTAGCATTCTGTTCTAAAATGAATTGTTTTTTGTTTAAGTTTATCGCATAAATTAAAATATAAATATAAGAACTTCTTTACATGGGTCTTGAAAGATACTATGTTTTTATTAATGAGGTTTTTTAAACATTTTTGCAATTAAATGCTTATATAGCATAGCTGTCGCCAAATACCCTGTTCATTGGTATTAGACGAATATAACATGAAACGTAGATACAACACATATCATAATAATTATATGTATGTAACTGTTAAACATATGATTTACTGATTGCTGGTAATGAACATATACTGATTTAATGTACGATGGTCTGGTCCCTCGCTAGTGGCCTCCAACCTCCCCTATAGCCACCCCGAGCCTCGCTAAACTGATAACTGTTCTGATTTAATAAACTGATTTAACTGATCTCACATCACAGGTCTGATTTATCTGATAACATGTTAACACATGTCTATACTGAATCGAATACTCTGAATCTGATTTCTGATCAAGCAATCTGCTCACACGCAATAACATTGAATATTCACAAACTGGTAAAATAAATCCACTTACTTGAGACCACACGGTGCTACGCCTGATCTGCCTCGCTCGCGTCTCCACCGCGTCGGTGTCAAATCTCAATCTATCCTATCGAACTCTTTTCGTACTACCGTCACGTTAATGACAAATAATAATTTGAATGATTAAACATTTATTTCGCGATTACCCTACGGTATTCGCGACACTCCCAGCCAAAAGGAAAATAAAATTTCTCTGATTTAACTGATTACAATTAGTCTTTAATTTTCATAAACTGATTACAAATCTTAACAGAAACAACAATCATCTGATTTAAAATATCTGAATAAATTATAATTCATCAAATAAAATTAACATAAGTTGAGAAGTCCATTTTTTAACTCTGTCTCTGGCTTTCGTAGCTGACACTCTGCTTGGTCGTTTGGAATTACTGGGCGCTGAATTTTTAATTTCACTGGTTGCTATTTTACTTATTCCAGGTTGTTCTAACTGATTTGACTGTATTGATTCCCTTTCAGAAACTGATACTGTATTCATGTTATCTTCAACTTCAAGAGGATATAGATGACTTATTGATCGAGTCAACGTTTCTCCTGTCATTGTATTAATTTTTGCAACTCTGATATGTCCATCCGAACCCTTAATAAGCTCTTTTATCTTGCCAACTTTCCAGTTCACTCTACTACCTTCTGCTTTTATCTGAACTATTTCACCGACCCTCGGTACCCTGTCAACTACAACTCTTGCTTGTCTATGTCTGTTTCTTCGTTCACGAAGACTACATAAATATTGATTACTAAACATTTTCACAAACTCCTGAATAATAATCTGACCACGTTTCCAACAATCAATTAAGTTATATTTAGTAACTGAAGATGGCTCTAGAAGGTCACGATCCGATATCTCGGTCGTAGTTGTACCTCCGATTCGTAAAAAATCTGATGGCGTTAAGACATGCTCTAGTTCAGCTCCTACTGGTGTCAAGGGCCTAGTATTAATGATCGCTTCAATTTCTTTTATAACTGTACACAACTGATTAAAGTTAAGCGAATGTTTGTCCACCGTTCTTTTAAGACAATGTTTTACTAAGCCTATTAAACGTTCATAAAAGCCCCCAAACCACGGAGCTAATTCAGGTATAAATTTCCAACGTATCTTATTCAAGATACAATAATCAGACGACAATACCTCTGCCGTAAGTTAAAACTGTGTGGCGTTATCGGAAATAATAAGTTTGGGTAAACCTCGTACTGCAACAAATCTTCTGATTGCTAATAGACATTCTTCTGCTGATAAATCTCTAACAATTTCCATATGTATTGCTCTGATCGTCAAACATGTAAATAAACACACCCAACATTTCTCCTTACTCTCATTTATTACATAAAGCGGCCCAAAATAATCCATTCCCGTAAATGTAAAAGGTAAATTAAACTTAACTCTTTCTGATGGCAAATCGGGCATCGCTGGTAATTTAAATGGACCACCTCCGTATTTTAAGCAATTTTGGCATTTTCTAAGAATCTTTTGTACGGTTGATCTACCATGAGGAACCCAGATTTTTTTTTCTAAGTAAAGCCAATGTATGAGATATTCCAACATGATAGTTTTTCTCGTGTAAATCAGCTATTATTTTATGTGTAAATTCTGAATTTTTTGGAAGTAATGTAGGTTCTTTATGACAATGAGTCCAATCAGTATGTTTAAATCTACCTTTACATCTCAATATCCCATTGACATCTTTATATAGGCCAAGTGATCTTGCAAAATTAGATACAATACCTCTCGTTTCTTCTGGAAAATATTGAGCGTGTACTTTCAAAATTATTTCTAAATCACTGTCACTATCGCTAATTGGTTCTTTATCTAATTCGGTTTTACTTGTCATATCTAAGTTATTTATATTACTTTCATTCTCAACTAAAGGGCTTTTATTATTTGTATTCTCATTCGAGAGACCCTCCCCGACAGAAGAGATTTGTGTTTCCAATGATATACACAATTATTAAGCATAGAAAACCAATTTTCAGAGTTATCTAGTAAAAAGTCTGGACCTTTGAGCCACCTATCATAATGATCTATCCGGTCAGATCTCGTACCTATGTCTGCTGGATTGTATTGACCAGGTATATACCTAAGAATTAAAGTTTTATTTTGCTTGATTTCATTAATCCTCCGCGACACAAAAGGCAAAAGAAGCTTACTAGAATGGTACCAACCTAAAACTATTTGACTATCGGTCCACAAAACCTGCGCCTTTATACTTAACCTTAAATTTTTATTTACATACTGTAATAGTCTATTTCCAATAAGTGCTCCAAGCAATTCTAGTTTTGGAATCTGTAAATTAACTTGCTCCTTAATAGGTACTAATCTACACTTATACTACTACTGCCAATAATAAAAGTGACAATATTACTAGTACCCCAAGAACTACGTAAATATATACATGCAGCGTATGCTTCCGTAGAAGCATCAGTAAAGCAATGTAATTCATGTCTCATTTTTTCACTAGCCCTGGTGTTACCTACACCTTTTAAGAAATATCTGTCAATGCTGATATTTTTAAGATAACTAAACTTCGATATTATTTGCTTCCACTCATTAAGTAAATCACTATTAATCTTAGTATCCCATAAAATCTTTTGTTTCCATAACTTCTGGAAAAATAATTTAGCTGGAAGCACTATTGGAACAGCATAACCACAAGGATCATAAACTGAAGCAATTATTTTTAAAATATTTCGTTTTGTGTAAACTGAATCTAAATCTGTTTGACTAATATCATATTTCAATAATAATTTATCATCCCTCGTATTCCATATTAAACCTAAAACTTTAACTGCCTCAATATCTGTACAAAATTTATCAGGTACACGTGAAAGAAACTCCTTTGAATTTGAATTCCACTCCCTTAAGTTTATAGACAAATCGTTAAAGGCTAATTTGGACGTATTGTACAAGTTTTGTGCCTCTAAAACCGTTTTAGCACCAGTTATAATATTATCTACATAAATATCGTCAGCTATTCGGTTTAAAATTGAGTTATTAGATTTCATTAAATGGTATTTTATTGTAGCATTGAGGAGGAATGGACTAGATATAACTCCAAAAGGTACTCGACAGAATCTTAAAGTTAATATATTTTCTTTGTTAACTGAATCATTGATATTTTTCAGCCAAAGAAAGCGCGTCACGTCTCTATCTGGTTCTTGAAGACCTAATTGCAAAAATGCTTTTTCAACGTCTGCTATAATGCCAATCGCATGTTCTCTAAATCTAATCAATAACGCAGTAAGATCTTCTAGCATTAAGGGACCTTTATATAAGCATTCGTTCAAACTTTGATTTCCTATTGTTTTGGCTGACGCATCATATACAATACGAAGCTTATTGGGTTTATCTCGATTATAAACACAATGATGTGGTAGATAGTGCACAGGATGACTCAGTGAAAAGGAAGCGTTTTCGACTATATATATTCTTGAATGACTTTATCATATGACTTTATAGTTAAATTATCTAAACGTTTCAATAAATTACGTAGACGACCATAAGCTAAGCCTAAATTATTAGGTAAATTAGGATGATATTCGGCCCAAGGCCATTTAACGTAATATCTATTGCCTTTGTACTGAATAGTTTTATTAAATTGTTTAATCGCTTCCTCATCACGAGAACATTTTGGAGAATCTACTATTCCTATCGATTCTAGATCCCATAACCTTTTAACATCGTCTGTCTTTAATGGAAGATCCGGTTTATGTAATTTACTATCATAAATTCCTGCTGATTGAAAATAGGTTAAAACTGATAATTGATCTACCGTATTTGTTTCGTTTACTCTACCTGACCATACCCACCCAAAATCTGAACTTACTAAGAAAAGATTATCAGAAATACATAAATTTTCATTCGATATAAATGTATGATAATAATCATTACCTATTAAAATGTCTATTTTATCTCCATAAGAACCATCATCTGCTAAAATGAGTTTGTTTAATCTACTGTCTTGTAATAATTTCGCTGAATTATTAAATACTGGCGCTTGTACGGAATTAGTAATATGGGGTACTACATTCGCGTATATAGATCGCTTTACACCGATTCGCGTCTTAATTATAAAATTAACTACACGGCTTTTTAGATATTGTGGAGATTTCGTACCAAATGTAAAAATAGACAAATCTACATTTTCTATAGTGGGCAGGTTTAAATAATTTGCAATTGATGACGTTATATATGAACGTTGGCTACCAGAATCAAGTAATAATCTACAAGTTTTCTCTTTAGGCTTGTCACTCAAATCACTAACTTTAACAAGGCAAGTCTGAAGTAAAGTGGTTGTTACTGCAGAACTAATATGCAGACTATCAGTTTGCGATGATTTTATTAGCGGGGCTGATCTATTGGGACATAAAGCACGATTATGGAGGCCAAATTTATTACAATGCCTACACTTTCGTTTAGAAAAGCAATTCTTAGATTTATGTCCTTCACCAAAGCAATTATAACAACGATTGCCTAAATATGATTTTCTATCTTGTACAGTTTTAAAATTAGTACACTCGTCATTAAAATGATCTTGTTTACAGAATACACATCTTTTTATGAATTTCTTTTTAGGTGGCTCATCGGTTTGATTAACTAGATCACGGGTTCGTTTTCGTGAGAATAATTTAAATTTATCATTAAATTTATGTCCTACCCTAGGTCTTTCCCTATTCATAGTCATAAAACGATTTTTATTACTTCTATTGTCTTCAGTCCTTACATTTAATGAACCTAATGTAAATTGCTCTGCGTTTAGCTTGTTTTCACTGTTACTACCTTCTATGCATGAACTTTCTATTTCTCTTTTTAATCTGTTGGACGTTTCTCTTGCAGATATTATATACTCTAAATACTTTCTTATAACATCAATAGATTCATTTTCGTCAGTCATTTTTAACCGTAACTCATAAATAAGATCTTCTGGAAATTTCTCTATAATCATTACTCGAAGATGGTTATGATTAACATCTTCGCCCAAAGAGCTAAGAACCCTTAGATGCCTTTCAATCTCATTTAATACCTGTCTACACTCTTTTACTACTTTACTTGCTGATTTAATTCTATATAATGCAACATAATGAGCATCAATAATAACGCTTGGTTTTCCATATCGTTCTTTTAATGTTTTAACCGCTATTTGATAATTTTTATTAGTTGTATCTAATCCTTCAATTGCCTGTTTAGCGTCACCTTCTAGAGCCGATTGTAAATATAATAATTTATCAACATCACTTATATTCCTATTATCAACGTTTGATGAAAATTGATCCCAAAATTGATACCACTTAAGTACATTACCATCGAATTTTGCTAGTTCCATTCGCGGTAACTTACTGACTATATTTTGATTATCATCGGACTGTGGTACTTTTGTTCTATACCTATTGTTTAGACAAACATTTATTTCTGCTATCAAATCTTGAGCCTTAATTTGTGTCGCTGTGTATTGACTAATTTCTTCTAAGTTGGATTCATTAACTGATTTACAATAATTATGAATTTCTATGACAAATCTATCAACTGCTCCCTTTAATTTAGATTCAATTAACTGTAATTCATTTAAATTAAAATCACTGTCCATTACTCGTGTACGCACATTGAGCTGAATCTATATATGTAAGAAGAGATTCATGAATAATTCTAAGTCGGGTTCGGATGACTTCTTCCATTATGAATACAGTATTTAAAATTCAGTATCAAAAATCATATTATATTGGAAACTGTAACAAGACACAAAATAATACTAAATAAATAGCTCACAAAATCCTAGCGTAGTTAAATATTAGCCAGCTTTCATATTTATTATAAATTAAATTATATGAATAATTTTATATTTCATTTATCATGTTTTATTTTATTTACAGTTTTATTCGACTTTTTTTTGTTCAATAGTGTAAACTTTGAGAAACACTGACTTTTTTACTACGAGTACTGTTCAATTTATGTAATCAAAAAAAAATCATGAATATTACAATATAAAATAAAATCGTGAATAAAAATAGGTACTGTTAAATAACAGTATAATACATATTAACTAAATATTTCTTATACTATTTACCTTTTTAATATCGACATTATATAATTTTAAAACATTTAATCTCTGTAGAATCATAACTGCTTTTAAAATTAACTATTTATCATTTCAAATTCTTTAGAATTAAAACTTTCAACGTTCAACTAACAATTATTGATTATGCTTTATATATAGGTACATAATATATATACCTCATTCTAATTTCTTCTTTCATTTTAAATTAAATGTTATTTATAAAAAAAATTATGAACATGTAGGTACTCGTAACAGAAAACGATATTCATTCGATATTATGCGGGTAAACTGCTTTACTTATAACCATCACGCGATACTATTTATAATTATCAACCGACGTTTGAATTTTTGAGAATAAAAGTTAAAATATAATATTGTATTGATTTACTATTATCACTTTAGAATATATTTTTTAAATAATAATAAATGTCAGATCCCAGCACCTCCACCATGTCGCCAAATACCCTGTTCATTGGTATTAGACGAATATAACATGAAACGTAGATACAACACATATCATAATAATTATATGTATGTAACTGTTAAACATATGATTTACTGATTGCTGGTAATGAACATATACTGATTTAATGTACGATGGTCTGGTCCCTCGCTAGTGGCCTCCAACCTCCCCTATAGCCACCCCGAGCCTCGCTAAACTGATAACTGTTCTGATTTAATAAACTGATTTAACTGATCTCACATCACAGGTCTGATTTATCTGATAACATGTTAACACATGTCTATACTGAATCGAATACTCTGAATCTGATTTCTGATCAAGCAATCTGCTCACACGCAATAACATTGAATATTCACAAACTGGTAAAATAAATCCACTTACTTGAGACCACACGGTGCTACGCCTGATCTGCCTCGCTCGCGTCTCCACCGCGTCGGTGTCAAATCTCAATCTATCCTATCGAACTCTTTTCGTACTACCGTCACGTTAATGACAAATAATAATTTGAATGATTAAACATTTATTTCGCGATTACCCTACGGTATTCGCGACAATAGCCTTAACGGTACTTCGTGAATAGTTGGCATTCAGATAATGAACATGTGAGTGCACAAACTTTACTTGTTTTTATGTGTAAGGAATGTGGAATTCGATGCAAAATAATATATTGTGCGTATTCAATACTATTAACGAGAGGTCATTGATACATAAGTATACCTACGAGTATAAGAAACAATTTTTTTTTTCTAATAATATGTAGTAATATTATAAAGAGGCAGAGTTTGTTTTTTTGAACGCTCTAATCTCAGGAACTACTAATCATATTTCAAAAATTCTTTTGCATTATATAGCCCGTTTATTGAGGACATACTAAACGTTAAAATGCTAGTTATATATACGAGTTGAAGGATCAAAAAGAACAATCTATACATATAATAAAATTGTAACTAAATCGAATCTGTACATTAAATATTTTTTGGAAAATCTAATTAAAATAGACATTATTATCGATACAGAGTCCGAATCTATAGTTTTTAGAATTTTTGTCTGTCTGTCTGTCTGTCTGTCTCTCTGTCTGTCTGTATGTCTGTTACCGCATCACGAGAAAACCACTGGACAGATTTTGATGAAATTTGGTATGATGATAGCTGGTTATCCGGTCAACATATAGGATAATTTTTACCGCGGGAAAATATCTCATTTCTGAGAAAAAATACAAGAATTGCAATGTAAGAGTATACTTATATGTAAAACCTAAGAATTTGGTTTTTGGTCATCTGAACGGGGGCGGAGCCGCGGGCAATGCTAGTTATTTAATAAAAAACCAGTGAGGAGAATATCTGAATATAAAATTAAATAGAATGATATGAGGATTTATAATATAACTTGTGTAATTAAAGTAAAAGCTTTGCATATTCCAAGTGACAAGTGATTAATAATTAAAGTGATCCATTGGCACAATGATTATGCCGATATCAATAAATTAATATACTTAAAGTAAGGCAGGTGCGAACCAACGGTCGTAAGAAACGGTTCGGCGCTGGACGACCGCGACGGTTACAAGCAGATGTTAGCTTAACTTTTATGATAAGAAACGTGAATAAGTGTGTTCTCCCAATCCAATTTTTATAAGGTTTTTAAGTGCTTCGTTCGTATGTTTGTCTGGCTTTCTCATTCGAAGCTTTTAATTTGTTTCAAATGTTGTTTTTTGGCATCTGATTGAACTATAATTTTGCTATACCTACTTAATTTCGATTACAATACAGTAAAAGTAGTTTCGTAGGCTTTATTGTTGCTGGAAAAATATATATATGAAATGTAACATATGAGAAATGTGTGTTTATTAGGAGTTACTAGTAACTCTGTTTGCCTTTCGGCCCTTGTGCAGTTTGAAGTTTCATATTCATTTGTATGCCGCTTCGAGCGTAACAAATAATACTGGAAGTTAATTCGAAATCAACTGTTAATGCATAATTATAGTACATATATAGGGTTTATATGGGAGTCCTTTCGTGGCCGGCTTTGCTAAATGTCAATTGTCGAGTTGGCACATGTTCTTTGCCAGCCACTAGATCGGCCACATTCTTAGCGACAGCATTTCGCACATCTGCGTCTTCGAAACGAAGGCATTATCATCATATCCTGTCATTAAACCCTTACAAGAAAAATGTACGAGAATTTTTTTCCTTACAATAATGTAGTCCGCGACAAATAAATGAATCTCGAGCAGAAATTGCTCTCGCATAGTTCTCGCAGTAAATGGCAGCGTATAGAGGTACAATAATGAAAGCGGCCCACGGTGGACGCTCATTACATCCACGAGTAAATCGAAATGGGAGTGAGTCTAATTCGCGGCGCCGCCTGACACTCCGAGATGGATTGTTGTCAACATTAGTGCGGGAAGCATATTGACTTGTCGCCCTACAACGCCAGCTCGTGCGCTGCGCTGAAACGTCCGACGCATTGCGCTCTGCGACGCAATTATATCCCACAATCGTATGCACATAAAACTCTTTTTCCTATCCCATAACATCGCCGGTTAAGACTCAATAAATGTATCATAAATAATCGTTCACGTCCACAAGTACATGTCGCGAGACGTCTGGCATTCAATTTCAGACTCAAGAACGAAAGGGCTCAAGGTCCACAATTAAATGGAGTGTTGCATTTTCGCGCCGGATTACGGGCTTATTCGTGCTGTTGCGGCAATTAGGAAGTCATTCATTAGGGTCCCTAAGTTTCGCAGACGTGGGGGTGCCGGCTCTCTGTGACGTCACCAGTCTTTCACAACTCACCACAATGATCAGATATAATAACACTTACGTTACATTTAACGAGTGGTTTGTTTGTAGAAACAAAACGTTTGAATGTTTAGGAATGCTCCAACGTACTATACAAACAGGAGCGAGTTAGTTCGACGGTTCCCGTGGCATCGCGCGGTGGCTTGGCGCCACCGCACTGGGAATCGGTGAGCGACAGAGATGGAGGATGCGCTGTACCTTAAAATATCTCTTAAAATCGTCAGTTGATACATTTCGATGGATCTCATTTCCGAAAGCGCGATAAGGATGCAAGATGCGGTTAGCGGTGTTCCAGAATGCATCTGTCGAGTTACACAAAAAACGGGATCGTGGAATTTTGGGACGTCTCTGCGCCGGGACAGATGCTTTTCTATTTTTTACGACGAAGCTGTTTCATTCAAAAATTGTCAACGTATAGAGATTTGTGTAATCTTGTTAAAGTAATAGCAATAGGTTAACAAGCAATACTTCGAGGCGACCCTTCTGTTCGGACGTTTATGTGAATTGAATGAACTAAACATTGCATTGTAACATGATCAAAATAAACTTTTATAATTTCCAACGTTTTATGTTATTTTGTAACAAATATATTATCGAATGATATATTTATAAAATCCTTTAGTACAAACAGCACTGCAGTAAAGTTACAATAATAAACTTCAAATAAACAGATATCACGCGTTCAAAGTCATACCTAATAGAAATTAAATTCGCTTTTATCGTTCCATTTCCGTTCATTACGAGTAAGACGGGCGTTCCCCGTGTGTACCAGGCGAGCAGCAGCGGGCAGGAGCCGAAGCCTTGACCCTGACTGCGGTGGCGTCGACCGGAACGCACGCCGAGTACACTGCGAATCTCGATTTCCTCTCACCGCCTCGCCAATGTTGCGATCTTAGTACACGCTTCTCGCACGTGTGATTTACTAGATTGTTTTCTCTTTCAGTCAAGCTCGATACTATTGTACTACGCTTACATTGTACTTGTAGCTGTGCGCGGTGCGTACATATTTATAATGAATATCTCCTACAATAATACTATTCTCGTAAGACTAGCGTTGAGTTATTCTATACTTTCCCACACTAGTCGAGTCGAAACGGACGGGTAGCGTCAAAATCGAGAGTTATTGTACACTAAAAACATGACTATCAAGATGTGAAGTAAACAGAGGCAAGAGGGGTTGCCAGCCATTGATGTGGAACCGGTCTCGACTCGTCACTAAACCGGATCGTGACGGACGGGGATGAATTACTCGACACGCCACAGATTGGGAACGGTGTTATTGTCATTTACATTCCTCACAAATCATAATAATTAATTCAAAGCGTGTTGTTAATGATGATATTAAAGTTTAAATCACATGTCCTTTAACGACATCGTTTACTTTGCGACACGGTTTCGACAAGATGCAAAACACCGTACGGCGCGCCACTACAAATCAAAACAACAAACGTGCCGACAGGATTCGATCGACATCGAGACAATCGTATATCGACAATCGATATACGATAGAGAGCGGGTAGTCGGCGACCGGACGTGACGTCACGCCATGTCCGCGCGTAAACGCGAGAATTTTAAACAACCTCCTTTTGGTATATTCTCAAACACATGTCACTGGCATAAACAGAATAAACAGCCATCTTTTTGCTGTCGCTAGTTTTATTACGATGGGATAAGGTCCACAACGCTGCCCGCCCGCTGGAAGCGAAGGATGCTCTCATTTTACATTCATGTCATGTAATATGCGTGGTTATAAGGTCGTAACTCGTAATTATGTTTTGAGAATTTTAAGATTTCACTTCGATTGGACATTGTTTTGTAAGTATGTCGATATCTTTTGAAATCGCGGATTTATAACTGGATTTAATCATAGATTACCAAGAAAATACAAAGAAAATATATGAAATAAATTAACAATGTACATACGAGTATGTGATTCATTTGAGCAGAACACTTTAATCAAACAATTTGCATAAAAATAAACACAGTGAGCAACTACCATCTGAATTAACAAAGCCTATTTGAGCTTTTAAGGCAAACAAATTAAAATGTTTGTAAAAAATCTCAGGTACGCAGTAGGTAAGTAAGAACCTTTATGATAAATAAAAACTTCTACGTTAAAGCACTTGTGTGTTTCCAAGTGCGTATTGAATTTCTTCCATTCTACCATTGTGCCAGTGCCCGGTAGGTCTGCAGAAAAAGATTAAATTCTAAAGATGTTCCCGGAACGTTTTAGAACTTTTATGTTATGCGGTACATACGTATAGAAATAAGATATTTTTAACTACTGGATTTTTTTTTCATCTCGGGAAATATGTACGAACGTCTCGTTTTACGTTTTATATTAAATAACTATGTATATATTTAATTTAGCGAAGATTAAAAATCATAACATAATATTTATAACTACGTATATAAGGTTTATTTTTATAACGTAACTAGACTCACCCTCGCTGCGCTCGGGTTCGTCCGATACGTAGGTAGTAGGTACGTTTTAACGGTTAGTATAGATTTCTCAGAGGTGAGATATTTTCCCGCAGTAAATATCCTATTTGTTGACCCGGACTTGAACAAGCTATCATCATACCAAATTTCATCAAAATCTGTCTCGTGATGCGTTCCCAGACAGACACAAATTCTAAAAGCCCATAGATTCCGCCTCTGTATCGATAATAATGACTATTTCAATAAGATTTTCCAAAAAATATTTAATGTACAGATTCGGCTCTGTTCGAATTTCATTATATGTAGGTATTATAGATTGTTAAAGAATAATTTTATCTTTTATCTTTCACAAAAAAAATGAACACATAAAAAAATTGATATGAGGATGTTAAATAGAATATAATAACACAGAGTATTTAGCCATAAAACTAAGACAAACAAACTAAAAGTTCTAAACGGAACGACCTAAATATAGCCGTATAACCTACATTACAATACGAAATGTTCCGCAGATGGCACCTTGTCGCAATAAAGGGCCGTCGCCGTTACGATCATCAGAGAAATGAAGCAGTCGGTAGTTTGGTTAGACAAGGTTGCAAGTGTCGCGGCCGGGCGGTTTTTTGTTTTGCTTTTGCGAGGCGGCTGGAAATGCAACGAACATACGTATAAGTCGACTATAATTTTGTATTATTGTTCTTGGGAAAGGTTTCCAGCTTTCTGTTACGCCGTCTGAGCGTTAGTTATTTTTGTAAAACAATTTAACAAAGTATTATACATATATTCTTATCGATGTACTACTATTGTTATTGATTTGTTGCTGGTTTTTTAAAGCTAAAATAACACGAGGTGATCTTTAAAGTAAATGAAAATAATCAATCAATACTACTTCTACCTCACTATATCTAGTATACTTAACACGTTTAAAAAAATCTTTTTAATGAGCGCGTGTCTAAAAATATTTTATGTAGTGCGATGCGATTTAAAATATATTTTTGAGTTTAAATAACATATATTAAATAACATATGTACATGAAAAACTTACAATATTTATTTTCAATCTGTGGCTTTGTATATAAAATCTATTATTTTCCACGAAATGCCATCAAAACCCGTCTAGTAATATTTAAGTTATCAACATGTAAAGTCAATATAGTCGGATAGGATAGATCGTAGTGTGCATACATCACGACGGGGCCTGGGACGGGGCAATCACCGGAATGCAATTTCTATATCGCAAGCGTCTCATTAAAAAGCGGGGGACGTGTGCTAGTTGTTATGTCGGGATTGCGGGACAAATCGGGACTCGATGTTTTTGTTACGTGCCATCAACTAGTGATGAAATATGTTATTGACTTTAGTGAGATTACACAAATATATATATACTAGCTGACCCGACAGACGTTGTCCTGTCTACACGTCTTTAATTTGAAAATTTCAAACTTTTTTTAATAAGCTAAAACATTCTGGACCATTTTGATGAAAATTATTATTCAAATTGTGAATCTAAACCATTCTCAGATCCCCTTGAACACACACAAAAAATTTCATCAAAATCGGTCCAGTCGTTTGAGAGAAGTTCAGTGACATACACACTCACAGAAGAATTATATATATAAAGATATTATGTATTATACAGATGTTATACTAATGGCTTCTTATAACTTAACTATTGTAAAATAGGTACTAGCGGCCTAAAGAAGAACAAAAACAAATCTATCCCATGGAAACCATACATTTTACGGGACAAAAAGTAGCCTTTGTGCTATTCCAGATTATAATCTATCTCTGTGCCAAATTTCATGTAGATCCGTTCACCCATTCTTACGTGATTGAGTAACAAACATCCACCCAAACATCTAAACTTTCACATTTATAATATTAGTATAGATTACATGTGTTTATTAATTATTTATGGTTCAAAAATAAAGTTGACTGTCTGGTGTATAGGTCTGGTCGCGGCTTCGAGTCCAGCTCGGGGTAATATTTATAATGTTATTCTTTGTCGCGGTGTAGGTGTATGTATGTTTTGAGGAACCATAAATATGAAGAACTAATAGAATCCGATAAGTGAGGAGTTATTTATAAAATATTATAATACTAGCTATTTAGTAATCGTGCTCATTTCACATTATTAAGTTTTAAGCCATATGTAAATACTAAATAGGGACTGTAACGTTTCACAAACTAGGCGGGAAGACAATGGAATTGAATGTTTATGTGAAAATATCTTACACGTTATTTGTACATATATAACATGATATAATGTAAATAAAAATCCTTTCTATTACTTAAATTTTAAACTTTTTTTTAGGAAAAGGTGTTTTAATAGCAAAGTCCAATAAGTCCTTATAATCAAAATCTGTTTAACAACATCTGTTTAAGTAATATTACATACTAGCGATTTAGCCTCGATTCGCTCGGGTGCATCTCAAATTTTTCTTTTTTTAAGTTTTGTTTTAATTTTTTTAGCGAAGTCCTAATCCTGTATCTATAATAAAAGTAGCCTAAGTTATATCATAATAACATCCGCTATCTGCCATTGAAAGTTCCGTCAAAATCAGTACAGCCGTTTCGGAGATTAGCCGGTACAAACAGACAGACAAAAAAAACAAAAATTTGTGTTAGTTAATAAATACCGTATATAATTTGATACGCATTCAGTAAAAAGCTATTATTTTGACATTACAAACAGACATCAATTTTATTTATTTGTATAGATGTACCTATTGTGTGAAATTTTTTTATATAAATTATAGACTTAATTAATAACGTTGTCATTAATACATTCTGGCCGTACTTGAGTGCATTTGCAACTATGAAACACCGAAAATATCTAAATGAGAATACGGACTTGTTTTCTTAACCACGTAACTATGCACCTGCTAAGTGAAACTCAGATACCACAAACTAAAATCTATACATATAATAAAATTCTAAGTTAAATCTGTACATTAAATATTTTTTGGGAAATCAAATTGAAATAGTCATTATTATCGATACAGAGTCCGAATCTATAGTTTTTAGAATTTTTGTCTGTCTGTCTGTCTTGCTGTCTGTCTGTCTGTCTGTTACCGCATCACGAGAAAACCACTGGACAGATTTTGATGAAATTTGGTATGATGATAGCTGGTAATCCAGGTCAACATATAGGCTACTTTTTATCGCGGGAAAATATCTCATTTCTGAGAAAAAATACAAAAACTGCATTGTAAGAGTATTGATACATGTAAAACCTAAGAATTAGGTTTTTGGTCATCTGAACGCGGGCGGAGCCGCGGGCAATGCTAGTACGTTATATGACATGAAACATTCATAATTTTGAAATTAGCTCCGTCCTTCAAATAGAAGGTCCCGGGTTCGATTTCGCATGTACTTAATAGCATTAGATATGCTGAATCATAA
This sequence comes from Brenthis daphne, assembly GCA_947093115.1. Classification (NCBI taxonomy): domain Eukaryota; kingdom Metazoa; phylum Arthropoda; class Insecta; order Lepidoptera; family Nymphalidae; genus Brenthis; species Brenthis daphne. The sequence continues at coordinate 5,409,536 of OX352481.1, read as the reverse complement.
TTAATGTAAATGTAACACACGGTCTGATAATTGTTTAACAACATAATTAAAGATTTAGTACCGTCGAGCTAAACTATTTTAAATTTTAGAATGAATTTTATATTAGACTATAGACGATTTACCCTCGCTTCGTTGAGTGCGTCCCTATAGCTGCCTAGGTACGTTTTAATTTTTTTGAACGGAATCCTAATTATTTTTCTAAAATAAAAGTAGCCTAAGTTACTCCTTATAACATCAGCTATCTGCCAGTGAAATTTCCGTCAAAATCGGTCTAACCGTTTCGGACATTAACCGGAACAAACAGACACATTTTTTAAAAATCGTGTTCTTTTTATACGTACCGTACATACATACATACATACTTTCATATGTATTTAGTAAAAAGTTGTTATTTTAATATTACAAACAGACACTTCGATTTCATTTATCTCTATGTAGATATTATTGTTTGTGTTATAATAGTGTATCTTTCAGTTGTTATGTTTTCAATTTTCATAGTACTGATATTGCTAAGCGATTTGATGCGATATGGCACTGAGATAACTTTTTATCTCGAATAAGGATTCTAAAGGGAATAGAGCTAAAATCCTGTTTGTAAGCTACTTAATAGATTTACATGTACTTCCCTTGGTGCCTATCTCTTGATACTAAATTTAATATTTGTTATGTATTTTGAGAAAACAAAGGATTTCTATGGGATACAGTTTATGTATACGTTTCGCGGTAAAATTACTTTTAATTTTTAACATACTACGTTACGTATCTTACAATATATAAATGACTAGCATTGCCCGCGGCGCCGCCTGCGTTTTTGATGACCAAAAAGCAAATTCTTATATTTTACATATTAGTATACTCTTACATTGCAGTTTTTGTATTTTTAAAAAGAATCCTATATGTCGACCCGGATAACCAGCTATCACCATACCAAATTTCATCAAAATCCCTCCAGTGGTTTTTTGTGATGTGGTAACAGACAGACAGACAAAACTTCTAAAAACTATAGATTCAGCCTCTGTATCGATATTAATGTCTATTTCAATAAGATTTTGTAAAAAATATTTAATGTACAGATTCGGCTAAGTTACAATTTTATTATATGTATAGATTATGGGCATGCATAAATAAAACATGAAGCATTACATTCTACCTACATACTACTACTACATTCAAGTACTAAAACTGTTTTTTAATAGGTAAGTACCGATACCGACATATCGGCTTCAAAATTTCAAATACAATGTCTACGGAGTTTAATAGGTGAACTTTCGCTGCTCTGCCTACGTGACACAAATATTGAGTGCAAAAAGAAAATTGACAAGCAAGTGATTTGAGGGTAGAATCTAATAACACAACTTCTACAAGACACGTCATTAAAGCCAAGAAAATAACTCTCACAAAAGAATCTCCGGACAGGCATGCAATTAGTTTTTTTTCGCAAATCCGGTGCACATTTCAAAAAATTAGTCTCAGATAAGGCAGCGTCGAAGGGCTTTGTCGGTATTTTTTACACACTCATGAGAAAAACTACAACATCCCTAAGGGTATCATTTTTTGTTCGTCGCTGCCTTTTAATTAGTAGTTCGTAGTTTTTTCACCGAACTCGGGCAAGCATTAGCCGCAGTCTACAGGCGAGAAATTACACCGGGCGACCGCACCATGGGAAATCACACTGCACAATCATTTATTCATTATACACGCTCTATTCGATTTTCTATTTACTAGCCTACGTTTTAAAGCTACGATCTACGATAATAACGGCTACGCAGTACTCGGCGCGAGCCGGCCGTTACAGCGTACTCGTGAGTTGCGGGTAAACAAACAAAAACACAGCCGAGGAAGTCAGCGTGTCGGAGTTTGGTCAGCGATGTGATGTGATCGAACATAACCTAAAAGCGAGCCGGCGCGGCACGTGCGCCCTTATGTAAGGGTGGCGCAGGTCGCTCACGGCTCGGTCGTGGAGCCTACCTTGTCTGCCGACGATCTCTGCAACGTGCTCGGAGGAAGGCACCGGCACGCACTCCGTCATGTTTTGTGATTTCTTGGCGCGATCGTCGGGCGGCGGCGCGAAACCGAGCGGGCTGGACAGGGGGTTCGTTGCCGGCAGACTCTCCCCAAAGTTTAGCATGCTGAGCTCTAGCGCGAGCTGGAAGGCGCGCTGGTCCTCCACCAGGCCCCCACCGCCCAGCTCTCCAAACAAACTCGACGGCATCTCCACCTGGGACGCAATCTTGGCGGCTGAGAGAGGTTTCCCTCTCGAATCACTGGTCAAAAATCGGGGTAGCGATCGTTTCGAGCGCCGCGTACTCGTAACGCTACGCACGTGTGATATAGTCGCGACGCGGCGGTGAACTGAGTTGCCGGCCGGCGGGCGCACGCGCCTCGGCGACGGTCGGCCGGGGCGGGGGGTGCGGGCGGAAGGCGTGTGGGGCGCGCGGGGGGCGGGGGTGACTCGCGGGGGAGGGGGCGCAGGGTGGCGCTGCACCGGGCGGGATGCGACGCAGCTTCCGCCCGCCCTGCCGCCACCGCGAAACAGATCGCGCTTTACGCCAGGTAATTATCCCGCATACGACACTACTGATAACTATAAGATCGGTTCATTGATTAAGTTGTTTTAATTTATTAACTTCTCCCTGACATTTAATGACATCCTAAAGAAATGGCTTCTAAACTTAGATGATTTAAAAAAAAAGTATTTTTTGTAAGACATTTTTTTTTTCATTGAAATAAATAATGAATAGTCTGTGAAGTGCTATAGCTACACTATCTTTAGTCGTGGGTTCGATTCCCACATCTCAAACATACTATAATTGGACCCGGTAAGGATGAAACAAAGGGCAGGATTGTGATCCGCCACCCATCACACAACAACTTAGCCTTAACATAAACAGAAAGTATTGAACAGCGTAAGATTATACTACATACTCTTTATCCCGCAAAATTATATCCGAAAAAAGCGTCAAGCTATAAACAAAAGAATTTATACCAGTATATTGGAAGAGTAAATATTTCTTACCGTCATAATTTTAAGAAAATGCGTCGCGTAAATCGAAGCCCGAAGGACTTAATTTCCGTAAACAAATATTAAACAGAAATGAACTGTTCTTAAGTTTTCTTATGAGAAATGTTTGATAAACGAGGTAAAAACAAGCATCTATGGCTTAGATTAGAATATAAAAATTACACATAAAAATAAAATGTTAAATCGTCAAAGCGAAATAATCGCTACTTTGTTAAACATAATTGATATTTTTATTTAGACGGCTGGTCTGATTTACACGAGACTTCAAAGTAAAGCCAAATTATTTATATAAAATATATAGACAAACGTTCATTTAGGTTTATTGATCCATACAGATAAATAAAATTGAAGTGTCTGTTTGTAATATAAAAATAACAAATTTTTACTAAATGCATATGAAATTATATGTAGGTATATAGGGCAGATACTTATATGAAAAACACAATTTAAAAAAAAATTTTTGTTTGTTCCGGCTAATCTCTGAAACGGCTGGACTGATTTTGAACGGACTTTCACTGGCAGATAGCTGATTTTATAAGGAGTAACTTGGGTTACTTTTATATTCGAAAACGATTTAAGATATCGCTTAGAACAATTAAAACGCATGCACCCGAGCGCAGCAAGGATAAGTCTCTAGTATAATTTATAATCATAGAATATATCACCGAACTTAGGTCTACTTTCATAATCCATGCACGCCAAGCTGTAGTAAGAGCTGTATCGTTCCTAACTTATAGTATGTAGAAGCAAAGCCTAATTATTATTTAGTTTAAGAAGCAAATTGTTAAGTGACTGGCGCTCATGTCGTTAGTTTTCTAATTTTATGAGCTTGTGAACTTAACCGACTTTTAACTGACAGACATATTTTTACGTAACAGTCTAAAGAGTTTAGTGTATATGATAGGTTTTAGTTAAACATTTATTAGCAAAAATGCTCGAACGTAATTTTTTACTTAAGAAGAGAGTTTTCAATAAACACTGCATGAAGCTGCATCAAATGAACAAAGTTTATTGACCCTAATATGTAATTTGCTCTAACTTTAATCTATACTAATATTATAAAGATGTAAAGTTTGTAAGTTCTTTTGTGAGAACTCTCTGGATCTACTCACCGATTTATATGAAATTTCCTAAGAAGAAGGACAAAGGATACCTTTTATCCCGAAAATCATCCCTTAACCCCTTTAAGGAGTGAAAATGGGACTGAAAGTTTGTATATGAAGCAATCTAGGGATGAACCCGAGCGAAGCGAGGGTGAGTCGCTAGTATAATTATAATAACGTCCTTCTGAACTTAACTATGCAACAATGCTAAACAAACTATGCGTAAATAGTAGACAACAAAAGTTTCGCGTACAGAACCGTAGAGTTACACGTAAATTGTTATTTTATTTGCATACAAACCTCATTCATAGACTATAAGTAAACTTTTAGATACAGTTTCGCAAGAATTTGGACAAAATCAAGTTGTTTAAACGAAAGAAATTCAATATTTTCAGGGGCATCGGCGTTGTATCTGACGACCACCCACGCCATGATTTCACTCATTCAATTATTGTTTTATTATAAAATCGCCCCACTTACCCAACTTGTCGGTAAACATTAATTAGGCAGTTTATTAGATGTAGAAAATTATCGCACTTAGGACGATTACGAATAAAGTTAAATACAAAATTAATTAAAGGTTTTATATTTAGAAATATATTAAAATAGTCTTTAAAATGATTGAAAGTTATAAATTATGGATCAGCATTTTACCCTCGCTTCGCTAGGGTTCGTCCCTAGGTCGTCCATTTTAATTAGTAGGGAATAGGTAGACTTTATATCCTTATGTCCTTCCCAGTGTCTCAAACTATCTTAATACCAAATTTCATCTAAATCGGTTCAGTAGATCTAGTAATCGAGTAATCTTACTTCCTACAACGTCACAAACTCACAATTCACAAACTTTACCTCTTTATAATATTAGTATAGACAAAAAAACTCATAAACTTACAAAATTTACCTCCTTATAATATTAATGGTCTTTCCCAAGGTCTCAAACTATCTTCTTACCAAATTTCATCTAAATTGGTTCAGTAGATCCAGAGATTACCCTACAACGTCACAAACTCACAAACTTTACCTCTTTATAATATTATATTAGTATAGATTTTGTATTTTTATCCATAAGTAATAGTTGTACAGTAATTTACTGCTGTTGTAGCATAATAAAAGCAGGTAGCATGTCAGTATTGCGCTAAGTAGTTAAACTTTCGGTCCAGACTAAATTCGCAGACTCGTTGAGACGAGACTCATGAATGCGTGAACAAGTGCTACATACCTACCACTTGAATAGTGCACCACTACTTTATCTTACTTTGAGATGTACACATGGAAATAAGTTATTTTGCTTTCCATTTACGTATATCCATTTTTAATGCTATTAATATATACAGAGATTTATTTCACATATATTTCTAACTTTTAAAACTTCACATTAATAAATTTTCATCATTATACATATTATATTAAACATTTGGTAACCAAATATATACAGATAAATAGACTTGAAGTGCCTGTTTGTAATATCAAAATAAGAGCTTTTCATGCATTTATGCATTTAGCGTTTACGGTACTACCTACTAAGAAGGAAACAATTTATAACTATATTTATTTAGTTACGGCTAATCTCCGAAACGGCTGGACCGATTTTGACGGGACTTTTACTAGCAGACAGCTGATGTTATAAGGAGTAAGTTAGGCTACTTTTATTTTAAAAAAAGAGTCATGGTTCCGTGCAAAAAAATAAACACATGAAATTGTGAATAAATCCGCGTACTTATACCCACCCAAGCGAAACTAGGGTAAATAGCTATTTAATATATATAATAAAAGTTAAAACATATTTATTATTATTTATAAGTACAAAATTAAATATGAAGTAATAATGAAAGGAATATAAAAGTAATAAAATTATTATTGTATCTAAATTATCTCTTAATAAAGTTTAATATATCTTCATACAACTTAATCATAATAAAAGCCTGCGCACACTGCAGACTTTCTATAAGGCGATAGTTTAGTTAACAAAAGGTCTGCAGTGTGCGAGGGTACTAACACTCCACTCCATTTTGCGGCAAGTTTTAGCAATGTTCTGCATATCCCTATAGTTTTAGTTCATATGTTAAGTGGATTTATGGTATATTTATGGTACCTGATTTATGGCATAGTAAGCAGGTAAACTCACACTAGATATGCCAACATCAAGAAAAAAATGTTGTTTTAATACATTTTTTTTTTCATAATTGCAGATATGGGGATTTTATGATAAGAGATTAAAAAATATGCATATTTAGTAGGTATAGACTTGTATAACGTCTGCTATTTGGTAATCTTGACCATTCAAAAGGTTTTTTCTGTTTTAGTACATTATAAGTATATAAATTATAAAATAAGTTATTTTTGTACGTTAGTCTTAATACGAGTTAAATATGGTATACCTACATTTGACCACCCATGATGGTGGTCTAATGTATAAAACTCGATTTAAATTCCTTCTCTAAGGATGGAATTTAAAACAACATTACACAATAAACATACGAAAGTAATTAACATTTAAAAAAAACATACTCGTATTATTTATTATATCCCAAAAACCGGTATTGATATGTCAGTCTTTGTGTCTGGGTTAAAATATTAAGTTTCTATATAAATTAATTTCCAACTAGAGGATTTTAGACAATGATACTTGATACTTTTAGCAAAAACGATATTTAGAGTTTCACATTGTAACCTTTACACGTACCGTAACTACTACATTAACTGGAATCAATGACTAATAAAAAACAAATTTCAACTGACTTTATTGCATTAGATGCATAAGCTTTTAAGCAAAAACGTTTTTTTTACTGTCAATGAAATAAATATTATTTTCATATCTTACTAGCGACTCACGTTTTCACTTACGGATTTTTTACTCTTCACGTTACGTTTTAACGGTTAGTATGGAATATGTAGACTATATATTATATAATATACACTACCGACTCACCCTCGCTTCGTTCGGGTTCGTCCCTAGGTTATGTAAACAACTTCCCTATTAGGATCGGATATTATTAAACTTTTCATTGGTTTTAATTTTTTTGTGGGACCCTATTTATTTTTCTAAAATAAAAGTAGCCTCAGGTACTCCTTATTACATCAGTTATCTGCCAGTGAAAGTCCCGTCAAAATCGGTCCAGCCATTTCAGAGATTAGCTGGAACAAACATACAGACAGACAGACAGACAAAAATTGTAAAAAATGTTGTTTTGGTATATGTACCGTGTATACATCCTTATGGATTTACTAAAAAGCTGTTCTTTTGACATTACAGACACTTCAATTTTATTTATCTGTATGTATAGGTACAAAATTAACAGTTGTTCTTGTCACAACAGTTTTGTGTCTTTTCGATTTTCCAGCTATTTTTATGGGTTTTTTCTATTTTTTTTATACTTAAAGCACCCCTGACACACCACCAACAAAACAAAAAGAATTATTCAAATTAGTCCAGCCGTATTTGAATTTTAGCGAGATTAACGAACGGCAATTGATTTTTATATATATAGATAGATTATAACAATAATAAACAATAAATTAATTGTATCGCTCTGAATTGTCCCATTTAAATAATATTTTATCTGTGTAAATTTTTGCGGGCAGCTGCCAGAATTAGACGTTAAGTAGGTCATGGTAGGTAAAGTTCCATAATTGTAGAACCAATAAAAACTATAGATATAAAGATTACATTTTAAAACGTATAACACTCTGCTCCTTCAAGAAAAAAAAATGATCAAACAGTTAAAATAGCAATTATATAAGTAGATTCTCATGCGGATAAGCTCAATAATCATATTTAATATAATAATAACAAGTATTTCTAAGTGCGGAAATGTCACACAGACTATCATACTAATGAACATGTAAAAGTTATAGTAATAAGCTATTAAAATATATTCTTTAAACCAGTTTTTTAGACCAGTTAAGGTAATTTTGCTCTAATTTTGACAGAAAATATTTTTGAGGTACGAAATACATATTTTATTATTATATTTCAATATGGTGCTGCGCTGGGTACAAGGTGACAGAGAAAAGGCAGATTGTCAGTATTAGTTTATTTGGCATTGTCATTTAAATTATTTATTAGGCATTAGAGTATTTCTATTTAAAAAAGTTTATAAACAAAAAAAAGTCTGCGTGTGTGCAATTCACACAGGGTAGAAGTGAAACTTTAGAAAATTAACCTACGAGAGAATGAGATCAATATAGCGTATCAGGAGTAGGATAATTGTAAGGTATATATATATTTTTAATATTTTTATCAAGTATAAAAGTAATTTTACATTTAATTTAACATATATTACATTAATACTTTCTTAGATTTACGCGAATGTTTGACATTATTAAATAAAACTATCTTTTCGGATTATTTCGCGGATTTATTTTGATTTTTGGTTCCCGACGTTTCGAATGCTTTACAGCATCCATGGTCACGGGAGAGACTGAGGTGTTACATGTCTTGAATGTATAGTTGTTACAGACAGCCTACCCACAATTAACAAAATTAAAATTGCACCAATTACATTACAATATTTTTTAACTTTAAACATTTTTATAATTTTAATTATAATTGAATATGGAAAATTATTTATTTAATTTTTGCTATTATTTTTATAATTATTACAATTTTAAAATATTAATTCATAATCTATATTTAGTGTTGCCATTATTATATTTACAACCATGAAGAAAAATATAAAATATAGTATTAATTATTTAAGCCATATAATTGTTCTATGTGTAATTTAAAAAGTTAAAATTAATTAAGGATAATAATTTTAATTAAGTTTGCTATTATTTAAAAACAACTTACTAAGCAACACTATTAATATATACTTTTACAAATGAAAAATGAAAAATATTAATCTGATAAGCTGTCATTTTGATCTACACAGTATGAACTTACTACATCTGCCTGTCTATTATGTTTATATTTATTATTTGATTTTATTATATTAATAAAAGGATCCCATGGCGATGGTAGTACCCAGCCATCTTCCCTATTGAAATTTGGATGTTTTTTAATTTCTATGGCTTCTCGAATCATTCTAGGGCAAAATAATTAAATTACAAAAAAAAATTAAATAAATAATTTTCCATATTCAATTATAATTAAAATTATAAAAATGTTTAAAGTTAAAAAATATTGTAATGTAATTGGTGCAATTTTAATTTTGTTAATTGTGGGTAGGCTGTCTGTAACAACTATACCTTCAAGACATGTAACACCTCAGTCTCTCCCGTGACCATGGTTGCTGTAAAGCATTCGAAACGTCGGGAACCAAAAATCAAAATAAATCCGCGAAATAATCCGAAAAGATAGTTTTATTTAATAATATATTACATTACATATTATTCAGTATTATTTTTATTATTTTTTACTTCCTGTGTAAGTAAAAAATAATAAAAATAATACTGATTTTATCTCATTTTCTCGCCGGGCTATTCCTATGTATTTATGGGTTTGTCTCTTTGTCGTGACGCATTCTCTTTTTATAGAGTTTCAAATAACAATGATTTTAAAGCAGTTTCACTTCAATATCAAATCCTTACCGCATATCAACTTATGGTACAACACAATCATGATATACGTAAGGTAAGAAGGAAGAATCTCTATCAAACGCCAAAAAGGGTCTTTTGGCTTCGCGCCCGGCTGTATTGCCGGGCACTACTGAGCCCCCCACCACGACAAGGTGAACGCACGTTTGGGGGGTCTTTAACCTCCTGAAGTTATCAGTGTAACTTTGAAAATGATCTAAATCAAAAGTAAAATGCCTAACTTCTGTTATGTAATAAAACTATGTTTCTGAACAGGTAAATTCGCCATTCACCGTTAACCTATTGAGCCAAGCGCGATCCGTATTACGTATTCATTCGTACTGGCGGAGGTCAAGGCGATGTACTTACTTTTTCAGTGGCCTGAAACATATTTAGAGCTATTCTCAGCTAGAGCTTGTTGTTTTGTGCTGTTGCTTCAAATTTTTGGGTGTATAAACAATATTTTAAATAAATTCTTTTGGCATGTTTGCAAGAAAATATGACAGTAAAATTTTTACGATGCGCGCTTACAACGACAGCCAAAAAGTAACATGATGAAGTTAGCTGCAGTCCTTTTACAAACAGAGAGTTGTGACATACGGGATGAAATCTTTAGCTATTTTTGTTCTGTTACATCAGAGAAGTATAACTTCTTACGTGCGTATATAAGTGCACACACACGTTTTTTTGCTATTTAAGCACTAATCATTAGCTAATATAAAACTAAACTTATACTTACTCTTTTAATTACTACCTATGACATACACACGAACATTCTAATTTATAATAGTACTTCGATTATATTATTTTAAAAATTACCATAAAGATGGTAGGTACATTTTATGGATAGACATAACACAACATAATGTTTTGGTGTTGAGTTTCTATTATTAACTCTAGTCTCGAGTGTGCGCAGCTTAAGATTAACAGAACTTAACAAAGTTTTGTAGCAAATAACGATTTCGGAGTTTATTTTAAGTAGATATTAGATACGCATATTGTAGGAGTAAATGGACTAGCCAAGTTTCAACCAATGATTAATATATTATATGAATACTATTTATTACTTACCTTGGCTTGGCCCGAGTGCGTCCCTAGGTACGTTTTATTTTTTTGAGCGGTTCCTTAATTCTTTTTCTTAAATAAAAGTAGCCTAAGTTACTCCTTATAATATTAGCTCTCTGTCAATGAAAGTCCCTTCAAAATCAGTCCAGATGTCTCGGAGATTAGCCAGAACAAACAGACACACGGACATACTTATATAATTTCATATGCATTTAGTAAAAATCTGTTATTTTGATATTACGAACAAACACTTCAATTTTATTTATTTGTACAAACATCTCCAGGTAAATTTATAAGAAATTAATTAAAATTCTAAGAAATCTATTGTTAACTGACATCCCGGGGTGTCCGCGGTCGTGGAGGGATTATCATACCATTAAAAAATTTAATTTGTCATCAGTATAAAGCAAAAAGTTTCATACAAAGAAAAAAATGAATATTGCCGTTGATCTAGAAGAAAAAAGTTTATGTCTAAAACATATCTTTGACAAAAATTTCTATATTCACTGTTCGCTGATAAAAAAAAAACGAGTCGTTGTTTAGTCATGCACGAAAGACTAGCTCGTGCATCTGACATCAGTCGTGGTCCGAAACGAAATGTGCTTTGATATGGAAAAGCACCAAGCCGTTCAAACTTGATCAATTGGGGACACCACTTGCCAATTCACATTAAGTATTGTTTAGAGTTACGTACTCATTATTCATACTACAATGATTAGGTTTTCGAAATTTATCTCGGACTTTTTTCCTTTACAAACTTTATTAGATACGTTTCAACGGTTAGTGTAGATTTCTCAGAGACGAGATATTTTCCCGCGGTAAAAAGTATCCTTTATGTTGACTTGGATAACCAGTTAACATACCAAATTTCATGGTAAACAGACAAAAATTCTTTAAACTATAGTATATAGATTCAGCCTTTGTATCGATAATAATGACTATTTCAATTAGGTTTTCCAAAAAATATTTAATGTACAGATTCGACTCAGATAGAATTTTATTATATGTAGGTATAGATTATGGATTGATCACAAACAAAATAGGCCCGCGATAATTTTAGTTTGGGCATTTTCGTAGATAAATACACACGGCTTAATGATGACCCGTGATTGTTTTTTGGGTTCTAAAAATAGCCGTTTTAAAATATTGGTAATATTTACCAGACTTTTATAGGCTTTATTTGTTTTTGTGTTTGGTCTTATTCACTTTAAAAAACGGAAAAATTTGTATTTTATAACTTTTTTTAATTAACATATAATGTAGTAATCTATGCTTTCATTTTAATCTATACATATACCTAATAAAATTGTAACTGATTGCTGTCTATTATATTGGGGACTTTAGTAACGCAATAGAAATCAAAACAATATTTTTTAGGAATTTTTGTCTGTTTCTCTATGCGTTTGTGCGCGCTAATCTCAGAAACGGCTTAACCGATTTGGGTGCAGTTTTCACTAATGTATAAGTTTTCTTAACATTTAGTATTTGTTTTATGTCAATCGATGTATAAACAAAAAAGTTATGTCAATTTAAAGAATCACCTAGGGACGAACCCAAACGAAGCGAGGGTGAGTCGCTAGTATTAATATAAAATTCTAAGTAGCTTCGACTGTTTAATGAAAAATTATAGACATTTAGTAGAAATTATGAAACAGAAAGTTTGGTAGGAATTATGAAAAAGAACATGGCAGCATTTTTTATTTTCCTGTTTTTTACTGACTAATTGTTTGTATGTATTCAACCCTTTTTAACGTCCCACTGCTGGGCACGGGCCTCCCTTCAGTACGAGGGGAATCAGGCCATAGTCCACCACGCTGGCCAAGTTGGGGTTGGCGGGCTTCACATGTCTTTCGAAAACTTGCTAGGTTCTCTCAGACATGCAGGTTTCCTCACGATGTTTTCCTTTACCGTAAGGCAAGTGGTAATCATGTTGAAAATGATACGCACATGAAAATATCAGAGATGCGAGATCCGGGATTTGAACCTGCATCACTCGGTTTCCCAAGCGAGCGCGTTACCACTGGGCTACCACTGCCTTCTGTCTGTCTTAATTGTTTGTATATTAAAATATATATACTTGGCATTACTTAAAAATTAATAATCTTACACTTATTATTAGATTTAGCGCCCGAATTTCAAATATCAATAAAATTACCCATGACTCATAAATAACCAATTATTACTCATAATTATTGGAGGCAGATAAGCTATAACGTGTACAAAACAACGCACAAATGACCTATTAATATTAAATTTGAGATTTTAACATTCAACATTGTATTTCAATAAAAGAAATGTTTCAAGTGAGTTTTTGTTTATTTTTTTAATATCACAGAAATCCTAATTTTAATATCTAAGTAGTCAAGTAGGTGGGTAGTTTTTACTAAACTATGAAGGTTAATTTTAAATAGAAAATATCTTTTTTTAATTTTTTTTTATGTTTGTTTTTTTTTAAATGTTGGGAAATACATTTACACATACAACCTGTATACACTATACATAGAGGTGGTTATGTGGAACTCACCGGGTAGAAAGCCAGTAGGTATTGCCCACTAAAACTCAAGAGACCCAAGTTGCTCCCACGGTCCCGAGGTAGGCCTCCCAGTGCGTTTCTTGGCTTCACGCCCGGCTGGATTGCCGGACGCTAATGAGGCCCCTCACAAAGTTAAGGTGAACGCACATTGGTGGGTCGTAAAGAATAGAGAATATTCCATGGATTACTAATTTTTGATTCTAGAAAAATGTAAGGGGCTTTAGCGCTGGATTTATCTCCTCAGTTTTTATGTAAGCCTAGTCCGTAACGTTGCAGTGGCGTGTTTATATACCGTAAGCAAAACAACGCTCCACACTGAGCCAACAAGATAAAACAGTATGTTAATTAAGGTCAGAACCGTACTTAATGTTTAAAAACTATGAGCCTTGATATATGCATTTATTGATTACAAAGTAATTGGCGTTTTATTAAAATATTATTTAAACTTTATTATTATTTATTTACATTAAATATTAAAATGTGAAAAAAATGAAATATTTGGTAGCTTATCTATACTAATATTATAAAGAGGTAAAGTTTGTGAGTTTGTGACGTTGTAGGGAGTAATCTCTGGATGTACAGAACCGATTTAGAAGAAATTTGGTAAGAAGATAGCTTGAGACCCTGGGAAGGACATAGAATACTTTTTATCCTGGAAATCGTCCCTTAAGGGGGTGAAAATGGGGATGACAATTTTTATTGGGATTCTAGCCATGGACGAATGAGTCGCTAGTTTGTCATAATCGCCTAATTTATATTTGCAATATGTTAGAATAGCTAGAGGATTTTTAGTTTTGCCTTAACTTATACCTTAATTGCCGCTGCATCATTTTATTTCATTTATACTTTGATAATATTAGTGAAAATAAAATTAAATATATGGGTGGTCTAGTTCAAATAAATCTAGTTTTTTATTTTTTATTGACTATTTGAAAGTTTATTAAAAAATATTGACCCTTGCTTCACTCGGATGCGTGCCCTATCTAACTAACAGTAGCCAGTTCTACGTCTTTCTATGTACTAAATTTCTTAGTTAAGGAAAAACAAACATACAAACACAAAAACTTTCGCATTTATAATAATAATAAGAATTTCTGAAAATGACCTACTTTATAACGATCTTTAAAACCCCTGAAAATAAGCACAATTTAGTAAAAACGATTAAAACCAACCATATTTCAGTGAGAATTATCTAAAAATGCCGGCATGTAAAGAATTCGCTTATTTGCTCAACGATACAAAATACCGCATTGAAATCCATTTTTCGCATAAAGATTTATTATTAACTGTACTTCCAGAGAAGAAAAGGGTTCTTTACAACATATTATAATTAGACCGGGTCTGAACAAGGCACTCTAACAAACAAGTAAAACAGCGATCTTATTTGGAGAATTTTAAATTTATACCTGACCCAAGTCTGTAATTATTAGGGTAGCGTTCATATAAAAGTTAGAAGTATTGACGTATTCATTTGACTGTTAATTTAGTTATTATAAGTTGTTGCTTTAAAGTTTACTTTTGAATATATTTAAACAACGGCTTATTTTTTTTAAAATAGATGAGTGAAGGTACTGATCTGTTTTGTGTTTACCTATCTATATAATTGTTTACAAAAAAATATTGATACCACTAAAGCTCGTCGATAGACAAAAAAACAAAATAACAAAAAAAAAAGGAAAATTGGTTGATAAACAAGAACAAAAGAGTACAGTAATACAATTTTGCCATTACTTATTTATAAATCGATTTCTGAACGTATAATTTTTAAGTCATTTTTTTTATTACTAGCATTGCCCGCGGCTCCGCCCGCGTTCAGATGACCAAAAACCTAATTCTTAGGTTTTACATATTAGTATACTCTTAAAATGCAGTTTTTGTGTTTTTGTATTTTTTCTCAGAAATGAGATATCTTCCCGCATTAAAAAGTACCCTAATGTTGACCTAGATAACCAGCTATCATTATACCAAATTTTATCAAAATCTTTCCAGTAGTTCTTTCATAACACGTTATCAGACTAATAGACAAAAATTCTAAAAACAGTGTACAGATTCGACTCAGAATTATTATTATATGTATGAATTTTAATAATTTGTATAGCTTGTAATACAAAACTTTTAAGCACAATATTTAGGTAATTATAAAAAAAAATGAAATATTTTGACATGGTAAATAACAAAACCCCTTGTTGAGATTTTATGGAACTGGATGGTAGCAAGCCATAGCAACAGTACTACTGTTGCTCTACAATTGATGTATTGACAAAGCTCCCCTGCTACTTGATGTAAGTTATTCAAACTCTAGTACCTAAATTCTTTTTACAAAGTGATGTTAACATGACCTTGTAAATTATATCTCTAAAAGACATAAAATTTTAACTTATTCGACAAATTACAATTTAAGCGGTATTTAAAACGGATGCTTTTAATAGTTCTGTTTTAAAACATCCAAGAAACTTAATATGTGATAATATGATGTTTGTTTACAATTAATTTTATTCTATATCTATATATTTATTATTTATCTAAAAAGCATAAGCTAAATTTCAAAGTGTTTATGTGGATTATATTTGAAGTCAGGTAATATTTTGTTCAGAACGGTCGTTGTATTAAAGTCTTACAATATTTCGGTGCTACGCAACCAGGTGTACGTTGAAAATAAAAAATCCTAGACAAGGTGACGCTTCAAAAGTTTCTCAAAGGCTTTCACGATGTTTATTTAAAATGACAATAAAAGTAAGGTTACGTACATAGCCGTCATAGGAACAAGCAACACAATTACTGTCTTATTGTCGAGTACAGGAGAAGGCTCAAAGGCATCACTTTTTATATTTAGTTCAATGTCGGTAAGTTGGGGTGTCCAGGTCTAAAAATTGGGACCATCCCAAAATACATATACGTATATATATGAAATATTTCATATTATTTGATATTTAAATTATGCCAACGTAAATGAACGAGTGTATTATATATGTGCATACGTGACTACCTAATATTTCTTAAAGCAAAAATTTCAATATTAATAACCTATGTAGAACGTTAATATGTTATGCTATTATTAAAGTTTGATCTTTCAAAATAAACCTTGACTTAGGTATCTACGCCACCTTAACTGTGCACGCCTCGTTTTATACGTGAAACGTGGACTGTGGAGAAAGATGTTATATAATTATACACCGTATATGTGTCTGTATCAGCACAATATATAAACAATCTAAAAAATTGAAACCAATCAGTGCTAAGTTTGTATGTATTTAGCCCTTTTTAACGTCCCACTGCTGGGCACGGACCTCCCTTTAATACAAGGGGGGATCAGGCCATAGTCCAACACGCTGGCCAAGTGTTTCATTCACCGTGAGGCAAGTGGTAACCGTGATAGAAATGATTGGCACATGAAAATATCATAGGTACGTCACCCGGGATTTAAACCCGCTTCACTCTGTTTCCCAAGCGAGCGCGTTACCACTGCGCTACCACTGCCTTAGTGTTTACTACAGCTTAAATATCAAACGTTTAACGGATATTAAACTCAAAAATGACATTACCAAAATTATCTCAGCACATCCGCAAATGGCCGTCCTGTAATGACTTCCGCGATAATAGACGCGTGAGAATATCCCGCTAGCAACGATGTCACCCTTGCGCTAAACTCAAGTTTAAGAAGTATGTACAATGCGTAATACAAAAGTGCGCAGGTACAGATTTTTTTCGTGGCCCCTTTAAGAACATCTGCGTTTAAAACGCCGGATAGCAGATGCGAGGCGGCCTATTGTGCCTGAGCATTTTTTTTGCCGTCTACTACAGCGGATGTTCTGACATGTTCTGTATGGAGAATCAATTTTGGAGCTCCGAAGTTTCCGCGGTTTCTTTAGTTTTTATATTTAAGCTTTTTTTTCTTATCGGAAGGACGGTTCCGGTAGAAATATAACATTCCCAATTGATTGATGTCCCGTAACTCTGATGCGGGGCGTTAAGTATAGTCTATACAATAAATGATATATCTTCCACGTGAATAATGCTTTAATAAATTTTTATATCAACATATTCGTAATTTTCGATTTTTTTTGTGCCTAAAGTGGACAAATTGGTATTAACTTAGTCTAATTTTTAAAATATTGATTCGATATCAACACATATAATACTATGTTGTTATATTAGATTATTTAAAGCATACTTTAAATAAATATGTATAATTCTAATATACTAAATATCTTTTAAATCACATACATATATTATACTAAATATCTTTTAAATCACATACAAATTTTCACTGTTATTATGCGTAAAAGTTTTTCGCGCCGAATTGCCGCCATTAATTTGCCTCAACTTTCGAACAAAACAACTGAAACGTAATCTTTTAATCGCTTCAAGCAGCTTAAGATTGCTAACAATCACCTGCGAAAGATCAAAGACTTCCAATTTAAAAATAAATCTTTTAAATAAGAAGAAAAAATTTAGAACAAGTGTTTTACGAATCGGCCCTAATATTGTTTCAAATTTTACCAAGTTTCATAATATTATTTTTATAATCGCACTTTGAATGTTAGACATAGTCTGAAAGGCTTAATTATTTCAAGGATATATTTGAAAATAATTGTAAAATATTAAAGCATTTTAATATACTCATAAATAATAAATATTTTTTAGTCGCCATATAAATTTGGTTTCATTCTCATTTAATAACAATTACATAATTCGTACTAATTTTATTTTTTACAGTACAATGTTTAAATAAATAAATAGCGTTGTTTTCATACATATGATGCAATCATTTTACTACAAGGTAAGACAAGGATGGCTGTATTTTTTATAATGTTGAAAGGAGACAGGAACACTATTTCTGTTGAAGTTCTTCATTTTCGAGTGGAGCCTGTCGTAAGGGTTGGAAAAGGGTCACTGAGAAGGGTGCATTGAACTTTGCACTACTTCGGACTATTGTTCGTAATAAAATTAACGAAACATCAATGTTCAGTTATGTTTTTATTTATAAGGGAGTTGCTTTATTTTTATATTTTTTCTCTTTTATTTTTTCGAGACAACAATTTTACAAAAAACCGGCCAGCAGCACAAACAGCTGAATAAGTATTATTCAATAAATATTAATCTACTATAGATCTGTTCCATTTTATCTTTCTCCCATAAAAAATACATAAACAAGTACATATATTATATAAAAATTAAACTTGATATAATACTAATATAGAAGAATAAAAAAAAATAAAAAAAAATATAATAAAATATTTTTAATTATAGTGTCAAAATGTTAAACACCTTAATTAAATTACTAAACTTTGACTTAAATTTAAAAATTAAGTTTTATAAAGTCCCTAGACGACATAATCGCAGCTTAGTAAATCGATTTTAATTATCGATCAGACGTTCCAGACTATTTACATTAGATGTACAGATGTCATATATGTATGTACTTGAAGGTTCCTTCTTCGAAACGTGATTTATTAAAAATACTTATACCAATAAATTATTAAACTAACCTTCTTAGATAACTTAGTCACATGCTACCATAATTTAAAATAAATAACGAGATTAGCATCGGCCCAGTAAATTCTCGTTAGGCCAAAAATAAAATCAAATCAAATTTCTTTCCCACCGCATAAATCTCACCCCAATAGGCTCCGATAAGATTCGCGTTGCAAAAATTCATTCATGCCAATGACCCTAAGGTAGGTACCAAGAACCTTTGTGAGACCTTTCTCAGGGCTCGAACATCTGTCGTTGCACCGGGCCTGCATTCACGGCGGTTATACTTTCTTGACGGTTAAACTCCGTTGTGACGTTATAACGCATGCAAGTTAAAATCGTCATATCTAGGCAATGAAATATTAAATATCTAAAAGTTCATTAATCTATAGGTACATGTAATAAAATTGTACCCAAGCCGAATCTGTACATTAAATATTTTTTCGAAAATCTTATTGAAATAGACATTATTATCGATACAGAGGCCGAATCTATAGTTTTTAGAATTTTTGTCTGTCTGTTACCGCATCACAGAAAAACCACTGGAGGGATTTTGATGAAATTTGGTATGATAATAGCTGGTTATCCGGGTCAACATATGGGATACTTTTTACCGCGGGAAAATATCTCATTTCTAAGAAAAAATACAAAAAAGTGCAATGTAAGTATAAACTAATATGTAAAAGTTTAAAACCTAAGAATTTGGTTTTTGGTCAACTGAACGCGGGCGGAGCCGCGGGCAGTGCTAGTTAATTAAATAAGGTTTAGTTATGGTTTTTGAAATTTTTTATTCGTATTATTAAATATGTATTTAAATCTATTTCAACGGCTATAGCTTAGGAAAATAATTGAATCCTATATTTTTTTATTTAAAGAATATGTCACTTCAAAGTATGTACTTACTTAAATAGTTTTATTAAATTCTGGTCGTGGACTGCGAAAACACTTTATGGAATCTTTAATGAAGAAAATGTATAATATAATTTATAGATTAATTATTATGGTGTAGTTAAAGATAGCGTAAAGGAATGCCCGAGAAGATAAAGGCGGCTATAAACAAAAAAGAAGATAATTTCATAAGTTGTGAGAAACTTTCTATGACAGTATATACATACATAAACAATAGAGAAACTAACTTTTAAATAAAATAGATTTAAAAGCAATATTCCATAGATTATTATAAAGGGTTACGTTAACGAGCTCTTTTAATTAAGTACCTTACCTAACGATAAGTGTAAGGTACTAAATTATGATTAACTAACGACTCACCCTCGCTTCGCTCGGGTTCGTCCCTAGATTGATTCCCCATACAAACTTACATCTTCATTTTCACCCGACGATTTATGAGATAAAAACTATCCTATGTCCTTCCCAGAGTCTTAAACTATCTTCTTATCAAATTTCATCTAAATTGGCTTAGTAGTTCCAGCGATTACTTCCTACAAACAAACTTACAATCTTTACCTCTTTTTAATATAAGTAAGATTTTTGAGATCATTGAGTAAATATTAATTATTTCTACAACATTTGCACGATTTACTATAGAATAATTGTTGTCTATTTCTGTGTCCAGGCTTCCCTTTTCTGTTATTAAACCATTAATAAAATAAAATTGCTGACTCATTTTTATATTTGACTATGATGACTCAGTTCGAACAACCAATGCTTTGAGAAATTTGGTAAAATAAAAAAAAATCTATAAAGCCTATATGCCTTTACCTGTATTGTTGGAATGGTTAAAAATAAATCTATAATGCATTCATTCAGAAGGTGAACTAAATTAAATTCGGACAGCTGACTTTTTTTTGCAAGGTGACTTCAATGAAGGGACTTTGAATGATATCGTCTTTTTTATTTCCAAGGATACTAAACATATTTTAAGTAATATTTGAAAAAAAAATGAATAGAGTGCACACTGTGTTAATGCCATTTTTTTTAGTGTGTCGAAAGCTCTACACAATTTATAAGACCTACGCTTGTAACATTTCTTAAAAAAAAGCAACAGCTTTGACATTTACCAGTTCCCGCATTATTCGTGCAATAGTAGGGGAGCCCAAGAGGGGATTTTCTGTAGTTACTCGAGCGCGGCAGATTAACATAAAAGAGGTTACCTTGCACTCTATTGAGTACTTTCACCACAATATAAGTCTTCTATATAAAGGGGCGCGTCTAGGGAAGCCGATTAAAATATTTAAAAAATGTTTTGATAAGGTAAAAATACTTGAAACCGTCAGATTAAGGTGTGGTAGGCTAGTCACATCCTGAAAAGTGTCCAATTTAATAATCTGCCGATTTGCACAAGCCTAAGAGGCAAAAATCATCATAAACTTTATAGTCGATTTTTGCCTCTTCGGCTTGTGCAAATCGGCAGATTATTGAATTGGACACTTTTCAGGATGTGACTAGCCTACCACACCTTAATCTGACGGTTTCAAGTATTTCTACCTTATCAAAACATTTTTTAAATATTTTAATCGGCTTCCCTAGACGCGCCCCTTTATATAGAAGACTTATATTATGGTGAAAGTACTCAATAGAGTGCAAGGTAACCTCTTTTATGTTAATCTGCCGCGCTCGAGTAACTACAGAAAATCCCCTCTTGGGCTCCCCTACTACAACAAATCAACTGTTTAAGATTGTCTACATAAAAATCAGCTAGGTATTTTAGTTTATATTTTTATTGTATTAATAAAATAATAAGTAATAATAATAATCGTCATTCGTTTTGTTAGTAAAAATTACTATAACAAAGTAATCTAACATTGTGACGGCTAACTTTAATTGATATTTCGTCGCCTCAGTGCTTATTTGTTCAAACGACCAATATTTGTTGTACATACTTTACAGTAGACAGTTTTTCCTCTATTTTAAAAACAGATAAAAGCTTTATTTCTAAGATTTATACATATTTACATATTTAGAAAAAAATGGATATTTTCGGTTTTATAAAAGTAAAATGTGTATTTAATACCAACATATTTAACGTTTATAAAAGTAGATAATTCTCTATTAAAATTTCTTCAAAATAAGCACTGAGACGGCGATTTGTAGACGATTTTGTATTATTGGTCGCCTTTTTAAATAAAGAAAAAAAAAACCAAAAAAAAAATTTTGGATTTTCACGGTTTCATTTTGATTTTTTGCTGTCGACATTTCAGACGCTATACAGAAAATATTGTCAAGGGAGAGACTAAGGTTTTTAATTTATTAATATTCATAGTTATTACAGAGTACAGACAGTTTCTACCCACAAAAATCTAGACTAAGATTATAAATAAGTAAAGTTTGTGTGTTTGTGAATTTGTAGCGGGTAATCTCTGTATCGACTAAACCGATTTAGATGAAATTTGGTTAGAAGATAGTTTGAGACCCTGGGAAGGACATAGAACATTTTGTATCCTGCAAATCATCCCTTAAAGGGGTGAAAATGGGAATGAAAGTTTGTATGGGGAATCAATCTAGGGACGATCTCGAGCGAAAGGAGGGTGAGTATATTTACAATAATTTGGAAGAAAAGAAAAATTGTACCAAAGTATTAAAACAGCTCAGAAGGGTTTTCCAGGAAGACAAGTATTTGGCAATTAACAATTATATATCTCGCTTTTTCTGTATACTCATTTTACATTTATACTTTATATTCCTAACACATATAATCCGAATCACCGACTGTCCACTTGACATATCAAAAATCTATTGTCAAAATCTACAAACTGGCACATAAAATAACTGAATGTTACAGTATCTACTTTATAATAAAAAATAATCATTCTTATTAAGGTTGCTACAGTGTTACAATTTGAAAATACATGTAGGTATATATATGTTACCTGATTTCGTAACGTTTTGAGGTGAAACTTCTTTGGGCGCACCATGAGAGGGAAAAAAGTTTTGACGTTACGATTATCGTAACGGAAACGGTACGTTAATAAATAGTTAATTAAAAATTATTTAAACTATTATATGAATATTTCGAAGAATAATTTAAATAACAATAAATATTTATAAAAAAATACTTATTTCATTTATTTTTATATGAGCGATGGAATCATATTAAATGAATATTGATAAAATATTATTATTCGTCAATCATAAGTAATGTGAAAGTATTAGGTACTCTTATATTTCGATTAGAAAATTTTAATTAAAAAAATATAATATTAAATACTAATTATAATTTCCTCCCGATCGATTTCGACAACGGCTGCCAATCTTATTGAGACTAGCTATCTGCGCAGGAGTTATTATAGTGCACAAGTGTACACGCAGACACAACGTGCACTCTCTGTTCCTGTCACTCTCATACTCCGGTGGGACGACCACTCGACACGACCGGTTAGAGTGAAGGCGCAGGACCGACGGCTTTACATGCTCTCTGAGGCACGGGGGTGAAATACCGCCAACTTCCCACCACCAGGCTGTTACTGAGGCTTACTAAACAGAAGATTCAATAACTAAACTTGGCCCGATCCGGGATTCGAACCCAGGACATCTAGATGTGCAACCGTACTTGCTAGCCATTATACCTACTATCGAGGCAGTTAAAAAATATGATGTGTAAATGAACATTTTGAGCTACCTGGTGTAATGGCCTCGAAGTATATGTACAGGCGAAGTTAGAGGTCACGGGTTCTATTAATTCATAAGGAAGCAACAGAATGACCTTACGATTACTTTATTAGACCTATGTACTCGTATATGTTAAGATAAAATTGGAAATTAGGGCAACACCAACTCATAAGTGGATAATGGAGAATAAATACGGACTTCTCGGACTAATTTTATATTGTGTTTATGCGAAAGGTATGTGTATAAATGTTTGTGCGTTAATACTCCTTAAACGGCTGGCCGGATCCGGAGATAGGCTATGACCTGGGGCTGGAGTAACTGGAGTAGATGTTATATTATTAGTCTTCTGCATAATAGTAGTCCAAAACAATCATATAATACAATACCCAAAAAAATGTGAAGTTCTGTAAGTCTATTTCATACTTGTCGAGTTAACAGATTTGTCTGAAATTTGAAATGGAGATAGTTAATATTTGGATAGTCCATTCCTAGAACTACTAACAGAAGAAGGCGCTTTTTTTTTAATCTAACTCCTAGGCAGATAAAAAAGATGTGGTCCATAGAAAAAAATAGATAAGCTGCTAATATATGATAAAATAATTTAAAAATATAAAATAAATACATTTTCTTAGAATATCTAACACCAAATAATAGTTGTAAGTAATAAAAAAAGCATTCAATATTATCTTTTAACTTTCAAGTCATTACAAAGTCGAGCAATAAAATAATAAATAGAGCATTTGACTTTGTAAAGATGTAGCGCGATCTTCATTCATAGCTTCAGTGTTTTGAAATTCCATTTATAAAATTTTATTGCGCTTGCTGTAAAGTATTTTACAAATTATTTTAAATATTTCTATCTGTTATTAAGACGAGGACTATATTTCTTTTATTAAATGTTTTATACTCGTACATATTTATATTTAAATTTAAAAAACTAAAAAGTTTAGCAGGAAATCAGTTGAACCGATTATTCGTCACGTACGTAATTTGAACCCACAACTTCTGGCGCCAGAGACATGCGCGTTTTGTTGTTCTTTTATAGATGTTGGTTTACCTCATATTATTTACATGATTTAAATGCAACTTTAAATATTTTTAACTTTTAAGTGCAACATTAAATAGCTTCTAAGTTAAAAGAGTAAAGAATGTTTTATTCAGAATTATTTTCAAGATAACCAATATTTTTTGAATATTCATGAGTAAATATACAAAAGTATTTATTAATAGATGAATATAATTTTCAACAAAACCTTTTTCTTTTAAATAATAACATAATTACATGTTTTTTTTTAATATTATTCCCCTTACGTAATAATAAAAAGTAAATTCAAGTACTTTTTATAAATTTAACTTGTGATGCTAACGAACATAATTGCGTACCTTAAAATATACCTGATATTTGTACCTGGAAAAGATCTGTTTATATCTCCTATAACATGAGACGAAATCATTGAAAAGCAGCATTGTTCATTGAATACAAAGATAAGCGTAAAGTCTTAAGAACAAAATAAAAAGCACAAAGCATATTTTGTATTTTAATCGCACCTTACCTGTTTATTTTTTTTTATTTAGTGAAACTAATTTAGATTTTCTTCCGTACAAAGCATTCATTCAAGCCCAGAAAAGATAAAATGCAATTCTATAGACAAAGTATTAAAAAAGGTTTTTTGCGCCATACATAGATGATAGAATACAAATAAAATTAAAATTTTATAAGTATAATATGTAATTATATAGAACCTACATTTTTATTACTAAATCTGTAAATCCTCTTAAGTTTAATATGCTGTTAAATATTAAATTAAATTATTTAAAACACTAATAAATTACTAGGTTTAGTTGTGGATTTATTAATTTAAAAAAAAAGGGTTTATAGATTACTAGCATTGACCGCGGCTCCGCCCGCGTTCTGATGACCAAAAACCAAATTCTTAGGTTTCACATATTAGATACTCTTACTTTGCAGTTTTTGAAATTAAATGATTTTTTTTGTATTTTTTCCCAGAAATGAGATATTTCTGCGCGTGAAAAAGTATCCTATATGCTGACCCGGATAACCATCTATCACCATACCAAATTTCACCAAAACCCCTCCAGTGGTTTTTCTGTGATCCGGTAACAGACAGACAAACAGACAGACACAAAAATTCTAAAAACTATAGATTCGGCCTCTGTATCGATAATAAATAATAATGTTTATTTCAATGAGGTTTTCCAAAAAATATCTAATGTACAGATTCGGCTTGGTTACAATTTTATTATATATGTATATAGAAGACTTAAGATAAAAAATATTTTTTTACTTAATTTTAAGCTAATATCTATCTATTTATGATAAAATCCACTTTAAAAAATGCATTCAATTGAAAAAATAAAAGAAGGTTTAATCTAGACCTTATGTGCAATTATTGAAGAAAAAAATATATTCATGAAATTGTAAAATTATGTAGACTTAAAATGTAAAGTTTTTTTATTTATTATAATTATTTATAGAATATTAAAAAAAATGGGGAAGATTTTTGATTTACATTCAATCTTTTATACTTGTTTTTTTTTGCTTCTATTGTATTTGCATCTTACCCTGCACAATGTATTGTACCTGAAAGTTATACCAGCTGATGAAAGAATTGAGAAGGAGAGTTGCATCCTGTGGTGGTCTTGACTGATGGATCAACACACAGTCTCACTGCTGGTTATAGAAACGTCAAATTTGGAGGACGTATTCCTATATGATGTAGGCAGGCATCCGTTATGAAAGCATTTTTCGAATTTCATTCCCTAAGTGGGTAAATTTGGGTATTACAGATTGTATGAAACTCTGTCATTCATAATATGAATTACATAGAAAATGGTGTTTAGCTTTAAGGATCAGAAATATATTTGTTTTTTTTTAAATTCATCCCTTATAGGGCTAAAAGGGGGTAATAAAGTTTATATGAGCAAAGAATTATTTATGATCAGAATTACTTGAAACTTGGTATTAATGCTCTTCAATACTATTAAATAAATGCCTGTTTTAGCATTTTTAGAAATTCAATACCATAAGAAGGAAAAATGGGAGAAAAAGTTTGTACGAAACTCTGTAAGGACTATGTAATAATATACAGAAGATAAAAAAATATATTCACCTGTTTATTGTGTTGTGTTGATTTAAGAGTTTTCAAATTATTTTCTGTAAAATGATGTCCACATAGCCTTAAATACATATAAAGATTGTTATTTTGCCAATTTTGATCGTCTTATTGCTTTAGCCCACAATTTCTTCAGTTTTTGTCTTTTGGGAACAAATGATATAAATTTTCTTTGCATCCTGGCACTGCACAATTTGTTATTTTAATTAAAGTTGAATAAATAAAAAAAATACAAAAATAAAACCTTTGTATTCGAACCCGGACACCTGTGATAGACAATCTTGCATCATGGCCGCTTGACCACGATGCTAATGCCCGATCGTGCGAAGTTAGCGACCCTATTTTACGTGGAATAATGCGAAAGAAAACCGCAGACATAAGACTAATCTAGATCGATTTTGAGATCGCCGGTATTTATAGATAAATAAATATGTAAGAATTGCTTGTTTAAAGGTATTCGATTTTAAATAAAATGAAAAAAAAAACCATCTACGCTGTAGAGCTTTACAATATACTGAGGGCCATAGTGATTGCGACATCTGGCGGGAGAAAAAGGCAAAATTATTCCCCATTCAGTTTGTTGTTTTATATAATTATGGCGCGTCAGTTGCCAGTTGATAACCGTATTTTTAATATTGCGTAGAAAGGTAATAACTTCGTGGAAATAATACTGATAATACAATTGAGCACTATTCACTCGTCAATGTCGTGTAGAACGGAGAAATATAATTTTTGAACGATCTATAAAATTGTCAAGTTCATAATTTGAAAACTGTCAATTGTTGTCAAGATGGCACGTCAGCAGCAGGATGTTGATGAACTTTTCGATGTTAAAAATGCATATTATGTTGGAAATTATCAACAAGCCATTAATGAGGCACAAAACGTTAATGTAAGTAGAAAACATTATATTTAAAATATGTATTTATAGTTTTGTTACTGTTTTATTAAACGTCCACTGACTGCCGATGACGTGTTGACGTTTATTTTGATAAGTGTTTTGTTAATTTACTCTTATAAATAAGTCGGTTAAAATATAACACCACCGTTAAAATAATACGTAATAATAAGAATGTTTATTTTGTTTTAGTCTTCTTCTCCAATGGTAACACTTCAGCGAGATGCATTTCTTTATCGCTCTTACATTGCACAGGGCAATTACAGAATTGTTTTGCAAGAGCTCAAAAGTGCAGATCCAATGCTACAACCATTAAAGACATTAGTAGAGTATTTGTCTCCTGGTGCAAATAAACCAGCTATTGTGGCCGAAATTGATGCTAGAGTAAGTATATATATTTTTGTACTTAGATTTCTAAATAAGTTTTAGGTTATTGGTGTATAAAGCTATAAAATGTTTGTATCCAATGAAAGAATAAATGTCTTGTAGAGATCTTTACATCTTTTTTTAAAATAGGCTAATATGTTAATTCAAAGCACAACATTAAATTTTAATGTTGAGTCGGGACACTTACTTTTCATAAATATTATGTCTTGCATATCAAATAAATATTTTTAATATATATGTTACATATTGTGTAGATGTAAAATGTCTTGATATATTATACTTCTACTATAAAATTCTAAGACTGAAAATATATTTTTTTATATCTGTTTTTTACAGGTCGCAAAAGGAGTAGAGCTTGCAAATGAGATATTTCTCATTGTCGCTGCCACTATCTACTATCATGAGGAAAATTATGAAGCAGCTTTAAAGTGAGTTGTATTGTATATTATGTACATTTTTTTGTCTATTTTAATAATAAATATTTATATGTTTGGAAAATTTTTATATTTAGTGTTTATTATTTCTTATATAATGAATGTGACAAAATTAGTGACTTAAAAAACATACATTACTAGATTACAAATAACTAATTGTCTTATAATATATTACAATTCTTTCATTTTAGAATCCTACATGGAGCTGAAACATTAGAACTGAGAGCTTTTACATTGCAGTGTTTATTGGCTATGAACCGGCATGATCTTGCTCGTAAGCAACTGAAGGCGTTGCAGGATATTGAAGATGACAGTACATTGACACAGTTGGCCCAAAGTTGGCTTAATTTGTCTCAGGTATATACTTTTATAAATACAATTAATAACTAATTAATTTTATTTATATTAAAATTAATAAAATGATGTAATAAGTAGGGCTCACTATTATTTTTTTTTCCTAAATAAATATTTTTTGAACTGTATTATGCATAATTTAAAATTTGCACATGGATTAGAAGCCACTCACTATGTATGTTGCTCTTTTACTTTTAAAAATTAACATCATATTTAAATTTATTTTAATAATAAAATCCTTACAAATGAATACTCACAACGAGTTGTAAGTTAGAATAAAAGAGGTAAACTCTAAAAATAACTATCTCATTGTGAAAATTTTGTCACTAGCAAAGATAACATTATGTTATATTTGCAGAGATTATTTCCCATTTAGTGAAACTATACTTTTATTGGAAACAATTTATTTTTCATTAAAATATTAATACAACAACCTCTATTGTAATTTGTTTATACTAATTCTTCTTTCTTTATGATGGGAGACCATACTAATTAGACTAGACAGAAGCCACATTATATTAGAAACTGCCTTAGTGGTTTAGTGGCTAGCATTTACGGCTGCACATTTAGAGGTCCTGGGTTCGACTGCTGGGTTTTGGCAACTTTAGTTATTGAGCTTTTCTGTTAAGAAAGTCCCAGTACAGCCCTGAGTTGGGAAGTTAGTGGTGTATTCCTCTCTTGCCTCAGTGAGTATGTGAATCTGTCGGTCCTGTGCCTGATTTTTCACTTGTCTTGTCGAATTCCCGTCCCATCAAAATTTGATTGTGTCATAATTATACTTATGTGACACAATATGGTACTTTTTAACTATAAATTAAGTAATTACTGTGGGTTATTATATGAATTTTTAATATGTAACATTGTAGGGTGGTCCGGGAGTACAAGATGCACACTACAGTATAATGGAGTTGGCGGAGAGACTCGGGGCTCTGGGAGCAGGGCCTTCAGCTGTGGGAGCTGCTGCTGCTGCCTCTAGAGGTTGATATGGATTTAATTATTATGCAAAGTATTCATTTTATTATGTTAGAATTCACAATTAATTTTGGATACTGGTTTTTTTGATTAACATTTCATGTTAAACTTTAATTTGTGCTTACATAAAAATATATTTTTTGTACCTTTATTACAAGTCATTTTATAAAAATGCTTGCTTAACTTTTTCTAGTTTATTATGTTAAAAGTAAAATAAATTATTTTATCTATAACTAGCATTGCCCGCGACTCCGCCCGCGTTCAGATGACCAAAAACCAAATTCTTTGGTTTTACATATTAGTATACTCTTACAATGCAGTTTTCGTATTTTTTCTCAGAAATGAGATATTTTCCCGCAGTAAAAACTATCCTATATGCTTACCCGGATAACCAGCTATCATAATACCAAATTTCACCAAAATCTGTCCAGTGGTTTTGTCGTGATGCGGTAACAGACAGACAGACAAAAATTCTAAAAACGATAGATTCGGACTCTGTATCGATAATAATGTCTATTTCAATTAGATTTTCCAAAAAATATTTAATGTACAGATCGACTTAGTTACAATTTTATTGTATGTATAGATAAACAAAGTTATATTTATGGTCATACCAACCACCAACCAAACCTTATGGTGTTCTTTAAGACATATGAACATGGGTTACGAAAGTTTCATTTTTGCCAATATGCTACGGAACCTTAAAAATAAGTGCCAGTGAGTTAGTAAAAAATATAAGTTTTCTATTATTATATTGTCTTTTAGGCAGTGAGGAATCAAATAAAGCGGGTTCAAATCCCGGGTCTCTCACCTCTGTTATACCTATGTGTGAATTATTGTGAACACATACCATATGGTGAAGCAAAATATTCAGTGGAAACTTACATGTCTGAGAGAACCTAGCAAGTTTTAGAAAGAGATGTGAAGTCCGCCAACCCGCACTTGGCCAGCGTGGTGAACTATAGCCTAATACCCCTAGTGATGAAGGGAGGTTCGTGCCTAGCAGTGGGACAGTTAATAAGGGCTGAATAGGAATACATTTTATATTATTTTGCTTCCAGGTATGTGGGAGGAAGCAGAGCAAATGCTGACAGAAGCGCAGGCGCGCGCTCCGCAGCAGCCCGAGCTGTTGTTAGGGCTGGCCGTGACGGCCGCGCATAGTGGGAAACCCCCGGAGGTATGTCCATTGTTTTAAACCGACATCTGACTTATTTTTATTTTATAACCGTTGGTATGGAATATATAGGCTATGTATTATATAATAGCGCTAAATATGGCGATATTATATGTCTGTAACAAGTATATAATGATCTTTGAGACGTCACAAACCTTAATCTATGCCGTGACTATGATTACTGTAAAGCATTCGAAATGTGGAGAATCAAAAATCAAAATAAATCAGTGAAAAAATTCGAAAAGGTATATCTAACTTAACAACAAACGGTGTAATCATGTTTGAATATTTCATTTTCCTTCATTAATGGTACTATTAAATTTCAGAATACACCTTTTTCAAATTTGTTTATTTTCCCTTATTAATTGTACATAAACATCAGTCGTTAATAACGCCATCTATTGACATTTACTTGAAATAATTTTTCTTTATTCTATAATGAACCTCATAATACACTACTGTAGAATACACGTACGCATAATATATATTCTTCGGGTTATGTTGTTTTGCCGCAACTTACGTTAGATGGCGCTTGTCTAAATTTTTGAAATAACTTAAATATTACTCTGTCGATTTATGATTGAATCTATCCCTGATTTTAATGAGTTTAAGTAAAGTTTATGGATAAACGCCATCTATCATCTATTTAAGGCGATCAAAACAACTTTAATTAGGGTCATCCAATTTGTTTGCATTGCAAAATGTGTACTAGCACAGATGCCTCATCTCATACAAAGAAATTGGACAGCGCTAATTCCGGCTATTCTTTTGGCTATTTTTGTTTTCATGAATAGATAATAGATGTCGGTGATTCGCAAATAGTTAAATTGTTTTATTTTATGAATATGTGCAAACGAACGTATGGTAAATATTGTAAAATTCATTCTGCATTCCAATAAAAATATTTCAGTGATTTTAACAAATTTAACCGTGATGAATAATTCATAAAAAGTAAAAGCGCCATCTGTGAATATACACAGCAAACCCATCATCTGATTGCTGATATTTTAATAATTAGTAAAATTACGCAAATTTGATTTACAGGCGCATTATTTCTTTTCCCTTCACTTAGAATATTTTTAAATAATATACCTTTTTGGGATCTAATTTTTATCTTTTGTTAATTTTAACACAAGTTTAATAACAAATCGATACATGAAACGCCATCTATTGACATTTTTTTGAACTTATTTTTCTTTGTTCGTGATGAGACCTCATGGTACTAGTATAGTAATTGTATGTATTTGTATCATGTAACTCCCTTCACGCTGAAGCGGCTGGACCGATTTGGAAGGAATTTAGTACAAGATAAAGGTACAATATTCACAATACAAAGACACATAGGCTATTGTAGGCACCTAACGACCTGAGCGAAGTCAGAATAGTTCGATAGTGTAATCCATTTTTTTTGTGTTATGCATACCAGATAGTTGATACACTACACATATATAACATAAAAAACATACATATTATAAATATAAACAGCCATGACTGGAGTACAAACATTCGTCCTCAACACACAAATGAATACCCCCAGCGGGACTCGAACCCGCGACCGCTGGCACAGCAAGTAGGGTCACTACAAACTGAGCCAAACGTGTCGTCAAAAATTATGGACCATGGATAAATGAATCTACAACAAACATTACAGGTGTCTTCCCGGTACCTCGCCCAGCTCCTGGACTCTCACCCCGACCATCCCTTCACCAAGGAGTATAACGCGAAAGTCAACG
The DNA here is from genome assembly GCA_947093115.1 of Brenthis daphne. Classification (NCBI taxonomy): domain Eukaryota; kingdom Metazoa; phylum Arthropoda; class Insecta; order Lepidoptera; family Nymphalidae; genus Brenthis; species Brenthis daphne. The sequence continues at coordinate 5,377,169 of OX352481.1, read as the reverse complement.
AGTTCAAACGTCTCGCCTCACAGTACCAGCCCTCTGTCGCGAGTTAGATATCGTTTATGTCATACTTATATATTATATGCTGTAATGAATAATTAATGAATATACGTTATATTGTATCATGTGTTTTATTTTTAAACTAACAGTACGCGCGGTTTCGCCCGCGTTTAAATTTCCTATATAAACATCAGTTTTACAATAATATATGGAAATCTGTCCGATTTGTTGACATTTATGATTATTGCTCGGCTTCCTTGGGTAGTAGCATGATGATACTCCTCAATAAACGGGCTATCTAATGCAAAAAGAATTTTTCAAAATGGATTAGTAGTTCCTAAGATTAGCGCGTTCAAACAAACACTCTTTATAATTTTGATGTTGTGAAAATGTGTAAAGGTTTTTAGTAATTATATACTTATAGTTCACCAAATATAAGAAAAATGTAGTAGTTGTCTGACTGAGTTGTCTAAAGATATAGCCTAAATAATCGCCATCGAAAATATCCGATTTTAATCCGTGGTTGTATTTGAATGAAAATATGTATTGTTATTATATATACATAATTACGTTATAAACTTTTTATTTCTCATCTTTTTTATAAGGCGAACCTTATATCTCTGTAAAATTCCAACTTAAAACCTTTATTTTAATAATTAACGAAGATTTTTAATGCTATAAGCAAAACAATAAACGTCGATGTTTATACATCTTAAAGAGATGGTCGTTTCTCATCTTTATTATTTGTTTCAAGAAAATAAATATTTCACGTGATAGTATATAAAAGTTAAAAAAAATATCCGCTTAATCAAAATAAATGAACCAATCACACATACCTACCTCACAGACTTTTCGGAGTCATACTCGTATAATAAGCGTTACAAGTCTCGTAGCAAATACGTATATAACATGTGTCTTCGACCACATAACACTTTGTTTCCTTTATCAATTTGTTCCTTTCTTTTTAGTTTTAGTTTTAACTTTTTTCGTTAGTATTAAGATATCTTTTGGGTCAATAAATTAGAACATAGCTCATACACTTCCTAGCAAAATGCCTTATAAGTTATAACACTTCAAGGGTAGTGATGTAACATGAAAAAAAATGACTTTATTTTTTTATTTTTTTTCACTATGTTGAAAAAAATCTATAGGAAGTTAAACGTTTTATTGAGGTATGTTTGCTAATTTCTTACATTTTACTAAAATTACAAATCGAAGTGAGTATAATGAATTAATTAAATAAAACTTTGTTCTTCTTCTGTGCCAATGTCCACTACCACTTTCAGTATCAGTGCCAGCTAAACTAGTCTTGTACTTGTCAGTGTCGGAATTTTCATATATAGGTTTGGTACTATTCAACCAAAAAAGCTCAGCTAAAAACCTAATATAGGTTTAAAAATAAACAGAAAACTCTTATTGAGACTTTTCAGTATTAATCTTTTACGGAAACTACCTTGATAATTTTGAAATCTGTACTGTTGTTTTTTTAAGTTCATGTTTTTTTTATTTTTATTTAAAATAAATAAAAAAACAGGTTTTTGCAACACTATTCATATCAAGGGAGTAAAAAAATAAAACAAGGTGGGTATAAATAATACGTATATCTAGTAGAAGCTATAATCATAATCAGTGTCGACGTCTTCATCGTCCCCAGAGCTGGTCGCGTTGGCAAGGAGTCGCAGTTGCCGGAGCTTTTCATCCATATCGGCGATGTCTAACGCGTCGGCACTGTCGTAGTTATCTCCTTTAACTAAAGTCCAGTCTGTGGTTGTTTCAGAATTGTGTATTATTTCCCCGGTCACACCTACAACCAGGGAATATATATTACATTTCGTCAATTCAATTTAATTGGGGCAGTGGTAGCCCAGTGGTAACGCGCTCGCTTGGGAAACCAAGTCAAGCGGCTTCAAATCCCGGGTCTTGTAACTCTAATATTTTCATGTGCGAATCATTTGAAACATGATTACCACTTGTCTTACGGTGAAGGAAATCATCGTGAGGAAACCTGCATGTCTGAGAGAACCTAGCAAGTTTACGAAAGACATGTGAAGTCCGCCAACCCGCACTAGGCCAGAGTGGTTAGTGTCCGATGGTGCTCAGCAGTGGGACGTAAAAAAAGGACTGAATGCAATTTTCTTGTTAATAGATTCAAAATGAGCCAGTTGAGCAAAGATTATTTTGTCAAAGTTTCGTAGAATAGAGAAGAGAGGAGTGAAACTCTAGACCATCAATCTAGATTACCAATCAGGTAAAACATGATTATTAGGTATATATTTTGTTAATTTATAATTAACATTAATAAACTACCGATTTTTGACCTCTTAGGGACAGAATTTGATAAAAGCTTACTGCAATAGCACTCGTTTACTGTACAGAAAAGATAAAATTCTACAATAGCTATCGGTAATAGATATACTAATTATAACTATGGACTATGCGTTAAGTCACGTGGTTAGAAGTACATATAGTTTTAGTTTTCTATATATGATATCGATTGTAGAAAGTCATATCGCCTACTAAGGCTGGTGGGCAAACAATTAGAAGATAGTTATTAATTTTAGCCATAGAGCAATAATATTAAAGAGATATTTTTTTATATTATTAATTTCGATTTTACGATATTTTAAAAAGCTTCACGCGAAAACAAACTTTTCATAAACTTATTCAGGACTAAATAGCCAACACTTAGAATAACTAAAGCTCTTCAACATCTACTTATTGTTAGTAAATAACTGCCTCGGTGGTGTAGTGGCTAGCATGTATGGCTGCACACCCGGAGGTCCTGGGTTCGAGTCCCGGGTCGGGCCAAGTTTAGTTATTGAGTCTTCCTGTATAGTAAGTCTCAGTAACAGCCCGGAGTTGGGAAGTTGGCGGTGTTTCACCCCCGTGCCTCGGAGAGCACGTAAAGCCGTCGGTCCTGCGCCTTAACTCTCACCGGTCGTGTCTCGCGTCGTCCCACCGGAGTATGAGAGTGATAGGAATAGAGAGTGCACTTGTGTCTGCGCGTACACTTGTGCACTATAATATCTCCTGTGCAGTTGGCTAATCTCATTGAGATTGGCCGCCGTGGCCGGAATCGGCTAGGAGAACATCATCATTGTTAGTAAAAAGTGAAGCAACCAAAGTATGTTTAGTACATAAAAATTAAATACCATGAGGTGAAATCTCAATGGGATCAGCGCCGACAACGGGCGGCGCGGTGTACGCCTCTAAGTCTTGTTCTAACTTGCTCTCTTTCTCCAATTGTTCTTGCTTGTGTTGATGACGCCATGCTTTTTGCAGGTTGAAGCGTTCCGGTCTGAAGCCAACAAATTATTTATTAAGGTCAAATAAATTAACAAAAAATACAATATATACATAGATACATCTTAGAATAAAATTTCTGATTTATATAGCTTTCTTTTCAAGCCAGTCAAAAATTTATTATATAATAAAGAAGATATTATAAAGAAACTAAATATAATAGAGTAAAATACGCGATATTAATTTAAACACACGTTTTCTTAGCTCGAAATGAACTCAAATATTAAATAATTATAGCGAATATTTCTCAAGTATATAGCATTTTAAGCTTCTTCTTATTTTATGTAATATGTACTAACTACTAGCGTTTTCCCGTGGTTCCGCACGCGTAGTTCAATTATGAATTTAAAAAATATATAGTTATAGTATATTATAGTATTATTATAGTATAGTATAGTAATAGCTTATGTATTATTCTGATGTATAAGCTATATATTACTGTAAAGTTTTATCAACATTCGTTTAGTAGTTTTTGCATGAAAGAGTAACAAACATCCATCAATCCATCGTCACAAACTTTCGCGCTTATAATATTAGTAGGTACCTAAGTTTTTTTTTTCGCTATGCTCAAGCTCTTTTTTAAAAACCCTCTATCAACAGTTTTTTTGCCAATAGTTAGTAAACTTTTACGCATTTATGAATAATATTATGAGATTTTATAAACCTAATAAGAATATAATAATAATGTACATCATATTATATTTACCGTTCACCTTCCTGATACACTTTCTTCTCGAGATTATGTATGTCGTGTCTAATATCAGCTAAGAGAAGTAGCATTAAATCTAGGGAACCTTTCGGTCCACGTGCTCCACGTGGTCCACGTGGACCAGTGTCCCCTTTTGGTCCTTCCATGCCTGGGGCGCCTGCGGGTCCCTAAAATAAGGATATTAATGATATATATTACATATCTATACATATAACAAAATTGTAACTAAACCGAATCTGTACATAAAATATTTTTTGGAAAATCTTATTGTAATAAATATTATTATCGATACAGAGGCCGAATCTATAGTTTTTACAAATTTTGTCTCACATGATCTCATCTAAAAAGCACTGGAAAAGCACTGGAGGGATTTTGATGAAATTTGGTATGGTGATAGCTGATTATCCGGGTCAACATATAGGATACTTTTCACCGCGGGAAAATACCTAATTTCTGCGAAAAAATACAAAAACTGCAATGTAAGAGTATACTCATACGTAAAACCTAAGAATTTGGTTTTTGGTCATCTAAACGCGGGCGGAGCCGCGAGCAATGCTAATACATTATAATAATATTATAATAATTTCCACAAAACGAGATTATGATTTATAGATAATGGAATCCGCCAGAACGAAATATCTGTAAGTACCTAATTTCAATACAAAAATGTATCTCATAGACGTATAGGAATCGGGTCCACGGTCTCTTTTAGAGTAGGCAGAAGCTATGTCATGTTGTTTTGAATAAGAAAATTAATTAAAATTACTTATTTGAAGTAAGTACCTATATTTTAATACATATATTTTGAATGGAAGCAAAGCATGCTGCAGCAACTGATTCATTAATAATAATTAATAGTTTTAGACAAGTTTAAGTAAATTTATTGTTATACCCTAGGTCCCCTTTCACACCGACAGTATCCACCTTCCAAAGGCGCGGTGGCGTCTAGAACTCTGTAAGCGTATGTGCCCTCTGCGAAACGACCATCTGTATTAAATACACAAATATTCTGTTTAAACTTGATTTATAACAAATTAGCAGTTAGAAATAAATTGTTAATTAAATATAATTATTTTTTGACCAAAAAGTACACTGATTTTATAAATATATAAAAAAATCACCCATTAATGATGGAGGTTCTTCTTGACACTAATGAGATCGCTTTTCAAATACAATGATCTCGGCCAAAAATCATAAACCATATAAGTTAATATACTTTTAGTAAAATTTTGATAGGTGAATCTCGATATGTATCATTTTATTATGAATTATCTCGATATAGCATTTTATTATATATTATGAATATGCAAGATGAGTCAGTTTTTTCTTAAATATCATCTATACTAATATTATAAAGAGGTAAAGTTTGTGAGATTTTTTTATACCACGTCGGTGGCAATCAGGCATGCGGCCCGCCTGATGGTAAGTGGTTACCGTCTTCCTCTTGAGTTTGTGACGTTGTAGGGTAATCTCTGGATCTACTGAACCAATTTAGACGAAATTTGGTAAGAAGATAGATTGAGACCCTGAGAAGGACATAGGATACTTTTTATCCCGGAAATTACCCCTCAAAGGGGTGAAATGGGAATGAAAATTTGAATTGGGAAGCAAGCTAGGGACGAACCCGAGCGAAGCGAGGGTGAGTCGCTAGTATGATATAGGAAAACGTCATGTCTTGTAATACTATTTGTACTTAATTATGAAATTTTAATTGTATAATGTAATACTTGAACAAAACTTACTTAGATTGAAGCACATATTACCTTCTCCTTTTAATACAGGATTTTCCAGTAATTTCTTTAGAGCGGATTGCGTTGTATGCAGCTGGTCACTCAGTTGCTTTACTTTCCTCGACAGCCACGACACGGTGTCGCATGGCGCGTAGCATCTCGACGAAGCCCGTACAAGTGGTAGGGGCTCCTAGAATAAATATTTGTAACTAAAAATAATACTTTAATCTTAAAGCAAGCAATTTGTTTTCATTTATTACAGTCAATATACAATAATACCCACAGGCTGTATGCATCTCCTGCCATCGTTGGCTACGATGAGAGGCGGAGCGCACTGGCAGTGGTACCCGCCCGGGTCGTTTATACAGAGCTGATCACAACCACCATTGTTTGAAGAACATTCATCTATATCTGTAAGTAATTAAAAAAAATAGGATAAATACCGGTCACGTGACAGGCTCGTACTTAAAGCCTTACTACTCTTAATGTTTGTAATATGTATGTGTTTAAAGTTATATATGTGTAGTGTATCAAACATCTGGTATCTATAACACAAGCCTCGTAGCTTACCATGGAACTAGATGTGTGCTAATGTCCCAACATATTTATTTATTATTATTATTATTCATTCATTTGGTATCTGTTTTAGCCTCGTTGGTCTAGTGGCTAGCATGTATGGCTGCAGATCCAAAAGTCCTAGGCTCGAGTATAGGATCAGCCCAAGTATAAGTATAAAATAGTTATTAAGTTTTTCTGAATGAACAGTCTAAAGTTTCTTTACAATGAAAAATGAGAATAATTAAATTATATTTCTTCCAAAGTATTCAGACATACATTTTTCTAGACTGAAAAGGAATAAACATAAACAGTCAGTACAACTCACGCTTGAGATTCCCGGAAGATCTCATCATGGTGGTTAATAGAGTTCAATATTTACAATATAGGATACAGCTGGATAGCATTTGGTAAACTTCCTCGAGCCTTTTTGTTGACAATAACGCAAACCCTAATGATAATTGAATTAACTGAATGATCTATTAAGAGTACTTCCTACCTGTTACGAGTTAGAATATACCTACCATAAGTCGAGACATACAGAGCCGAGATATGGACTATAACGGTGCGATTGGGCTATTAATTTAAATCGATTAGTGTGTTATATGGCTATGCTTTGAGTTTCTCTAAAGCGTCAGACATAATTTGATAAAGTTGCCGGTGGAGTTGACGGGTTTTGGAGTGGATACCATGGCAAACGGTGTTCAGAAAAACATGAGCTTGCTGCTTGGCGGCGGGCTATGCCTGTGTGAATTTCTGTACGAATTTACTACGACTAAAATAATATAGGTATGTAGTTATGTAAAAGATTCGTCATCGTAAAGACTTGTTTCGTTGATCTTAATTAAGATAAATGAAGCTTAAGCAAAACAAAATGATTTTGTTTGAACATCAACGATGTATTTTTATAATTTTACTAAGACAGTAATTATATGCTTTCAATAATATTATATTTATCACTTATAGACAATTTAAAGATGAAACTTCTTACCTACACAATAAGGTTGTCTTTTCCGTAGATAGCTATCAACGTCGAATCTAAAGCCAGGATGGCAAGAGCACCAGACGCGCTGATCGCGTACCTCACACGCTTGCTCGCACAGACGCAAGCTGCATGGCTCTACTGACTTCGGAATGCAGCTGTAAAATTTCATTAAACCTATTAACATTAAGTTTTTTTCCGAGAAAAAATATAACAGAAGAAGAAAAAAAACGTTTTATGACTAAAAAATATTTAATTTTTTAATATTGTATACAAATGCCATCCATCCAATCCATGAAAAATGGAGATCATAAAAATGAATCCTGTGTTGTTAATATTTGTTTGTTTGTTTGTACCGAATAAGCTTCGAAACTACTGAACCGATTAAGATGAAATTTAGGAAGGACATAGGATAGCTTTTATTCCGGAAATCATCCCTTAAGGGGGTGAAAATGGAGATGAAAGTTTGTATGGGAAAGCAACCTAATATATTTAATATATCTTATGGACATTCATCATAGACTTTTTTATGAATGAACATTAATTTTATATCAAAATTCGACAGGTAGTATTAATTATAAATATAACGATAATTTTGTATATAACAAAAACGAACCGTCCAGCAACATAACTGTAGTCTTCACAGCAGTTGAGTCGAATGCACTGCATGTCGACTCCATCAACTCGGCAAGTTTCTCTCGATCGAAGTAGTTTATCCGTTGGACATATTGAGTGTGTGTCTGCCCTAAAATTGTTATTTATCTTGAGACATTGAATTTAATTAGTTTGTATGAACAATATACTTCATTATTTAGATCTTCTACTGACTTAATCGGTTAAAATGAGCTTTGTTTTGAATTTTGGGTATTGCCAGAATTATAAAAAAGTCTCATTATTTTTCATTCAGTTATTCTCGAGAGATGAATAATATTAAGCTTTAGCTTAGTAAAAAGTCGTAGACAAAATGGTAGACACGCAAGGGATGGTCAAGACGACTTTTAAAATTAATATTAGCCATTATGTACATAAAATATTATGTATAAATATAAAAACCTCGACTGCATAAAAGCTAAATAAAAAGATGAAAAGAAGTTGATGAAGGAATATAGTATTATGCAATCGAAGACATACACATATATATATACATCTCGCGGAAAGGATGAAACGTGGAAAACGTGTCTCTAGAACGTCACATAGGAACAAACATACATAGTAGGTACATACATAGACTGATAAACACATTACCCTCCTTTGCGTCGCGCAATCGGGTAAAAAGAATAGAAATCGCGTGAGAGAAATAATTTTATAATACTGTACAAATATAATTTTAAAGTAAATATATAAAAAAATTGATTTAGTGAATCAGTCGTCATCGTCATCAGTCGGATGTTAAAAATATGATCAATATCTATACATAGGTACATATGATAAAAGTGTAACTGATCGCTGTCTGTACATGTATGATATTTCAAAAAAACGATTATTGGGTGTCTTTATTAACACGATAGAACTCATAACAATGATTATTAGAATTTTGTCTATGTATGTCTGGGCGTTTGTGCGCGCTAATCTCAGAAACGGCTCAACTGATTAGGGTGCGGTTTTCAGTAGTGTTTTGTGGTAAGCTTCCCTTAACATTTAGTATTTTTTTTATTTCAATCGGTTTGTAAATAAAAAAGTTATGTCTATTTAAAGAATCGCTAGTATTAAAATATTTTTTAAATCGCACTTATACGTACAGAGAAACAGATGTTGCCTCTCTATTATAATATAAGATAATATGAACAAAGTCCAATTACTATATTATCAATTCAAAGAAATTTTAAATATAGGACCTTCATATGAAGGTTGTTAATTTGTCAAAATATAATAAACACTAATGAAGCTATAAAGCAAACAATGACGTCAGAGCAAGCTTCGACTTCCAACAAGTATCTTATCTTAAATTTGCTCTGTATACCCGGGACGTATGATGTCATACATTTAATTTGGTTACCAGGACAATAATTCGTTTAGAACCTATATAGTGTTTATATTATAGTGGAAATAATGAAAAATTAGTAAGTTTTTGTGTACATACATGACGACACGTTTGGCTCAGTGTGTAGTGGCCCTACTTTCTGTGCCGGCGGTTGCAGTTTCGAGTCCCGCTGGGGGCATTTCACGAAGGGCATCACGAAGGTTTGTACTCCAGTCATGGGTGTTTATGTTTCTAATATGTATGTATTTAATGTTATATATGTGTAGTGTATCAACTATCTGGTATCCATAACACAAGCCTCGTAGCTTACCATGGAACTAGATGGTGCTGTTTGTTAATGTCCCAACCTATTTATTTATTTATACATGCCTACGGAATTTCTGATATAGGACCTAGCATCAATATACAATAGATAGTGTGTAAGTCTTTGTGGATAGTTGGCTATTTATCAATCTTGAATTAATAATTTTATATTTTTTAATGTATTTTTGTACATATTTTTTTTACAATCTAAATAGGTACTTACAACAAGTAGATCACTTAGTATGTTTAAGTGTATGAAGTACCAAAATTTTGTTACTTGCAACTACGAGTATGTCAGATAAAATAAAATGAAATAAAATCCTGTAATAATTTTTCTTAACAAAAAAAAAGTTCTAGTTTTATATTATTTTCGTGGTTCAGACAATGACGCCAATCAAATTACCCACTTATCGGGGCTTTCTCTGTTGGAATTACCCGGTGTACATCCTTCGACATTTAAATATGTATAATTATTAAATAGTGATAAATATTTAAAAAAAAAAACAAATGTAAAGACATAAATTATTATGGTAATAATTAAACTTTTTAATTACTATTTAAAAAAAATAAGGTCTATATTGTATACAAATTTTTATTGAAAATTTTATTTATCAGACATATACGATTTCCTCTAACTGATAAACATACCAACACTCAGAGTTCGCGTTAAAAATGCAAGGGGTCAACGTTCTGTAGTCAGCTGCAATTCAATTACTCGACTATGCGGGCCCTTGTTCCTACGTTATTAATAGTGGTACTACCAAGCTTCTTAGAAACCCAAAGTACTTAGACGATAAATGTGTAAATAGAACGGCTTTCTATAAAAGTACATTGTGAGGAAACATTTACTTGCCTTTACATATATGTATAAGAATATATTTATATTTTATATACATATTACGTATATAAAAGAATTTCTCACTGACTGATCACGAAATATTAGAAAATATAAATGCTACTTTTTTTTTTGAAGTTTATCACCTGCCAAGTCCAACTAAAGTAAGTTGGGATTTTAGAAAATTCAACCCCTAAAAAAAACAAAAAGTGTTGGATGTTAATAAGAAAATTAGTTATTTTAAACGACGCGGGCAGAGCCACAGACAAATGCTAGTTACATATATTTTTATAACGTTAGGTCTAACCAAAACTTAGGTATACATCATTATCTAGGTTACATTTCCCACAGATAAGTGACGTATAAATATGTCATTTTGTGCGTAAGTACGTTAATGAAAGTTGATTGAGTTGTTTCAATGAATGTGTAATTGAATGAAGCTTATATGTTCCTTACTCACTTAGTTTTTAATATGTGGGTATTTAATAATATATTATTATATTATATGACGATTTTTAAAACTTTATTTATATTTAATATTTTGTAGTTTGTAGGTAGACTTTGTTTTTTTATAAAATGAATTCGGTGTCTTTGAACAACTATAATACAAAGTAAAAGCTTCAATTTTAAATTAAGAGATTTGAAAGAAAGAAAATTTATTGAACAACTTATTTAAGTTTTATATTTTATCATATATTTTTTTGTTTTTAGATGTTTGTAATGGACTGATCAATCATTGTATTTAACAACCTTTCATTATGTTTGTTATTTTGCTTTTTCGAATAATACGTTACCGCTTCTTAGAGACGATAAAACAACAAAAGTCACTGCTGATAAAAAAGAAAAATACATTCCTGAAATTTTCACTCTATAAAAAAACACTGGCACATCACTAGCACTGAAAAAATAAACTCACACGTCAATGGCGTCGTCACGGTAACCATCTTCTGCATAGTACCCCGTATCTTGACAGAGTACCAGGGAGACAGGGGTGAGCAGGAGTGCGCAGGCCGTACCGAGCGACACGCGCATCGTGACTGCGGCCCAGCTATGCGTTTAGGCACAGACGCCCAAACTGTATGGCTTTATTTATAGGTATACATCAAAAATGCATGCAAACACGAGTGGGTTTATCAAGAATCGTCCCTTCGATAACGATGTTTAATTCTTTAAAGTTGCTAGTTACTAATGAATTTATAATTTTGCCTACTTTTATTTAACAAATAAAATATATATAAAGAAGAAAAATACGGCTTTAATAATAAGCTTTAGATATAGCTTTTATGTGTACCAGTTTAGCACCAGTTGCCTAGCCAATGTTATGTCGAATTGAACTTAGGGATTTTTTAGGGAATTATAATAATAACAAGTTACATATATGTAATTGTATAAAAAAACTATATAGTAATTAGTAACTAATAACTATATAGTAGAAAACTATATACAATTTTTGTTCAAGCACACTAACGTCTAAAATAGGTAGAGCTTGTATCTCATAGACATAATAAATGTACAGAAATTGATGTATCAACTATTTTACTTATACCTATCTCACGATGTATGCTGAATTGTCAGAGGTAGATCATAATTCATCAGGCGCGCTTGAAAACATTTTTGAATATTGCCTCAGGGTTTTTAAATCTTTAAACCTGAACAAATCCTGTGACTCCGATAAGTATTGATTTAGACGTACTTGAATTAAAATTAATAGTAAAAACAACTATTTTATAATTATTTTGCCTTTACGTTGTAACATTCTTTACACTCAAATTTGTATTTGGAATTGATTTGATAATTTGCACTTGATGTATTTTACATTCTTAATTAATTAATTGTATGTATATTAATTAATCATGTATGGCAGCCCTACGAACCTTATGAGGCATCATAATAAATAGGCTCTCGAACCTATGCCTTGCAGATTAATTAAGATTAGTATTATAAATGAAGTCATTGTTCACTGCCATTAAAACTCAACTTTTAATTTACATTACATACATGAGTCTTGGTGCATCGTCTGAAAGTTAAAGCAGGATCATTGTGATTGCGAAACGCATAAATGAGCATTTAAATACCCCGAATAACATTTTAAGCTGTCTCTTTATATTATATGGTTAAATAAAATAATATATTTCTTGATGTCTAAGATTATAGTACTGTTTACTTCTGTTTTAAAAGGGTTAAAAAATAATCTAGTATAAAGTTTGGCCGCCTCTGCATTCGTCTAGCATTGGTCCCGAAATAAACTCCAGTGCGTGTGTAGCGCTGTTGGCCAGGGACGATTTTGTGTGTATTTTTTAGTGAAGCCATAAATTATTTTATGAGAAGACGAATAAAAATACGGAAATATAAAATTATGAATGTTAGAGAGTCGTGACAGACGATAAATTAAATTATATATATATATATATATATATATATATATATATATATACTATATTATTTGCTTACGCCATATTGGTTGCTGGGTGCAAATTCCGAATTATGTCGTCGTTTTTGTTTAGTACCTACTAGCTTTGCATTTCATCTTTTCAGTCATTAAACTGAGATTGATATAATAATATTGCCTGTGGCTCAACGCGCATGGTTGGTAGCCGTTGGGCTTCATAATAAAATATAACCTGTGTTCAGGATATGAACTAAATACATTCCCAATATCACTTAAATTTATTTTATCTACTATGTGAAGAAGGACACCAACTCAGAAACTTTTTCAACGACTAACTCACAAGCTCACAAAGTTTGATACTTGTCGAAAGTGACATTTATGTGACATTACTGTCATACTAAGTATTTTATTTTCCTAATTACGCTTTTGTATTAACTTAACTAGTCCGAGGCACAAGAGAAATTTCGGTAAAAAATTCTAAATACTTGTAGTTACTAGCAATAAATAACCCAAAACTAACTAACCAAATGTTTGCAAGCTCTGTTGCTTGGCTTTAAAAATTAAAGTCTCGCAGTCAGGATGTGTCTCGAGTATTTCAAAGACTACTGCTTGATTGTAATATTAAATTTTTACTACTAAAATATATAATATTAATACTTTCTAGATTTACGCGAATGTTTGACATTTTTAAATAAAACTATCTTTTCTTGAAGGTTGCTATAGACATGCTGCCTGTAACAACTATACCTTCAAGACATGTAACACCTCAGTCTCTCTCGTGACCATAGATGCTGTAAAGCATTCGAAACGTCGGGAACCAAAAATCAAAATAAATCCGCGAAATAATCCGAAAAGATAGTTTTATTTAAAAATATATAATATTTATAAATAAAAATAGATGTCTCCTAAAAATAATGAATTACGTGGGCACAGTAGTGAATAAGACTGTTTACATTTGATCGATGCTCGCTCATGGCCGCTCTTCGCTCCACTGACATACTGAGTGCTGCAATGATCTAATAAAAATATACCTTCTTCCTACATGTTGAATCATTCATGATATAAATATTTAACTTTTTTATATATTAGTACGAATCTACGTAAATAAAAAAAATGTTTGTTATTTTGTAGCTATTTTTAGGGAATGTTCTATTGTTAATAAAGTTTAATGTATATATATTAAGACATATTTAAAGTATTGTTTTTAACTTTTTACATACGAGCTTTACAAAAGTTTCTCGAGAATTATCGCTTAACTATCGAAATATTTCTCTATGTATATAATATTAATAGTAGGTAAAAGATACAAAACTAAATTGAAAATATTATGTAGATTTATAACAAATCAAAATAAAAGTTTGTTTATATTTTCGTTCTATTAGATTGCAACAAGCGTTTAAATTAGAACAGATGCAATTATGTCATTAGGTTTAGTGTGCTCCAATAAATTTAAAGTGGCAATATCAATAACCAATTCACATGTGGCCGATGGCTAATGGAATAAATGTCAGACGGTCTTATTAAGGTCTTGACTTTCGAGGATGAGAAATATTAATAAATTACATTTATAAGATAATAAGAAAAATAAAGATTTATAGCACACTAGCAACTCACCCTCGCTTCGCTCGGGTTCGTCCCTAGTGAAAAAAAAAAACAAATCTATCCCACGGGAACCGTACATTTTTCGGGAATAAAAAATAACCTATTTGCTATTCCAGACTATAATCTATCTCAATGCCAACCAGATTCGTTCAGGCGTTCTGGCATGATTGAGTAACAAACATCCAAATAATAATAATATAATACAAGTAATATTAATGTATTATAAAACCTTTTCCGATAAAATGAGCGATTAGTGAAAAGAGGCTTTAATTTACGTATAGGGATATAAAGTGTATAGATATACTATACTCAGCTTAAAGAATTATATCGACGGAGAACGCCAAAATAAATGTCAAAGTCAAAAATAGTAGCGTGATTTGCTGCTTAAGGTACTATTTTCAATTTTGCCATATAGATCATTTAGACGTTTTAAGGGATAAGGGAAATTTTATATGTGTATATATTACTTAAATTAATGAATAATTTTTGAGAATAAAATATGAATAAAAAAATATATTATATTCTTATCAATTTTTTAGCATAATATTAGCTTATTTAAATTATTAAATCCGTTATCTAATTTTATTGATAACATTTATTTACTTAACACTCAATATACAAATTGTCATTTGAATACTGTTTTAAAACATATACTTATGTAGCTTCACGTTTAGTTCTGTGATGGAGTGTCCATCTACATAATTCCTCAGTCTGAGACACTATTGCCCGATTTCACCAACATCCCATAAGCTACCACCTACGTATGGGATCGCTAGCTTAAAAGTTCCCCTAAACTAGCTCCTAAATTAAATTTCGTTTTACCATCGTCAGATGATCGATCGTATTTCTAGTACCTATATTTAGGTGGCATTTTAACATTTATGTGTGACCCCTAACTGTCGGTGAAACAAAAACTATCCAGTAACAGTCCCCTAACCATGGTTAAGGGATCCCTTAAACTTAGGTCATGTTTTTGAAATCGGCCATATATCTAACGACTGACTTTACAATTACAAACTCATCATTATATATAGTGTTTGCTATAATGTAGTAAGTATATAATTATCGTGGTAAAAAATTATCTAACCATTCCAATTATTACTATTTATTAATCGAAACATATAACTCCCATTAGCTACAATGGACCAAAACTGGCCGACGTAGCCAGGGCCGACCTCGGCAGTCGGCACCACACCCAACATAATAATAATAACTCAGATTTCTTATAATATATATATTTTATTAACTGTTCTAATAAACTGATCAAATCCAACACCATCTGACGTTTTTGTGCCTCACTACACACGTACATGTACGTTAGCATGTTAAATAAAACGCTGGTTCAAACAACTTTTATTTAAGTGCACTAGATGGCGTAATGATATTAATAAAAAGTTTGATTTTACGTATATTTTTTCTATATAGGTACTGAGTCGGAAATCACAGATTCAATTCTTTGATAAGAATTATTTTTAAATTCATATGAACTATTTATATTTATATTGTTATGAGCGCCGTGAGGGGCCTGCAAGAGGGTGCATTTACATCTGCCTACCATGAAGGAAAATATATAGAAAAAGTTAAAGAAATAAAATTTTATTAGTAGAATCCCTATTCAATAAGATATGAATAAAAATTATAAAGTAAATCATTTCAGGATTTTTATTGATAACACCGCAGATCATAATATGTACTAAATAACACTAAAGCTCGTGTCAATAGCTGACAAACAAAAAAAAAAAGAAGTAAATGGATTGACAAACAGAAGAGAAAGAGGCACTGAGCTGTTTTATCTTGGGTTATTTATATATTATACTAGCATTGCCCGCGGCTCCGCCCGCGTTCAGATGACCAAAAACCAAATTCTTAGGCTTTACATATTAGTATACTCTTACATTGCAATTTTTGTATTTTTTCTCAAAAATGAGATATTTTCCCGTGGTAAAAAGTATTCTATATGTTGATCCGGATAACCAGCTATCACCATACCGAATTTCATCAAAATCCCTCTAGTAGTTTTCCCATGATGCGGTAACAGACAGACAGACAGTCAGACAAAAATTCTAAAAACTACAGTTTCGGCCTCTGTATCGATAATAAAGTCTATTTCAATGAGATTTTCCAAAAAATATTTAATGTACAGATTCGGCACAATTTTATTATATGTATAGATTTAGATACTAACGGCTCACCCTCACATCGCTCGAGTTCGCCTCTAGAAAAACAAAAACAAATCTATCCCACGAGAACTGTATATTCTTCCGGGATAAATAGCCTATGTGTTATTCCAGACTATAAGTAATCTATCTCTGTGCCAAATTTCATTCAGATCCGTTGAGCCGTTCTGGCGTCATTAAAAATATCCAAATTATTTAGAATAATTGAAAGTGGATTCTAACCTAAATATTTTTACGGTTGTTATTATCGTATCATTTTCAATATTTGTAAGGGCTCATTGAATTCCCATTGCCGATTTTAATGATAATAATATCCTTTTTTTAGATTTGAGATGAATATAACATATACATATAGTAATAAGTATATACATTATACATAATGAATTATTAAAGTAAAGCCTTCTGTATAATTAGGAACAATAATAAAAATCAAAATGTACCATCTTCTACATAATATATTACAATAAAAGCCTAACTTTTATTGGTCATCATTGTTAACACAAACGTTCATTCATACGCTTCACTTGACCGCGTCGCATCGCGTTCATAGAAAAGACGTTACGAACAAAGTTGATAGCTAACTTAGCTATATTTTTTATTTTTACTGTAAAAACATTAAAATATCTATTTAATGTTAAAAAATCATTATTATTATGTTTCTTCGTGTTTCCTTAATAATTTGTGTAACTGTGATATTATGCCCTATATCTGAGGGATACCATAACTGGCATAATGGCAGGGAAAATTCGAAGTTCTTCATCGACGAGTGGACTGTTGAAGTGGAAGGTGGTGAAGAAGTCGCTGAGCTTGTCGCTTTGGATCTTGGATATGAATATGGAGGACCGGTAAGTAACCAGTCTTAGGTGAAAAATCATATTATAAAATATTATTAACATATAATTAACCCAAATTTGTTTTATATAGAACAAAGTGTTAGGAAATTTTAGTGTACATTAGCGATGAAAGCTCTCTTAAAAGTAAACATCAAAAGCTGTCCCTTTATCGTATTACATGTCCCAAAGGATTGGGGACCAAATTACTACGATATCAGTCTTAATCTTTCAGTTTAGAATTAAAAAGAAACATCCAAACATAAATAGGATAATAAAATAAAGTTATTGAAGGCTTCAAACGCATTAATTTCTTTTTCTTTAAAAACATGTATTTTTAAAACATGCATTGGTATAGAATCGTGCATAATAATAATTTAAGCTGCTATGACCATACATTTATACGATAATTCCGCTGAAACTTCGTTCAGCACGTTTTGTGACGTAGTAGCGCTTTTCATAAGCTTCTTTGTTTAACATACAAGTAAAAGCTTATCATAATTATGTCCAATGTTTTATTAATTAATATAACTTCACAATTTATGACCCTATCATATAATATATTTATAAATATATACTAGCGACTTACCCTCGCTTCGCTCGGGTTCGTCTAGGTTGATTCCCCATACAAACTTTCATCCCCATTTTCCCCCCCTTAAGGTATGATTTCCGGGATAGAAAGTATCCTATGTCCTTTCCAGGGTCTCAAACTATCTTTTTATCAAATTTCATCTAAATCGGTTAAGTAGAACCAGAGATTACCCTACAACGTCACAAACTCACAAACTTTACCTCTTTATAATATTACCTATAGATTATCTATGTATTTATATTATGTAAGTATATATTACTATATTGTAAATAAATGTACTTTTGTAGTCCACCATACAGACCTATTTCTCATACCTATGGAATAAGTTGATTGGTTAAATTTAATATATAAATTGTATATTAATTTTACCCGCCAACCCGCACTCGGCCAGCGTGGTGGACTATGGCCTGATTCCCCTCATATTGAAGGGAGGCCCGTGCCCAGCAGTGGGACGTTAAAAAGGGCTGAATACGATATTAACTCCAGAAGTATAACGACAAATAAATAATAGAAAATATTGTATAGATATAGATTAGTAAAAAAAATAAAGACATTGGCCTTGGCCCTAAATTTCTATTTTAATTATCTATTATCTCAGTTTCGGCTTATTGCAGAGGTCCATGAAAAAGTGCCATGTACGTCGAGAACCATTTTCTTTTTATGCTTAATTTCTAGGTTAATCGTCTATCCATTGGTTAAAATTGCTATTTTAAAATCACAGGCATCTTCATTATAATTATAAGTATGTACTTCATTATAATTATAAGTATGTACTTAATCAGTAGTTTTCGTTTCGTGATGTGTTACCAGACAGACAGACAAAAATTCTAAAAACTGTAGATTCGACCTGTGTCGATAATAATCACTATTTTAATAAGATTTTCCAAAAAATATTTAATGTACAGATTCGACTTAGTTACAATTTTATTATATGTATAGATTATATTTACTTTTATATATGTATATAAAATATATGTGTCTGTCTGGTAACACATCACGAAACAAAAACTACTGATTTCTACTTATTAATGATAATTACCGTACATACAATCCCTAACTTCCATAGTTATCGGAGTGGATAAGTAACTAATTCAAGATTATTAGAGAAGAGTTAATAAATACAAATAATCATTATCGAAAAAGTTAAAGAACTTATATATTTTAAATAAATAAATCTAATAAAGTATTGTGTGAACTTATATATTATGCCAACGAAAGGAATAATATCAAATCTTCTCGAGGAAGGCATTCTCTATTCTACGAGACATTGGTCAAGTAATCGATGCTCAACTGGCACGCTTTAATAAAGCTATTAACAAGAGAATTGAATTGAATATTTTGTACTTTTACTCTAGCATATCTATATTAAAAAAGCTCCCAATTTAAATAAATTTCATACAGGCATCCGCCACATTTAATCTAGCAGCTATGTACAGCTCTAGCGTTGGAGATCCTGACTCGAGCCTCAAATCGGGCCAAGTATCAAGTACCAAGCACCATAAAAAACATAACAAAATGCTCTGACGCACTGAGCAAGTGTTCGTCTAGTGGTAGAAATTCGGCCACGATCGTTGTCAAAAATATGAGGAAAACATACTTGAATAGATATCAAAAATGACTTAAAAATATAGTAATAAAAGTGGTAAGTAATTAGTAATTTAGCTACAATTCCTATGGAAATCCCTTAATACTTCAATCAAGACATTTTAATTAGACGCCCGAACCTTATGTAATTTGTTTCAATAAATTTTGTTTGTTTTTCATTTAATAAGATTAAAATATTCAGGAAAATTAATTAAGTTTAGTAAAATTATTTAAGTGTCATTCCATTATTTATAAACATACCACGTTTATCATAACATTCATGTAAATATTTACGCTTAATATTTTTTCTGTCTTAAAATCTAAAGAGTTTGACTAAAAGAGACCATAATAACTCAAATTTAAAAAATAGTTTATCAATTAGACTCTAACAAGCACCTTTGAGCAATTAAATTACATAACTAATAAAAACGACAGAGTTGTTGGTCTATAAGGACTCTTCCATTCAGAAAGTAGTTCTGCTGATAAGGATGAGTGAGAAACCCAAGTTGCTACTTTCAAATTATCAAATAATATTTTTTTTTCTGTTTTGTATAAAATTTGGATAGCTTTTTATATTTTTTTATTAAAATTTACTAACAACTTACTCTTAATGAGGTTTTAATGTACTATATATTATGTAAATGTGCTGTCTGTTCTTTACCATTCTACGTGATATTGCTGAAGTAATCTGTGCTCTACTGGAGATATCCACTTAGTATAAAAATTCAGACTTGATATTTAAAAAAAATATAATTATTATCAGATGGGGCTTAAATACTTTTGATTAACAAATTGTAAAAGCGCGTTGAGCGTACATTTAAAATGAAGAAGACACAATGGATAACACTCTTACAATAAGGTACAGTAAGAATATCATAGTTCATAGAAGAGGTTGTCTATATAACAAAACAGGTTGCCAAAATATTGACTAAGTAAATAAAGTACCCACATATGAATGTGTTTATAGATAATGAAATCAAAGCGATGACGGCGGTGGTATCTCGAGTGGTCCTCGAAAGCGATATTGCGTCCTGGTTATATCTAAATTCATATAAATCCAGCTTTTTTCGCCATAAATTAATTGATTCTACTCTCGAATGAGTGCTTTATCATGGTTTTGCCAAAGTGACGTCATAAATACATTATTTTCATTGCCTATTAAAACATTTATTTTATTATCAATATTACCTACCTCATAAGATTACCTACTTTATTCATAACATATATATAAGACTAGCGACTCACCCTCGCTTTGGTTGGGTACGTCCCTAGGTTGATTCCCCATACAAATTTTCATCCATATTTTCACCCCCTTAACGGATGATTACCGGTATAACAAATATTCTATGTCCTTCCCAGGGTGTCAAACTTTCATATTACCCATCTAAATCGGTCAAGTAGTTTTTGAGTTTATTCGTTACAAACATAAAAAAATATAAATCTTTCCTCTTTGTAATATTTGTTTAGATTAGAGCTTTTAAATATGCGCATAGCTTTATATAGTATCGCATATATGCAGAACAAGAGGTACAATGCCTCATATCGTTGGACTTGACCAATCAATTAAAGTCAGTTTAAAAAATTCAAAATCTGAAATTCTACGAAGAAATAGACAGACAAACAAAAATTCTAAAAGTTTCCATTTAGTTTCCACTGGCTATCTGCTTCGACGGGCTACTTTTAGGGTTCCAATCAAACCAAAAAAGGAAACATTATAATTTTGTGATATCCGTCTGTCCGCATGTCACAGCTATTTTATTCGGAATCGAAATATTGGTAATTGATAGCAAAATTCACCAAAAAAGTTCGTTGTTTTTATAAAAATATTTATATATAATGTATGCAAAGTAAATAAATCTATAATTTAAATAAATATGTACATATACTACATACATATTTCTTATCAATCCATATGGAATACAACATTTTTAATAAAGATAACAGAATTATTTGCACTTGGTCTTCTAATATCTTTTAGCAATTATTACGTTAGTCGACAAACGTAGTAATTGTGACAAATGTTCTGTCAGATAGACGATTTGTCTCAATTCGATCTGCCAATCAGTTACAGCCTTATTTGTATGCTTTTTGTTTTATATCAGGCAACTACTTGTTATTTGTTAAAAATATTAATGAATTGCGAATATGTAGAAAACTCGATGTAAAAAACTTTTAAAGTAGATTTAGATACTTATATTCTATACTAGTATGTTTTTAATTTCTTATTATATTTTTATTGAACGGTCGTTGTAATTCTTTTCTAAAATATTATATCGACTATAAAATCACGTTTAAAGTGATTTCGTCCGTACGTACGGGCTTTGATATTTTTTTATTACGGGGCGATTGACGAATGTTTTCATAATATGTACTTTACTGTGATAATGAACGACATAAGTATCAGGCGTGTTTTCTTTAATTCTGAAAACAAATCCAGAAGATTATTCTTAACATTTCCATATAAACATAGAATAGATTAAAAAAAATACTAACTATACTTTATCACTTATTTGGCCTTTTTACGAAAACTTAGGTCTTAGATTATATTAGCGACTCGCACTCGCTTCGTTCGGGTTCGTTCCTAGTTGCGTTTTAACGTTTAGTATAGGTTTCTCAGAAATGAGATATTTTCCCGCAGTAAGAAGTATTTTATATGTTGGACCCAGATAACCACCTATCATCATACCAAATTTTTTTGTATGATGTCCAGTGGTTTTCTCGTGATGCGCTCACATACAGACAGACAAAAAATTTAAAACTATAGATTCTGCTTCTATATCAATAATAAAGACTATTTCAATAATATTTTTCAATAAATATTTAATGTACAGATTCGACTCAGTTACAATTTTATTATATGTATAGTATTTCTTTAATGATGTTTTTCATCAGGAACATGAGCTCGGAGACAGTATTATAGATTCAATAGTTGAAATTTAATTAGTATTTTAACTATTTTGCTACAGATAGCTTTTTATAACTGTATATTTTAGCGCTCATTGTCTCTCATTATTTGTAAATAGCAGCGATGTATGCCCTAAACCGCTCAGGGGGTTGGGGGTGGCTAAACCGCCACAAACCACACCGGACCCGAATGATTTTTTCATAGCTATCATTGTACTAGGACTTCATGACATTTGTGGAGTTTTTACTAATATTTATTTTTCCACTCGTGCTATACGAGTATATAGATTATTCCTATTATAATTGTAAGAGCTTTCTTGGTATAGAGAAAATTTTAAATACTATAATAAAATTTATTTTATGTACAATCCTCTTATATAACAAATTTCATTAACAATGTAAAATTTTTGTTAATTTTTTATATAAAATGATAATCTAGATTCTAGATAAATGAAGTTTTCAATGGTTCTAGGAAATATACTTCTTGCCTCGTTCTTCTAAACAATTAATTAACATCATGTATCATGTATCGCAAATACTTGTCGTTTACGAATCGAACCCGCAACCACTAATGTGATAGCTAAAGCCAATATCTAGTTAATCATGACCGTTGAATCAAAAAACACTTATTTTACTTTTATTTTATGTGCTTAAAAAGCACATTTTTGTTACATTAATTATCCAATAACAAAACGTTTTATACGTTAAGGTTATCTTATGGAGGTGTTTCCTTTTATAGTGAAGATGAAACAATCAGTCAATTGCTTAATAAAAATAAATATAATATCTACTCAAGGAAATGGAGAAATATTAATAAATAATATAAATAAATAAATATGTTGGGACATTAATTTTATGGCATAATCAAAATTTATTTAAAAATATATCCGAAAATAACATTAAAAATTTAAGTAATAGTATAAAAAATGTTTTAAAAGACACCAAAATTGAAAGTGCACAATAATTACAAGACTTCCGCTACACCATTCAGACAAAGAGAGACAATAGCATTCCCAAGGAGGGTTGACGTCAAGCAGGCGGCCGGTCATAAAACTTTGCCAAATACTTTCAGCAGTACAGAAGATGTACTGCACCGACCCCAAGTGATTGGGAAATGGGCAGGGAGAAGAAGAAGAAGAAGAAATATGTTGGGACATTAACACACATCACCATATAGTTCCATGGTAAGCTACGAGGCTTGTGTTACGGATACCAGATAGTTGATACACTACACATGTATAGCTTTAAATACATACATATTATAAATATAAACACTCGTGACAGGAGTACAAACATTCGTGCTCATCACACAAATGAATGTCCCCAGCGGGATTCGAACCCGCAACCGCTGGCATAGCAAGTAGGGTCACTACAGACTGAGCCAAACGTGTGGTCAAAATATAAATAATAATTCATTCCATTTATTATTATTTTTACAAAATAACTTCTTATAAAGCTCATCCCGTAAGTTTAATAAATCTACTAAGAAAGCTTAAGGATACAACATAAGTTTAACTTTAAAAATATAAATAACGTAAAATTCTTGATAATACAAAGTATAATTACATCAAAGTCACCTACGAAACATATAAACTTTTAAAACTAACATGAATTTAACTGGACGTGTCGCCCACGAGGTGTCTAGTAAAAATAGACGATGTCTTAGTTTTACGCTTAATTAGATTTACGTCAGAGTGAGTTCAATAGACAAGCACTGACCTAGAAAAAGTTTAAGTTCAAACTTAACATTTTCTAAAGATAATGTTTCAAATGATTGATTATAAATATACAAATATACGCCATAACAACAAAAATAGCAACGTTAAAGCTTTACTGATTAGAGTTTATTGCAAAAACTATTAAATAAATTAATCTATACCTATAATAAAATTGTAACTAAGTCGAATCTGTACATTCAATATTTTTTGGAAAATGTAATTGAAGTAGACATTGTTATCGGTACAGAATCCGAATGTATAGTTTTTACTAATATGTAAAACCCAATAATTTGGTTTTTGGTCATTGGAACGCGGGCGGAGCCGCGGGCAGTGCTAGTATTAAATAAAACATTAAGCAGTACAACAAGTTCTATAAAATAGAAGCAACAACTCTCAATTAAAGCAAAAAACATATATTGAGAACTAGCGAAACTTGACTCTAGAAAAACAAATCTGTCCCACGGGAACCGTATATTTTTCCGGTTTAAAAAGTATATGCTATTCCAGATTATAATCTAAGTATCTCTGTGTCAAATTTAATCTAAATCCGTTCAACCGTTTTGGTGTGATTGAGTAACGAACATCAATCCAAACAAACTTTCACATTTATAATATTAGTAAGATAAAATTATATTATAAATAATAAAGGAGAAAATAAGAATGATACACACAAAAAATTATACAAAATACAGTGAAATTTTTATCAGTAGTATAATAGTTCGACCTTAACGAACTAGATGGCGCTGTACGTCGAGGAAGTGGAACGTTACGTCACTAGTGAAAACTCTATTTTCCAAGCAGCTGAATTTCAGGCGGCGCTAACCGTAGTTTCAGCGTCGCTTGTACTAGGCTAACATAATATTAGAAGAGAACGTTTTCAGCGTTACAGTGCTATTTTTGAAAGGGGTGTGGCTTGTTTATTTTCGTCTCTATTCCCGATTTCGTTTTGGTTCATTCACAAAAAATGTTACGCTGTAACTGTGAACACATGTGTTGTCTACTGGCAGCCATTTCTTTGACTAACTTTGAATTTTGATGAATTTAATTTAAATTTCAAATGAAATTCTAATAAAAACATTAATCTGTGTGTAGATTACTATTGTGTTTATTTGTAAATTAACATTATGCTTATTTTTCTATTATAATTAAATAATTCACTTTAATAAAAGTAGAGTAATTTTTTAGTTCAACGGTCATGAAATTAGAAGTTGACTTTAGCTATCACATTAGCGGTTGCGGGTTCGACTCGGAGACGATAAATATTTGCGTCTATACAATAAACTCAATTACACAAAATTATCGAATATGACTATATTTCTAAAAATGAAGCAAGAAGTGTAATGTTGTGTAGTTCTTAGAACTATTGACACCTTTGTACAATTTCATTTATCTAGAACCTAGATTATCATTTTATTTGAAAAATTAGTGACTCACCCTCGCTTCGTTCAGGTTCGTCCCTACTCCCTAGGTACGTTTTGACGGTTAGTATGAAATACAAATCTTTGAATTTCTCGGCTTTTCTGTACTATAATATGCATGTATTACCTATACATATAAGCCTTCCTCTTGAATCACTCTATCTATTAAAAAAACCGCATCAACATCCGTTGCGTAGTTTTAAAGATCTAAGCATATCTACATAGGGACAGACAGACAGCGGGAAGCGACTTCGTTTTATACTATGTTGCTAATCCTACTAATTAATTATTATAAATGCCAAAGTTTGTGAGGATGTATAGATGTATGGATGTTTGTTACTCTTTGACGCTAAAATTTAATGAAACTTTACAACAATATAGGTCATATATCAGAATAACAGATAGGCTACTTTGTATCCCGGAAAAATGTACGGTTCCCGTGGTATAGAGTTATTTTTGTTTTAATACATGGTTACAATAACATAAAGATACAATAAACTTTTTTAAAGGATTATAGTACATACGTAATAAATATATTATTCATCACAAGTAACTTAAAAATGTTTAATTAATAATAACTTTATTTTTAACTAAAATATTTATAATAAAGCAGTACATATAAATTATAATTAATACCTATAAAATTAAAAATTCAATATATTTTTTCTCTACTGGTAATCATAATAAATTAAAACCTAATTCCATCAAATCTGGCGACATTGGTGTAAGTAGTAAGTAGTAAATCAAACTAGTCTTCGTTCAGATTGTATATACTAGGTTGACCGAGCTCGCTCGTTTACATATTTTCAAGAAAAAAAAACACAAAAGTAACAGGCTGTCAGTGACGATGAACGTTACTTGTAAGTTATGTAAAATCTGATAACCGTTGTTATCAGATTCAAGTGTAATGTTAAAAATGCTATTATTTTTGTACTCACTGATAAGTAACCGAAAAAGATTGTATCGATACTAATATTATAAATGTGAAAGTGTGTAGTTTGTTTGTTTGTTTGTTCGTTCGTTCGTTCGTTCGTTCGTTCGTTCGTTCGTTCGTTCGTTCGTTCGTTCGTTCGTTCGTTCGTTCGTTCGTTCGTTCGTTCGTTCGTTCGTTCGTTCGTTCGTTCGTTTGTTTGTCTGTCTGTCTGTCTTTCTTTCACGTTGAAACAGCTTGATGGATTGGCGTGATTTTTTATGTGGAGATAGTTGGAGGGCTGGAGAGTGGCATAGGCTACTTTTTATCGCGGGAGATAATCTCTTTCCTACGGGAAAACACGTTATAAATTATAATACATTATACAACCCAAAAAAATATTTATGATCAGAATTATTTGAAAAGTGATATAAATGATCTTCAATACAATTAATTAAATATGTGTTTTAGTATTATTCGAAATTAGTTCTGCTAGCAGTATTTATGTATAAAATCAGGTTTAAGGACAAAATATTGTCATATATTATTCGTTATTTAAATCTAACATAGTTTCATTCTTTTTTCATTCAAGTCATTTCTCTCACAGTTATTTCTCTTTTACAATTTAATCTCGTCTTTTTTTTTACAATTATTAATAGATTAAATGGCAATAAAGTGTCATGCTAAAATAGTAGCTAAGTCAATTGTAATGAAAATCATTATATTTAACATCTGGTGGCTATTTTTCTTATTAAGAAAATGGTTAGTTAAAGCACTATGATTAGGTATAAATGAATAAATCTATTTAATATTAAGTCAAAATCGGTTAAAACTAGTTAAAAAGTTTATTCAAAATGCCTATTTAACTTTTACTTTGTCGATTAACATGAGTAGGTTTGATATTACAAGAAAATATTTATGAGCTATAATTGCGAAAACTCAGAAAATGCTTTGAAGCGTGTCTTGCCCTGAATAATAACAATAACAAAGTAAATTTATGCCTTCTTCGTGAAAACAATAAGTAAATGTAATTTTCTTCTGTTATTTCTAAATTCTAATGTTTCTTATATTCTAGCGTGAACATCTTTTATTATACGATATCTGTTATACTCGTAATATTAAATCTGTTATTATACTCGTAAGTCGTAATATTAAACAATCAGTAAAATATGATAACCAAGCATGGGCGGAGAGGGGTGCAAATGCACCCCCTTGCTAAGAGGGAAGTTAAAGAAATATAATTATATTAATAAATTTAAATACCAGCGAAAAAAGAGAAAAATTATTCCTTACAAATATTTCAAAAAAATATTACGTTTCTAAATAAAAATTATCATTTAAAGATTAGTTAGTACCTACTCGTAGTTTAATTTGAAGATGAAGATGTAATGAAAATAATTCTGCCGCCGCCCCTGTAACCAAAGTTTTACATTAAAACTATAACGTTTAGTACGTATAGATTTCTCAGAGATAAGATATTTTCCTGCAGTAAAAGTATCCTATATGATGCCCGGATATCCAGCTACCGTCATACCAAATTTTATTAGAATCAAGTGGTTTTCTCGTGACGCGTTCTCAGACACACAGAAAGACAGTCAAATAATCTAAAAATTATAGATTCCGCTTCTGTATCAATAATAAAACATATATGCGTCTCAAATGGTTTTTCTAAATTATTTTTGAACTCAAATATCTTAATTTAAAAAAAATGCAACATTTTATATTATTTTACATCTGTATACACTCAGCTTAAATATTTCAACACACAACACAATGCATGTATATCATAAGTTCTATAGTGTATGAAGTAACTACACGAGATATCGACCGCTCCCCAACCCTGCCACACCCCATGCACTTGCATGTGTGCGTGCATGTGTGTACCTCCTGTACGTTCCTGCTATCCTAGTACATACGTGACTGTATCAGCTCACATGACTCTGACGTGACACATTCACACGTGGCTACCACACACATGTGACCAAAAAATCTAAAGTGGTTTGAGTGTTCTAGTTTTATGGAATTAATTTGTTGTAGTGGTCATTGAAATAAATAAAGCACAAGTAATACTGGACTTTTCGATAATTATTTTGTTAATGGCGGCTTAATTAAATTTATTTTTATATCATAAAATATATTTATCTACATATCTGCCTAATATATAAAAGAGTTACTAGTATTGGTATAATCTATGTAATATATAAAAATTAAAAATCGATGTGTGTGTATGTATGGTTCATATGGACTTTAAAATGTCTGGAGCGATTTTGATGAAATTTTCAGGCAATCTTCAGATTAGCTTAGCGGGTGATACAGTGAATTTTGGTAGCGATCGGCAGTTTGAACGTGGGCGTAACCGTGGGTACTGCTCTGGGTCGCCTTTAAAATACTTATAAAGTATATTAATTACGTTTTCTCAATAACATACGAGTATTCATTCATCTGACTTACCTCGAGAGTCGGGACGAAGAGCGAAAATATTTTTCTGTTCCCCATTTCCATTTCACTCATTTTTTGGACGTTCGAGAACTGTTTGAAACAATTATATAATATATGATTGTTGTTTAAAAACTAAAAAAATAATACCCTCAAAATTATTCTATTGTTGCTACTGAACCAGCTAACTGAATAGGTAATTGAGTGATTGAAATTAATTTGAAATTGCAAATG
This sequence comes from Brenthis daphne, assembly GCA_947093115.1. Lineage (NCBI taxonomy): Eukaryota > Metazoa > Arthropoda > Insecta > Lepidoptera > Nymphalidae > Brenthis > Brenthis daphne. The sequence continues at coordinate 5,347,983 of OX352481.1, read as the reverse complement.
TAATTTTGTACGTGTGTTAATTGTACTTTTATGTTATACTAGCGACTCACCCTCGCGTGGCTCGGGTTCGTCCCTAGGTGATTCTTAAAACTGACATAACTTTTTTATTTATGAACCGATTGAAATAAAATCAATACTAAATGTTAAGTAAAGCTTACCACAATACATTAGTGAAAACCGCACCCAATCGGTTAAACCATTTCTGAGATTAGCGCGCACAAACGTATAGACAAACAGACAAAAATTATAAAAATCATTGCTTAGGGTTCTATTGCGTTAATAAAGACCCCCAATAATAGTTTTTTTAAAATATCTTCCATGTACAGACAGCGATCAGTTACAATTTTATTATATGTATAAATATATAGATATGTAAGTATATTATACGCAAAAAATACCAAAAAGATAATAAAAGAAGTAACGACATGCTTGATATACTGGAAGGCATCCTAAGTTATTTACAAGTGTAACTTTGAACATGCTACCTAGTTACGCAGTTCGCGTATTACATGTATAAATAACTACACGCCAAGCCCATACGCGACATGTGTAATCGACTACCTCACATCTCATGGAGTCCTGGTACTAACGTGTGCCTGGGACATCGTATGACGACATCCATCCATATTCATTCACAATGTGAAAAGTGACATCAAATACGAGGTGTGTGTGTGCTTTGTAGTGGTTGTAGGTAGATAGTGAGTAGTAAGTATTTTGTTTGTATGAAAAATATTTATGAATGAAGGACCCCTTCGTTCATGTTATCGCGATTTCATTGTAAAGTGGTTTAATTAAATACATATAATAAAACTTTTTTTTTTTGTATAGGAATAATTTGAGATTTTTTTTTCTATAAAAATGATAATGTTTTTATTATGTAAATATCTATTAGAATAACTAATAATACAAAAAAGGCAAAGATAGGGGCATATTTGTTTTATTAAAAGTGGGCAAAATAAACTTACCAAAAAAAAATTATGTGGATCAAAAATCTTTTAAACGTTCTAAATGTTTAGTAAAGATTTCTCAGAGATGAGATATTTTCCTGCAGTAAAAAGTATACTATATGTTGACCCGCTATCATCATACTAAATTTCATCAAAATCTGTCCAGTGGTTTTCTCGTGATGCGTTCCCAGATAGACAGAACAGACAGACATAACTTCTAAAAACTATTAGATTTGGTTTCTGTAATCTGTATCGATAATAACGACTATTTCAATAAGATTTTCTAAAATGCACATACATATTCGACACTGTTAGAATTTTATTGTATTGTGTATTTATTTATGCTACCAGTAAAAAAGATAAGCCGCCCAAGCTGTCGTTGTCATGGCGCCGCCTCCACGCCATTGTTTTCTGCATTGAATACCAGGGATTTAGTGATATGTAGGAGTAACTTGGATTAACAGGGGTGGGATTATCCCTTATAACATTTTTATTTCATTCTGATTGGATAGTTGACGTCTAGTTTGAATATGATATTATTTTTTAACGATTTAAAGTGCTTTGCTTTATTTACATATTTTGCTTTATTTATATTTGCATAGTTTTTGACGTGAAACGTCTATAAAATCACACCGAAACATACATGTACCAAAAGTGGACCGTAACGAAATGGGCCGCATTAGGTTACTATAGTAACCGTTGTTATTGTCTGTATTTGTATCAAAGAGTATAGTTATAAACTGGGAATGAATTAAATGGTAAATACAAGCATACAGGCGGTATACAAAAATGAAAATAAATTTATTGGTTAAAATAATGTGAGTATACAAAAGCATCATGCATCATTACGTATTATTTTTGCGATTGCAATTAGATTTATTAGCAGTAGTTAATAAAAATAGCTAAATAAATTATACTATAATTTGTCTTTTTAAATTCCAAACTTATTGATCTACATGAAATATTTTTAAGTATTTTCATGACTTTTGCAGTTGTGATTTTTTTAACTATAAAATTTTTCTACGAATTTATGAGTAGGTATAAGTCAAAATAGTTAACTTATTGGTAGTTTCATTTCTTTTCCCTTTTCCTTATCGGTCGATTTTGTGACACAAGCTAATGTAAATAGCTTTGTTGTTTTATTATTCAATTTTAATATTATCAATAGACATTCATGAGTCAAAATTTTAGTGTTAAACTATCGTAAAAAAACTAAACTTTTGAGTTTTGGATTTATTTATTTTTTTAAAACATGGCAAATGCTTTTATTTTGAAGAAAAAATAATAATACATTAATATGAAATAAACAATTGGCAGAAGCAGATATGATTTTTCAGTTGTAAAAACTAATCTATAAGTACAATCAATAATAACATTGGATTATATATATTTAATTTAAATGTAAGATGTACGTATAATAAACTATTTGTAATAATTTCCAACATGAATTAGCTTCTTCTTTGTATTTATAACAAATACAAAATTTAATAATATTCACTTTTCATCCATATATTACTACACTATTGTTACAAATTTCTAAGTCCTTATAAAAATACTTATTAATATAAAAACTTTTTACAGATCCCGGGATTCCCCAACATGTACGCGTTTCGCACATACAAGCGTAAGCAGAGGCGCACCCCTCACATATCCACATTACACAAGGACGCGAGGGTTAGTATTTCCTAGCCGACATGGGCTCCTGGTAGTTCTCAGCTGCAATACACGTGGTGTGTGCGGCCTATGTGAATTTGGATGTTAATGCCCCCGCCCTAGTTAGAGTAAGATACAGTTTGGGCCTTGGCCTTATAACGTGTGAACAGGAAAAGACGCTTATTGTAGGCGTGATGTAGTGACTCAGTAAGTATACGAGTAACATGATATTTCGGATTGTATTTAATATTTTTCGATATAATTTTAGTTTCAGCCTTTTTTTGTAATTTGTTATTTGGCACCTGAGAAAATTTAAAATTAGGTGGAATTTCAAGAAAAAAATATTGAAAAGGCAAAACATCAGTTCTTCAAGCCCAGTAATTTCGTACTTTGCTGCTGATAAGATTGTAATTGATCGCCTATATTAAAAGCAACTTCATATTTATGTTGCGAAATCAATTAGGTGTTAATATTAGTCCCGCTGAGTTTCTTTCGCTAGTTCTTCTCAGGTCTGAGGCTTCTTCTTTCCGAACTGGTAGTAGACTCATGACGTTCAGTAAAAAATTGTAATAATTTAATGCTGAATAAAATATTTTGAATTTGAATATTTATTTATACAAAAAAAAACTAAAACCTTGTTTAATTTTTCCGTGTTGTGTAACTTTTATTTTTCCTTTTACATTTCCATAATGTGTGCATTTAAATTTAAATACATATATTTAACTTTTCGTTACATTCCATAAATAGTAATAGTTATCAATTATACAGCGTTATTTAAATAAAAATATTACATTTAGTCGATTTTCTCTGTTAGATTCGATGGGCAGAGCAGCTATTTGTGAAAAGTCGTGTAAAACGTTATCCGTTAATTGACCCTGTCTCTAACAAAACATTAAACCGTGTGAAGAGAATAGAAGAAATAACTATAAATTCAGACGACGACAGAGGTGAACAAATGCTGCGCAGACAAAATCGCCTATTCAATGATGAATTGTGGAGCTACGAGTGGTATTTGGTATGTTGTCAATGATATTTAAATAAATATAAAAATAATGTGTTTTTATTTTTCTTGCAGATTTAACCTAAAAAATGTAAACTGAGCAAGTTTATTATTAATACTATCCATACTAATCCATACTCCATACAAGTATTATAAATGTGAAAGTTTGTGAGGATAGATGGATGGCTGTTTGTTATTCTTTCACGCCAGAACGTCTGAACAGATCTGGATGAAAGGCACAGAGATAAAGTCTGGAATAACACATAGATTACTTACTTTTTATCACGGAAAAATGTACGGTTCCCGTGGAATAGATTTGTTTTTGTTTTTCCACAAGGGACGAACACTAAGTCGATAGTATTAAATGTATCCATATTTAAATAATAATTTGAAAAGCATATTATGGTTATTTTAGTTTTTATTTCTTAAAACAAAAATTAACCCGAAATATTTCTTGGAAGATTAAAAAAAATATTTTTTTTCTTTTTTAAAGCAAGACACACGAACTGATGCAGACTTACCTCGTCTGGATCTCAATGTTCTCCCAGTCTACGCTATGGGGTACTCAGGCAAAGGCGTGCGTGTGTCCATACTAGATGATGGTATTGAGCACAATCACACCGACTTACGGGATAACTACGTAAGTGTCATGTTGCCTTGGTCGTTTAAACAATGTCGTTCAAGTTTGTAATGTAGAAGAAAAAGAGGTTGGTTTGTTGTATTAACTAATTTTTTACTTACCGAATGACTACATACTTATGTACTGAATATATGTATATTTTATATACATATGTATAGTAAAATTCTAACCTAGTCGAATCTGTACATTAAATATTTTTTGGAAAATCTTATTAGACATTATTTTATTAGTTTTTTGTCTATCCGTCTGGGAACGCATCATGAGAAAACTACTCGACAGATTTTGATGAAATTTTGTATGATTATAGCTGGCCATTGTTGTAAATTTTATATGGTTATATATGCGGAATAATATCTCATTTCTGAGAAATCTATACTAACTGTTACTATAAATTCCACCATCCAATATAAAACTATACATAGAAAATATTTTGGTATATTTTTTCTTCAATATTGCTTAATTAAAGATCGTTGTATTCTTAATAAAAAGAAATAATAAAATAAAAGAAATAATAAATTGTGTTATTACTAAAAAGAAATAATAAAATAACGATTAATTTATTTATTGAATTAAGTATTAAATTAATAAATAAAGTATTCAAGGCTTCAATTGTTAGTAAACGAGAAAATACTAGAGAACTGTAATGCAATTGCATTACAGTTTTTTGTTCTATAATCTATATACGTAATTGATATTGCCTATTATAAGGATCTTCTATTGTCTCTGATTTCCTAGTGCTTCCCATGAAGCTGATCCGTGAATTAAAGAAATCTTCTAAAAACGAGCTTAGGTAGTTAGTTAGAACAGAGTTTATACCAAAGAGTTATTATGGTCTGATTTAACTAATCTATTCAATAAAACCTTTACGGTTTATTTAAGAATTCATTTAGAAATGCTAATGTTTACTTATTTTTAGTACGTTTTTTGATAATTATCAACGTCTATAATGTATTTTATAATATACATATATATGAGAATAAACTATAAAAGTTGTACATAATTTATTTTTAATAATAAAAATATTCGTGCTCTTTCAAGTAGCGAGCATATTCAAGTACAACTTGACTCGTATTAGAACCTTCTAATGTGCGCTAATGCCCTGGTAACTTCGCGGCCGATGCAACGTTTGGGTCGAACAAAACCAGCCTAGCTCTTGTAAATGGAGACAGCGCCATCTATTTTAAAGTTTTAGCGTTTCTTCAATAAAAAAAGAAATTATGCCTTAAATTCATATTTCAGGACCCTGAGATTAGTTGGGACAGTAATAATGGAGATCCAGATCCATTTCCAAGATATGATGACAAAAATAGTAATTCTCATGGAACGAGATGCGCTGGAGAGGTAAATAAAAATACACTAAAATTTTCAAAATTAAAATGAATATTTCATTATTGTATTGAAATGTCTAACTTTTTCAATATTTGTGTAATTAATTATTATAATAAATTGATTTTTGTTTATTCGTTTCAGATAGCAATGACGGCGAATAATAGGAAATGTGGTGTGGGCGTGGCGTGGGGAGCTAAAGTGGGCGGAGTCCGGATGCTCGACGGTCGAATCACGGACCGGATTGAAGGCGAAGCTATAGGTTTGATACTACTGTATGTTCATGCTTTCCTGGTAGTTTTGATCGCCATGTTGAGCTCAAAATGTCATATCTTGGAGTTGTGGTGTCATCACCATTTCCTTCGTATACGCGTCGTGTGTTGTATTGCCGTTAACGAGAGAGTTTCTGGTATAACTTGTTCGATAAAACTCAAGTTCAGCGGTAATGAAAGATGAAAGAATATTGGACTGAAATACTCATTATTAATATTCTTTTTATATACATACATTCATGTAACAAATAATTATAATGATTAACTATTCAATATAGTTTTATTTAGATAAGCGAGATAACCCATGAATGTCAGTAGCCATATATACATTATGTCTCTTTTACTCTTTCAAATAAATATATTATAGTATCGCTACTGGCAGCAAATACGTTGTAGTAGTAGTAAACGAACTCCTATATGCTTATGCTTTCCTAGTACCAAGACTAAAATGTGACGTAACATCAAAACATTGTTGAAGCAAAAAAAAACAACTGACACGATCGATGCTCTTTTGCCTTTTCAGTGACTGACTGAAGTTGGTGAATTAAGTTGAAGTTGATGAATGCAACTACTGTTTATTTATTTTTTTAACAAATATGTACATAATTATTTTTTCATCGTTCATTAATTTAATCATTGATTTTGTGAAATAATATCCATAATTAATAACCGACAAATTATGGAATCATGGTATTTTGCATCACCTATTTTTTTTTTATTTACAACAGGAAGTACATAATTAGTTTTTTTCGTCACCTGATCAATGAAATTCAAATTTTATGAATCTAGCACATTTACATTCATTAAAATAAAAATTTACATTCATTAACATAAAAAAAAATAATAACAAATACAGCAAGCAAGAGGAGTGGTTTTGAAGGAGGAAACCTTTACTCATCGACCAACTTGTTGATAAGATTGGCAACAGGTTTTTACATTCCTCGTACTACCAGGGGAGCATGTGCTACAAGCAGTTCATATTTTTTTCACAGTGCTGAGTTTTTCATAGTACCTTGGATCGGTGGTAAAGTAGTACCTATATATAGAAAAATCGGCAGGTTTGGAAAGAGTAATGAAATTTTATCGCATTGAGAATATGCCATAATATATGTCAATTTTATTTATAGCTATATTTTATTTTATATATAAAAAGTCGGAGTTATTAGAACCCAGACCAAACCATGTAAGCAAAAAACTGATATTTTAACAGCTTATCCTTTACTCTTACCTATAACCGTTTTTTGTTAAATTAATGTGACAAACACTTTGGAAATATTAAAACAAATCTATCCCACGGTAACCGTACATTTTTCCGGGATAAAAGTAGCCTATTTATTATTCTGATGTATGAGCTATAATATTGTAAAGTTTCATTAAAATCCATTTATTTTTCATAGGATTGTGTATTTAGTACTTTTTTGATCGATGTCTTAGAAAACAAACTAAGTAGATCAGAGATTTATTGTTTGTTAAACAAATTAAAATTTACCTACTTAATTATAATAAAAATATTTATTTAGGACTTTTTAAACTTATATATTTATATGAAACTATAATTGTGAATTGCGATTGTGAATAAAATACATATGTACTATATTTTCGTTATAGGATACGCTTGGGATAAAGTGGATATTTACAGTGCTTCATGGGGTCCAAGTGATGATGGGAAAACTGTCGAAGGACCGGGAAGGCTTGCAAATGAAGCTTTCAAACGAGGAATTGAAAAGGTATATGAGTCTAACTGGTATCTTTATTATTATTAATTTTTAGTCTTTGCTCCTCTTGCTCGGTAAAATCGTGGAAAAAAACAATAGCTTTTAAAAACAAGATAATTGTTATGTCTATTCAAAATTTCACATAGGTACCTAAGTGAGTTAAGCCAGACCTGATACTGTTTTACATATATATATTCGTATTTATAAGGATGAAATGTTTTAAAATATTATTTGTTTATTTCTTTTAGGGTCGTGGTGGAAAAGGAAATATTTTTGTGTGGGCAAACGGTAATGGTGGAGGTCATAATGATAACTGCAACTGTGATGGGTAAGGAATTAGTTTTATTTAAACTTAGTTTTATTATTACATTAATATTACGTAATTTTTTTATCTATGTACTTTTTTTTAAAGCTATTCTTCAAGTATCTACACAATATCAATTGGTAGCGCTTCCCAGCAAGGCCTGTTTCCTTGGTACGGAGAAATCTGCTCTTCCACCCTGGCAACGGCATACTCCTCTGGTGCTTACAAAGATCAGAAAATTGTAAGCCATTTTAAACTCTATTTTGATTTAATTACATTCAATAGAAACTAGTTTCGAGTAAACGATCACGTGTTGAATCTATCCTTTTCTTTCCTAGTTTTATAGTATGAATTAAACAGAGACAGTTATATATTTTTGCTTCAGGCGACAACAGACACGAAAGATTCATGCACTCTCGGTCACACAGGCACATCAGCTGCTGCGCCATTGGCTGCTGGTATTATCGCCTTGGCACTACATGCAAAGTAAGATATTTGCTTTATAAATGAAAATTTAAAATCTTGTGTATGTCTGTTCATTGTTGAAGTTTTCATTAATTAAATCAATGGTAGTTGTTGTTTAATTATTATTATTATTGTCTAATCCTACAGATATTAGTATCAACTTAAAATATATATATGTATATATTTTTAAAATATTCATTATCTAAAATGATTTTTTTATAGTTAAATATTAAAAAAATATTTGCTAAAACAATTTGACTGAAGGATTAATTTACATTGCCTATTCTTATTTTGACGTATGTTAGCAAATGTAACAAAAAAAAATTACTTAGACAAAGCAGCACAAAATAAATAGTATTATAAAACGTTGTCCCCATAGTAAGAGATATCTCTTCGATGCTTCTGTTACCCTAGCGTAGCCTAGAGCGTCGATCAACCGGTGGTCCCGTCCGCCCGAACTTTTTAGAAGTTTGAACGCTTTCGTCACTAACATAGAGTATACATTTGTTTGGACGGCTTTTCTTCATAGCAAGTATATTTAAATTTTACATACTGGCCACACTGTCTAGATAGGCGCGAAACAGGTAAAATTAAAAGTAATAAAATAAATAAATATATTATAAAAATAAAAAACCCGACTGCATAAAAGCTAACTAAAAAGATGATGATAACAAGTTCACGAAGGAATGTAAGTACTATGCATTATGAGGTTAAAGTGAAAGAGTGATAGCGCGTTAGTTAACTGTTCGTTGCCATGGTAACCGTTGTTATTGTCTGACAAATGATAATATACAATATATTTTTTCCTTCTTTTCTTTTCATTGCGGCCACCTTTAAATAGGTATTTTATCATGCACAGAAAAAAAATAGCTTTAATCTATACATAATATAATAAAATAGTAACTAAGCCGAATCTGTACATTAAATATTTTTTGGAAAATCTTATTGAAATAAACATTATTATCGATACAGAGGCTGAATCTATAGTTTTTAGAATTTTTGTCTGTCTGTTACCGCATCACATAAAAACCACTGGAGGGATTTTGATGAAATTTGGTATGGTGATAGCTGGCTATCCGGATCAACTTTATAGGATACTTTTTACCGCGGGGAAATGTCTCATTTCTAAGAAAAAATACAAAAACTGCAATGTACAAGTATACTAATATGTAAAACCTAAGAATTTGGTTTTTGGTTATCTGAACGCGGGCGGAGCCGCAGGCAATGCTAGTTTGATATATAAATCATGAATATACGCCATTAACGTATACATGTAACACAAAAATCTTTAATGACTCGTAACCAATTTTGCGGCCACTTTTACATAGGCAGACGTAGTTTATCAGGTATAGAAAAATTAGCTTTAATTTGATATATAAATGATGAATATAAGTACGCCATGAACGTATAAACGAAACAAAATATGACCTGCTTATACCTGGCTAGGAAGAGGTTGCGGCCAAGTGCGCAACGGCAGCTATCACTTTTTAAGATCTATACGTATTACGTTTATTTCTGTGAAGTGGATTCATTTTAATAACAAATGCATCGTTTTTGTTCAAAAAGTCAATTATTATTTATTTAATTAAACATACTAGCGGGTACATTTTAATAGGCACCCCGGTCAAAACATATTGCCCCTTTTATTATTGTATATAAAAAAATGATTTTGATTAAGTACGCTATGAACGTAGCAATCTTGCAGCGGGATCTTAGTCCATTATTAATTATTATGCGAAAATATTTATATATTGTTCAAATTAATAATAAAAGTGGACATCACTTTAACATGACCTGTTTTATGGTAAAAACACTCACATTTGAATTTACTATCTAATCTATCTAACATTATTATCATACATAAACTTTCATAATCCATATCTATTAAAATTCAATAAAAATCTTTTTTATTTTTGGAAAGAGTGTTCCTAAAAATATCTCTTTGATATTATCTTAAGTATTTTACACCTACAAATAGATAAACTATTAAAGCAATAAAACCGTTTATGGAACCAAGATATGTGGTCTAGTTTTTTTATTAATCTTTTCCCGCCGCGCGGCAAATAGTCACATAAGGCTCTAAATGGGCTAGTGATCTTGTACGGTCTGTTTGTTGGGGTCGTTAGGGAATTTTATTTACCAGTGGATAATTTTGATTTATTACTTTTTTTTTAGTCCTAACTTAACATGGCGTGATGTTCAACATTTGATCGTATGGACTTCAGAATATGCACCACTCTCAGAAAATCCTGGTTGGCAAATAAATGGGTGGGTGGAAAATAATTATTTTGTAAAAACTTGACGATATTCACAAAATGGCGGTTTTTAATTAAAAAGTTATGATTTTTTCAGCATTGGATTACGTTTCGACGTTCGTTTCGGCTTTGGATTACTAAACGCTGGCGCTCTTGTCGCTGCCGCTTTGAATTGGACTACGGTGCCGGATAAACACGAGTGTCGAATTGAAGCTCCTACGTGAGTATGGCGCCCTGGTAAAACCGTGGTTCATTTTGTATCGAGGTGGACAGTTCGTTGCTCCGTTGGACGGTCGGACTAAATACAGACAGTGTTGTTTGCTGGTAGGGCTGGCTGGCTGGGCCTTGTATTCAGTGGCAAAAGACCTTCTACTTGTTCATGTATTCCTAGTCAAAGATTCGTTAAGTTTCGGCTGACGGAATTCGGATTTCGCAATGTCAATCGCGAATTAACCAATGACCAACTTTTCATGACCTTTACATCCATACATTTGGTTAAGAAACATTAGCTTTTAGAAATGGCCGCTTAAACGATGGTCACCAAAACACATTTTCTGCATGTTAGTCGAGTATTCGCGCGATTCGTTAGACAGAGACGCTTGTATATAATTTTCTTTGGTATAAAAGAGATGCAAGATGTAGACGACTGTTCTAAAGTCATGTTTTCTTGGTAGAAGGAACGTTTCCGTTGTTTCTATTGATGGGATTGGTGAAGGAACTACGAAATATCGAGTTCTTGTTGAATGACAGTTAATTTGTATTATTTTATTTAAAATCGAAGGACGGGTAAAATCCTAATAAAGTATATCCAACGAAGCGATTATAGATAAAAATATTTTGGTAGTACATATTTACAAATAAATATGTATGTAGAAAAAAAACTAAGGTCAATTATAATTATCGGTCGGTATGTTTAGGTTTTTTATGCATTTCGCAAACCTATCCTATCTATCTATATTATTAATTATAAATAATTTATCATTTAATATTTTATTAATAAACATTTTTATGAAAAACAACTTTTTTTATTTTAGTTCAAAACAAGGAGTTCCCATATCTTCAAAGGAGTCAGTAGAAATCACGATCTACGTAGATGATTGTCTAATTAATTATATCGAACATGTACAATTAATTATAAATGTACAATACACTAGAAGAGGAGCTTTGGATATTTATTTGACTTCGCCAGAAGGTACTTTAGTTTCCAAAAAATATAAGTACATACATACATACCTATTATATATTTTTAGATAATATTATCATTATGTATTTAAAACAGTTAAAATAAACAATTTAAAATATCAGAATATATAAATATTTATCATTTTAGGTACAAAAGTTCAAATACTGAGTGCAAGGCCAAGGGATACGTCAAACAATGGATTTGTCAATTGGCCATTGACCTCTGTCGCTACATGGGGTGAACGTGCTAATGGTGTATGGAGAGTTGTTATACAGGATACGGTAAATGACTAAGCGACAAATTATAAAAGTGTATTTATTTTCTTTTAAAAATCATTAATAATATGATAAAATTAATTTATTATTTCAAGTAAAAGCACATTTTTTTAATGTAAATTATTAATTAAAATGAACAGTGAAATAAAATATTTTTTAAGCACAAAATGCACCTGAAAATAAAATTTTTTACTTCAATAAAAAACATTTGCAGACAAATGAACCAAACGATGGTGAAATCGGTCCAATAACATTAATTGTTCACGGCACATCAGATATACCGGCTCATATGAATAACGGTCCCAGGAGATACGACGACAACACGTACAACACGCTCGATTACCTTGACAGTGGTGGGCCATACGACTATGTTGCCCCGATTGTACCAGGGCAACATAGCACGGAAGAAGTTCTCTTCAACGACATTGATACAACTGTATATCAATTGGAAAAAGAGCTATTGAGGAATCATCACAGTCCGAAGCATGGTCTTGCGTAATTTAACAACCTTAAAATGACCTCCTGTTAACATATGATGGCTTGGTGTATTTGTATTTTTTTTATTATGTATATATATATATATATTTATTTATTTAATATATGTGAAATAAATTGTGTAATTTATTAATTTAATAAGAGTTGTTGATACATTACGAAATTGTAGTAACGTAATTTGTTATTTATGCTACTACTAGCGGCTCACCCTCGCTTCGCTCGGGTTCGTCGCTAGGTACGTTTTAAATAGATATAAAAAGAAAAAATCTTTCTTTCTCACATTTTAATTATATGTTTTAATACTTACCTATTCCGGACTAAGAGAAATCCAAAAATTAAAATATCATAAAAATTGGAACGCGGTCGAACGGGATAAAAAGTATCCTATGTCCTTCTCCTGGCTCTAAACTACCTCCCTGCCAATTTTCAGCTAAATCGGTTCAGCCGTTCTTGAGTTATAAGCGAAGTAACTAACACGACTTTCTTTTATATATATAGATTCTAGATTTTGCCATACATATTGTTTATTTTCTTTAATACGCTTTTTATATGAAGTTTTTTTGTTAGTACAATTTTTGAGAAGAAAATGTAATTATTAATGAATAATAAAAATATTATAGGTTAGGTAGGGAGGTTTATCAAGTTACATGTACAAAATGTGACTGGATCAATCTCCCTGTGGTAGCTATTTATTTATTTTATTTGTATTTTGTTTTACTAACATAGTTTTTAAGTAATTATTGTAATAAACAACTATGAGCCTATGTTGCTCGCTAATAAAAGATTTTTATTTTTATTTTATTTATTTTATTTATATTCTTTTGTATTTTTAGGCATTAGTTCTATTCCTTTAAAAAAGAGATACATAACCTAATAACATTTATTTCTTTATCACGGTAATGAGTACTCTATTAATATTTGAATACTATTTTAAAACATCATAATTTGGCTGCTTAGTTCTATGACACTCTCTATAGTATTTCTTAGTCTAAGTATGCGGTATAATTATAGCTATTGTATTAAAAAAACTGTAAAAGCAAATATTGACTTTCTCGCCGGTTGTTCTCTGTAAAAGTGAATAAAATTTATTATTATTAATTGATTGGTTTGCAAAGGTTTTTTTGGGCAAATTTGTTAACTATGAAACCAGATCTATCCACGAATGCTTCACTTTAATTCTAAAGAATTTATAAAGACATCCCAAATAATAATTAATTCAAAAGAAAAAAAATATTTTTAATTTCTATAAGAAAAAATATTAAATAAATAATATATCTATTAATAACAATAATATTTAATAATTTAATAAATATTAAATAGTTAAAATTTAGAAAATTGTTGCATTTTATAGCATTAAGATTTATAATAACTAAAAAATATACAACTAATAATTATACTTTTAGTCAAAACTTAGTTATTTATTCATACCATATGTACTTAAAATGCTTTAGTGAGTACATAATGTAAGAGAATTCAATGCTTAGATGATGATGAAATAAAATAGCAGTGCATAAAAAATATAATTTATTGTACTTGTTTTTAATTTCTTTTCTTACAGTATAATTAAGTATGTAAATACAATGTTATCTTATTATCACAATTAGAACACTAAAACCCAAGACGGAGCTAATGAATGATACGGACCTACATACACACACATAATTATTATATATAGATTTTTATCAAAGATAGCTATATACCTACATATAAATCAATTGTCGTTCGTTAAGTCTCGCTAAAACTGAAAAACGGCTGGATCGATTTAAGTAATTCTTTTTTTGTTTTGTTGGTTGTGTTGGTCAGGGGTGGTTTAAGTATAAAAAAATAGGGGAAAAACCCAAAAAACAGCTGAAAAATTAAAAAAGTTCAGAACTGTTTATTTTGTACCTATGTATATTGTATATATAATATATGTATAGTCTATCTATTCCATACTAACCGTTAAAACGTACGTACGTTGAGTCGCTAGTCGCTATATTAAAAGGAAATACATAACATTTAATATTTTAGTTAAATCATTTTGTGCGTTACTTTTTTTAAACGACCTCAAAAAGGAGGAGGTTCTCAATTCGATTAGTATTTTTTTTAATAGTTGTAAACGATTAAATGGCAATTTAAATGTTAAATGTTGAAGCTTGATTGTTATTATTAATACCTTAATCTATCAATCAAAATAGAAGGCAATTCAATTTTGTGACCGATTTCCAAAAAAGGTTTATGTGGATGTCATTATTTCATTTTAATATATATAATATATAATTATTTATACTATTTCTAACTACAGATTATCGTGATATTGAAGAATATAGACAAGGAGTCCAATCTTTGTATGTTGTCCCAAAACTTAACGTATAAATATGCGGGTAATGTGCGTGTATTATTAAACAATAATAACAATTATAAACTTTAAAAATTAAATATAATACATGATTATTCTTTCTAGATACACGAATATAAATGATATGTCATATTTTACATGTCTTACAGTAGGTAGTCGTATTTTTTTAAAAGTAAAACTTCTATAGGCGTGACTGAGGGGTAAGTCAATACATTAGAGAAATGAGATGTTCCGGAAGTGAGAGTCATCTTTTTTACTAATAATTTAAAAAAAATATATTTATATGTTTATAAGAATCATTATTTATAAAAATATTTTTTATTACTTATAATTTTATACATATTATTATATTTATGTTTTGATTTGTTTTAATTGACGACACGCTTGGCTTCGTTTGTAGTGTACCCTATTTGCGGTGCCAGCGGTCGCGGGTTGAAGCCCCGCTGGGGGCATTCATTAGTGTGATGAGCACGAATGTTCGTATTCCAGTCATGGATTTTATATTTATAATATGTTTGTATATTATGTACATATTATGTCTGTTTAAAGTTACATATATGTGGTGAATTAGCCATCTGATATCCATAACACAAGCCTCGTAGCTTACCATAGAACTAGATGGTGCTGTGTGTTATGTGTTATTTATTTATTATTTAATTTAATTGCGGTATCTGCCATAGCACCAAAGAAGTTTTACTTCAACAGCGCGTAAACGTTACACGTACTCATTGTTTTTATAGGAACTAATTTTGTTAAATGATTATCTCACGTAGATAACTAGTATCTATTTCTTGGGTTAGAGTTATGTTTGAGGCAAATCTTATAGTTATTTAGTATAAGTCACAGTTTGTATAAGTTTTTTTTTGGTAATTCTTATCAAGTATACTGATTATTAACTATTTTTAGTACTGCCGATTTTGGTCTGTGTTAATTTCCATTTTGGCGCTCATTCAATTTAAACGCCAAAAATTAAATACTGCCATGTTTCTTTTTAAACTAGTGTATACGAAGGAGATACATATAGGTATGACCTTTTACTTCACTTCAAACCGTTACCGTTATTTCACTAACTGTTAACCGTAAAACCAAGTGCCCTTAGCTCTTGTACCAAAAAATCATCCTTATATCTATCGACTTTTTTCACCCACTCTTCAAATGAAATCACATGGTCACATCTTCCCCCATATTCCGGGGGTAAATGTATAGGGTCTATATGCTTCTGTAAGGAGGCCATATCATATCCATGGAAATGAAGGCGATCCCACGCTGCTGCGGGAATAAACTGCTTGAATATGTAGAAGAAAGTGTTTAGGATCCAATTGTATCGAACTATGTGGAGTGCGTGGATTGGTATGGGGAACGACACCTGAAAGTATTAAAACAGATATTATATATATGAATCTTATTTAATATTTTTATAAATATGTATATTTTTTTATGAAAAAAAGTTTTTTTTTAGAATAATTTGAAAACAGCTGTATAAAACTATAAAATCAAGTCAAAAGAAATAAAATCGTATTATTTATACTCAGTAATTTAAACAATAACAAAATTAGAACGTTATAAACAGCCAAGTTCAATAATTTTACTTAACAATTATAAAAACATAATGTACGCTTCCCATTAATTACATATATATGTAGATAGGTAATAACGATATCAACTAAAAGCTGTCAAGTAATAGTAGTAACTGGTCTTGTATGGACTTACTGTACTAGCTATCTAAACTTAAGCAATTGGCAATAGAATAATAGGTTGTTTTAAAAAATGGAAGAGCAAAATAATATCTGCACAAGACACTATAGTTTATCTACCAAATTTTTAATGTTAATAATACGTAATTGGACTCAGTCATGCAAAAAACAGCCATGTGCGTAAAAATACCAACAGAGTTATAAGCATTTTTCTGTCGATAGTTGCACTTGGGTTATGTTTTGTTTTTCTGGTTATTTTAAAATTGAACAATATTTATATAAGTGTTGTTTATTTTTTATAATTATTTTATTTTTTATAATAAAATGCTTATAACTCTATTGGTACTTTTACGCACATGGCTGTTTTTTGCATAACTGGGTCCAATTATAATTTTTATTAGTAAAATCTTACCCCCATTAAACTAACGATTTGATGAGCTATGGTCGGTGTGAGGTGTCTCACATGGCGGCGTAAACTAAGTTCTTCCAAATCAACTATTACGGTGACTCCTATGATTTGTAGTTTTGGCTGCATTAATGCTATTTCATTCATAACGAGAGCACTTCGCACTACATCTACTATTGGTACGGTTTCTGATTCCCACCGACCTGGAAATATTACAAAATATGTACATAAATAGTTTTTTCTTAAGATTTTAGTAATATAAATTAGTTGCTTGTTATCTAACACTTTATCTAGTTATTTTCATTCATTCATTCAGCCCTATTTTTTAACCTGCTGGGCACGGGCCTCCCGTATTACAAGATCAGGCCATAGTCCACCATACTGGCTAGTACGGGTTGACGAACTTCACATGTCTTTCGAAAATTTGCTAGATTCTCTCAGACATGCTGGTTTCCTCACAATGTTTTCCTTCCTCGAAAGACAAGTAGTAATCATGTTGCAAATGATTCGGATATGAAAATATCAGAGGTGCGAGACCCGGGACTTGAATCCGCTTTACTCGGTTTCCCAAGCGAGCGTGTTACCACTGGGCTACCACTGCCTAGTTATTGACTAGTTATTAATCACGTCTAAATATATAATTTTACAAAATAAAACACTTTCGCGTAAGTATAACATGCGAACCTCAGCAAATAAAGTTCAATTTTACAAGTAAAGCTTCTCGTAACAATGTAAATCTTTGGAGACTCGAAATTGTTTGTGAAATACTTTAACTTTTTCGTCTCAGAGTAAAATTTTATTTTGGTACAATGATTGTTGTCACATGCTTCACTTGGGAAATACAGTTAACTTTTTTAATGTCTTAATATTAACTAACAGTATGTTTTTACGTTTACACGTATCCTAAAATAAACTAACATTTCTGGTTTAGTTTTAGATTCCAGTTTAAAGCTTTCGATTATTAATTTCTAAAAATAGTTTTGTAATATCACACTTGGAGCTGTCTATCTTTAGTGATGTAATTTTTTAGAGCTTTCCAGAAAATGTACACACATCGTTATTTAAGTAGAAAGAACATTTGACGAAACATTCATGAACAATATAGGTACATATAGTAGCAATTAAGTTCTGAGAATTTAGTCTCTGTATCTAGTATGAGAATAACTCGGGAACTCGCGACACTGTCGTTCGTCAATATCTATCTAGATAAAAGAACCCTTCCTTCTGTTTTAGTCCAAGGCTGAAGTCGATACCACTTTTTTTTAGTTTAGTTTTTACTCAATCTTTAAAAGTTTACAAAATACTTGCCATTATGCTGTATGCCATGCCGAGATTAAAAAAAGCTACATATTTAAATACGATCTATAGAAAACGTATAAAAATATTCAACGTTATTATTAAGGACTTACCAAATCTCATAAGTGTTATTCTGCCGTGGACAGGGCTTTCCGGCAGTGTTCCCCCATACACGCCTTTAACACGATGTAAATCAAATGCATTGCAATGGTACAAATACATGTTTTTACGACGAAAGTCTTCATAGCGGACCATCTGAAAGGAACATAATAATAAATATATTAAAAAAAATGTATATATAAATTGGCAAACAATAGTTCGGTACCATTTTTCCTGTGTTTGTCAGCCATTTCCCGTCAATTTATAATAATTGTTATAGCTGAATTTCGACCACTAGGCGAACACTTAGTGGGTTTAAAAGCTCATACGTTCTCGTATTACGACGTTGCTAGAAGTATTTACCTGAGAATTTTTTGGATGAAAGAATTTTAGCTTCTATAAACGAATAGTTTTGAGCAGATGGACGTTAACTCTGGTTCTGTGTTGTAAATAAAAACTTCTTATAAAATAATTAAAACCGACTTCCAGACACTAAAATGTAAATGGGTTTTTTTTATTAGCCAGCCGATGCAAAGCAAATCTAATATATTTCGCGTAAAATACATACTTACGTATTAATATTCATATCTTAAAATATTATCGGCTGGCACCGACTTCGAAAATATCTGATTAGGAATCTATTGTAAATGAAAACCCCCGTTTAGTAATTTTTTACATTCTAGTGCCTGGAAGTCGGTTTTTACTTTTTTATAAAAAGTTTTTATTTTTCCATTTTTAGTGTAGACGTAATAAGCAGGTAATTTGTAAGAAGAAAGTTTTTTAATAACATATTCAATTAAATAATTTAGTGAAAAAATATATAATAACTAGCATTGCCCGCGGCTCCGCACGCGTTCAGATGACCAAAAATTAATTCTTAGGTTTTACATATTAGTATACTCTTACTTTGTAGTTTTTGTATTTTTTCTCAGAAATGAGATATTTTTCCGCGGTAAAAAGTATCCTATATTTTGACCCGCCTAACCAGCTATCACCATACCAAATTTCATCAAAATTCCTCCAGTGGTTTTTCTGTGATGCGGTAACAGACAGACAGACAGACGGACAGACAGAAAGACAAAAATTCTAAAAACTATGGATTCGGCCTCTGTATCGATAATAATGTCTATTTCAATGAGATTTTCCAAAAAAAATATGTAATGTACAGATTCGACTTAGTTAGAATTTTATTATATGTATAGATTTATGGTTGATTTTTTTAATGAGAACCTCCTTTTTGGAAGTCGGTTAAAAAACTGTTAACTGACAACCATACCTTTAGATAATATAGTTTCAACCAAAGTTATAATTAAGATTGTGATTGTTCATGATGTTATTATCTTAGCTTTCACTCTTTCACTTTCCCTTAAACTAAATATAATATCTAAAAATAACTTATTTGTTTGAAAAAAAACTTATTCGTAATTGTACATCGCGTCGGTATTGTTCAATTATGGTGGTGAAATAATTTACATGTTTTGTTTGATGTCGAATTGTGGGAAAATGACTATAGTAAGAACACAATCGCCATGAGATTGGAGAGGTACGTTTTCATGTCAGGGTAATTGTAACAAAATGTGAGAGGAAATGATCATTATATTGTGTAATGATTTATGTCCACCACACTTAAATTTATGATAAAATACTGTTATTTGTAATGTTTGTAAGACAAAAGATATCTACTTCTATACATATAATAAAACTGTAGAGGTCGAATGTCTGTACATAGAAAAAAATGCTAAAAACCGAGTCAGGGGGACGTAAGAAGAGAAATAGAACAACTCCAGATTTTTTTCAAAATTTTTGTTTCTCTTTCTGTTACGTTTATTATGTTTGTACGGCTTTATCTTCGAAACTGTTGAACCGATTTAAATGAAATTTTGCATGGTGGTACCTTATATCCCTGGCTAACATTTTGGACTTTTCATCCCGGAAAATCAAAGAGTCCCCGTGGAATAGTTAAAAAAACTATAGTAACTTATACAGCTTAGTACGCAAAAACTGTTGATTGGATTTTAATGAGACTTTACAATAATATAGTTCATATATCAGAATAATAAATATGCTACTTTTTATCCCGAAATAAATTACGATCCCCGTGGGATAGATCTGTTTTGTTTGTCTAGAGGCGAACCCGAGCGAAGCGAGGTTGAGCCGCTAGTTGTATTATACTTTCATAGATTTACGCGAGTATTGGATATCCTATTACTATATAAATACGAAAGTTTGGATAGATGGTTGTTTGTTATTCAATCACGCTAGAACGGCTAAACGGATCTGGATGAAATTTGGCACAGACATAGATTATAGTTTGAAATAGCACATATGCTAATTTTTATCCCGGAAAAGTGTACAGTTCCCGCGGGATAGATTTGTTTTTCTTTTTCACTAGGGACGAAGCGGGGGTAGTCGCTAGTATTAAATAAAACTATTTATTAAAATTACTTCACAGTTTTATATAAAAAAGTTAAACAAACCCACGAAAAAATCATTTTAATCGTGTTATTTTAAATCCCTTAATGCATATAAAATCTTCAAAATTGTTCAAATCATATGTTCATGTGTAAATTCCCTTTTATACCTGGTAGCAACATACCTATAGGCATATCGACGATACATACATTACAATTTTATAAATTGTAATTTTGTTTTATAAAAAATATATTTGTTATATTTATAATTTTCAAATACAAAAATAATTTAAAAAAACCTTACCAATTTATGCGCTAGAGCCGGAATAAATCTTCGACATCTCAGGAAACGTAGGAGATACGCGTCATCTGTTCGCCGCGGATGACATTCACCTCTCTCTAAACATAAAAACTATTATAAAAAAACAGGGTTCACACAAACACAACGAGTTTATAATCGCATAAAAAATGTTTTTTGAACAAAGTATAAATTTTGTGTTTTTGGATTTTTCCCTTTACTTGTACTATAAGACATTGCTTCTTGCCAAATTTCATGATTCTATGTCAACAGGAAGTGCCCTATAGGTATTGACTCCCTTTAGAGTTTTAAATAAAACTATCTTTTCGGATTATTTCGCGGATTTATTTTGATTTTTGGTTCCCGACGTTTCGAATGCTTTACAGCATCCATGGTCACGGGAGAGACTGAGGTGTTAGATGTCTCGAAGGTATAGTTGTTACAGACAGCCTATCAACAATTAACAAAATGAAAAATTGCACCAAGTACCTTACAATATTTTATAACTTTAAACATTTTTATAATTTTAATTAGTTTTATAATTGAATATGGAATATTATTTATTTAATTTTTGCTGTTATCATTATCATTATTACAATTTTAAAAATATTAATTAGTAATCTATAGTATCTTCGTGTCGCCATTATTATATTTATAACCATAAAGAAAAAATATAAAATATAATATTAATTATTTAAGCCACATAATTGTTCTATGTGCAATTAAAAAGTTAAAATTAATTAAGAATAATAATTTTAATTTAGTTTGCTATTATTTAAAAAGACAATTTACTAAGCAACACTATTACTATATACTTTTATTAATGAAAAATATTAATCTGAAATTCTATCATTTTCATCCACACAGTAAGAACTTACTACATCTACCTGTCTGTTATGTTTAGATTTATTATTTGATTTTATTATATTAATAACAGGATCCCATGACGATGGTAGTACCCAGCCATCTTCCCTATTGAAATTTGGATGTTTTTTAATTTCTATGGCTTCTCGAATGATTCTAGGGCGATATCGGTTCTTCGGTCCCTTTGGAGTGTCAAAATATGTGGCATAAACAGCCGTATCTTTTGATTGCGTTGACTTAGAAGTTTTATTTTTTCATAGATCCAATGGTTTGCAGACCTGAGTATTTGATATTATTTTCAACTTCGTACCTCCTCATCTTCCTGAGAAAACGGTTCTTGACAGACAGACTGACAACAAAGTGATCCTACAAGGGTTCCTTTTTTCCTTTTGAGATACGGTACTCTAAAAAGCAATAATTTTTGCATCGCATAAGCTAATGTAATCAACTTTCTTGTTATTTCCATTATATTTATTAGTATAAAAGACTCGTTATTTATTATGTAATGCTATTTTAATTACCTACTTAAGTATGTAAATAAAATACACTGAATTTGTACTCTAAAATATCCATCTAGTTTTAAATAAATATTAATAAAATACTTTGTAAACAAAATTAATATTAAAATAACATAGCATGGTTTTAAGTATGGAAAAAATATGAATATCTCTCACATACGATATATCATATTCCTCAATTCCTCGATGGCAATATGCCTAGTTTTCGGATCCTCATTACAGGTACGTCGGGCAGTGTCTTCGAATTCTGCATCTTCAAATCTACTAATTTCCGCTTGAAACGCTATTTCTAAAAATGGCATTTTTTACCTGAAAATAAAAACACGACAATATTATTAATAAATAAAACAAATTTTAATAAAGTTCAGGCTCTCTCTTCAGGATGTTTTAAACTTTAAATAACTTTTACACGAAATGTTCAGTATAAGCAATTGCTTAAATCAGGAATCGAATTTTGCTCCTCGCACAAATCGAACTATGGAGATTATTTAACAATATCTATTTAAACATGTTGAATGTCAAATAACATGTACTCTGCTAGATTTTTTAAAAGTTTTTACTTTAAGATTGTAGAGCCTCATTTGCTTTTTTCTAACGAAAGTAAAATAAGTGTTTTTTTAAAGAAAAAAAATTAAATATGTTTTTTTTTTCACTAAAATATAATATCTACATACGTAAAAAAGTTAAAAGATTATACTGAAATATAATTAACAATATTTTCTGATAATTTTAATATTACGCATACAAAAACAAAACAAGGAAACGGAATAGTATTCCATATTACTACACTAATATCTACTGCTACATACAGTAATTGCGTAGATCTCTAAAAGTAAGAGTTGCCTATTTTACTAAGAAATGAGCTTCTGTACGTGCTTTCAAGTTTCACGTAAAGTTCACATTTGTACGCGTAAGCTATTCTCAATAACGGTAAAATGTAAATTAACAAAAACCTTTCTAGTGCAATATGGTGTTTATTCTATTCTTACTTCACTCGAGTGCTTCCCTTTCTGTCTTTTATATTTATGATACTAGCATTGCCCGCGGCTCCGCCCGCGTTCAGATGACCGAAAACCAAATTAAATATTAGTATACTCTCACATTGCACTTTTTGTATTTTTTCTTAATACCCGGATAACCAGCTATCACCATACCAAATTTCATCAAAATCGCTCCAGTGGTTTGTCTGTGATGCGGTAACAGATAGACAGACAGACAGACAGACAGACAAAAATTCTAAAAACTATAGATTCGGCTTCTGTATCGATAATAATCTTCATTTCAAAAAGATTTTCCAAAAAATATTTAATGTACAGATTCGGCTTGGTTAGAATTTTATTATATGTATAGATTACTAGCGACTCACCCTCACTTCGCTCGGGTTCGTCCCTAAGTACGTTTTAACGGTTAGTATGGTATGACGTGTTTTCCCGTGGGAATGAGATAATCTCCCGCGGTAAAAAGCAGTCTTATAATATTGACTTTCTTTACAGTTTTTATTCGAAGTTTGACAATTGCAATACTTACTGTTTAAGACATATTTGATCCGCGACCAAATTTCAAATGCTACCTACCTACTTACTTATAATAATTGATATTACTTATAATTATTGAATATAATTAAATTAAACGGTTATGGGTACCAATCTTGTCTCTTGATATTTCTTGCAAAAGGTAGATCACATACCTAACGATTGATTAATATACATTTATTTATTAATTAAATAAATATGTTGGGATATTAACACACATCACCATCTACTTCCATGGTAAGAGGCTTGTGTTATGGATACCAGATAGTTGATACACTACACAATACATATATAACTTTAAATACATACATATTATAAATATAAACAAGCATGACAGTACAAGCATTCGTGCTCAACACAAATGAATACCGCCAGCGGGACTCGAACCCGCGACCGCTGGCACAGCAAGTACGGTTACTACAATTTGAGTCTGTGTATTTTAATTTCAACTACGTTTCTATATGTTCATCAATTTAAACTATAAATTAAAAATACTCTAATTCGTCATACCTTAATTTGTTTTTTAAGGGCCAGCAAAATATTTTTCTTTTACTGTAGGCAAGGTCAAACAATAAATTTACGCATTTTTGCATAAACCTTCGATTAAAAAACTTCCGGTTTTATATTTTTGAGCTATGCAAACAAAGCTATGTTTTTATGGATTTTTTAAGAAATATTATGAAATATAATATGAAAATTAAATACACTTGAGATGTTTCTACATAACATTTGACTTATCACTTCTGAACCTCAGCTAGAAATAGTGACTTGTTTTTTTACCGTTTAAATATGTGTTTATTTTTTTATAAAACATATCTATGCCACGGGAACCACACATTTTTCCGGAATAAAAAGTAGCCTATGTGCTATTCGACGACACGTTTGGCTCAGTGTAGTACTTGCTATGCCAGCGGTCGCGGGTTCAAGTCCCGCTGGGAGCATTCCTTTATGTGATGAGCGCGAACGTTTGTACTATATTTATAACTAGCGGACCCGACAGACGTTGTCCTGTCTACACGTCATTAATTTGAAAATTTCAAACTTTTTTTAAATAATTTTTTTGATGAAAATTATTATTCAAATTGTGAATCTAAACCATTCCCAGAACCCCTTGAACACACACAAAAAATTTCATCAAAATCGGTCCAGTCGTTTGAGAGAAGTTCAGTGACATACACACTCACAGAAGAATTATATATATAAAGATATGTATGTATTTAAAGTTATATATGTGTAGTGTTTCAACTATCTGGTATCCATAACACAGGCCCCGTAGCTTACCATGTAACTAGATGGTGTTGTATGTTAATGTCCCAACATATTTATTATTATTATTATTCTAGACTGTAATCTATCTCTGCGCCAAGTTTCGTCCAGATCTGTTCAGCCGTTCTGGTGTGATTATAATATAAGTAAGATTTAATGTACCATTTTTTTATATTTTTTTATTTAAATTATGGTGTGTCTTGTAAATATTTGTATCACTAGAACAAGTACATATCCAGTTATTTTACTATTATAGTAAAGTAGGAAATTTAACACAAAATGTGAAAATTGTAGGAGAAAGTTAAAAAGCCGTAAACATGAAGTAAGCGCAGAAAGTGACCCTTTGGCTACTTTCGTGATAAGTGCATCGTTATTATAAAACTATAGTATGTAAACCACGAATGTATATAAGAATAACTAAATAAGCAAGTTTTGTTGAAGTAAAATAGGTATGGAAAAGGAAATCACTATGAGATTTTTATCTTTTTTACATAATATAATTTTATCGGGTAAGACTGACGGCATTATATGTTTCATCTATTAAAGTGTGAGTTGGATTCACGTCTAGAAAGATTCAATTAAAGATTTACTTTTTTTAACCGACATCCAAAAAGGAGGTGGTTCTTAATTCGTCATAATCTTTTTTTATATATATTCACCGATTACTCGAAGACGCCTGAACCGATTTGGATTTTTTTTGTTTATTTTCGAAGGATATACTTTCCAGGTGGTCCCATTTAAATTTTATCGAAATCGGTCGAGTGGATTTAAAAAAAATGAACAATAAATATTTTTTGTAAATAAATTGCTTAATCGAATATGTTATTAAAAAACTTTCTTCTTACAAATTACCTGCTTATTACGCCTACACTAAAAATAGAAAAATAAAACTAAAAAAAAACAGACTTCCAGGCACTAAAATGAAAAAATAACTGAACGGGGGTTTTCATTTAGAACAGATACCTTATCAGATATTTTCGAAGTCGGTGCCAGCTGACAATATTTTAAGATATGCATTTTTAATAGGCAAATATGTATTTTACGTATCGAAATATATTAGATTTGCTTTGCATCGGCTGCCACCGACTTCGAAAATATCTGATAAGATTATCAATTCCACATGAAATTCACGTTTCTTTAGTAAGAAGATAGTTTGAGACCCTGGCAAGGACATAGGATTTTTCATTCTGGAAATCGGGATGATTTCCATTAAGGGGGTGAAAATGGGGATGAAAGTTTGTATGGGGAATCAACCTAGGGACGAACCCGAGCGAAGCGAGGGTGAGTCGCTAGTACATATTTTAAATATAAGCACCCATGACTGGAGTACAAACATCCGTGCTCATCACACAAATGAATGCCCTCAGCGGGACTCGAACCCGCGAACGCTGGCACAGTAAGTAGGGTCACTACAAACTGAGTCAAACGTGTCGTCGTATGCTTTGATTATCTGTAACAAATTCTTTCTTTAACCATTCGTCATAGACAAAATAGGTAATAGTGTAACATAACAGTGTTAACATGAAAAAATGAGCCATTATTGGTTGTATCGATTACGTTGTGTGCACATAAATTATTAAGCAGTTGAAACGATCGAATCCCGATGTTTCATTCAAAGTGGTCAATTTTTTATTTTTATTTTCATCGAGCTTTAAAATAATGTCTATTTTAATTTCAATTATTTCAAAAATATGGGTCGATTAATAACTTCCTCCGTATTGAAAGTCGGGTAAATAGAGCTATACTCTACTTAAGTTAAGTATTTTATCTATGTATGTATGTATTCAACCCTTTTTGATATCCCACTGCTGGGCACGGGCCACCCTTCAGTACGAGGGGGATCAGGCCATAGTCCACCACGCTGGCCAAGTACGGGTTGGCGGACTTCACATGCCTTTTGAAAACTTGCTAGGTTCTCTCAGACATGCAGGTCTCCTCACGATGTTTTCCTTCACCATTAAGACAAGTGGTAATCATGTCGGAAATGATTCGCACATGAAAATATCAGAGGTGCGAGACCCGGGATTTGAACTCGCTTCACTCGGTTTCCCAAGCGAGCGCGTTACCACTGGGCTACCACTGCCTCACTGTATGTATCTTTGCTACATAATATGTCGGTTTGTTGCTGTAGAAGTTAGCAAGTCTTTAAATCCGAGTTAAAAGCTAAAATAACATTACTAATTCGCAGATACAAAAATTAATTTCGAACATCGTTACTGTTGATAGATTTTTAATAATTGGGTCTAAAACTTCATGGAAAAGTAAACAACGGTCAGCGAGAGTGTGGTAAGAAACATAATTACTTCCTGAATTTGTTGTGCAATGGTATATTTAGAGCTCGTATGGTTGTTATTATATGATGCCTATGCTTGTCTGATATATGTTTTATCTATATATATTTAAATTATTTACGCTAAAGAAAATTACAAATATACTTAATTATATGTACAAAAATATATTGTTATATCTTAGAATACTAAATGAGCAATATACGGGATATATGTCGTGTATCTAGAAAACGACTTTACCGATTTGGATCAAATTTTGTATTTTAATAAGGTTTTGCGTTTTAAGTTTGTCTATACGCAAATTTTATATTTTTGCCGAAAAGCGCCGGTCGCTTCATACTTAGTTAAAAATAGCTTTATCCACTTAGTAGCTATATTTATGAATTTTAATTAAAATTTTAATTATTCTAATAAAAGCTTTAAATCTAAAAAAAGTTGAATCTTATAATAGAGTTATTGAAAGTGCAAATATTGCAATGTCCTTAGAAAAAAAATCATGCGTTAACATTTTATACATATTATGTAGGTACTAACTTTATCAAATTAACAATCAAAATTTATTTTAAAACATATCCGAAAATAACACTAAAAATTTATGTAATAGTATAAAAAATGTTTTAAAAGACACCAAAATTGAAAGTGCACAATAATTACAGGGAGAAGAAGATGTAGGTACTAACTTAATAATGTTTTATTTTACGTACATATATACTTATGTTGAATTCATAAGTAGGAACCACCCATAACTAATGTGCTTATAAAAATCTATTTACATATGATATTTACTAAACTGAAAATGTGCATGATAAAAATATTCATATATACTGAAATTAACATTAAATTAAATAAAACTATTTATTTAAGTATACATGTATATAAATATTTATTAAATAAATATCACTTAAATAAATATTTTAACATAAAATTACTTGATCATTTTAATTTTAAAATAATTCTTGCGTTATTGACATTTAAAAAACAAACAGTTACTATACGTACATACCTACCTAAAAACTGTTATTAGTGAAAACCCTTCGCTCAAATTACAAACTGGAAAGTAGAGTGATAGAACGGTACCTACTGTTCAATTTATAGAGCTACTTTCACATCAAATTGTGGCCGAAAACTCTCCATCCAAAACAAGTACTTCGACATCATTGTCGACTCGTGATAGGTACTGCATTTCTTAAGCAGTAAAATTTAACAGCTTTCTACGTACATACTGTAAGTTACATCACAACCTTGATTAGAATAATATATGCTAATTTTATAAACATATTTTTGTTTATCTACTCATTTGGCTAAATTAAAACGGGTTATAAAAATAACGTGTGTGAGTAACTATGTACGCATGTAAGAAGTTATACTTCTTTGGCGTAACAGAACAAAAATAGCTAAATATTTCATCCTGTATGTTACAACTCTCTGTTTGTAGAAGGAATGCAGCTAACTTCATCATGTCGCTTTTTAGCTGTCGGTCTTCGCGCACATCGTAAAAATTTTACTTTCATAATTTCGTAATTTAAATACTAAATAGTTTATTAAGTACTAGCTATTGACTGTGGCTACGTGTGTGAGTGTTTTCATACTTTGCAACCACTTAATATTATGAAAGGACGTGAAAACGTAAGTAAGGTGCTAAAGTTTCATCTTCATGTCTCCACTAGTTATTGTATTACAATATCTTTTATATATTCGCTATACTGTAATTCAGATTATTGCCAATTTGTATTATAAGTATTCTAAGTGTAAGTCTCGTCAAAAATTAATATGGGACTCTACCGATTAAAATTCATTCATCGCAAAGGCTTGAACAAACTTACACAAGGACAGACAAATTCTTAAAAACACCCAAACGTTAATTATTAATTATATGTATGTAATATATTCAAATACAATTTTGACTACAATAAATTTTTATTTTATTAATATTGGATCTACATTTCGATAAACATTCATGACTCTATTAATTCTTTTCTGTCTAGTAAAACAATAAGGTTTAGCACTTGCGTGTTGTTCAGGTCTTCGAACTCTATCTAAGCTATAATATTAAGATAATTCTTACATACATTGTATTGAGTTTCATTGTAGTAACAATAAAATTGTTTTATGAGTATCATAAAGTGTATGTATGCACGTAAGCAATTACTTATCTCACAACATCATAATGCAATACTGATTAATGAGTTTCATGAAAATAATTAGCATTCTTATACTAAAAAATATTTATACATATAGGTAAAATTCTATCTGGGTCGAATCTGTACATTAAATATTTTATGGAAAATCTTATTGAAATAATCATTAGTATCGATACAGAAGCCGAAACTATGGTTTTTAGAATTTTTGTTTGTCTGTCTGTTTGGGAACGCATCACGAGAAAACCACTGTACAGGTTTTGATGAAATTTTGTATGATAATAGCTGGTTATCCGGGTCAACGTATAAGATACTTTATGCTGCGGGAAAATATTCCATCTAATTTATAAAGTAAAAAGTAAAAGTATAACAACAAAGATTAGTTTTCTTCTTAGTACCTACATTCTTAGAATAAGTCTAGAGAGATAACTTAATTTATTAAGCCTATAGAGATAACTTAATTTTATTTAGGTTTTTTAATTGTAATAGCAAATTTTTAAATTGGCTCTTAAGGTTAAATTAAATAGGCAATGTTATTTTCTCATGGTATCGTCACAAAAAGGTGCATTAAATAATTTCACCATAGGTTTTCTACTATAATTATATTAAATTAAGAATATTTATTATAATAAATATATCAGACCTAAAGAACATTTTAAAGACATAGCTTTTGCAAGTTTGTAAATAAAAGCTCACAAAACTCGACTTAGTTTCCTTTGAACTTTTTACTGCGTAAAAGTAGTATTATTTTTAATCGGATGATAAACTATAATACCTCTTTCTAATCGTAGTTTGATATTTAAATATATACTCACGTTTTTATAAGTTTTTTTCTAAAACTTTTCCAAGCACAATAGCGTCACAGCTTTTTTCAATCGTTCTAAAAATAAACACTACATTTATATATTATTTATTTGAAAACGTGGTTTCAAATACTTTAATATTCTTATTTATCCACACACTGTTCTTTGGTTTTTGATTTGAATTTCTATGTTCTCGATAGAACTTTAATTAAAATTGTACGCAACGAACGCGAGTAAACGAGTGAGAGGTCGATAGGCGTTTAAATTTAATATGGGTAAGTAGCCGAGAGCGTTGCCGTCACAGAGTAAGGAGGACACAGAGATATCTTTTTTATATACCGGTAAGAAACAACATTGTAAGTAATTATTCAATATTGTAACATTTTTTATTTTGACCTTGTAAAGGAATAATTTCTAATTTTTAATTATCGTAATAAAATGTTGGTTACGTCCGTCGATACTATGTAGGTATGTTTAAATGAACCAATTGAACGAAAATATGTGTGAGAATGCAGGTTGCATGTCTAAAGGAATCTAGCAAGTTTTCGAAAGACATGTAAAGTCCGCCAACCCGCAGTTGGCCAGCGTAGTTGACTATGGCCTAATCCAATATGGCCCCTCGTGTTGAAGGGAGGCCCGTGCCCAGCAGTGGGACGTTAAAAAAATCTGAATACAAGTGAACCATCAACCAATAATATAATATTAAGTTTGTCAATGATTACATGACATGTATAATAATTTTGTAATGAGATCAATATTGTGTATTATATTTTTTTGAAAAAAGCGGCTATACCTTTCTGCTTTCTTTACTGTGGGAATCACTTGAGGATGAAAGGAGGTCTTACTTAATGATTATGCTAAAGAAGAGGATAGAAAGAATAAACATGCTCGTGAAGTCGCAAGATGTAGGAAGTTACACGTACATGCTTTAATGACTAGTTGCTAGTTAAAATAATTGAAATCTCCGGGAAACGAGCTACAATCTCAAATATAAATGTTTTCTTTCCTACTTTCATTATATCTTATCATAACAAACTCGTACTTATGTAGGTACTTTTTATTTTTACAAAAAAAAATCTTTTACTTTTTTCTCACATTACACTGTGCTATTACCGAAAACGAGTTTTTAGCGCATCTCGTTCTTGTAGATACTAGGCCGTAAGATTTGGCTTCATACAAAATTGCCTATGGGGCCCAAAAAAATCGTAACATTTTTATAGTACATTTTAATAACTTCACAGGTAATAAATATAAACGATCATCTAATATTATATTAGTGATCGCTCCGTGGCCGAAAATCGATGCAATTCATTAAATTTAAACTTAGTCAAAGTAAGCTATAACTAGTATAACTAATCTCAATAAATAGACTAAAATGCAAAAGATGTTAAAAATAAGACTAGTAGTTTGACAGATTAGCACGTGTAGACAGACAAACAATCTTCAGCGTTATATATTAGTACAAAGTTGACGAAGGCAAAAGCTATCTAACATCTGCTGCAACTTTTAGAAGTGGGGTAATTATACGTACATAGGTAAATTGCACGAGCGGAACCGCAATCAAAAGCAAATTAATTTTCTCCATATAAACTTAAACTATGCAAAAGCTCATACTCCTGCTTACTTGCAATCTGTTTAAAAACACAAAGCTATCTTCACGTATTAATATACTTAGACGGATTTTTATAGTTTTTTTATCAAGTTATACTTCTTTTGGGATGTTGGGAAAAAATTATGATAGTAAAATTTTTACAATGCGCGCGCACATCGACAGACATAAAGCAACTTAATGAAGTTAGCTGAAAGCGACATGATGAAGTTAGTTAGCATTCCTTTTACAAACAGAGAGTTGTGACATACAGGATGAAATCTTTAGCTATTTTTTTTCTGTTACGCCAAAGAAGTATAACTTCTTACGTGCGTATGTAAGTACACCTACAGACACACGTTTTTTTTGTTTTGTTTTTTAATTTTGTACCAATTTAATCTTTTAATTATTTTTATTTTTGAGTGGGTGTAACGGAAAAATATTTTTTTTAATCATGCACTAGTCTATAAGTGGGATGTGCTATGTAATACCTTTTTCCTATATTGTATATTTTACTTTATGTCGCATTGTAAATAATAAATTAAAGAAAATGATATCATGTACTGTTTTACATGTAAGTAAAACACGTCTGTACTTTACTTAGGTTAATTATTTTTTGCAATAATATCATATTAAAAACCACTAGCATTACATTATGTACTAATTATAAAGATAAGAAACAATAATTACGTTGTTTCGAAGAAGAGGTTAAGCAAACCAACGATAAGAACATATTTTATTAAAGAACTAGCGACTCACCCTCGCGTCGGTCGGGTTCATCCCGAGGTACGTTTTGTCGGTTAGTATAGAATATACATAGATACAAAATAAACAGTTCTGAACTTTTCCAACCCTTTTTTGGATTTTCCTAATTTTATTTTTTTCTTAAACTATCCCTGACTCACCCCCATCAAAACAAAAAAAGAATTAATCAAATCGGCCCAGCCGTTTTTGAGTTTTAGCAAAACTAACAAACGGCAATTGATTTTTAAATTATTTTTATATATATATATATATATATATATATATATATATATATATATATACATTGTAAAATGCACTTTCGCATGTATAATAATATTTAGTTAGTATAATTATTAGCAATTACATTTATTATTTTTTTAATTTTTAATGTCATCTAAAAGTTCCTTGCTTACTCAGCCATAGTCAAGGACTTACGGATGTGGCTCGATTAAAAAAAAATATTAACATATATTAAAATAACTTTAAAATTTAAATGCTAAATACATTAACACTTCATTTATTTTGGTCAATAATAATTTTAAGCTTTTACAATCTACGTATTGTTTTAATACAGAATGTTAACACAGTATAGTGTTTTCTACAACTAAATACCTCTTGTAATTTTTCCTTTGAGTCTGGTAATATTATTACGCTTTATAACATTTCTAGACCTAGATCTAAGTTAGACCTAAGCAGTTTAATGCTGTAAAGGTGACATCATTTGCGTATATTAAATGTTAAGTGCGGGCAATTCAGTTCTCTTGCAAGTACCAACATAAACGAAAATGGACATTTATTTATTTACATAATTTAACGATACGTTTGGCTCAGTTTATAGTGACAACACTTGCTGTGCCAACAGGTTCGAGTCCCGCTGGGGGCATTCATTTGTGTGATGATCCAGAGTATTTGTACTCTTGTCATGGGTGTTTATATTTATAATATGTCTCTATTTAAAGTTATATATGTGTAGTGTATCAAATATCTGGTATCCATAACACTAACCTCATAGTTTACCATGGAACTAGATGGTGTCGTGCCTCAATATCCCAACATATTAAAGAAAAAATTATTTATGTAACTATATTTGTCGTATAGTTTTACTGAAGCATCTCTATAATCAAAACTACGATAAAATCGCTCGAGAGGTATATTATTAAAACATTGCAGCTAGTATCGTTGAAGATTACAGATAGTTACATTTGAAAGCATAAAAACATATTTTAAACAAAGTCAGAGACTGATGGCATTTGGAATTTTATACGAAATATAAAGAAAATATTTATTCACAAAATATGGTTTACTTGTATATGACTAAAGTAAAAATAAAGTGTGCACTTTAGACAAATTGTGGAATAGGATTTTAAAGTACTGGTGAACAAAATTAGTTATGAATATATACAATTTAAAACATTGCAAGTTTATTTAATTTATAGATAATAATTGCCAAGATCGAGTTGATGTGATGAAATCATGACATGGATAGTGGAACTCCAATTACGTTAGGCCCCTTCCTGACTTGCGGGCGGTATCTAAATGCGTATGCGTTATTTTCTACGTTACCGAGAGCTTACTGATGTCGGCCAGATCTCCTCACTGTCGATAAACTGTCGGTATGCTTTCAGTATAAAACAATTCAACCTTGCAGAAACTTGAAGAAAATGTGTAATAATGAAACTTGAAAAAACGCAGTATTCCGATTTCCGAACGTTTACCGCCTCGTCGCAGCCCGCGCCGATCAGGAAGCGTGCATTCAAATATAGGCGCTCGGTAATGAATTGGTAAGAATTTTACCGAGCGTACTTTACTGCACCGATACCAAGTCAGGAAGGGGCTTTTATTTACTTCGTTTTGATAAAATAATCTGTGTTACTTTAAATCAAAAAGATGGCGGGTAAAGGACTCTATTAGTTCGAAATATAATGATTATTTGGGTTTTGGTTCCGGTACATACATTAAAAACTTTAAAAAAATCCGTGAAATGTATAGTTTTATTAAAATTACAGACACACACTTCTATTCTATTTATATATAAGTATACAATATACATATACATTGTTAGATACTGATTTCGACATTGCATAACGACTCTGCATTATAAAGCAACTAAGTAGTTGCAGCAGTGACGCAACGTACTCATCATAAAGCAAATCATGCTTACAGATAAAAATACCAGATTTATATTTTCGATTAATTAAATTGATGGCACACTAGATTTTTTTTCTTATTGTTTGCCTAAATGTTGATTTATGTACATAATCGATATATGCTTTCGATATTATAACTGTTACCAGCTGTTAACAGCTACATATATTTCTTAACTACTTTGCACTATAAAAACGCAAACTTGTAAATAAAATTAGAAAGATTTATATCCGCTATATCATATAAATTTGAAATGCTTTTAGACTGACTTATTTCTTAAACTTTTAATAAGAATATTGTGTGATCCATGATGCTTGTTAAATAAATAAATATTATGTTGGGACCTGATTCCTGAATATAGCACCATCTAGTTCCACGGTAAGCTTGGCTTGTGTTATGGATACCAGATAGTTGATACATTACACATATTATATAACTTTAAATACATACATATTATAAATATAAACCATGACAGGAGTACAAACATTCGTGTTCATCACACAAATAAATGCTCCCAGCGGGACTCGAACCCGCGACCGCTAGCACAGTAATAGGGTCACTACAAACTGAGCCGAACGTTGTCGTCTATTGTAATTCTTTAGTCTAAGGTGGAAGACTAATAAACATAGAAAGACAAACTCATGGAAGGTTCAAATACTATAATTATACATAATTACGAGTGTGTATGTACTATAATAGTTTTATTTAACTGACAAATCTCATGTTTTCTCCATTGGACGTGACATTAGCGAAGTAATCTATCTGTATTCAATTGGCACGTATTAAAGCCATTACCAAGAAAATTGGATTGAATAGAAAACTTAATGGCTACAGGAACCAAACCACAGACAGCTATATCACGGTAATATTTATGCATTACATTACCATGGCTATATGCATATATACATATACGCTATATATATATATTCTTCTTCTTCTTCTTCGTGACACTCTTGACAGAGCGGTCGTGGTCATCACGTAGTAGTCTCTGTAGGAGCAGATGTGATGCTCCTCACGTTTGATCGCCACTTCTCCCTGTTGGCCGACATCCTGGTGCACTCATGCAGGGGACCACCCACAGCTAACTTGATTTGGTCGGTCCATCGCATGCATGATCGTCCTCGTCCTCTGGTGCCTTCCACCTTGCCCTGTACGACAAGGCGCTCAATGGAGTCGCTTTTACGCCGGGAGACGTGTCCAAAGAACTTTAGGATGCGACCCTCTACTACCGCCGAAAGGCGTTGTTTAATGCCGAGTTCTTGGAGTATGGAGACATTGGTGCGAAATTCGGTCCATGATATTCTAAGCATTCGCCTCCAGCACCACATCTCCAGAGCATCAACTTTTTTCTTATCGACTTGTCGCAAGGTCCACGTCTCTGCAGCGTATAAAAATATGGGAAAAACGAGTGTTCGAACGAGCCGGATCTTAGTGGTCTTCGTTACGTTTCGGTTCTTCCATATCTTCTTCAGCCTGTCCATCGCAGTTCTAGTTGTTGCCATACGTCGTTTTACTTCTTCTATGCAGCCTCCATCGTTTGAGATTAAAGCTCCAAGATAGATGTAGGATTGGACAACCTCACAGTTTGCGATTTGAGTGACTTCGGGCAAATTATTATTAGCTCGGTCTACAATCATCATCTTAGTTTTACTGCGGTTAATCTTTAATCCAAATTCTAGGCTCACACGTTCCATTTTGAGAAATAGCTCTTCTAAATTTCGAGCACTAGTCGCGAACAAGGTCGTATCGTCAGCGTAGCGCAAGTTGGATATCTTGTAGCCACCAATAACTACGCCGTCTGTCCAGTCTTCAAGGGTAATGCGCATTATGAGTTCGGTGTAAGCATTGAACAAAAGCGGTGATATTATGCATCCTTGGCGAACACCTGCGCTGGGATGGAAGTTTTTAGACAAGGTGTCATCAGTCCGCACAGATGCTGTTCCATCTTCGTAAAGTCGCCTGAGAAGATGAACTAAATGTTGGGGTGTACCCATGTCCAGCAGAACACTCCACAGCTTGGGCCATTTCACAGAGTCAAAAGCTTTTGAGAAGTCAACAAAGCAAATATAAGTCGGCTTGTTAAATTCTCTTACCTTCTCTATGATCTGACGAACAATAAGGATCTGCTCACGTGTACCCTTTCCCCTAACAAAACCCGCTTGTTCAGGTGCTATCTCTTTGGACAGAAAGGTCTTCAGTCGCTCATTAAGAATATGTAACAATACTTTGCTAGCATGAGATATAAGTGCAATAAGGCGGTAGTTGCTACATTTCTTGGTTGAACCCTTTTTATGTAAAGGAATAAAAACCGTATGAGTCCACTCTGTTGGCCATGTTCCCGAATGCCATATTTTGTTACAGATCGTGTGAAAGATATTGACACCTATATCATCTAAGGCTCTAAGTGTCTCAATCGGGATTGCATCTCTACCAGTAGCCTTTCCATTTTTAAGATGCATGATGGCAGCTCTGACTTCTGATTTGAGTATGTCTGGCTCTAGGTTCTCAAACTCAGGTTCTGTACTGGAAAAATTTTTCGACTGACTGTCCTGGAACAGAGACTGGCAATAACTTTTCCAAACCTCAGTTATTTGCTCTAGCTCAGTAACTAATATACCATCGCTGTTTTCAATGGCCCAGGTCTTGGATGTAAGTGATTTGGTGATGGACCTAATTTTTTGATGAAGATCCCTGGACTCATGTCTATTAGCGTGAGCATCGACTTCTTCACATATTCTACATAGATAGGCATTATAGTCCCGCCTGCATCCTGCTTGAATTTGTGCTGAGATTTTATTTAAGTCACTACCTCCCACCCCTGATGCATTCAATGCGCGTCTCTGTTCGACTAGAGCTAGCGTATCATTAGTCATCCAGTGTTGTCGCTTGTATGTTAAACTTGGAGGTTCAGAAGCCGCAACAGACTGCGTGATTAGCTTTCGGGTTCGTTCCCACAGTTCCTCAGGCGTCTTCTCTTTGAAGTCTGCATCGCCCCATTCTACCCAGATCTGTTTGGCAGCGGTGTAAAACTTTGAGTTATCTTTTACTTCGATTCTCTTTTGTTTTCCAAGACTTCGAGCCGCTCTTAGTTTTATCTTAAACTTCGATATTAGTCGTTGGTGGTCGGATCCGCAGTCTTCTCCGGGCCGAGTATGAGCATTCCTAATAGATGTTTTCCATCGCGATCTAACCATGATGTAATCTATTTGATTGCGATGTTTACCATTTGGCGATGTCCAAGTATATAGCCTGCGTGGGTGGTGTTGAAATAGGCTATTCGCTATCACCAGATCGTTTTCAGTTGCAAACTGTATGAGACGCTCACCTCTTTCATTTCGTGCTCCAATACCAAATCTGCCAACACAGTCACCAAGTTGGTAAGAGTTTTCTCCAATTTTTGCATTAAAGTCACCCATTATTAAAAGAGTTTCTCTATTGGGGACTTTTGTGATGGTGCTCTCAAGTTCAGAATAGAATTTCTCTATGATCTCATCACTGGCAGTGCTGGTCGGAGCGTATATTTGCACGATGGTTAAGTTCACTGGTGACGCTTTCGGCTTGACGCTGATAATCCGGTCATTTACTGCTTCAAAACCAATCACACAGTTCCTCTGGTGTGCGGGTATCAAGAGAGCAACTCCATTTTGGCTGCTGTGGTCATTTCCAGAGAAGTAAACGGCATGGGAGTCAGTGAGAAAGTAACCATTACCTTTCCAATGGGTTTCACTGAGCCCACAGATGTTAAGGCCACATCTAGCGATCTCTGTTTCCAAGATGTCGAGCTTGCCGGGACCAAGTAAGCCGCGCACATTCCATGTCCCTATCGTTTGGATTTGGCGTAACTTAACAAATATTCCAGTAGCTGAATTTCCACTGGTAGCCTGGTCTCCTACTACCCCGTGGCCGGTAGCACATTTCCCACCGCTTGCCCCGGAAGCAAAGCGGCGCCGGTTGCTAGGCGGATTGCATGGCGTTCGTGATCTCTCCGATTGTACTTCCATGATGACTTTCTTGGGAAGATTAGTTGCAGTGGTTTCCCGTTGCCTTCTGCACCAGTCCTTTTAAAGGTTATTTAAGCCCCTAGGCTGCTGAAGCCTCTTCTAACAGGTTGCCCTGCCAGGAGTAAGTGGTTATCCCGCCACAGATCGGTCGCCAGAGCCTCGTTCGTTATCTAGCAGAGGGTACCGCGTGCAGGTGAGGTTGACTTTGGAGGCCGACTAGATGTTATTGTCGTTTTCCTCCTTACCCTCTCATATATATATATATATATATATATATATATATATATATATATATATATATATAGCTATAAATATATAGCTATAAATAGTACTTAATTGATTAAACGTACATTTTATAATAAATAATCTCTGTTTATTCTGCCATTAGTTTTTAAATAATCTCTTGTTCATACTTATCCTAAGCAATTAGAATTTTTTAATCTCACGAAAAAAAACTTTAATATACGTACGAGTATTTTTAAATAATTACATAGCTAAAGATTATAATCTTTATAATTTTTTTCCATAATTAAACTTATCAAATAGAGTAACAAATCCTATTGTTTACTAAATTATTCATCAACAGCGTAACCTAAAGTCCTCATATCTTCATCGAACTGCTTATTTTTGTACTGTTTGATCTTATGTAGCCAGTCTCTTAGCGAAACGGACTGCCGGTGACCACCGTATCGAGTTGGGAGACACTCTGGATCTATGTACCTTGAATAAAAATGGTTTGAAATTTTGACATATTTATTGACTAACTTAATTTTTAATAGGACTAATAATTTTTAAGGGTTTAAAAATATTGTCTCTTCCTAAAGACATTGGAAAACAAAAGTTTATTTCTACTTGTCTTCACTAGTTATAGACTTTTCTTCTCGTTCTATGCATTCTCACACAAACCGTGGCTCATAATCAATAGATTACTAAATGTAAATAATACACGCAAAATTGCTGGTAAAAGCTAATTAAATAATAAAAAGGTTATTTTTATCTATTTCTGTACCATATTGAATTTAAATTATATTACCTATGAAGTGAACGTAAGTCATATCCATGAAAGTAAACTCTCTCCCATATATCTGCGGGCGCA
Source organism: Brenthis daphne (assembly GCA_947093115.1). Classification (NCBI taxonomy): domain Eukaryota; kingdom Metazoa; phylum Arthropoda; class Insecta; order Lepidoptera; family Nymphalidae; genus Brenthis; species Brenthis daphne. The sequence goes on along the minus strand of OX352481.1, from coordinate 5,307,928 downwards.
ATTCTTCTAAACACAGAGAACAACTTCTCAATGAATCTGGAACAATTGATTATGTGGATGCCGCGCTGGTGGACCGGGAAGGCCAACTGAAGAAATAAATACACAAAGAAAAATATTCAAAGCTATATAATATTATACCTTAATTCTAAAGCAAACATTTTATTAAAAAAAAACTAGCGGCTCACTCTCGCTTCGCTCGGGTACGCCTCTAGAAAAGCACAACCAGATCAATCCTACGGGAATCGTTCATTTTTCCGGGATGAAAAGTATCTGAAATGTTGGGGATATATGGTATCACCATGCAAAACTTCATTTAAATCAGGCCAACATTTTCGGAGATTAGCAAGTACAAACAGACAAACAAATAAATAGACAGACAGAGAAACAATATAATTCAAAAAATTTGGATTTGTCTTATTTCTCTTCTTATATCCCCCTGATTCGGTTTTAAGCATTTTTTTTTATGTACAGACATTCGACCTCTACAATTTTATTATATGTATAGAGTTGATTTTTAAAGGAAATTGTTATGAATAATATAAGATAGTCAGTGAGGCGTTTTTAAATGTTTAGATATGGCTTGCACTTTTATTGTGTAGTATGAATTGAAATAGGTTAAAAAAGATGAAGTTTAATTTTAGCACGATGAGTACTGAGTACACAGAAAAGAACTGATAATATTTGTTTTTCGGATTGCCACTCGCAAGAAGGTATACTCGTAGAATGAACAGTAGACACACGCGAATAAGAGAAATGTGCTAGTTGCTATTATTTATAATTATGAACTGAAAATCTATTCAATATAATTCCATTAGTCTACCTCAAAAATGTCGTATAAGTAATGAGAAATCATCGATCAAAAAAGTACTAGATACACAATCAGCGACAAAAAATGTCTTCACCAAATGAACGCTCATTTGAACATTTGAGCGCTTTTAATGTTTTTTTTTGTGAAAACAACTTTAAACATTAAATATAAGGTTTAATTTACATTGTTGTATATTTATTTCAACTAGAATAATTACTTAAACACAATTGGTGTCAGTTTTAAGAGAACTTTTGCATCAGATTGTGTATCTGGGACCTTTTGAATCGATGTGAGTAATGTAATTAAAAAACGTACACCCAAAACATCCATAATCTGCATTGCGACAGATGGCGTTAGTTGTCTCATGTGTTTTAAACTAATGCCCTCACAGTCGAGGAGCGCGGTTCCTCCTAATACTTGTAATTTTGGCTGCATTATGCCAACCTCTAAGAGGAGGAGGCAACCTCTTACCAATTCCTCTACTGGAAATATATTTGGATCCCATTTACCTAGAATGTTAAAGTTGTCTTTAGATATATGGTTTAAATAATGTACTTAAATTAAAATTTATGTTGAGTTAAAATGCATAAGTCGAAAAAATAGTTTTTTTTCTAAGTTTGTCGATATATTACTCGTAACTTACTTCAAATCTTTTACTGACCTGTTAGACCAGGGTATAATATATTTATACATAAAAAATATGTATAGTATAGATTTTTAATATATTTATAATATATTTTTTATACATTTTGACATTTATTTCTTTAATATTTTTTTTCATGGGGGTATACTCACGATAAAATAGTGAAGGAATTATTGATTCGATTTTGTCTTTTCAGATTATCAGTATGGATGAATCTGTTTGTATCATCTGCAATAAGGCAGATGATAAGCAAGTGTATGAAATAAAAAAGGTTTTTTGTTTTTTGCATTTTCTCAGAAGATTTACTATAGTAACATATATTTTTTTTCACCATCGGAAAGTAGACATTTCAACGAACAGAAAACGTACCAACTTTTTGAAAAAAGCTGATATTTTGACGGGTGAATTTTCGATTGAAAATTAGGGTGTTTTTTCGATATTAATTCAAAATAAGGTGAAAAAATAAATATTTTTAATAAAATAAATTACAGCGTATTTGGGACATAAAAAGGTAAGTTTTCACAAAATTTCGTTAAAACAAAACATTTTTGTAAAAGATAAAAATAAAAAACCAAAAACTTGGTTTTTTGAATTTTTCACATAAATTTTGAGGTTATGTGAAGAAAGTGTAAATACAAAAGTTTTAGATCTTTTTATTACCTACAACTTTGCCATTTGATTTTTTTCGATAGGACTTTTAGTTTTGCCGGAAATCGAGAAAAACCGTTTTTTACCCTTAAAAGCACCCCCCCCCCGCCCCCCTCCCCCACCCCTTCAATTTAAAATCATTGAAAATGAATTAATAGTCCATTTGGAAATGCTTTAGATATAAACCCAACCTCAGTTCTCAATCCGCGCACTAGATGTCGCTGGCACGTTAAAATTCAAGCTATGGTTTGGTTTGTTTGGAAGTATATAAGGCGGTGGGAGTGATAGCTTAAGCACTCTGGTTTTTCTTAAACTCTTATAAATCTTTCGCCTTTTACTAAAGATTTCCGTGGAGGGGAGCAGTTCAAAGAGTTTATCTCAATTTTTGATGCTCTACAATTGTTGTAGAGCTTAGATGGTTAGTAGTTACTATCTGATAACTGATTTATCTGTATTTCAAAAAGTTCGTTAATATATAGAACTAGTATTGCCCGCGTTCAGACTTCAGATTACCAAAAACCAAATTCTTATTTTTTACATGTTAGTAAACTCTAACATTGCAGTTTTCGTACTTTTTCGCAGAAATGAAGCATTTTCCCACGGTAAAAAGTATCCTATGACCCGGATTACCAGCTATAACCATACCAAATATCATCAAAATCCCTGCAGTGGTTTTTCTGTGATGCGGTAACAGACAGACAGACAGATGACACAAAATTCTAAAAACTATAGATTCGGCCTCTGTATCGATAATAATGTCTATTTCAATAAGATTTTCCAAAAAATATTTAACGTACAGATTCGGCTTAGTTACAATTTTATTATAAGTATAGATAATGTTTTTAAGACCACTTGAAAAAAAAATTAAAACCACTTGTATGAGTAAAGCTTAAAATGTATTAAAAATTGAAACTACTTAACAATATTTGTTCAGTTTATTTGTTTAATTCAACTTCCATTTCATTTTCTTTTATTTACTATAATAATTATTTTACTCATGGAACTTAGATCTTTAATATTATATGTACGAGTATAGTTTAAAAAAGTATTACCTACTATGCATATGGGTATTGTATACTTATAATAATAATAATAATTTATTTCATTTAACAACAAGTACATGATAGATACAAGGATGAAACCCTCTTGTAATCCCTCCACGACCGCGGACACGCCGTGCCGGCGTGTCTGTTAACAATAGATTTCTTAGAATTTTAATTCATTTCTTAGTTTACCTGGAAGTGTTAAGTAACAACAATACCTGTGCCAGAGGATTTCGCACTTTTTCATTAATTTATTGCTAAAAAACTATGTGGCTGTATGTAGATGTATTTTATTTATAACTAACGAGCTAAAAGATACGATAATGGAAAAGCTCGTCACAGAATGTTTTTTGATTTGTATTGTAATGAAATATTTTTTTTTTAATTTAAATTATAATCTTATGATTATATATTACAATTTCATCAAAATATTTTTAAACTAAAAGTACCAACTAATTAAGCCCTACAAAAGTAAGGCATCAAAAATTTGAGTTAGACTCATTTGAGTGTTCCCCTCCACGGAAATCTTTAGTAAAAGGCGAAAGATTTATACGTGTTGAAGGGAAACCAGAGTGCTGGAGCTATCACTCCCACCGCCTTATATACTTCCGAACAAACCAAACCATAGCTTGAATTTTAACGTGCCAGCGACATCTAGTGCGCGGATTGAGAACTGAGGTTGGGTTTACATCTAAAACAGTATTTTAATATTTATCATTTTTACGTTGTTTACAGCCAATCTTAAAGAATGAGATCATATTTCGATAGTTTTAGAACTGGTAGCACTTCTATATAGGAAAATATGTTAATCATTTCCATATTTCGTCACATCAATCGAAAATTTAAAATTTTCGAATTTTATTAATATGTTTTGTAGCTTAAAGCTTACCTAATCTACAAATAATAAGTCTACCAACATCTGGTCTATCAAAGAGAACCCCTTCGTAGACATCGTCTAGTCTTTCAAGTCCAAACCAATATACATTACGCCATAAGTGAGGATTTTGTTCACGGAATTTGCAATAACGCACCACCTGTGAAAGGGATGGAATAAATAATACCTACTTTAGATAAAGTTAAAATACGATTTTTTTTCGAGCACAGTGTCTGAAATCATAGTTAAAGTTATTTATACTTTTGATTTTTGTGTAGATATATAATTAAAATTAAAGCTCTATATTACAAATATGTATATACAAACAAACGGACAGTTATAATTATCGATCTCTCGATTATATGTAATTTATCTATCTGCCTACCAGAACAAGTTCGAAAGAAGCTTTTTATAGTTTCGTCAAATCGATCTTACTCTGGTAGGTCAAAGAATCTAAATCGCCAGATTGTTATATTTGACTATTAAAGGATTTCCAGTTTATTATTAAAAATTAAAATTTAAAAGATTTTAATTAAAAAAATAATCAGAATAAAACTAACTATAACATTAAAAAGATAAACATTATAATTGCGTAGCGAGGAGACAAATCACAAATCACTAATCTTTTAAATGAGCATCTACGTTTATATATATATATATATATATATATATATATATATATATATATATATATATATATATATATATATAGTAGTTGTTAGTCTAAATATAAACAAAATAAAAGCGAAAGATTAACCAACTGAGTCATTACTACCAAGGAATCAGAACATACCAGGCGGTGTGCTCTCGCAGGTATAAAGCGGCGCGCGCGCAGGAAACGTAGTAAGAATGCGTCATCCATGCGTGGTGGGTGGCATTCACCTCGCTCTGTAAACACATACATACTCACTTGAATTATATGTAATCTATACAAATACATAAATGAAATTGAAGTATCTGTTTGTAATGTCAAAATAATAACTTTTTACTAAATATATATACGGTAGTAATAAGAAAGTTTTTAAATTTTTAAATTTTTGTCTCTCTGGCTATCTATTTGTTCCGGCTTATCTCCAAGTCGGCTGGACCGATTTTAACGAGATTTTCATTGGCAGATAGTTGATGTTAGAACTTTTATTTTAGAAAAAACAATAGGGTTCCGTGCAAAAAATGAGAACCCATGAAATTGTGAACGAAAATCGCGTACCTAGGAACGCACCCATGCAAAGCGAGGGTGAGTCGCTAGTCTGTATATAAAAATAACAAAACATTAAATAAATTCTAAGGAGATGCAATGTAGAAATTATTTTATAAAATACTAGTTTTCACCTACGAATTCGCTCGTATACTGAGCGGGTGAGAATCTATATGCTACCTGCCTACATGTACGTCCCCAAGATGTAATTTTATGTCGTTGTCGTATTTTATCGAAATCTGTTCAGCGCTTGAAACGTGAAAAGGTAACAGACAAAGTTATTTTCACATTTAAATAATATGGGATTAATAAACAGTATAGATTTCTCAGAGATGATATATTTTCCCGCAGTAAAAAGTATCCTATATATTGATCCGAATAACCAGCTATCATCATGCCAAATTTCATAAAAATCTGTCTAGTGGTTTTCTCGTCATGCGTTCACAGACAGACAGACAAAAATTATAGATTCAGCCTCTGTATCATAATAATAACTATTTCAATAAGATTTTACTGATTCGACTCAGATATTTATAGATACGAGTATATTGTTATATATAATATATATAATCTCCTATAAATTGTTTTTAAAGAGATTAATTAATTGGTTAGAAGTTCTAACAAGTTCTAAGTGGAATGTTTACAACCACCTTACCGGCTACCAGTCATTCACAGCTGGGCTAGTATTCCGAACTCCATACAAAGTATCAGGCAAGCATATTATACTAAGAGATCTTTAAATCTTTCAAATAACTTTAATAAATAGGCTAAGATATAACAGATCTGTACCATTTTCTCCTCTGTCTATCAACAGATTTAATTTTGTTTTTTAGTAGCTAATTGCTATTGTAGATCATTAGTCTTATCATTGGAAAAAATATGGTTTTTTTTTTAATAAAAAGGTAAATTCTAATATGATTTCCACAAACTTTCAATTATAATTTCGACCACTAGTTTATTTAAATCTAGTCATTGTGTTAAGTAAGTAATTTTAGTAACAAAGTCAGTACCCTAATAAATTTAGTAAGTATAAGTAGAATGTGCTTTATTCTAACAATTTAACTAATATACATTTAACTATATAACAGTTAGGTATAGTAAAAAAAAATGCTTTCATGGAACCTTTCCCATATATTGATAAAATATAATAAAATTAAACCCAAAGTAGATAATAACAAAGTGTTATTATTTCTTATATGGAATTATTTAATTTTAATTTAGTTAGGCTGTGGACTCTGTACGGTTTACTCGCAACGCTTACAAACTTATGCATTCTTAGTACATGCAGTTGAGATCGAAATGTCCGTCATAGCGTTCTCTCCTATCAAATTCCTGATAAACAAACACCATTCATAGAATTCCTTTACAGTTTTCTATCCTTCTCTAACCTATACATTTTGTCGTAATAGAAAGAGAAGAGAAACAACTTATCATAAAGCTTCATTTGTAATATTTTTATATGTAGGTGGTACGCATGAAATAAAATATAATGTAAATAGTAAATATCTATGTGTTATTTTAGATAATAGGTATTTATAATAGACCAGATACCTATACAGTATATATATATATAAAAATCGATGTGTATGTATGTTATCTATGTACTCCAAAACGGCTGGAGTGATTGTAATGAAATTTTCAGATGAACCCAGCAAACCCGGCAAAGCCGCGTGTATTGCTTGCTAGTAATACGATAAAATTACAGGCACAACATGATATGGCAAATAATAACTTATTGTTAAATATTTGGCTTACTAGAGATTGTTTGTGTTCAATTAATATCATAAGTACATAGTAAGACAAACTTTTATCAAATAATAATTTGCACTTCTATAGTTGTTCACTCCAGTGCAAAAATTTAATATAAGACAGCATCTCGTCTTGCTCCTTTACCCATGCTAAGAACTAGCTCGTTTTTCACTCAAAGAATCGAAATTTCAAGACACCTAGCATTCTTGCTACAGCTATAGTAAAATCAACATAAAAACCCTACTGCGTTAAAAGAGAACTAAAAAGATGATAACAAGTTCATAAAGAAACATAGTATTTTGCAGTCAGTTATCAAGACGAATCTAACGACGTATGAACCATCAAATTCGGTTAAGCCATTTAGTAATTATGAGGGAACATAGAGTCTTACACACATACAGGTCAAACACATAACCCTCCTTGGGCTTCACCAAAAGCTTTCGAAAATTATAGCCGGTAACGAATTTAGATTCGAAACTTTGTAGTTCAATCAAGTACCAACCACACAGCTATCGTTCCACTATAAGTCCCGCCCATAATATATTCTATTCACCATAAATCATATATCTCAGCTCTTCTATGAGGCATGCGCGTGTGGCGGGGTCCTCCTCGCACAGTATGCGAGCCTGGTACTCGCACTCCGGATCGACGTGCCTGTCGAGCTCCGCCTTGAAAGCTATTTCTTGAAATGACATACTGTAAAAATGAACATTTTTTTAACTTAGCTTTTTTATACTTAATACATGTTAAGTAAGAATAAATTATAAAATATATTTTATAAGACTGCCTAGTTAGGGTTCCGTACCCGAAGGGTGCCCACGGAACCCTATTATTACTAAGCCTCCGCTGTCTGTCGTCCGTCAGTCAGAGGGTTGTAGCTCATAAACCGTAATCTGTAGACAGTTGAAATTTTCACAGAGTATGTATTTCTATTGCCGCTATAACAACAAATAATAAAAATAAATAATAATTACACCACCGAGGCAGTTATCGATATATAGTTATAGATATATCGAAGTTTATATACTACATACGTAGAGTAAAAGTCTTATTAATAAAAAGTACAGTACGATGATACGGAACCCTTCGTGTGCGAATTCAATTCGCACTTGACCGTTTTTTTTTTGTCTTTTAACTTTTTATACAATTATAGACATGTGCCCTCACACAATCTGCTTATAGTTAAACTAATTGCAGATAATAAAACATAAAAAAAAAAGTTTTATAACTTTTTATACTTTATTAATAATATCTCAGACTATGCCACTTGCTTTTCGCCCGTTCGTCTCTAGGTACGTTTTAATTAAATATACATATACAAATAGCGAGTGTTCCTTAGGAGATAGGTATATGCTATTGCGGACTTTCTTGTAGGTCTTTTTAAGACCTACAACAGTTTTGATGTATCTCTTAAGGCTTAGCCAGAGTTAGCCATATAATATATTGTAAGGACGACTCAAAAGAACTAGGTATTGTGTTTTCCCGTGGCAATGACAGATATTCTTGTAGTAAAAGGTAAAAATATAAAAATCAATATTCATTGCGAAGAGATCTGAAGAAAATGCGAATCTAAGTGAGTCGATCAAGAATTTGAGTAGGATTATAATTGCGAAAAGTTGTGGGTATTAGTTACTCCTTCTTGTTGAAATGGCTGGACGGATTTGGATGAAATTTAGTATACCGATAGGTAGATTATGAACTGGAGTAAAAGATAGGCAATAGTAGCCTAGAGATCCGAGCGAAGCAATGGTAAGTCGGTAGTATGTTTTTGTTTCCAAACAATGATGGAATAAAACAAATATCTACAACACGTGTATTCCTTTAATGTTTACCCACTAAAGCGGAAAACGTGGTTCCCAACATTTGTTTGCAATTTTGTTGACGATTCGAGGTTTTGTTTATAGAAACCAACACGTGTTGACAACATAAATTGCCAATTTTCTTTTGGTGACCTTAAGAGATACAAACCTTTTTTTTACAGGACCACGTGTATAAGTCGCTTAATTGATTTTTAAATAAAACTATCTTTTCGGATTATTTCGCGGATTTATTTTGATTTTTGATTCCCGACGTTTCGAATGCTTTACAAATTACAGCAAACAAGGTCACGGGAGAGACTAAGGTTTTCTAAAGGCGTTATATACCTGTTACAGACAGTGCTTACGCACAATTTTACAAAATGATTTCAAAAATGGCACCAATGTACCATTATGAATTACAATTGATTTTTAAACTTGAATATATTTACTTAGCACACATTAAATAATTGATGTTTGCTGTATGTCATACATGTTTTTTTATTTACGACTTAATATAAAATCTTTATTTACAAAAAAGAAAATTACAAATATACTTAATTATATATACAAAACATATGTACACTTAGTTATTACTGTAGAAGTCATGTCCGCGTGGAATAGTGGCAAGAATGCTAGCCGCATTCCCCCGTTGAATGGCAATGCCGATTCTTTGGGCGAAAAATGCGCCAGCCCTCCTGTCACCAGTAGAGGTGATAAGACGGGGTGTTATGTCTTTTAAGAAGAGCTTAGCACTTTGACTCCATTTAATTATAGTATTTTTAAAAACCTTACAAGTTTTTATTTAGTGACATAATTTTTCATTTATACAACAATACTTACATGAACGTAGCTCTAAGAGTTGCAACCACTACTCAATAAATTTAATCGGTAAATAATAAATATATCAAATAAATGTCACGTTCAAAATATAAAGCAAGAAATAATAAAAAAAAACCAATGCTATTATTGACGTATAGAGGATATTATGTACTTCAAGAACATGCGTATATATTATGACAGAGCTATATATGGAAATATGTACATATTAAACATTATATATTATGTTTTTACCTATTTAGCTTGCTCACTTGCATTCTTTTGTCGAGTCATTGATTGAGTGTTTATTAATACAGCGCTCAGTTTGCTCTTTTAACGTGTAGGATAATGAGTCGATTAATATGTATAATTCTTCGATTTCAAAAAAATCATAAAAAAAGTTAGAGTATTAAATCGAAATTCTGATCACTAAGACTGAAAATAAAAACTTTTTAAGAAAAAAATTAAAACCGACTTCAAAAAAAGCACTAAAAAGTAAAAAAATAACTGATTGGTACTTTTCATTTACTCTATATACCTAATCAAATATATTCGAAGTCGGTGTGCTTTGCATCACGCGTGAACGGCTGGACCGATTTAACTATATTTTTTTTTGTTGTGTTTGTTATTGCCAGGAGAAGGTTCTTATGAGAATTGTAAAATTTATGAATTCTTCTTTAAGAATACTTAACAATCATATAATATATAAATAAAAATGAATGTTGGTAAGCAAATAACTCAAGAATGGCTTGACTAATTCGGCGAATTTTTTTCTTATGTTCCTTAAGTTCCACAGAAGGTTTTTTTTTTGAATTAACGAAAAACTTATATGGCTAACGCTTGCTAATAACTATTTGTATCTATTTAAAACGTGCCTAGCGACGAAACCGGGCGAAGCGAGGCTGAGCCGCTAGTTCTTTATTTATAAAAATATCAGTAAATTCATATCTACGAGTATAAAGTGACGTCGTACATCAATGTCGTGTAATGATTTCTAAATATAAAATAAATTGTGATAACAATGTAGGTCATCTCATACTGTGATGTCCACTTGAGAATATTTTTGTCAATTATAATGTATTTTAATAACTTTTTTCTAATTAGTTTTGTAGTTAGATAAATAAATAAATATAAATATGCTAGGAAATTAGCATAGCACCATCTAGTTCCATGGTGAGCTACGAGGCTTGTGTTATGACCACCATATAGTTTATACACTACACATGTATAACTTTAAATACATGCATATTATAAATATAAGCCCACGCATGACTGGAGTACAAACATTCGTGCTCGTCACATAAATGAATGCCACCAGCGGGACTCGAACCCGCACTGGCATAGCAAGTAGGGTCACTACAAACTGAGCCAAACGTGTCGTCAAATAATGTAATAAATCAATATATTCGCAGCTTTATTGGGGTTTAGTGGCTAGTAAGTCTGGCGGCGGATCGTGAAGTCATTTGTTTGAATCCCGGATTGGACTAAAATAATGACTGGGTTTTTTACGAAATACATAGTACAATGTGCAGATTTTCGAAGTCAGCTATTTATGTATTATGTATAGTGCACACTGCTGTGCCCTGTAACTCCAGCACGTTGAAATGTAAGTTGTAAAACGTACCTTGGAATAAACCTGTGTGCTTAGTGTGAGTCTGATATCACAAATCGAATGACTTAACCACGCCGTAAATCGACCATACGTTGTCACGAAGTAAAATGAATAAGTCTGTGTGCTTAGTGTGAATTTCATATGACAAATCGAATGACTTAACCACGCCGTAAATCGAACATACGTTGTCACGAAGTAAAATGAATAAGTCTGAGTGCGAGTGACGAGCTAGTCATTGGATTCAAATGACGTTTGCTCACCGAGTTCAGCGTTTATTTTTTTTCGTATATTGGTAGCACGTAGCGCATATGCGATAAACCGACCAAATTGAATATAATGATTTTCTAACGCTACTTGTATGGAGGCGATGTATTATCTAAATAGTCGAGCTACGTATCGCGTAAAGCTTCAGACTTGTTGGAATTTGTTGTGTAAACAAACTATGTACCAATTATTATTTAACTCAATTTGAATTGTTAGTAACTTTTATGGAGGAGTAAGTACTAACCTACATATGTTATTAGTTATTTACAATATTGAATGCGAGTTTTTGAAGTGACCTTGTGATAGATATGTGTTTTTGTTTTCTTATTGCTAGACATGGAGATCTTAGTAAGCCAATAATCAATGCAAGAGGTAGAATCGTCACCATCCAGTATTGGAAGGAGCTTACATCACTGCTTAACTGTGATGGCAGTGGTATTACAAAACCACAGAGAAGCGGAAGAATGTCCGATTCATGAATGTAAGTTGTTTGGTATAGGTAGATATTATCATTTTATAAATAAATAGGAGAGGATGGGTGTGAATATATATTTTTTTTTATGTATCGAGCCATGGAATGAGCCTGGACCTTCTAGCAGAGTGCATGTAGAGCCTCCTTTAAGCCTGCTCCTAGCCAAGCCTTCAATGTAGATATTGAAATCATAGAAAGTATGTTACTTGATACATACATATATTGTACTTAATCTAAATCATAAAGTGAAAATATCCAGAGAATATTGCATGTAGAAATAAAAATCTTATTTATTTGACAATATTAGCAGTGTTAGCTTGCTGACTTAAAAACAATAATTTTCTATTATCGGATGCTGAAGAAGTCTTACCCAATTTATCTGAATCTCAAGTTGACAAAAATGAACGCTGACACAATCGAAGCAGGCTGCATGTCAATTTGTATTGAATGGAGAGCATTCAGAATGCAGCAACATAAGAAATCATATAGAGACGAAAAGGGAGCAAAATAGGATAAGAGAAATGGAAGTGCAGATTTAGAGGAATGGCAAGCTTTAGGTTTAAGAATGTTAGATATATTAGGTTAACTAGCTAATAAGTTTTGTAATGATTATATTTGAAAATTAGATAATAATAATTTATAATTTTTTGTTATGATTAGATTATTTATTTAATAAGTATGACAAACTATTAAGATTAAAAAATAAAGATTAAAATGTTTCAGATTATTTTATTTACCTCTTTTTCATTAAACATCCAGTTTATATACATACTAATCATACATAGATATATATGATACAATATTTTTTGTGGTAAATTACAATAGATTAATTGCCACCAAATAATAAAATAAACTTATGACATAAAACCATAACACTACAAGGTTTTTTACCCAAAGATGAAACTAATGTGAATCGGTAGAATAATGAACTCTTAGATACTGAAGTGGATAAAAAAAATAAGATGTCAAGTTTTTTATGTATTTACTATATTTGTTTTCAACAAAAAAAAAATTATATGACTCACAAAAAATCAAAAATGACACAGATTTCTCCTTTTATACTAATTAGCGTCAGTTTCTCTTATTATAGATGTTGCGCTGATATCAGAAACAAGACTCACCCAGTGATCACACATAAAATTTGATAATTATACAATTTACAGAACTGACCACCCCTCCGGCAACTCCTACGGCGGGACCGCTGTAATAGTGAAAAACAACATCAAAAATTACTCACTCGAACCCTACAAAATGGAAAAAATACAGGCAACATCAATCAAAATACAACATAAGACCAATGACACTAAACTTACTGCTATATACTGCCCACCACGACACAGAATAGGAGCTGATGAGATTAAGCTATTCTTTAACCAACTGGGCTCAACATTTATCTGTGGAGGAGACTGGAACTCTAAACATACATATTGGGGTTCAAGACTTATTAACCCAAGGGGGAGACAACTACATAAAGCTACGCTAGATCTTAATTTGGATTGCATCTCCCACGGAGAGCCAACATACTGGCCCACGGATCACAATAAGATACCAGACCTACTAGATTTCTATGTAAGTAAGAACATTGGACACAATTACTTCAAGATAGAAAAATGTGAAGATCTATCATCAGATCATACTCCTGTCATACTAAGCGTTTTTAAACAAGCTGTTGCACTCGAACCGCCTCAAAATATTCATACCAAAAACATAAACTGGGATTTATATAGAGAAATCATATCAAGTGAACTCAACTTAACCATCAAATTAAAAACGGGTGAAGATGTCGAAACAGATGTCGAAATGCTCAACAGCACAATACACCTAGCATCCACCGCTTCAACACCTAAAAATAGAAAAGCAAAGACAAAGCAGACGGAATTCCCAAAGAACATAATGGAGAAAGTCAACGAACGGCACAAAATGAGAAAAAAATGGCATAGAACGAGATAACCTTCGGACAAAACTAAGTTTAACAGAGCATCAAAAAAATTGAATGAAATGACTAAAGAACATGAGAACATCGGCCTACAAAAACACCTATCTTACCTCACCCCACATAAGGATACTAATTACTCTCTATGGCGCGCAACCAAAAATTTCAAGCGACCAAAAGACCATATTCCGCCGTTGCGAAGACAGGACAGAGGTTGGACTAGATCTGAAATAGAAAAAGCAACCGTATTCGCCGAATACTTATCAAATGTCTTCAATCCTTTACCTTGCACTGAACCCAATAAGGATAATTAAATATCCAACTACCTGCAGTCGCCGAACCAGCTATGCTTACCCTTAAAGGCAGTAAGTCCTAAAGAGGTTATCCGAGAGATCAAAGCTCTACCACCAAGGAAAGCACCAGGCTATCACCTATTAGATGCAGAACTGCTAAGCAACCTTCCAAAAAAAGCCATAATGTTCTTGGTGAGTCTCTTCAATGCATGCCTCAGACTCTTCCCATTACCCATCCCAGTGGAAACTTGCTCAAGTTATCATGATTCTTAAACCTGGCAAACCAACAGAAGAAACCTCATCCTATAGACCAATTAGCCTTTTCCCTTTGGTTGGCAAACTTTTCGAAAAAATTATTCTTAACAGGATGCATCCGCATTTAGAAACCATACTTCCTGGACACCAATTCAGATTCAGACGGCAGCATGGTACCATCGAACAAGTCCATAGGTTGACAGACACAATTAGCCACGCGTTTGAAAACAAAAAATACTGTTCCGCGGTTTTCCTGGATATTAGTCAGGCTTTTGATAGGGTTTGGCATGTCGGCCTTCTATTTAAATTAAAAAAATACTTACCTCACTCCTTCCTTTCCATTCTAGAAAGCTACTTAGACAAACGTTGTTTCGAAGTTAAACTTAATCACGTCACATCAGAGCTGCATGAAATCAGGTCGGGAGTACCTCAGGGGAGCATTCTTGGGCCCGTGCTGTATCTCATCTTTACAGCTAACATAGCTACAGATGATAATACCCTCATTGCCACATATGCAGACGACACAGCAATAATGTCAGTACACACCTACCCAGAAGTCGCATCAGCGAACCTGCAGAAACACATTGATGATATAGGAAAGTGGCTAATGATATGGAGAATAAAGGCTAACCAAAACAAATCTGTACACGTCACTTTTACTCTAAGAAAAGGCAACTGTCCCCCAATAATATTAAACGGAGAACAAATTCCACACGATGATACAGCAAAATACCTCAGCATGCATTTGGACAGAAGACTGACACGGCAAAAACATATATGGCAGAAACGAAAGACCCTAGACTCAAAGTTGAGAAGCATGTACTGGCTGATTGGTAAAAAGTCTCAGTTAACCAACGAAAGCAAAATTGCAATTTACAAAACCATATTGAAACCGGTTTGGACATACGGTATTGAACTCTGGGGAACAGCAAGCAACAGTAACATTGACATCCTGGCAAGGTTGCAACCCAAAGTCATCAGATCCATGTTTATCTAAATGCATTCATAATAAATATATTCTGCAAGACCTTAAGCTAATAACAGTTAAACAAGAAATTGCTGCTCATAGTCAAAACTACCAGTACAAACTAACCAAACATGTCAACTCCCTGGCTGCTGATTTGGCGGGATCTGGAAGTACCGTTTACACAAGACTGAGGAGGAACAGTGTTCCAAATCTAATAAACCGATTCCCAACAGAATAAGCGAGAGTGGTCAATGGACAATTTCTCACTGCTACAAAGACCTATCTCTGAATAACTTCAAACAAAGGAGCAGCTAAATGTCTAATGACAGATTGTTGCGTTGAGCGAGATACAGAAAAAAAATAAGTTTCTCTTATTATAAGACCTGCAGTAATCGGATATCATATTTTATCCCAAAAACCTCAGTACATCTCTTCATAAGTCTTTAAATCTTGATGAAAACGTTCACCATGTTCATCACTTATGCTTTCCAGGTTCTCAGGAAAAAAATCCAGGTGCAAATGTGAAAAATGAATTTTTAAGGACATGTTCACCCCCACTCTGTGGTAATACCTCAATAAATTAGAAGCAATCGCTTCATAATCCTTTGATTTATTGTTGCCCAAGAAATTGTTCCCTACCGCTTTAAAATGAATACCAAGCATCTTTTTCGACACTGGATAAGTGACCATCAAAATTTTAATTTTAATATCTTTCTTATTTGGGGCCCCACAAACATTCCTTCTTTCACTTCAGCAGCAGAAAGATTTGGAAAAATGGATTTTAAATACTTAAAAGAACATAGGTCTTAACTTAGGTCCATCTTTGTTATGTGCTTTGATAAAAATGTAAATAATCCTAATCTGATATGAATCACGTGCAAGTGTTTTCTTTTTCCTGCAGCTCAGTTCAATAATATACCATAATTTTCACATACTACTCCAAGAAACCATTTTATTATCAAGATATGTTACCGAGATTTGAAAGTATTCAAAATAAGCTTGTTTTATGTGTTCACTGATCGGTCTTTTCTTTTTTGACAAGATAATTTGACAACAACCATGGCAAAAGTTGAGCACTGTCTTGAGGATATTTTAAAACAAATCAAAATGCTTGAATAAAAGATAAACACAACAATAGCGAATAATAACCCAGACACGAGTAACATTAAGATAGACAAATAACTTAATGAGGATATATTAAAAAAACTTGATGTGATAAAAATATGAGACATATATTTTAGTAGTAAGAGGGTAGGTAGGAAACACATTCAGTATGAATAATTATCTTTGGGTAAAAGAAAAAAACTTTATTTGTAAAGTAGTGTAATTATTGCTGCTGTAATCTGCTTATAAATTGATCCCTTAATACTGCCTCTAAATAAATCAGTGGTGGAACTTCTCTCTCTCTCTCAGTGGTAATCCTCTCATCATGATCTTGGATATTATCATGTTTCAAAATTAATTAATTAATTTTAACAAAACATATTTAAACAAAATTATAGTAAAATCTTTATTATTAGAATAAATAGTCAATTGTATGAAAGCATAAGAACCTTTGACTAATTGCTTGTCTGGCATTTAGAGCGTCAGGAAAATGAATATATTTATTTAACATATTCTTATAATATATTAATGCTGTGGTTACTTCTTCAATATAAACACGGTACATTTTTTGGGATATATTCTTTGCAACTCCAATTGGTCGCTGGTAACATCCCGTTGCAAACAAAGATAGTGCAGTGAGTACCTAGAATAATAACAATTAATAAAAAAATACACGAAGGGTGCATGTTTATGTACACAAATTGTTTTAAATGATTTTACCTTTGCTTCCAAGGTAACCCGTTGAGTAGATTTCAAATTAGTTAATTGTCCTAGTTCTTTGCACAAGCCTTTAAATGCTGCTGCCATTTTTTACTCCAATTAAAACAACACAACACCCACACAATATTATGAATTTTGTAAAAATATGTTCGTATTTTAATTAGCATTTTCACTCTCACTAACAAAATCTAAGTGACAAAGTTAACTTGCTCGCAAGTGAGGAAGTTTACAATTGAACTGTCAAAAGTGACATAAATTGCATCTCACAATCGCAAAAACGTCATTCCAGCGCGTTTAACTCCACACTTCGACAAAGTTAGTCGACGGTCGCGATCATATTAAAGTTAACAATCAAACTCACACTCACAAAATATGTTTTACAAACTTTCCGCTAGGTGGCGCTGATCCAACTCCATACAAATTTGCGTTTACTTTAACGCGATCGAGTAGTCAAAAAAACTCACACTAAGTCCACTGAGCGAAGCGAGGGTGAGTCGCTAGTATGTAATAAATTATATTTTTGACTCTGCGTGATAGTGATACACAACGAGATTTTTATAAACCACACCGGGATATACTTCATCAAAGTTAATTTGATTTTAATGTTTTAAATGTGTTTAGTAGATAACGAATCGTAACATTGGTCATTTGCTACACATGATAAGGACACTTCGATTAAATTAAGAATTTTAGTGTCACCGGCCGTGTAAATATGTAACTATTATAAAATCAATTAAAGCCAATGAATTGATCTAATAACCGTTCTTTGTTTATTTTACGACTCGCGACTCACCCTCGCTTTGCTTAGGTTCGTCCCTAGCTTGCTTCCCAATACAAACTTTCATCCCCATTTTCATCCATTTAAGTGATGATTTCTGGGATAAAATGTATTCTATGTCCTTCCCAGGGTGTCAAACTATCTTCTTATCAAATTTCATCTGAATCGGTTCAAGAGATCCAGAGATTACCCGCTACAACGTCACAAACTCACAATTTCACAAACTTTACCTCTTTATAATATTAGTATAAATTAGAAATATAAGAAGAAAAATTAATTTCATTACTTCAAACTATATGGTTACTTGCTACTCATTTTACTGTACAGGTACCACTAGCAAGTCAAAAATTATGTTATTTCGACATCATTAAACATTATTTATGTATTGTTCTATATGTACAATTATCCATATATAACTTGCTGTTATTGTTATATCTACAATTACATTAAACAATTTTAAATAAGCTTTCTCATATTCCAGCCAAAATGTAATTAAACTTAAATAGTACCTTTCGCTTAACTTGCACAAAACACTCACGTTTTAGTTCCACATATTTTGCTCACTTACTGGTTATTCGTCTACAAACAAACCCTTTCAAATGCAATACCTTTCCCGTTGACTATTATCGGCCACAATATCACTGTTTGAAATATTTCTGCGATTAACGGATTAAGATATTTGGAACTAAAAAAACTAATTACCTAATAACTTTATTATTGTCTTTCGTGATTTTATTATGTTATGTTAATTTTTACATTTAAAATTATTGTTGTTTAATCGATTAATTAGTAACGCGCGTACGCATCACATTTAACTCTGACACTGAGCAATGGACGTGGAGATAATGCTGTGAAAATATCGAGAAACATGTAAATATTTGTAAACGTACGCCAGTAAAGATAATTACTTAGTGATTACCGGTCGATTGATATTGAATGTTTTTGTTTGTGTAAACCCATTGTTATATTATAGGAATAGTTTTTAAACTCACTTAAGTTGTGGTATGGCACCTGCTAGTAGAGATGGTAAATTAATTTTAATGTTTTTATATTAAAATATTTTTCGTAATTTCTTACATTTTTATTACATTTTTGCGTATCGATCTGAAATTTTGTATGTGATACTAAATTTCATCCAAGTTGGTCTATCCGTTTGAGCATGAAGGAGAACAAACATACAAACTTATCGCATTTATAATAGGAATAACAGATTTTCATACAAACTTCCAACCCCGTTTAAACCCGTTAGGGGTAGTGTCTAGATAATATATAAATGTTAAAAATTGTTAAAAGAAAGACAGTTACAATAAACCCCAAAAATTTCAGTTTCAAACAATATCTAAGTACAAAGTCATAGAAACATAAAGTTGGCTCATCCTCAACCAATATCAAATATATTAGTTACATTTGTATGTACGTAAGCTGATTGAATAGAATAAAATAGTATTTATTAAAAAACAACGCCTGATAAAAGGAAATAGCAAACACATCTCTGGTTGATTACTTGGGGCAACGTGAGGTCTGGTCAGTGATTTTTTTTGGCACCGTATGACACAGAAGGAGATGATGGAGAGAGACGCGAGGCTAACTCTTCAACACCTTGCAGAGTAGTAGTAGTTACAGACCCTGGTAGAGTAGGCGCTGGTATGCGTATCTTTTCCCGTCATCTTAGAGTTTCCGCTGGGGTCTCTCGTTGAACCCCCTGCAACGTCATCGAAACGGTTGGGATGCTCTGTAAATCGATGGCATCTTGACTTAGGCTAGGTTGACCCGCGTTCGGGCCGTCCGCAGGGTTGTTGTAGTGCGTGTGCAAGCGATCCTGCAACTCCCCATTTCGTTTCCGCTCACAGTACCATGCCCGTTGACGGCCGGCGTGGGTTTCTCCAGCGTCATCAAAAATAGACTTCTTACAGTTCTAGTTATGCTATTAAGTATTACTAAATTTAAAAATATATTTGTTTTAAATAGTAAATCTTTTTAAACTTAGTCATTCTAATAATGACTCATGGAAAGCAGCGTTGTAACCAAGGTTACGTAGGGACGCTTGAACAGTTCTTACAAAACCTCTATTCGTTAACTAATAGAAATTGAAGCAGTTTAAAACTATTGTACATTAGGCTTAGCTTAGACTTTAGTAAGTTAATCACCGTAGCATAGTGAGACGACCCGGCTTTAGGTGTTTTTCGCAAAAGAGTTCTATTCCATTCCATTCAGAGTATATAATATAGTCTGTGGAAAATAACAAACACACTTTATCAATTATTTTATACCTCCAGGTAAATTTCTAAGAAATTAATTTTTCTAACAAATCTATCGTTAACTGTAACGCCGGCGTATCCGCGGTCGTTGAGGGAATAAAAAATCTTTATTTTTCTTCTTGATTTTTCTTTCATCCATTAAGTTTTTTTATTATAATAAAATTATCAACAAAATTGTAGGATTTTTTAAAAACTTATACTCCTCAATACTTAAAGAGTTAACCAGTCAATCCAAGTATAACTTTTCGAAGAATACAAACCTTCTTTCCTTGTAAACTACCCACATAAGAAAACCTTTCTGCTGCCGCAGTGTTGTATCACACTATAACGATTAACTTCTCTCTCTCTCTCTCTCGTCGAAAAACTTATATTAAGTAGAATAGAAGTAAGCTTGTAATAAGTGAAGCATTTGTGAACTTAAAAGGTAAATAATAATATTAACTTTAAATTATATTTTAACTATACTAATATTAGAAAGTTTGTGAGCTTGTGAGTTTGTGACGTTGAAGGGAGTTATCTCTGGATCTACAGAAACGATTTAGATGAAATTTGGTAAGAAGATAGTTTGAGACCCTGGAAAAGACATAGGATACTTTTTATCCCGTAAATTATCTCTTAAGGGGGTGAAAATGGGGATGAAAATTTGTATTGGGAAGCAAGCTAGGGACGAACCCGAGCGAAACGTGGGCAAGTACCGTGTTAGCTACAAAATAAAATAATATACAATAAATTATAATTATTATAATTTTAATAGTTATTTTATCGTATTTTATAATCGATTCTATACAAAATGATACAAGATTTTATATTTAAACTAACGACTCACCCTCGCTCCGCTCGAGTTCGTCCCTAGTTACGTATTAACGTTTAGTATAGATTTCTCAGAGATGAGATGTTTTCCCACAGTAAAAAGTATCCTATATATTGACCCGGATAACTAGCTATCATCATACCAAATTTCATCAAAATCTGTCCAATGGTTTCTCGTGATGCGGTCACAGACAGACGGACAAAAATTCTAAAAACTATAGATCCTCCTCCGCCTCTGTATCGATAATAACGATTATTTCAATAAGATTTTCCAAAAAAATATTTAATCTACAGATTTGATTCAGTTAGAATTTTATTATATGTATAGATTACAATTTATCTACATTTAATTTATTTTTTATGACTTTTAGAAATATTATTATAGGTAAAAGTTTATCGATTTTTATAGGAGTAATGATTTTATGTTAGACCAAACACTCATTGTCCAAAAAAGGGTCCACAACGCATTGAGGCTTACTCAAAAAGGGCTGCAACACGAAATCCAATTCATGCCCCTCATCATTTTTTACTTTTGGCATGAAATCCTATAACACGTTCTGAACGTAAGTTATTCTGTTTTTGCAATTCTAGCACGATAACAGATTCGATTTGGAACATGGTACGTGAGAAGGTGGGAGTTAAGATTCGCTACGCATCTTATCCATCTCGTTCTTTTTATTTTGAACCTTACTACCCATAGTTATGTATTTTATGAATAAACTAACATTGCCCGCGGCTCCGCCCGCGTTCAGATGACCAAAAACCAAATTCTTAGGTTTTACATATTAGTATACTATTACACTGCAGTTTTTGTATTTTTTCTCAGAAATGAAACATTTTCCCGCGGTAAAAAGTATCCTATATGTTGACCCGGATAACCAGCTATCATCATACCAAATTTCATCAAAATCCCTCCAGTAGTTTTTCTGTGATGCGGTAGCAGACGGACAGACATACAGACAAAAATTCTAAAAACTATAGATTCGGCCTCTGTATCGATATTAAGGTTTATTTCAATAAGATTTTCCAAAAAATATTTAATGTACAGATTCGGCTTAGTTACAATTTTATTATATGTATATAAAAAAAATTATCAGTTATTTTGTAATAAGTATAATTTCACTTAGGAAGATTTTAATATCAAGTATAATTTGGCTTAGGAAGATTTTAATGATAAATAAAATAAAAAATAAAATAATATCCCCCCAATGTGCGTTCACCTTGTCGTGGTGGAATCATTAGCGCACGTCAATCTGGCCGGAAGAAAGGCACTGGTGTTTGCCTCGGTAAGCGGTGTGCCATGCGGATTGCTCATGGTACTTATCTGATAGAAGAGTGCGACGTGGGAGCAACCTCTTGGTTTTATGCTTTGCTTCGGCCTATGCCTATGCCTATGCCTGCCGTCTGAGTGCGTAAGTGATACTGTGACACCTCATTAAGATGGGTTTGGTTAGATTTTAGTGGGGAGTAGGTACTGACTTTGCTGGAGAGTCTCACAAACCACCTGTATACATGCAGGTAGTACGGGTTAATGTTAAAAAGGTACATTTTAATATGATGTTAACCGAAAAATTAAATTACTTACCGCCTGCTGAAAATTCACTGCAAAGTTTGACGTAAGCAAATCTGTATCGCCCAATTTTTTTATAAGTAAATCCATACTAATATTATCAATGTGAAAGTAACTGTGTCTGTCTGTCTGTTACCTTCTTACGCTTAAATTGCTGAAAAGATTTAGATGAAAAGCAAGGATTAATAGATTGCATTACGAGAACGGACATAGATTATTTTCACGTTACGTTTCGTTCATTTCATCCCACGTACAATGTAAACGAAACCCCGGGAAAAAACTAGTTAAAACATAAATATTTATTATTAAAAATATAAATCTTTCCTTTTCCATATCTAAGTTTGAAAATATTTGTATATTTAATTCAATTCAATTCTTTGTTATTTGACTTTAAGGCGTGGACTCAGATAACTTCGCCAATGTCGTGTAGAATGGAGATGATACTGTATATTTATCTATACTTATTAACGTGTAACCACTGATTAAGCGTTAATATATTAGCGTTCATAACAATCTAGGTCGAGTCGTATCGCATATCTATTTGTAACATAGAAATCATTGTACTAATATTATGAATGCAAAAGTTTGTGCGTATTTTGTACATACGTGATAACTAGAGGCTTAAACTGTTTCAGTGAACTAGACAGCTTACATTTTACTTTTAGGTGCACTCTTCTAGATGTAAATATACGGGCGGAATTAGTTGATAAATGCCCTTTTTCATCACATTTTTAACCGACTTCCAAAAAGGAGGAGGTTCTCATTTCGTCGGAATCTTTTTTTATGTATGTTCACCGATTACTCGAAGACGCCTGAACCGATTTGGTTTTTTTTTGTTTCAAAGGGTATATATACTTCCCAGGTGGTCCCATATAAATTTTATCGAAATCGGTCAAGTTGTGTTTTTTAAAATCAACAAATAAATTATTTTTTTCAATAAATTGCTTATTCGAACATGTTATCAAAAAACTTTCTTCTAACTAATTACCTGCTTATTACGTCTACACTAAAAATGGACCAATAAAAACTTAAAAAAAGAACCGACTTCCAGGCACTAAAATGTAAAAAATAACTAAACGGGCGTTTTCATTTAGAATAGATACCTTATCAGATATTTTTGAAGTCGGTGCCAGCCGACAATATTTTAAGATATGAATATCTAATAGGTAAATATGTGTTTTACGTATCGAAATATATTAGATTTAGTTTGCATCGGCAACAACAGGGTTTTGACCAAAACTGAACTGGTCACGACCTGGGACTCGAACCCTGAACCTACATATGTTCTTTTACTCTCAGAGTAGGTACAATGGGATGACAATATAACATGGCCGGCGTGGCCGACGATTTTACGTGCTTGCTAAAGCACGGGCTGTCAGTTTCAAAGCCAGGCAGGCTTAAATTTGCCTAAAAGAAGGAATCTCTAACAATTAACAATTTTTTGACCCAACCAGGACTTCAACCCAAGACCTCATTATCTGCAGGCACACAAGCTAATCAAGACCAAAAAATTAATTTGATTATATTCATTAAGTACGTCATATTACCTATACGTATGAGTATAGATGGATTGATCTAAAAAGCATAGATCAATATGTTCAACTTTATTTAGCAAAATAATACATAATTATTATGGTAAGATATAATTATTAGATAATTTTACGTTCTTAATTGCATTTTTACCTGTTACGATTACTCTAAATCTTCTATAAAACCAATCAGAGCCGAAAATTATATGAAAATATTCATTATTTCCATTTTAGGTCTCAGCGCGAATACTTGTTTGATCAAACCAGTTATCCTGCCTTTTATAACCTTAATTAGAGCGGTTCAAGTACAACAACATTTTTATACTACACTTATTCTATGATTTTCTAGATTATAAACAATCAATACTTAGTTATAGTTAACTAGATATGTTTAAAATAATATAATAATAATTTATTTAATGATATTATCGATGCTTTTAGTAATATAAAAAACTAGCAGAATCCGCGGCATCGCTTGCGCTAAAACTACAAAAAAAACTCTAAAAAGTGGGTCTCATAAAAACTTTCATCCCCTATTTTACCCTCTTTATAGTAGAATTTTAGAAAACGCTGAAATACGTAATTCATTATTCTTGCCGTACTCAGTTCATACAAAATTTCATGCAAATATGTCCAAGGAATAAAAAGTTTCATACAAACTTTTATCCCCTACTTCACCCCCTTGGGGGATGAATTTTGAAAAATACTTCCTTAATGGATGCCTTCGTCATATGAGGAATACGTGTGCGAAATTTCAATTTTCTAGCCTGTGCGTTGATACATCAGTCAATCACTTTTGCCTTTTATATATACAGACAGATAAAGCCAGTAAAAACGTAATATAAGATAATTATAAATACAATATGAACAATATGTAATACTATATATAATACCTTATAGATTACAATTAATGGGATCAAAGTGTACGTAATAACGATGTAAATTATACCTACTTTTGCTTCTCTTATAAACTTCCTACTATGTGCATTAAAATGAGCATTAGGTAATTTTTTAATTGATGTAACTTTTTTATTTATGAACCGATTGAAATAAAACAAGCTTACCACAATACATTAGTGAAAACTATACTCAAATCGGTTAAGCCGTTTCTCAGATTAGCGCGCACAAACGCACAGACAAACAGACAAAAATTCTAAAAATCATTACTCAGTGTTCTGCTGCGTTAATAAAGACCTCCAATAATAGTTTTTTTTTTTATATCTTTCACGTACAAACAGCGATCAGTTACAATTTTATTATATGTAGGTATAGATTATATAAAAAAATACAAATGTTTTTAGGCAATTCAAAAAACCTTGTACCTATTTATCTATACTTTATATGTATATATGAGAAGATGAATAGAACCCATTCGGTCCTTCATTTGAATGAGGTTTCATTTTGCAAGTT
Source organism: Brenthis daphne (assembly GCA_947093115.1). NCBI lineage: Eukaryota > Metazoa > Arthropoda > Insecta > Lepidoptera > Nymphalidae > Brenthis > Brenthis daphne. The sequence goes on along the minus strand of OX352481.1, from coordinate 5,282,378 downwards.
ACGTAACGTACTCTATTACGTCCACCGCGTGCGGCGCCTATTAAGAGCTATTCATGGAATATGGGTTAGGCATTACCTTCCTATGAATTATGACTGACGTCTAAAAGAGACCAAATTGCGGAAACTTAAATGTAATGAGAAAATGTAATAGTTTATGCTATTTGATAGAAAGCCATTTGTTGCATAATAAAATACTAGCATTATTGCCCTAATTTCTCTGAGTGGCAATCCTATATAAGTACTTACATTAAATTATTTACTTTCTATGCCTATAAAGCGCAAGAACGTTACCAAAGGAACAATGGAGGGAGCAATGCTTGAAGATTCCCTTCTAGATCTATTTAGCAGTGACAATATACAGAAGGACCAAAGTCCAAGCTTAAAAGATAGTGGAAAGGCCACGTAATTCGTAGAACAGGCAGCTGATAGGGATTAAGCCTTCAAGTGACACCCGCGAGGCAAGGCGAATCTTGGGAAAAAATCCCACTAGGTGAACCAATGACCTGCTGATTGCTGGCGGTTTGTTTAAGAAATCTTTGGTCGGAGATCTACATCAATGTATACTTATTATTCAATCCATAATTATTAAACATTATATTCATTAAATTTTCAAATCAGATGAAAACTTTTACAATAAATTCATCCAGTCGGTACTCCATACATATACATTTTAAAAGAATGACGTGTCTTGGGGCCATTAAATGAGCTCAATTAAAGATTCACTTGTGGTCATTTTCTGGTTCCGTCATTAGAACATCTCGATAGTATTAAATTACTGCAATATTATCTGAATATCACACATTAACAAAGTTTCAAATCTATAATAATATTTATTTCAACTACCTTCCGAGCCGGTGGTAGATTCCTTACGGACTTACATACTGTTACATATAGTTAAAGTGACGATTCAAAAATGCTTGTAAAAGTGTATTTCAATAAAGTACAAATATACAGGCCGTACAGGCCGTAGTCCACCACGGTGGCCAAGTGCGGGTTGGCAGACTTCCCATATCTTTCGAAAACTTATTAGGTTCTCTCAGATATGTAGGGTACCTCATGATATTTTCCTTCACAGTATGACAAGTGGTAATCACATTAGAAATGATCCGCTCATGAAAATATCAGAAGTGTGAGACCCGGGATTTGAACCCGCTTTACGTAGTCTTCCAAATGAGCGGTGTTACTACTGCGTATAATTAGAAGTAATTAGGTAGAAGTCGACTTCCAGGATTTTATTACATAGTTACCAAGTGCTAATAAAAAAGTGCTAATTATGATAATAAGTATACTTAGATTTCTGTGATTATTATTGTATGCACGTGCTTATCTATACTAATATTATAGAGAGAAAAAAAATGTATTTTTGTTCGTAATGGATAAACTAAAAATCCGCTGAACCGATTTAGATGAAGTTATATTATTTAGATGATAGTTTTAGACCCTGAGAAGGATATAGGATTGTTTTTATCCCGGAAATCATCCCTTAAGGGGATGAAAAGAGGGATGAGATGAAAGTTTGTATGGGGAATCAATCACTTCTCAAATAAGGGATATCAAGCTAATTATACCTAAGTACATATGTATACTATAATATATAGTCTATCTATTCTATACTAACCATTAAAACGTATCTAGGGACGAACCTGAGCGAAGCGATGGTGAGTCGCTAGTAATCTATAATATAATAAAACATATAATAAATTTCTAACTAAGCCGACTCTGTATATTAAATATTTTTTGGAAAATCTTATTGAAATAGTCATTATTATCGATACAGAGGCCGAATCTATAGTTTTTAGAATTTTTGTCTGTCTGTGTCTGTTACCGCATCACGGAAAAACTAATGGAGGAATTTTGACGAAATTTGATATAATGATACTGGTTATCCGGGTCAACATATAGGATACTTTTTATTGCGGGAAAATATCTCATCTCTGAGAAATCTATACTAAACGTTAAAACGTAAGTAGGGACGAACCCGAGCGGAGTGAGGGTGAGTCGCTAGTAATTAATATAGTTGTAGAGTCATGAGAATAACCTGTTATAAAAGTGCTTAGTAAGAAATAGCAATTAGGAAGTGTTTAAGTAATTACTAAACACAAGGTGAGCGATGTGCCTACATAATAATAGATTTGAACTCACGGAAAGAAAACAATGAAGCGTTGTATACATATTCCACTCTATTCATTCTATATCAATAATATTCACATTATATATTCTCCATAAAAATGTAGGTTGTCTCCATTTTAGTTTTAGTTTTTATGATAATCTTCTTCAAAAAATCCCTTTGAATGTTTAATATTTTTGTTTGAGAAATTCACCATTTTAAATTGTAATTATTTATTGTTTTAATTTGAAGATAGTGTTGAGATCTCAGATCTCAGAGATGCAGGACGCAGATTTCCTCACGTTATTTTCGTTCACTGTAAGACAAGTGAAAATCTTGTTGACAATCATCTGCACATAAAAATACCAGAAATGCGAGACTCTTTTCCAAGCAAGTGCGTTACCACAGGGCTACCACTGCCTGATATTTTTCAAAAGCCATATTTATGGCCTTATCGATGGCAGATGGGAAACCCGTGCCCAGCAGCGTTAGACGCTAGCGGGACGTTAGAAAGGGCTGAATACTAACTACTAATACTAATATAGAGAAATCGAGCAAATACTAAAAATAATATGTTTTAAGCATCGATAAAAAAAGAGTATAGATACACAATCAGCGATAAAAAAAGTCCTCACCGAATGAGCGCTCATTTGAACATTTGAGCGCGGTTTTAATTATTTTTTTTGAAAACTACTTTAAGCATTGCATTTAAGGTTCAATTAACATTGTTGTATATTTATTTCAACTACAATAATTACATAAACACAATTGGTGACAATTTTAAGAGAACTTTTGTATGGGATTGTGTATCTAGTGCATTTATGATCGATGGTTTTAAGTTATTAGTCATGTACTTACTCGTAAATTAAAAAGTATTCGGAGAATAAGAACAAGAGACGTTAACAAAACCAAAGAAAATAAAAATAAAATTAAACACTTACATCACTGAGGTTAAATTATTTAGTTAATAATTTAAAAGCTATTATTATTTAAAATCAATTTCATAGAAATGATTGGATAAAGTTTTTTGTTCGTTTATTGCTCAAAATATCTAACAAAGATCAATTTGGTAATAATGTTACTGCTATTTCACTTTTTGCAGAAACTATTCATGTTTTGTTTTTATTATTGATATCGTAGTTAGAAAAATACAAGATTAGCATTTTATTGGGAATAAATTAATATTGTGATTTCATCATGGTTTTGGCCAATTCGTTTTTATGACCTCTTGAAACAAATGGAGGTCGTTGTTGCTTCGACTGGTACTGTTCATATTATATGCTGATATGAATTTTTTATGTTCCACAGCTGGGCATGGGCCTCCCTTCAATATAAGGGGCATCAGGTCATAGTCCACCAAAATGGCCGAGTGCGGGTTGGCGGACTTCACATGTTTTTCGAAAACTTGCTAGGTTTTCTCAAACATGCAGGTTTCCTCACGATGGTTTCCTTCACCTTCCACTTCATATCATAGGTGCGAACCCGGGATTTGAATCTGTATCACTCGGTTTCCCAAGCGCGTTACCACTGGGCTACCACTGCCTTTTATAATTTATGTAAGTATATGTTATATACTTAAAATAATAGAATAATTATTAAGAGAATTTATGTAAGTATATATTATATACTTACATAAATTTTCTTGAATATTAACATTTTTTTGTTGTGCTGCATGCTTCCAAATCTGCGTGAATTATTTGATATCCTCAGTTTTATCTTATACTAGCATTATCCTACTTATTTTTTAACGTTTAGTAATTAGTATAGATTTCTCAGAGATGAGATATTTTCCCGCAGTAAAAAGTATCCTATATGTTGACCCGGATAACCAGCTATCGTCACACCAGATTTTATCAAAATCCGTCCAGAGGTTTTCTCGCGATGTGTTCCTAAACAGACAGACAAAAATTATAACAACTATAGATTCGGCCTCTGTATCGATAATTATTGTACAGATTCGACTTAGAATTTTGTTATTATTAAAAAAAACTATTTACTTCTAAAATATATCTATTTTGTATAATATTTTAAGAAACTTTATTTCTGTGCAAGCTGTGTTTATTTGTAAGTAATCACTACATTTAGTTCCTAATTTTTAGTTATTTTTTTTTATATTGTGTGTATTTTTGTAAGTGATTGTAAATAAACCTAATAAATAAATAAATAAATTACCTATGTATAGATATTATTGTACTTTTTTGGACTCACATGCAATTTTATTTTAATAAACTATTTTTTAATGAAAAAGTTCTTTTATAATTAACTTATCTATATGAAAAAAATACAATGATACACCATCACAATTTTTATCACATCAATTAAATTATTAATAGAATAAGGATAATAAAATATTTTTAAATATGATTATTTTACTTGATGACGTTTTTTTTTCTTTTGTTTTGTAATACTCAATTGTTTAAAGAGAATTGTATTTTTTTTTTGGGAAATAAATTCTTAAACAGTTAACAAGACACGTAATATAATTTTAATGTTACGTATTTTGTTAACGGAATTGACCTATTTTTTTTTTCGGATCTGGACAACAGGTTTTTTGCATTAGCATAGGACCTAAACAAGAGGCAAGACCGGACAAATATGAAATCATGAAGTCAATATTATTTAAGCTATTCTATTTTTTATGTTATTCGTATGCCATCAGTTTGCTAGTTCTATATAAAACAGCGACTCACCCTCGCTTCGCTCAGGTTCGCCCCTAGCTTGCTTCCAAATACAAACTTTCATCCTCATTTTCACCCTCTTAAGGGATAATTTCCGGGATAAAAAGTATCCTATGTCCTTCCCAGGCTCTCAAACTATCTTCTTACCAAATTTCATCTAAATCGGTTCAGTAAATCTAGACATTACCCTCTACAACATCACAAACTCACAAACTTTACGACTCACACAGTTACAGACAAATATTTTAATACTTAACTAAGGTACAAAAATAAACCAGTCTGCTTAGTAAAGGTATAGTTCGGGTCAATAACCTAAGAAAGTTATTTTTATGCCTTGTTATTTTTTTCACCAGTTAGTCAGTACGGTTTTTGTGGATGTCTTTTACCTATAATAGTACCCACGTTGACGTAATATCGTAATCCTGATTGATTTTGGTTACGGCGACTAATCCCAATGGGAAGAATGCAGGTGGGAAGGGTGCATAAGTATACGCGCAAATACAAGTTCTCTCTATATTCTATACACTCTCAAGCTCCAATGGAACAACAATTCAATACAACGAGGTGAGCAAACATTGGAGCAAGAAACTAGAACTTCGCTAACTTTCTAATTTCGCTGTTACTAAGAATTACTTAACATAAAACCCAGTAACTGTAACTGACCCGACCCAGGACTCGAACCCAGGACCTTCGGATCAACCGTACACGATAGCCGCTAGATCAACGAGACATATGACATAATATAAGTTAAGTATAAACAACATGTGGTAATACTATACTAGTAGCACCTAACTGTTATAATATTATAATAGGCGTAAGCGCTCCCTACTCCATGACTCAGTCTTAAACTCATAAATTAAAAATCACTTAGTTTGTCATCATATAAGTGATATATACCTACTTATATCGTGTGATGCGAAAAATTTGTAAAAGGTAAAATGCAAATAAACTGAGGTTTCATTTAGAATAGATAGATACCTAATCAGATATTTTCGAAGTCGGTGCCAGCGGATAGCATAAAGGCTTAGCTTACAAACCATAAAAACCATTTGTACCCCTTTTTCCAAGATGGCGGCCGTGGGACAAGGGTTGCAACCCCCTAACCCCCCCCCCCCTTGATATCTAAAAAATAAAATTGCGTCCTCTGACAAAAGCAACCCCAAATGTAACTATTCAATGGACTACAGGTAATTTGTAAGAAGAAAGATTTTTAATAACATATTGGATTAAAATATATTTTAAATGCAATTATCTTTTTAATTTTCTTCGCGTATTTATTTTAATTTTTGGTTCCGTTGTTTCGAATGCTTTATTTCAATCATAGTAACGGCAGAGACTGTCTCACCTGTGACCATGAATAATTAAATCTAAGAAAGTATCACCAATATATAATATTGTGTGGTAACAAAATAATTTTCCAAGTAATCAAAGTCGACCGGTCTAAAGGTTCAAGTCAAGGCAATATGGCGACCTCGTCTCAAACCGATACGCGTTACACAATTTGTACAAGCGCACTCATGTTTCGATAAATGCCGTTGAATGCATTATGATTACTGACCATCCGTCAGTCTATCTATTTAAATATAACGATTTCAGTCTTATTTTGCTTGTTTTAGGAATCTAGATGATACTGGAATGGGGACTTTGTTTTTTTTTTGAAGTGAAACTTCTTTAGAATCGTTGTGATTTGAAACTCGATAAAACGTAAATGCGATACTAATAAAAAGAGACAAACACATAAATATATAGGATTAAGCCGGCGAGAGAATGAGATAGAATACATTGCCATGTTGCCATGGTAACCGTTGTTATTTGAGATAGAATACATTACACAGGAAGTGAAAAATAATAAAATTAATTACTGAATAATATGTAATGTATATTTATATCAAATGAAATGTAAAATAACTTTGAAACTTGGTAGAAATATAATAAAAAAAACCTTATAATTATCCTACTCCTGATACTCATCTCATTCTTTTCATTCAATTGTGCACATGCAGTTTTTTTTAAATCTATCATCAATCTTCTTGCAATAGATTAATATCTAATACTTTCTTAGATTTATGCGAATTTTTGACATTTTAAATGAAACTATAACCAAACCACCAACCAAACCAAAAATAAAAATAAATACGCGAAAAAATCCTAAAAGATAGTTTTATTTAAAACGATTATTTATTACCTTACAAAATAATATTAATATATCCTACTAAAATCATTTAAAAGTATTTATTGCATCGTTAGGAGTGTTTTTTTTAAATATATAAAGTAAACTAAAGCACAAATGAACTGAGTAGGTACCTTTTTCTTTTGAACTTGGTTAAAAAGTAGCCCAAGTCACTCCAGTCTCGTGACAACTATGAGTATGCAAATCGCATCGTCTTCTGGCAGCGATGGAGGCATAGAAGATGGATAAACAAACATAAATACTTTTTTCAAAAACGTTTTTATAATTTTTCTAGTAACACTCAGTATCGGTTAGTCAATCTGTAAAAGTGCAATAACATTAGATTTATTAGCAACAACTTTTTTATTACAAGGTGTATAAGGTTTATTTATGTATGTATGTGACTGTACACTTAGGCGAAGCTAATCGATAGTAATCTAAATATGTATATTAAATGAAACTATTTTTTCGGATTTTTTCGCGGATTTATTTAGATCTTTGATACCCGAATTTTTCGAATTGTGTTTCGAATGCTTTAACACCTCCAGGTAAATTGCTAAGAAATTAATTAAATTTCTAAGAAATCTATTGTTAACTGTAACGCCGGCGTGTCCGAGGTCGTGGAGGGATTAAGGATCTTGCTAATCTTGCATAAAATAACCTTTGCATTCTTCCTGATACAAAATGAGCGTAAGCGTATCACAATTCTTTCGTACCAACACATAAACAATTATATATTTACATTCATACCTAGGCGTGATGTCAGAAATATGAACCTATATATGACAGTATTTTGTAAAGGATCGAGATACACGGTCTCTTTTTAGACGTTTAACATTCAACTAAAATATATTTTTAAAATTTTATGTTTTTTAATTTAGTTAAGTCAGAGTAGCGTTCCGGTCATGGTTAGATTGCGACTACGTTTTATTATGATCTCGGCGTTTGGACGGTCTTGTTGTGTTATTAAAACGCACTGACTCATTTTTAATCGCCTCCAAGTGACAGATCATACGTAGTAAAGGTGCTTGTAACAGAAGTGTCAAGTGTTCATTTATGTGTAATGTGTTCTAGCAGTTGAATTGTTGTAAGTTTTCTTTCTATGGAATATAAAATTTGCTTTCGTTTTTGGTAATGTATACAGTTACGTTCGGAATTCTATTGTAAAGAAAAGAATTGTGTGATTTTAGACGAATTCGCGGTGAAAGATTTGAAATAATTTTAGCGAGATGCCTTGTTATTGCATGTTAATAGACTTATTTACACAACATATGAATAAGTTGGTCATAGTACTTTCAAGTATGAATACAAATTACTATACTAAAAAGATGCAAAAAATAAACTTAATAAAACATTTTAATTTTGTAATTAAGCGTATGTAATATTTATCAAAGATCAATATAAAATATCGAACTTATTTTTATATTCCCTTTGTTACTAATATCTTTTTAAACTTAGGCTGTATCGAAAGATATGATAGCCTCTGTTGCCGTACTAGTAGATCTGTGTTCTGGCATACAGCGCCTCAAGTAGATATAGATGTTTTTATCAATTACTAATATTGCCCGCGGTTCCGCCCGCGTTCAGATGACCAAAAACCAAATTCTTAGGTTAATAATGCCTATTTCAATAAGACTTTTCAAAAAAATATTTAATGTACAGATTCGGCTTAGTTACAATTTTATTATATGTATAGATAAGCCATTTGATACAAAGCGAGGGTTTTTTTAATATTCCAAAAGGTATTTTAATGTATTACCTACATTACTCAAAATAGATACTAAAAATATTACATTAAGATTTACATTAAGAGACAGTCTCTTAATTAAAACATATTTCTGAGATTTCGAGATTTAACTGTTATACTTAATTGTTTTCGTGCAACGCTAAATCTGGTGAGATTGTGTTAAAGTCTAGACGAGAAGTGAAATATTCTGTTATTTCACTATAATATTGTAATTAATATATGTACTGTATAATTTGTATGTAGACTGCCTCGGTGTTTAGTTATTGAGTCTTTCTGTATAGTAAGTCTCAGTAACAGCCCGGAGTTGGGAAGTTGGATGGTGTTTCACCCCCGTGCCTCAGAGAGAACGTAAAGACATCGGTCCTGCGCCTTAACTCTCCCACCAGAGTATGAGAGTGACAGGAATAGAGAGTGCACGTTGTGTCTGCGCGTACACTTGTGCACTATAATATCTCCTGCGCAGTTGGCTAGTCCAATGAGATTGGCCGCCGTGGCCGGAATCGGTCAGAGGAACATCATCAATTTGTTTATTTATTTTGTAAATTGGAAATAGACAGCATATATAAGCATCAAATTCAACATATATAAGCATCAAATTCACATTAGAATTAATACACTTAGCCAATAAAATGTTCACTTAAACATTAACATAGCCGAAATATAAAGGAAAATATAAAAATTATATTTATCAGACTCTAGTGTCTTTTTAAGGTGTTTAATGGCAAGATAGTGATAATGTGGTATCTCCGCATATGGCTAAAAACAATATGGCTAAGAAAACAAAATTTGAGGGTTAATAATTAAAGCAATTATTCGCACCACCGTGTTAAATGCGTAAATTTTTACGCGTGTGTGTGTATGTGACGCTAAAACTGCTAAACGGATTTGGATGATTTTTTTACACAGATAGACAAACTGAGACGCAACTGAGCAAAACGAGGCTAAGTCGCTGGTTTATTCAAATAAATAAACTTTCAATTCAACAGTTATAAAATACTAACTTTTGCAAATTATTTTAACTATATCTTTAAAAGTTATAGCTACGTGTTATTCTGATGTATGAGCTATATTACTGTAGAGTTTCATCAAAATCCGTTCAATAGTTTTTGCGTGAATCTATCCATCATAATAGTATAGGATAGGAATTAAAGTATATCTACTATTTTAGTAAAAGTCGAATATTAATTTTTATTGCTCTATAAGTTACAACTAACATTGGCCTTGAATTTACATTTTCTAAAAATATAAAGTTGAACGTTTAAAACAGGATATTTTAAAACAGCTTGACATTTAAAAAAGTTTTATTTTTTTTTACTTATTATATGTGTTAAAATATGTTTTAATTTTTTTTAATGAACAAAATAAAACAAGGAAGTTCGAATATCTTAATAGACAGACAAAAAATCTAAAAACTATAGATTCGGCCTCTGTATCGATAATAATGTTTATTTCATTAAGATTTTCGAAAAAATATCTAATCTATAGATTCGGCTTAGTTACAATTTTATTATATACATAGGTATAGTTTTTTTTTTCATCAAAACTTTCTTCTTACAAATTACTTACGTCTACATTAAAAATGGAAAAATAAAAACTTTTTTAAAAAAAACCGACTTTCGGGCATTAAAAAGTAAAAAATAACTAAACGGGGATAAAAGTCAGTGCCAGCCGATGCAAAGCAAAACAAATCTATTTCGATACGTATAATTGGATGACGCAAACAAATCTATTTCGATACGAAATTGATGTACCTATAATATTTTAACTTTCATTATTAGAGTTCATACCCTATCATATTTACCTATTAGATATTCATATCTTAAATCATTGTCGACTTTCTGAAACCTTTAAAAGTAAACTAAACAACAGTTATTTAAAATGAAATTACGTTTTTAGCATTATATTCGTTAATTTATATATTTTTATGTTTTCTAAATAATAAGTATATTGATTTTAATACAAAATAAAAATTATTATTATTATTTATATTTAACTAGCGATTCACTCTCGCTTCGCTTCGGGTTCGTCTCTAGACAAAACAAATCTATCCCACGGGAACCGTACATTTTTACGGGATAAAAAGAAACCTATGTGCTATTCCAGACTATAATCTATCTCTGTGCCAAATTTCATTCATTCATCCATCCATCCTCACAAACTTTCAGATTTACGATATTAGCATAGATTATTTAAATATTTTTTAATTATATGTTAACATTTAAGACAAACATGTCAGCTGCTTAAAACAGCTGGATAATTTTAAATAAAGCTGGATAATTTAAAAAAAAACCGAAAACATAGTTTTATTTAAAATGTCAAATATTCGCGTAAATCTAAGAAAGTATTACAGCTGGATAATTTTAGTTTGTTTTTAAATATTATTGCACGTTCTATTACAACAAAACAAAAGGCAATTGTAGAAATATAATATTTTATAGGTTTTTTAAGGTTTGACTCCGGTTTATTTACATGGAATAATTTATGTAATAAATTAATTAAAAAAATATTTTATTTAAATACAAAAAATGTGGATTTTGTATACAGCTTTTTATTCATGTGTTTTTATTGTTACCATTGTATTTTTTCAAATTAATTTTAAAAAAATCCCAAGAAAAAAATTGTTATTCTACAAATAACACTGTTTAGAAACATTTAATATGTTTACAACAGTCTTGTTTATAATATCTATGGGAAAAATAATATATTTACCTAAGTAAATGTAAATAAAGGAAGGTAAGCACATAACACAATCCTTATTAGCTTTTGGTGATTATCAAGTTTTGTACATAATAGTTTTTATTTAATTATTACATATAATTATCATACATCTTATATCTGTAAACAAGCAATTCTTGTATATATTTATATAATCTGAATTTCGGAAACGGCTCCAACGATTTTCATGAAATTTAGTATACAAGGGGTTTCAGGGGCGATAAATCGATCTAAATTAGTTTTATATCTGGGAAAACGCGTCTTTTCGAGTTTTAGTGCAGTATTCTTGTGCAATATTCACGCAAAATATGGTCGGTAATTTGCACGCTCGGGCATAAGCATCGTGTTCAAGCAGCCAAAATGCAAGATCAACAATCACAGGTGTCCAGGTTCGAATCTCGGTCGCATACAAAGTTCTTACTTTTTTTTAAATATTTATTCAGGTTATTAGTTTAAAAAAAATTTACTTTAGGCCAAAAACTCCGTGCGAAGCTCGGCAGCCCAGGTACTAGGTAATAAAAAGACATCCTTAATATTTTTTACGATTAATTGAACACTGTAAAAAACAATATTTTTGCTGTTTGAAATAAATTAAAGTTACCATATTATATAAAACTAGCGACTGGTACGTTTTAACGGTTAGTATAGATTTCTCAGAGATGACATATTTTCCCGCAGTAAAAAGTATCCTATTTGTTGTAGCTATTATCGTACCAAATTTCATCAAAATCTATCCAGTGGTTTTTTCGTGATGCGTTTCCAAACAGACAGACCGACAGCCAGACAGACCGACAGACAAAAAGTATAAAAATGATAGATTCGACCTCTGTATTGATAATAGTGACTAATTCAATAAGATTTAAAAAAAAAATATTTAATGTACAGATTCGGCTGTTACAATTTTATTACATGTACCTATAGAAAAAGTAAAATCTTTTCAAAAATACCTGCCAATCTTATGAAATTTGGTTAAAAATAAAAGGTGTTTAAGAATTAAAAGTGCATTATTCCAAATTATCGAAAGGTTTCAAGGATATATCGAGAGTTCATTCACATTTCCAAATAAATCGACCCTGTCCTCGTTCGCGATATGAGGTTTTTCGTCGTTTTTGCGTCAAGAGGCTATGTTAGTGAAAGGAGACTCGTATCCACAAACAATGTATTGCTTCTACGAATATAATAGAAACATAACATGTAAAATGTACTGCAGTTTAGTATTCCTGGTGGCAAGTGGAACACTGTAGTTGGATGACCCACTGAGTATAGCTAACACTACGTCGCAATGTTTTGATAGGTGTTGAACTCGATACAAAAAAATATGGACTATACAAGTAAATATTTGAATTGTTGCAGATAACTATCTATATATATGAAGAGAAATGAAATATTGTCCATTAGGGCGCACTGAGGCAGCGAAACGCAATTACGAAATAATTACGTTCGTTTGATCCCTTGCTGTATTGTTATTACTAAAACTTAAACTATGCATATAATTTGTAAGATATTTAAGGATTTATTCTATAAATCATAAACTTTAGAAACACGATTACTTGTAGTTTCCTCGATAGAAAAAAAAATTAAAAATGATCTCTAAAAAAAAATAAACCCTTAGTGCGGCGTAAATAATTCAAGGAAGTTCATACGTTTTTTAATAATAATAAAACTATACGTTTTCGATATCGTATACACTATAAATTTTCAAAATGTGTATTTGTTTTAATAATTTGAAGGAGATACCTAAATTCGCACCCGTTCCGTCCGTCCTAGCCGCCACCCCCCCCCCCCCCCTTCCCCGCTTTCGTCCTACTAGAATCGATTAGCGCCAAAAGCTCGGTGCCCTTGCGCCGGCGCCCGGTGACTTTGTGCAAAGGACAAATTACCGTCTTTAAAACTTTGAAACATTGAGTTAAGAACATTCATATTATAATTGATATTACAAGTTTGTAAGGTAACTTGTATCTTAAACCGCTATACATACATATATTATATATGTTAAAATTAGGTTAAAAAAGAATATTATATCCGTTTTCAATCATATTTTATCTTTTTAAAATAAATAAATAAATGTTGGGACATTAACACACAGCGCCATCTAGTTCCATGGTAAGCTACGAGGCTTGTGTTATGGATACCAGATAGTTGATACACTACATATATATAACTTTAAATACATACATTTTATAAATATTAACACCCACGACTGGAGTACAAACTTTCGTGCTCATCACACAAATGAATGCCCCCAGCGGGACTCGAACCCGCGACCGCCGGCACAGCAAGTAGGGTCGCTACCAACTGAGCCAAACGTGTCGTCAAAACACGTTTTTTATAAATATAAAACAAATTTAAACGAAGCATTGAACCCATAAACTGTTATTTATGAGGACATAAAGGGGAGAAGTTTAATAAGTGGGGTTTTAAGGAGTCCAAGCGGAGAAATCGTATAATTTCTAACGTTTGTATCGAATCGAATATTTATATCGAATTATTTCAGGGCCAAATCACCGATAAATCAAAAAACCAAGTAACATTAAACAAATGAAATGCAATTGGTATTTAGAAAACCACTACTTTTAACTAGGATCTTAACAAAAATTATACCAATAACAAAGTTTTTTACTAATCGCATTACCTAAGTACTATTTGATCGATTTGGTCTCTCTTAAATAAAACTTTCAGATTTTGTCGCTATATTTTGATTTTGGTTCCCGACATTTCGAATGCTTTACAACAATCATGGTCATGGGATCTCTCCCATGTCCCAGTCCACCAGCCTCTCCTATGATTATTCATCATTCTCTCCTACGATTGATTGCTGTATCATAGTTCACATGATTAAAAAAAATCATCTGTCATTAACTGTGCAAGAAGGAAACAAATAACACAACTTTACAAAAAAAGAGATTGTTTTTGTCCTTAAATTTATTTTGTGATTTTTCTATTCATTATAATTTAAAATAAAGGAAAAATACCCATATTCCTTAAAAAGTTTGCTTTTGTGGTAGTTATGACAGGTAAATGCTTAGTGAGAGAAAGTACTCATAAACATGAAAGATAGAAAGTAATAGAGTTAATTTTTACACTTTTTTCTACTATTTTGTAATTCTTTGTATTTCTTTTTTTTGTAATTTAATATGATAATAAAAGTTGATAAACATGAAGGTATATATACATATATTTGTTTCGATTTATTTATAAATAAAAATTTAAACTATGGATTTTCTAAAAAATTAAAATATTAATCAACCGTTTTCCTACAAAAGCAAACTTATTCAGACCGTATATATTTTTTTGTTTCATTTATCGATAAATCTATCGAAATTTCATACTCTTTTAGCAGAATCAAAAGTCGTATTGACCTATTTAATTTGGCCCAATATCGCTTCGATACATTTTAGAGACGAATATTGGGCCGAATATTCGTCCATCACCCAGTTAAACCACGATTCGGGGTATCTCTAGCTTTTATTATCATTACCAATAATCACATAAATAAATAAACAAATACAAACCAGTTTATATGTTAGTGATACATCCAACAGGTGTATGTAACCATGTACGAGAGTTTCCTCGAGATCGCATTCGAGGCTGAATTGAATACAAAAGAGGACCCCGAGCTACTCGCGATCGCTCACGAACAATGCAACGAGAATGCCGCGACCAGGGCTACATCTATCGCAGAATTGCGAAAAATGATATTTGGTGAGTCTTTATGTACTAAAAACTATATTTGACTAATCATAATATAATTTACAATAAAGAAAATTACAAATGTACTTAATTATGCATATATACAAAATCCGCCCGCGTTCAGATGACCAAAAATCAAATTCTTAGGTTTTACATATTACTATACTCTTACAATGCAGTTTTTGTATTTTTTTCTCAGAAATCAGACATTTTCCCGGATTTTGACCCGGATAACCAGCTATCACCATACCAAATTTCATCAAAATCCCTCGAGTGGTTTTTCTGTGATGCGGTAACAGACAGACAGACAAAAATTCTAGAAACTATAGATTCGGCCTCTATGGCGATAATAAAGTTTATTTCAATAAGATTTTCCAAAAAATATCTAATGTACAATTTGGCTTAGTTACAATTTTATTATATGTATAGATTTAGTGTCGAGCTTTTACTGGCTGGCGATAGCTTCTTTAATTTGTTGTAATGACACTTCAGTTAGAGGAAAGAAATAAAAAAATGAGCCAGACAGCATACAAAAATACTTTGTAGAGTTTTATTGTAGCTAAAAGTAAATAAGTTAATAGGACGTGTAAAATGCAAACTAAATGACAGACACACTTGGAGTTTTATCAAATATAATATTACAAATACAAAAGGTACCTTACGTTTATAAATAACTAGCAACTCACTCTCGCTTCACTTGGGTTCGTCCCTAGCTTGCTTCTCAATACCAACGTTTATCCCCATTTTCATCCCTTTAAGGGATGATTTCCGGGATAAAAAGTATCCTATGTCGATCCCAGGGTCTCAGACTATCTTCTTACCTTTCATCTAAATCTGCTCAGTAGATCCAGAGATTATTCCCTACAACGTCACAAACTCACAAACCATACCTATGTATAGATCAGTTTTTTAAACTTATTTCCTTGTTGCTATTCGTAATAATATGGAAATTCCATATTATAAGCTATAGCATAAAAAAACCTATAAAGATGAAAAATACAAAATTTTGTATGAATATGTGTTTGTTACTCCTTCCCGCTGAAAAGACTAAACAGGATGACAGTGACAGACAGTTAAAAAATCAGACTATAACCTGGGAAAATATATTGGCTACTCGTCGCCTTAGTGCTTATTTGTGTAAACGATCAAATCTTTTGTACTTTACAGTAGAGACTTTTTTCTTTTAAATATTAATTTAAAACAAAGCTTTATTTCCAAGATTTGTATACATATATAGATAAAATACATTTTTTCGGCTTTTTTTATAGAAAAATGTATATTTAATACCAAAAAAAATGGTATTCAATGGTTATTTAATTGTATTAAAACCTTACAGTAAATTGCTCGTTTGGACAAATAAGCACTGAGACGACGGATTGTTAGTATTAAAAATTGGTAAAAGATGGCGCTGCCTGTATATAAAATTATAATAATTTAATACAAAACACACTTTCAGACAGAGGACAATGCACGCCGCACCGGACCGACGACGCGTTCCTTCTAAGATTCCTTCGAACAACAAACTTTATTGTACCGCGGGCACATAGACTTGTATGTTTTTTTCTACTTCTATGATCTTTTGAATATACTAATAATTGGTGGCGGGCAGATTAGAATTCTTATCTTTCTTCTCTTACATCCGTATTATTAACTATTATAAAAACTTAAAAAAAAAGATTTCCAGGCACTAAAATGTAAAAAATAACTAAACGGAGGTTTTCATTTAGAATAGATACCTAATCAGATATTTTCGAAGTCGGTGCCAGCCGATTCAAAGCAAATCTAATATATTTCGATACGTAAAATAGATCACGATGCCAGATAGCTTACGACCTGCCTCAATAAGCTGGCTATAAAATGCAAAAATAATTAATTATTTAAATAGGACTGATAGTTCAACTGATTAAATCGTTCACACGAGCAAATTCTTAGGCTTTATATATTTGTATTAGTATAGTATTATATGATCTGTGATATTAGTATAGATTAAGAATATCGCGTATTATAGTCAAAATTTTGAGGACTACAGCTACTTATTAAAGGCCTCTTAACGAATGTCGAATTTCGATCACAAAGCGTACAGAAGTTTATAGTTACATTTTATTACATTCTTTAACCTTAAACTGCGCTTATCACCGTTCTAATTAGATTCATAACATATTCGATGATGCAACGTCGACGGCAACGAGGACGCTAATCTTGGTACATTTATAGCATACATAATGTATGGACACGTTTGGATGTGACTAAGCTGTGATATCTCATATCGCTTAACTTTTATCAAATTTAAAATTATACACTAGCCTGCAGCTCCATTAGGGTGTCGATAAAAATAATCTGGAGGATTTTTTAGATGTTGCACAGTATTTCGAAACATTATTATCTCATATATAATAAACTTACAAAACAACAACAAACCTATCCCCCGGGAACCGTACATTTTTCCGGGATAGAAAGTAGCCTATTTGTCATTCCAGACTATAATCTGTCTCTGTGCCAAATTTCATCCAGATCCGTTCAGCCGTTCTGGCGTGAAAGAGTAACAAAAATCCATACTCACAATCTTTCACATTAATAATATTTATAAAGATTAATAAATTTACCCGTATTTTAGAACACTGGTAAGAAAAATGCTTCTTATTAAACAGAATCAAAATCCATTACATAGAAAACTAAGCACCCAAATATACAAAATGTGAATGGCGATTTTTTACAAGCTTTTATTTAGATTCACCTAATCTTGCAAATTAGATTTGATCCAATTCCCAGTGTCCGATTAAGCTGAAATTTGGCGCACTAGCTTAGTTCTCGATACAATACACGGTTACCTAAATGCTGCCATTTTTAATACAATATGGCGGTTACAAAATGGCAATTTATAATTTCCACATTAACCTCCATTATATGGAAATCAAATAAAAGGGTTTGCTGAGAAGAATACGAACAAAATAAAAACTACAAAATAAAAGTTTCAAGTCGGTATGACAATTAGAATTAGGTAAAAAAGACTAATTAGATCTCTGAACATACTTCTGATTTTCTCGAAAACGGACGGTTACATGAATAGTTTATCAATTTTAAAATTTTTAGAACTTGTTATATTCCGTACATGTTACTGTGGTGCATTAAAATCCAAACAAGGGCAAACATCAATATATGGCCAATTATACATAAAATTATCTTGTGGCAAATAAAGTCACGGCCTCTGGCGTTATAGCCGATACCTGTGATATTATGCTACTTTGCCATGAAGGTCATACTCATTTAAGTTGTACCAAAAAGTTATATCTTTTCTCTTAATTAAATTTTTTAATGTGTTACTTTCTATATAGTAGGTTGTCTTTTGTGTTTTTTTTTGTGTTGTCACCTTGTCGTGATGGAGGCTCATTAGCGTCAGGCAATCCAGCCGGGCGCGAAACCAACAAACGCACTCGGTACTGGCGGCCCACTTTGGTGGGCGGCGTGCTATAATTCTCTGATAGCAGAGTGTTTCATGAGAGCAATCCCATGGTTATTATGGTCTGCTTTGGCAAGCTAGCCGTCAGAGCGTCGTGGTTGAGTGCGTAAACAACCCTGCGATGCCCCATTAATACAGGGGAGGTTTCGTTGGGTTTTAGTGGGTAGTACTAGCTTTGCCGTTAAGTCCCACACAACTACCTGTATGCGTTGCAGTTGGTATACTTAAATGCATTTCCCAACGTTAAAAAAAAGTTTGTACTTATAAAACTGTTATCTTCAGTTCATTACAAAAATATTTTAAAATTTACTTTAATAATGTAGTTGCAAAATTATTTTTAAGGTGGTTTTAAATTATTATTATAATAATATGTATGTATTTAAAGTTATATATGTGTAGTGTATCAACTATCTGGTATCCATAACACAAGCCTCGTAGTTTACCATGCCAATGCCATGCCAATGCCAATGCCATGAACTAGATGGTGATGTGTGGTAATTTCCCAACATATTTATATTTATAAAGACTTTTCTATTTAAAGTAATTATGTCTCATATTATTTACTTACAGCTAGTCCGATACTACACATTCCGGGAACAGTACCCACACCTGTACAAGGGGGTGGACCTGTGGGGCCTTATGAAAGTGAGGGATGCGTATGAAGGCTCTATGCTGGATCGACCTGATGTCGGAAGACTTACCGTATTAAAATTTGGTAATTACTAACATATTACTTTCTTATTTATTATTTTTTATGTAATAATAACATGCGTAAAATTATAGCGTAACTACGAGTATACTACTTTTGGCTAAAAACTTGGTCGTGCGATCGAAACTTAAATCTTTTCTACGAGAATATGTATGAGATGCTGGCAATCTGTCAAAGTGTCATGAATTTAAAATTGGTTGGATTTAACAAACTAAGTAAATTACATCAATTTTAACATATTCTTAAACTATCATATCGAATTTGTTTACAGTAAATTCGTGTTATTATGTGCAAATTCTCAATATTTTAACTTATCAACACAAAAATCATAATCGTTCTAACTAAAAACTTGGCCGTGAGATGGAAACTTAAATCTTTTATACGAGAATATGAAAGTCAAACTGACAAAGTGTCATGAATTTAAAATAAGTAAGGTTTTTCTTTGAACTCGGTTCTGTTAAACTATCTATTAACTATAGAAGACTTCATATTGCTATTGAAATATGTAGCTCAATAAATATAGTATTATTTTTGGTATAAAATTATAGTTAAGTTTTATTTGTAGTAATGTTTATGCATCGTTTTCATATCTAATAAGTACTATTTTCACATTACAATAAATAAAACCATAAAGCACAAAGAACGGACGTCAAATAAAATAAAACATTTATCTGTTAGGTTATTAAGAAATGTATGATATACTAATAAGTTAATTTATTAAAAACAAGTGCGAGTCGGGATCGCCCACCGAGGGTACCGTACAAATTGGTAGGAAATCTGTTCAACTTTAATTTTCAACTTTTTTAATTTTTTTGAATTTTTCCTTTATTTGTGCTGCAAGAACTTGCTTTTTGCCAAATTTCATATAAGTTTTCGACCAAAAATCTATAGGGTACTTCCAGTTGACATAGAATTGTCTATATTGGTTAACCAAAAAATTGATTTTAAAAGCAAGGTTACACTACAAGTAAAGGGAAAATTCCGAAAAATAAAAAAAGTTGAAAATTAAGGTAGACAGACAGACGGACAAGAAAGTGATCTTATAAGGGTTCCTTTTTTACCTTTTGAGGTACGGAACCCTAAAAAGAGCTAGAAAGGATCACAACTGGTCGATATAGCAAGGGCCGATATCACTTCACTTCCCAATAATAATAATAAATATGTTCACAGCGCCATCTAGTTGAATGGTAAGCTAAGAGCCTTGTGTTATAGATACCAGATAGTTGATACACTACACACAAAATAAAATTTAAATACATACATAATATTATAAATAAAAACACCCATGACTGGAGTACAAACATTCGTGCTCATCACACAAATGAATGCCCCCAGCGGGACTCGAATCCGCGAACGCTGGCACAGCAAGTAGGGTCACTACAAACTGAGCCAAAAGTATCGTCATTATTAAAATAGCATTTTAGAAGATCCTCCATCTTTTTTATTAGTCGCATTCCGATCTGACTTTTCAATTTAGGATAACCGTTTTATAAATATAACGGCGTTTAATAATTACATTTAATTCATTTGATTATGGCTTTTAGTGCCAATTTAGTCAAGGTCAAGAAGGAAAAAGAGGTTTTTGTATAGATATCAAATGTTGACGTTCAAATATTAAGATCATAATATTTATAATGAAAAAAAAACTGGTTTCGTAACTAATGTATGTACAAGTATATTGTTCAACAAATCATTCCAGAACAGGATTTTTTAGGGTTCCGTAGCCAAATGGTTAAAATGAAACCCGACGACATGGCCGTATGTATGTATGTCACAGCTATTTTGCTCGAAGACTATTAGAGCTCCATGCATGGCTAAGATTTGGTAGTTAGATCTATAATGTAAATCACTAGACAATAGGGAAAATGCGTTTGATTTAAATAAGCCTGTATTCATATTTTAGTGTAACTTCTTTTTGATTGAGAAAATAATTATTAAAAAGTGCAAATATAGGTAGGAAATTCAAAGTAGTTAAAACGCAAGCCATTTGTCAGACCGAATATGACGTCAAAGTACTATCTTCTTAGAACGTTTAGCGATTTTGACGCTACAAATTGAGTCGTCATTGTTCTGTGTATATCATAATGTGACGTCACGCCAAGCGCGCAAAATATTTTTTATACTAAATTTTATTTTTTTGGAGCTAGATATTTTTTTACAATTACATAACGATGCTAGCTATTGTATAAAAACACGCATATTCCCTATTCCGTAGTCAAATTACAAAAAAAAATAGGGGTGGCGCTCCATACGTCATGTAAGTGAGATATGAAAAAAAATATAAGCCGCTTAAAGCTGGAGTATCTCTGGTCTTTAAAATTCATATTTGTCTAAACTAATAATTGCACAGTTATATACTTAATATACGAGTTTGTTTCTAAAATCGTAAGCATTCTGAGTGCGATTTAGACTCGCACGTGTAGGCTTTTTGTATTGTTCGTATAAAAACTAAAAGGTCAAAAACCGAAGAGTGGGTCTAGTAATCTCGGCTACGTAGTTGCTTACTAAATATCAATACATACAATGATCAAGTCGTGGACAGTAAATCTATATATATAATAAAATTATAAATAAATTGAATCTGTATATTAAATATTTTTTGGAAAATCTTATTGAAATTAGACATTATTATCGATACAGACGCCGAATCTATAGTTTTTAGAATTTTTGTCTGTCTGCCCGTTACCGCATCACAGAAAAACCACAGCAGGGATTTTGATGAAATTTGGTATGGTGATAGCTGGTTATCCGGGTTAACATATAGGATACTTTTTACCGCGAGAACATGTCTCATTTCTGAGAAAAAATACAAAAACTGCAATGTAAGAGTATACTAATATGTAAAACCTAAGAATTTGGTTTTTGGTCATCTGAACGCGAACGGAACCGCGAGCAATGCTAGTTCTATATAAAATTAATTAATGAAATACGAATACATATTTATTATCATATAGACGTAAAGTGATTTCGCTTATATCTGCTATACTATACTTTATGTATGTTTCATCAATATTTAACGTAAGTGTATGTAAATAACATTGAATTAGCAATTCTTGCATATATGTTTATTGTTTATATAAATTTATTTCGTGTATCTAGGAAACTGCAGTAACGATTTTGATCAAATTTTTTAATGTTTATCAATATATATATATATATAGGTTTATAGGTTATATATTTTCCGAAAAAACGCCGAGCAAAGCTTGGTCCTCCTGTTGCGGTAACAAAAGTTCGATTGGTTATTAATATCAAAATTGAAATTGAATTTTTTTTTAAATCCATATGTATATAGACATGACATATTAACTATCTCTTTATACAAAAATACATCGTACATCGTAATACGACAGATCATATAATAGTATACTAGTAGTTAATTTTGTTTTTACGTACATGTCTATACATGATGAAGCAAACTGATAATTATAATATAAATAAATGATTCCTTATAAAGCAATTACAGTGGGATCCATTTAGTTCCTAGTAGAATTTGTAGCAACTAGCATGGAAATCGGAAACAATATACAGAGGGCAAACAGTCGTCCCACGCGGGATATTACCTGTAGCAGTTTCTATTTTTTAATTTCCTTCAATCTTTTCTATAGAGGGTTGCGTTGAAATGAACAAGCACTCGTACGTAGTTAAGTAGTAAAAATTATTATGATATATTTAATGATTAGGGTTATACCTTAAGGTGATACAAACTAGAAAAAACGTCCTGTAGTAGATTTAGATTCTATGAAGTTATAGTTTTTAATGTAAATGTGAAATCAGCGTATTTTTTAAATTATATTTATAAAAGTATTACCATTAAGCATCATTTTATATAAAAATTAATTATTAATCAAAAAATAAATTTCCATCATTTGAGTAAATCTTTCAAAAATGAATGTCACAATTGATTATTTGCACGATATTTGAATAAGCAGCTATTATATTAAAAGTAAAAAATGGTCTGTGTGTTTTTAACGAGTTATTCAATGAGAGAATTTGATCAGAAATGATATAAGCATTTTATCCTGTAAATAGGAGATGGAATTTTTTTTCCTATTTATGGGATGGGATAAAGAAATCGTAATAAAAACATGGTAACGTAAGAGTATAAATAACTAGAAACAAACAAACAAACCAACGAAAAAACAAACAAACAAACAAAAAAACAAACAAACATACCCGATCCACTCTAATGATGAGTGAAAATTGTAATATTTATTTATTATTTTTCAGGTGTGTGGGATCCAAATGAGTTTCCTGTGGAGGACCTGGTACGAGCGGGCATGGCTATAACAGAGATAGTCCTCCGGCAGCCGAAAATTCAAGTACTGGGCGGAAATGTCATAGTTGACATGTCAGGACTCACCTTGAAACATGTATCCACTTTGACGCCAACTATTGCTTACCAGATCGTTCATTTATTGGGAGTAAGTTATCCTAGTCAGAATAAAGCTTTTTACTGAATGTTTATGGAATTGGTATGGTACTCATAAGAAAAACTTTTAAAATTTGTAAATCTATAAAAACATAGAAATATAAATAATAAATAAGGCATAATTTCTGTATATATAATATTAACTAATAAAATATTATATATACTGAAAACAGGTTTATAGCAAATAGCAATGCATAATAATACCAATAATGAAGCAAATTTTAATGCTCGTGTAAATTAAGTAAGTTCGTTAAAAAGTACTTTGCATTAATTAAGAACTATCGACATAATTGACTAATAATGTAATCGCTACTTGGAATCTTTCCTCGCCAGCGCGCTTGGCATCCGGGACCACTATACATACCCGTAGTGAAAAATTAAAAAAAAACTCCGACCATCTTGGACTGATTTTTATCAACATAGCTAAGAACACTCCCAACTGCACACACACACACACGCACGCACGCACGCACGCATGCACATACATAGCCTAGTGCGTTTTGACTTTGGGCTCTCACTCCTTGGTGGTCAACTGTAGATGACCTTGATTATATATACATTTATAAAAATCAATTTAAAAAATGCACACAATATTATTTTATACAAGGAAAATATATTACTTTATTATGGTTTTCCATACATGTGAAAGTGCTTTGAGAAATGTAGTTGCAATTTTCATCTTCTTCTTTAAGAGAACCTTCTATAAAAGATAATAATTAAATTTGTCGAGTAAAATAGTTAGAGTAATTAGTAAAATTTACATCTTTGCATGTTGTTAATGTAAATATTGGGTTTGAGTATCGCTGGGGGCATTCATTTGTGTGATGAGCACGAATTTTTGT
The DNA here is from genome assembly GCA_947093115.1 of Brenthis daphne. NCBI lineage: Eukaryota > Metazoa > Arthropoda > Insecta > Lepidoptera > Nymphalidae > Brenthis > Brenthis daphne. Next base: position 5,257,834 of record OX352481.1, on the reverse strand, counting down.
ACTCTAGTCATGGGTGTTTATATTTATAATATCTATGTACGTATTTAAAGTTATATATGTGTAGTGTATCAACTATCTGGTATCCATAACACAAGCCTCGTAGCTTACCACAAAATTAGACGGTGCTATGTGTTAATGTTCCATACATATTTATTTATTAATAATTCAAGCAGAGTTTATGTTTCTTTTAGGTATCCATCCCAGGTCGTCTTCGAAGTTGTCACGTGATAAATTACTCTTGGATACTAAATACGGTTTTCTACATCTTCAAGAAGTTCATTCCACAGCATGCTTGGGAAAAGATATTTTTCCATGGCAATGATTTAAAGAGTCTTCAGAAACACATACCTCCTGAATGCCTTCCAGAAAGATACGGAGGAACTAATAGGGGCCACGTCTCTATGGGAAAATGGTTGCAAAAAATTAAGAAATATAGAGATGAGCAATTTGATAAAGAAATGAAAGACTTAGGCTACGTTGTAAAGGAATAATAAGTAGTTTCACTTGTGTTATTTTCGATACAAGATCTTTATATTATATCGCGATATTTTTATATTTTGTAGAATTATTTTAAAATTTCTTTTGTTAAAGTACAAGAACAGTGCTGTGATAATTGCTTAAGTGGTATAGGGCTTACAAAAATTTATTTTTTTAATATTGTATTGAATAAACTAGCGAATCGTTTCGCTCAGGTTCGTCCCTAGATTTTGACGCTTAGTATGGAATTAATCTGCTATTCGGGGTGAAAACAAATCCAACAAAACAAAAATCATAAAAATCGGTTCAGCAGTTCTCGAGTTATAAGTGTTGTAACAAACCCGACTAAGTTTTACATACATACATATATTAGATTATTGAATAAATTATTTTGAACATGTAAATATGACGTTTCATTTTTTTGAGTTCCACAACCATATAATTAGACCAAAAGCAGGTGGGCAAGGCATTATGTTTATACATTTGAAATAAATTTATGGGTAAAATATAACACGTCGTAGGTCACGTCTTAAAAATCGGTAAAAAAACGGTTTTATGGGCCGGGCCTATTAGCTCTCCTATCGCCTGCAGCGTGCGTCTATTATAACTTGACCTATACATTAGTAAGAAACACGTTTATGATATGGATGTTAACATTGTAACATGGAAAGTGAAGGTTCACGTAAATTTGGTGAACCCGATACGTCGATCGTGAGGCCGCAAAGTTATTATATATTTCCAACGTACATTTCGCCGAAGGCTACTCTAAAAAGTAACTAATTTCTTCAATAGAAAATGAATTTTAATAATTATTGATAAGGTTCAATTTTAAAGTCTTCTTAAAGTAAAAGCTTTGTTGTATTGTGTACAATGTATATTAATTATCAGTTTGATATTTTATCTATGTGTAGCCTTCATACTTTACGAAATCCATACTAAAATTATAAATGTGAAAGTAACTCTGTCTATCTGTCTGTTACCTTTTAACACGTAATCCGCTGAACTGATTTAGATGACATTTGGAATGAAGATAGTTTGAGACCCTGGGAAGGACATAGGATAGTTTTTATCTCGGAAATCAATCGTAGTTATTCTCTTCATCTAAGGGATATTTTAACTATTTACAGTACTTACCTACTTTTCTATACTTTATATATATCTTTATATATATATATATATATATATATATCTTTATATATATATATACTCTATCTATTCCATACTAACTGTTAAAATGTACTAAGCGACTAACTCGAGCGATACGAGGGTGAGTCGCTAGTAGAAAATATATTTTGGACTCAAGCGTTTAAAAACACTTAGAAGTTTTGCATTAAATTTATTGTAATTGAATGTCCAACTAGAAAGTGAAGTCAAAAGTTAAGCATAAAAACTTTAACTTGGCTGTGTCATGAGTTGTTCAAATTTTTATTTGCAAAATAAACCGAAAAAGTATTTTATGGTACAATATCAAAATAATGAACAAAGAATCGTTCGCTTAAGTATCATTTAAAGTACCTACAAACAAACAAAGTTCACTAAAAAGATTTTAAGTCACCGTATTTATTTGTTCTCTTAAGATATTAGAGCTATGTATTTTTCATTTTAATTCTTACAACTAAATCTATAACATTGACTACTGCTAAGAATAGTTCAACATCATTTGGCCCAAATAATTTATATTATACTAGCGGCTCACCCTCTTTTCGCTCGGGTCCGCCTCTAGAATAAAAAATGTACCCAACAGAAACTTAACATTTTTCCGGTAAAAAAGTAGCCTATGTGTTATTCTGATGTAAGAGTTATATTATTGTAAAGTTTCATTAAAATCTATTCAGTTATTTTTGTGTGAAAGAGTAACAAACATCCTTAGGTACAGCTATACTTCCAGATATCCATAGATCCTCACAAACTTTCGCATTTCTAATATTAATAGGATAATGATGATATTGAACAATGATTTATCCCTTCAAATAGTTCTAAAAAGTTTTGAAAGAGCTATGTAAAAAAATACTTAGAATTACATCTATAGACTATAGGTACTAATATTATATGTAAATGTGAAAGTTTGTGAGTATGGATGTTTGTTACTTTTTCAGGCCAGAACGGCTCTGGATGAAATTTGACACAGAGATAGATTATAGTCTGGAATCATCTGGAAAAACATATAGGCTACTTTTTATCCCGGAAAAATATACGGTTCCCGAGGGATAGACTTGTTTTTGTTTAGAGGCGAACGCGGGCGAAGCGAGGGTGAGCCGTTTGTTATCCGATAAAACAAACTAATGAATTTTATAATATAACTAAAATTTCACATTCTAATAACAATATGTCTTTTACAGTCAAAATGTTATGCTTTAAAGTTAACTTTGCAAGTTAAGTTAACAAGATATTCGGAGAAAAATCAGGTTAAGCTATCAAAGCTTTATGTAAAAGTTTATAAAATATGTATATTCTTGCATATCCCTCTCGATGCACTAGACAGGTGTACGTAACAAAATACAAAAAATTATAGAAGAAGAAAATTCTAAAAATAAGAGCTTTTATACGATTCCTCGACAACGTGGTAGTAAAAACTGATATTTCATGATCCATCATGGGTTTATAGTCTTTACGTTATGAAATTTTAATCTACGGCTAGCACCCAATCATAAAGCACTTCAAGCTTTATTAAAATTGTATCTTTTTTCATTGGTAAATGTAATCTACTTAAGTACAATTGATGAAGAGATTTATTGTAAAATAATTTTAACATTCAGTATAGGTATATATAGATGACTGGCCGTTTCTATCAAATCACCAAATTGTTCAGAGTGAGAGTGTAAAACCTTAATGATTGTGTAACTATTGACTTAGATCTTAAAAAACCTTAAATAAACTTTAAAACTTTATTCTTGTTTTATCATTTTTAATTTAGATAAATATGTACAAACATTATAACTATGTTATATAAAATAATAGTTAAAAGCTGTGTGATTTATAAAATACTAGCGACTTACCCTCGCTTTGCTCTGGTTCGTCCCTACGGTACGTTTTGACTGTTAGTACATATGGATATCCCACGGGAACCGTACATTTTTCCGGAATAAAAGGTAATTTATGTGCTATTCCAGACTATAATCTACCTCTATGTTAATCTCCGTGTGTCAATCTGATCCGTTCGGCCGTTTCGCATTTATAATATTTATATGGGATTAAATTATACTTATGTGTAATAAATTTCTAACTAAGTCGAATCTGTACATTAAATATTTTTTGTAAAATTTTATTGAAATAGTCATAGATACAGAGGCCGAATCTATAGTTTTTAGAATTTTGGTCTGTCTGTCTGTTTGTCTGTCTGGGAACGCATCACGAGAAAGCCACTGGACAGATTTTGATGACATTTGGTATGATGATAGCTGGTTATCCTAGTCAATATATAGAATACACCTCTGAGAAATTGATACTAAACGTTAAAACATAACTGGAGACGAATCCAAGCGGAGCGAGGATGAATCGCTAGAATTTATATCTATATATATAAAAGAAAGTCGTGTTAGTTACTTCGCTTATAACTCAAGAACGGCTGAACCGATTTAGCTGAAAATTGGCAGGGAGGTAGTTTAGAGCCAGGAGAAGGACATAGGATACTTTTTATCCCGTTCGACCGCGTTCCAATTTTTATGATATTTTAATTTTTGGATTTCTCTTAGTCCGGAATAGGTAAGTATTAAAACATATAATTAAAATGTGAGAAAGAAAGATTTTTTCTTTTTATATCTATTTAAAACGTACCTAGCGACGAACCCGAGCGAAGCGAGGGTGAGCCGCTAGTAAATAATAAAAACATAAATGTAAATCAAAGTGCTTTTATGTTAAAGAGAATAAATAACTATCTTACATGCATAATTAATAAATATATATAAATGTAAATCCTACCACTTTATGTTTTGTTAATTTTGATTGATATAAATTTTTAAACTAACGATTTTGAAGTGGCGAATGTTTAAGTTTTACATAAAATATCGCACTGTTTTATTTATTTTCTTTTTTATTTGAGACATATAATTAACACCAATGCTGGCTTCTTATTTATTCTGGTGACGACCCAAATCCGCTTATCTACGGCCCACACTATAATCTCCCGAAACAAAAACTCATAGCACTCTTACTCTCTTTTTGCACTGTCCAGCGTAAACCCATTGTTTTCTCAGGATAAAACGGAGCCCTATTGTAATCTATAAAATCAATAAATACCATCACGACTTAAACCTTCATACACCAAAACTGATTAAGTGTTTTTAGAGGAATCCCTTACTTTTCTCCTAATAAAAATTAAACTATATCTGTTACCCCCTTGAGGAAGTTCTATAAAATTTTAGTTCAGCAGTTGCGGAGATTAGAACAAACACAAACACACACACGCATACATCCACGGACTTTGATACTATGGAAATTACCAGATGAACTTACCAGGCCGTAAAGGCAGCAGAAATAGAAGATTATTATATATTTCATTATTGTTTTCTCTACATATGCTCGCCCTCGAAGCGTTATTTTTATTCGACCATGTAAATATTGTCGTATTTGATATAGAACCTGTTTTTACAGCGGGCACAGTATAATGAATACACGATCAAAGAGAAATGAAAAAATAAATGTATTATTTTAGAATGTTTTTACTTTCGTACTCAAACTTAATTAACATTAATATATGTTATATTTTTTTCTACTACATCGCTTTTGTAATGAATATCTTTTTTTTTTATTCATGAAAAATATCTGAAATAATAATTTTATGGTCACTTTGTTATAGTATTATAGTGTATAGCTACTAATATAGTAATGGACTTGTGTCTTGTGTTTGTTACTTTTACAAACGGCTAACAAATTAAATTGGTCCTCAAAAAAGATACTAAAATGATTCTGTATGGAGATGAACATTTTAACTAATTTCAAAAAAGAGGAAGTACTCAAATCGGGTGTCAAGTTTTATGTGTATTAATTAGTCAATAATATCTTCTCCGGCTGTAGAAAAATTTTCATTATTCTTTTCAATGAATAGGAGATATGTAGTTTATACTGCAGTTTAGTTTAGTCAGTCAGTAGTCAATTTCGAACCTTTTGAGGAAAAAAGTAGTTTAAAGATAAACGTTTTTAATTTCTGAAATATTGTGTAGTAACGTTGTAGAAGTTTTATTTCTCCATTTCGGAAAATCTTTTAAGTCAAAAAAATCTGGATAATATTTTCCCAGAAAAATTAAAGTACGGTACTATTTGCTAATATTGTAAGAGCTTCCAGAGTATCACATAGAAAGTAGATCAGGATTGATGGTTTTAAGAAAATATAGTATAGGGAATATTACACTAACAGACGATTAACTTTCTCAATATATATATATATATACATATATATATATATAAGTAGCTTTTTATAGACATACAGACATAGCGACATACTTAATTGAAGAAATAGGTAAATGGAAACAGTACTTAATTACAATAAATAACTTAATCACATAGCCATTTACGAGTATACTCATTACATAGTGTACATACATATTTGTAGGTGGAGAGAGACGTTTGTTTCTTGTGAAATATTTCATTTTTTATATAAAAGATATACAAAATATATTATACTTTCTCTATAAATTTTAACTTCTTACCTTAAACTTTGTTTATCTCTTAAATAAAACTAACTACCTACCCTTCCTCACTCGGTTTCGTCTCTGGGTACGTTTTATCGGTAAGTATGGAATAGACAGACTATATACTATTTATATAACCTATAGCCTTTCTCAATATATATGCTATCTAATGCAAAAAGAATTTTTCAAATCGGATTAGTAGTTCCTGAGATTGGCGGATTCAAACAAATAAATAAACAAACAAACAAAAAATAAACAAACAAATACTACAATTATTTTGTCCGTTTGTCCACATTAACTTCAAAAATATTCAAAGAAATATTTTTATTTATAAGACTTTTATTATTCGTAAGTAAATTATTTTAATTCCATAAGTACTTACTTAACTTTCTATGGAAATAGAGTCGTATGAATGCAGCCTAAGTGGATAAATATTTAAGCACGTCGTATGCAGATGCTACACGGTTGCTGTTTGTTTTGGCTTATTCATGTGAGCTTCCTTTACTACCTTGCTCTGTGGCTTTATCCAATATTTAGATTATTTTAGATAGTCTGTGATATACAATATTTTATTTAGGTATAATTTCCATACTGGGAATTTCAGGACTGACTACACTGACGCTTTTTAAATTTACGATTCAAAAGTGCTTATAATAAATATTTGAGTAAAATTTCATTTTATTTCGTACTAAAATGTTGAAATATATGTAAGAAATTATTCTATTGTCTGAAATAGTGACAGAACTAATATAAATCCTTATCAATAATAGCCTTTATATTTTATTTTACTGGCCTTTTTTAACGTTGGGAAATGTATTAGGCATACCACGTGAGTATCAGGTGGTTATGTAGTAATTATCGGCTAAAAGAGCTAATACTAATCAGCAACCATTAAATCCCAATAGAACCTTTTGACTATTAATGGGGCTCTGCACAATCACTTAACTTGAGACGTATGCACTACGTGGCGGAATTCTCATTTAAATATAGGTACTATACGTCGCCTTCTGTCCAGCTGGTTCATTTTACTAACCTGCTAGGCCCTATTACGTACCTACTAAACATAAAAACAACTTTTGTTCATAAACCAGTATAAACGGTATTTAAATATTTACCCCTTCGTAGGAATTACACCTCTCAACTTTACACATAATATGCCAATACAATACGATAAATTTTCGGATTTGATACATTGTGTGATTTAAAATATAGTCTAGTTTTAGGTAAATCATAAATCAATCAAATATTGCGAAAGCAACCATATAGTTAACTTATAGTTAATTGATAATTCAAATTCCAACAGACTTACAAGCATTTTTGAATCGTTATTTAAGATATTATTTATTGAATTTATCTTATCGACGTCGACTCACCCTCGCTTCGCTCGGGTTTGTCCCTAGTTTAATTCCCCATACAAACTTTCATCTCATTTTCACCCCCTTAAGGGATGATTTCCGGGATAAAAACCTTGTTACCAAATTTCATCTAAATCGGCCTAGTAGTTTCGGGAATAATTCGGTATAAGCAAATAAACAAAAATCTTTTTTGTTTATAATATTAGTATAGAAGCATATATTAGGTCATTAAACATATTAGCCTTATAATGTTTGTATTTAATAATCTAACAGAGTGTGGTGTAATTGCTCTCTGATTATTATGATTATGAAGTCTTTCGCAAAATGTTATGGAAAACTTATAAAGCCTCTTCACAGTACCATATTATTTCAATGTCATCGTAGTAAGATAGATAGCCATCGCCAGTCGCCAAGATAGATAGCATTCGCCATCATCATCATCGCTCAAGAGTTCCGTTAGCCGAGCAGCAAAATACCCATTGACTCACTCATAAGCTTACAGCAATCTATGTAATAAAATTGTAACTAAGCCGAATCTGTAAATTAAATATTTTTTGGAAAATCTTATTGATAAAAACATTATTATCGATACAGAGGCCGAATCTATAGTTTGTAGGATTTTTGTCTGTCTGTCTGTTTGTTACCGCATCACAGAAAAACCACTTTTTCTTTTTCTAAAAACACAACATAGGATTTTGATGAAATTGGTATGGTGATAGCTGGTTATTTGGGTCAACATATAAGATACTTTTTACCGCGGGAAAATGTCTTATTTCTGAGAAAAATACAAAAACTGCATTGTAAGAGTATACTAATATGTAGGTAAAATCATCATGTCACCTGAACGCGGGCGGAACCGCGGGTAGTGCTAGTAAGCTATAAGCGTAACATTCGCTTATTATTTTGTTAAAGCATTCTGATATGCTTTAACAAATTCATAAGTTGTAATAGAACTGATGAAAGTTGGTCATATTTTAGAATAATTTAAACTTAAAAAAACCATACCATAACATTAAAATGATATCTAAAACTTTGAAAAGATGTATAGGATGAGATATTCCTAGAACTCCAAACGGAAAGCGAAACAGATTGAAGAAAAAGTCTTTGTAAGGTTTTCTATCTCCAACTGTATTTTAAAATTCCATAATAATTTTACTATCATTTTGTATTATAATAGAATTCTCAAAATCAATTTTTAGAATAAACTATTACGAATAAGCAATGTTCCAGGTATTTAAATGATGTATATATTTTTAAAATTATACTTATTTTGCCGCATTATAAAAAATTAAAAAATGAATGATGAGAGTAAATTTCTACGATGCGACTTTAGACTACAGTATGAAGTTAGTCGTTAAATCTACCTTTAGTATAGAGTGAAGTGATGGCTATATTCAAGATATTTGTTCCGGTATTTATTATTTCTATATACACAACTTGATGAGCGAAACGCAATAAATAAAGTGACGTCATTGTAAATCCAATATGGCGGACTCCCAAAAACGGCGGACTGCTTTTTATGCACCCCCATGATATGGATATCAAATGAAAGGGTTTGATGAGCGAAATACGATAAACAAAATGACGTTATTGTAAATCCGATACGGCGGACTCCCAAAGATGGCGGACTGTTTTTGATGCAACCCAATGATATGGATATCAATTGAAAGGGTTTGACGAGCGAAATACAATAAACAAAATCACGTCAATATAAATCCAATACGGCGGACTCCCAAAGATGGCGGACTATTTTTTATGCATCCCCATGATATGGATATCAAATTAAAGAAAGAAGAAAAATTATAACAAAAAAAAATGAAACTGTAAAAATAATTTTAATAATATTTGAATACGGCAGTGATTGATATATATAGGTACTCGTAAAAACCTAAAAAGTTACTTTACTCGGATTTTATCCGAGCAACCCGATTTGAAGTGCTTTTAAATAAAAATATTTCATTCAGCAAAAATACGATATATGTAATTCACTAAAGTACCTTATTCTTATATTCTACATTTCTATTGCTACTTATATATCATTTTTACAACAATTACTAACAAATAAAATTATAAAATATATAATTTTCATCATTTTTCTTACGTATTTTTAATATAATACATTAGATTATGTTGAGCTATGTTAATTTTTCCATAACAATATGTTTTGTCAACTTTCACAGTTATAATCCTCATATATAAGCTATATATACGTATTATATATCAGTATATATACAATGATTTATCCGTAACCACAGCTACAGGTCTCAGTCGGGCGCGAGCTACGCCGTAGCGCGCGTGTTGCTACGAGACGAGCTACACTGTCTCGAACATTCACAACTTTCAGTTCTCTGATAGTAAACAACAGTACTTTCTGACAGTACTTTCTAAAATTAAGTGTTCATTTGAAATTTTCAAGGTAAGTGATTAAATATTGTTTTTATTGAATTTTTTTTTCTTTATTTCATATATTTATTGGCATAAATATTTCCAATTTTATGGGCAGTAAGAATTTGACAGATTATATACTATAAATCATATACAATGCATTACCCACTTAAATTTTAAATAACTTAAAAAATAATCTTCAAGGCTCTTTTTAAAATATATTTAATATGATTAAATTTAAAAAGTATACATAAAAACGTTAAGCAAATATTAAACAAATATACATAAATTTAAAAATGTCTTAAAAAGTATTTAAAAACAATCTTAATTACACTGTTACTCTTTATCAAAAAAAAATCTTTAGAAATTCTGCTTATTTTTCCCAGAACAAACAGTTTATTATTAATTTAGTCGGGAGGCTGTGTAACAGTTGTAAACTAATTTCTTCCTTCTTTATGATTTTAATTAAAAAAATCTTTGCAACGATTATATAATTAAATATTATTATGATATACTCTATTTATTTATGGCATTCAATTAAATATACAATTAATTGATTTCTGGTTGTTACAAGTTAATTAATATATTTGAACACATTATATTACACTTAACATGTTATAAGCGTTTTAAAAACTTTCATACTTGACTGAAGAGCTAAAATTTTCATGACATTATGAGTTTCATGACATGGGTGGCCGCCGTGAATGGATTTTTGATATTTATCTCATAAAGGGGTGATAAGGACCGGCATAGATTGTTTGGTAAACAATATTTTTAGGGTGCACAAGAACCCGCTGAAACTTGAGTGGACGACTCTTACTTCATATCTATAACTAGTGACTTATTTTCACTTCACTCCGATGTGTAAATATAATTATTTCCTTATATTGGGGGTGATTTTCAGTCTCCCGAGACCATAAAGTATAAATTTCTCGGAAGCAGCTAAATATATTAATTTCAATAAGATTTTGGTTATTATATGTATTTCGAAGATTACATTCCCCTAGTTTCATGAAAATTAAAATTTTTTTACAGAAAATAAAAACTAAGAAAAAGTTAAAAAATGTTTTTTTTATGCAAATATCTCGAAAAGTTCGAGGTTATTGTAAAAAGTATCATCTATAAAATTTATAGATTTTTAATAGACCTACAACTTTTGAATAGAACATTTTTCGATAGGACGTCATAGTAAGCCGGAAATTGGAAAAAACTATTTTTCAATGCTTTTTATCCTCCCATTTCTCGGGGGTAGCTGGAATCGGGGGCATTTTACGGATTTTTGTTCCTTATATACCTGCCAACATTTTGAATATATACAACTTCAGGTTTTAATTTTTTGTTTCCAATCTGGATTCCGATCGCACTAATGAGTATATAAAAGACTTTATTTTATTGTTATGTCAGACATGCTTTCTATTAATTTCATTCAAAATAGTGCAAGTAGGTATTTTTTATTCTATTTGGTCGAATGCCGAAGTTCGGCTCAAGCTGCCAAAATTCGGTTAAACCGAATGTAAAGCGAATTTCGGCCCATCCTTAATTCAAATCTTTTAGCCATTTCATTGAGTGAAGGAGTAACAAGTATAAACTTAATACTTTCTTAGATTTACGCGAATATTTGACATTTTAAATAAAACTATCTTTTCGGATTTCGTCGCGGATTTATTTGCATTTTTGTTTCCCGACGTTTCGAATGCTTTACAGCAATCATCATCATCTCTCCCGTGACCATGGATGCTGTAAAGCATTCGAAACGTCGGGAAACAAAAATGCAAATAAATCCGCGACAAAATCCGAAAAGATAGTTTTATTTAAAAAGTATAAACTTACTTTGAGTGGATTATAAGAAAATGTTAAACAAAATATGTAACAAGTGAAAGTTACTCTTTCACGGTATTTTTGCATGGTAAGCATGGATCAGATAACACTCGGGAAAGTTAGGTTGATATTTTTTTACCATGGAATCATCTTTTTAAGAGAAACAGCACGCGCTAGTTTATCAAATGAAACAATTAATAGATTTTTTTAAATGACTTTTTTTTCTCTTACTCTTTGTTATAATTTTATAATTTTGCTATATAAATACACCAACCTTTAAATATGATATCAAAAATGAAAGCAATATCTTGTCTGCTTTGTTATCAGCGCTGAAATATTTTCAGTATAATATATAGCTGTGCGAGTGTGTGAGTTATGGAGGGCTTGTTTCAGATTATCCTCCTTCAATTTAGAGAACAATTGCGTAAATCAACGGTAGAACTTCGAAAGTTTATTCGAAGGAATATTAAAAATATTTATGAAATATGAGGCTTAATAAAACATAGAAAGGGGTTATTTAAATTAAAATTGAAACTTAATTTACTTTTTGAAACATTTAATACTTTTTTGTAACTGATTTCAAAAAAGTTCAAGGTCCTTAATTCGGATGTTTATATTTTTTTATGTATGTTAGGGCATACCTTCGTCATATATATTTTTAGACGGATTTGCAAAATTATTTTTTGTTCGAAAGAGGCTTATTTCGAAATGGTCTCATTTAATTTCGAAAAAAAATCCACCCCTACGTGTAGAAAATAGAGTATGATTTTTCACCTACTGAATTTTTAGAATACTTTCTTCTTATTTTGCTACTACTACATATGCCTACACTAAAAATAGAAAAATAAAAACTTAAAACAATATATTTTAAATAAATCTAAGTAAGTATTATATTAAAAAAATATATATCAAAAACTACTTTGTCATTTATTGAACAGTGTTTGAGGTACTTTTCACTTCGTATCTTAACATGGACGGTTTCATCTCTTTATAAGAAATGAATGAAATTCTTTGAAGCATTCTACACAAGCCACTAGCAAATAGAAATATAATATGAACAATACGTGGAAAAATATACAAAAAACCTATTTTGTTATTAACATATAACGGCTTTAGAATCTTTAATATGACATTTTCGTGTTTCTGAGACTTGTCTCGTAAAACAGGCATGTGAAATGAAATGAAGTCAGCACATCAAGTACTTGAAAATCTTCGTTAAACCTATAAATATTAAAAAATTATAAAAACATATGCTCACGCTTACTACACTATAACACATCTGTATACGTATACATATATCGCCAGTTCTTCTCAGGTCTGAGGCTTATTCTTTCCGAACTGGTAGTAGACTCATGACGTACAGTAAAAAAATGTAATAATTTAATGCTGAATAAAATATTTTTAATTTAAATTTGAATATAACTAAAGTAATCATTCACTGTAAACTATCGAACCTGCGACCTTATTCTCCAGTATAAATTCTAACCAGGCATCTGTACTCGCGTGTCATCTGAGACTTCTATTTATTAAAGTCACCTTCAAAGAAACCTTTGCAAAGGCTGTAATGGATGCAATATCTCTTTATAAAATGATCTCCACCGTTGCACAAAGCGTCTAATAATACCTGAGATCAGTTCATTAGTTCACTGACTAAAGAGTTTTAATTAGATGTGTCTAACACAACGGCAGATGCTTTGGCTTCCCATCTTTCCTATTTTGTGTAGTACTATTTTAGGTGACTTCCAGCACACTGCGTGCGCCTATTCGCTCAGGCATCTATAATCTATAGAAATATTAATAAATAAATAAATAAGTTGGGACATTAACACACAGCACCATCTAGTTTCATGGTGAGCTACGAGGCTTGTGTTATGGATACCAGATAGTTGATACACATATATAATTTTAAATACATACATATTATAAATATAAACATTCAAGACTGGAGTGCAAGCATTTGTGCTCATCCACAAATGAATGCCCCCAGCGGGACTCGAGCCCGCGACCGCTGGCACAGCAAGTAGGGTCACTACAAACTGAGCCAAACGTGTCGTCAGAATATTTATTCATGCAAAATTTTTAGATAAGTAATGAGTCTGATATGATATTTGTTGAACTGAAATAAAAATATTAGCTAATATTCTTATGCAATCTATATCATTTTCATTGCTATGTTTAATACAACATACTAGCAATTTTGACATCTGAAATTGAATTATCGTTTATCCAGATTTCTAAACAAACAAACACATTGTTAATTTCATGTCCCACTTTAAAAAATGGGGCTATAAAGATACTCAATTGTAAATATAATATCAATGTCTGAATTTATCTATACTTATAAACAAAATCGAGGTGGCCTCTGGTTTCAAAATAACTACACCGTATTTAGTTCGTACAGTAATTTAAGCGATATTGGTTAACCATTTCTAAATTTTTATCTTTATCAATCAATCTATTTGTTTATCCGAACCTATGTACTTTAACGAATCATTTTTACTTCTTAATAACGTAATGCTCTCATCCTGTGCAATTTTTAATTTTGCTATTATTTAATCTATCAATTTAATGATTTTTAATTTTATTTAAACCAGTCATAGTTATTTATCTAATTATACTTTAACACTAGCATTGCCGGCTCTGGGCTCCGCCCGCGTTCATATGACTAAAAACCAAATTCTTAGGTTTTACAGATTAGTATACTCTTACATTGCAGTTTTTGCATTTTTTCTCAGAAATTAGATATTTTCCCGCGGTAAAAAGTTTCCTATATTTTGAAACGGATAACCAGCTATCCAAATTTCATCAAAATCCCTCCAGTGGTTTTTCCGTGATGTAGTAACAGACAGACAAACAAAAATTCTAAAAACTATAGATTTGACCTCCGTATCGATAATAATGACTATTGCAATAAGATTTTCCAAAAAATATTTAATGTACAGATTCGACTTAGTTAGAACTTTATTATAAGTATAGATATATATAAAAGCTTGTTTTAAAAATGTTTTTTTTTAATATTCATTTATTTTATTCTTATCTGTACAATGTCATTTACATACATACTGTTAGCATAAGGCACGCAAAGAGAGGAGTCTCCTAGGCACAGATATTTCATATGCTTAAAAGGACAACAACCAACCCTTTGAATGTGTAATTTGTGTAACTAAAATAAATTGTATTTTTTTCGTACGCACGCACAGCGATACTAACTTTTGCATTTATAATAAGTATTACAATATGATTATCAATACATTGCAACTCGTAGATTATAAATATTATTGCATATAAACAAAGAAATACATTTAAACAAAATGGAATAAAGCAGATTTCTACTAATTTCTTCAAAGAGATTTCTCTATTTAACGAAAGATCCTTAAAAGCAAATAAATGCGTTCAGTTATTTTACTACCATGTTAACAGGGAGTTTATCATTAATTTAAATTTATTGGCAGTTAAGGCGTCAGGTCTGATCGGCGTCGCGAGGTTATAGCCAAAGTAGGAAGTGCTGATAATCATTTTCCTTAAAGAAATGATTTCCCTGTAACAGGGAGAAGGCGTTCATGTAAATACAGATTATATTAAAATATACTTAAATTTGCTGTAGATTTGGATGTAATTTAGAACACAGTTATTCACAATAGAGATCTGGAATAATACATAGGCACTTAGGGTCATACTCGGGCGAAGCAAGCAAAGTGACTTGTCTATTAATGATAATTTGGCCTTTTTATCATCTTACTGCTGGATCGGTCTCATTTATGTGTGAGGATAATAAAGCCATAGCCTTCAAGTTCTGGCCAACTATATGTTAACAGAACTACTCTGTCTTCACGATGATTTCCTTTACCGTATTAGCAAGTGGTAATCACGTTGAGAATAAGATTTGTATATGAAAATTCAGAGGTGCGAGATTTGCTTGAACTTGAACTTCAAGCGAGTGCGTCAACATAGGAAATAGTTTTAAATTAACACCTCCTGGAAAATTTCTAAAAAATAATTAAATTTCTAAGAAATCGTGTGTCCACTTTGCTATCAGAGAAGTATCAGGAGCAACCCGCATGATACACCGCTCACCGTTTGCCGTTTCTTGGCTTCGCGTCCGGATTACAACGTGAATTAGCCCCTAAACTACGATAAGATGAACACACATGAGGGGGTCTCTTCTAATTAATAACAACACTCAGTGACACTACTTTTTTCTATTAAGGCTTTTACAAAGTGGTCATCATCACCACTTATCTTACTTGATCCTTATATTCAAAAACTTAATTTGTAATTGTCGATTGTAAATTAAAATGATATATTATTCTTTAGTAAAAGTAAACACATTATTATTTAGGCATTATAATATATTACAAAACATGTGGTCTTGTCATGTACTTCATATTTCTTGAGATAAAAGGAAATCTTTCACATATTTAACAACTAATATGAAGTCGAGGTCACTTTGCTTAATGATGATGATCACGCGAACGACTATAATCGATTAGACTTGCACTAAATATGTATATACAACTAGCAGAACCCGCGGCTTCGCTCGCGCTAAAACTATCTAAAAAGGTAGTTTCATACAAACTTTCATCTCCTATTTTACCCCCTTAAAGAATGAATTTCGAAAAATGCTAAAACACGTATTTATTTAATTTTGTTGAAAAGCATTAATGCCAAGGTTCAAGTACTTCTGTGATAATAAATATTTTTTTGGATTGTATTGTAACGTATTTTCCCGTGGGAATGAGATAATTTCCCGCGGTAAAAAGTAGCCTATATCACTCTCCAGCCCTCCAACTGTCTCCACACAAAAAATCACGTCAATCTGTTTCTCCGTTTAGACGTGAAAGAAGGAAACGAAGAAACTAACAAACACACTTCCACATTTATAATATTAGTATGGATATACATATAATATATGTACTTACTTACGTAAAAACTAGTGTTTAACTAGGTTTAATGGTATCTTAGCTGTCATACGTTATTTTTATTAAGACACTAGCGGCTCACCCTCGCTTCGCTCGGGTTCGCCTCTAGAATAGCACAAACAGATCTATCCCACGGGAATCGTTTATTTTTCCGGAATAAAAAGTAACCTGTTGTTTGACCGGCAATATAAGGTTTCAGAATGCCAAATTTTACTAAAGAGGCGCATAAGTTGTTGTGTACTAAGCTGTATAAGTTACTATAGTTTTTTGACTATCCCAAGGGAACTCTTTAATTTTCCGGGATGAAAAGTATCTTAGATGTTGCCCGGGGATATAAGGTACCACCATACTAAATTATATTTAAATCGGTTCAATAGATTCGGAGATTAGCCCGTACAAACAGACAAACAGACAGAGAAACGAAAAAATTGAAAAAAATCTGGATATGTTCTATTTGTCTTCTTACATCCCCCTGACTCGGTTTTTAGCCATTTTTTCTATGTACAGACATTCGACCTCTACAATTTTATTATAGCATCGATTCTTTTGAATAACGTAAAAACCTTTAATTTAGTATAAATTAAAACTTAAAAACGCTTACTTTTACTCGACAAATGCTTTTAAATTATACGTATCGAAATATATTACATTTGCTTTGCATCGGCTGGCACCAACTTCGAAAATATCTGATTAGGTGTCTATTCTAAATGAAAACTTACGCTTAGCTATTTTTTACATTTTAGTGCCTGGAAGTCGGTTTTTATTTTTTGTTAAAAAAGTTTTTATTAGTTAAAAAAGAGACAATTATTTTACATAGAAGTAATAACTACTAAATATACATATTATATAGAAATAAAAATGGAATGATGTTTGGTTATTAAGAACTCGAGAGCGGATGGAACATTTTGGTTACATACAGTCCGAATAAGGTTTTTGGTTAAAAAAATGAAAAAGTGCCCAGAAAATTATTAAATTTGGAAAAAGTGAAGATACTCGTAGTTTTTTCTACAATTTCTTTATGGAAACGCAGATCACAAACAAAGTTAAAATTTAATCAGGCCAAGGTTGTCGTCGGCTTAGCTATTACTATGTATATAGAAAGGTATAATGGGAATTCATCTTAAATATAGATGACATTAAAACTTTAGCTTCGAACCGAAGTTCGGTTTAAATTACAGCTCCAGTTACAGAGAAACTTACGAACCCAATTCCCGGTCATTCCCGGTTTATCATTTATATACTTGTATTATTACAGTAGTTTAAAATTTTTGCTAAGCACAAAATGCCTAAATGTGTTTCAAGTTGTATTTTTTTTCTTCAATAAAAAGTATATTAACTTAAAGTATGTAACTATTCCTTTTGGCTTATAAAGAGCTACTCCTAATTATTATTCTCTCCGCGACCGCGGACACGCCGGCGTTACAGTTAACAATAGATTTCTTAGAAATTTATGTAATTTCTTAGAAATTTACCTGGAGGTGTTAAATTAAATATTGTTTTGCTGATTGATTAGTATTTAGTAAATATTGTTTTGCTGATTGCTAGCTTATACTTTTGAAGATCATGAGTGAACTGAGTTGTTGAGTTGAACGTAAGTTCTTGTCAGTTCTGAGGCTTCTTCTTTCCGAACTATCATGACTTATGACAAATTGTTATAATATAATAACTTTCGAATTTAAGCCCTGACGTTTATCCCGGGTGAATAATGTTTGAGGTTAGAAATAATACAAGTGTATTGGTTAGCGGCTTTACATCCCCGTGGCTCAGAGTTTTCCCATGGGACTATGAATGTCACAGAATGATAGGTGCATTTGTAATAGGGAATATGCGTGTGATTTAGATATAGGTGAATTATTTTTTTGTTATCGTATATTGCTTTTTAATTAAGCCTATAATCAATATTTTTTAATGTAATTTTTATTTTATTTAGAAATGCAAATATAGGTAGGAAATTCAAAGTAGTTGAAACGCACGCCATTGGTTAGACCGAATATGACGTCAAAGTATTATGATAACAGAGCTATTAGCGATTTTGTTCAAAATTACTATGATGTAAATGTTTATCAGACATAACAAATATAAAGTTATTGTACAACGACGATAGCAGTATTACATGTAAAAGAAAAATAAAAAAATCCAACCATTACGATGACACTTTCATGGGTTATTTTCTGCCCTTCCAAGAAGATTTTTTAGTGGATTGAAATTAAAAAATCGAAATTCTTCATCCAATATGGTCTGATACCAATATTGTATCAATCAAAATATAAACAAATATTCTAATTCAGATTATTTTATACATAACGTGTTTATATTTGTGATATAATGAATGAGTCCATTCGTTCATTCATTTCGTTATTTCCTTTAAATATTCAAATATTAATTTTTTTAATAATTTATATGCAAGAGCAATATGTACATAATTTAAGTGTACTTATGTACGTTTGTGTGCTTCACTTTATACCAAAGTCCATTTAGCGGGTCGCTAGATGCTCATATTGCTCTTTCAATTTCAATGTAACTAATGTATTACTTTGACATATTCTGTAGTCGGACAAAAGGGTCGTATGCGGTCGTTGACGGAGTGACAAATGGAATTGTGGCTTTGGTAGTTCTAATGTAATTTAAATGAAAAGTAATTTAAGCCTTTGTGAGTGGAGATAAAATATTTATAATTAAACGTATTAGATATAGTAGATTTACGCGAATATTTGACTTCTATACATATATTAAAATTGTAACTGGTCATACATGGAAGATATTTGAGCAAAACTATTATTGGGGGTCATTATTAATGCAATAGAACCCAAAACAATAGTTGTTAGAAATTTTAGATTGTTTTTGTTTTTTCGCGCTAATCTCAGATTTGGGTTCGGTTTTCACTAATTTATGGCTGTAAGCTTCACTTAACATTTAGTATTTGTTTTACTTCAATCGGTTCATCAATAAGAAAGTTATGTCAATTTAAAGAATCACCTAGAGACGAACCCGAGCGAAGCGGAGGTGAGTCGCTAGTTTTAAACAAAACTAAACTTTTTGTAATTTTTGTGGATCCTTTTTGACTTTTGGCTCCCGACGTTTTGAATGCTTTACAGTTTACAGCAATCATGGTCACGGGAGACTTCCGATAGTTAGATAGAGATTGTTTTGTTTAAAATTTAACGTATTGTAACTATCAATACATTTCAATGAAATAAAATTAGATTTTGGGCAAATATCGCTGGTTCGATTCCTGTTTGAGGCATTTTGAGTAGCTTCCACATGAATTGGCTACACTCACTTAAATAAACAACTTGAAAGAGCTTTTAAGTTTTAATATTAAGTAACTCTTCTAAATTTCATAAAGTATATAAGTACTGAGTTAGAATGATATTCATATTTGTAACGCTCTGTTTAAGATAAGACGTGGCGCTGCGAGCGTACGTCATACGAGCATGGATTGTTTCGCAATTTGTGGAAAGTTGGGAAGAGTTATCTTTATATGTTCCATAAGGAAAATTACATAACTTGTAGTTGGACCAATAAAATGGAAACAACAACTTCTTTAATATAATTTATTGTTTCAGAACTCATAAAGTATAATATGACTAGCGATACCCTCGCTTAGCTCGGGTTCGTCCCTAGATTGATTCCCCATACAAACTTTCATCCCCATCTTCACTCCCTTAAGGGATGATTTTCGGAACAAAAAGTATCCTATGTCCTTTCCAGGGTCTCAAAATATCTTCTTACTAAATTTCATCTAAATCGGTTCAGTATATCCGGTCCAGAGATTACCCCCCTACAACGTCACAGACTCACGATTCACAAACTTTACCTCTTTATAATATTATAGTATAGATTAACCGAATCGATTAATCTATATCATATATTAGAATTTTATCAAAATTTTCTATAAAACATGTATTAGATACATTTGGAAAAACTATTAAAACTTTATAAACAAATTTAATAAAAAGCAATTTAAAGCTGAAGCAAAATGAGTCGGTACAACCATACCCTATAATTAAAATGAAAGTTTATCGAAAAATCTATGATATGTTACAGTTACAATTCTAAATTGGACAGAACTACTATTGGCTATATAAAACACTTTACTAATTAGTTTTAAATAATATTCATCAGAACGACAAAATCTTAGATTTTAATTTAGATAAAAATTAAGAGAGTAAGGTTTCAGTCAAATCAGTGCTGAGACGAAGCTTGCAGCCGAAAGCTACTTTTGAAAACAACTTTACGTTTTCACTCCAAAAATATAATTTACCGTTTAAACATATTAACTGTGACGGTAACTCAAATACATACATATATTAATAAAAAAATATATAAAAGAAACCGATCTGTCATTATGACTAAACAAATATTACTCCACGTATCTCTTCTTTGAAAGTGTTTTGAAAGCTCGATTATCTCAAATTATTCGCAGAATTTTCCACCCCTCACTGTCAAAGTTGGATGGAGGCAGGGTAATGTTTACGACTTTAGAAGCGTATCTGTCACTTAGAAACATCCGACACGCGAATATAGAGCTATTATTTTTTCAGTCATCGTTTATCTACACTTCACATGAGACACTTACTTTTCGCACATATGTACCTATGTAGCTTCAATATTCACCGAGTAAAATGGCTGTGAAATGCAGGCAGACAAGCAGAAATGACAAAATTTTATCCGTTTTTCAACCGACTTCAAAAAAGAGGAGGTTCTCAATTCGACTGTATTTTTTTTTTATGTTTGTTACCTCAGAACTTGGTCATTTATTAACCGATTTGGACAATTTTTTTGTTTGAAAGGGTATACTTCCAGATTGGTCCCATTTAAATTTCAAAAAAAAATACCACCCCTAAGGGTGGAAAAACAACTAATGATGAATTTAACCTACTTCTAATTGTCATATTGACTTGAAACTTTGCAAGTGTGTCTATTTCCGTTGATAGTACAGTGGTTCGGTATTGTTGACCTGATCTGATGGTAAGGCCAGAAGGTGGATAGATGGAACTCTTCAACGACTAATAGTAGATACTTTGAGTTTGGGCTTATTTTGTTTGGTTTGACAAGCCTAACACTTTAGAATTCTTACTTTGCTACTACTGTCTACACTAAAAAGGGAAAAATAAAAACTTTTTAACAAAAAAATAAAAACCGACTTCAAACAAAAGCACTAAAAAGTAAAAAATAGCTGATTGGTAGTTTTCATTTACTATACATACCTAATCAAATATTTTCGAAGTCGGTGTGCTTTGCTTTGTATGGGCTGGCACCAATTTCGAAAATATCTGATTAGGTATGTATTTAATAGGTAGGCTTTAATTACTTAGCCAAAGCACACCGACTTCGAAAATATTTGATTAGGTATGTATAGTAAATGAAAACTACCAATCAGTTATTCTTTACTTTTTAGTGCCTTTGTTTGAAGTCGGTTTTTATTTTTTTGTAAAAAAGTTTTTATTCCTTCTAGCTACGGAACCCTAATAAAAAAGTCAATAAAATAGAGTAAAATGTAGAATAAATTAGTATCTAATGTATTGGGTTAAAGGGCTACTTTGAATTCCAATAACGAAAGCCATTACCCCGGTCACTTTGTCAATACGTCCTTTCGGGGAAAGTAAACAAGTATAAACGATACGCCCTCGGCCAGACAGCGGAGACCCTTGCCTCCATTGTCCGCATTCCTGCCTGACACTGTTATTCAAACGCGATCCTTTTGTAACATCATCTTTGTTATTTTCAATTTCTAACTTATAAAAGCTTGTAATGTGATATAAATAACGTTAATTTCTATAAGCCATTGTTTCAGTAGCAAAACATTTAAATTATATATGACATAACCCTTCGCTTACACCATAAGGACATGCAAACATATGGTGCGTATTTAATTTTGGGATATTTCTTATATTGATATTAGTTATATCCAATATATTAGGTTAAAATACGTTACGATACTGAGATAAGAAGTACATATTTCTATGCAAAAAAAGTTAAGTCAGTTTGGATTTTTGTTACAGCGTGAAGAACAAACTAGAAACACACTTACGCATTTATAGATATATAAATTATATCTACGGAGAACTCCCCTTTTATTCTTAAATGAAATGACACGTTTATATTTAAAAAAACCGTATTGAAACTTTTCCAACTTCGGCCTGGCTGAATACACTCTAATAAAAAAAAATTGAATTTTCTTAAACATCGGTATTGTAATGGTATAAGATAGAAATAAAGAGGGAGAAACCTCAGCATGTAAAAGTAATCTATACATATATTCGTAAAATTCTAACTGGGTCAAAACTGTACATAAAATATTTTTTCGAAAAATCTTATTTAATTAGTCATTATCGATACAGAGGCCGATTTTATAGTTTTTAGAATTTTAGTCTGTCTGTCTATCTGTGAACAAAAGTCCGGCAGGCTCTTATGCACGAAATAAAACACTTAGTAAAGTTTAAGTATCTATTTCAAACGATTCACACAAAAAAAATAATGTTTCAATAACTTATACTTTGCAGACTAACCAAACCATAGCGCGATTCAGAAAGTGGCATAAACCTAACAACGCCATCTAGGCGCCACCGAAGAACTAAAAATAATAAACTTATCTAATATACTTAAGGTTTATTGGTGTGTAAGTTTAATCCGGACATACCGCCCACCAAGGACATAATGAGAAATGTCCTTCAAACCGCCCACCATGCAACAGTCCAAACTGTAACGAATCACTCACTAATAATTTACTTAGTTATAGGTAAGATTGCTACTTTGGAAGTAGGTCTTTTTATTAAATTACCTTTGGTACGTATTGTGACGACCCGCGTGATTTTATCGGGTCCCGGATGTTTTTGCTCGATCTTGCCTAGCAACCATCGCGCCGGGGGTAGATCGTCCCGGGGTAGATCGTCCTTTGACTAAAACTACATCCCCCACTGATGGTTCTGGGTTCTGATATTCCCATTTATGCCTTTGAAGGAACTGATGAAGGTATCCTGGGACCATCGACGCCAAAAGTCCTGCATCATTCGCTGGTGGAGTTGCCATCTTCGCAAAGTATACATATTTGACGACTCATAATTTACATCAGGAACTACTATCAGTGGTTCCCCCACCAAGAAATGACCAGGAGTCAAAACTACGACCTCGGTTTGATCCTCTACACGAGACAATGGCCTCGAATTAAGACATGCCTCTATTTGAGATAATACTGTGGCCAGCTCCTCATACGTCAACGTAGAGTTTCCAACTACTCGTTTGAGGTGGTACTTTGTGGACTTTATTCCTGCCTCCCATAGTCCACCGAAATTCGGAGCGCGAGGGGGAATAAAATTCCATTGTGTTCCATTGGTCGCGAGATACTCTGCCAGTTCAGGTTTAAATTTAGTTTTTTCTTCGTTGAACAGACACAGTAACTCTCGAGCAGCGCCCACAAAATTGGTACCGTTATCGCTGTATAACTCAGCACACCTACCTCGTCTTGCGACAAACCTTTTAAAAGCGGCTATAAACCCTTGGGTAGACAGCTCGCTCACCACTTCAAGATGTACGGCTCTGGTCGACATGCAGATGAACAGAGCAATATATCCCTTGTAAGACTTGTTACCCCTACCTTTCGACATTCTTACATTAATAGGCCCTGCGTAATCGACTCCGCTGACAAGAAAGGGCTTATTCGGTGTCACACGCGCGGAAGGTAGCTGCCCCATGAGTTGAGATGTGGACCTGCTCGAGTAACGCGTACAAGTGACACAGCCACGATAATATTTCTTAATTAGAGACTTTGCACCCACAATCCAATACTTCGATCTCAAATAGGTAATCATGAGTTGCGGGCCTCCGTGCAGAGTTTTTTGGTGAGCATCAGCAATTAAGAGTCCGCTTAAGCAAGATTCTTTAGGTATGAGAATCGGATGTTTCTCGTTAAATGACAGCGAAGACATTTCCAGCCGACCACCTACTCTAATTACACCTTCCGAATCTAAAAATATATTTAATGTCTTTAACCTTTTCTTTTTCTTATCTATTTTGCCGTGTTTTCGCAATTCTTCCAACTCCTTCCGGAATCCTTCTTCTTGACATTTCTTAATACAGACCTTTATCGAATCCTCAATTTCCTGTCGTTCCAATACTTCTGAACTTGGCCTATTACTCAAACCTTTCCTTATCCTTAACCAACGTCGACAATAAGCTACCACCCGAACAAGCTTCGAGAATGAAGAAAACCTTTGCCACAAGGTTGTGTTAACGACCGCTGTATGAACGTTAACCTGCTCAAGATTTGTAACCAGGTGTTTTGGTTTTTTACAAATAATTACCTTATTTTTTAGAAACGCTGGCCCTTCAAACCATATAACCATGTCTGATAGTTCCACCGGAGAAATACCTCGTGATGCAACATCCGCCGGATTCTTTTTAGTGGCTACATGGGACCAGTGATGTGTATCCAAAATCTGTAGGATTTCAGAAACTCGGTTAGCCACGAAGGTCTTCCACCGGCTTGGGTGATTATTAAGCCAGGCTAAAACTACCTCACTGTCAGTGAATGCATATAACTGACCCCTTTCAACTTTCATAACTTCAGCTACCTCAACCATCAACTTAGCCAAAAGTACGGCCCCACAAAGCTCAAGTCTAGGGATAGACACCTGCTTTATGGGAGCTACTTTTGTTTTAGCTGTAACTAACGAGACGTAAACATTTCCCACTTCATCTACCACTCGCAGATACACGACAGCTGCATAAGCGACCTTCGAAGCGTCGGAAAATCCGTACAACTCGCGCTGATATTTATTACAAGTGTGTATCCAACGTGGAATTTTAATATTCTGTAAGGCAGTTAAATTTTTACGGTAAGTAATCCATTCCTTTATTAAATTAGTAGGAACTTGCTCATCCCACCCAATACCAGCTAACCAAAGCTTTTGTATGAGTATTTTTGCTGCTATAATGCAAGGAGCTAACCATCCGAGCGGGTCAAATAATCGAGATATATCAGATATAATTCTTCTTTTTGTTACAGGTTCCTCTTGCGGTGCAAGATCTACAGAGTACCGGAAGAAGTCACCACGCGGATCCCAGGTAAGTCCTAAAATCTTAGTTGTATCATCTACCTTAATCCTTAATTCCTCATCCTTATTACCCTTTGCTTTCCATATTTTAGCTAATATTTCTTTAGAATTGCTTTTCCATTTTTGCAACGGAAACCCTCCTTTCGCTAACACTTCGGTTAACTCTTTATATATTTTATAAGCATCTTCTAGGTTTTCCGCCCCAGTCATCACATCATCCATGTAAAAATCATTCAAAATAATTTTAGCAATTTCTGGCTTATTCTGACACTCCTTATAGGCTAATTCTTGCAGTGACCGCACAGCTAAATAGGGAGCACATGCGGTGCCAAAGGTTACGGTAAGTAATTCAAACTCTGAAGCTCCTCTCCAGGACTGTCTCTCCAAAGAATCCTCTGAAATGGAGTGTCTTCCCGATTTACCAGCACTTGGCGGTACATTTTCACCACATCCGCCACCAAACATATTTTATATTGTCTCCAGCGCATAATTGTATGACGTAGTTCAGCTTGCAGTGGCGGCCCAATCAATAAATTATCATTTAATGACTTCCCATTGCTTCCCTTACAGGAGGCATCAAACACTACTCGGACTTTAGTAGTATCCTTATCTTCCCGGACTACTGCGTGGTGTGGTAAGTAAATAGCTGTTTTCTTAAATTTATCATTATCTGTAACTTTTACCATATGATTTAAGTTTAAATACTCCTTTATAACTTGTGTGTAATCCTCTTTTAACTTGATGTTCTTTTGCAATTTAAATTCTAAATTTCTAAATCTTTTTTCAGCTATTTTCCTGAACTCACCACGCATGCAGTCCGGGTTGGCCTTACGAAACGGCAGTCTTACAATGAACCGACCGTCTTCATCCCGTATCGTAGTATCCTTAAATAATTTCTCACATTTATTTTCATCGTCTGTGAGCATTTTTTTTTTTACAGGTGGTTCAGCTTCGAGTTCCCAAAACCTCTTCAGCATGTTGTCCACTTCTAGATACGAATGCATCACAATTGTGTGAGAATGGAGATTTGACGTGCTATCTACCTCACAGACACCAGATATTATCCAACCGAAAGCAGAATCCTGCGCCAAGAGAGATCCGTTGAGGTTTCTTTTAATGCCTTCCTGAATGATTTGACTGTATATCTCCGCGCCTAATAAGATATCAATCTTATTAGGCGTATGATACTCAGGGTCAGCTAGATCACCCAGAGTCAGGTCTTCCCATTTTACCCTAGTTGCCTTCGCAACTGGGAGAAGAGACGTAACTGACTTCAAGACATGTGCATTAACCTTAACTTGAAACCTAGGATCAACTCTCGACCTTAAATTAATTTTGACTGTGAACTTGGAAGTCACACTTTTATCTCCACCTACACCAACTACGGTATTTTGGACCGCAAGCCTTTTTAAACCTAAGTGCTGCACCATGGCCTCAGTAATAAAAGAACCTTGCGACCCCTGATCTAATAAAACCCTAACTGGGAAATAAGTACCGTCTTTCGACTCAGCTTGCACCACAGCTGTAGTTAATAAAACCATTTTAGAACAGTTTCCTGTCGAAAAACAAGACACAAGTTGCTTATCTAAACTTTCTGCTTGCACAGATAACTTATTACTGCTTGCGGCAGTATCTTCCTCAGTTGACCTTAAACTGGTCGAGGAGGTTGTTTGATGAATCGCCTCAACTTTAGCACTACCAGAACCAGAATCACCACTGGGATGTAATAAAGAATGATGTCTACGTTTACACACTTGGCATCGGACAATATTTTTACACATTTTAGCGGAATGGTTGCTATTTAAACAAATAAAACATAAGTTTTTATCTAACGCGAACTCACGGCGTTTCTCATTACTTTCTTTTCCGAATTTTTTGCACGCAGTTATTTTATGATCCGCACTGCAATACGCACACGATACAATCGGTTTGTTTTTAACAACATGAAAAGATTTAGTAACTTTTTTCTCACTGTGATGTACCTTAGAATCGATATTTTCTAGACCTCTAAAACGCCCTATTAAAAAGTTCGAAAATTGTTGAAACGTGGGTAATTCGTCACTTGGATCTGAAGATACTTTTAACTCCCATGCCTTTCGCGTATCTTTATCTAATTTAGCGCTTATAATGTGGATAATCAGTATATCCCAAGATGAAACATCCACACCAATATTTTTTATTGAGTCTAAACAATCTGAAGTTGTACTAATTAAGTTTTTAATTTCAGATGCGGATTCAGACAACAAACTTTTTTGATTTAGTAGACGCTTCAAGATGCCGTTCGCCAAAAACCTTTTATTATTGTACATACTATCTAATTTCTCCCACGCAACTTGATAACTATCCGAAGTCACCTTAATGTTGCGCAATAGTTGCTCGGCTTCCCCGGTTAAATGTCCCCTTAAATAATAAAATCTTTGGGCATCATCCAGTGACTTGTTTTCATGCACAAGTCCTAAAAACAAATCTCTGAATGTCTGCCACTCTGTGTACTTACCGGAAAAGGTAGGTAAGTATTTTTATTTCAGGCAACTTGAAACGTCTTTCTGAACTCTCACATTGACTATTTGAACTTGACTTTACTTCTGACTCAAGTGTTTTTAATTTATACAGCATTTCTTTTAACTCAGTCTTGAATTGAACATATAATTCTTCGACATCATCATACACACTATTTTTGTGATAATCCGAACTATACAAATCAGCTCGCTTAACCTGACTAATAATTTTAGTATGAGTGTCTGTAAACAAAGTCCACTGTTGTTCCAAGTTATCTAGCCTTGTTTCAATATATGCAACCGTCAAACGATCCTTAGGACACTTTTTAAAATTAGTCTTAGCTTTTAGCATTTTAGCCCTTATGTCTTCCTGCAGATCATTAAACGACTCCATTTTAAATTTTTTACCTTAACAGTTTTAATCACTTAGGTATAATTCTTATCAATATAAAACAGAATAACAATTTACTTTAATTGACAAAGTTAAACTCTAAACAACTGACTCATTTTTCTAAGTCCAAGAAACAGATAAACAAAATTTTACAAGTCTTTTTAACTTTAAATTCTAACTAACATCGGGCGTGGATTCGCCGTCTCAACCAATATTTACTTAAAACTATTACAAGTCTTAAACTATTGAAATTATTCTTAGTACTTCACTATCTTCAATTTTTCTTTAAGTTCCACTAATCTTTGAAATAAGGTTTAATTTTCAAGTTAATTTCTTCTATTATAATATTTAAAAATGTACTCACAATTTATCACCGCACTCACTTGTCTTCGCTTTAATGCACCTGTAGCGCCTTCTAGCGCTCCGCAACCTCCACCGCTGCTGCTTGCCCATAGAGTATATTGCTACATATATAAATAGAGGTACAACTCGTCGTCGAAGCTGGTAATGCTTAAAAAGCGCCATCTCTATTGTATTGCGTGAAACTTTCTATATAGGTATATACGTAGCTATATATATATATATATATATATATATATATATATATATATATATTCATATTATTGTTCATTAATATTTTTACTTAGGCGCAAAGGGTAAAAATAAAAAAAATATATGATGTATTATAATTTATTTGAACATTAATAATTCTTATAACAATAAAATTCAAATATAGACATCGTCCTTCAACTAACTTAACTTAGTAGTAGACTTTACAAAGTTGGAAATGCTTTACCATCATTTCACTAGTTTTACACCTGCTAATAATGGTAATTATAATATTTTATGACCAAAAAATATTTACAGTAAGCAATATTAAATACAGAAACAAACATATTATATATATACATAACAATCATTACTGATTTTATATTTTTGTCAACATAGAAGGTCTGCCGTCTGGTAGTCTCTATTGCCATACTAGGAGAACTGTATTATGGCATATGCCACAAATAGCACGATATTAAATAAATAATAACAAGACATTACATAAACCAATCAAGTTTTCACATATAACAAAAAAAAATAAGAAGCAGAAGACAAGAAAAAGAAAAATAAACAACTAAAACAAAAATAATATTTATACATCTAATTAAAAAATAACAGAAACAATGAGTAAAATGTATCTATCTATACATTTAATAAAATTCTAACTTATATAATATCTATAAATTAAATATTTTGTTAATCAATTTAACAATACAGAGGACGAATTTTTTACAATTTGTCTGTCTGTGACCAAATCACTCGAAAACAACTGGACAGATTAAATGAAAATTTGGGATGATGACAGGTAGGTTAACAAGGTAAACACATAAATTAACATATAAACGATATGATGACGGACCCGAGCGAAGCGAGGTCCAGTATTTAATATATTTATAGCATAAAGGACACAAAAAAAATATTTAAGTTTCATTTGCATAATGACAAGTTCGACTCAGTTTGTAGTGACGCTACTGGCTATACCAGCGGTCGCGGGTTCGGGTTCTGCTGAGGGAATTCATTCATGAGCACAAATGTTAGTATGGCTTAATATTAAAGACATTAATTTCACTTTTATTAAATTTGCTTTTCTTTGGATGTGGTTTGTTGATGTTGGTAACAGGGCCATCAGATTAATCCTTAAATGCACACTTTAGGGATTAATCTATTGCCCCGGTTGCCTGGGTCTTCATTATAGTTTTCCCCACTGCTCTCTGCTCTCCTGTAAAAATAAAAATAAGACTTAGTAAATAAACCATCTGCTACATCTTATAGTATATAGGTTGCAAGTGCCCAAATCAAACTTTTTATGTAGCTGTTGTCTTTGTCTTTTTTAAGCACATTTATCACTAGATCTAGATGTAGTTTTAATGCAGGTACTTATCACGGTATATTTCTACCCCGACTATATGTCTAAATGGATAAACACCTTGAAATTAAAAATATTATTTGCTTGCTTACCATGATGTTGCTGGTTCATATATATTGACTATTCCTTTGGTTCTTGAGTGAAGATTCTTGCGTCGATGTCCCGTCTGCTCTCTGCTCTCCTGTAAAAATGAAAATAAGACTTAGTAAATAAACCATCTGCTACATCTTATAGTATATAGGTCGCAAGTGCCCAAATCAAACTTTTTATGTAGCTGTTGTCTTTGTCTTTTTTAAGCACATTTATCACTAGATCTAGATGTAGTTTTAATGCAGGTACTTATCACGGTATATTTCTACCCCGACTATATGTCTAAATGGATAAACACCTCGAAATTAAAAATATTATTTGCTTGCTTACCATGATGTTGCTGGTTCATATATATTGACTATTCCTTTGGTTCTTGAATGAAGATTCTTGCGTCGATGTCCCGGCTGCTCCCTGCTCTGCGAAAATTTCCATATCCAACCAATAGGTGGTAAATACTGTATTGATTTTTTCGCATAGGCTTTACAGTTCTAAAAGAAAAATGATACAAATTATTAGTTCATTCATCTTAAAAAATGTATAATTAGTATATTTTCTGTAAACATAAACTTTTAAGATTCACCGTCTTGTTTAAACTGACAATTCATTTAATATCTTATCTATACTAATATTATAAAGATACAGAGTTTATTTGTTTGAACGCGCTAATCTTGGGAACTATTAATCCGATTTGAAAAATCTATTATTTGTATATAGCCGGTTTATTGAAAAAGACTATAAGGTTTGTATATCATTATGCTACTACCCAAGGGAGTGCATTGCAGTAATCATGTCAACAAATCAGGCAGACTTCCATACATTATTGTAAAACTTATATTGATAATAATAAGTTAAAGGCTTTATTAAGTTTAGAATAGTACTTAGCAGCAAATTGTATCAATACTGTTCGTTATTGAAGTTTACTTATAACAAATATAAGTAACAATTAAACTAAGTATATAGATTGCATGATGCTATGAAACGGGTCCATAGTAGCCATAGATAAAAAATATGTATAGGTATATGTATTTACTTCAATAAATATATTATAACGAACACAATTCGATTAGCAGTCATGTCACAATTGTTATCGAAGACTAATAATTTAATTAGAATATTTTAAACTCAATGTTAGTAGTTTTAACATCTTTTAAAGTATATATAATGTATCGTTAATACTGTTTAAATCATCAGAAATAGGTAAATTATCTTTAAACAAAATGCAATTTTGGTCATTCTTTCCCTATTTACTACAAAATCATTATTTACTGTCAACTGTTACTATAATTACACTGCTCGTTAAATCGCAATTTATATATAAATTCTTTTCAAATTACAATACCTTGTTTTATTTTAATTAGGTACATAAAACATAATGAAGCTTTATATTGGGAGGACTTTGGATTTTCAGCCATGCATATTCTGAACAAAAACACCTGTTGCAAACATTATCTCGGTTATTTAACGGCACTTGTGACGTGTGCTATACGTGAAATAATATCTATTTTATAATTGATAGTACATTTAAATAAGTAAGGATTTAGATTATATTAAAGTAAACTATGAGAATCTTACTTGTACCTATAGCACATATGGCGAGAAAAACGAGTGTTTACTTATTGTAACAATTTGAATAATAAAGAAAATATTAAAGAGAGCTATTTATTTAACCAACTTCCTAAAAGGAGAAGGATGACCTAACCGTGCGACCGACCCGACTGCAAGGAGAGGCGTATGTTTTTCGCGCCTATCTTTGTATGTTCGTTTTTAATATTCTTTATTCCCTCATATCTTCCAAACCACTCGATGGATTTCTTTAATTAAGGTATCGTTAGATTCGTCTCATTAATGCAAGAATTAAAAATATGCGGGCTGCTAGATTTCATTGTTTAAGGTGATTTTTTTTTTAATCTTTTTCTGCAATATGGGTATCATATTAAAGGTCTCATAACAAGGATTCCAAAAAGGTATAAAATTCCTGTATTCCTTATAATAATTTAAGATAAAAAATTGTTAAATATAACTTCTAATGTCTGATTGGCAAAAACTAAAAAGCTGTAAATAAAAAAGAAATATTGTAAAAATAAGAAACTACTGCATAAAAGCTAACTAAAAAGATGAAAACAAGTTCACAAAGGAATATAGTATTATGTAGTCGGATACATACATTATACATTATTATGTATTTGCATACATCTTGCGGCTAGAATGAAACGTGTACGTCTCAAACTGCATAATACTACGAGTATATTCCTCCGTGAACTTGTTTTCATCTTTTTAGTTAGCTTTTATGCAGTCGGGATTTTTATTTTTATAATATATATTTTTTACTTGTAGTTAATGTTATTTATAAGTATCGATTTGTTTGACACACCGCTAATCTATAAACATAGTTATTAGTTGTTATACATAGAAGTCTACTTATCATAATAAACAAAAAAGTGGTAAGATCTATCTTTATCAATAGTTATTTATAAATTCTAGTTATTTATAATTGCTAAGACCGCATTTGCTTTGACTAATTCCTAGCAAATATTTTCGCTTAACAATAGCAAAGATATATTTAAAATAATACTTTTCTCAACCAAATTTTGAAATTAAAATTCAGTACAATTCATACAGTGCAATTTACGTGGTACTGAATTCATTTCTCTTTTGAGAGAAGTAGTCAAGGTTTGTAAGGTTAATAATCTTTGCTTCAATTAATGGAACATGTTCATAATATTATGTACATACGAGTATATTAGAGATTTCCACAATTCAATACTTAACGGTTAAAAAATTACACACAATATTTATTTCCGAATACGTTTTTAAAACTGCTGAACCGAATTCGCGCGACTCTAATTACGTTTTAATGTTTAGTATACATTTCTCAGAGATAAGATATTTTCTCGCAGTAATAAGTATCCTACTCGTATATGTTGATCCGTATAACTAGATATCATCATACAAAATTTCATCAAAATCTGTTCAGTGATTTTCTCGTTATACATTCCCAAACAGACAAACAGACGAACATTCTCAAAACTATAGATTCGGCTCTGTATCGATAATAATGACGATTTCAATAAGATTTTCTAAAAAATATTTAATGTACAGATTTGATTTAGTTAGAATTTTATTATAATATGTATTGAAAACAAAAGGTTTCAAAAGGAACACTATTTCTTATATGTATTTAATTTTCTTAAATCGCATGAAGCTACGGCAAACTATTGTAACTGTTGCTACAACTTGATATGGTGCTGTTATTACAATATTATTCATTCTAATAAATTAAATTTACAACTACACTGGGTTTAGATTATATTTTGTATACTAGCGGCTTATCCTCGCTTTGCTCGGGTTCGCCTCTAGATAAACATGAACAAATCTATCCCTCGGGAACCGTATATTTTTCCAGGATAAAAAGTAGCCTATTGTTTGACCGGCAATATAAAGTGCATGCCAAATTTTACTAAATTACGTGCATAAGTTGTTCTGTACTAAGCTTTATAAGTTACTATAGTTTTTTAACTATCCTACGAGAACTCTTTGATTTTCCGGGATGAAAAGTATTTAAAATGTTGACCGGGGATATAAGGTACCACCATCAAAATTTCATTTAAATCAGTCCAACAGTTTTGGAGATTAGCCCTTATAAACAGACAAACAGACAGAAAAAAATAAATGAAAAAAAAAACTGGATTTGTTCTATTTCTCTTCTTACGTCCCCGACTCGGCTTTTAACATTTTTTTCTATGTACAGACATTCGACCTCTTTATTATATGTACCTATAGATTATATTATACCATAGACTGAGTATATATAATTAAGGGATTACAATATAAATTATAACTACCAATCATCCTATAAGCTCTTACAATATTACCGATTTCCAATACAAACGTAGTGTGAAGCTCAAAATCTCGCGATTGACTTCAAATTCCAAATTCAACTTAATTTCATAATGTAGCTATGATATATTTTTCAAAAGATTGTTGTTCTTTTGATTAATTTTAGAAAAATCGTAAATGCGCCATGCGCGTATATTTTCAAAAACGATTTCAGCACAGAAGGAACGTAATATGGGTGACGCGTATGGAACAGATACCTCAAGTAAATCCACAACGCGTTTTCGATTTGACGCCTTCCTCCTGAAAATTCTCATCTCAATAATAAGCCCCGTGACACAGAAGAGACAGTCTAAGGATGTCCTAAATGCAAAATTGAGCCAAGAAACTACTAAGCCAGTGCCCGCGCCGGTATTATTCAACAAGCTTCTGATAGCATACATATCTTTACAGATACATCTTCTCGATCTGAACTTCGATATAGTAGCGAAAACTATATTGAAGAGCTCCCATTCCTCCCATCCAAATATATAGAAATACTTGGAATGGGATTCGGGAATTTATGTCCATAATGAAATTTCATTGAAATCACAAAAGTTTAACAACCATAAAGGCCAATAGATAGTTCATTTGCTTATATATTTAATTAAATAAAGAATTGTTTATCTTTTTCTAAATGGAAATTTTATAGGAAAAAACTTATATTATGATTTATGTTTAACATCACTCATTTATGAAACTCAGCTTTGAGATAGCCATGTTATTAGCAAATTCAGGTCTAAATATTTAATTAAGTATATATTGTATAACTCATTAACTATTTCACCATTAAATATTTAATGTTATTAACTAGTTTATAAGTTATAACTGACTAAATTTATAATACATATCATGAAAATATTCCAATTATTTTAAGTTATGTTAAATGAATTGAATATATTGAGTACAGGGAATGTTTATGCAGAAATTATTATAAAATTAAAATATATAATTCATATAGTATAAAATAAATTTATAATATACATATAAACATACATTGTCTATTGGAATTAATACTGCATGTTTGTGCATTCTAATCTATATTATGACTGAACAGATTTCAAAATCAATATAATTATTTTACTCTTTTGGCTACAACATTTACTTTTCTGTGGTACTTTCTGGGGTACTTTGAAAAAGGATCTCATGTTTTTTCAATTTTAAGTACTATACTATAGTTTAGAAATTATTTTTCTAGATACTTTGTATTGTTATATTTTTATAGCTAAATTGTTATTTAAAACTACATTCATCTAGCAACAACAATGCTACATAGAATCACTATGGAATTTTATAAATTGCAACATGAACATGAACATTAGTTAAAACAATGAAAATATTACTCTGTATCTATTTTTTTAATACCTTGAATGGAGCTTTCTTGCTTTTTTTTTGCTTGCTTTTTGAAAATGAACAAGCCTCAAATTGTTTAAATAGCATGATGTTAATACAAAATTAAAAAATATATTAAAAAAAATGTAAGTACATACACATATACATACATATATAGCTATAGCATATTCTACATATTATTAATAATTATATTGTTATGTTTTTAGTTACATTTATTTTTGATCATAATAGTATTGTAGTTTTATTAGAATGTAGTTTTATTTACCAACAACAGTTTGAAATATTATGAACACTATAAACAAAAGTCATTTATGTAATTTATAGAAATATCAGATCGATATACTCACTCCTAAAACTTTGATACCGTCACAGAAGTGCCAACCCATGAGCCAGTCTACTTCATAACTATGGTTCATAATAAGATAGCCATGTTCTTTCCCATGGTATCTAGGTATCATCATTCTTTATGTATATGGACAACTTTGTTCCTGACCACCATTCAGATATAAACACTAATTCTGAAAATAAATTACCAATTTCTATTTCATTTCTATAAAATTGATTGACACTTTAAAATAACATTAATATATTATAATACTTACGACAGTAAAACGAGTATGACGGGTATTCATATATTTGACATAGGTACCTTCAGTCTCTTTACATCCAGGAACACAGCATTGCTTGTCTGATGGCATAATTGGGCCTTGACCTTCTTGATGAGCACACCAAAAATGAAAAAATCGCAAATAAACCCAAACGCCAGAAACGAGTCCTAACTCTGTTCGACTAACTACGAAATTGTGATATATTGAGATCACAGTCATATGAATTTATCGAAGGAACATAAGCTCAACTCAACGTTAAAACACAATAACGGGCACTTAGTTTGGGGAAAATTATAAATTTTTAAAATATCACATTGTTAAAGATACCTTTATCATCAACGGCGGACATTTAAAAACTCATCTCATCTGGTCTCAGCAGTGACATCTATTGAACGAATTCAAAAAAATTTATAAGTTTTACCCTGCCATCTCTATTGCATGGTAGGACAACTTCAATATTTGAATTACCACGTGATTTGTATATAAGTTGAATGACCCTGTGCTTGCCACTTCTCGCCCGTCGCTCCTCCGGGTTGTAGACACCCGGCTCCTCCACTGCCTTGGCGCCGCTCGTGGCGCCTCGCTGGTGGGATGTTCTGGACAGCGATCCACTGCCCGTAGTGACGACACGGGTGGTACTACTGTACCACTGACGCGGCAAATAACACAAAAAACACGCCTTGCCGTTCCGAATCGAAGGACCATGAACAAAAGTCCGGCAGGCTCTTATGCACGAAATAAAACACTTAGTAAAGTTTAAGTATCTATTTCAAACGATTCACACAAAAAAAATAATGTTTCAATAACTTATACTTTGCAGACTAACCAAACCATAGCGCGATTCAGAAAGTGGCATAAACCTAACAACGCCATCTAGGCGCCACCGAAGAACTAAAAATAATAAACTTATCTAATATACTTAAGGTTTATTGGTGTGTAAGTTTAATCCGGACAATCTGACTGTCTGTCTGGGAACGCATCACGAGAAAACCACTGGACAGATTTTGATGAAAAGTTTAATGATAAGTGGTTATCCGGGTCATCATATAGGATACTTTTTACTGAGGAAAATATCTCCTCTTTGAGAAATCTAATGTAACCGTTAAAACGTACCTTGGAACGAACCCGAAATTTGATAATCTTAAGTACTACTAGTAGGTACTAGGTTCAAATCCCGGGTCTCGCACCTCTGATATTTTCATGTGCGAATAATTTCTAACATGATTACCACTTGTTAGTAAGTTTCTCATATATACATAGTTTTAATAGTAAAATTATTTTGTGTATTACTTTGATAATGTATTTCTATCAAGTGGAAGATTGAAAATGAAGATGGAATGAATGATGAAGATGGAAAAGATGTTTGAAATATACCAGCATGTTGAAACAAGTTATACATTCAAATAGAACAAAAATTTTAGTCAAACAGTATTGGAAATTGTAATTATTGTAGTTGATGACAACAAAGTCTCTTCCCATTTTGTTTAGCAGGACATAATTTATATAAATAAAATATAAATATAAGTTGTTGATACATTAATACACATCACCATCTAGTTCCATAGTAAGCTACGAGGCTTGTGTTATGGATACCAGATAGTTGATACACTACACATATATAAACTTTAAATACATACATATTATATATATAAACACCCATGACTAGTGTACAAACATTCGTGCTCATCACACAATGGATGCCCCCAGCGGGACTCGAACCCGCGACCGCTGGCACAGCAAGTAGGGTCACTACACACTGAGCCAAACGTGTCGTCACTTACATTTTGCTTCTATGTCCTCCTACAATTAATTTTCCTACAACACAAAGGAGATAAATTGAATCTACTTATTTAACTACTACACTTGCCAGCCTGAATTCCTCGTATGGAGCATTACAAGCAATTACTACAAGCAACAATTTACCTGGAACGTAGAGCGTAAAAGATCAATTAATGTTCGGTTACTTGAATTTAAATGGAAAAAACGAAGTAATAAACTGATTTTTTGTTATTTTTTTATATGTGAGCAAAAAATTATGAATAAAATATGATAATACATAATAACCGTAGTGCCTGAAAATATATGTTAAAAGTGAAAAAAATTGCGTACTACTAAGAATATAAGTTTTCGTTAGATAAAATAAAAAGCTAACAAAATACTTCTTTGATATGTAATTATGAATACAATCGATTACGATACAAAAATATAAAAGTGAAGCATACTTCTGTCTTCTTATAGTATAAAAATAAATATCTAAAAGATTAATATCAAATTATAAGTCACTAGCATTGCCCGCGGCTTCGCCCGCGTTCAGATGACCATAAACCAAATTCTTAGGTTTAACAGATTAGTATATTCTTACATTGCAGTTTTTTTTATTTTTTCTCAGAAATGAGATATTTTCCCGCGGTAAAAAGTATCCTATATGTTGACCCGGATAACGAGCTATCACCATACCAAATTTTATCAAAATCCCTCCAGTGCTTTTTCTATGATGCGGTAACAGACAGACATACAAAAATTCTAAAAACTATAAATTCGGCCTCTGTATCGATAATAATGTCTATTTCAATAAGATTTTTCAAAAAATATTTAATGTACAGATTCGGCCTAGTTAGAATTTTATTATATGTATAGATTATATTAATATCGTGTTATAAAAACTTTTTTTAAACTTTCTCAATAAAACGTCCGGACTAACATTGAAACTTTTTAAGATCAAACGGCTTCTTTGAAACGCAACGAGAGATAATGACATTTCTGCTAAACGAGATCATTTCCTTTGCTTTATTAAAGCTTATTAAATTAAAATACATTTTTATATTATCTACTAGTAATACATTTACTTGTTCTAAAACGCACATTTAAATATATTGAGGTTTTGTTTTCGGACAATGATTGCAGTTAATTATTATATGTATTCAACCATTTTTAACGTCCCACTGCTGGGCACGGACTCCTTTCAATACGGGGAGGGATCAGGCCATAGTACACCACGCTGATCAAGTACGCGTTGGCGGACTTCACATGTCTTTCGAAAACTTGCTGGTTCTCTCAGACATGTAGGTTGCCTCACGATGTTTTCCTTCAACGTAAGGCAAGTGGTAATCATGTTAGAAATGATTCGCACATGAAAATATCAGAGGTGCGAGACCCGGGATTTGAACCCGCTTCACTCGCGTTCCTAAGCGAGCTCGTTGCCACTGGGCTACCACTGCCTTTTAGTTAGTTAATTATATATTAAAATTATGTATAAAATCAAATGTAATAAGGACTAACCTGCAAACCTTGTTTAGAAAAAACGAAATTTCCACTGAGCCTAATGTGCTCAAAGATAAATAAAGATAACATTTTAATTCAGTCTGTCTTCTGTTTGTGTCAGTTGAAAATATTTGGCCATATTTCATACAATCAATCACGCATAACTACGCATATATTTGAATAAAATATTTATTTTGAGGATAAATCACGTGTGGCTTCATATGTGGGTTATATATGAATATTTCATATCAACAGTTTCGATATTGATGTTATGTAAAGAATAAATATTTCTAGCATAGTTGTATTTATAAAAATAAATTATAGTTTAAAAAACTAAAAAACACGTTTAAAGTAAAAACAAAAAAATAATTTTTAGTCGAATAAAGTGACTAACGAGAAAATTAATGTTATTGTGAAATAAGCATGGGGTGCTTTGTACAATAATTTTATACTAACTCTTCTTAGAAATCGTACTAATGGAATATTTATTACAACTGATATCGAACACCCCAAGCTTTTTATTTTTGATTTTTTTATTTAAGTATTTTTTTTAGTTTGATCTGCTATAAAGGCGTGTTTTTTTTAATTATATTTTTTTAATAAATTAATTTTAAAATATACTATATACTATCGAATGAATGATTTAGGAACCCTTAGGGAACACTCATACGAACATTCAAGTTTATTCATATAAGATTATATTTTTTAGACTATTTTCGTATGTTCTTTTAATTTCACTGTAATTAAAAGAAACAAAATGATCTATTATTATGATACATCAGTACTTCACTCACCTTTGATATTAAGTTGGCATAATAACCAAAACTACGTTTAAAAAACCGACTTCAAAAACTAAAAAGTATAAAATAACTTAATAAAGAATTAATTTTATATACCTCTTATGCAAACCTAATACCTTTAATATTAATAAAATACTAATATTTGTATATGCTACCTATTGATAGGCTTGCAATCTAAATTTGTCCACATCTTTTTATTGTGTTGACTCAGGACCTTGATTTTTATACACCCAATAGTGACTATAGATCTCAGTATCTAGTATAAATTTCAACGTGCTAGATCTACCCGTTCCTGAGAAAATCGGTGGTGACACACGGACAGACAGGCGGACAAGAGAGTGATTTTACAAGGGTTCCGTTTTTTACCTTAGGAGGTACGGAACCCTAAAAAATTTCACCTGCGATAGAATTACGTTTATTCTAATAATATCTCCCAATAAAAGTTTTAGGAATTAATCGGAACCGTACTGTTCTTTTTGTTTTAACTTCATCCTAATAAACGTCAAATTTGGTGAGGTTATAGTACAAACAAGTAATAAAAACTATTCAAGTATCCATCGAAGTTGCGATAGTGTTTTAACTATCAACAAACATTAAATACTATTTTATTGGTCAGAACATAACACAAATATGTACAGATACACAATATATACACAGCTCTGTGTACCAGAACCAGTGCGCAAGTCCAACTCGCACTTAGCTAAGTAATAAATATATTCGATAAAACGTCCTAAAATATCAATCTGACTTCTACGAAAGCTTTCAAAGG
This sequence comes from Brenthis daphne, assembly GCA_947093115.1. Classification (NCBI taxonomy): domain Eukaryota; kingdom Metazoa; phylum Arthropoda; class Insecta; order Lepidoptera; family Nymphalidae; genus Brenthis; species Brenthis daphne. The sequence goes on along the minus strand of OX352481.1, from coordinate 5,216,639 downwards.
ACTACTGAATATTGCTAGATGGACCGAGTTTATTTATTTTATTTTATATATTAAAAAATTTTATTACATTTTTTGTGAAAGTTATTTCATGATTTCCATAGAATTATAGGCATATTGTATCAAATTTTATCACGATATAACTTTTATGTATAGAATAATATATAAAATACTATATTGAATAGAAATGTCGTAAATTATAAGACTTAAAGTCAAATATCAATTGTATGATGTTGCATTAGGGAATAAGTACTTTTAACCCCCCAACGTGCGTTCACCTTCTTGTGGTAGGGGGTCTCATTAGGGTCCGGCAGTTCGGCCGGACGCGAAGCCAAGAAACGCACAGGGAGGTGGCCAACTTTGGTGGGTGGTGTACGATCCGGCTTGCTCCTGGTACTTTTTTAAGGCAGAGTGGACTGTGGGAGCAACCTCATGATTGTTGTGGTCTGTCTGTCTATCTGTCGTCGGGGCATCATGGTTGAGTATGTAAGCAATCCTGCGACGCCCCATTAAGACGGGGCATTTGATAACAAACGGGGCATAAGATTGTTGGATTTTAGTACTGGGTTTTCTAGCCCGTGAGTCCCACATAACCATCTGTGTGTTTATAGGTTGTATGCGTAAATGCATTTCCCAAAAAAAAATGGGAATAATGATTATATTATTTTACTCGTACACAAATAATGTTTTCGGACCTCATATCAAATACAGGTCAAGTGTTCACTATATGGCTGTTATTGTTACGATATAATACTTTCGAAGGACTCTCTAAATAGGCAATGCGGAACGCAAAAACGTGATTTATTATTTATCTTTGAGACAACTTCTGCTAGTAAAGAAGTGTTCTGAATAGAATTTTTATATAGGTTTCCAAAATCATATATTATAGGTTAAATAACATTTCATTACCATACAGGTTAATTGGTGTCGTGTCAGCTTTTATGATCAATATTTATGTGTTATTTTTAAACTTAAATACTATTTTTGTTTTAAACGTAAATAAATATAACTTAAATATATGTTTTATTTCATTTTTTCAATATTGATCTTTATCTACTTAAGGTCATAATATAGTTATATAGGTACTTTAAGTATATTTTACCGATTTTTTTTAATAAATTAAGAAATAGAAGGAAAATTTTATGAGCAGAAAATTAATTTAAAATTTCAAAATTTAATTAAAAAAAGGCATTTCATTGCAAAAAAAATATATATTTATTAAACAAAAAATATATATAGTGACTGAAAAACACGTTAAAGTAATTCCTCCCAATCGGTGATTTATTAAAAATAATCACCAATTGGGGAAGATATCACGTAACATTCACACGAACAAACATACAATCGAATTGAGTACCTCTTGCTTTTTGAATACAATATTGAATATACAATGAACACCTACAAGTAGTAAATATAAATAAAAAAATAAATATAAACAAAAATAAATAAGTGCATCTAACGAGCGATACTGCTACATAAATTACATAGAGCTACGATCCACGACACCTCAACATCTGTTCAGATATAATGCTCAGGCATAATCCCACTATAGCTATCTAAATGTAGACTAAGAGAGCTTAGAGCTTACATAAACAACAAAGTCACAAAGAACACGTCTTCACAGAATTACTACAAGAGGAATATAGATAATGTATCTACACATAATATAATAAAATTTTAACTGAATTTGAATCTGTGCATTAAATATTTTTTAAAATTTTTTATTGAAACAATCATTATTATCGATACAAAGGCGAATCTATAGTTTTCAGAATTTTTGTCTCTCTGTCTGTCTGTCTGTGACCACATCACGGAAACAACTAGACAAATTTGGATGAAATTCGGTATGGTGATAGCTGGTTGTCCGGGTCAACATATAGGATACTTATTACTGCGGAAAATATCTCATCTCTGAGAAATCTATACTAACGTAATTAGGGACGAACCTGAGCGGAGCGAGAGTGAGTCGCTAGTTGTTTATAATAAATTTAGATATAAGGGAAATTTTGTTTCCGAAAGTTTCTATAGTTTAAAAGAATTTTCATTATATAAAATGCTGGATGCTCACAGGAGTTGCTATCCTTTTAACTATATCATATGATCGTGATATATTGGCATATTCATTTCAGGTGTCACAAAGTATACAATAACTGGAGGATGATATTAAATTGCTTTGACTCTACGCTCGGGTAAAATATAAAAGTCAAGCCAAGAAATTATAGTATTAACTATTAGAAATTGTGTATTTTCATTTGATATATTCATAGTGCGTGTTTTACTTTATAATAAACTAGCAGAACTCGCGGCTTCGCTCGCGCTATAGCTAAAAAAAATCTCTAAAAAAGTTCCACACAAACTTGCATCCCCTATTTTATCCCGTTACAGAATGAATTTCGAAAATGCTAAAACATGTATTTAGATATTTAATTCTATCGAAGAGCATTAATATCAAGTTTCAAGTAATTCTGATCATAAATATTTTTTTGGGATTGTATTATAACGTGTTTTCCCGTGGGAATGAGATAATCTCCATATAAAATAAAAATTGAAATGGTATGAAACGGTTGCCAGTGCTGAATTGAAAGTTCCTTAAATAATAACCCCTAAATAATTAAAATCATTTAAACTGTTTCAAAGACAGATTATAATTAAAATGTATAACTATCATAATTTTAAATATTATTTAGCTTACAGCTAAAAAATAGTAAAAAATTATATAAAGTTCATTTCTATCTATAGCCTAAGAATTGATGTATCACTAACATAAATCATGTTCATAAAATATTGCGTATAATTTATGGTAAACTTTTGATATCTTAAAGTTTTATATTCAGAACAAAGTTGAAGCATGTGCTGAGTTTTGCCAACTTCTATATGTAGACAGTATACATATAGGTACATATTTTATATCGTGTATTATGAAGACTTCAAACGTCCAGAAAGTTTGCTTTGTCGAGTTAACTGTAACTTATTGCAAGTGTGTAATGCGGTAACGAATTAAAAAGTATCTAATATATTTCAACGAGCAATTCTTGTATGTATATATATCAATATATAATCTGAAATCTCGGAAACGGCTCCAACGATTTTCATGAAATTTAGTATACAAGGGGCTTCGGGGGCGATAAATCGATCTAGATCACTGTCACTCCGTTGTCTTATGTCTAGGAAAACGAGTGTTTTCGAATTTTCATGCGGTTTTCTTTTGTATTATTCCATGCAAAATATGGTCATTATTTCGCACGCTCGGGCATAAGCATCATGGTCAAGCGGCCAAGGCGCAAGATTGACAATCATAGGTGTCCGGGTTCAAATCCCGGTCGGATACAATGGTGTAATTTATTTTTGTTTTTTTTTTTGTATTTATTCAAGTTTTTTGTTTTTTTCTTAAAAAAGAAAATCGTAATTTCGACCAAAACTCCGAGCGAAGCTCGGTGGCCCAGATAGGTACTTTTACATTATACGTATATCGCTTGCCCGCGGTACTGCACGCGTATTTCGTTTACGTACTAGCGATTCACCCTTGCTTCGCTTGTGTGCCTCCTAGGTACGTTCATATGCATTCAGTGAAAAGCTTTCATTTTGAAATTACAAACAGACACTTCAATTTTATTTATCTGTATAGATAGTCGCTTCGCTCCTAAGGGACTCAGTGTGACCTTAGATAGCCATAAATAATTTATCTCAAAAAAAAGTACAAATATAAAAGAATTTTTTAATCAGCCAAGGCAGTTCCAAAGATTATCATAATATCGTGTTCAAACAAACAAGCTTTACAGCATTATATTTTAGTACTGATTTAAATTTATTCATTCAATTGAGCCATTTTATGTTCAAGTTCTAAACATATTGCGTTATATTTACTTTTTAGAGCTAACCGCGCTTTTATCGATAATATACATAAAAACGCTAAAAATAATAAATTTATACGATTATAGTAAAAAAATGTTATTTCATTATACTTAATTATTAAAAGTTAGTTGTGTGTACATTAATGCTAACAATGCAGCACTTGAAGTTGTTGATGAAAGGCTTATATATATACAAAATATAGTCTATTCACTAAATTACTAGCTATAATGATATGCCTCGTGCTGGCTTTGATATTTGTGTTACAAAATTTACTTGTTTGTTCGCAAACATTGCTAGAAGTTCCATCCAGTAAATAAATGTATTATTCAGAGAGGCCCGTCCAATTGAACACGCTGTTTTGCTTTCATTCTCTCTATATGACTGCATTTAGAATACGAATTCGATATTATATATTATAGAAAACGTAGGAAGTATTTAGTTTCATAAATAAGGCTATTTTAGTAATATTCATATTTTTAAGTGAAAATTACACCAATTTCAAAGTTACCATAAAAGTAATTAAATTGTGTAACTTTTTAGGTTGTTTATTTAAAACTTGTATAGATTGATACTTAACTTAAAGCTTCATCATATTCATATCGTGAAAAGCACACAAAAAACTTATACACAGGAGTCTTTCTTTTTTGAAGTCAGTTAATAAAAACTATAATACGTGAAATATCTTTATCTATTTCAAATAAAACTATCTTTTCGGATTATTTCGCGGATTTATTTTGATTTTTTTAAATTGTATTATAACGTGTTTTTCCGTGGGAATGAGATAATCTCCCGCGGTAAAAAGTAAGCCTACATCACTCTCCAGCCCTCCAACTATCTCCACATAAAAAATCAAGCCAATCTGTCACTCCGTTTCGACGTGAAACAAGGACAAAGAAAGAAAGAAACAAACAAACAAACACACTTTAACATTTATAATATTAAAGTATGGATATCAAATATTCGCGTAAATCTAAGAAAGTATTATGCAAAGTGTTTCTTGAAAGTTTTATAGTTAATAAAATAATATTAACTAATTTAGGTAGGTACTATACAAGAAAAACCATAGACGAGGCCGGATGTGCTGCTTTGTCACTACCTCGAATATTACAGAAAGTCGCGCAATTTTATTAAAAACTGTCATGTTACTTTTAATTTTGCTGCTCTAAAGCACAGCTTATTTAAGTAATTATAATTATGTTTTTTCTATAGTAGTATACAAGATATCAGAGCTAGGCCTAAAAGTATTAAAAGTTTTAAAAACTCAGGAAACGCAGCCACTGGAATAAAAATAAAATGTATTGTACAGTAGCTCGCTCTAATGTAGGAAACAAACTGCATGTTGATTTCTGGACCAAATTGTTTGAATTTTGAAAGTTTTAGATGTACCTACATATACAGTCACACAATTTAGAATGATTTTGCAACTCGAATTTTCAAACATACCCCACACTATTATAACTAAAGGTTTTTTGAATAAATTATCTAGACGTGCTAATTATTTTCACACGTGGACTATTATAAAAAAAAACTAAATGTATGTACAGGGCCAGATTTAACCTTAGCGCCGCCCCTGGGTACAGTAAAAAATTCCGCCCTATTATCGAAATTTTGAATAAAATGTTGAAAGTTTAAATTTTCTAATTATTAATTTTTCGAAAAATGCAAAAATGTCATAATTTATAAATGATATCAATTTTTCGAAAAATGTACGTAGAAGTTAACCTTTTTTTACCTTTAATTTTTTGGTAAATAAAAAAAAAGCATTTTCGATAACGCGAGGAAAATTTTTTCCCACCCTCCGAATTTTGCCGCCCCTAAAAATTTGCCGCCCTGAGCACTAGCCCCGAGTGCCCCTAGTGTAAATCCAGGGCTATCAGTATGTATTCAATTGAAAATGTTAAGATCTCTTGATATACAAATATTACGAAATAAACAATTCAACAAGTAATGCTGTGTTTGTATTTCAATAACAACTTCATTACTTATATCTCTGTGTAATACCTAGATGTCTGCAAATACTCTAACGTCTAAAATTACTAACGTAGCTTTGATATTTGACATACTCGTAGTAGTTATATTATGTATTTTCCATTCAAATTCATTCGAAAGATACCTTGTTAATTGCGGACGTATCTGGTTTACTAATTATTTCATTTACGTTACACTGGACACGTCGTATTGAATAACTAGTGGCATATAAGAGCCATTCCATCCGTTCAAATATGAGCAGCAAATTACAATTGAACCAAATAACCAAGCATGAATATTAATGTCTGTATCAGATCATCTAATCACGATATTAGACTAATTGGCGATACTACATGCGTAGTATAGTATATATATAGTACACATACGTATGCTCGGGATGTTGGTAAGGTTTCGCTGTCTACTGGTATGTTATAACCGGAAGAAATATCAGCCGTTGTAAATGTTAACTCATGATGATGAGATCATATTTAAATTTCAAACTTGTTAAAATATTATTGAATTTTTTTTCAAGAATATCTGCCATAACCTCAGGACTGTCGTAGTTGTGAGTTGGCTGCCATTATTTATTTTTTTTATAATAATAATAATAGTTAATATAGAAATATCCAAATGAAACAGACTCAGATTTGATCAAATATTTTTGAAGTTGGTCTAAATTTTCTACCTGATTTACCTGTGTGACGCATATGGACTGCCGCCGAGTTTAGTTACCTAGTCTTCGTCGGATGTTTATTAGATAGGTACTAGCGACTTACGCTCGCTGCGCTCGGGTGCGTCCCTAGGTACGTTTTTTTTGAGCGGAACCCTAATTCTTTCTCTAAAATAAAGTAGCCTAACTTACTCCTTATAACATCAGCTACCTGCCAATGAAAATCGTTTCCACCGATTCGGAGATAAACTGGAAAAACAGACAGACGGGCAAATAAAAAATTTAAAATTAGGATTTTTCTCATAAGTACCGTAGGTAAATAATTTCATATGCATTTAGTAGAAAACTGTTATTGTGACATCACAAACAGACACTTTAATTTTATTTATTTGTATATATAAAAGATATTCCAAACGGAATTGGGGCTTTTTTATAATACACGGCCACTGGCTCGCTAATATGCATTGTATTTATAACAGTTCACACGTTCTTTATAGTACATAACACAAACATACACCGGAAAAATGTACTTACTATACGTATACTTATGGGACTTTTCAAGAAAACCTACTAAACTTTAACTTCTATTCGGAGTGATTGCTGTAAAAAAAACTACGGCATTTCGTCTTTTTCGGGAATGACAATGTGTCGTGTGAACTTCTCTCTGTTTGTTCGTTTGTAAACGATAATGTAAAAACATCCGTATTGACATGTGAATCTTTGTTAATAAGATTCTGTCTACCTTTCTAACTTTCTGGTTAATTAAACAAAATTATTAATGATTTTACTATTTAATATGCCCAAAACTAAAAAAAAATCAAAAAAAATCTAAAAAAAATATATTTTGTATAATAAAAATAAATAATGCTTAAACAGTGTATTATTTCCACATATGATTATCTGGTTAACATAATATGTAGCAAGGGAATTTTAGTTCAGCAAATAGTACGTACGACACGAGGTTTACGATACTGAATCATTTCTTACAAATACATTCATTTTATTCTGCTTTCTTGATTTCTTTATTTTTTATGTGTGTTATTATATGTCATAATTTTAATTATACTTTTTTGTTAAAGATGACAGAATGCCGGTCACGAGTACAACAGAACGATCTCCTGTTACATGAGGCAGTCATCAAAAATGAACCTGACGCTGTCCGTGAAGCCCTGAAACGGCCTACTGATGTTAATTGTAGGAATAACGTAAGTTTTCTTATTATAAGTATATTAATAGTTATTTTTTTTCTAATTTCTGGTACGTCGGTAAAGTCGGTTAAAAATAGCCAAGCCTATTTATCGTTTTTTCTATTGAAAAACAATTTAAAATATATGAAAAGCTTGTAAAAATTTAAACGCAATATATAATACTAGATAGATGTGGTACAATAATAATGTATAAAATATCTATACATATAATAAGATTGTAACTAAGTCGAATCGGTAAATTATTTTTTTTTTTGTAAAATCTAATTGAAATAGACATTATTATTGATACAGAGTCCGAATCTATAGTTTTTAGAATTTTTGTCTGTCTGTCTGTTACCGCATCACGAGAAAACCACTGGACAGATTTTGATAAAATTTGGTACGGTCATAGCTGGTTATCCTGGTCAACATATAGGATACTTTTTACCGCGGGAAAATATCTCATTTCTGAGAAAAAAATACAAAAACTGCATTGTAAGAGTATACTAATATGTAAAACCTAAGAATTTGGGTTTTGGTCACCTGAAGGCGGGCGGAGCCGCGGGCAATGCTAGTTTAGGAATAATTTTAGACGATACATGGAAGCCACATATTCAAAAAATCGAAGCTAAATTAACTTCTCTAATGGGTGCTATAAGGAGTATTGTTCGACTTTTGCCACGTGTTGTACCTATATTATATATAATTCCCTTATAAAACCACACTTTGATTATTTAATTGAGATTTGGGGCTCAGCGATGTAACCAATAAAGTGTTAAGTTAAGCTTTAGCTAATGTGATTTTTCATTTAAGTAAATTGTATTATTCTTGAAAAATTTTATAATTATATTGAAAAATAGATGATCTTAAACTTGATAATAAAAAAAAACGTATGTGTGTACTTACTTATGTACGCGCGTAAGAAGTTATATTTCTGTGGCGTAACAGAACAAAAATAGCTAAAGATTTCATCCCGTATGTCACAACTCTCTGCTTGTAAAAGGAATGCAGCTAACTTCATCATGTCGCTTTTTAACTCTCATAATGTAAAAAATTTGCTCTCATTTTTTTCCAAACGTTGTAAAAGAAGTATAACTTTAAAAATTTAATAATAGACTAGGTACATTCCCATAACAATAAATCTCACATGCCGTCTCGTCTAATTTAAAAGATATGGCTCCGTAAAAATTTCATCTTATAAGACGTTAGAGGGGTGCTTGCTGATTCATTGACCCGTAACAATTGTGAATTAAAATAGTATCTGTTATCTAAGGCAAATTACTTTGTTTCTATTTTATTTTGTTTTAGTTATATAATATAAACTTTACATCGGTACCTATAATTTCGTGCATTCATACATGGTTAATTTGTACAATTTATGTTCACATGTAACAAATTTGCCACAAAAATATTACTTTATTAGTGACTTACACTACTTTGTTTCGCTCGAGTACGTCCCTCGAGTAGGCACGTACATATAACGTTGCTACAGTTTAATAGATCTTTTAAGAGGAATAATTCCGTAATACATTGTTTTCATACAAATTTATTGGTTTACGCCACACCAATAGAGCTCCCAGTCGGCATGCTTTTATCTGGCATATCCAACACATCGTCATATGTCAACGAATTTACACTAAACCTTAATGAATTATATACTTAAATCTTCCTCATCAATCACTAAGTCTATCGGCGAAAACGGCATGAAAATCCGTTAGGTGATTTTTCAGTTCATTGCGTTCAGACAGAGAGACAGACGGCGGGCGGAATTTATTTTATAATATCTAGTCACAGTTCATATTGATATATTAAGTCAGAGCATGATGGTTCTGCCTAGGTTTTTCGTGATACGCCATAATTTGGTCATATAACTGTTTATTTATAGGCATTATCCCGACATGGCTATTAGAATGACAAGTCTATCTAAGTAATAACTCGAAATAAATATAGCAACATCGTAAAGCGGTTGCATTTTACGTTATTATACATATGTTTAATTCAAGTTTAACAGGTTCGTATCGTTCGGATCAGATATGGTAGCTGAGGACACCATATGGTCCGAATTTTGTCTTTGGGGTAAAAAACGTATCCAAAGCTTTTTTTCACTCTTAATACAACTTAATTTATCTGTAGACTGTACTAAGAATCAAATAAGTTTTCACTGGAAACTTGATGCTTCTTTGCCAAGATCCAATTTACATGTACAAAAGGAGTATGTAACACGTGTTTCTCCGAAATTCAAAGATAATGCTAGCCAAATATCATGAGAATATTTTAATGATTCTGTGGCTTTAGGCTTAGGCTTTAGGCTTTAGGCTTTAGGCTTTTTCTGTGTGTTTAATTTGAGGCTTCAATGAAGTTTTCAATATCTTTAATTGCATCTTATATTTTACTAGCGACTCACCCTCGCTTCGCTCGGGTTTGTCCCTAGGTTGATTCCCCATACAAATTTTCATCCACATTTTCACCCCCTTAAATGATGATTTCCGAGATAAAAAGTATTCTATGTCCTTTCCAGGGTCTCAAACAATCTTCTTACTAAATTTCATATTAATCGGTTCTGTAGATGCAGAGATTACCCCCTACAACGTCACAAACTCACAATTCACAAACTTTACCTCTTTATTATATTAGTATAGATTGACACTATTTATTAACTTGAATAAAATAATAGGACCAAATGTCGAAATTGATTTATTTGAAACTAATAGTTTAGTTGTAAATAAGCGGTATCCTTGAGAACTCTTCATCTCCTACAGAAACACATTTTTAAAAAAACTTGATCTCAACCTATTATAGGATTATGCTTATTAAATATACATATCTCAAAAGTAAAGAAAGTACTGAAATTGATTTTTAGATGTTATAAGAATGATCACTCACAATCTGTTATTATATTATTGTAGATTTCAAGAAAATGAAAGGTACTTTATTTACGCTTAATCTCTCAACGACCGCGGACACGCCGGCGTTACAGTTAACAATAGATTTCTTAGAAATTTAATTAATTTCTTAGAAATTTACCTGGATGTGTTAATGAACTAAAATCTATTTGTTACAGTACGGCCGGGCTCCCATCCACTGGGCGGCGAGTAGAGGCAACGTCGAGATAATCAATTTACTCATACACGCCAAATGTGATATAGAAGCTGTGGATAAGGTACTTTGCTTTAAAGATTTAAGTATCTGTATTATATGTGTAGTACCTGTTTGGACGACCGAGCTTCGTTTGGCGTTTTTTTGAAAAAGATGTAAACATGGCGTTTTAAAAAAAAAAGACCTACCTATATAGATAAACTTAAAAAGCAAAATCTACAAGTTAGAGCCGTATTTATATATTATACCTATATCTGATTAAATATTTTTTTTATTTACTCAGACTAATTTATTAATATTTATTATTAAATAAATATAATTATTAACATTACACAACCTTTAAACATAAAGTAACATTTTGTATTAATTATTGTTTAATATATAGGTATATAGGTATGTATATATTTCAGCATAATATTGTAAGTTCAAAAAACAATGGTTTTTTTGGATAAAGAACAAGGAAGTAGTAGCGCATTTTTATTTTTAATATAATCCCAGCATCTCCTTTGTTAGTAATTTTAAATATTTAAAAAAAATATTAATTTAATTTAGAATTCAAATTAAAAAAAAACACAGATTATAATGATATATTTCATTAATTCTTATTACGATTTAGACATATATTTTGAATATTAATATTTTATAACAGTTCGGTATGAGGCCGCTTTTGATGGCGGCGTGGCACGGACACCTCGCGGCTGTGCAAACCCTCGTGCACGCGGGCGCTTGTCTCGCTGCTACTAACAAGGTATGCTTCCCTGGTACTTTCGATCGAATCTCCCATGAGCCAGATCGATAACCCCATGAGTGCATAGAAAACACCACAGACGTGTCGAGTAAAGATTGTTATCGATAACGCGTCCCGTACTTTAAATAGAAACAAATGGCGTTGTTTATTTTTTTTAATGAATGATTTATAGAAATATAATTAAAGAAACCGTTAATTATTATTTTTTTAAATAAAATTGAATAAATTTTTAAATAAATTTTTAAAAATCATTTAGTCAACTAAAAAAAAATGCTGGATAGATAATAAAAAACTATGTTTTCGTTTCAATGGTCCACTTAATTTTTTTTTAATAATCAATTAAAAAAAAATATTGTCAATGAAAATTAACTTTCTTTCATAAATATGAAAACTCGAGAATATGACATCGTTACGCTACGTTATCTTTTCCCCTACTTTATTACGAACATGGGATGCGTCATGCCCTATTATATTTGAGTGTCAAATTTTATGATTATTATTATGTATTTACATGTGACCTTTCAAGTTTAACTCATAAACTTTTACAAGATTAAACTTTTGTTTCACTCCACCCTCTTAGAGTGAAGGAATCGACTTTTATAGACTTAATAACTGTTGCAGATAAAAAAATATACTTTTTATTTTGCTCACGACTCCACCCGCATATTTCATTAACTATGTTATCATTATAAATTATAGCATATAAGTTATTATAGGTTATATGTTAGAGTAATATATTTTATTGTATGTATGTTAATACATACAATCAAATATATTACTCTAACATATAACCTACATTACCGTAAAGTTTTATTAAAATTCGTTTAGTAGTTTCTACATGAAATAACATCCAACCTTACAAACTGTCGCGTTTGTAATAGTAGAAGGATTAGGTGTCATACACTCAGACCAATAAAAAATTACTAGTACTTTATTATTGGTCTGACATTGCAAAATATTACTTAGAAACGGTTATTTCTCATGTTCTATTCAACAGAAAAACAACGACATTCTACAATGCGCGTGCGCGCGTGGAGCCAAGGACGTTGCAAATTATGCTTTAACCCTCGGAGCTAAAGTGCAGGGATGTGACACGGCGGGCGACGCCCCCCTCGCACTCGCAGCCAGAGCTGGGCACACAGCTGTCGTAGAACTACTGTTGGAGAAGGGCGCATATATCGATGCAGTCAACAAGGTTAGTAGAGTGACATCTTAACCTGTCACTTTTGACAGTTAAAGTGCTGTAACTGTTATAGTATCACGTATAACACAAATCGATATTTGCATGTATAATGTATGTTGCATCATTTAAATGATTAGAGTTCTTATGTACGTGATATGTTCATAACATGAACGAATTAGAGACTGGACCTGACATAAAATACAAATGTATGAAAACTAGTTCAACCAAGCGACGCATAACGCACACAAAGATTTTATTACATTATTATAAACACTGATACACAATACAATATTTCTAGTGCTTGAACGTAATCGATAAAATACATATATCGATGAACCAATGAATGACATTTTAGACATTGGTTAGCATAGTCATCATATTTTAAATCTTTTAATTTATTCTTCTTCTTTTAATTTTAATAAATTAAAATAAATGAATTAAAGAGGCAATAATAATGTGTCAAATACGATGGCATTGATGGCAACATTCTGTTGGCCTATAATAATGTTAATGAACAAATGAATATCGGGTATATATTCCATTAATATATAATAAATATTAATTGTAAAGATTAAAAAAATATTAAGCTAATTTAATTAAATAATGTGATTTTGTTGATTCTGTTATTGAACTATTTTAATTGGCAATTGATTGTCTCGGGTAGTTATAAAAATGTGACACTGTCCTAATATTGCTCAGTTCTTAATAAACATTTGTGAAATTAGGAAAAAGAAAAAGAGATTGCAAATTAAAGTGAGTGTTGGATCGTGAAAGTAAAATAATTAGTGCAAGTGGAAAATAAAGTGAGTGGTAAAGTGTTTTATTACAAATCGCCAACCCAGAAGTTTAGTGCTAAAACATTATTGTTTGATTTTGTGTAATTTATGTGTTGAAATAAAATGACCTTTATTATTATTACAATGGAATAATATTCCAAAGTATATAAATGTGGAATAAAATAAAATAAAAAATTAAGTACACATACTAATTATAATTTTTGCATTTATATTTTTATTTGATTTAGAAAATATTTTTATAAATTTACTGTCATCAGATTGTAGGATACTGTGGTAAAAGTATTTTATGTTATTGTACTGTACAAATAACACAATTCGTTTAGTAATTTCGTCAAATATCGATATATTTTTCGACATTGTCAAGCACTAGTCGATGTCAAATGGACTCACTCGACAGTTTAGTCATTTGTTCTGAATGGTATAATCCAGGGATTTTATGATGGTTGTCAGATGTCAACAATACATAGAAATATCGACTATATTTAACATAGTTGGATAATATGACATTTTATTTTACATTTAATTAAATTGTGTGATAAATAATAATAAATGTAATAAAATAATGTATTTACAAGTGAAAAGAAATACTACTGCTTCCGCCGTTATAGTTTTTACATCATTTAACAGAACATTTAGTCATTTTTGGGAGATGTTTTGTTGACAAATAAGTGCTTGAGACTGACGCAAAAAACAAACGACCAAGCCTAAAATCTCCTGGTTACTGAGAAGACCGATAAAGGTACGTCCGCTTATATGTCTAGTCCAGTGGTTAATTCGTTCATGGTTCATAATATAAAATGCATGTAGATTATAGAGCACATTTAATCAATGTGAATTGAGACTGATATATTGTGCTAGTTTATAGGAGAATTGTGCGATACTGGTTTATAAAATAATATGTACTTAGTTAATAAAGTCAAAATTAAGAGTATTTTATTAAGTTTCATTAATTTAAACTTAAAAGTATATATATTTAACCGCTTTGTAACACTATTTCTCACTACCACAGGTTGGCTGGAAGAGATCTCTTCTAGAGATAAGTCCACCTTTGTAAATAACAACTGATTTTAAATTACTGTATTGATTTTTTTTAAAAGTGCAATAAAGAATAGTATATATTTTGATATATAAAATTATTGTATATGTATCGAACCACGTGGGACGCTAAATGTATTAACGTCACGCAGATGCTGAAGTCTGGTTTTACGACCATCTTGGCATTACAGCTTTAGTTACTTTGACACGGAAATTGTATTTCCTACTAAATTTTTATAACATCTAATAAAAGAAGGCATTTAAGTATTCTATAAATAGTTTCAAAATTCCATTAAAATCATATCAATGCTTTGACCCTGGGCTCTCTTCGATTGTTACGATGATAATAATCTTTTTCCAACTTTGATATAAAATTAAACAACCATGGGATAGATATTTAAGATAGACAATGTTCGAATAGTACGTCTATTTTTATTCATTTTACTTATTCGTACCCTAATACTTTTAAGGTCTCCCATTGAATTTATTGATACGATAAGTAGTTTTGGAGGCATGGGACATTTTCGGTTAGGTATAAGTTGTGTAATTTTACGGTAACCTTAAGAAATATATACAAACTTAGTTTTGTTGCCAATAATATTTTATTTACATTTACCGTCCGAAATTGCGTGAATTAAAAGAAAATACTTTTATTCTGGTACGAAACCCTCGGTGGGTGAGTAAGACTAGCATTTGTTATTTAATCTACACCACTACTATAACCTTTATATATAGGTAGGTTATAAGTGTGTGTGTGTGTGTGTATATATATATATATATATATATATATATATATATATGATTACTAGTGAGTAAATTTTTCGAAAAATTGATATCATTTATAAAATATTTCATTGCGTTTTTCAGAAAATAATAATTAAAAAAAATTAAAATTTCAACATTTTATTCAAAATTTCGATAATAGGGCGGCATTTTTTACTATGCCCAGAGCCAGCGCTATGGTTAAATCCGGCACTGCGGTTTACCCTCCCATAAGAAACTATCACTACAAAAAGAAGGTCATAGTCTATCTGTATACTAATTTTCATTTAAATCCATCCAACCGTTTTAGGGTGAAAGAGTAACAAACCAAAGATACAAACAAACTTTCGTATTTATAATAATATTACAATCATATATCTAACTCACTGATTATTACCATGTTTACTTTTTAATATCTACCTACTTTTTTTAATATCTAATTTACTTAAAATATAACAAAAAAGTTAATGACCGCTATCAATTTTAATCTTTAAAGGTCAAGTAATTAATATAAGGCTACCTAAATGTTTGGAGAATAAGTAATTATTTTCTTAATAACTGTTTAGCTTCAACTAAGTAAGAAACTTATGCTTTTGTTTTTTGACAAACAATAGTGGTTCAAGTCGCCTGAAGCACGACTTGGAAATAATAGCATAACATCTTAATCGCTGCCGGCCAAATACAACGTCTATAAGAAGCTTTTCTGACGTCAAGGTCGAATACAAAAAACAAGGTTTTCTCCGAGAGCTTGTAAACTAAAAGATTGAATTTTAAATATTAAATAGGTTTACGATTAAAATATTTAAGAATTCAATACCTCTTGAGATTTCTACTTCTAAATAATTGAAAGTGGCATGCTATTTTTTTAGAATTTTTGATTTTATATCTATAATCTGTACATATAATAAAATTCTAATTGAGTCGAATCTGTACATCAAATATTTTTATTGGAAAATCTCATTGAAATAGTCATTTTTACCAATACAGAGGCCGATTCTATAGTTTTTAAAATTTTGTTTGGCTGTCTGGAAATGCATTATGAGAAAACCACTAGACAGATTTTGATTAAATTTGGTATGATGAAAGCTGGTTATCCGGGTCGACATATAGGATATTTTTTACTGCGGGAAAATATCTCTTCCCTGAAAAATCTATACTAACCGTTAAAACGTACCTAGGAATGAACCCGAGCAGAGCGAGAGTGAGTCGCTAGTTTGATTTATGTTTATTAAATTTATTTTGAAACTGTATACAGTATACTTGAACATTTCCATAATTATTTCAATATATCGTGACTGAGATCATTATACGAGCTTCGTCGTCAATGTTTTTATATAAAACTTGTAGAAATTTAATTGACAAACAGAGTTTTGTATTATGAAGGCATAAATATCTCTAGATATGTACCTACATACATACGTACCTGTTACCGCTGATTCTGATTCAATACAGGATTTGACTTACGATAACTTTTAAATGCGCAAATTGTGGCACTCAGGCTCTGGAATAATAGACATAAAATGTTATAGAACTAAACATGAAGCCAAACACTAATGATTTAAAATAATTTATTTTAATTAATCATATTCAATCTTCTCGAAAATTGTCAATTAACGACTAATACTTATATAAAATTTTCCTTATTCTTTAAGTATATAGTAAAATCAAGAATAGAAGCATAAACAGCGAAACACGCTACTATTTTTTAATTTAACTTTTTTATGGTGGGCTACGTCTATATAACTGTTTAGTCTGAGTTGTGGCATTAAAATTAATAGCCAAACATTTTTTATAATTAAAAAAAAAACATTTTAATTATATGGTACTTGCGTATAAAATACTTCAAACGAAACTTGACGCGTCAACTTGCAGTAAAACATCTGCACCAGCATGACCTTGCGCATTAAATGAAGAATTAAAGACCGCTTTCAAATATGCATCACGTTGCAATTCACTAGCAAGCGGGAAAAAGTAAAAGGTTTTTTTATATGTGAACTCCATGAACATGACCCAGTTTATAAAAACACTGGCCATATTTGCTGTATTGAAAATTTACATCTAGAACTGAAAATACAAAAATTGAAAAATAGATTTTGGATTTATATTTATATTTCTTTGTCGTTGCGAAGCTAGCTTTATTTGTAATTCTGTAAATCTATTTAACTCTAACGATAAGTATTAATCATATACTTATTAAAAAATTGTCTGCTTGTCTGTATATGTGTGTGTTTTTCACGCAAAATGTACTGAACCGATTTTAAGTAAATTTTATGTAGTGATAATTTATTACTCGGGTCAACATTTAAGATACCTTTTACTACAAAAAAATCTTTTTTTCCCCACGGGAAAACACAATAACTGGTTCTGTCTAGTCGCCCTTAGATGGCTAACCATGTTAAACCCTTTTTTTTAATTTTGGGATTTACACATACCACCTGTAGACATACAGGACTACTACTACTTAATACTAAACCTTAAGAGATACATGAAAACAATGTAGGTACTAGAGAATTGTAGATCTTAAAAAGACCTAGAGAAATGTTTGCAATAGTATATATTTATCCTATATCCTAAGGTACACTCGCAATAACTATATTTATTTATTTTATATTTATAATGCACCGAGGAACACACCCCACCGAAGTGAGCGTAAGTCGCTAATAAAGTATAAATGCAAAAATTCTTATATACATCTATACATATAATAAAATTGTAACCAACCCGAATCTGTACATTAAATATTTTTTGGAAAATCCTATTGAAATACACATTATTATCGATGCAAAGGCCAAATCTATAGTTTTTAGAATTTTTGTCTGTTTGTCTGTCTGTTACTGCACCACAGAAAAACCACTGGAGGGATTTGGATGAAATTTGTTATGGTGATAGCTGGTTATCCGGGTCAACATATAGGATCCTTTTTACCGCGGGAAAATATCTCATTTCTAAGAAAAAATACAAAAACTGCAATGTAAAAGTATACTAATATGTAAAACCTAAGAATTTGGTTTTTGGTCATGTGAACGCGGGCGGAGCCGTGGGCAATGCTAGTACATATATATTTCTAAACGGTTTGTACTAATTCGTTATGAGATTTATAAAAGCAATTAAGTAATTTTGCGTTAGCTTCACGTATTTCAAGATCTCGCTTAAGGTTAATTAAATTTTCAAAGAACATTTTATACATTAATAATTAATTATAATTATTATTATTTTACTGACTTAGTTAATTTTGCTCATGAATAAAATTACAGTTTATCAATTTCAAATTTCTAAACATATACAAGAAATGTCATTTTTAAATTAAACAGAAATATTTAAACGTGAACGGTTTCTAAGAATATACAAGTCTATAAAAATAAATAACTATTTTGGCAACTAAAATTGAATAAAGAAGTTATAAACGATCAGCTGAATCCAATTAACTCAAAACAATTATTATTTTATAAATTTTATAGCAATTTTCTCTCGTAACATACTTTTAATTTAACGTCAATTCTAATTGATATGATTTTAGGAACAGAATTTTGTTTTTTCACAATAAAATTTCAAAGCTGCATCTATATTACAAATGTCTTTAATTATCGATCCCAGAAAACAAGTTTGCGAGAATGTTAAATCCATACAAATCTATCCCACGGGAACCGTACATTTTTCCGTCATAAAAATAACCTACATATGTGTTATTCCAGACTATAATCTATATCTATGTCAAATTTGATCCAGATCTGTTCAGCCGTACTGGCGTGATAGAGTAACAAACATCCATCCATCCTCACAAACTTTTACTATTAATAATATTAGTATGAATTATATTACTAACTAGTCATCTCGAGTCTCATTATTAAAACAAAATGAAAACAGAAGCAAAGCCTCGAGCGTTACCTACGGCTCCGCTAACAACATCGAATAAACAAAAACACGCTCGTTATGAATTTAAATACTATTAGAGTTACATAAACAAATCGAAAATACAGTAGAAATTGCTATATAATTGTATTTCTTTCTAAGAATTCCACGACATTTTCATGTCTAGTGAAGCTCTGTATATACAATGTGTTCAGCCTTTTTTAACGTCCCACTGCTGGGCAGGCCCGTGCCCAGCAGTGGGACGTTAAAAAGGGCTGAATACATGAAGGTTTATGAGATACTCAAGGTTAATTATTACCATAACGGTTCAATATGTTAAAATAACGGCACTTGTATATAGTATCGTACTCCTATTTTCCTTATAGTTATTTCCTTATTGCTTTCAGTACGAGGGGGATCAGGCCATCCACCACGTCTTTTGAAACCTAGCTAGGTTCTCTCAGACATGCAGGTTTCCTCACGATGTTTTCCTTCACC
The DNA here is from genome assembly GCA_947093115.1 of Brenthis daphne. NCBI lineage: Eukaryota > Metazoa > Arthropoda > Insecta > Lepidoptera > Nymphalidae > Brenthis > Brenthis daphne. The sequence goes on along the minus strand of OX352481.1, from coordinate 5,196,997 downwards.
GTTAAGACAAGTGGTAATCATGTTGGAAATGATTCGCACATGAAAATATCAGAGGTGCTAGACCCGGGATTTGAACGCTATTCACTCGGTTTTCCAAGCGAGCGCGTTACCACTGGGCTATCACTGCCTTAAATGTATATACAAACGGTTTTTTAATTGTTGCTTATGCTGTAAGACCAAAAACGTTTATTCTGCGAAAAAAGTATCAACAGCGCGTGGAGATAGTTGAAGGCCTGGATAGTGACATAGGCTACTTTTTATCGCGGGAGATTACTTAATTGCCACGGGAAAACACGTTATAATACAATCCAAAAAAAAATTACGATCAGAATTACTTGAAATTTGGTGATAATGCTCTTCAATAAAATTAAATAAGTAAGTGTTTTAGCATTTTTCCAAATTCATTCCGGGATAAAAAAGGGGATAAAAGGTTGTATAAAACTACCTTTTTAGATGTTTTTTGTAGTTTTAGCGCGAGCGAAGCCGCGGGTTCTGCTAGTAAAAATATAAAATTGAAATTTTCCCAGAGACAGGAAGAGACTTGGAACCATTATTATGTTTTCTATACGGTTGATTTAAAATATAGGTCAATTTTTGAGGTAATAAAAAATAAATGCTATCCGTAACTCGAGCACGGAAATTAAATCATTAATCACATCACGCATGATTACACCTAAAACGATTTTACCCATTAGCCTAGTTTGAAAATGATTATTTTTACTATAAGTAGTACGAAGCACGGGGACAAAGTGGAATGGGGGATGGGGGGGAGAGAGGTTCAAACCCCGGGACATCTCTAATATTATATAAAAATGGGATAAATGGGATAGTGAAATTCGACTTACAATTGCTTTGAGTACCTCTTACGTTTTAAAGTCGGTGAAGAAGCAATCAGACTTTGAAATTAGATTTAATTTAAAAAAAAGAGATGTAGAGTAGCAACAAATGTAATTGTAATATAAAAAAGTTAGTATATTACTTTTAGTAAATGGACAACATTTATTTAGGCAACTCATCTATGTATCTACGTAATAGTTGCATTTATATTATGTTTAATATTCTAACAGTTTACACCCAGTAAGTGTGTTTATTTACACGTAGTATTTACTAGCATTGCCCGCGGCTCCGCCCGCGTTCACATGACCAAAAACCAAATTCTTAAGTTTTACATATTAGTATACTCTTACATTGCAGTTTTTGTATTTTTCCTCAGAAATTTTCCCACGGTAAAAAGTATCCTGTGTGTTGACCCGGATAACCAGCTATCATCATACTAAATTTCATCAAAATCTGTCCACTGGTTTTCTCGTGATACGGCAACAGACAGACGGACAGACAGACAGACGGACAGACAAAAATTGTAAAAACTATAAATTCGGCCTCTGTATCGATAATAATGTTTATTTCAATAAGATTTTCCAAAAAATATTTAATGTACAGATTCGGCTTAGTTACAATTTTATTATATGTATAGATAACAAAATTCATTCGCCATTAATTTTATAAAATAAATAGGTATTAGAAAATAAATGTAAATAGATACAAATAAAGAAATACGAATGTCTAAAAAGGTCTTGCTTCTAGCCAAACCCAAAGCAAATAAATAAAGTCTTAATGTTTTATTCAAGCAAAGAACCTATTCGGTCTACTTAAACAAATTATAGTCGTTAGTCTGCCGATAATCTAGGGAATCCACAGATAATTGGACCCAGTTATGCAAAGAACAGCCATGTGCGTAAAAGTACCAACAGAGTTATAAGCATTTTATTATAAAAAATAAAATAATTATAAAAAATAAACAATACTTATATAAATATCGTTCAATTTTAAAATAACCAGAAAAACAAAACATAACCCAAGTGCAACTATCGATAGAAAAATGCTTATAACTCTGTTGGTACTTTTACGCACATGGCTGTTTTTTGCATAACTGGGTCCAATTGTTAATCTGAAAAGGGATAGTGCCTAGCTTTACATGACTGAGCTGGGTTTAATCACTTAATCTTCTTTTTTAAAAAACGGATTATCCGGTTGATACATAGATTAATTTTAGTAGGATATTGAAAACGTCCAAAAATTAAGTTGTGCCTTTTTCCATAAAATAAACTTTTATTTCCAGTGGCCATCTCTTTTAAAGTTTTAAATATTTAAAAATGTTTCCATATAATACATATACTCCAAAATAATAGTAGTTATGTCTCCTTTCATAAAATTAGTAGATATTTAGCACATTCATGTTTACCGTTATATTCCACTATAGGTTTTCATTTCTCTCCTCATTCTCTTAATCTTCCGTTGTTTCATAATCATCTATTTTATTTTATTTATTTAATATATTATAACTAACATACTACAAAAAGTCTTTACATATATTTAACAATTTAGTATAAACCACCTTGCTTCGCTCAGGGGCATCCCTCGATACGTTTTATATAGATAAAAATTTAAAATTTAAAAAACCCCCACGCAAATTAATTGTCATTTAACGATTACAACGGCACGCGTGAAGCATTTAATCGAGTAATCATACGCCAAAATGCCTTATATCATTTTGGAAAAGAGCTGATACTCTTACACTGCTGGACCGAAATTAACCAAACATAGCTAAGAACCATCGCAAGGAAACTGGCTTTCAAATGAAAAAAACCGCATCGAAATCGGTCCATCCATTTAAGAGCTACGATCATACAGACACACAGACAGACATCGACGTCAAACTTATAACGCCCCTCTTTTGCGTCGGGGGTTAAAAACAATTATTGTGAGCGTACCTTAGGAGATAGACACATAATATTGCAGACTTATCTGTGGCCATTTTTAAGACTTACAAATTTGTAGTACATTATGTTGATCTATCTCTTAAGGTTTAACGAGCGTTAGCAATGTAATCGCCCAAAAATACGTTCTTTATATTATTCCAACTCTGAAATTCTTGGCTTTTCTTTACTATAATATGTATGTATTATACTTATAAACGTTGCAGAAGAAATTTTCTAAGCGACTGAAAACTGTAACTAAATCCGTTGTGTGGTTTAGAACAAGTTTGCGGGGAAACAGACAGACGAAAACAGCTTTGCTTTATACAATGTATAGATTATGATATTAATTATACATATACCAGATTTACAGACTAACTCAACATGTAGTGTTAATATAGCTCATTCGGTTACTAACACTAAGAAAACTTATACTAAAAATCTTAGTGAAGTCGTTATCACAAAAGACTTTCCTCACACGCATAGATAGATTTCAAATAATAATCCTTTAAAATGTATAAATGTATGTAAGAGAAAAATTATTAAAAAGTAAAATGAATGGTGCCTATGTGGTATAAAAAAACAATATTATGTTAAAAATAATAAACACAAGAAAAATTCAACTTAACATATAATAAAATTCTAACTGAGTCGAAACTGTTCATTAAATATTTTTATGGAAAATCTTATTGAAATAGTAACGATTATCTATACAGAGATTGAATCTATAGTTTTTGGAATTTTTGTCTGTCTGTATGTCTGTCTGGGGAAAGTTATGATGATAGATGGTTATTCGGGTCTACATAGAGGATACTTTTAACTGAGGAAAAATATCTCATTTCTGAGAAATCCAAATAAATAAATTTCTAAGTGGCTGGAAGCTAGCATGAAAATACGTTATTTTTAAGACCAAAGTTAGAAAATATAAATCTTTCTAGTTTAAAATGAAGACTATTCTCATTCAAATTTAAAGTGGTACTTCCTCTGGGAAAGAAAAATAGTTATAGAAGTAAGAAATATGAAAATAATTGATATTGAGATTCTTTATAAAATACATAAATGCAAATGGCACCCGTCAATACCATCGCTTTGCTCAGGTGAAGCGAGAATAAGTCGCTAGTAAAATAAATATATGATCATAAATAAGTAAAACTATGTTAATAAAGTATTTTATTTGATTATATTTAATTATAGGTTTTTTTAAAAGCCTAAAAATAAATAAATATAGATAAAAAAGTTCCAACATTCATTACAATAAATAATTTTTACTTTATTACACAAACAAAACAAACACTTGACAAATTGGCAAAGGGATGTACGTTAGTTTTATTTCTTTATTTCAGTGCAAAACGACTAGAAAACAAAAACTATTTGTACCAGGCAAACATAAGTCATGGTGTAGTTGAATAAAACAAACGAAAGATAAGACCTGGCGTACATTACAGATATTTATCTTACAAGAGTTTCGTTGTTATTTTTTATTTGTTATACCTGCAATTGGCTTCTTACTGTTACTTTGCTTGAACGTCCACACTAACTAAGATAATAATATAGGTGATTGTTGAAATTGACATAACTTTTTTATTTATGAACCGATTGAAATAAAACAAAATATTAAGTGAAACTTCCCACAATGCATTAATCCATCTCATCTAAACCATTAATCAATTGAAAATGGCATCCAAATTGGTTAAGCCGTTTCTGAGATTAGCGTGCACAAACGTACAGACAAAAATTCTAAATATCATTGTTTTGGATTCTATGGCGTTAATAAAGATCCCTAATAATAGTTTTTCTTAAATACCTTCCATGTACAGACAGCGATCAGCTACACTTTTATTATACGTAAAAGATGTTTAATGTCCATAAAATTTTTATTAAAATAACGTCCTTGAATTATGAAAATAACTACCGTTTCTCTATTTTACAAATGAGAAAATATAATACGTTTTATATATACATATAATATGAGCTTATAGCGAATATTAATTGCATATTAATTATTAATTTGGTAGACTACTCTACAATGTACAGTGACCATAAGTTTTTTCCAATAAACGTAGAGAGGCGACGCTTTCAATGCACTTTGTACTCGTACCTGTCGCTAGCAGAACAGTGTTCGAGAGCTTACTCAATGCGACTATGCTTGAACACGCTTATTATGACTTTAAATTTGGATTGTATATCGATTGAATCACTTAAGTTTTAATTAAATTTTAAGTTTAAGTACTGAGAACTCGAGAATATTTAGTGTTAAAATGTTTTAATATTAGATTTATAGATCTACAGATAGTATGAATATTTTCGGTGACAATTTATCTCTTCAGCTTTTTGTTAATTGCTTAGTATCATTACATGAACTTAATATGAACTTGGAAGCTTTTTGTCTTTTACAACCGCCGCCATTTTAATTTTGTTTCAAATTTGCGGTGGACGATGATTCTAGTGCTTATGTAGGTACTCTTATAGAGGACAGTGCATTAAATGTCGGATTACTGACAAAAGGACAATATATAGTATAAGATTAGTATAAAAGATTTAATAATAAAATAAATAAAAAATAAAAACATTTTACATTAAAAAAATCACTTTTACTAATCTAATATTCGTTTTTTTTATTTAATGTAATTCAATCATGAACGAAAAACATTAATATTTGATCACGTAGAAATCAAATTCTTACAAACAGCGCAAAATACAAGAAACAATCAAGAAACATAAATATTTATAAACTAAACATTTATTCGTTATAATAAAAAAAAACAGAAATATAAATATTTCAGTAGAATAATTTAAAAAGTTTTATTAATTCTAAAATGAATCAAGTATTATTCTCATTTCTATTATCGATTCATCTTCTAACGCTATATTATAATGTATTATTATCAATTACATATACAAAATACATTTAAAAACAAGTTTTCTCATCCAAATACCACATGAGAATAAAATAATTATACCTAATGTTTTTATAATAATTAATCCATTATAATATTTTGTTTATTAAAATATATTTTTCAACAGGTAGGCCGAACCGCACTCCATTTAGCTTGCGAAGGCGGCCACTGCGGTACCGCTGCTCTCCTAGTATCTAAAGGCGCGTCGCGGGAGGCGCGAGACAACTCCGGCCGCACCCCTCTACACCAGGCCGCGGTACACAGACACACTGAGCTCGTGCTTGTATTGTTAGAAACTGGATGCAACGTGAATGCCACAGATAATGTAAGTTTATGTTAGCCTGGTGTAATGGCTGAGTGGATGACTTGTGTTGTTTTGGTTTGGTTGCGCTCCTAGTTAATACAGATTATGATGAATGCAATATGTAAATCATGAATAATATTTTTTTAAATTTACTTAAACAAAAAAGTTTTTGTTATTATTGAAATAGGCTTAGATCGGATAAGAGGATTATTGAAAGTATGAGAAGATTGAAATATGAGAGAAGGAAATGGCTTATTGCTATAAAAGTTTTTCTTCTAAATATCGGGGGGCACGGCAGTGCCCCCGCCAAGTCGAGCAAACAAGTCGAGCAAAAAAGCCCCGGCAGTACCATCCTTTTCTCGAAGGGATTCAGAGCATTTTCCACCCCCCCATAACTTCGTTATGGATAAAGCTAGAAGCTTGAATTTTGAGTGACTAAGAGAACATAATAAAACTAGGTACATTTCCAAATTACATTCAATTTGAACCAGTAGTTTATGAACTGTTGCAGATCAAAATTCGTTAATATCGTCACTCACTCACTCACCGATCATCAAAATTCTAAGGTACTTCTAGCAGACATAGAAGCTTCAAATTTTGAACACAATTCGTGTTTACTCTATAACCCAAGGAAAAATTCAAACATCACGCAATTTCAATCCTGTTTTCGAGATATACAACAAACTGCATCAGTAACTTTGTAATCCTATACAAATAGATATGCGATATATGGGATTACAAAGTTACTTGTGCAGTTCATACATATAATTGTCGTCACTTGCAATGTAAAAGGAGGTTAGGTTAGTGTTTAACCTGTATGTATGTTTGTATGTTCGATCCTATGTTCCCTCGTAATTACTAACCTAATCACGATTCGTCTATTTATTTATTAATGTTGATATTGCAACTATTGTATACATTAGAAAAATATTATTCAAATGTGAAAATATTATTTCAAGCGTTTTCAGTAACTGTATACATTTTTATGCATATACAAATGGGTACATAAATACAACGTGAAGCGTGTATAGTGTATTACCAACTAATATTCGATTACCTGTTATTTATAATGAATTTATTAAAATATAAACCTAATTACGACAAAACCTGACGATTACTTAATTTTTGACGACACGTTTGGCTCAGTTTGTAGTGGCCCGGCCCTACTTTCTGTGCCGGCGGTCGCGGGTTCGAGTCACGCTGGGGGCATTCATTTGTGTGATGACTAAAGTATGTACTCCAGTCATGGGTGTTTATATTTATAATATGTATGTATTTAAAGTTATATATGTGTAGTGTATTAACTATCTAGTATCCATAACACAAGCCTCGTAGCTTACCATGGAACTAGATGGTTCTGTGTGTTACTGTCCCAACATATTTTGAAACAAAGCTCGTATATTTTCTTTTATAAAGTATGATGTTGATTTGAATTAGAAAACTTGTTAACATTTCATTGCTCGTAACTGTACACATCTAATAGAACATGGAATATAGAGGTCATGAAATATCAATCTCTTCGAAAATTACTTTTAAAATGGCCAATGGAATCAGTGAATGAAGTGAGTTGGCAACCTCACTTTTCTATTAAACTGCATCAAAATTGACTGAACAAGCAATAATAATTAAGTATAACAGCCTTCGGGATTTACCTACGATGCCGCAGATAGACACATAAATCTACACGTTTTATTAAACTTACGTAAGTTCAATATCAGTATCGGGGTAGGTATTTAGGGTCAACAATGAAATTAAAATATTCATTAAATTAACTATACATATTTATACTTAATGCATAAGATAATAGTAATGAAGCCCAGGAATCCGCAATTTCCGAATACAATAGACTTATATTTTTTATCATCCAGACTTGTCAAAATTTGTTATATCAAAGCCTCTGAAAAAAGCCCACAGTGACAGAGAGTGGGCTTTTAAGAAGTCCTTAGCTGACACACAAGAAATAGTACAAGAAAAGGGCAAAAGAAGAAATATTTACAAAAAGAAATGAGATCCCATCAAAAACATACTGTAAAAATATTGCAAGTCTCGCAACGCATCTCTCTACCGCAAAAAGCTATGAGATATAATGTAAAACCAAGTCGGTTAATTTATTCATTACCTATCTATGGAAGCATCTATCCGACAACTTTGTCATAAATCGTTACCGAATTAGTTAAGTTACAACATTTTATAGTGACCGTATTAATATTAGATATATTTATTTCTTTAATTAATAGAATGACTTGGCCATCGCACATGATAACAGAACCTACAAATAACAAAATTTACCTAATATTAACGTTCTGAGTGCATTATTTATGTATTGTTAGTGTATGCATCAATTTGACCCGCTAGTACTATGTTCCGTTCATTTTAGCCCAAACACGTCCACAGCTGGGCATAGGCCTCCCCCAAAAATTTCCACGACAACCAGTCTTGTGCCATCCGCATCCAGTGGGCTCCAGCGACTTTGACCAAATCGTCAGTCCACCTTGGTCATGGTATTTTTAATTAGGACTATTTAAAGTAGTAGACTCTTATGTGATTATGTTTCCGTGCGATGGCCAAGTCATTCTATTAATTAAAGAAATAAATATATCTAATATTAATACGGTCACTATAAAATGTTGTAACTTAACTAATTCGGTAACGATTTATGACAAAGTTGTCGGATAGATGCTTCCATAGATAGGTAATGAATAAATTAACCGACTTGGTTTTACATTATATCTCATAGCTTTTTGCGGTAGAGAGATGCGTTGCGAGACTTGCAATATTTTTACAGTATGTTTTTGATGGGATTTTATATACCACTGGCAACTTAAATTTTCATATTTGTCCATTGTGTTTTTTATCATACATAAAGTTGTGTAAATTTTTAATATTTTGTACAAATTACATGTTTGAGAAATATAATTTAATAATTTAATAAAAAAGTTTCTACATAAATTTTAAGTATTTAATAGAGACAAAAAGTGTATAAGAAAACCATTCATATAATAGACGTACTAGTTAGAGAAAAACTAAGCAAGGTACTACAGGAGACATTACATTCTACGTATCGGGGAACATTGGCAATTCGAAATATTCAAACTATTTGAACTGCATACTCTGTAGTGTCATAAAGGTCTATGCTCTCCTAGTTCATAGAAATACGTGAACGACATTCGCATACTTTCTGTGTAACTTTGAAGGAAGAACTCTGATATAAATAAAACTTTAACCGTAGTCTTTTAAAAAGCCTATAAAATTTTTATATAAAAAATATATAATATTTTATTAATATTATTTTATTAAAATGACATGTAATATTCATAGTAATAGTTTGTAAAAACTATTTTTATAGGTAAAATATTAATTTAGTGTAAACAAATGAACATTTATAAAAAAGGTTGTCAAATTGTACTGTCATTTTTTGGCGCGAAAATACTTATGTCGCTAGAGATTTAATTAAAGACATTTTTTTAATATGACGGAAAAGCAAATAGTGATATACTTAATGTTTGAATAGAAGTTAATTATATTTCAAAATAAGAAACGAATGTTAGCAATTAGTATTTATTAATAAGGAATTTTTATGTTGTTCCAGAATGGAGTAACTGCGCTACAAATGGCCTGCGCTCAAGGGTGTCGCGGCATCGTAGAACACTTACTCACATTTGGCGCTGACGTCCATTTGCAAAATAATGTAAGAAAAATTCTTAATGTTATTGAGTGATTTATTTATCTCATATTTTTATCTATTACATATATTTTTGGCAGTGGTAGCCCAGTGGTAACGCGCTCGCTTGGGAAACCGAATGAAGTGAGCTCAAATCCCGGGTCTCGCACCTCTGATATTTTCATGTACGAATCATTTCCAACATGATTACCACTTGTCTTAACGGTGAAGGAAAACATCGTGAGGAAACCTACTTGTCTGAGAGAACCTAGCAAGTTTTCAAAAGACATGTGAAGTCCGCCAACCCGCACTTGGCCAGCGTGGTGGACTATGGCCTGATCCCCCTCGTACTGAAGGGAAGGCCCGTGCCCAGCAGTGGGACGTTAAAAAGGGCTGAATACAAGAATACATATCATACATTACATATTATAAGAATTAATAAATATTTTATTTTACGTAAAACTTCAAAAATCATTTTATTTACTTATTATTATAGTATACTAGCGGCTCACCCTCGCTTCGCTCGGGTTCGTCGCTAGGTACGTTTTAAATAGATATAAAAAGAAAAAATCTTTCTTTCTCACATTTTAATTATATGTTTTAATACTTACCTATTCCGGACTAAGAGAAATCCAAAAATTAAAATATCATAAAAATTGGAACGCGGTCGAACGGGATAAAAAGTATCCTATGTCCTTCTCCTGGCTCTAAACTACCTCCCTGCCAATTTTCAGCTAAATCGGTTCAGCCGTTCTTGAGTTATAAGCGAAGTAACTAACACGACTTTCTTTTATATATATAGATTAGATAATTTTATTAGTACCTCCATTTCATTTATTGTTTATATACATACGTAATTGTTTCATTTAATTTGTGTGATTGTTTCTATCTAGGTACTATATACATAATTGCTGTAATTAATTTTCACGCAAACACTAAATCTTCATCGCTTTAATATATATAAAAAAATTATGTCAGAAATATTATTATTTCTGACTTAGCGACGATACATCCAAATAATTTATGTTCACTGAAATATTATTAGTACCTTTCAAGAAATTTCATTTTTTAACTTCATATGAAAAAAATAAAAAAGTGTTATGACAAATATAATAGTACTTTACGAATAAACTAAATAGATTATCTAATATACAATGTTTTTATTTATCAATGCTTATACATATATCAATTTATGTGAAGGTTGGGTCATCAGCGCTACACGCGGCATGTGCCGCCGACGCCAATGACATTGTAGAGCTGCTATTAGCACACGGTGCAGATCCTGCCCTCACTGACCAGGTAAACATGAAACGGTTGGAGTTATTATTTTACTTTTAAGATATTATATATACATATATATATATATATATATATATATATATATATATATATATATATATACACATAAATTCATGTAGTATTTCCTATAATTTTAACTAAATTTTAATGAACATTTCCTTAAAATATAATAAACGTCGAAATTTCTAAAATTGTATAAAAATTTCACACTATTTATTTCACATTTTCACATTTCATATGAAATAATAGACCTAAATACATAAGTAAATAAGCCAAGTAGATAAAATCATCGTATAAAATTAAATAGCATGGATTTAATGAATTGATTACGGTTCTCGAACAGAGTGAATCCCCCATGAGACTAACCGCTTTCACTTACGAGGAGAGCATAAGCTAGCCGGTACCTTCTGCATACCAAATGGCTATTATCAGAGGACTATAGTTTGTTTCTCAAATGCAAGGCAATATATAATATTACATAATATTATATATTGATATATAATATTAAATAATAATTTAAAAGTTAATCATATTATATATAATAACTAGCGAGTCATCCTCGCTTTGTTCGGGTTCTCCCTACGTTAATTCCCCATATAAACGTTCATCCCCATTTTCACCCCTTTAAGGGATTTATTTCCAGGGTCTCAATCTAACTAGATAGTTCTTACCAAATTTCATCTAAATTGGTTCAGTAGATCCAGAGATTACCCCTACAATGTCACAAACTCACAATTCACAAACTCACAAACTCTACCTCTTTATAATATTAGTTTAAGCTAGCGACACTAACCTCGCTCCACTCGGGTTCACCCCTAGTTACTTAAAAAATGGGGGGTGGGGGTCGGAGGGTGGAAAATACTTTACGACCTATTCTAATACCTACCAAATATACAAAAAAAAAACATTATAATCGGTCGAGCCGTTTCGGAGGCGTGCAATCACAAACACCGTGAAACATATTTTCGAAATGAGGTAAATTCAAGTTTATAACGTGAAATTAAACTATAACGCAAAAAAGTAATAAATTATATTAATAAAAAAAGTCAATTTTTAGTATATGAAAGTACTTAATTAACAAGAAAATTAATGTTATTGTGAAAAAAGCGTGGGGTGCTTTGTACAATATTTTTATACTAATTCTACATGCAAAGTTTCGGTTCTATCCGAAGTTTTTAAGTGGGTCAAAATTGTGTTCAAAAATTCCCTTACATAGATAGATGGATAGATAGATATTAGATACAGGTAAAGCTAATAAAAGCATACCATGAATATGAAAATAGTATGATTCTATAGAATTACATAAAATATTCCATTTATTTTTTACTAAGAAACTCTTTCCTAGATTTCTGCACAAAACAACTACTTGTACTAGTTATTCAAACCACTAAAGGGTATAAGGGTAGCCAAATAATATTTAGCATGTCTTTAATCATAAAAGTATGTTGAATAGAGCCAAAAATGAAAATAATTTTTGGCCAGATAAATCAGACGAAGAACGCAATCTCGGAGAAATACCCTAAAATAACCAAACTTTCAATATATAAATCGTAACTGTTATTATGTATGTCAGTTAACGAAATGGAACAACGTAACCAAAATGACGAGGAGAATATAAATTAAGCGGTGTGTACTAAATACGAGTACTCTTAGGCACAGAGTAGCTAAGTGGCAATCAAGACAGAGAAATTTCTCAATGAAAACAGGAATAGAATTTGACTTTTCTATTGTTAAATTATCTATAGTCTAATAATAAAAATATTATAAATATATAAAATATAGTAATACCATAAATATTTAAAAACTGTGTAATTTCATTTTTGTTTGTTTGAAAAGTGAAAACTCTTATTAATCTTTAAAACTAAAGTTTTGAAAAAAAAATTATTTACATTGAAAGGTATACCCATGGACGAATTGTGGTTGATTCGTTCATGGGTATACCATATATTACGCTATATATAAATAATCCTTAGATTCGAAAAATATATGTACATGAACAAACTAACTGCTCGAACAGAGCCTCAGGTAATAGCTAAATTTGTAGTTTTGAGATTAAACATAGAAGAATATACTAAAAATATTTAATAAAAGAGAATAGGGGACATGTTATTGTGTCATTCCTATGCGAAAAACTTCATCGTTCGAGCATTTGCATATGAAACGCTTCATGCCTTCATGTATCAGGCAAGCATGAACAACCAGCAGTGTACCAAACAACAAGGCTATACAAGATAATAAATTTTTCCCTTCTTTTGAGGTAAAGCTTTTTGAGAAAGGTTAGTTGATTTCTATACAGATCTACAGATTTTTATATACATATTACCAAATATAATAAGTAAGTACTTTAAACTTTTGTATATAATCAAAATATAATTAAATCTATACATATAATAAAATTGTAACTGATCGCTGTCTGTACATGAAACATATTTGAAAAAACTTTTATTTTGCGTCTTTTTATTAACGCAATAGAACTTAAAACAATTATTTTTAGAACTTTTGTCTGTTTGTCTGTGCGTTTGTGCGCGCTAATTTCAGAAACGGCTCAACCGATTTGGGTGCGGTTTTCACTAATGTATTGTTGTAAGCTTCACTTAACATTTAGTATTTGTTTTATTTCAATCGATGCATAAATAAAAAAAGTTATGTCAATTTAATGAATCACCTAAGGACGAACCCAAGCGAAGCGAGAGTGAGTCGCTATATCTAATATGTTTTTTTTAATAAAAATGTGCTGACGAGAATGATTATAAATCGTTTATTATTTTACTGCACAGAATAAAAAGTGCCAAGCATTTATTTCCTGCTCGTAAATAATAAAAAATAATATTAAGTACCTACAAATAAAATATAACTCCATTTATTTAAATAATATATTTATTTTAGCATGAATAAGTATGAATGCATAAATTATTCATCATATTTATCTACAATTTATATTATCAACAAGCCAATTAAAAACTAAATAAATTAATTGTATCGAGATGACCATTCTTTTTTGTAAGCAAAGAAATTCTTGTAAACTGGTCCCGGTCTTGTGAACTCAGCCTCAGACCGAACCCCTTTTCTTTACCAGGACGGCATAAACTAGCAAAATGTCGTGTCTATCAAAACTATATGGAACTATCTATCTATGCACACTCACTCATCAATACTGGCTGTATGACGAAACGCGTTATAGTTGTATAGAACAGGCAAGCATAAGCTTACTAGAGTTCATACGATATAAACTGGTCACGACGTGGGTGACTCGAATCGAACACAATGTTTTTTTTTCTATTTTTTCGTCACGTTTCGAACGGACCCCTTTTACTTACCAGGGTACCATGGATACGGTATAAGTGGTTCGAGATTTCCAAGATCAAACATGATTTGAGAATCTCTATGTTGCCATATGTTATAGATAATCGAACAGTTTGTATCTGCAATAGAGAAATTATTATAAAATTTGAGTATTCGTTTGATGGTGAGTTTGTTTCACAAAGTAAATTTTACTATGAACTAATAGGAAAAGTAAAACAAAGTATGTAAAAATGACCTTATTTTAATGGAATCCATAGGTAAAGTTTTTTTTATTTGTGTTTTATAAAACCGCATAACTATTGAGCACTGTTCAAAGAATTTCAATAGGATTATAATATAGGATTGTAAAGAATAGAATCTATACTAATATTATGAAGAGGCAGATTTTGGTTGTTTGTTTGTACCTATGCGCTAATATCAGGTACTACTAATCCGATATAAAAAAATCTTTTTGCATTACATAGCCCGTTTATTGAGAAAGGCTATAATCTATATCTGTCTGTTGCCGCATCACTAGAAAACCACTGGACAGATTTTGATGAAATTTGGTATGATGATAGCTGGTTATCCGGGTCAACATATAGGATGCTTTTTACCGCGGGAAAATATCTCATTTCTCAGAAAAAAATGCAAAAACTGCATTGTAAGAGTATACTAATATGTAAAGCCTAAGAGTTTGGTTTTTGGTCATCTAAACGCGGGCGGAGCCGCGGGCAATGCTAGTATATTATTTAATATAATATACTCTATCTATTCCTAATAACCGTTAAAACGTACCCAGGGACGAACCCGAGCGAAGCAAGGGTGTGCAGCTAGTCTATTAAATACATAGCTAAGTGCTATTTCCATTAATCGAGTGCATTATGAAATATAGCTTAATATCCACATTCTGCTCGCTTTTACGTACTGCGAAATCATGTATAGGGATATTGTCTAAATAAAAATTAAGGAGCCACTGACATTTACTACGGGTTTTCTTCATTGAATATTACCGATTGTATGCTGAAACTATGTACAATATACGTATATATCTTTATATATATAATTCTTCTGTGAGTGTGTATGTCACTGAACTTCTCTCAAACGACTGGACCGATTTTGATGAAATTTTTTGTGTGTGTTCAAAGGGATCTGGGAATGGTTTAGATTCACAATTTTGTCCGCTGGACAATGTTTTTTTAATTAATTTTTAATTTATTAGTAGTTGTTGATTTTGGAATGTTTTACATTGGATCCGACAGACGGCGCTACCATCGCAGTGTCAAATTTTAAATAATATTCGAATTTTAATTTTAGTCTGTCCCGACAGTTAGCGCTGCGATCAAATTAAAAAAGAGTTTTGTTATCATTGTAGACAGGACAACGTCTGTCGGGTCCGCTAGTATATATATATATATATATATATATATATCATATTTCCACATACTAATTATTATTACAATAATTTTTAAAATTATACATTTAGAACTTACTATGACAAAAACGTGACAAGAAATGTAGAGTTCCATATCTCGAGAGCATTTCTACCTAAGTAAGCGTAAGGACTTATCTTACTCAAACATTAACACATCACACGCTCGAAAAGGTAAAACGGAATATATATAAAATCTTTAGGGATTTGAATTGAAACGCGACGCGTGACAAAACAATCTTTTATTTACAGAATCTTTTTAACGCGTAGATACTTATAAATATAGTTTAGCTGACGGTAAAGGGACTTTGTTATTTCATCATACGGTAACGGTTTTGAAAAGAGCAATATATCAAAGGTTTATTCTATACCATATTATTTCATAAGCATATCTCTCTCATCTCTTGCAAAATTAATTTTCTAAATAAGAATTTATACATAATAACCATTATAGAATACTTGCCGCAAATAATAATTATAATTAGTGTTATCTTTTAATAATAAAGATAAAAAAAAATCAAAAAAATATTATGTCTTAGGGGACACCCGGGTTTGAACCGGGGACCTCTCGATCTGCAGTCGAATGCTCTACCACTGAGCTATATCCCCACTTGTATAAAGTGGCGAATAATGCATTTAGATCGTACGGCCGCCTCACGTTTTATGATAAACACTGCCCACATATGACTCAGACTAAGATAAAATATTATAATAATGAGTCATATTATTCATTCGTTTGCAATCAATTCTTTTACTTTTCTAAAGATAAAATTATAATTAGTGAAAAATTCCAGCGTTTTTGTACGGTTTTCTAAGTATTTTAATGATTTTTTAAAATATGTTCATCTTATAGTAGTAATGTTTATTTTGAACTTTGATCTAGGAATTACGATGCTTATTAAATGCAAGGAAACAAGCTAAATTAAAACGAAAAGGTTGTCCAAATCCAATCTAAACTTTTTAATTTGATGTTCCCAAAAAGTCTGACATATACATAGCTTCATGGACTAATTAAGGCTGTTGGGCGGAATTCCATTACATATGAAATTTCTCTTTCACAAGATGTATAAGAAAATATTTTCTTTGTATAAAAGATTTTTAAGGCCCTTTGAAAAGACTAACAAAGTTAATACGAGATGTCTCATTTTTATTACCTCTCATAGGTACGTACGTTTTTCAACCGACTTCAAAAAAGAAGAGGTATTTCCTCAATTCTGTTATATGTTTTATTATGTGTATTTTATTCAATAAATAAGTATCTTATAAATACCTCAAAGGCATTCCCAGATAAATTAAAAAAAAAATCTACCCCTCAGGTTTAAATAATAACTTCTATGTATTTTTAAAGACGGAGTGTCCTTTGTTAGATAAAAGTTTTTTTTAAATATGTATATATTACCTTAGATTGCAATTTCAAACTTCATGATGCAAATAATATACCTACATATTTATTTTTAACATAATAAGTACAATTATTTATTTGCTCAATTTCATGTACCAGTATAAAAATGTATATATATATTACTTTATGAACATTAATTCGTTACTGCGTAAGAGAAGGATAAACCACAAACGCATTTACAGCTTTTAGGCACGCCATTATTTAATACGAAATAAAAAAATTGAATTGAATTGGAATCATTACTAATATGACAAATATATCATTGGTGTGAACTCACGTCCCACTCCTACCGTCCCACGTCCATTTTGAATATAAAAGTATAGACGCCATATCGGCAAAATACCTTTTTCGGCATCCATCTGATTAAATGTCACTGTCACTGGCTTTTAAGCACTTCGCATTTCCGATGATAAATTGATGAGTTGGTTTTACGCAAATTCAATTTTACCCGAACTCCAATTGGGGCACAAATAAATTGATTCATAATTAAATGAAAGGAAAATAATTCTCTGATACGAAGTATTGATGTAATTTCGATTTTGGGTGGCTTTGTTTGACTACAATTACTGGAATACTTGATATTCTGAATAAGATATTCAAATGTTTTCTTTTATCTTATAAGATACTAGCATTGCCCGCGGCTCCGGCCGCGTTCAGATGACCAGAAACCAAATTTTTAGGTTTTACATATTAGTATAATCTTACAATGCAGTTTTTGTATTTTTTCAAAGAATTGAGATATTTTCCCGCGGTAAAAAGTATCCTATATGTTGACCCGGATAACCAGCTATCATCAAACCAAATTTCATCAAAATCTGTCCAGTGGTATTCTCGTGATGCGGTAACAGACAGTCAGACAGACAGACAAAAACTCTAAAAACTATAGATTCGGCCTCTGTATCGATAATAATGTCTATTTCAATAAGATTTTCAAAAAAATATTTAATGTACAGATTCGGCTAAGTTACAATTTTATTATATGTATAGTTTAAATAAAAGGCAGATTGTTAGGTAGATACTTTTCTGTGGTTCTTCGCTTTACCCTATGCCATACTTCAATTTAACCAAATCGACATTTTCTATGTTAACTACAAATATCTTCCTCAGATAGAAATCGAACCCGAGACTTCAAGTACAGTAAATGTTCCAAAAAAAGTCTTTCGTTCCACGCTAATTGAATCATACAAAATCGAATAATAGGTACCTATACAATAAAGAAATCTTCACAAATATTACATTTAAAACTCGTTTACTCTTTCGTAAGAACTTATATGAATTACCTATTATTTTTATATTACTGTATCATATTTAGAATTCTCTAATAGAGAGAGACTTTAAACGTGCCTAGGCCGAAATTTTGATATTGCAGCTATAAATACATATCTTTATAAACAGTTTTACGCGCTTTTATATAAACCGAGGACATGTTTATTGATAGTGCCTAAATAGATAATATAAGCACTATGTAGCTGATGTAAGAGTTGTTTGAGCAATGTGTCTTCATTGCTTTACCTGGAATTGGTACAATATTGACTTTGTATATTTGAGTTCTATAAGTGAATATTTCATTTTCGTTTTTAATTTTATTTAGTATAAATAATATTTTCTGTATATCTCATGTGTTACGTACCTACACTTCTCTTATCAGTAGTCTACATATAATAAAATTGTAACTAAGTCGAATCTGTACATTAGATATTTTTTGGAAAAACTTATTGAAATAAACATTATTATCGACACAGATGCCGAATCTATAGTGTTTAGAATTTTTGTCTGTCTGTCTGTCGGTCTGCCTGCCTATCTGTTACCGCATCACAGAAAAACCACTGGAGGGATTTTGATGAAATTTGGTATGGTGATAGCTGGTTATCCGAATCAACATATAGGACACTTTTTACCGCGAGAAAATATCTCATTTTTGAGAAAAAATACAAAAATTGTAATGTAAGAGTATACTTATATGTAAAACCTACGAATTTGGTTTTTGGTCATCTGAACGCGGGCGGAGCCGCGGGCAATGCTAGTAAAAAATGTATATAAACAGACGTCAATACAATCGTTTTCTATATTTACCAGACTGCAGATAATTTTGAACTTGCCACTTTATGCCGCAATTACTGTGGATGTTTTACTGATACTTTGAACACACTATACATTATTCATACCAAACAAAGGAAGAGGGTAAAGAAAAACAACGGATCGTATGAAAAAATAATATTTTGTTGCGAGATACCAGTCGGTCCCCCTCCCCCTCAGAGCTCCGAAGCCGGTACTGACTGAATTATTGAAGGCTCCCACGCCGCTCTGCTCGCCTGGTAACGCGACATCCACTGCATAATACAAATACTATCGCGGCATATATGCGTAGTGGGAGAAGAAATCAAAAGATTCGTAGATTGAACGTGTACAGTACAGAATAGGTTTTAAGCTGCTACCTAATATAAATAAAATATAAGTTCTGTGTTAGGTTTTCGCTTGTGAGAATTTTATAGCTTTATAATAGTATTTTTAATATATATTTTTTTATAATATAAATTCATTAAATAAATACATACATCTATCTATACTAATATTATATTATAAAGAGGTAAATTTTGTGAGTTTGTGACATTGTAGGGGGTAATCTCTGGATCTACTGAACCGATTTAGATGAAATTTGGTAAGAAGATAGTTTGAGACCCTGGGAAGGACATAGGATACTTTTTATCCTAGAAATCATCCCTAAAGGGGTTGAAAATGGGGATGAAAATTTGAATGGGAAATCAAGTAAGGAGTCAAGTAAATATATATTTGTAAAACGTTATAAAATAAATATATATATAATATAAATAAATTCTCATCGCATCAGCTTCATTAAAAGAGCTCTCCTCTACATAAAAAATCATAAAAAAAAGTGTTTTAAAAGAGTTATTGTGATAACAGCTTACATATTATGATAAATAGGTGTTAACTATCCATTTCAATATTTAAAAAATATATTAGCCAAGCCAAGCTAATTCAGGAAAAAAGAACGCATAAGCATTGAGATACTTGTTGGGTGTTGTCTAAACGCGGCTCAGACTGAGAAAAGTATCAGGAGATTTATATGGTTTAACACTTTATACTAACATTCCCTCTAAGTAGGAATCGAACCCATAGCAACGCGAATTACTACACATCGTAATATCTACTAGGTTCGTATGTTGTCAGTATTCAAATAAACAAGTATTAAAGAAAAAATATCTTCATAAAAAATACTGAAATTGTTTATTTTATCATTAAAGGAAAAACACGTTTAACAAACACCAAACCGTAACAATGAAGAGGAAATTTATTGAAAAATATCAGAAAATCTTTTACCATTTTTAATCATTAATAATTCTTCATCGTTAGCAAAAGGGTTCGAGGCCTCTAAGATTCTAATTACGTTTAAATTACATATTACATAATAAACTACATTGAAGACAGTGGTAGCCCAGTGGTAACGCGCTCGCTTGGGAAACCGAGTGAAGCGGGTTCAAATTCCGGGTGTCGCATCTCTGATATTTTCATGTGTGAATCATTTCTAACATGATTACCACTTGTCTTACGGTAAAGGAAAACATCGTGAGGAAACCATGTCTAAGAAAATGTAGAAAGTTTTTGAAAGACATGTAAAGTCCGCCAACTTCGACTGACCAGTGTGGTGGACTATGGCCTAACCCCCCTCGTATTAATGAGAGGCCCGTGACTAGCTGTGGGACGTTAAAAAATACGTTATATACAATAAACTACATTATATACACATTTTAATATACATAAAAACATAAATAAAAAACTTTTTGGACTGTAAATAGTTTTCCTCTGAAAAACCTCACTTTGAACGATTAAAGTCGAGATGTAAAAAGTTGGCAAACTTGCCGCGGCTACATTTATGTCAAGTGTACTTAAGAGCATTAACAAGAAAACATTTCTCTATGAGAGATTAAAGTTTGCTATTCAAACTTAACAAAATTGCTATTCATTATTTTGAACATATGCATATATAAAATAGCAGTGTGTGTTTGTATTAACAACAAATGTCTCATTCTAAGCTTTAGACATAATTATGAATTTTGGTGCAATTTTGGTTTGACATGAAATTGGATAAATAAATAAATAAATATGTTCGGACATTAACACACATCACCATCTAGTTTTGGTTACACCTCGTCCGTCCGCTTTAGATTAAGATTTACATAGAATAAGAGAGTCGCAAACTCAGCGTCTAGTCGGCCCACCCGGCATCCGCCGGCCGAGTATGTATTTAGACATTAAAGGAACCTCAAATCGGCTACATATCTCACACTTAGTTTTATTTTTTTTTCTTAATTTAATTTTAAGTTAGTATAAATAGTTTTCAAAACGCTCCGAAACCAAAAGTATCTAGTTCCATGGAAAGCTACGAGGCTTGTGTTGTGGATACCAGATAGTTGATACACTACATATATATAAGTTTAAATACATACATATTATAAATATAAACACCCATGACTGGAGTATAAATATTCGTGCTCATCACACAAATGAAAGCCCCCAGCGGGACTCGAACCCGCGACCACTGGCATAGAAAGTAGGGTCACTACAAACTGAGCCAAACGTGTCGTTGAATGATTACATATTTAACAAAATTTACTCTAAATTGGATATTGAAACTTCGCGGCAAATAAAATTAAGATAAAATACTACAAAATATGTCGTAGAAGATGTTCCTGTGCTGGTTATCGCACCTCGGGTCTTCTGCACGATGTTACCTTAAAATTGATTAGACTGGTTTTAATGGCCCCTAACATGAAGGAATCTAAAACCACGAAAGATATATATCTAGCTTTAAGCTTAAAATTAAAAATAAATCAAAATGCTCGACGTGTAATAAGGTAATATTATTTTTTATGAAGTTACGAGTATAACATCGTCGGTTCTTTGTAGCGAAGATAAGTTATACGTTGCAAGTTTTCTAAACAACCTTGGTTTTATATAGAGCATATTGAAAGTCTTGTTTAATATCTAGGTACATGAAATTTGAATAATTATTTAATTTTATTTATTAACTAGCAGAACCCGAGGTTATGCCCGCGTTCAATTTACGAAAAAAAAAACTTTGGCTTTATGTTATACAGCGACTCACCCTCGCTTCGCTTGGGATCGACAAAATCACGATTAAAAAAATTGGGGGGTGGGGGTAGGAGGGTAAAAAATAGTTTACGACCTATTCTCATACCTACCAATTATGAAATATATTATGTTGTTACGTTGGGACATTAACTCACAGCACCATCTAGTTCCATGGTAAGCTACGAGCCTTGTGTTATGGATACCAGATAGTTGATACACTACACATATATAACTTTAAATACGTACATATTATAAATATGAACACCCATGACTGGAGTACAAACCTTCGTCATCACACAAATGAATGCCCCCAGCGGGACTCGAACCCGCGACCGCATAGAAAGTAGGGTCACTACAAACTGAGCCAAACGTGTCGTAAAATATACAAAAAAAATCATTAAAATCGATTGAGACTTTTCGGAGACATGAGATATTTATATATTAGATTATCACTTTTACTTACACACTGGAGTAATATATTATATTTGTAATAATTACTTTTTATATACTAGAAATGTATATTGTCTTCAAAACTTTTAAAAAAATCCAGACGTAGGAATGATTTTTTTTTAAATTAATATGAGATTTATCTATACCTACATATTTATGTGCTGCTCCCGTGGTTCAGTGCTAGCATGTACTACTGCAGATACAGAGCGCAGGAAGCCAGGTTTTAAATCTATGTCCACAAAATGTACGTGGATTCTGTGTACCGTAATGCTATTAAACCTACTGCTCTACACAGTCGATTAAGACTATTGTAATTATACAAAGCCTATGTCCAATCAGGATTACAAACATAATATGCAATTGACTAGAAATAGAAACTGAAATGGAAATATTTACGAATAATTCAATTCTTAATCTGCACTAGTCTACATCTACACTTCTACAATAATATTATAAAGAGGAAAGATTTGTATTTTTGTATGTTTGTAGCGAAAAAACTCAAAAACTACTGCACCGATTTACATAGATGAAATTTGGTAAGAAGATAGTTTGAAATCCTGGGAAGGATAAGGTATATTTTTCATTCGGGAAATTATCCCTTAAGGGTGTGAAAATGGGGATGAAAGTTTGTATGGGGAATCAAGTCAGGGAGGAACCCGAGCGAAGCGAGGGTGAGTCGCTAGTTCTATACATATATAACGTGCCTTTTCCATTCTACGCGACATTGGCGATGTAAATTGTGCCCAAAAACACTCTTAGAAGCCACGAAACTAAATATGTAATTGAATTGAATTACCTTATAATATCTTATAATAGCCTATAAGGCTATAAGCCTTATAGTAGTAGTAGAGGGCATTTAACAAACATAAACACACATACAAACTATCGAATTTGTTATAATAGAACACTAAATCTTGTTCTTCAGTGGTCTCAATCACCGATGAGTGTAGCGGGTGGAGCGGCTGAGTCTCCGCCAGAGGGCTTCCGCCGAGCGGCCCGCGGCTCCTTCTCTGCGATATTGGATCTACTGACTGCTACAGCGAATCTCGATCAACGGCATGTGAGTTTTTTATTTAATCTTAATTGTATGACTTCTTACTGAAAATTCTAGGTGTTTTTTGTTTATTTCTGGGTCTTGTGCTGTTTACAGCACACCAATATACAATGCAGGGTCTCCTAGTACGGCAACAGAGGCAACTAACTAGTTGTAATAACAACTTATATATTTTTGTTCCAAATTGTATTGTACCTACTTATGTTTTTTAACAATACGTACATCTATGTATGTATTCTTGAGAAATTAACTACCTGA
This sequence comes from Brenthis daphne, assembly GCA_947093115.1. Lineage (NCBI taxonomy): Eukaryota > Metazoa > Arthropoda > Insecta > Lepidoptera > Nymphalidae > Brenthis > Brenthis daphne. The sequence continues at coordinate 5,173,090 of OX352481.1, read as the reverse complement.
CTAACGACATGCGGAATTTCCTAGTCGATTTTGTTGTTGTTGGTTAAAATAACATTTAATGATTTTTTTTTAGGATTTAGTATTTGGAATAAATATCTTCTTTGGGTTCCATACCCGAAGGTTGCCAACGGAACCCTATTACTAAGCCTCCGCTGTCCGTCCGTCCATCCGTCTGTCAGAGGGCTGTATCTCATGAACCGTAATAGGTAGAGAGTAGAAATTTTCACAGAGTATGTATTTCTACAGCCGCTATAACAACATATAATAAAAATACAATAAACATTTTTTTAACGTTCGTAATCGATCATCGAAGTTAATATACTACGTACATACATAGAGTAAAAGTCATATTAATAAAAAGTAGACGTTCGATAGTACGGAACCCTTCGCGTGCGAGTTCGACTCGCACTTGTTTAGCTTTACATAATTTTTATAAATTTACAATATCAATATTCAATATATTCTTCGAATTCTTGATATGAAATGACGTAGATATTTGATGTGTATGTTATGATCATATCAGCATCGTCATAAATTTTATGTATAAAAATGATTTCGAATGTTGTCAGCTAATTTTAATAATACCTACTACAACATAATATGTCAGGTACATATATTTATTATTTGTTTTATACCCACTAGCATTATTTCTAACATTCATTGAGTGCTTTCATACAAAACGGGGCTCATTTTTAGCGATAGTAAAATAAATATACCTATAGACGCGTATAGATCGTAAGTAGTTAGTTATAGCTGGGAGGTGATGGCAAACATATTTTTTTAATATAGAGTCTCCATATTATGCTAATTAATTATGTTAATTTAATAATTAAGCACTGATATATTCATAAATATTTCCACTTCAGTTTATATTTTACAAGCGACTCACCCTCGCTTCGCTCAGGTCCGTCCCCAGGTACGTTTTGACGCTTAGTATGGAATAGATTTTTTTTTTTGAATTTTTTTTTCGTGAATTTTTCCGATGTTTTAATAGTTATTCTGCTATTTAGTGTGAAGACATATCCAATCAAACAAATATCATAAAAATCGCTCCAGCAGTTTTCGAGTTATAAGTGTTGTAACAAACCCGACTTTGTTTTATATATATAGATTCTCAATTGTAAGTACATTATTTCGTTATACCTAGTTTTCATTTTAATATCATTCCTTACATTATTTATCGTATATTTACTACATAACATAGGCACACAAAATGCTTTAAGCAGCATATATTATTTTCTAATTAACTTATATCTTAAAATCCCGTTAACAATTGTTGAACGTAAACTCTCCAGACAAATAGGTTGGCTAATTAACCCATCCAATTACGGACGTAAAATGGAAAATAATAACGTGCACAATAACCTATCGACCCGTCTGCCCTGACTTCAGAATATTTATATCACGCGAAATTTATTTTAGTTTGAATATTTAAAGTTTCGATGGAGAAAACCGAAAGCAAATTTTTTTAGAATATGAGAGAATATGTCGACAAGTTTACCTTTAGTAAACTTAAAGAATGTCAATATTAAACATATTTTTATTTTAAGACAATAATGTTAATTGCATATTTGCAGTTTAAATTGTATGCTATCCATCCTATATAGATACGAAACGTGAATTATATATATGCAGTGCCGGATTTAACCTTAACGCCACCCCTGGGCATAGTAAAAAATGCCGCCCTATTATCGAAATTTTGAATAAACATTATAATGTTAAGTTTTTTTTTAATTATTATTTTTTTGAAAAATGCAAAGAAATAATTTATAAATGATATCAACTTTTCGAAAAATGTACCTACTAGGTAATCTTTTTTTATTTTTTAGTAAAATAAAAAAGCATTTTCGATAACGCGAAGAAAATTTTTTTTCCTACACTCCGAATTTTGCCGCCCCTAAACATTTGCCGCCCTGGGCACTAGCCCCGAGTGCCCCTAGTGTAAATCCGGCGCTGCATATATATGTGTTAAAATAATCACTAAACCAAATATGTAGTAATATTTCGCTTTCCTGATGATGCCATTACGGTTATAGTAGTTACTACTTTCTACTACTACTGGATACGTAGGTATAGATAGAAGAAATGTCACGTATTGTATGTATTTATTCAGCCTTTTTTAACGTCCCACTGCTGGGCACGGGCCTCTCTTCAATGCGAAGGAGACCGGGCCATAGTCCACCACGCTCGCCAAGTGCGGGTTGGCGGACTTCACATGTCTTTCGAAAACTTGCTAGGTTCTCTCAGACATGCAGGTTTCCTCACGATGTTTTCCGTAAGATTATGAAGATTCGCACATGAAAACATTAGAGATGCGAGACCCAGAATTAGGACCCGCTTCACTCGGTTTCACAAGCGAGCGCCGTTAAACGTAACGTATGTTGACCAAATGACAAGTAAAAGCTATTCTACAAGAAAAACTACTTCAATCTTTTATTTTATTAGCTTCCAACTTCCCATTACATCCCTTTTAGTTAAAATTGACTCAACCGACCATTTTCCTGTCCTCAGGCATTTGCGAATTTCAAGGAGTGTTTATTCAGGATTAGGTATAAGGAACTTAGAAGTTAGAAGTATGTAATAATATATTATGTTTATAATACAGTCGTATGTTGATACGAATAAAATTGTAAATATTCAAATATAAAAAAACATTCATATTTTACGACCACTTCAGTAGAAAAATTTGAAAATAGACGACTAATAATAATTACTTATAAAAATAATAGTGTTGAACCAATTTTATTTACATTAACTATGTAACACTTTAGTTATGCTGCCTTTTAATAACTTGTCCTTTTCTAAAACTTACTCATTTATCAAAATAAAATGAAAATCTAACTGTTGAAAGTGTTATAAACGGAATACACTCATATATAATTGCAGCTTCTCATTATCTAGTAAATAGCTTTGAATCCTTACAAATCCTTCATGATTCATGATTCATCTTTCGAATAACATCGGATATTGTAACTTTGTAGACACAAGTCACAGCTCATTCATCAGATCAGGTTAGATCGTATTTTTTATATTTGCCTTACATTTTATAAGTGTGGTAAGTGGATTAAGTAAGTACTTATATATTAATCTGCTTAAAGAACTGTTCAATCTACTAAAAGATTGCTCTCATCCTTTCACAAACATTCTTTAGCATTGAGGAATAAAATATAAAAACAAATATATTACACTCGTTTCTTAGATTTTTTTTGTTTCTCCTACATTACATTTTGCGCATTTCATTGAAGCGTAAATCCATTTGTAAAATCCCTAATTCAATTATGTCTGAATTCCCGCGTTCAACAACGCAAATAGCGAGTGACAAGTTAATGATGTTTAGAGATGAGATTGGCTAAACTCGTCTGTTTGCTCCGGTCGATTGACACTGGTTATTATTAGCTTTTGTAAGTACTTACTGTTATAATACATATTCTATCAGTTATCACATGTTAAATTATACTGGTGATCGCTACGTGGTTGAAAATCAACCATAATTCCTCAAGTTTGATCGATATTGAGGTTCTATTCTCGATTTGACCACAGACTTTAACAATAAACAAAAGAGTATATGCGTGTGTGTGTCAAATACATGGTTGTGTGTGTAATGTCTTTTTTAATTGATTTAATGTATTTTTATGCATAATTAAAAAAAAATAGCATTCTGCACTCTGTTTCTATATAAACTATAAGTGTGGGAAATTTCATACTCCTCCGTCCGCGCAATGTTCGTAAAAAGGGGTACAAGTTTTTGCTTCACGTATTAATTAAATTATATTTTATGTTTACCATGCTGGCTTTGGTTTTCTAAGTCTGGGCAAGTGATTGCTTAAACATGACTTACTACCGGGCTTACCCTCGCTTGGCTCTGGTGCGTCCCTAGGAAGCTAACAATGAGATAGATAGAGAGAGAGTGCGTGAAAGAGAGAATGAGAGAAAGAGAGAGAGAGAGAGTCTGAAAAAGATAGTCTCTCTCTATCACTCATCGGTTATATCAGTATACACATGTTTATTATTCTAAATCCCTTCAGTCATTTCCGCGTGAAGGAGCAACAAACATAGGTACACAATAAACATACAAACTTTCGCGTTTATAATAATAATCCGATTATGAACGAGTATTAGCTAATAATTTTGAAATTATTTGTTGAATAACTTAGTTAAGGTACCGAGTTACCGTTAATCGTAATTACATTTTCCTATCAAAGAGGGTCCCAAATACCGTAACTCTATAGACTTATACTTTATTGTTCTTATTTTTAGTTCCATACCTAGTACGCGCTCTCGTTATAGTCACCATATTTTATTTTCGAATTGACTTTACCGGAATTTAGCTCACATCCGCCTCATTTTTTGTATGTTTCGACAATTTTTTTCCCAATTAACTTCCGGTTTTGATTTGGAACTTCCTGACAATCCATTGAGTTCCTATATACTTTGCTTATTGCATATTGTTATAAATCACAGCAGTACAAATGTCATAGTTTTATATACCTACCTATTACTAGCGACTCTTTGTCCGGGATAAAAAATATCCTATGTCCTTCCCAGGGTCTCAAACTATCCTCTTACCAAATTTTATCTAAATCCCTAAATCGATTTAGATAAAATTTGGTAGTTTCGGAGTTTATTCGGTACAAACAAACAAAAGATCTTTCCCCTTTATAATATAAGTATAGAAAACAGGCCTTCTTCCCAGTTGTATGAGTGATTAGACAACTCAGTTATATTTATAAGCTCCTACAATAATATAAACAATAGCCTAAACAGCATTGCCTATTTATTTATTTTTTTCTTTATATATGATATAGATTAATATTGTTTATATACGAACAACTACAACGTTACACCAACCGTACCGTACAATTTTATTCCTTCCTCTATTATTTCTTATGGTGATGCTCATAAAAAGCAATGATGAAATTAACATTCGCTTAAAAACAAAAGTGTTCGTTGTATGTCGACGAGTCAGTAAATAAGTTTAATATTTTTTAAGTAAAATCTATACATATAATAAAATTTTGAACCGTCTGGCTGGGAACGCGTCATGAGAAAACCACTGGACAGATTGTGATGAAATTTGGTATGATGATAGCTGGTTATCCGGTCAACTTATAGAATACTTTTTACTACGGGAAAATATCTCATCGCTGAAAAATCAATACTAAATGTTAAAACGTAAATAGGGACGAACCTGACTGGAGCGAGGGTGAGTTGCTAGTATAATCATATATATATACAGTTCACTTCACGATCTATATATTAATATATATACTAGTATAGTATTAAATTAATACATAGATCTTACATCTCATACATATCTTTTTCTGTGTATGCCGCATTGCTCTGGAACAAACTTCCGAAAGACATCCAATTAAGTCCCTCTATAACTGCCTTTAAAAAGAAAATAAAACAGCACTTTCTCACCCAAGTTAATCCACAATAATTATATTAACTACTATTATTATGCATTATATGTATAATGTTTTGTTATATGTATATATAATATATATTTATTTAAGTATTTACATTTGAGTAACTGCACTTTAGCCTGCATTTTAATACTATCTCTCTAACTCACTTAGGTTGACTGGAAGAGATCTTTCTAGAGATAAGTCCACCTTTGCTAACTAATTTTATTGTTTGTTAATCTCTGTATTTTACATATAAGTGCAATAAAGTATAGTATATATATGATCTGTGGTATAAGGTTTTACATAATATCTTCAAACTCTTACGTAACGGAGGAAAATCAACACAGTAACTCCTCATAATGGTTTACACCAGCACGGAAAATTTTAAATTTTTATATGAAAATATAATTAAGGTTTAGTAAATTTTCGCCGTATTTTTTAGAAATTAGATATTTTGAATTAATGACACGTGGCTTTGTTGTTTTACTTAAATTTATAAAAAAAAAGAAAAAATATAAAACGTAATATATGTAGTTTTTACGGATTTATTTTTTTTGGTTCCTCATGGGAAAAATCCGAAAGATTATTTATTCAATAAATTCAATATATTCGCGTAAATCAAAAATAAGGAATGAAATACGATGTCTTATATTTCCTTTTTTTGTTTTTTGTATTAAATCTTTTTGAAAAGTTTCATTTAACTATTGTAAATAATCTTGAATATAATAATAATATTTTGAAATTGAGGCAGTTACGTCATCATCATCATTATCTTGTTAATATACCTTGTAATAAATAATCCATACTTAATATTATAAATGTGATAGTGTGTTTGTTTGTTTGTCCTTCTTTCACGTCGAAACGGAGGGACAGATTGGCGTGATTTTTTGTGTGGAGATAGTTGGAGGGCTGGAGAGTGACATAGGCTACTCTTTATCGCGGGAGATTATCTAATTCCCACGGGAAAACACATTATACAAACTCAAACAACAATTGTGGTCAGAATTACTTGAAACTCGGTATGAATGGTCTTCAATAAAATTAAATAAATACGTGTTTTAACATTTTTCAAAATTCATCCTATAAGGGGTTACCCTCTAAATAGAAGATGAAAGTTTGTATGAAACTACCTTATTAGAGATTTTTTGTAGTTTTAGCACGAGCGAAGCCGCGGGTTTTGCTAGTTATACTATAAATTTAAAAAATAAGGCAATATTTCTTCTGCAACAAAGTACTTTGGTATAAAGATGAATATGTCCCAATTTTGTTTCTCTCTATTTTACACGACATTCTTCGTACAAAAAGTTAAAGTAATTTTACAAAATTTTATATCTTAAAGATCGTATTTTTTTATTTCATTAGTACTTTCGTTTTGAATAAATCCCATTTAATCATGCTCCTTACTCCTAAGCTAAGCAAACTCTTAAATTTCACTTTCATTGCTCTACTACACGTTTATAGCAACTTTTAAAACCCCTCAATTTCTAAACTTTCAACAGCATACGTTGTTTACAATTTACGGTTTCACATCCTGTGTGTTAAAACTTTTCAACAACGTCAATTTCCTGTCATCAATATCAATTACCAGCTTGTGGCTGGTGCTTTATTGCATTTGTTACTTCGTTAGCCGTACGACTCGACTAGACTCGACTCCGGGATAAATTCAATAAATAATGGACTACTTAGTTAGCGATGCTTCTGAAACGCTTTTGACCTATTTTATGTTAACTGCTCATTAAATTATTATTAGTCTTCGAGCTGCTGAGGTTATATCTTAAGTTAAGGTAAATTAAACGTGCAATATTTTTTAAAGAATTTTTAATATTCACTTATTTTAAAATATTATTAATTTTAATTACGTTGTAGACCTCGCGAGCATACACTTTTTTACAACAATTTATTCTGCTCATCACGCCGAAGTGAGGACATCAGATTTTCACCAAATTTTTAAGATCTTTGAAACTAAAAAAGAACCATCAAAATCGGATCTTATAAGGCGGGGATATCCAGTAGCCCCCATTTTGCTCCTTATGGAGGAAGTACTCCTCCAATCAAAATTCCTCGACAGCAAAAACAAAACTATAAAGTCGTAAAACCTGTATACCATGTTTCATTGTCAGAGGATGTTTTTAACAAACCGGCAGAGGACAGCAAATTTTACCAGACTTGAAGCAGAGACGCTTCGTTCGCTCGGTCAAAAATTAAAAAAAAAACGCTGTTTAGCATTTTAACCAACAAGTCATGTTGGTCCTATAACTTAGTCCTGATAAATGAATGTAGATAATATATAATTTCAGGAGCACTCGGACGGGTCGACGACCCCACGCAACGAGGACAAGTCCGGCGGACACTCCCCCGCCGCTAACGAAGGTATCTAATTCTTTTGTACATAACTCTTATAATATTGTTTTTTTTTTTATTTTTTAAAGTTTATATTAAAGTGATTTTAGATATATCCAATATTATAATTTTGGTTAAAATTTTGTATGATATTATAAATTAACATAGTATGTTGTTTAAATATAAAATTAGGTGAGTAGGTAATAAGAGCTATGAAAATACAAATGAGTAACGTCACAACGATCATTTGAAACTTTTGTGTTAGACATAACAGGAAAGCGTCGTCTTTAATTTTCCTTTTTTTCCTTTAACTGCTGTCTGTGTCCAGTGAAAGAACTAAAATTCATTATAGAATAATACTTTCTTAGATTTACGCGAATATATGACATTTTAAATAAAACTATTTTTTGCGGATTTTTTCGCAGATTTATTTGGATTCTTAGTTCCCGACGTTTTGAATGCTTTACAGCAATCATGGTCACGGGAGAGACTGAGGTGTTAGTAGTCTCGAAGCTACCTTCGTCCAAAATCAAAATAAATCAGCGAAAAAATCTGAAAAGATAGTTAGTTTCATTATATAAATTATGTGACAAACAATAGGAACAATTGATACACGTAACTAATCACAATTATGTATTTATGTATGTAGAGCACATTTTTTTTTTAAATGTCTACGATTTATAGGCAATCAGCTTTCGGCCGCAGATGCTTTTAAAAAGTTTTTCATGCGATACCTACCATTTTCTACCAATTAGTTATTTATAAAATTAGTAAGATTAGACGGATTCAGGATGACTCTTACCTACTTAATAATGTAAGAATACTCAAAGCAATGCATCAGACAGAGAATCCGATGTGGAATATCAAAAGACCAATCCTACCAATATTTTTGAGAGTAAGATTGAATGTATTTTGAAAGCCTTATGTAAATATTTTACCCCACTAATAATATAAATGTGGTACTTAGACATTATTATCTAATATATACTACATTTTTATTAATAGCGGGCCGCTTCTAAGTTAACATAAAATAGTAACGAAGCCAAAGCGCGATCTAACTCAACAGCAGTCATTTAAAATGAAAAAAAAAGTTTTTGGGAAAATTAAAATTAATTTCAACAATTTTTTCTATTTGGGTTTTATTATCGGGAAAAAAAAAGTAATCCTATCAATGTGTTAACTCAAGAACGATGTATCTATTTTTTATTTAAAAGCTTTATTTAAATCTGAGTCAACCGTTAATATAGTCGTATAATTAAATTAGAAACATGCTGAAGCCATTAACAAGAAAATTGAATTGAATTAGAAACATTTCGTAATCTTCATAAGTGTTCACAAATATAATATTATTTAATAGGATATTAATATGAATTAACGTTTAACACACGTCCGCACTCACCGCAACCGCAGCTTTTAATAAAATTAATATATCTTTGTTGAACATTTGGTGTTGGGATATATTGTTTTCATTAACAACCATACAGATACAACGTACCTATCTAATTTATTGTTTGCATGTTTTTATTCTTACGGTGAGTCTTGCTACTTGTATGTATGTCTGCGACTGCATAGTGCTATATTCCTTCGTTAACTTGCTCCCAGCACCAGTTTTAGTCCGCTTTTTATGCAGTCGGTTTTTTTTTGTAAATATTTTGCCATTTGGAATTTTATTTAGCTATTTCTTATCCCGAATTACTTTTAAACACACTAATGTACTGGATATATCTTTATGATAATCTCTGAAAAACTTTTATTTTTATACCTCACTCGATAGGTTTTTAAGAAAAAATGTTTTTAAAGACAGAAAAATTTTGAATTGTAATTGTTTGTATATGGCCTATGGCACTCGGGTTATTAAGACGTATCTAACAAGTGAACATAGGATCAGACACACATAGTAAGTACATACATACAGGCCAAAAACATAACCCTCCTTTGTTCTTCGCCGCAGTCGGAAAAAAAGCTATTTTATTCTCTTAAAATTCAATTTAAGTAGGTACCTACCACATACATACCTAAATGATAACTATAAATAATTGTATCGGGACATTAACACACATTGCCATCTAATTCCACGGTAAGCTACGGGCTTGTGTTATGGATACCAGATAGTTAATACACTACATATATCTATATAACTTTAAATACATACATATTATAAATATGTACACCCATGACTGGAGTATAAACATTCGTGCTCATCACACAAATGAACGCCCCCAGCGGGACTCGAACCCGCGATCGCTGGCACAGCAAATAGGGTCGCTACAAACTGAGCCAAATGTGTCGTCAAATAAATACTCTCTTAAGTATAGAACAGGTCTATGCTAAGTAGGTACCTACAAATAATTATGTTGGTAACAATGTCTACTTAGCGCCACTGATTCGATTAGTTCACTTTATGCCTTATTGCTCTTACGTCGTAGGAAGTAGCGTTGCCATTAGTTACAATCTAATTTCCATCATGAATCACAACAATGTTTTTTAATTTAATATTCGTAATAAAATAATGATGAAACGAAAAATATTGCTTCATATTTATCTATACTAAAATTAAAAAGAGGCAGAGTTTGTTTGTTTGAACGTGCTAATCTCAGGAACTACTGATCCGATTTGAAAAATTCTTTTGGCGTTAGATAGTATGTTTATTGAGGAAGGCTGTAGACTATTTATCATATTATATAGTCTATCTATTCCATACCAACCGTTAAAACATACTTAGGGACGAACCTGAGCGAAGCAAGGGTGAAACGCTAGTTTGGATAATAAAAAAAAAGCATTGAACTACTTATGGAACAACGATACAACCTATGCTACGTACATATATGGCAGAGATATTATGTAGATAAATATTAGGTATCCTATTTAATAATGTCTGTAAATGTTTATTCAGTTTGAAAATGCAGCTTTTATGCTGCAACCACGCAATTTGCCTAATTAAAGAACCTATGGGTAATACTACCCCACTAGGTTCTAGGACAATCTCATGCCAATAAACTAGACAGATCTTTTAGTTGAATACTCGCAAATAAGACTTGACCCACTCGAGCGTCCAGCGCATTTATTTGATTGGCCTCAGTGCAGTAGTCTTGGACCAATTTATCGAAATAATCTAAAGTGGGTTGACCATGAAAGGCCTCTCTAACATAAAAAGTAAAAGCAGTTATTTTTCTTTTATTTATTGGATAAATGAAACAAACAAATTATTAAATAACACTTTGTTATATTACAAATTATGTAACTTATAAAACATTTTATTTTATTGCAGACATAATGATTATTTATTAAATTTAAGTTTTATAAACCTCCAAATGGCCTTGCAAGGAACAAGGCTACATGCAAGGCCAATATAATAAATCAGTCGTTTAACTTAAAACTAACGTTGGGACAATCAAAATATCTGGTTAGACTTAGGTAATCTTCATAAAAAGGTCTTCCATTAAAATGACACATTAAATACTTATCAAAATATACTCACATGAAAAATACTCAACGGACATTCTTGAGCACTATCGTAAAACTAAGAATGTATTCGTGAAAAATATATTTTAAAAATAATTTTAATAAGTATTATATCGATATTAAATAAGTTGCCAATAATCTTTTTAATTGAATTAAAAAAAATTTAAACTTACGAGATTTTTAGAAAAATGGCGCGCAAAAGTGAAAGTGGTAGTATGTGAATAATGTGCTCTATATGAGAATGGAATTAGGAATAAATAATTTGCAATTTGTTAATGCCAGTTGCCTTTGATCTGTTATAGGTCATACTTACATACTCGTCGGAATTTATAAATATTAAAAACTATGTGTATCAGTGATGCAATCAATACGAGTACTTTAACGAATACGAATATCAAATCTACTATTCGGCGAATACGAATAATTCAACAAGGCAATAAATAATACACTCTATTCTATTTTACTAATTGAAATTAACTACTAAAAAGTTTTTAGTAGTTACTAAAAAGTTTAAGTTACTTTTGAAAAACACAACATTTGTAATTTCTCAGGCATTAGGCGATTTCTTTTATTATGAAACAAGTAACAATTGTTAACTTGAGAACTCAAAAACTCCTTTCATTCAATGTTAGGGTAATCCTCGTCAACAGTACCTATATAGTGCGTAGGTGCGTTCGGATATACCAAAACATAATTTGGGTTGCGTTCAGTAATAAATATTTTGTTTTTAATATTCGTGATGATATTCGGCGAATACGAATATTCGGTAAATACCTGCTATTCGGCCAATACGAATATTCGTATTCGTTGCATCACTAATGTGTATGTATGTTTTCTATTTCTTTACATTGAAACGGCTGAACGAATTTGAATGAAATTTAGTATAACTATAGGTGATCTATGACTTGAAGTTCATAAGATTCCTGTCAAGTACCTTCCTAGGGTCGATAAATGTCCCCCCCAACGTGCGTTCACCTTGTCGTGGTGGGGGGGCTCAGTAGTGCCCGGCAACCCAACCGGGCGCGAAGCTAAGAAACGCACAGGGAGGTTGCCCACTTCTGTGGGCGGTGGGAGGTGGCCCTCTTCGGGGGGTGGTGTACCATGCGGGTTGCTCCTGGTACTTCTCTGATAGCAGAGTGGACCTTGGAGCAACCCCATGGTTGTGGTGGTCTGCTTCGGCGGACCTGCCGTCGGGGCGTCGTAGTTGAATGCGTAAGCGATCCTGCGACGCCTCATATAAGATGGGGGAAGGTTTTGTTGAGTTTTAGTGGGTAGTACTGGCTGTATTACGCCGGTGAGTCCCACACGTCGTGCGTAAATGCATTTCCCAACGTTAAAAAAAAAAAAAGGGTCGATAAATGTATTATCGATTTCTAAACAATATAAGTATTTTATTTTAGTTTTAAAATTTCTGATTTGAAGGTGAAGGAGACAGTGAAAGGTGATGGTCAGCGACCACGCTCCTAGACAGACTCGCGCAGCGCGGCTTCGCGGCCGACACGCGGCTCGCCTTGCCGCCAACTGGTATGTCATTATTTTGTTGCCGTTTAATAAAACATTATCAATACTTGGTTTTTTTAGAATGCCGTCCCTTTTCAATTATTTCGATTTCTAATTCAAGATGCAAAATACAAGATTTTTTTAATTTCTTAATATATTTCAAATGAATTCTGTATTTAGTAAATGAAAATTTAAAAAAAAGTCGTATATAATTTAATACCTAAGCCAGTTTCAGAGTTCTAAAAACTAAACACAGTCTTCTCCATTCTAAAAATTATTTAGTTAAATTATCAGTCCAATTAAAAAAAACTTATTTAGCACACTACTTAATCTCTTTATTTTTAGTACTTATGAATATAGTTAAATAACGTTCATTTTTAAATTATCTTTATTATACCTATTGTCGCTTATATACATCATAATACTAGCGACTCACTCTCGCTTCGCTCGGGTTCATCCCTAGGTACGTTTTACTTTTTATAAGCGGAACCCTAATTATTTTTCTAAAATAAAATTAGCCTATGTTACTTCCTATAACATTAGCTATCTTCCAGTGAAAGTCCCGTCAAAATATCTCCGTTTCAGAGATTATCCGGAACAGACAGACGGACAAAAATAAAAAAAAAGTGTTTTTCTTATAATATGTACCGTATGTCATATGCATTTAGCATAACGCTGTTATTTTGACATTACAAACAGATACTTTAATTTTATTTATCTGTATAGATATAATTTATCTTTTACCTAAACCCCACCACCAGGCTGCGCACGCTACCGCGAGCTGTGCTACCGCGCGTCCCAGGCGCACGCGGGCGGCGCGGGGCCGGCGGGCGCGGGGGCGGCGGGCGCGCGGTGCGCGTGCGCCAACTGCGCGTCGCGCGCGGCGCCGCCGCCCTGACCCGGCGCGCGGCCCGTGCCCACCGCCGCGCCCGCCGCACGCTGCCACCGGCTACGGAAATAGACCCCTTACCAATGGACCCTTGGATAGGGGTGGCTTCTATATTTATTTAAAACTATATTACTACTAATAACTTTTGTTACGAGCTTCAACTTTATACAGGCGCAGTCCTCTCTCCATTCTCTCCACTCGCAAGCACTAGTATGCAAGCAACAGATATGAACGTTGTGGCATTTAATTTGTATTATTTGACATTTTACTGGGAGTAGCTGTGTTTCTCAAAATTATTATTATTATTAAGAGTTTGATACAAATAAAGCGTAAGTTTCAATAAAAGTCATTCGAAATAAATATCTTATTCATAATATGTTTATTTTCTTTTGTATGAATAGATGATAGATGACGGTTATTCAAAACCAATTTAAAAATGGACATACCTATCTTGTATAATAAACTATAGCAAAAACGCTCGTAAATGCAAACGCCATCTATGAATACACAGTACAAAATCATTACCTAATAACTTAGATAATATTATACGATCAGTAAAATATAAAATGTCAACCAACCACTTATTTTACTTTGCTTTGTTAACTTCTTTAAAATAAGGATGTTCGTTTCTAGAATCTCTCTACCTATATTAAATTTCATTTGTTTAAACATACAATCCATACATACTACGCCATCTATTGACATTTATTAGAACTATGTTTTATATTACTCATATCCCCATTCGTGAGTCGTGACTAGTGTCAAGTTTCAGCACTTGACTTAGCAGTAATACTCTTTATTTTGTACATCAATATGATTTTCTGTCTCGAACGCGACTCCCCTGTTGAAAAACTCCCATAGAATCCTATCAAAAACGACAAAAGCCACATAGCTACCAATAAATATTTATTTTTAAATTCATTCAACGTGACATTGGCGAAATAATTTGTATTTAACTGGTACGCATTAAAGCCATTAAATAAAGAATTGAATGATTTTCTTTAAGTTATCTATCTTTTAGCTAAATCCAAACAGACACTTACCTTTCGTAAATCCGCACCACTGAAGTTCGCTACAATTGGCAGAGCAGAATCAATATTAAATCCAAATAGGTTCCTTACTTGAGCACGATTTTGCCGATAATTGTAAATAGGTATATTTCATAACTTTTAGCATAAATATATATATATATATATATATATATAATGTAAAAATTTTTTAGAATACAGTAAATAAAATCTTAATTTTTAATACTAAAATACCATTTGATTGAATATTTAGATTTTTTATAATATTAATATATTATAAATAATCAACAATTATTATTAAAACAGACAAATGAACTGCGCGTGCGCTAAAATCGCTTTTAGCACCTACTGCGTAATATTTTGCTGTTGATCAAAAATAATAATTATATACTGTCTTTTTTCATATTCATCGAATTAGATTATATTTATTTTATCTATTGTAATGTTTAAGTATCTTTACAGGAATATAAATTCCATATAGATTATAATACGATTTTAAATCAGAGCGGTAATGACCTTCTCAAACATACAAATTAATAATTTTCCTCCAACATAATATCACTTATACCAGCGCCTTCGAAATTGTTAAAAAATACACCTACTAAAATATTACTATACCTAATTTATCATTTATATTGTAATCATTCCTTAGAAGACGACAAAACCATACTATGTTTATTTAATTTTTTAAAAGAGCTAGCATAAATAGTTTCTTGTATTGAAGTTATTTAGAAATAATAAAATCTTTATGATGAGATTAATTTTGTTTTTCATTTATAGCGCTGGAGCTTGATATTATAACAATATGATGTTAAACGTAGGTACTTAAGTTTTTGTTAGATTTAGCCCAATCAATAATGTATGCCTTTATAATATAAAGGTCAAGTTTCAACTGCAGAGGTCAAGGAGAGTTTTAATTTGATATATTTTACACTTTAAAAGGTTAAATTAAAAGGGCATTAGTAAATGCCAAATCTTAGCTACCTTATTAAAAATAGTTAATACATAATCTCAATACACTAAAATGTCGAGAGAGAGACTACTCATTTGATCAAATTAAAGCTTGCTGCTACAAAAAAATATATGGGAAATAATATTTTCAAATTTTATAGTAAGAAGATATTTTTGAGAATCTGACATGCGTTACTCTTCTTACAAGGCAACAGGCAGATTGTTTAGGGGTCGCCAAACCCTTAACATTAACGAGGTCAACGAACTGTAAGTACTTTACTAAATTTAGAACACTTTGACCTTTATTAGTAAATTTCACATATTGCCTGGACAAATGAACCCAATTCTAAGATCTCATTCACCTATAAAACTTCAGTATAGTAAAAACAAATATATTCATGCCCACAAAATCCAATTAGATATTTAAATCGCTGTCAAATTATATATCTGTCCATTTGTAACGCTATCACTATTTATAGAATAAGCCTTATTAATAGAAATAATGTAAAATGTGACTTTTACACATAATTTATTGAGATATTATCAACATTGTGATTTTCCGTAATCTAGAGCTAACCCAAAAACATTTATAAAAAATAGCATAATCAATATTAAAATATATGACGAGGTAAAGATATGTGGCCGTATTTTTTATTATATCATAGACCTAGTCGACGTAATAACTATGTATGATAAGTATTTGAAAGGAGCCATTTAAAGATTCATTACATACCTACATACATTTTTAGCGCTTTTTAAATGTAAATAAATGCAATATTCGTCTAAAATAATTTAATAATATTAAAAATAGGTCTTTAGATAGTTCCTTTCCAATTCAAATAGCGGACCGCTTTAATTTTAAATCTAATATGAGCCTATAATATAATATATGATTTAGAAGTATGTTTTGTCTTAAACGTGTTTAAGATTTAATTTAAACCGATATAATACAACACAATGTACATACTATAAGCTATTAAAATAAATTACATCGCTATGTAAATTATAATTATTACATGATTTATCTATTTTCTATTGTACTTACCAAACGTCAAAAATTTTAGAACATTATTTTATAAGTATTTAAAATGTTTAAAAAATTAAATATTCTTAATATAAAAAAAAACATTGTATCGTATCACTAACTAGAACATTCTATGTAAGAGATAAATCAAATATTCGCATCCTTGTGGACAGCTCGAGACAAGTCTGTACGTGAATTTAAATAAAACTTAAAATTATTAGTATTTTTATTAAAAGTAAACAGAAATACAGATGTCAGGTGGAAAGTGGAACATGTTTTAATGGAAGGACCGCAAACAAAAATATGAAAGATATCACAATACCTATACAAAACTTGCACACGTGTGAAATTATTGATATGCGTCGATAATATTCTGTACACAGAAATAGTAATTTATCTTTTAATCTTCAATTTACCTCAAATGAGAAATTGTTATACAACTCCACTAAAACAAGAAATCGCTATGAAAAAGTTATTAAAAAAATATCAATTTTGCCGACGTCGCTTATTTAAAGATCTCTCAAATGGACGCAAAAAATATTTATAAAATATACATTATGGTGTGGGAGTTCAAAATATTAACTTACTAACCGTAACGACCGTATAATATAGATGAATACACTTAAAATGAATAAATGCCGTTTTCAAAACTTATATAATACAACAACAGTGTTACCAGATGAAAGACATCAGCAATAGATTAAGATTTGTCAAATATGAAACTCGCACAATATTGAAAATAAAATAAGCTATATATGAAAAAAAAAATATGTTCATTGAACAATACTGTCAGTAACCAACATGCATGCTAATATTATTATATTCTTTAAGAAACCTGGCAACGCTTTAAAAATTTGAAAACACTGGTTAAGTTATAAAGAGGTATTACTGGATAGAAACTTTTATATGGACGTAATTTCATATGAATTCTTAAACCTATATCTATTATAAACTTTGATAATACGACCTTAAATTTGTAAAGAGCAATCGTAGAATGGTTGTGAAAATAGATTATAATATGAAAATACTTGTCAATTTCCCAATATCTATATCAAATTAATTGATATATAATAATTATAGGTTACATGCTATTGGAGGTGATCAGATTCTCAAGTCACTATTTAATCTTTATTTTATCACTATAAAGGAACAAATTATTCAAAACGATGGAATAATTCAAACTGTTAACAAATTGAAGAAACTGTTCTAAAAGCAGCCATTAATAAAATCCAATCGTCGCCAATAGAACGTACCTACGATGTAGAAACTTGTCATTACGGCCGAGAGGTATCTCATTCAGTCATATTACAGAATTCTAAGGTAAGTTTCCCTAATAGGGACCTCATGCTTACGTCACGTGTACGTTAGTATGAAATACAAGTCTTTGAATTTCTTGGCTTTTCTGTACTATAATATGCATGTATTATATTATAATACATATAAACCTTCCTCTTGAATCACTCGGTATCTATTGCCGAAAACTACATTAAAATCCGTTGAGTAGTTTAAAAGATAAAAGCGAACACACAGCGGAAGCGACTTTATTTTATACTGTGTAAAGATATATACATATAAATCGATTTTGGTGTTTCCATTTATAAAACGTATTGAGGATGTAAATTGTACTAATCCGAAATGAAAGCGTTGTGCAAAACAATGCAAGTTTGAAAAGATGGCCCACATTACGAACTGGACCTTATTGGGGAAACTTACCTTATTGCTTAAAGTTAACAGTTCGTTCAAGAGAACTTACACTATTATAGACAGTTACAACTAATAAATTTCAACGTTTCTATTGAAACCGACCGTCCACATAATATGAAATACGTCTAAAAGAAAAAAAAAACTACTCTAACAACTTAATTAGACGGGTGTAAGTGTATAAGAAATCGATTATTATTACTACGATTATAAAAATCGATAAAAGTGTATAAGAAATCGATTGTTCAATCGATGCTGTTTTACAAACGCAAAATCGTTATCGATTCTTATAGACTCGTCACCGTAAAAAAATCATTTACAAACTCAATGATTGCTTTCATAGAAAAGGTACATATTTTACAGGTATGTATATTAACTAAAATCAACAACCCTTTAGCTGGGTATTATTATATCTGCTTAGATCGATCAGTTTAAAGCTCTGGAGGTGAGCCTAGCTATAAAGTTTAATTCATTGTTGCTACTAGTACAGGTTAGAAATGACCTAGTTTATTTTGGTTTATACATTGTGTAAAAAGGCTGTATCCAAACTGAACGTTATCTATCAAAAAGGACAATTTACGAGAGAGCTACTCATTAACGCCGATAGGGATGGTAAGATGGCGCAGATGCGTTGCCGCTGCCGGATGAGCCGTGATGGCGTTTCGATGGCTTCTGATACCCGTCTCCGGAACCCCCCGTGTACTCGTAATCGTCACCTAAATATATACCTACGTTAATGACGTGAAAATATATATATTAGAAACAGCAATATATTCAAGCAATCACAATAATATTCTAAAATATTAAATTCCAAGAGTAAGTAAGTAAAAAGAAAACAAAACTTACCGCACCACGCACCTCTCTCCACTCACCCAACGAATTAGAAATATAAAAGACCATTGGCAAATTACACTTCGTGTTGCAAAGTATCTGTAAATCCGACTACCTCTAAATACAAATTTGTATCGATTAATTTAATTAATTAAATTACTATGATCATCAATATAAATGATGATTATATTATAGTATATTAAATAATGTAAGTACTTCTAACTTCTAATATGAATGTTTTCTAAATTATTTCTACAATCGGAAGTTACAGATGGTTAGCACAAAACATAATTTACCAACATAATGGATGTGTTATATTTATACTATGTGTTAGAGGATCTCTAGGCCTGTACCAAATAATCTTGCTAGTTCTAGCGCTACTGTCTCACAACGGCTAACTTCGAATGTAGTGTGATTATAAAGACTTTATAACCTGACGCTGCAGCCGATATATCCGATACATTACAGTAAGAGGGCTGTGGCGACACCATGCCGGGGCAGAACATCATTGGCACCTGTGTTTTTACGTTCATTTACTATTTATGCGCACAATGTGTTCTCTGAACATTTATAAAATTTACTTTATTTTCAACTACTCTCAAGATCTATAATGAACTATAAAATAGTAGGATCATTTTTATGAATTGCAAATGATATGGCTACTATAAACGCGTAAAATATAATAATAATAATGTTATATCGGTAAAAAAAAAACGTTATTATATTGATATATAAATCTACAATCGGAACCTGTGGCGGTGTTGGGATCGCGTCATTTAACGTGGGCACCGCGGCAAACTTGGGACTCCCCGCGATGCTGCCTACACCATCGCCCTCTGGAGTGTTAGTACATCTATTTTAACTGAAATCGCTACACGCTACTCATTATGTACGACAAACAAAAATATTTCTTGAAAAATTACTAAGTATCTTTGCATCATGTCTTGATTAAACTGAGTATTTAATTTAAAAAATATATATATATTTATTTGAAGAATAAATATATTACACAAGAAAGGTTAGTATTGAAAAATAATACTTTACCGCGTGAGATAGTGTTAATGCATGCATAAAGAAATAAAAAAACAATGAATAAAGACATTTGTGAGGTGTGTGAATGAAAACATAACTAATGGAAGCGGACCGTTTCGCGTTCCATTGCTCATTAGTAGGTAGTGTAAGACTATTATGGGACAATTAATTTATACACAATGTATATAAAAACAAAAATTATGATAACTTCGATACCTGACGGGGATCACTACTCTATGGGATGAGGGGCAACCATTAAAAATGCCAGATTTATTTTGAAATTTTTGATTTCTTTTAATTATCTACGTTTTATAATGTCCTTAAAGTAGATATATATTTCATCATAAGATATCTCAAATATTTGCAGTGGTAATATTAATATTTTTAATTATTCAACCAGTAGTATTACTTAAACCATTAAGATAGAAGAAGCTTAATAATAGAAAACTACGACAAACTGTTTATTTTTCCATTACATTACAAACTACATACTTATATTACCAGTTAAAACTAACTCTAATATATACCCAAAATACCTAATATGAATAATGCATAATTTCTACTTCGAAAACCTTAAGTGTTATATCTGTGATAGCACTTTGAATTACATCGAATATTTAACGCATATAAGCTTCTCGTCTTAATATTTTAGTGCTTTAAAAATTATTGTTTAAAACCGTAATTAACTAATTATCATTAGGTATTTAATTAAAAAAAAAGAAACAACAAGGACGCACGTGTAAGTCTATCATAATTTTCCTTTTTATATAAAGCGGCTGGGCGGCGCGAGGGCGGGCGGGCCGCCCGCGCGCCGCCCGCCGCGCTTAGGGCTAATTACATTACAACATTAGAACAAATCTAGATAATAATAGTCTTACTGCTTACATCGCGCACGACTCGCACGCTCCCGATTAATTACATTTTATAAGAAATTATATTATAAATACAGCGCCCGTAGTGGCCGTAAAGTAAAACTTATATATTGCCGTAAGTAACCATTATTTATATTGTACATCAGTCGATAGTTCACCTAACAATTTTGTAATCTAATCGATCGAGAATTATGTACTTTATTCACTATAATGAAAAAAAAAATAGTTTAAAAAATAATCAACATCAAAATTTTAATTAAAACAGAAATAAATAACGACTTGCCCTAAGTTTTTATAATTAATGTTACAATTAACTGTAAAGCCCGTGCGATTTATTTACGATAATATGCGTTCGATAATTACATTTATATCATAATATAATCTAGTATAAATACAAGGTCTTTATATTAATAATACCTGCATTGATTTAAAATAACTTTAGAACCGACTATATAGTAACGACCGACTGGCTGCCGACGCCCACTAAATGCAATCATGTAGACAGTAGTCAGTAGTATAGATAATAAACTTAAAAAAGAGTCCTGCTAATCTAACGTTAACACTAGGGGTCTCGTATAATATAATTAGTCAATTACGATCATAAGTTTATTTATGCAAGCGCCCGCGCGGACTACACAGACAAAACCGCGCGCGCGAATTGTAATTAATTATTATACCAAAAATACACTTTTACACAAACATGTTACTACTTGAATAAACATACACATATAAAAACCGCGTACACTATATTATAAAGTAATACAAACAAGAGTCGAAAGGTTAACTACACAACAGCACAACAGTACTACAGTTAAGCCATGATCAAATATTATTCATAAACATTATATTATATTAAGATACAGTATATATCTTATGTCGATATTACTCAGTGTAATATAAAATGCAATGATGCAAGTGTCACTCACGGGTGGGCGTGAGGGGGCCTCGTGGCCGTGGCCTGTGGCCTGTGGCGCGTGGCGCATGACCCGTGGCGCGTGGCCTGTGGCCTGTGGCCCGTGGCGCGGCCGGGGGCGATCGCCGCGCACGCCCGCTATACACATTTGACAGACGAGCCTCTAACGAGTCTTACCGTATTGTATTTTGCTAACTATTTTAATTAATAAATTCATCCAATATTTAATGCTCTTCTCCTATATAATAATAATTAAAAACCCATATAAATAGTATCAATTGATTTCTCACAATAATTTGCACTAAGTTTAATGTTGAGTAAATCTAAAATTTCTAATACATATTATACTTTATTTAAATAAATTATACTCTTTATGTTACTTAGAAGATTGCCACAATGGTTCATTACAAACTAACTTCTTACAAATTGTTCCGAAGGTTTGTGAGTCCAGGGCCGAGCCCGCATCTAAAAACACCTTAGTGCTAATTTAATATCACTGAAAATAACATAATAATATAAATCATCTATATATATTCACTTAACGTTTTGTAAGGCATCGTTTCCTAACATTAAACAGATGTGAAGGATGTCGTCACTCTATCGGTGGTTGTACATTAAACCTACAGTAAGTAAAATTATAAACAAAATGCGGAAACGATATTTCGGTAAACTAGAGGGGGGATGCCGGGTGCGCGTGCGCACGAGTGAAGGTGAGGGGTGAACAGCGGGGGGTTACTTGTTAGTATCGACGAGAACAAATGCCAAGTAAAAGCGACTCGAACGTGCCGTCTAAGCGAACTTATCAACGATGGACTTAACGAGGAATGAATCGAGACAAATTAAACCTAACTTACATAGGAACGATCAGATAAGAGTACAGGAGCGGTAAGAGCGGCAACAACTACACGTAACCTATATAGTAGTGGGCGAATAGGCACCGACGTCATTTAGTAATTATTTAATTATATTTGAATATATGTTATGTTTTAAGGTACAAGTTTCAACTTCCTACATAATCATGTGTTTCAGTCGTGTGTAATATAATAAGAGCTATAAGAAACGTACCAATATGCGCGTTAACTATGAACATCACAATGTAAGGCGTTTTTCTCTATGTTTTAGCATTAAATTTGGTACTCCGCACCTTCCGCCGGACCGCATCGCTTATAATCGCTTACGTCTCACATAACTCCTCATAGATAAATTATACTTTACTTACGGTGCGATCTTAAATAACCCTATACTATACGATCAAATTATGCATTCAATGTAATCAACAATTTTCCTATTAAAAACATTTATAACAAACGCGGCCTCGTATCTACTCATTAAGTTATTACAAAGTAAAGGAACAGGTCCCTAGTACACGACGCCGTGACGGCAGGGTGACGACACGGTGACGACACGGTGGCGACACGTGCGGGCGGAGGCGCCCCGGAGCCG
Source organism: Brenthis daphne (assembly GCA_947093115.1). Classification (NCBI taxonomy): domain Eukaryota; kingdom Metazoa; phylum Arthropoda; class Insecta; order Lepidoptera; family Nymphalidae; genus Brenthis; species Brenthis daphne. The sequence goes on along the minus strand of OX352481.1, from coordinate 5,149,696 downwards.
CCGCGCTCCGCGATTACATTACTTAGCTTATCACTAAAATTTTAATCAGTCGATCGGTCAAATGATTGAGCGATATAGTACAGTAAAGGACTAACATTAAATTTAATCTAAAAATGTTACTTTAAATTATAACTCACTTTGTGAGGGAGCGGGCGAGCGCGCGGGGCCGCCACCGCCGATACCTCTATATAGCTTTTAATAATATTTGGCGATCACATAAATTAAGACTTTAAAACTATGTGACGAGAGAATCGATTAAAATTATGCTTTACACACGAGTAAGTATATATGTACAAAGGTCCGCGCGGAGGGTGCGGGGCTGCCGGCGCCGCCGCGCCGGGCTCTATATCCTAAATGCTTGAGCGTCGTCACTTAACACATACAACATTATCTTTTGCTCGTCAACAATTTGGCAGGTAAAACTTCATTAAAGTATAAAATCCATATAAACTTAAAATTGCGATAAAAAACTAAAATCCATATAAGAAAATAATTATAATTACGAATAATATTTATACAGGAATTGTTCCCTTTTTAAACGACGGGAAATTAAAAATATTTAAATCACGTTCAGTCAATGTTTATTTCATTAGATCCCTACCGTTTTCCTAAGTCTAGTGGGTGGTAAATAACCAAAACTCTAATATTAAACATACATATAGATATATATACCAAATATTTATACAATTCATTAGCTTAAGTTAAGTTGTTTAGGTCATTTTCCCTAAATTGGCCTTGTTATACATTGTGTCTGTCAAATATGGAGCAGCGCTCGCGGCGCGCCCCCCGTACACTTCGTAACATCATCACTACGCGAATAGTGAGATCCCATCGATATACCACGAATACATCATACGATCGATACATGGTGTTATTAAAAGAAATCATTTTATAAACGCGAAAACAAAATCATCGGACATAATGGAAATATTAAAAAAAAACAATAAAAGGAGCCCACATCCAAAATAGAATAATAAAAAGATAAAGAAAACTTTTCGTGTACAGAGATAGAGATGTACACGCGAGTGCGGCGCGTCGTCGGGTCGGAGCCGCGAGACCGGGGATACGATACGAACACCTCACGATTACACTATGCCATCTATGCCATGCCATTACTTAACTTTACTTTAATTACAATTAATTTGTTTAGACTAAATTAACGTACGCGTGTGGGTTTGTGTTAATGCAGTCGATGGCGTAAATTCCATTTAAATAATCTCTTAAAAATTGCAAAGTTTCAACACGTCACTATAGTTAATATAATCGTCATTCATTTAATTTGTATTGCATTGTTATAAAATTTAATTTTAAATATTTCACTCGAGTACCGTAACAAACGGGCAACATTTCCAACTATATAGAAGATTAATTATTATTATTATAATAAATGTCAAAAGGTGCTAAGCATCGGAGGTATACGAATATCTCGTGTCATATAAAACCTACGTCCGTAAACTGTTAAGTCGCTAATCGGCGATGGTTTCGGGGCATACTGTTCGCGCGCCGGGCGTGGGGCGTGTGCGTGTGTGTGGTGTGTGGGGGTGTCGGGGGGTGTGTGTGGGTGTCGGGGGGTGTGTGGGGGGCGTGTGGACTAGGCGGCGGGCCACTCCTTGTTAAACTCGTTGTTGAAGTGTTTGGGCGCGTGGTGCGGGTGGTGCACACCTGGCTGCGCGGCCGAGTGGTACTCGCCGGCGCCGTAGCGCGACCCGCCGCCGCCGTACGACGAGCCCTAGCCATTCCCGCACACGTTAGCCGCCGTCACTGGCCGCCCCACCGTATACCCCGTCTAGTATCGATAGGGTCGCCAACTTAACCTCGGCTATATATATATACGCTCACACATTGTTTCACATATAATACCTACATACAGTGATGACGTTCCGCTCGAAAAGCGGTTAAAAATGGCAAATAAAATTCAAGATTCAAATGTATGAATGACTTTATTATAAATAAATAAATAAAAAATATATCGAAAGTTGGCGACCCTAAGTATCGTCCCACTCGCGCGACACTACCGCGGTGCGTGATGCCCCCGTTATACAAAACTAATAGTACAATTCTCTGCCGAGATACTAGACGAAGTATACAAGGCAGGTCTGTTGATATAATATTATTTGGGACCGTTAGCGCAAAGGGGCCTATTCTTACCGGAACGCTAAGTGGCCACCAAATTATCATGGGTTCTAAGCGCTCACTACGAGATTATTATTTAAACAGAAATAAAAATACCAGCTTAATACAGATTACATGTTGAATTAGGCCACTTGCGTTGACAATCTAATGTATATGGGTGATTTGTCGTCTAATTATTCGCTTTCGTTTAAAAACCATACTAAAATAAGTATTTTAAAATAGTTAAAAATACACCCAAACGGTGTTAGCTAAAAATGTTGTGAGTTTGCGAGCGAGTAACGCGACGACAAAACATTGGTATGGTGCGCCGACGCGTCACACCGAAGCCTTCTAATTTCCACGTCACAATACGATTTCTTTTTATTTGTTCAACGGTTAATGTGATAAGTATAAAAATATAAATTTTTCCAAACAAACTAAGTCCAGGCTTCGAGGCGCGCGTCTCCCGCGTGCGCACCGCGACGGCGTCACGCCACCGCGGTGTTACACACACATTGCATATGCTCTGGTTACAATTAACATATTCGAATTTCATCTCTGAACACTTAAAGTACAGCTCTTAATATTATCATTAAAATTATCTATTAATGAACCTGTAACAATATGAGAAAATTGAAATTTTACTAATTTGTACTTTAAATGCCAATTTACAAGTTGAGATGAAACAAAGCTATAATCATCTCGCTCTACATAGAATGCGATATGAACGATCGGAACGGAACTAAAGGTAAGCTTAGTCTAGTGCGGTGCGATGCCTTTAAGGAGAGCCGCGCATGAACCGTCCATAGTGAGAAATCCCCCCTAGTTTCGCGACAAAACCCCGTCCGACCCCGCCCTTATCTAATTCTCTTTGTGGAGGAGCCACTCTTGTGGGCCCTGATCGACCAACTGCAAAAGAAGAACACATAAACCACTCGCCGCAATTGTACTAGCGTTTGTGAGTAGCGGAGCGTGAACATGGACCGAAAGCGTGTGAGCTGTCCCGAGGGCGATGAAGTTAGGAGTGGGAGTGGTGATGAGAGACCTTCAGCGAAACTAAACGACATTGATCCCCCTACCCCCCGCCCTATAGCCCTGGCCCTAGCCGGCAAGACACGAAACTTCTTGATTTTTCACTATGGATAGCGGTGCGACATCAGAGGACCGCCTTTAGAATAGCATCAGAAAATCAAAAAGACATCGCACATATCGTCTGCCACTGGAAGCATGCATGGGCGTCGATGTCTGTACGGGATAAAGCGCCGATATGGAACACACACGGACATGGGAACTATGGGGCTCTATATAACTCATGCTGCGTTGTGGATATGTACGTTTGTTTGCATTCAATTCAAAAATTAACAATGTTTTCGCTGAATTTCGCTCGTTCACCAAAACAGTGTGACACATTCATGAATCGCAAACAAACCGCTATTCAGTACAACCAAATTGAACTAGCAATCGTCCAATCATTCGCTTAATCAACCATTCAATCGTTCCTTCATTCATTCATTAATATAATAGAAATAGAACTCATTCATTCAATGCGTTCATACAGAAACCACGTCAATCAGTTGGGAATGGACGCCGGGAGAGAAAACAAAGCAGTACATGATGGACAAAGGAAAAGGATAAAGCCCCAAAGGTTTAAAGCAATAGTACTATACATAATCAATAAATCAACTTGGCTGTACTTTATATTATATATTTGCGGTATCTAGGCGGATTGATGGGTAGAATGATATTAAAAGAAATCCTAGATAGAGCAGAGATAAATACGCATTGTCTGCGGGTCAGAAACGCCGAAAAGAAACTACATAGATACAAAAAAAAAACGAAATCACTGCAAATAATTTAACATCATATGATAGTGTAGTTTCAATTCAGTATTTTCTCAAAGTAACGGGAGTATTTTGGAAAAGCAAGCAAATGATATGTATTAACTGCACCGCGACCCACACTGTGACCAAGTTTAAAAACGTTCCAATTATATATTTAATTAATATTTTTAAACAAGGTTCAGTGATGTAACTTTTTCCAACTGTACTTGTTATTTTATCAATTAAATGACAAAATATAAATTAAAAACTTAAAAAGTACAGTAGATAAAAAGTCAATTCGATAAAAAGCATTGGATGATGAACGCAAAGCCACTAAAATATACATTTCATGTATGACCAATGATATTCAAACATCAAAGGCTATGCACGAAACGTATTTAATACTAATCTAAAACCAATACCCAAATGTTCCTAGCAAAAACCATTTCAGCGGGGTTAAACAACTAACTAAAGGGTAATGGTTCATGCCAGGCTCACTATAACATTGAATCAAATCATTTGCAAAATAATTTATATTAAATTAAATGGCTTCTCGAATATTTCTCAAATATTCTAAAAATATTTCGCAAATTTCAATTTGATTTTAAAGCTGAGCTCACATCATAGTTTATGCTGAACATGAACAAAATAATATAAGCTCAAAGTAATTTTGCAATGGAAATGAAAGCACATGTTTTGTATAAAAAAATATCAAGCAGAACTTATAATTAGATATGCCGCTACTTTGCTCAGCAAGTAACAGTATTGTAGCAATTTTTAAGATGGCGACATAACTCTTGTATATGTTATTGACATTCTAATATAACATTACATTTATTTGTAATTTGCAAATAATATTAACTTGAAAAAAAAAATTTAAGTACGATTATGTCACCAGTTTAGTTCTGATGAATCTGTGATTTCAAAATACAATACCTAATCAATAAAAAAAAATAAGTGAAAAGAATGAAAAAAAAATGAGAATTATTGTTGAATCTCGAAGGTTCTGACACAAAACAAAGTAAGAACACACTATATGCCATTATTTTGTTTGCGATCTAAGCTGGCATAACTAGTTTACTAAAAAGAATAGTGAATTTAAACACCATATATAAAACTCATTCTTTATCTGCACAAGTTATACAATTATTGATGACTATTTCGAAATCACCTATTCATGTGTATTGTTCGATGTTTATTTAATAAAATGCATGATGATAATGTGTTCATGTAATGGCAGCGCATCAGCACGTGTCACAAACTGAGATGTACTAGAGCAAACAGTGAATTGTCAAAAAAAAAATTTTTATCTCATTGCAAATGAAAAGATTTGCTTTATCTTTTCATTTTGTGTAATATTATTGTGATGATCTCTAAGTAATAGAGTAAAAATACGAGTTATCAAATTTTATGCCTCTAAAAAATTGACAAATATTTTTTTTATTTTTGTAACCACCTCCCAGAAACAAGTAAATTCTCAGTTCAGTTGTATTTTATTTTTTATATATTACGCGAACACATTGTAATGAATTGTAATCTTTATTTTTATAATACGAGCTTTACTTCAAAATCGCATAAATAAAAAAAACTGTAAAATAGTCTTACTTGAAATACACAAAAAAATATATAATTTAAATCAATACTTTATTATAAAAAAATTGACACTTAAAACACTAAGCGGTAAACATACTGATTAAAATATCGCGTAACATACACAAAAAAAGAACATCTTAAATGAGACTTAACCCTCCTCCTCAGTAAAGTTGGCAAAATGAATGTAAATTAGGGATGCATCCGATACCGATACCGGTATATATTATTTTCTAACTTGAACGTTATTTATTAAATTGATATTTTGTTTAGTTACTTTTAAAAAAAAAATAACTAATATCCTGTTAAATTACAATTTCCAAATGTCCGTTTGTTTCTGTGTTTTTTAAACCAATAAATACTTTTATACTTTTTATACATCTTAAAGCCTACAGTGCCCGCATCGGTATCTGTATCGTATCGACGCATCCCCAATACACACGACACATTACATTAGGGACCATCATGCGATGCGTACAACCCTAGCTTGCTCTAGTACATCCGCGCCGCGTGCGCGGGCGGCGGGGTCTCGTGTACCTGGTCCTGCTGGTAGGCGGGCGGGTACTGCTGGTAGGTGGAGTAGTCCGCCGACGAGGACTTGGACAGCGCAGCGGAGGACAGCGCGCCGGCGAGCGGCGCCGCGCCCGTGGCCGCGCTGCCGCCGCGCCCGTACATCTCGCCGCCCTCGGACAGAGGCACGTACGACCCTGTCGACACCAACGCCGCCGTGTTATACTTAGTCTACACTACATACATACATACATAGTCTAGACGCAATATCGTACGCGATGCGACACCCGAATTGGTTACTCGAATTGGAAAACCATACTGCTTTAACTTAGAAACCATTTACGATGAAAATTAATATTTTTTAATCTATTTTACGTTAAATCCATACCGTTATACGCGATATATCATGAAACTCACTATTTTATAAACAAATATCGATAAAAACTTAACATACACAATGGAATGAATATTTTAAGAGAAATCTATTCCAACAGTATAGTATAAACTTAATTTTTGATACATTGCTATTACCATGGCAAATTATAATTCTTAAATTAAACACTTATCGAAATGCATATTTCAAAATTTCTACTCCCACTATATTCATAGCTGAATTCAAAATTTAGAAACAAATTAGTTACTCAAAACTACCACTATCTCTACACACAACAAATAAACGCTTATACTAAATGAGCAATGTGTATTGTGTAAGTATGGTTATGTTATAACATTAGATCGACATATATACATATATAAATACAAATAAATATTCTGTGTGTGTATTAGTATGGGTATGAAGGTGCAGTAAAATTAATATTGATATTCGTACCAGAGCCAGTCGAGTTGGAGTTCTGCGGCATGCTCCAGTTGGTCCAGCTGCCGCCGGCCGACGCGCCCGCGGGGGCCGAGCTGTAGTTTGCTGTTAACACGACATATTACGTCACATTTACTATTTGTCGTATCGCCAGTTACTATTTGTCGCATTGCCACAGTTACTACTTGTCGTATCGTTAAAGTTACTGTTTGTCGTATCGCCATAGGTTACTATTTATCGTATGACTGGCTGTATCGATTTTACGTCTCCATGTATTCGTTTGGAATCGTTCTACACTGGCATTATTGTCGAATGTTATGATATCGCGGATTTTCAAAAGTTTGTTATATTTATGTGATTATTTTATATTTCCGTTTAATTTCAATACAATTTTATTGCATCTTTGTGTATTAGTGTGTGTGTGGTAGTGTTAAATGTGTTAAAATGATTGTGTGAGAGAATACTTACACAGATGTATATAATATTAGAAAATAAGCTTAATATTTATATGTATATTAACATAAACATTTACGTATTTCGTACATTTCTTCTACGAAAAATTCATAAAAAGAAATAACGTAAATATGACCTCTACAACTGACACGCGAAAACTAACGCCATATAGAAAGTACAGTTACGATAAATTACAAATTCAAGTCACAATTACATACGAAAAGAAACTATATTTCGTGCATGTATAGTCCTATTCAAAAAGCGCGCGCGTGATTACATTTATAATTTTGTATGCTTATATACGTTCACACATGGACACGTGTACATGAGTGTGAGTATGTATAAATATTATGATAAGGCCGCTTATATACACGCGCGTGTATATAATGTCTGTATAAGTGCGCGTACGAACGTTATGTATGTATGTAGGTGTATGAGTGTAAGTATGCAAGAATATGATATACGATCGTTTATTTGCAATGTGTGTATATATATATATATATATGTGCGCGTTGAGTATTTATGTATATATATGTATTAGTGGCGGAGGGTGAAATTTTAGCAGAGGTAAGCCGTTCCAAAAAAAAACAAAAAATATTGATATATGTATTAATGCAAAAAGAAATAAAGCTATTATTATTTATACATATATATTTTCAAAAGAACATTTATACATTTAAAAAATTAAATGTATGTAAAATTATAGCAAAATACATTTTAAGGTAAAACGTCTTGTATGGACCCTTCGCCACTGGTACGTATGTTTATATGTGCACATACGAGCGTGTGTGTGTGTGTGTGTGTGTGCGCGCGACTCACCGTAGCTGCCGTATCCCTGCGCGGGCGGCTGCGCGTGCTGCGTGTAGTTGTTGGTGGCGGGCCAGGCGGGCGCGTGCGGCGGCGCCTGCGGGGCGGGCGGCGCGCCCCAGCCCTGGTAGTTGCCGGGCCCGCCCGCGCCGCCCGCCGCGCCGTACCCCGCGTACGACGTCTGCCCCGCGGACGTGCCCCAGCCTTGGTAGCTGTACCGCCACCATATCCATGTTATATTTTATTCATATTCACTTTTTTAATTTAGCACTAGTGGTAATATTGAATATAGAAGGCTATGGTAGCTCAGGGTTTGAATCCGAATCTCGAACCTTTGAATTTCTCATATTATGCAAATAATAATCTTCAACACAAGATTACCACTCACATGAAGGAAAAGATTGTGAGTAATGTAGCAAGTCTTGTGTGAAGTCGTCACGTCGTCGTCGTCAGTGAAGTATGTAAGTAGTTATGTAAGTCCACAAAACCCACACCTGTCCAGCTTGGTAAACTATGTCCAGAACCCATCACATTAAATGGAAACACTTAACTTAGTAATTAAATAGAACAGAATACAATACAATTATGAATGAATGAATACTCATAATGATTATTGCCTAACAAAATAATAAATATCTTTCATTTATCAAATTCATTCATTAATTTAAAATAATCCAAGATTCCCTTAAATGTAGTAATAAAATTTCCCTAAACGAAAACACACACATACCAAAATATGAAAAAAAGTCCACGAAAGCATCCACAAACTCACCCTTGCATAATATTAGGTCCAGCCATGGGCATATTGATGGGCGGGCCGCCCATCTGTCCGTTGTGCCCCTGTATGATGTTCATGGGCGCGGCCTGGGGCGGGCCCCACTGGCCGGCGGCGGGCGCGTCGCCGGGCGCGCCGCCCATGCCCCCGCCGCCCATGCCGCCCGAGCCCGAGCCCAGCTTGCCGGACCCGTCGCGGGGCTCTGCACGCTTGATCTCCACCTAGTTATCATAATCAAGGGTTAAAGTCAACATAAGACAACAATATTATGGGATTTGTTTAAATCTACATTGTTGTATTGGCTCTTATAGATAAATCTCTTGTCTAAGGTTCCTTAAATACTGCCCATATAATGGACAGACAGGTTACATTACGTATGTATATATATACAGTATGACATCACATGAGTAGACAACACTAATCATATATAATCCTTCTGTATGTGTGTTTGTTAACCTACTCCTCTAAAAGGGCTAGACCGATTTGGATGACATTTTGTGTATATATTTCAATGAGCTCCTGGATGGTTTGAAAACACAATTTTCCATTTTCCGGGCAAGAAATAAATATAAATAAATTTCAATTGTTGATTAAATAAAATAAAAATCGATGTGTGTATGTATGTTTCCTATGGACTCCAAAACAGCTGGAGCGATTTTGATGAAATTTTCAGGTAATCTTCAGATTAGCCCAGCGGATGATCCTGTGAATTTTGTTAGCGATCGGAAGTTTGGACGCGGGCGATGTCGCGGGTACTGCTAGTATTATATAAATTTCAAACTACTAAACTCATTCTGAGAATTCTTACTTAGTTCTCTTCACTACTAGAAAACTAAATTACCATCGATTGCTATGAGCAAATAAAAGTTTTTAAACTGTTTAGAAATTATAATAACTTTTATGTGAAGCCGGAAAAAAACGTGCTGAATTCGGCGTCCGCTGCCTAAAAAGTTTTAAATAAAGCAATCTATACTAATATTATAAAGAGGTAAAGTCTGTGAGTTTGTGACGTTGTAGGGGGTAATCTCTGGATCTACTGAACCGATTTAGATGAAATTTGGTAAGAAAACAGTTTGAGACCCTGGGAAGGACATAAGATACTTTTTAGTACGGAAATCACCCCTTAAGGTTAAGAAAATGGGGATGAAAGTTTATATGGGGAATCAACTATGGGACGAACCCGAGCGAAGAGAGGGTGTGTCGCTAGTAAAATATATAGGAAACAAAAAGTCACATATGGACTACCATAGCCAACAAAACTAGGGCAAATCGCTAGTCATAAATCATAATACATTTTAATAGAAAATAACTGTAGCAAATTTTGTAGACTCACTTGTTAAGATTAACAAAGAGTATATGCTTGTTTGCAAATTGCTTTCCCACAAACATCTGAACGTACCAACGAAAAATATTTTCAAGGCACTGCCTGGATGTGGAAAATTATAATAATAAACCTTTATTTCTTAATTTATACAACATGTGAATAAACATTTCCTATCTCAGTTTAGTTTTACATATTAATAATTATAATTAGTCAATGCCCTTGTTGCAGTACTAGGAGAACTGTGTTACGGCATACAGAATATAATAAAAAAACAAAATAAAATATTTACTTGTTTCCCATTGAGGTTGATAAAATGCTCTTGGGTCACTCTCTCCACAGAGATCTCGTCTTCAAACGACAGGAATCCAAAGCCTGTAAACAAATAAACACATTCTCTAATTTCCCTATGGCAAAAATTTTTACAAGTATCAATTCCCAGAAGGTATAACGACTATAGTATAGTTACTAAAGAAATAATCTTGAGACTTATATAGATTTAAGTTTACTTATTGAACGTTTGTTGCAAACTTTGTAGACTCGTCCTGTCCATGAGAACAACAAGTAAATGCTGGTTTGCATTTGATATACCACAAACATCTGAACGTGCCCACAACTGTTAACGTTGATAGCACTGCCTGGATATGGATATCACTAACATTACATAGGTCAACACGAATTTTGACTTTGATATGAGAGTATGAGATTTCGATAGATTTATCGATAAGTTAGACAAAAAAAAATACATGACCTAAAAAAGTTTGTTTTGTAACTAACTAGGAGAACGGTTGATCAATATTTTAGAAAATCCATAATTTAAATTTTTATTCATAAATAAATCGAAACAAATATATTTATATATATATTTTTTAACAATTTTGAATATCATAACAAATTATAAAGAAATACAAAAAAATATAAAATAATAGAAAAAAGCTCAAAAGTGAATCTTAGTAATTTTTCTTTCATGATTACAAGTAATTTCTCTCACTAAGTCCCAAATCTCATCATATTTTCGTTGTATTGGCCCCAATAATGGTATTCAAAGTCCATGATGTCTGAATGAAAATATAATATTTTAAGTAAATACTAAAGTTGCTAAAATTCGAATCATAACAAAGTATATTGAATTTTATAAGACTTTTTCTTAACCCATAATAAACATCTAACGAAAGTTTGTTGGCTAAATTAACATTTATAACCAACAATCATAAAAGGAGGTAATGATAAATTTATGGATTTTTAATATTAAAATATTATACGTAGTATAGTATAATAACGCGCGAGAGTCACGAATTAATATCAATTTTAAAAACATATCTAACGTTTTATTTTAATTACATAATAAGTATATTGTAAAATTTAAATCAAACTTACCACGAGACTTCTTTTTCTCCTGATCGTACATAATGACGACCTCCATGACCTTGCCGTAGCGACCGAAGAAAACGCGCAAGTCGGTCTCAGTGATGTTGGAGGGGAGACCCCCAAGGAACACCTTGGGATAGCCACCTCCGCGCTTAGGTTTTTGCAGCGTGCGAGGATTGCATGGTTTCGGATCGATTGTTCTGGAAGAATTATATTAATTCGGAAACTGACCCAAATATCATGCTATCTTAGCTCTAAGAAATTGTTTACGTTAACATGTTTTTCTAATCGAGTATGTATATAAATATGCTCATTTTGCTATCAGAAAGAAATTATAAAAACATAAAGCGACGAACTGTGCTAGAAATTACAAAGTAACAAACATCATAACACGTGTTTCATTTTGAGGTTATAGACTTATTATCGCTATGCTTGGGCTTGCGGTAAAATCCTACAAATTGTGTTCAGTATACTAACTGCTCTCTACTTATTATTCAAAGAATTGTTATATATACATGATACGTTGAAATATATATTTTTTTATTATATATGTACAAAAATATTTTGATGGCGTGTTTTTTATCCTTCTTTCAATCTTTTCTTATAATTAAGGATAAATCCTACTGATATTATAAATGTGAAAGTTTGTGAGGAGGATGTCTGGATGTATACATGTATAGATGTTTGTTACTCTATCACGCAAAAACTACTGAATGGATTTTAATGAAACTTTACAATAATATAGTTCATACATCAGAATAACACATAAGCTTCTTTTTATCCCGGAAAAATGACCGGATCCCGTGGGACACCGCCATTGCCGCTAGTGAGTTAGAATAATATAGAAAGAACTATAACAATAGTAATCTAAACGTCCTAAAGCAAATATGGATATGATCAAAGGTGAGCGTTACCTTGTCAAACAGAGACTTTATCGTTACATGGGAAACCAAGATTTTTATTTCCATTGAAGTGACACGTCGACCTATTTAATATCAAATGAATCATTTGATCTCTAATTTCTATATTTTAAACCACAAGGCCTGGTCCTACTGGCATGCGACATGAAGGTCGAATATTCAAATTTCATATGAATTTTAATACTAAGAATGTATTAACTTTGAAAGCTTTGCAGTCTATTATTTTTGTCATAATAATATACATATAATGAATGATTTTAAATTAACCAAATATAAATGTGTACATAAAAAAATAAGAAGATGAAGTCGAATATAATAAAAACTTTTTATTGATCCGATTTAGCGAGTTCTCAATTTTACTTCTAAACTTGTCCATACAACTATCAGAAGAACCAGTGACAAATGGTCGTAGATAATAAGACAATTTCACCACTGGATAAAAGTAGTTTGCCGCCTCGTATGACTTAAACACCACTAGCGACTTGCGCTCGCTTCGCTCGGGTTCGTGCCCAAGCTACGCGTATTTTGTACATAATTTTATGGGTCTTCATTTTTTACGCGGAACCCTGATTCTTTTTCTTAAATAAAAGTAAGCTAAATCACTCCTAATAACATTAGCTATCTGGCAGTTAAAGTTCCGGTTAAATCCTTTCAGGCGTTTCGGAGATTAACCGGAACAAACAGACAGACAAAAATTTAAAAGAAAATCTCATTTACACCGTATATACATAGGTATTTAGTAAAAAGCTGTTATTTTGAATTACAAACAGACACTTAAATTTTATTTATCTGTATAGATGAGGTTTTTGACCGCGATTTTATATTAACATCGATATATTATAATTATTAAAGTTAAACAAATACGAAATTGCAGAAAATAAAACTAAACTAAGCTTTGCATATATTTATCATGAAAAATTATACGAACTATAATGACTGCATATTATAATATGTTTTCAAAGATATCAATATCAAAAGTGCTGTATCAAATGGTTTATAGATATTTTATGATGATATAGTGACAATTCGATGTTGTTTAATTCATCGATTATACTTAATTGCCAAACCTTTTATAGCCTAAACAAGATGGCGACCATCGCAAATTTTTAATTTGCTTGTTGTTCAAAACTACTTTAATTAAGAGCCATCATATTTTCCTTTTATTTTGTACAGTTCAATTAGATTATTATAAAATGTTGGCGTTACATATCTACAAGTGCGTAAGACGAGATTAGCATTATTTTGACTAGTACTGACATTCTATAGGGGCTAAAGAAACAACTTTCCCATTCGGATAAAACTTTCACTGATCTAATCTTTCTCTAGTAACATATCTTTCAGAACTTGGAATGCAAGTAATAACAACTTTTACTATATCTCTTGAAATGCAATGTAATAATTATATATTTACTCACTAGCGGCTCACCCTGGCTTCGCTCGGGTTTGCCTCTACAAAAAACAAAAACAACTCTATCCGTACATTTTCCGGAATAAAAAGTAGCCTATGTGTTATTCCAGATTATAATCTATCATTGTGCCAAATTTTATCCAGATCCGTTCAGCCGTTCTGGCGAGAAAAAGTAACAAACTTTCCTATTTATAATATGTATAGATATAGAAGTATAGATTAAACACTCTCCTTTATAATAAAAGTTTATGAAATGTTATACTAAAAATAAGATTTCCTTTCAAAGTAATTATGTTTGAATAATTCTTTTGTATTAAAGCTAATTTTTATTTATGAATCTTTCTTCTATAAGACAGTTATATCGAAATTAAAAAAAAATCGAGTATATCTAAATTATGTATACTAATATTATAAAGAGGCAGTTTGTTTGAACGCACTAATCTCAGGAACTACTAATCCGATTAGAATAAATATTTTTGCATTAAATAGCCCGTTTATTGAGGAAGGCTTATATGCTATATATCATCATGCTACTAACCAAGGGAGCGGAGCAGTAATCATAAATGTCAACAAATTATTGTAAAACTATATATCTATACTAATATTATAAACAGGTAGTTTGTGAGATTGTGAGTTTGTGACGTTGTACGAGGTAATCTCTGAGTCTACTGAACCGATTTAGACAACATTTGGTGAGAGGATAGTTTAAGACTCTGGGAAGGACATAGGATACTTTTTATCCCGGAAGGAAAGAAAATTAAGGGGGTGAAAATGGGGATGAAAATTTGTATTGGGAAGAAGCTGGGGATGAACCCGAGAGAAGCGAGGGTGAGTCGCTAGTATTATATATATATAAGCTATATATATATATATATATATATATATATATATATATATATATATATATATATATATATATATATATATATATATAGATAGATAGATAGCTGTATAACAAAGCCAAAGAGTTTTTTGTAAATTCACGAAAGATAGACGGACGAAGCCACGGGTTCACCTAGTTTATAAAATTGGGGTGAAAATGGGGATGAAGGTTTGTATTGAGAAGGAAGCTAGGGACGAACCCGAGCGAAACGAAGTAGAATCGCTAGTAAAATATAAAAAAGTATAATATCAAGAGGCACAATAAAACTTGTAGCAAACTTTGTAGACTATCTTGCTTATAAAAAGCAACAAGTATATGCTGGTTTGCATTTAATTTCCCACAAACATCTGAACGTGACTACAACAAATAAGTTGAGACACTGCCTGGATGTGGAAATGTGCCTATTATTAAAACATGTCTAACGCAAAATTCCGTACATATTACGTGATATTTAAATATAAACAGTAAAAATGATACATTTGTAAAAAATAATATTTAACTTAATAGGCTAAAATCGTGACTTGGTAGGGTGTTCCGTGTTCTATTCATGATTGTTTCTAACATTATGTAGGTTGCAATGCTGATTCCTACACAGGTTTATTCAAAGACAATTAACAAAAATTGAATAGTTAAAAACAAATATGTAACGCCTACAGAATAAAACGATCTAAAATATCAATTTGAACCATTGTTTTTCTATTAACTTAAATATGTACATACAGTTTTCAATTTTCATAATTTTACGCCTAACGATAGCACAAATTCAACTTTTATTTCAACATAAAATCTAAACAAATAGATAAACTATGAAAATTCCAAAAATACAATAAAATTGGCACTGTTTACACACGTGTTGATTTGAACACTAATTTACGTGAAGTGGGAACGAGCGCGAATCGCATCGAATCGGGTCACATTTACGCACAGCGGACGGCTGGCTTGTATCAAAGGTATATTATATAGGCAACGCAGCTATTGTTAGGATTAAAGTGCATTAAGGTAATATAAATTTAATGCCATACAATGTTGAATAAACTTGTTAGTTGTATATATAATGATAATATAATCAATGTTAATGTTTTTAGTTAGTATGGGCGTTTGAAATCGCTCTTTATCTCTCAAACCAGTACACTGTAACTACAAAACTAAACCTAAATACATACATTCTGAACCTAAATGCATACAATGTGCTCAGTAGTTAAAAACAAAATGGCACATTTCATCCCTCTGGCATATTGATTTTTTTGAACGACACCCCTAAGGTTTCATTACATTTTAGGGGGATAATTATTACCAGAAAACATGTTCTATTTATTTATATATAAAAGTATCTTTAAATATGTCGAAACATTCAAGCATACGCAGCTTCGTGATTCAAACAATTTATAGTTTGTTTTAGAGTTCAAGATTTGCAGTTTACGTGCATTGGAAACGAAAATAATTTATAAAAAATATTATATAAAAAACTATGCAAATTTAAATTTCAATTTTAAAATAAAATATAAATGACCTATCACATTAACAAAAAAGTATACACACCTGCCATCAAGTTGATGAGGTCCATTTTGCAAAACCACATTAACCAACGATGGTTCAGCAAAAGTAACGAAGCCGAAGCCTCTCGAGCGGCCCGACTCGCTGTTCTTCATCACCACGCAGTCGATCACATCGCCGTAGCGAGAGAAATACCGCTGCAGATTCTCTTGAGACGTCTCCCATGATAGACCACCAACAAACAGTTTTCTGTACATAGTTCATACAATTTATAAATAAGGAATACTTATATATTTATACATATAATAAAATTTTTACTGAGTCGAATCTGTACATTAAATATTTTTTTGAAAATCTTATTGATATAATATTATCAATAAAGAGCCCAAATCTATAGTTTTTAGAATTTTTGTCTATCTGTCTCGGAACGCATCACGAGAAAACCACTGGACCGATTTTGATGAAATTTGATATGATGATAGAAGGTTATCCGGGTCAACATATAGGGTCAACATACTTTTTACTACGAGAAAATATCTCATCTCTGAGAAATCTATATTAAATGTTAAAACATATCTAGGGACGAACCCGAGCGGAGCGAGAGTGAATCGCTAATATGTTATAATTTTATGAATATGAAAGTTTTGAAACATTTTTGGGATAATTGATATTTATCACATTTTAATGTGTATAAAACTTGACAGACTTTGAATATGCCATCACTTAAGTTTATAATATACTAGCAACTCACCCCGACTCGTCCCGAATTGTCGTTGCGCACGTCAAATAAGTAATTACTATTATTTGCAAATTTTTGATACCTTTGATTACATTATGGCTATTTTCATGGGGATCTTTATTATTTTTTTGAAAATAAAATATGACCTACTATAATTTAGTCACTGATAATGTAGCTTTTGATGGATGAGAGAATTTTTAAAATTACTCCAGTAGTTTTTTAGTTTATCAATTACAAAAAAAGCTTTTTATTATAATATTTAAATATATATTACCTAGTGGCTAAATCAATATTTTTGTAGGATATAGGTACTTTATTGTAAAACCATATGATGAGATGATAGCATTAAATAGTTTGAAGTTCAACATACCCTTAAAAACTTTAAAAGATCATAACAAGAGAGAAACAATTATGCCTCCATATTTAGGCATAATTTCTAATACATATTTGTCCCTGAATATATGTACATTAAATATTTAAGTGTTTGAGTATATTTTAATTTATTCATGTATTTTCACCTATATCTTTATGAATAGATAATAATTCAACCAAAGTTCCATGTTATTGCTTTATGTTTATGTTAGTAACTGGTTCACATTAGCATAAACAGAACTAACATAACGGCTACTAGTATTAGTACTACCTTACAAGCAATATAGCATGAATATATGTAATCAAAATCAGTTTACTATTGCCTTTATAGGTATATAATAAATCTATTTATGTGTATTGCCATGGGCATCGGAGGGGAGTGAAAGGGGGTGCATTTACACCTCCCTGCCATGAAGGAAAATATATAGAAAAAGTTATAGCAACAAAACTATTACTAAAATCCTTATTTAAATTTAAATGTATGGGAACAAAAGATGATAAATAAGATATGAATGAAAATTATAAAGTTAATCATTTAAAGATTAGTTGGTAGTTTAATGTGAAGAAGCAGATGCACCCCCCCTGGAAATAATTCTGCTATCGCCCATGTCAGTATTGCTGATCACTGTTGAAATTACCTATATCTTTTTAATGGAAAGATAATCTAATGATTGTGTGTATGTAAATTACATTTTAATTAGTTTAACACAATGAAATTTAAAAAAAAAGCAAGATTGCTTTTTTTCTATTAAATATTTCAAATAGACATATCAGCAAAATATTATAAATATGGGTTTTATTCTTTCATGGCTGAATGTATTTTTTTTATTAAAAACATTGAATTAATCAAATTTACATCCATTTTCATATATGTTATCAATTATAAAGTGAAATTAAAATAGCTCATTTATAAAGTATATTGTAGTCATCCATCACCAATAATTTGAATGTGTGTGTTTTAACAACAAAAAACCTTTTTTTGGTTCAGGACTATTCTTTGTAGGTATAAATATCCATACTCATACTTTTTGGGTAATTGGAAATGTCACATGGTGTACTATAAAATTGGTCAACAATTTTTATTCGATTGACCTAAATACTTAAGTCATTTGATATTATCTTTTTATTGTGTACATACAATAGGTACAGGCCGAGATAAGAATATATCTTTGAAGACTATTATCAATAAAAAAGAAATTATGCTTTATAATTTAGTAAATGTATAGTGCCAAAATGAGAAATATGTGCAATAACTTGCAAAAATGTATGGTATAATATGATCCCATTTCAGAGAAACAAGTATTGAGTGGTGAAAGTAACATTCTCTTCAATATAAAAGGTAATTGCTAAAATGTCTCACGATACACTTATTGATTTAAAATGTTGTTATAACCTAAGAATATAAGAAATGTGTAAATTTAAAACTTTAACATGTTTTAAAGGTTAGTTTTAAAGTTGTTTCTAATATCAAAATTACTTTATACAATTAAACTAACTAACATACGAAAATATATTAGCAATTTCAAAAATTTGAATGCCACGATTGCGTTAACTTCAAAATATGCGTCAATGACGACCGATAAAGCGTTTTAGTAAGACAAGAATATGCTTTATAGTAAACATATAGAAAAGACGTTGACAAACACTAAATTATGAAGGAAATGCTGCACTGGCATCAGCCAAACTAACCGTATGCAAATGAATCAGCATGTTTTAGCACATTCGCTAACGAGATTGAGCTACGCGGCATTTCCAACGCCGTTCCATTAACCTCATTAATGGAATCAAAATCGTAATTAATATAAAAAATTGAAATTTTATTATGTCAGCAACAAGGTTTTACCATAAATTACTGATAAGAGAAAGCCGTAATTAGTCACAGAAAGGTTATTATTGCATATTGCGACGTTTCCGCATACCTGAATTTTGAAAAGAACGATTATATAAACAACTTGATGCAAATATTTGAAAATATTTACAAGGAATTATTGAAAAATGGAATTAGGTACAATAGGAAAGTAAAGCTGCCATGATCAGTACACGCAAGTCGCACGGCAAGGCTTGGGGTCGGTGGCCGCTCGCCGGTAAAAGGCTAATTAAGCGTACTCAATTTTTGCCAAGTAAATCTAAACATTTTAAAGATTGATCTCAAGAATATTATAGAAATAGAATTTCATTAAAGAGTGATAATAATTTAAGGCTACCCAAAGAGCCTTGCTGGCTAATCGTGAAATGCGACACACCAAGCGAACATGTAGTTTGACCTATTATAGTTACAACACTTAGGAAAACCCTGATGTTTATCAAAATTATATAAATTGTGCTTACCCCTTCTCGTCATCGTCCATGTCTGGGTTCATACGCATAACTTATTACTAATTAAAAATAATGGTTGGCACCGGTAAGACACCCAAACCACACAAGCACAGACCCACACGAATGATTATGGCGGACCAACCACATCCGCTTTCTCAAATAAGTCATGGAAGAAGGAAATAGTCAACACAAACACTATATTAAATTATATAACAGCAACACGATGATTTTAATAGCAAAATGTAATAAAAATAATTATAATTATTTTATTAATAACAACTTATATCTAATGCAGATATTACTGCTAAAATAATATAAAAGAGCTAAAAACATTTCAATTCCGAATAGTTTATATTTTTTAACACAAGATGGCAAATTTAATATGCTGCCATATACAAAAAAAAGTTAATGGTAATTTTCCATTCATATTTTTAACTACTATTTTTTTATTTTTTTATTAACCACATTCATATTAAGAGTAAAATTTAATTTAAGTTAAAATTATGAATATGTTTCATATTACCTATTTTATTAAGCTGAAACCAAAACTATTTTTATTACTTAATCTTATCAAAACCCAAAAAGTTATCTAAAACATTGATAATAATGATTATGATGCTTGAAATAACATTTATATGTAGAATTAATGCTGTAATACAAAAACAAGTGCTTATTAAGAAAATAATTAAATTATTGGAAGTTAAGATGGTCTGGGATACATGTAACATTACTTTTACTAGTGGTTCTAATGGTGTATTTTACACTAATGATATCGTTACAGGTTCAGTCATTCTTAACGTAAAGCAAAAAAGCAAAATAAATCGTAAGTAATTTTTTTATTCTTAAACAAAATTTTGTGTAACATGATTCTATTCCATTTTTTATTACAATATTTCAGAAATTAATATTAATGTTAAAGGCGTGAGTAAAGCAATGTGGACGAGGCCTTCTCCAACAGTACCTTATGTAAAAATTTATTCTGAAAAAAGGGAAGTTTTTAATGTTTTAATCGATGTTTTTAGAGATCTAAAAGGTTGGTAGTGAGGTAAATTCATCTAAAAAAATATTAAAGTGTATGATTAATTAATAGGAATTAATTGATTGATAGGAACTTTAAAATGAATTTTACAAATACATACTTGTTTTTGCTTTCAGATGTTACTGTAAAACCGGGTATAATAAGTCGCCAATTTCATTTTTTCTTACCGTCAGATTTACCCTCAACTTACGAAGATTCAGTTGCTAAAGTATCTTACAAGATAATAATTCAAAATAAAGGTGGTTGGGCATTATCCAAGAAAGAAAACGTTGTATTTAATGTAATTAATCATGTAGATTTAACTCAATTTGAAGATTATAAGGTTACCTATATGTATTTTTTTACAAAAAATCGTATAAAATTATAAGTCTTCAGAACTCATCAGCAAATGATAAAATTATTTTTTAGATACCCATGCTTTATGAAATGTCTAAAACATTTGGAAAATCTAGTCACTTTGTAATGCATTTTAAAACATACAAGGGTTTTTCATCGAATCAAATAATACAATTTCAAGCTATAATAACGAATGAAAAAAAAATTAAAGTAACTAAACTTAAAGTAGCCTTAATTCAAGTAAGTAAGTAGTGAATCTTTACGACAACGTCTAAATTAAATATTTTTAATTTAACAAACATACTTTTTTTTATTTTTAGAAACTTGATTACAATGTTTCTTCAGGATATTGTTCTAAGGAGAAGACCATTTGTAAGTCATATTTTACTGACGTGTTAAGCTTGTCAGAACAAAGTTGCTGCTTTGAGATGGAAATTCCTCAAGTAGTTCCTTCAACGACTAATGTTCAAGATCCTATGGTCAACATTTCATATTTTTTAAGGGTTAGTTGATTTTATGAATTTTAAATATTCTAATTAGTTGCAACGTGTTATTTTTAATTTTATTATTTTCAGGTAAAAGTTGTCTTCCGTTTCCATTTACCATTGTTTTCTGATATACCAGTAACAATAGGAACAGTGCCACTAAATCATTAGCTTTAATAAATAATGACATCTGATATTAAAATCTGAAGGTTTTTTATTGCTTGTCCGCGCGCATGTATCTTCTGCTACCTAAAAAAAATGTTTGCATTTTATAGCCTATTTTGGGACGATAGAGACCACCTGAAATCACTTTATGAATACGATTGTTAAAAGTGAAGGTATATTAAATTAGTAATATTTTTTTTAAATACGAGGGCAGAGCCGCGAGAAATTCCTAGTGTCGTTATAAATACGGTCCGCGGTAGCAATTAAATACTGCGTGGAACATGTTTTGCCATTTTACAACAAATTAAAGTTTATAAGCAATCTTTTACTTTTAGTTGTTTTGCATAAACTATATATCCGAAAGCGCTTGTTTAAGACTTTACTTGACACAAGTTAGTTTTACCTGAGATGCGATTTACAAACATTAGACACAGAATAAATTGTGAAATATGGGCTGAAGCTATTTTTTCGTTATTCATCTTTGTGGAATATTCTTCCAGCACCACGAAAAGGTACTCATTGACGTTTAAAGCTTTATATAATCTGGAATTTCTTCTGCATCTTCTCTAATTGACGTAAATTCATAAGTGACATTTAAGTTGTCACTGTCATAATTTCTCAAAAATTATTCGAATTTCTGGTGTTTTCGCTATAATTCGCTGTTAAAAATGATTATTTGAGTCTTTTATACTTTCTAAACAAGCCCATATTTCATGTCTTTTACTTTATAAAATAAGAAATTGAAATAAAGTTGAAAACAGTAATGATTGGTATACGAAAATTCGTTTAGGTTATAATATATCCTCTGTCCTTTGGCCGTCTTAAAGTAAGTATTATTTTCATTTACTCTTTGCAGACAAATTTAATGTTTCTTATATTTTGAATGGTGTGTAAGAGATCAATTTTAGGGTTTTTCTTGCAAGCTAGGCCTTAGCCGGCGGCGGCACCAAAAGTTAAGACTACAAAAGGCTTAACATGTTTAAGGCTCTATAAATATACCTATTTGTTTTATCATCGTAAAAATAATGAAGTAAAGTAAAATAAAATATTTTGGTTTGTTATGTAATACTATGATTGTAAAAACTCCAACACTCATGTGTTTTTAAATTATGTGGTTAAGTATAATAAGATGGAATATTTTTTTAAAACAATAATTTAGTGATTATAATATTTCTCCATCTATATTCACGAATAGATAATGCCAAACACATCTATTAGATTTCAAACTGTTTGTACATAGTACATACATAATCATCAAGATATAAATGAAATAAGTAATACTAAATAATTAAATTATTATTACTAAATAAATAACTAATCACATCATCTTCGCTATGCTTGCAGTTACTTTTACAATGTTATTTTGTATTGAATTTAAGAGCTGTATATTGTTTTATAGTAAAAAACAATGTATAATATTATTGTAGTTTTAGATAATAGTCTTTTACATTGTACTCAACTACTGAGCATGTGCCTTTAATGTGAGGGTGATTTTACTATATTCCACAACATATGCTATATGCAGCTTGTCAGACTGTATGTCTTTCAAAAACCAATTAGGTTCTCATGCAGGTTTCCTCAAAATATTGAAGGTATCATCATTAGGAAATGGTAACCTTGTTGAAAATGTGACTAAGCCATAAAAATCCTAAAAAATCCCATATCGCTTTAACTCATTTCAATTGGCTTATAGTACTTGTATATTCTTCAGATAAGCCATGGATCCAAACATCTATGCCCTAGTTTTAGATACCCTAAACAGAGCAACAAGTCAGAATACAGAAGTGTTAAAGCCGGCTGAGAAGAAGTTGCAAGAATGGGAAGTGGAACCAGGATTCTATTCTGTTTTATTGGTAAAGAAATAACTAAAATAAATATACTTGAATGCCGTTTAAAAATAATTATTAAATTTAAAAATATTATATCCACTTATAATACTTTTAATACTACACTTCTAGAAGAAAAATAAAATGAAAAGCATTCCTGTAAACTCTGCAGGACTATTCAATTTTTTTTAATACATAGTGTTGTATTACAATATTTTAAAATAATTTGAATTAATAATATAGCACCAAAGTTTATTTGGAAAGGAATATTATTAAGTATGTTATTACTTCCAGAATGTTCTTTCAAACCATTCTATTGACATAAATGTAAGATGGCTAGCAGTAATGTGTTTCAAGAATGGAGTAGATCGTTACTGGCGCCGTAATGCTCCGAATGCTATAACTGATGAAGAGAAACAAAAGCTTAGGCTGGGATTGCTTACTACTACAATATTGAGTGAACCTATCGCACAAATTGCAACACAACAGGCTGTTTTGATTGCAAAAATTGCTAGGTAAGCTTATTGGTATTTTGTACATAATATGTACAAGGCAAATTTTTGGCGGCACAAAATGAAGGAGGACCTTGGGAGCTAACTAGTACATAGTAAGGTTATTAGTGACCGACTGATGAGTTTCCGTTTCAGCCAGTTTCGACCAAAAATTCTAGTTTGTGTAGCCAAAAAATCATACGAAACATCGGCAGTGCCAATAATCAATGATCGTGAACGGTCGCCCTTCTTTTGGCCGAGATCGTGTGTCGTGTGTGCTGGTGCGATTTTTCCTTGTTTATGTTATATTGGGTTTTCTGAGCTTACTTACCTTTACAAGATCATTATAATGAATGTGGAGTGTATGCGTAAACTGCTCCGACAGTCTAGTAGCAACAATGTTCGGCTGCAGATCGGCTTGTAAGGCGACTGGTTTAGATTCCCGGGTCGTGCCATGTATTTTCGTCTCAACGGAGTTTGAGAGTACAAAGAGTAAAGAGTGCACTTGTATTTGCGTGTATATTTGTGCATTATAATATCTCCTACGATGGCTAGTCTCAGTGAGATTGGCTGATGTAGCCTAAAACAGTCCAGACGGCTTTCTAAATGTGGTTATATACATATGTGGGTTTATTAGTGCTCAAAATATAGTACACAGATAGGCTATGAGCAACACATAGACCACTGTTAGGCACCTAGGGACGAACCCGAGCGAAGCGAGGGTGCATCACTAGTAAATAATAGTATATGACAAAAGACATCAGATTCTCATTTAATTTCATTGATAATATTCTAATATTATCTATACTTGTATTTGTGTTTATGTAGTTATGCTTATATACTCGTAATATGTATGTCATTATTGTGTATATAATATATATGATATATTGTATCCATACTTAATATTATAAATGTGAAAGTGTGTTTGTTTGTTTGTTTGTTTGTTTGTTTGTTTGTTTGTTTGTTTGTTTGTCCTTCTTTAACGTCGAAACGGAATAACGGATTGGCGTGATTTTTTGTGTGGAGATAGTTGAAGGGCTGGAGAGTGACATAGCTACTTTTTATCGCGGGAGATTACTTAATTCCCATGGGTTAACACCTTATAATACAATCCAAAAAAAATTTATTATCAGAATTACTTGAAACTTGGTACCTATATATACTCTTTAATAAAATTAAATAAATTAAAAAAAATATATTAAATAAATACGTCTCTATGCTCTAAAAATGCTATTTTTCAAAATTCATCCTTTATGGGAGTAAAATACTGGATAAAAGTTTGTATGAAACTACATTTTTAGATATTTTTTTGTAGTTTTAGCGCGAGCGAAGCCGCGGGTTCTGCTAGTATGTTTATATATGTATTTTAGTTTTATTTATACATGTATATTGTATACTTTACTATTTTTCTCTACAGTTTCTGTTTCTGTCTTTATTTTGTATTTAATACTATTTCTCACATACATGGGTTGGCTGGAGGAGATCTCATATAGAGAGTACGTCTTTGTCCACCTCACTTTCAATGTAAAACGCATTACCTACTTGTTTGTGCAATATTATTTATTTTGTCAATAGATTTGACTGCCCATCAAACTGGCCAAGTTTGGTGCCAGACTTAATTAGTGCACTAAAAGCGCCTCAACCACTGGTCCAACATCGATCTTTGTTGATCTTCCATCATGTTATAAAGGCTTTAGCATCTAAAAGACTTATTGAAGATAGACGGACATTCCAGGTAAGAATATTTTATTTAGTGATTTTTTCTGTGAATAATTTCAGTGTTTATTAATTAGAAATATTGTTTGAATTTTATATTTGTTTTGTACGTATTTAACTCATTAAGTAAGAAATACGTGTATGTATTTAAATAACCTTTATAAAATTCTGTAACATTGTTTGTATCAAACCCATCATTGGGAGTTATTTTCTTTGTGATCTTTTTAATGGCGTATGTAAAATTTGTAATATCTGTATTTACACTGGAAATAGAGATTGATTCCTGGAGGGCTCAAACCCTGGGTCTCATACTTCTAAGATTTACATATGCGAATCTTATTTTCATTAAGTAGGACGTTAAAATAGCAGTATTATTATTTTGATGTTTTAAAATCAAAATTAGTAACCAATTTTCTGATAATGTTACTGCATAAAAACACTTATGTTTTAGGAACTAACGATATCAGTGTACTCCTTCATATTGAACCTATGGCACGAAAACACGGAAGTGTTCCTACGTCACATCCAAGAAGGAGCTGCTACAGAACTGATCACGGAGCATCTGGAGAAGGCTTTACTTTGTCTGAGAATATTGAGGAAATTAACAGTGTTTGGTTTCAAGAAGCCACATGAGAGTCAAGATGCTATTGCTTTCTTGAATGTGGTGTTCGACAGAGCCAAGACAAGTTTGGAATGCAGTATGTATATGTTTGTTTATTTGAATGATCTATGTTTTGACCAACTTATAAAAAGGAGGAGGTACTCCGGCTAATGCGGGTATATGTCTGTTTTGATTATAATATTACGCTTTGTCTTTGCTATTTGTGAACCAATTTTAATTGTTCCTTTTATTGAATAATATATACTACTTTATGAACGGCAAGAAAAAATTTGGTCTCTAATAGTGGAAAATCTTTTTAGTTAAAAATATTTTTTTTTATTACCTTGTTATCAGTAAGGCAGAAATAAAATTGGATTTTCATAAATTAAATACTGGAAGTTGATTTTATTCTACTTTCAAATTGTTGTATTGAATTGAATATTCATAAGTATGTGAAATCGATATTAACAAATATGTGCAACAATGTGATAACTTCGAGCTAATTATGATCGAGTCAAGTGTTGGATGGTGAAACTCTCCAATAGTTACTAGTGAAACGATGGGTATTACAATATTATGTAATATACTAGCGACTTACCCTAGCTTTGCTCTGGTGCGTCTGGTGGGCCCCTAGGTACTTTTTAATTTTTTTGAGCAGAACCCTAATTCTGTTTCTAAAATAATATTATTAAATTACTCCCTATAACATCAGCTATTTGCCAGTGAAGGTTCAGTAAAAATCGACCCAGCCTTTTCGGAGGTTAGCCTTAACAAACAGACATACAGACAGGCAAATTTTTTTTGGGTATTGTATATACTTTGATATACATTTAATAAAAAGCTGACATTTAAATTTTATTTTATCTGTATTTATTTTTTAACTTCAATTAAATTTAAATGTAACTTATCAATTTAATTTTCAGGAAAACTCCTAAAAGGCCGTGGTATTTATCCGCTGGAATTATGCGAGAAATTCATAATTCACCTAACTAAAGTGGCATTGGGTGTGTTATGTTTCCATCCCTTCTCATACGTGCCCTTGATACGTCCTTCTTTGGAGTTCGCTTTGTATTACTGCTTTACGGAACAAGGAATGGTGTTGACATACGAAAGATTTACCATACAGTGCTTGAATATTGTGAAGGGTATTTTGCAATGTGTGGAATATAAGCTGCCCAAAGCGAATGAGCCAGTCAAAGAGCCTTGTAAGTTTTAACTTTTTTACATATACATACATATATATGTGGTTTAACCGACCTATTTACCTAAAGGTTTTTAATACAGAATTATTGACTTTTAATGTTAATTTTATCGGTATTAAATATCCAAACATTTTATTTTAGTACAGTTTTTAAAATAGAACAAAAAAATATCGAGTGTAAAGTATGTTAAGTATTGTTTGTTTGAACAAATAAGCACTAAGGCGAGGAATGTTTGTGTCAAATTTAAATTCAAAATATTTTATTCAGCATTAAAATAATTATGTACAATTTTTTACTGAACGTTACAAGTCTACTGCCAGTTCGGAAAGAAGAAGCCTCAGACCTGAGAAGAACTGGCGAAAGAAACTCAGTTGGACTAATATTAATTCGTTATCTTTTTTGATTGTGTGCCAGTGACGCTGGAGGCGCACGGCGTGAAGGCGAGCGTGCTGGACGGGCACACGGCGTGCCACATGTGCCGCCACCTCGTGGCGCACCACTTCCAGCTCAGCGCCGACGACCTCGCGCTGTGGGACGCCGAGCCCGAGAGCTTCGCCACCGACGAGGCGGGCGAGTCCTGGAAGTACAGTCTCAGGGTCGGTCTCATATTATGTTCTCTCTAAAAATATCGATTAAAAAATTGTATGATGTGTGAGTTGATGATAAGTACACATTTTTAGTAACTAAGTAAATCTTCTATATAAATAATAATGAATCACCGAAATGTATGTACACATTTCGGTGATTCATTTTTATGACTTCCGACCGACTGCACCAAATTGGATAATTCTTTTCTTTTGTGTTAGTTAATGTCAAGACAAGTTTTGTATAGAAGAAAACTAAAAGAAAAATTTGACTAAAATAAGATTTTTTTTAAGTCTTGTGAATTGCAAAGTGAGTGAGTGAAATAGTTTTTATCCCGGAAATCATCCCTTTAGGGGGTGAGAATGGGAATGAAAGTTTGTATGGGGAAGCAAGCTAGGGATAAACCCGAGCGAAGCGAGTGTGAGTTGCTAGTATTGTAATAAAAGTAAATATTTTAACGAATTTATCTTATGTATGAATATGATATATGTCTATACAGATAAATAAACTTGAAGTGTCTGTTGGTAATGTCGAAATAACTGCTTTTTACTAATTATATACGGTAATTATAAAAAAAAACAATTTTTAAAATTATCGACTGCTTGTCTGTTTTTTGCGGCTAATCTCCGAAACGGACTGATTTTGACGGGACTTTCACTGGCAGATAGCTGCTCTTGTAAGGAGTAACTAAGGCTACCTTTATTTTACATTTTTTTAATATTTTTTTAATATTTATAGGGGTGTCACAGCAACTGGTACCATTACGCCACTACTAATACATAATATGCTATAACAATAACTCATTCCTTCCAGCCCTGTACGGAAGCAGTGTTCATGGAACTGTTCCACGAGTTCCGAGCAGTCCTGGCGCCGGAGCTGGTGCGGCTGCTGGCGTCGCTGCAGGAGAGCCACGTGTCGCCGGGCGACCTGCCGGCCATATTGAAGAAGGACGCCATCTACAATGCCGTCAGACTCGCCGGGTTTGATTTGTATGATGATGTGAGTTGTTGGAATTTTAGTTTTGGTAGATTGGGAGTATGGTTTTGGTTGGTACGGGATTGGGGTAAACGTTGAAATATGGTTTAAACAGTCGTCCCGTGGGATTCGAACTTGTGACCTTTGTGAGCCTTGAATAACCAATACAATTGATTTAGTCTACATCAACCGTGTAGATACAAAAGGCAATGCGATGATGTTTGTTACCTTATGAGAGTTTTTAGTGTTTTGAAACGTTTTGTGTCAGTGTTGTTAAAAATAAATAGAGAAAAAAAAGTAAAAAGATTTTTTTTTTTAAATATTGGAGATTCTTGATATTGAAGATTAAAGTATTGAATATTGAAGCACTTAGAAGAATAAACTTTCTTGATAGGTGAAAGTATTCTTCGAAGTGCTTACTGAATATAAAATTTAAATTACAAATAAGATATCCTTAAAATATATTATATTTTTTAATTTTACACAAGGTTTTGGCTTCGTTTTGACCTATGTTTGTTTTTCTTTTTTCTTCTTGGAGAGCAAGTAGAATCGACTTCTTTATTTTAATATTTTTGAGTTGTGCCATAAAAAAATGGATCATGCTAATGTGTTGTTGTGAATACATTATTATTTTTATTTTACAGGTTGATTTTGACGAATGGTTCACAAATGTGTTAAGCCAAGAACTTAAAATAAAAGATGACAACTATAGAATTATTAGAAGAAGAGTATGTCAGCTTATTGGTAAGTTTGATTTTTAATAAAAGCTCATGAACTTGAAAATTAAAAAAAAAAATACAAAAAAATGTGGATTTTTAATGAACGAAATAAATATTCGAACTTTTTAACTATGAAGTAATTTTTCTTTATCTTTAGTGATGAAGTTTTCTGTAAATTTATGTTATTGAACCGATTTAGTTGAAATTTGGTAAGAAGATAGTTTGAGACCCTGGGAAGGATATAGGATACTTTTTATCCCGGAAATCATCCCTTAAGAGGGTGAAAATGGGGAATAAAGCTTGTATTGGAAAGCAAGTTAGGGACGCATCTGTGCGAAGCGAGTCGCTAGTGATATTAATGTAAATTTAATTAAATGATGAATGTATCAACACTATTGCAGGGCAATGGTGCGGGGTGCGCGCTTCCCAGGCGCTGCGGCCGGCGATGTACGCGGCGCTGCTGGAGCCGCTCGCGCGCGCCGGGGAGGACCCCGCCGTCAAGCTGGCGGCGGCCGAGGCGCTCCGCAGCACCATAGACGACTTTAACTTCGATGTAGAACAGTTTGCCCCTTTCGCCCCTCACGCTTTGTCTGCTCTGTACGATCTGTTGGTGAGTGAGTTTTTATGGTCAAATAATTATTACCACTGATTAATTATTCTCGCTTCGCTCGGGTGTTTAATTAAGTAAGTACATGCAATTTTTTTTTTGAGCGGAATCCTAATTGTTTTCCTAAAATAAAGGTTACCTAAGTAACTCTTTATAACATCAGCTCTCTGCCAGTGAAAATTCCATTAAAATCAGTTTCGGAAATTAGCCGGAACGAACAAACAGACAGACAGACAAAAATGTTGAAAATTGTTTTTTCTTATAAGTGCACTGTATATAATTTCATATGAATTTAGTAAAAAGCTGTTATTTTAAAAATACAAACAGACACTTCAATTTTTATTTATTTGTATAGATAAGTATGTATATATTTTATGGCAAAGATACGCTCCTTATTATGTGCCAATACTAATTGAAAGAATTCTTTTGAAGTTAATTTAATAACTTTCTTAGATTCAGTCAAAGACGATTCTAGGACATGGTTCGGAATTCGATTCTTTTGAATTGCATCAATCACTATGTTAACTAATTTATAAAAAATGGAAAAGGTTACATTCAAAAATGTTTTATGAATATAAATACCCCGTAACGAAACTCCAAATCGACTTTGCACGCGGCGCAATGCCGTAATAAATATTTAATACATAAATATTTTGTACTAAGTTCAATAAAAATTTTAACTTTAAAAATGAATTACATTAAATAAATGAAGACATTAAATATTACACTTGGTATGGTATGTTATCACTCATCACGCATGATGTCGGTCGGCGATGCCGTGCAGGTGGAGTGCAGCGAGTGCGAGACGAAGATGCACGTGCTGCACGTGATCTCGTACGTGACGGAGCGCTGCGGCTGGGCGGTGCGCGGCGGCGCCGGCGCGCTGTTCGCCGCGCTGCCCGCGCTCTGCACGCACGCGCAGCACCACCACATGCTGCGCGCCGCCGCGCTCGCCGCGCTCGTGCACCTCGTCAAGGTGGGTCATGCTGTCCTGGTACACGACACATACATACGTCGCCGTGTCAACCTTATTGACGATTCTCCATCATAAATACACATCACTACATAGACAACGTCGCTTCCAGTTGTCTGTCTTTCTCTATGTACGCTCAGATCTTTAAAACTACGCAACGGATTGCGGATGCGGTTTTAATATAACGATATTTGTTGGAGGTGACTCACCCTCATTTAAGATTTGATGGTTGGTATGGAATACATAGACTATATATACGTAGATTAGAAAAGTAGATAAGTACTTAAAAACAAAACCTTACTTGAGAAATTATCGATTCCCCAAACAAACTTCTACCCCCTTTTCACCTCCTTAAGGGATGGTTTCTGGGATATAAAACTTTCCTATGTTCTTCCCAGGATTTATTAAAAATTCGTCATTCCCAAGGTCTCAAAACATCTCCATACCAAATTTAATCTAAATCGGTTCAGCGGATTAAATGTGAAAAGGTATAGAGAAACAAACAGACAGAGTTACTTTCGCATTTATAATTTTAGTATGGATCCTGATGGCTTATGTTGCCCTAATACCCATGTTGCTGCTTCATGCTAAACATCGAATAGGTAATTCTAGTATGGTCTCAGCACGCACGCGCAGCAACACTACTCTAAATCTTGCTTATGCTGTCCAGTACACTTCACGTCCTGGTGGCTCTATTATTGTCAACTGCGTGGAATTGAAGCAACGAAAGTGTCGTTTCCTGTACGCCGCGCCGTACAAATTCTTTATCTATATGCTGAATTTTAATAATCTTCGTATTGTAACGTCGCAAATAAAACGCCATCTATTGAGATTTATATGAACTCCATCCCTAACAAATATACAACGCCATCTATCGTCTCAACCAGGTATTAGGCGAATGCGCCAAAAATATAACCCCGTCTATTGACATTTATATGAACCCCATTTCTAACAAACACATACGCTATCTATTGTCTCAACCAGGCATTAAGTGAATAGGGCAAAAATATAACGCCATCATTGATATTTCTATAAGCTCTAGCCCTAAGAAGTACGTACAACGCCATCTATCGGTCTCACGCAGGCATTGGGCGAGTGCGCCGTAAATATAACGCCATCTATTGACATTTATTTGAACCCTATCCTTAGCAAGTACATGCAATGCTATCTATCGGTTCCACGCAGGGTCTAAGTGACTTTGCCGAAAATATAACGCCATCTATTGACATTTGTATGAACCCGTTCCTCAACAAGTACATGCAATGCCATCTATCGGTTTCACGCAGGAGTTAGGTGAGTTTGCCTAAAATATAACGCCATCTATTGACATTTATATGAACTATCCCTAACAAGTACGTACAACGCCATCTATCGGTCTCAACCAGGCATTAGGTGAATGCGCCGAAAATATAACGCCATCTATGATCCCACGCAGGCACTAGGCGAGTGCGCCCCCAACGTGCGCCCGTGGGTGCTGAACGTGATCAACGAGTCGACCAAGCTGTCGGAGCCGGCGCACGTGTACTTGCTGGAGGACGCGCTGGAGCTGTGGCTCGCCGTGCTGGAGACGTCGCCCGCGGCCGACCCCGCCTTGTTGCAGCTCGCGCACAATCTATCTCCTATATTGGGTAAGGACGGATATTGTTTTTGCTATAATAATCTAATGCCCAAGTTTGTAAGTATGTATGTGTACTAAATATAAAAGGTGTAATCAATAGATCTTATATCAAGACTAGTGACGTACTTTCTCTTCCAGATCGAGTGTCTTAAGGTGCTTAATAGTAGCTTTTTTCATTCAATTTCATTTCTTTATTCAAGGTCATAGTTTATCTGTGTACTAGATTTTATCAAAACGGTCCAGCCGTTTCACCGTGAAATAGTCACAAATATACATAGACGTACATACAAACAGTTTATCGCATTTCGCAAAATTTTATAAGTATTTTATTCTTTTTGAATATTTAACATTTTAAATAAAAGTAGATATTGCATTTTGTCGTAGTTTTATTTTAATTTTTGGTTTCCGACGTTTCGAATGCCATGCCCATGCACAGCGGTGAGGCGTTAAAAGGACTGAATCATATTTTATTATAACGTAGTTGATTTAATAATTGAGAGAATTTATCTGCAAAACGTTAGTCTTCTTAACATAATTATAATATTACATTATTATATTATTAGAAAGACTGTACATAAATATTATATACATACATAGGTATGATGAGCTATTGTGGGTTTTATTATACCTTGTTATCCTGTAGGTACGAGATAATCTTCTATGGTAAAAAAGTAGCTTGTAAAGTATGTCACTCTAAAGCTCTCCAACTATCTCCACACATGTTTCGATGTGAAAGAAGGACAAACAAACCCACTTACATAATTATAATATTACTACGTATTTCCCTTGCAGAACAATCCACAGAGCACATCCGTATAGTAGTGTATATAATGCAAGCGTACGCACTGCTCTGCCCCGAGGAGTTCTTCACAGGCGCGGGCGCCAAGTGTATGGCGACGTTGGACGACATGCTCAGCGATATGCGCACGGAGGGCGTCATCACCGTACTCAAGATGGCCGAGATATGTATCAGTGTAAGCTTTCCGGAGAGGAACGCTTTTTTGGGTGTCAAAGTTATATGGCCGACCTTGATTAGGGTTATTCAGTGAGTATTTAAACAAAATGTATTTTTCTTATATGACTTCAAAAAAAAGCAACATATAGTGTACTAGAGGTACGTTTTAACGTGTAGTATAGATTTCTCTGAGATGATATATTTTTCCGCAGTAAAAAGTATCGTATATGTTGACCCGGATAATCAGCTTTCATCATACGAAATTTCATCAAAATCTGTCTAGTGGTTTTCTCGCTATGCGTTCTCAGACAGACAGATAAAAATTCTAAAAACTATAGATTTAACCTCTATATCGCTCGACAAGATTTTCCAAAAAATATTTAATAAACAGATTCGACTTAGAATTTTATTATATGTATAGATATGTACATATGTGGGATTCGCGAGTTAAGTATGCGCAAGAAGGAGACGAAGAAGGAGTATGATATCATTTTGAAAATAGAATGAAATGAATGAGGAATAAGAGAAAGAAAGGATGATTTGTTATAATGGCGACACGACGATACACGTAAACGTATTTTTTTATATATAATAAATAGTCAGTTTTTTTATATATAATAAATAGTAGAGGCAGTGGTAGCCCAGTGGTAACGCGCTCGCTTGAGAAACCGAGTGAAGCGAGTTCAAATCCCGGGTCTTGCACCTCTGATATTTTCATGTGTGAATCATTTCCAACATGATTATCATTCGTCTTAACGGTGAAGGAAAACATCGTGAGGAAACCTGCATGTCTGAGAGAACCTAGCAAGTTTTCAAAAGACATGTGAAGTCCGCCAACCCGCACTTGGCCAGCGTGGTGGACTATGGCCTGATCCCCTCGTATTGAAGGGAGGCCCGTGCCCAGCAGTGGGACGTTAAAAAGGGCTGTAAACAATAAATAGTCGACGTGTTATCAAGTACTTTTATTTGAATTCCCAACACTTACATGTATATAAGTACAATAATATAATATTCATTTAATCAATAAATAAGAGAATGTGTAATTCAGGCTTCCCTTATACAAAGCAGGCATTTTAGGCTGCCAAAAGATCCAAAACCCCACACGCCTGTAGGACTAATAGGAGAATAAATTTTTGCATATACAAACTCTTTTTTTTGTATACCATAGAATATTGTTAATTTATATATATGAGACCTTTTAGTAATCGATAGGAAAAGATAACTAATATCCATACATTTTCAGCTGTCTCCTAGAAGGTGACGATCTCCCCATGGTCCTCGCGGTGCAGCTGTGCCTCTTGTCTCGCGTTATCCTCCTATCCTCCGATCTCTTCTACAAAGCGATACAGGAGGCCTCGGCGGGACTCGCGGAGTACGACTCGGACCCCGCCAAGGTCCTCAGTAGAGTCCTCCATGTATGGACTGAGAGGATGAACTTGGTCACTCAGGTTGAGAGGTGGAAGGTTGTTGGTGAGTTTAATTGTTAATTATAATACTTTCTTAGATTTACGCGAATATTTGACATTTGAATAAAACTGCCTTTTCGGTTTTTTTCGCGAATTTGTTTTGATTTTTGGTTTCCGACGTTTTGAATGCTTTACAGCAATCATAGTCACGGGAGAGACTCGGAGGAGGTCTTAAGTAAATAAAATAAATGAGGGGTCTATGGACCCCTAGGCGGGATGAAGTTCCTTTCGCTTTTTGGTACACGTTTGTTATACATTCATCATAATTTATATTATAATATATATCAAGTTGATAGAGTTCAATTGAAATATTTACGATAAAATATATTTATTACTACTACATATATATTAAATTACTACTTTAAAAATGTTGTTTTATAAGGAATATTCGAATTAAACCCAAACCGTTGAATGGAAAATAGCAAAATAATATAAGAACTATTTGTCTTATAGGTCTTGGATTAGCTGTGCTTCTAACGACACAAAATGCCACAGTCCTCGAGCGCTTCCCCGCCATATTGCTGAACCTCACCGAGGTGCTCAATGACGTCATGAAAATGGAAGAATCTGGAAATTATGTTGAGTAAGTACTATTATTAAAACGTTTAATTTTAGTTTGACTTGTAATTAAACTATGTAATCGAATATTCTAGTATAAGTGGCCATTTAAAATTTTGTTTAAATGTAATTTTTGTATGACGATACTACGAGTATTACCCTATTAATTTATACTAATATTATAAATGTGAAAGTTTGTGAGGATGGATGGATGGATGGATGGATATTTGTTACTCTTTCATGCCAGAACGGCTGAACGGATCTGGATGAAATTTGGTGTAGAGATATAGTTTGGAATAGCACATAAATGACTTTATCCTGAAAAATGTGCGGTTCTCGTGGCATAGATTTTATCTAGGGACGAATCCTGTTACATACATTTCGCTATATACTCTGTGGTTACTAACTAAATTTGCTTTGAATTGTGGTTACTTAACTTAGGTACTAGTATAACAATAAGTTATCTGTGTACTTAGACATAAGATAGTCTGTGGACAGAATTTAATCAATGCTCTGTACATTAAAGTTAATTATTAAAATAATTCGTGTTTCACTGATTTAATAAGCGAAGTATTTAAATTAAGAAAGCTCTATAACAGTGTGCTGTGTGTGTACTGTATGTGTGTGTGTCGCGTGCAGTGCGCTGGTGTCGCCGCCGGGGTCGCGGCCGGCGTCGCCGCTGGAGGGGCGCGGCGGCGCGGCGCGCTGCGGGGGGGCGGCGCGGGGGGCGGCGCGGCGGGCGCGGGCGGCGCGGGGGAGGAGGAGGCGAGCGCGCACGAGCAGCGCCGGCGCCGCGCCGCCGCCGCGCACCCCGCGCGCGCGCTCGACCTGCGCGCCGTCACGCACCACCAGGTACGCTGTCGCCGTGGGGCGCACCGGTCACACGTGCTTCTTTAAGACGCTTTGAACTGATAGAAACGTGAATACAAAACAATTTGACGACACGTTTGGCTCGGTTTGTAGTGACCCTATTTGCTATGCCGATGAGCACGAACGAATGTTTGTATTGCAATACTAGATGTTTATATTTATAGTATGTATATATTTAAAAAGTTATGTAATATGTGTAGTGTATCAACTACCTTTTTTTTAATGTTGAGAAATACATTTACGCATACCACCTGTAAACATACAGGTGGTTATGTGGAACCCACCGGTTTGAAAAGCCAATACTACTACTAGGATGGGGGGGGGGGGGGGGGGGGGGAGTGTAACCTGGTATCCATAACACAAGTCTCTACCATGGAACTAGATGGTGCTGTGTTCTGTCCCAACATATTTATTTTATTTATTTATTACTTATATATTAACCAAAGTATAAGTTATTATATTATAAAAATATTTTTAATTTAAATCTGAAAAATATAAAAAAAGAGTAAAAATCGATAACTATATATTACCTATTTAATTTAAATATTAATTAATGGTAATTTTTGACATTTCAGCTAGAAACACTTAAAAGTCAAGTGGGACAAGAAACGTACGAGCGACTCTTACAGTCCACCGACAAGGCGACTCTGCAGCAGATCAGAGAATATATACCGCTCTAAATTCTTACATTATGTATACAAGTAATATGTATGTACGCACTTTTTTTTTATTTACTTTAAAAATAATATTTTTTTTTCTTATATTACCTACGTTGTATTTACTAAAGGCCGCTAAGTGATCTTCAGGTCAACATACTGTGATGTTATATGGAATAAATATGAACTAGATATGTATTAGTCCTTTGTTTTTTATTAGTATTTAATTTTTCCCAAAAAAATAAGAACTCATCTAAATAGAGTTATATTGAACAAATATAAGAAATAAACATTGTGTGATGCACTTTGAAAAACAGAAGGTTTTTTAGTAAAAACACACCCAAATATATGAGATATTAGCGGTTCATTCTCGCTTCGCTCGCGTTCGTCCTTAGGTTTTACGGTTAGTATGGAGTAAATAGACTATATATAGTATATATATATATATATATATATATATATATATATATATATATATATATATATATCTTTTCAACGCCTTAAGGGATAATTTCCGGCATAAAAACTATCATATGTCCTTCTCCGGGTCTCAGACTATCTTCATAACAAATTTCATCTAAATCGGTTCAGCGGATTTTTGGTTTATCCATTACAAATAAACATACAAAAGAAAAGACTTTTTTTTTCTTTATAATATTAGTATAGATTTTTAGGTTAAAATATTTCAATACATGGTGTTGCAATATTGTTCCTATCAGGCGTCGATAGCAAGAAACTATAACGAAATAGAAAGATTAATTAATGGTCTTTTTCAGATATAAAAAACAATTTTTTTATATGGCAAGCAGTAGTTTCTTTTTTAATGTTTACAGATGATTTGATATGATCATTTATTACAAATAATGTACAGATATAACTGTTTAAATTTCCACGTTCCATAATTATATAATAACTAGCATATCTCGCGGCTCCGCCCGCGTTGTGATGACCAAAAACCAAATTCATAAGTTCTACAATTAGTATAATCTTATAAAGTAAAAAGTATCCTATATGTTGACCCGGATATCCAGCTATCACCATACCCAATTTCATCAAAAACCCTTCAGTGGTTTTTCTGTGATGCGGTAACAGACCGACAGACAGACAAAAATTCTAAAAACTATAGATTCGGCCTCTGTATCGATAATAATGTTTGTTTCAATAAGATTTTCCAAAAAAATATTTAATGTGCAGATTCGGCTTAGTTACAATTTTGTTATATGTATAGATTACACTACGGGACTTAAACGCTGTTCAGTCTGTCCGTGACCACGGCTGGTGCAGCTCAGTAACAAATTCACGTGTTTAAGTTCCCTAGTGTAATTATTATATAATGTACAGATGTATCTAATATGTAACATTTTGGTATATAATTTATATACAATTATAAATTTACTGTTTGTATTATATATGTACTTTTTCGTTTGTTAGAATTAAAAAACTAAAGCTGACGTTCTTAATGTTTAATGCTCTCATACTTATTTTTGTCTCTTAACAATAGGGAATATGCGTGATTTTTTTATACAATATCCTACATCGTTATATACAAAAAACGAAAATTTTGTATAATTTTTTTTATATCATACCGATACTTTAAACGCCCGCCATTTAGCGCGCTTGGCGTGACAAAAAATGACAATTTTTGCTTAAGCAATAAAATCGCTAATCGCTCTCTTAGGATATACTCTGACGTAATATTCGGTCTGACCAATGGCGTTCGTTTCAACTACTTTGAATTTCCCACTTATATTTGCACTTTTAATAATTATTTTCTTAATAAACAAAAACTAAATACGTTAAAAAATATATATAATAGGCTTAATTCAAAAGCAATAAAGATAATAAAAAAATATTTATATCACTCGCATATTCCCTATTATGTATTAATCATTCAATATTGAATAAAGTTTTTAAATGATTCCAAAAAAATCTGTGGTTGATAAATAAATTAGTGGATAAATAGAAATGGTGATTTCCCATAGAATCCCATTTCCCATGATCAATTTATATATGAAATAATGTTCTACTGACCGATTGAGCTCTAATAAATATTGGAATTATCCAATAATAGTGTTGATCATAGAAAATATAGAAGTAATTCAATTCATTTCATTCATTCAGTATTCAATATTGTATGTTGTCTAAGTTACTACGAGAGCAATTTAACAATTCAAGTGTCTTTTGCTGCAAATAAAACAATGGATGTGACTTATTTTATAACTACTGCTTATACACGGAATGATATTATATATGTGATAAACTTCAAATTTCCTATAATATAGCTTTAAATATGAGACGTTTGTATTGCAATATGCCGTCGTTTCTAGCATTTCTTTTTAAATTTGGGAATCATATATTTTTTTGGCGTAAATTTAGGGACAAATTCATGTCTTTTAAGGAAATAAATTTATTTATCGATTTTTATGATTCAAACGGTAACGTTATATTTTTGCCGCTTGGTGATTTATCTCTGCCTATTGAAATGTTCGATGCTCGTTAGCGAATTGGATATTTTATGGTGTTTTATAACTGATCGATAGCGTGCAAACGTTACCGACTGTAGTAAAAAAATATGATTATATATACCATAGCTGATTTGAATTCGACTTTTTTTACACATCTCAGCCAGATAACGATAAAGATATTATTATTCTGTTGAGAATCGTGGGCACACCAGTGTGTCAGTTAACAATTAATTTCTTAGAAATTATCCTGGAGGAGTAAAAAGTTTTTACATACCTAGACCTAGATATGAGCACTAAATAAAAAAAAATAACTAAGATATTCTTAAGTGTATATTTACATATTAAATTGTTCATTCATACTGAATAGTATGATTTGAAACTAACTAACGAGTAATATTATACTTTAGTCAGAAATGTAAGCGATATTCCTATAAAAAAATTGTTAATATCCTTTTTTTTTGTAAATTGTTTAAAAACTATTTAAAATTGAATTCTAAAATTGCCATATTTAATGAGTTTTTTTCATCTTCTAACTCTTTACTATTAAATATTAATAATGTTGGACGTTGTAAATAAAATTATGTTTTTGGTTTTTTTTCGCGGATTTATTTTGATTTTTGTTTCCTGACGTTTCGAATACTTTACAGGAATCGTGTAGTAAGTTCTTACCGTGTGGTTTAAAACAGCAGTATTTCAAATTTATGATTTTCATTTATAAATGCAACAATAGTGTTGCCTAATATTTTGATTTAAAATAATAGCAAATTAAATTAAAATTATTATTCTTAACTTTTTTAACTTTATAAATTACACGTAGAACAATAACAAACGGCTTGAATAATTAATATTTTATTTTCTTTGTTTCTAAATATTATTAACACTAAATGATTACTAAATAATAGTTTTCTTAAAAAATGTAATAATTATAATAATAATAAATAAAGCTGAAATTAAATAAATAATACTTCCATATTTAATAATAAGACTATATAAAAATGTTTAAGATTAAAATGAACAAATATTGTAAGGTATATTGGTACCATTTTTGTATTAATTTTGTAACTTTGTAGGCTGTCTGTAAAATGTATATAATGTCTTTGAGACGTCTAAAACCTTAGTCTCTCTCGCGACCATGATTGCTGTAAAGCATTCGAAACGTCGGGAAACAAAAATCAAAATAAATCCGCAAAAAAATACAAAAAGATAGTTTTATTTAAAATGTCAAATATTCGCGTAAATCTAAGAAAGTATAATGTTGGACGTACGTGTTATATTAAAATTAAGAATTTATATAAAGTATCCGAATGACTGAATAATTGAATATAGATGAAATAATTTATTAAAAGAAAGTAAGATACTTTTGTCGATAACGTATACGTTTTTATTATTGAATTTGTCGCTTATTACTGCGTAAGTCAAAACTGTACCATCTCTGTTTGTACAACCTTATTGTTATTTTTTTTGGCATTTTCGTATTATATGTGAATGACTTACGTTGTATTATATATTGAGAAATAATATGATTCAAGTCAGATAATATTCATAGAGTAAAAAAGCCCATAGAAGTGCTATAAAAATGATATTGAAAACACAAATGAAGCGTAAAAGCGAATTCTTTTCACATAATGTACATTTCAAATCGGCTACTTTAACCTGTGCATATTATCTATTACAATTATTAGTCTACGTGTATATGTCGCAGGTAAATTGTAAAAACCGTTAAATTATAATTTTACTAGTAAAATTATACTATTGAACATTTGATTCTACCCTACTATCTCATACCTACAGCCTATAAAATAATTAATGCCTGGACACTTTACAATATATTTACGATAAAATTAAATAAACAAATGCATTTACGAGCTTGCTTCAATGTTTAGTTTTTTTGGTTTTAATAATGTCCTATCACTGCATCGACCAATCGAAACGGACCGAGTCGTCACACCATATCCTCGTATTGCTCATATTGATAATTTATTAGGCTAATTACAATGGCACTGAATTTGCTTATTGAAATTATAATATACCTAAAATTGTCCCGTGATATTGTAAGAAAAGCAGACGATTGACAAAAATCCGGGAAATTATTATTTCACTAGTGACATTATAATTTAACGCTTTTTACAATTTCCTAGCGACGAACAAATTGAACATTTTTTTGTGTATAATTTTTTAAAAACTATGTAAAATTGTATGATACTGTGTGTGTGAAGCTACTTTATATCGCTTAAATTTATTCTATGCTTTCTTTTTTAGTGTACAGATAATAAAGGACTAGTGTTTACGTCTTAAATTTACTTATGAATTAAGTGTAGTTAATTAAGCATACGCGTATTTTTTGATAACAATAAAAAGGTTGATTTTCTATGTTCCAAAATAAAAAAAAGTTTTTACAAGTAAAAATGGTTTTGTTTCTACGGAAATGTTCTAATTTATGTATTAATTATTTTAATGGGATAAAACTATGTAGGTTGTTGTAGTTTTTATTTGGTTGTTTCTTTTTGATGTGAAACATCTAATGCGGTGGGCAACACCGGCTGTTGGCGTGACGATGTGTCGCCACGTCGCAATACACTCGTAACTGAGACCCTCTTCCCATTCGGCTTGATCCCCCCCACCCCCTCTTACACCGCGCTGAGCTGTTATTTTAATTTTTAATTTTGGTATTTTTAAATAAAGACAAAAAAATAAGAATAAAAACATTTTGTTTTTAATTATGCTATATTTACTTCCTTTAAAAAGCAATATGTCCTGTATATTCTTTA
Source organism: Brenthis daphne (assembly GCA_947093115.1). Taxonomy (NCBI): domain Eukaryota; kingdom Metazoa; phylum Arthropoda; class Insecta; order Lepidoptera; family Nymphalidae; genus Brenthis; species Brenthis daphne. The sequence continues at coordinate 5,106,918 of OX352481.1, read as the reverse complement.
TACAAAATAGTTTCGATGTTTCACATCTACCCGGCGTTCCGCGACTTTTTTTTAAAATAAATGTAAAATATTTAAAAAACAACTAATTAAACACAATTTATAAATCTTTGCCTGACCTTTTTGTATGGTTAAAAAAACTTATTTTTAAACAGTTAAACAATGAAATGTTTAAATGTATTTCAATAAATTATATTTGATTTTGTTAAATAACTTTGTTTATATATTTGGAAGGAACAGCATGTTTTATAGAATAGTTCAACGAGCAATTCTTTATAAAACTAAACTTCTAGGTTACCACAACTTTGTTTAGGTTAGATAAAGTAAATACAAATATTTTACAAAATGGAATGTTTTTTTATTCAATTGCCTTGACCGAGCGATAAAGATTTCACTGAAGGAATTCGACTCGCTTGCTTGCTATGCCAGCGGTCGCGGGTTCGAGTCCCGCTGGAGTCATTCATTTGTGTGATGAGCACGAATGTTTGTACTCCAGTCATATTTGTTTATATTTATATATTAAGTTATATATGTGTAGTGTACCAACTATCTTGTATTCATAACACATGCCTCGTAGCTTAAAATAGAACTAGATAGTGCTCGTTTTAATGTTCCAACATAATATTTATTTCGCTACAGAAAGTCTCGATAGAGTTCTAATTTAGTACATTTGTTGTACTGTTTGGTGTCCTCAATAAAGTTTCGTTAGTTTAGTGGCCAGAATTTACGGCTGTAGGATCCGGTTCTGGGTTTGTGTCCCGGGTGAGTCCAATAGTTACTGGACTTGTTGATGACTCGTAGCTATTGAAATATTGGCAGGGCAATTATATTTAAAAAAATCTATCTACCTACTCTTCTGTATCTAGCTCATATCCATAAAAAAAAACTTGAATCCTTTGCTATGCAAGTCAAGAATAAATCTATGAACATACCCTTTCCCAACTATTTAGGGTTTAACCGTGTCTTCGCAAAGATGAATTTTCCTGAGATGATTTAACGGTAGGAGTAACTAATAGTACCTATGATATTAGTATGTTTGCGCGCTTCGAAATATAATATATCACCTACGCAGTTAGGTGACTATTTAATTGATGTAAACAAGGAAAAAAAATTATAAGTTTTCCTATGATATCTGTTATATTTTAAGGACACTTATATTATACTTATTTACTAGTCTAGTGGTTAACATAGACGGCTACAGATCCGGAGATCCTGAGTCCCGGGTCGGGCCAAGTTAAGCTATTGAGTCTTTCTGTTAAGTCTCAGTAACAGCCTAGTGTTGGGAATTTGGTGGTATTTCATTCAAGTATCTTGGGGCATAGAAAACCGTCGGTCCTGCGCTCCTGATCCTGTGATCTCTCAACGGTCGTGTCAAATTGTCGTCCCATTGGAATTTGAGAGTGTAAGGAATAGAGAGTGCACTTGTGTCTGCGCGTACACTTGTGCACTATAATACGAGTATCTCCTGCGCAGTTGGCTAGTCTCAATGTGATTGGCGACCGTGGTCGAAATCGGTCAAGAGGACATTATTATTATACATTTACAAAATATCATTTACGAACCAATTATTATCTATACTAATATTATAAAGAGCAAAAATGTGTTTTTTTTGTATGTTTGTTTGTAATGGATAAACTAAAAAACTACTAAACTAATTTAAAATTCTTTCATTTATCAAAGGCTACATTTTAAGCGAGTGATGGCCATATTTTATTTTTTGCTTTAAAATTGTATTAGGTGAAATTATTCAATTGCAATGCAATAATGTAAATAATGCAAAAAAATTGCCTATAATAGTTTTTATTTGGCGTGCGCTACGAAAACTAGGGACGAACCCGAGCGAGGCGAGGGTGAATCGCTAGCTGTTATTATAGGAGAGTAAGATAATTCGGAACACTTAAGGGAAAACTGAAATAAAATCAGACCTTCCGGATAAAGTTACGAATGTTATTTATTATTAAAAGTTTAATTAAACTTATCAATCTAAGTTATCATAGTTCAACGGTAATAAATTTAATATAATATCAAATAATAATAAAAAACGAACTCTTGGTGTGTGAAAATCTGAGAGTAATTCCAAACGATAAGACAAATGTTCAAGAAAAGAAAAGACGGCGTAAGAAAAAAAGACTAATAAAGTAGATGCAAAAATGAATGTATATCATCGCCTTATTTGTGATGAAAATGACGAATATTCTCCCAATGATGATTAGATATAATGCTCTAAAAGTAAAATATGAGCCCTTGAAAATAAACAGCTTAAATATGAATTTTCAGAACCCTAACTCCCCCCTTAACCCTAACTCGAGGAATTATAGATTGTCTACAAAATTGTAACCCCTATTTCACTACCTTCAAGATTATTTTTTCGTGACAAAAGATAGCCTATGTCCTTCCCAAGGTTATGATCTATCTCCTTGTCAAATATTACGATCCGTTCAGTTGTTTTGTCGTGAAAAGGCAACAAATAAACAAGCAGAGTTACTTTCGCATTTATAATATTAGTATGGATATCGGATTTTTTAGTTTAGTAAGCTATAAGAAAAATAAATCAAACTTGCTATCCGGGTGAAAGGAATACTCGACAATAATTGTATCTACATTATTCGTTAGACAACGGCGTTCTCATAATAATGTGGGCTTGTCGCCGCTTATTGGTTGGCAAGGGCTTTTGGTAGTTGTGTCATACTGTGTCAGTGAAAACGACGAAATACACTCCGTCTTACTGAGGTAGTATTTATTAGTTTAATAGGTACTCAACACAAGTCTATTAAAATATATTTATTTCACTTGAGGTTTGACAAGAAAAACTTATGGTTATGGAAGTTACACAAAAAAATTACATAAAATCTTACAACTGCGCGAAAATGAGAGTCGTGGAGGATCGTTATGATACGGATGTTTACGCGTTCGGCGCTCGCGGCTCTCTGCCTGGTCGTGCCACGCCGTCGCTCACGCGTTCGCGGGAGACGGGGGGGGGGGGGGGGGGGGGCTAAACTATACGATTATAGAAAAAGCTTTTGTATGACTATTACAATATATATATATATATATCCCATCTATTACCATGGTAAGCTACGAGGCTTGTGTTATGGATACCAGATACTTGATACACTACACATATATAACTTTAAATACATACATATTATAAATATAAACACCTATGGCTGGAGTACAAACATTCGTGCTCATCACACAAATGAATGCCTCCAGCGGGACTCGAACCCGCGACAGCTGGCACAGCAAGTAGGGTCACTACCAACTGAGCCAAACGTGTCGTCAACACGTTGAACAGCCAAAAAAAAAGATGAAACTTGCAGGCGTTTTGCTTCTTAACAATCTCAGCATAATTGCCTCGGGTGCAATATTAGCGTGGTCGCAGGCTAAGGCTCGAGAGGTGTGCACCGGCTTCACCATTGAGAAAGCTTGTAAACGGACTTTGAGCACTTTAGCATTTCATGACACAGAGCGCCAGAACTCTAATCTAGACAACCAAGAAAGTCAAATCAGAGGTTCTACTGGGATGATGATTACCCCAAAAGGTATCTGATTCGTAATGTCGCCACAAGCTACCTTGTATTAGTATCAACTGATACTAGGTATTTTAGAATAAAGAAATTAAAGTAAATTTTAAATATAGTAGAAATGACCGAGGTACTTATACATGGTCATACCACCTGAGTGATCTCAAGAGGTGCCGGGTTGGGCACACAACTGAAAATGAGTGCCAAAAAATATTTCCAACATACATTTGGCTAATTTAGTTCGTCAGTACGGTTCGCTACACGCGACAGAGTCGTCAAGTACAGGTTGCGGTAGTTGGCTCAATTCAGGCTCCCAAAGGTTTCTCGAGAACTTAGGCCTAATGGCACTGCATTTCTGCATTAAAGCTCCATACACACTATTGATTTTATATTCTACATCTATCTACTGCCCAAACGTAGAAATAAAATTTGTAACATATTTCGCACGTGTCTTTACAGTGTATTCATCGTCATTACATTTTATGATATAACTCTAAACGAGCAAACAAGGCTAACAGTTGAATGGTTATCGACACGAAAATGTGCATTAAGCCTAAAGCTTGTGCCCAAGACATTGCTGGAAAAATGCCAAAATACAAGAGAAATCAAGATTATCTCTTTGATGTTGAGTCGAGACAGCTTTACAGTAAACTGTACGCTGCATTTGCGGTGGAATAAATATTTAGTGTGCCATATATGTATATCTAATGAGATGCTCTTTAGCAAAAGCCATTTTGTCATCACACAGTAGAATGAAGTAAGAAATTTTTTCTTACACATATTTTTAGTTTTTATCCTATATTATATTTAATATAGATATTACCGTTTATAGAAAAAAAATGCATATTAAATGCATATTAAATAGATGTAGGCGCACATTACAGAGGATGAGAGGCACATTATTGCGCATGTACATATAATAGTATAATCTTAACAAGATTTTGTCTATTTAGGTACCTTTTCTATGTTTCTAAGATGACTTCGAGTTACGTTCAGCTTTAAAATAGGTACTTAGGGAGAGAACTGAATTTTAAGCAAGTTAAATCCATTCAAATACTCGTACAAATAAGACATCTTAATCATTACCAAGATAAATTTGTGGGGTATTCAAAATTCTGAAGCCGTGTAACATTTCCACGAGACGGATCATTATAAATGAATAAGTTATTTTATGCAGTCATTTGTTTGAGAAAATGTAAAGTAGAGCCTCAATAAGCTTATAGCTCGTTAGACGCGATGCCTGCGGTGACCACGAGAAATGTCCACTTTAAATAATTTCAACGTATTTATCAGGCGTTATTAATCACGAATGATATTTATTTGGAGCGTTCGTTAAGGCGGCTAATTGCTGCGTCTCCGTCCTAGCCTCCAACCATAAATTATATTCTGTGTCAAGTTAACAGCGTTAGGCGAGTTTTGTATAATCTTCTAAGTTTTACATAATATGGCTCTTCCATGGATCTTATATTTCGAGAACAAAGTCGTTTCGTTATCTTATTTATTTATATTTTTTTTTTGACATCAATGAAACGTATTTACTGAATTCAGACTAATACTCAAATTATCCCATAAACCTTATTTACCACCCATTGATAGGTATATAAGATGTGCACGAACAGTATGATATTACATATATCAGAAACCATAGTCCCACCATATCCAGAATAACTTACTAAAGTTTCATCACAAACGGGTGAATGAATGAACAGGAACAAAAACAACATAATCTATACAGCCCACGTGCTTTATGTTCTATGACGATGGAGTTATGTCAGAAACCTTTTCGGTCATCTATGTTTGATGTGGGATAAACGCTCTCGGTAGACTGCCTCGTCAAAGTCACGTCACAATTGGATAAATGTTTAGACGCATAAAGAAGACGTTTTAATATTCTTTATTTGATTAGTAGGTACCTACAAAAATATCACATCTAATATATAGCCAGGGACGGATTCAACCATAGCGCCACCCCTGGGCATAGTAATAAATGCCGGCCTATTATCGAAATTTTGCATAAAATAGAAGTTTTAATAAAGTCTATTTTTTTATTAATGAATGATAATAGCCCTAAAAAAAATTGAAGGGCAAAAAAAAAATTACATTCATTTAATTCAACTCATCGTTTAGCTAAATTACGCGTCCTGTTTAAAAATAATTGTTATTATTATTAAACCTTTTTAATCTTTAATAAATTCTGGGAAGGGCATAGGATTATTTTTATCTCTAAAATCACCCCTTAAGGGGATGAAAAGGGGGGTGGAAGTTTGTATGGGGAATCAATCATTTCTCAAGTAAAGGATATAAAACTCATCATACCTATGTATATATAAAATATACTATCTATTCCATACTAACGAACCTAGCGACGAACCCGAGCATAGCGAGATTCTATAAACATTTTTCGGGTACATTACATTTATTGAGTAAATATTAAAAAAAAAACACTTTAATCCGCTACAGCATTTGTTTTACAACGCCTACTCTTAACTTCTCGGGTTTCCGACGTCATTAGTTTTGTTTCTTGTAGTCAACTCCAGTGGCTGGGTGTCTCTAGAATTAGTTAATGAACTGACGGAACACTACCCGCGCTGCAATGACGTGCCTTGATAACATATTCTAATCAGGGCTCTTAAGTACACACTTGCTGTTTAGTATGAATATTTTATTAGTTCCGTTTACTAGTATTATTTTTACCTAGCGCATACACAAATCAGTACCCTACATGTTATTCTAAGTTATAGTCTATTTGTTTAAAACAAACATACATACACATACAAACTTAAGCATTTTTAATAGTAGTACCAAATTATTTCTTTCTTTTTCTCTATCATATCAATTTTAGTGCTTTTTGCGATATGGGTATCGCAATACCGCGGGCGTACTGAACATGAAGTTTTCTCTTGTTGTTGTCTTAATCATGACATATGTCTACCTAAAAATGCATATATATATATATATATATATATATATATATAATAACTAGCATTGCCCGCGGCTCCACTCACGTTCTGATGACCAAAAACCAAATTCTTAAGTTTTACATAACAGTATACTTTAACAAAGCAGTTTTTTTTTCTTAGAAATGAGATATTTTCCCGCGGTAAAAAGTATCCTATATGTTGACCCGGATAACCAGCTATTACTATACCAAATTTCATCAAAATCCCTCCAGTGGTTTTTCTGTGATGCGGTAACAGACAGACGACAGACAGACAAAAATTCTAAAAACTATAGATTCGGCCTCTGTATCGATAATAATGTCTATTTCAATAAGATTCACCAAAAAATGTTTAATGTACAGATTCGGTTTAGTTACAATTTTATTATATGTATAGATAGTTTTAATGGGACACAAAAACAATAATCTGTATACATTCTAATTGGTTTTGCATAACGATTATTTATTGATTAGGTGTCATAGGCTACTTTCAATCCCTATGAATCAAGTCACATTTCTAAAGTCAAATAACTCCGCTAACGACATGCACATGGATGATCGTTTAATTAAGTCAGTTCCGAGTGCTATCAGTTGATACCAGTCCTGGAGATATTAAGTGCATTAGATGATTTGATCACGACACCCAAGTGTCCTGATCTAAACTTTGTCGCTAGTGGAATTTACATCTGTGTACGAATAGACTAAAATATATACACCTATGTTTTTATTTAATTCATATATGTTTGCGAGCAAATTTTAACCCTCAGCGCCTGACGTGAGAATTACTCTGTTTAAATCTTTCTGCCAGTCGCTTTACACGTGTCAGCTCTGGACTAACTATACTAAGAAGTCGCATGATGGCATACGAGTAGCCTACAATAACGTTTTTCGAATCCTCATGGGCCAGAAGCGTTACTGTAGCGCTTCAGAAATGTACGCGGAGGCGAGGGTCGAATCGTTCAATGCCATACAACTTAAAGAATTGCATCGTTCATGTCCAGGGTTGATACGTGTAATAATGGCATTATCAGGAGTCTGTCTGCTAGGCTGATGCTGCCAGCAATGTACCGACGCTGGGTGGATCTTGCCACCTAGTTTCTATTTGTAATTTATATTGTTTATATTATTTTATTTTTATTGTATTTATTGTATGTGTACTATGGATCAAAGGTTTGAAAGAAAGAATTATTATTATTATATATCAAAAATCAATTTTCTTACAATCACTTGAAATGATTATAATTTATTACGTTAATAATTAACAAATGCTATGGACATATTATATGATACATAAGCATTAAGCATAAATGGAAGCAAACGGTTAAGTCAATCGGATAGCTAATTACCAAGTGTGCAAACTGTGCCGTTTGACGCCGCTCAAACTTGTCTTACGAATGTAAATAACGCTAAAGTTAGATTTGATTAAATGTTTGGAGTAAATATTTTTGAGAATGGCCAATCACAGGCTTGCTTTTATTCGAACTTTAAACTGCGAATCTTGTTTCAGAATTTTGTAAATGATCCTTGTACATACTTGTTAAGATGGAAATTAGGTCACAAATTTTATTAATTATGCATATAAAATACAGCTTTACCTCGTAGCTTTTGCAGGCAACAAAAAAGGTCCCCTCTTTAAATCATTCATTTCTATTTAATAAGCGGAATAGAGTGAAATTCCTTGTTCTTGACTGGCACTCACTTCCTAAGTCCTAGACAGGTCTAATGCAAACGCTCTTGGCGTGCGAGAAAATAACCTATCTCTACTGGTAAAGTGAGCAGCGTAGTCACATGTCTCTTAATCTTTATCCATATTTGTAGCGTACGTAAATTTAATTGTTGAAAATAAAAATTTTAATCAATCAGTCAGTCAGTTTAATCATCAAGTTATTCATATTACTTAGGTTTATGTGAAGGAAAACATTATGCGTGCATGTCTGAGAGAACTTAACCAGTTTTCGAAAGGTACTGTGTTAACTCCGCCAACTCGCATTTGGCCAGCGGTGGGACGTTTAGAAGGGCTCAATGAATGAACACAATATGACAAACATTTTAACCCTTTTTGTCTATTTGAAGAACATTACTGGAAGTGAAGTTCAATTCAATTCAAGTGAAAATTCATTGGACATTTAAGACTTCAAAATGTACGTATAGAAAAAAACGCATGGAAATTAGCAAGATATATAATAAAAATAATCCTTAAAAGTTCACCGTTTGAAACGAGTTGAAACGCGCTCTTAATTATGAAAAAGTCTGACTAGACTTAAACGCGGCAAGGTTTAATTGAGTGAAAATGTACTCGGTCATTACGTAAAATCTTTGCTCCTCCTAATGAATTCCTCCGTAGTATGCGACTAAAATAATTTATCAAGCCGTATGTTAACGCGGAACGGGGTCGCCCTAACGACCCAAGTTAGGTGTGGACTCTGAACATTTATTATTTAGTCTAAGTCACTTTCATAATAGCCCTTAGGGTATGTAGCGACACGGTCACCGACCTAAATTTAGGTGATCCGGACGTAGATTACGCAGTTACTGTCTTTTAGTATTTTTCGATAGCTTAAAAATGATATCCTAAGGCCTCTAACTAAAGGATAAATGGAGGATAAATGCAATCTATAAAATTTTAATGTAGGGCAAATATAAAGTCAGATACTGAACATTGAGTCCGAATAGATTTAACACTACTTATAAGCTAGGTTGTCTTAGCTAGGTCGCTTGAATAAAATATATTTTGAAAAACCTCAATTGTCTACAACCTCCATACACAAAATATATCAATTTTTTAGCATTGGCAACGTAGACTTAGTACAAAACCCTTAAAAAGAAACAGTATTGTATTTGAAGAAACTAACGCTAAATAAGAAAAAATAAATATTATGTGGTGATAGGATAAATACAAATGACTGTATCGTTATAAATCATTTTATTACTGCTCACTAAACCTTTTTTTTTTTTTTTTTTTATAGTTGGGAAATCCTATTACGGATACCACCCGACTTCCCCCCAGGGTGGTTATGTGGAGACTCTCCGGCTAATGAGACCGGCATACCCACTAAAACCCAACTTTCCCCACAGCCGCCATATGGGACGCCACGGGACCGCTCTCGCATACAACCGTGACGCCCCGACGGTTGGCCGAAGCCACCAACCATGAGGCCGCCCCAAGCGGGACGACTCCATTATGGGAAGACTTGCAACCCTGAGAAGTGAGACTGCTCCCAAGTCCACTCTGCTGAACAGAGAAGTACCCGGAGCAGCCCCACACAACCAAACACCACCCACCGAAGTGGGCAACCTGCAAAAACAAGCGGCCTAAGCCTAAACCTTCCTGCCCAAATTGGGCAAACCTCCACGGCGTCAGAAATCGAACCACCCCAAACGGCTGCAGGAGTAGAGGATGCGACAACGCCGACACTCCCCTTCCCCTACAGCCCCACCGCGTCCACCATCAACGGTGGTGGCCCCGCTAGGCCGCGGGAGATAGGGACGAGCGGCGCATCGCCATACCGACACTCCTCTTCCCCCGCGGCCCCCCTACCGTCGGCCCACCTCCGGACCAAAATGGCTGCCGACACCCACGCCAGACGCAGGACCACCGAACTGGCCCCGCTCCAGCCGCCGCACCGACGGGCTAGCCCCGGCAGCACGGCCCGCGCAGCGCCTCCTACCGCAAAACGGCCGGAGACACCGCGCTACCTCCAAGAAGGAGACGGCGCCCTCCTGACACCGCTCCCCCTGCCCCTCCTGGCTGTTGGTCCGCGCCGGATTGCTCCGGTACCACAAGCTCCTGTCTGGGGGAACAGTCGCGAGTGGCTTCCCCTATCCGCCACCCGGGGGACGCGTCCGGTAGCAGTCAGCCTCTGCCCCGGAACTGCTCACTAAACCTAGGAGTACATGTATTTATTACATTTCTGGTAGGAGAGAGGCACATAGCACAGTACTGTACGTACTACATAAATAACGTATACAGAAATTTAAAAAAACCAATATATATATATATGTATATATGTATATAGTAATAGTCATACAAAAGCTTTTTTCATAATAATCTCAAGTATTACAAATTCCGATAACGAAATAAAGTCGCCAAATCCCACAAAGGCTTCGGATCGTATTTGGTAAAGTGGTAAATACAGGGATGACCTTTCTGATCACGCATTGCTCTCCACAACACATCGCCATACCTGCAAAGCTATTCTATTGTATGTGCACTAATATAATACAAAAGTGACCATAAAACCTTTTAAATTCAATCAAGTTGATATAATGTACGCTAAAGTGGTTTTGGAAAAATGGTTGAACAATCGAAATTTTATAAGTTACTAGCGACTTACCTTCGCTCCACTCGGGTTCGTCCCTAGTTACGTTTTGACGTTTAGTATAGATTTCTCAGAGATGAGATATTTTCCCGCAGTAAAAAGTATCCTATATGTTGACCAGGGTAAACCAGTTTTTATCATACCAAATTTCATCAAAATCTGTCTAGTGGTTTTCTCGTGATGCGATCCCAGATAGAAGACAGACAAAAATCCTAAAAACTCTAGATTCGGCCTCTGTATCGATAATAATGTTTATATCTATAAATATGTTTATATTATCGATACAGATATATAAGATTTTATCAAAAAATATTTAATATATAGATTCGACTGTGTTAGAATTTTATTATATGTATAGGTATGGCTTGAGATAACTATTATATTGAAATTGTCAATATAATAGTTATCTCAAGAATTATAATATGTCATTCCCATATAATTTTTAATTAAGTATAATTAAAATATGTATTTCGTGCACGATTGTAGATGATGTCCTGTAAAATTTAAATCTTGTACGGTTCGAATAAAGATTACATTACTTTCTTTTATTCTCATATTGCGTAGTATTTGTAATGGTATAAATGCTGTTTACTAAGTGTAAAATTATTGCTAAGATAGAAATATCCGATCACTAATTCAATAAAAATTTAACATCTTTACAAAAATGGAGTTAATCTTAATTATTGATATAAATATTGATGAATTATTAAAGAATTATATGCATACTTGCGACACACGTTTGCTTCGATTTGACTCTACATTTCGTGTAAAAATGTAATAATATTACATACTATAATAATTTATTCTGAGGGAACCCTTATTTTTTCCTCGTAAATAATTTATCTTTTTTCCGACAATGAAAGTCGCGTTAAAATCGGTTCATCGCTCGGTACCTTAGTGGATTTTTAGCTATATGAGCTTAAAATCATATTCAGATATTAAATTTTAATTTAAAAGATATAATAAGCAAATATAGATAAAGTAGCAAACAGCAAGCGTTAGAGCGTTCACTATCACAGTAGTTCTATAACAAGATTATTATCCGCGTATCGTGTTCGCACTGATGAAATTATACTCGTCCCTTGAGAGGCGGGCGTCTGTACGACTACTTCAAAAAATACTTACTCCGGCCAACAACCGCGAGAGTGAACTGTGAAGCCAATTAGTAATTCAAGTTGTTTTGATCTTTTGAAAAAGAAATATATTTCTCTTCCGTACATCACACTTTTTAATGTTCTTTAAATTGTAAGAGTGAAATAAACGGTCAAAAACTGGTCACAGACAGACAGATAGACAGACAAACATAAAAGTACTTAAAACTCTAGATTCGGCCTTTGTATTGATAATAAGGTCTATTTTAATAAGATTTTCCAAAAAATATTTAATGTACAAATTCGGCTTAGAATTTTATTATACGAGTACGTATAGATAATGAGAATATTTTCATTGTGCTAATTCAGTGATAGTAAAAGTATACGTATGTGTGTGTTTGAACAAATATTTGTAGTAATAGCTCAATTTATTATAAAATTATTGATTACGCGTCTTAATCGATTTCTTAAGTATATAGCGGCCCAGCGGGGTAAAAATTAACCTAAATCACCAAAGCCACAAAGTACGAGTATCTTTATGGACATTATGACGATTTCGACGATTATGACGATTGGATTTATTTTGATTTTTGGTTCCCAACATTTCGAATAATTTAGAGTAATCATGGTCACGGGAGATACTAAGGTTTTAGACGTCTCAAAGGCGTTAAAACCTTGTTACAGACAGAGCCCACCCACAGTTTTACATAAACGATTACAAAAATTCAAAAATGACACTAAAGTACCTAACAATTTTTGTTGATTTTAGTTTTAAACATTTTGTTTTTTTTTTTAATAAGTATTATAATTAAATAAAGTTATTGTTAATTAATTAATGAACAAATACTTTTTTGTATTTTTAATATTAGTAAGAATTCTTACTTAAATTGCTATGTTATGACAAGCTAACAGTGCAAATGTAACTGGAGCATCGCTTGCGTATGACATGCATTATAGTAAGATGGTTACATTTTATATGATGAGTACATTTCGTAAAGATAACATAAGAGGCTTTGATAACTTTGGCTGTGTTCAATCAGGCAAAGACTATGTTTTCTAGAATATTCTATGCACTTACTGCATCAGCAAATTACGGGAACACTTCTTACCCTTATATTAAATTTGGCAATATTTGAAATCGAAAATATTTTTAATTGATTATGACGATTAAATTTTCATAACAGAGTGTTCAATCCCTTAAAAGCTTAACGTTATCGGATCGCTTCATGCAAATTGAAGCGATTTTATTCCAATTTCAGTAATGCGTATCGGATTTGCATTGTATTGCTTATTACTTCAAAAGAAACCTTTGCAGTAACGAATTAATAAATAAAACATTTTTGTTTGAATTTCAATATATATTTTTTAAGTCACAATCAAATCAAGCAACTTATGTATATCTACGCGGAAATTACTTCACATTTCGGGAAGAAATACCATAGTAGGCACTAGTGTGTGATTCTAGTATAATATGTGTGTTCGTAATTCTTCTCTTAAACGACTTAACCGATTTTAATGATATTTTTATATGCTTATGGAGTCGCCTGGTCCACAGGGTCTAATGATAGTTAAAAATCATATCTATAGTTGGACTCGAGAGGTAGCGCTGTTTCGAGATTCAGTTATTTCATTTACCGACCAAACGAGGTCTGTGATAGGGCGACGTCTGACTGCCAGGTCCATTAGTATTATAAAAAGTAATAATGACAATATGAATAATTATCTTATGTCTGCGATCAACTTCTCTCCCGTCTTCTGGACCTTGCAATGGAGAACCATTCTACGTGATATTGGCGAAGGAATCTGTGCTTAAATGGCACGTTTTGAAGCCATTAAACAAGAGAATTGAATTGAATAATGACTATTAGTCATCATTTCGACCATTAGTCATTTAAAGTATTTTGTTTATATGAGTAAGTAAAATTTTCTTATAAATAAGCCATTTCTTTAGTTTTTTATTGCCGTTTGACACTATATTCCAAAATTTTATCCTATTAAGTCCGAAAAATATGTTCGAATGAAATATGGAATAGACAAATCGATCTAGTATTTTCTAAAATATCCACATATAGAATATGTTAGATAGCTTTCGAAGTGTTACAAGAGCATTGAAGAAATCCCATCTTTCCATTTGAAGAGGTCGTATCTATTTTGTATACAGCCAGAAACACGAACTATTTAGACTTGTATGTACTCAATTGTCGTCTTTATTGCATTTGAATAAGCTGTAGATTGCGGTAACGCTTTTTTATTTCAGTTAGAGAGGTCACACGTATACATATGAGATGTAAAATGTTATTCAAATGCGTTAAAAGCTCAATATATTTACTAACACTCCATCGCTATTACGTGCTCGGTGTCGGATCACGTGGGAAGGAGGAACATCTTACACAGTGCTCGATTGAAATATTTAATGTCTGGGACTCTTATAGTTAACGTAATCTTTTAAGTACCGTTTTTCATCTCTTTGCTTTTATAATTTTTTATGTAATGAGCTGAAAGTTCCAATTTTCATTTTCAAGTCTTAGTAGAGTTGTTTTAAGCGTTTCCGTAATTTTCAACCATTTTCGGTCTAAAAGTTTGGTCAGGTTTGGTGCATACCGACATGGGTATTTTTCAAGTTCGAATGCTTGTCATGCAGCAAAATTTTTACTCTTGAATAATTAAATAGGTTTTTTCATTTAGACATTAACAATTTTCAGCCGAGGTGGCCTACTAAACTAACGGCGGATACACACGTGGGACAAGCGACTTTTTCCATAAATATTGCTTCCAAAGTCATCTTTATTTAGTTTTTTAAGTTAAATGTAGTTTAGGCTGCTGTTTAAATATATTACCATTTGATATTTGCTAGATACTAGGCTTTAAAACTTATTATGAGACCAACGAATCTCTATCTCCGTCATTACATATCTTCTGTGTCTATGTGTTGTCATTCTCATTTATAATTATAATTGTTTTTTTTCTTTTTAATAATTTAAGTTTATAGTTTAAATCCATAATACGATCACTTGAAACCTTAATTAATAATATTATAATTATCATGCTGTATTTACCTGTAATTAAAAGTGCAATTAACATGTTAAGTGTAGTGCCAAGATTATATGTGTTAACCATTGTAACTTTTGTTGGTAAGTCAATAAATAAATAAATAAATTCTCTAAAGTAATTATAAAGTGTAACCTGAACATAATACCTCTTTGTGTTTTTAAAGTAAAGTCTGAAAAGAAAATCTACAGTGTATGACAATGTAAGCCTTGGGCAGTCGCTTAAATGAGTTCTTCGGTATTTGCAAAGCGATCCTGACCCTAAAGTTTGAACGGCAAGTCACCGGGCCAAGCTAAATCATTGTCGCGCGAACGGTACGCCATTTTGGATGCCTAATTACGAAAGTGTCATGGAGATGCCTCCGCATTCCTCTGCTGAGATTTAGTTACGGCGTTTTATTTGGCTAGTACGAGTAATTTTGTTAATTTTGCTTTTACATTATAATAATTTAATTGTGTAGTTTATATGGTTAAGCTATTGAAGTCTAGAAGACTGCAAACTTAATTAAAAGAATTAGTTTTTTTAAAAACTTTAATTTTGTCCTTACTTATTTAACTGATCCAATTAACATTTTAAAATTTGGAACGTTCCCTATTGTTCTTGAGTTAAGTGTAAATAGATAAACAACAACTTATTTCGATTCTATAATATCCTAAACATACTATGAATACGTCATCTTTGATCCCGTTATATTTTTATAAGTAACCAAAAAAACAGAAATCCTTTGAGAGAATTACAGAGTTCGTGTAATGCTGAGTAAAATCATATGCTTCATAAAAGGTAGAGGTGTTTTAGTTGCAAACGTACGTAATTAAGAATTTGATGCAGACTGTAGAATGGAGTGCAACTGTTATGCGTCGCGAACTTTGCTTTTGTCAATTTTATACACATGGTACTTACGGATGTGACTTAAACATAATATTAAATTGTAAAGAGATAAAGTTACAAGATTGAGTATTGGCATTAAATCAAATATTATGTATATATGTGTAAAATGCAATAGACGTAAAAATATTTTTTTTTTATGTGAAGGGTTGGTCATATTCCAAAACTAGGTATATCCAAATGCGGGTTAGTGGACGAAGTCTTGTGAACATAGATTATCTCAGATTATGCAGGCTGCCACGTCATTTTTTTTTCGTCGTATTACGTCATTTTGATAATGACATTAAAATCGTAGAGGTGCACAACTCGCAATTTGAACCCGATTTGTTTTTATAAGTTAGCGCACAACTGTCAGTCTTTTACTAAATAATCTTTGAACATAAATAAAATGATACAGCTAGAGCTCTTTATTCTATTTATATAACGGTTAAGAACTAATTTTATTTAATATTAAAAAAAAGTAAAAGTCAATTTTTGCCCGACTTTGTCCAACTCGAAAAAAAGAGGAGGTATTCACTTGGAGTGTTATATTTTTTTTGTGTACGTTAAAAAATTCTTCAATTTTAAGATTAAATTCCTTTCCTACAGATGACATAATTATAAAGTGATTTAAAACTCAGTGTACCATAAATTAAAAAAAAAATAAGTGTCATAAAATTTAATAAAAAAAATAGAAAATTTTGTGCAGGTGTTTTCAGAACGTGTGTTTCAAAGGATTAAATGAAAGTTTGTGTCTTAAATAACATCACCTTACTTTGTTACTGGTTTCGTAGTAAACTATTCGAGGCTTACATCTTTTAATTAACTTTTTATGTCTCTATAAAGCAGTACGTTAGAGAGCTTTGTAGTTATATACGTACTAGATTTCAATATTCACTTTACATGTACCTACATTTTGATCGTTTTGATTTATAGATATCGGCGACTACACAATTATGACTCGTTTAAATAAGGTCAATAATAAGTTAATTGGAACACGGCTTTTGCTTCTTTTTATTCATTAGCGTCCGGCAATCCAGCCGGTCGCAAAGCCAAGCTCACACTACTACCTGTATGTATGCAGGCACTCCTATATACGTAAATGCATTTCCAAGTAACAAAAAAAACATGAATTCAGGACCTCACAATTTCACCCTACATCATTGAGGTACTAAGCCTGATTTAATAGTACAGTTATATCTAAAAAAATTAAGCATTTCAGCAGAAAAAATCTAGAAGCTTCTACTATTTAAAAATTAAAACTCATTTAGTCATATTTGATAGCTTTATTATAAATGAAAAAAGTCACGTGCACAATCTCAATTGAACTAAATTTTCTTTTATAGCGGAGCACAATTTTCATGTTAAGTAATTAGCAGTGACTATAATGACTACATTATCATTCGTTTAATGGGTAATACTGTGAATCAATATTATTTAAATATATCTAGAAGAAGAAGAGTATTTTGTTACCCAACTTAAGCAAAATGTGGGTATTGTTTTCGATTATTTGTATCTGCTTATATTATACACTAGCACTGCATGCGGCTCCGCCCGCGTTCAGATGACCGAAAACCACATACATATTAGTATATGTAAGAGACATTGCAGTTTTTATATTTTTTCTCTGAAATAAGACATTTTTCCGCGGTAAAAAGTATCCTATATGTTGACCCGGATAACCAGTTATCACCATACCAAATTTCATCAAAATCTCCCAGTAGTTTTTCTGTGATGCGGTAACAGACAGACAGACAGACATAAATTCTAAAAACCTTAGATTCGGCCTCTGTATCGATAAAAATGTTTATTTCAATAAGATTTTCCAAAAAAAAAATTCGAATTTTTGTCTGTCTGTCTGTTACCGCATCACAGAAAAACCACTGGAGGGATTTTGATGTAATTTGGTATGGTGATAGCTGGTTATCGGAGTCAACATATAATAGGATACTTTTTACCGTGGAAAAATGTCTCATTTCTGAGAAAAAAATACAAAAACTGCATTGTAAGAATAAACTAATATGTAAAATCTAAGAATTTGGTTTTTGGTTATCTGAACGCATGCGGAGCCGCGAGCAATGCTAGTCGTACATAATTTTGTAGGGTACATGTTAAATCGTTCCAATAAAAATTGTATTTATTTTATTTCATTTTATTTTAACGCCATATTAACCATTAAAATTATATTATTGTTAAGCAAAAATATCATTAAAAAGAATAGGGAGAAACGACTACAATAATGATACAAAGATATGTTGTACAGAAAAGCTAAACCTAGTATCTTAGAACATCTATTAGCAAACACACGATAACGACGTTTTTTTTCATATCGAACATGATATATTGCACCACTAGGGCATGTAGGCAAGTAAGGGGTAACTTGGAGGCAATTAAATTGTGAACGATCCAATAGTAGTTGCGACGAAATCAATTAAGAGGCCCTTGGGGTTCCTTTAGTATTTCTGATGAAAACAACATCTAAACTTGTGGGTCACTAAAGTAGAAATACAAGTTTTACGACGATTGTCGCAGAAGTTTCCAGTGATTATTGTTTTTATATTACTTAAACTTTATTTTCTTATATTTCGTGTACTTTTATTTATTTTCAGCAGCGGTAGCCTTGAGTTAATGCGCTTGGGAAAGCAGGTGAAGCAGGTTCAAATCCTTGGACTCAAATCTCTCATATTCTCATGTAGGAATCATTTCCGGACTTACCTTATGGTGCAGGAAAGCATCCCCCCCAACGTGCGTTCACCTTGTCGTGGTGGGGGGGCTCAGTAGTGCCCGGCAACCCAACCGGGCGCGAAGCCAAGAAACGCACAGGGAGGTGACCCACTTCGGTGGGCGGTGGGAGGTGGCCCTCTTCGGAGGGCGGTGTACCATGCGGGTTGCTCCTGGTACTTCTCTGATAGCAGAGTGGACTGTGGAGCAACCCCGTGGTTGTTGTGGTCTGCTTGCGCAGACCTGCCGTCGGGGCGTCGTAGTTGAATGCGTAAGCGATCCTGCGACGCCCCATTAAGACGGGGGAAGGCTTTGTTGGGTTTTAGTGGGTAGTACTGGCTTTGCCGGTGAGTCCCACACCTCGTGCGTAAATGCATTTCCCAACGTTAAAAAAAAAAAAAAAATGGTGCAGGAAAGCATAGTAAGAACATCTGCACGTATGAAAGAAACTAGCAAGTTTTCAAAAGACTTGTAAGTCCCGCTAATCCCTCTAGGCCAGCGTGTTGGGCTATGATTTAACTTCCTTCGCATAAAATCACAGCATTAAAACTAGGGGTGGATACATCAATCTTTGTATCTGTTTTTTTTTATAACACTACATATATGCAACACAAATTGAAAGATATTATTCCATTCATACACTCATGATTACCAATCAAAAATGTAAAAATCTTTTCGGACCGTTTCGAGAATTTGATCTACATAAAAAATATATTTCGAAAATGGTTGAATAAACAGATTTTTGTCAGTAAATATATGAAAAAAATGATGATTGAATAAACTCTAAAAAAAACTTGTTACTCTTAATTGCTTACTTTTTGAAGAAAATTCATAAATTTATATAAAAACTGGGAAGTTGAATACAGAGATAATTGAGAGTAACATTGACTTAGATTACAATGAATTTGGTTTCAAGATTAAATAAATCAAGATTATCTTTTATATAAATTTATTAAAATAATAGATTTACTACTACTAGTATACTAAATTTATTAATATACTCATCCTCGGGTTCGTCCCAAGGTACGTTTTAACGGTTAGTCGCTAGTTTTTAATAAATGGTAGATGTGCTTTTGTAAATTGTCATAACTTTTTTATTTTATTAACCGATTTAAAAAAAACAACTGAACAAAATAAACTAAACATAAAACTAACTGTTAAGTGAAGCTTACCATAATACATTAGTGAAAACCGCACCTAAATCGGTTAAGCCATTTCTGAGATTAGCGCGCACAAATGCACAGACAAATAGACAAATATTCTAAAAGTCATTGTTTTTGGTTCTATTGCGGTAATAAAGACCCCCAATAAAAGTTTTTCTCAAATATCTTACATGTACAGACAGCGATCAGTTACAATTTTGTTATATTTCTGTAAGTTTCCTATGTAAGTGTATTTTACACTTTCGTCTCCAGCAATACGTGGGCGAATCCTGCCTTATCCTTTAAGTAATATGTCATGTGATGCTTATGACAAAAAAAGACGAATTGAGAACCTCCTTCTTTTTGGAAGTCGGTTAACTACATAGTTTTAAAAGTATATGCTTGTCATTGGACTAAACAACTCTATATACTCAATGTAAACATATTACTTTCAAGTAGATATACGCAGTTAGCTCGCTAAAACTAGATGTAACAAAAAATAAGGATTTCTTTTAAGATAAGATTTTTCTTTTTTAAAATATGATATACTTATATACTTACTTATTATATATGTATAAAGCTGAAGAATTTGTTGGTTTGTTTGAACGCCCTAATCACTAAATCTGCTGGTCTGATTTGAAAAATTCTTTTTGCGTTTAAGCTTATTCATTAAGAAAGTTTATAGGCCATATATTACACATACTACGACTTACGAGAGCGGAGTGAATCTACAAAATTAAGGTTAAAATAAAGAAAAACTTCTTTTAATATAAAATTTATTTTGTAAACAGTAGTCTTTATATAAGTTTCAAAGAGAAATATACGAATTAGTATGTGAATTTAATTATTATTTCCATCCACTGCAGCGCTATATCCTCAAGTAAAAGCATGCATCACTGGCCAAGAAACTTATACTGTATTAACTAAGCAATAGGTAGTTGTGAGCTCAACAATTTGATGACAATTTCAGTTTACTTTCCTCCATTAAGTATAATTTATGTACTACTCATCGCTAATGGTAATGAGTAAATTGGTTCCTTCTTATGACGTCTGCTTGATAACCCAACAGTTATAATATAATGGGGTGATTTTCCTATGATTCGTCATTCTCAATACGCAAAATAAGCCCTAACTAACCTAAGACATGACTACAACATGAAACTTCCAAATTGACATAAGAAATAATTAAACCCGATATAAAAAATATAAAAACCAAAAGTTCCTAACACTTCTGTTTCCAAATTTTTAATCCTATCTAAACTAATAAATAAATGATCTCCAGTATGTTATCTTTTAGAAACCTATGAATTCATTATATGAATTTTTCTCCATAAATCAAAATAATTAAAGAAACGAGTGAATATTTTTTTTACACCAAAATAGTAGGTTTAGTGTACAAGTGTTTATCGTGTAGTTTCCCTTATTGGGATCTTATAACGGCTAAATATAATGTCCTATGCATAAAATATAGAGTATTCTCCATTCTACGTGACATTGGCGAAGTAGATTGTGTCATTACGCACTCTTGGTATGGTGTGGTATGGTATATTCGGGCTTGTTTCCCCAACTCGACGTCTGCGTGCCTATTTTGCGTGTGTGGGAAATTTTCCATTCGTTTTATACTTGCCAGCCCAGTTCCTCCAGGAATTTCAGCAATCTTTTCGTCTTGCTGAAAACCTCCGGGAGTGTACTAGGGGTGCCAAGATGTTGAGCCCGGTACGCTGGACAATACATACATAATATTCGTACTTTTACAAGCCACTATATAAAAGAATTGAATTGAACTGGATAAAAAATATTTATTTATTTTAATTTATAAGTATCATTGTAGCAATAAGTGTATTGGCGGGTTTTAACCCGAAACATTTTTTTACCAGTCAACCAGAGGAAAAAGAAATATTGTTAATTTTTAAATATGTTTATAAGAAATATTGCGGTTTGAAGGCAGACAGAAAAAAAAGCATCACGAGGTTTCATTAGGAAGAAAAGACAATTCGTTCAATATTAGTCAATACGAAATAATTATAACTATGGATCTTATTTTATAACTAACTAGCGACTCACCCTCGCTTTGCTCGGTTGCGTCGTTTACTTGCCTCCTAATACTAACTGTCATCCTTATTTTTTAACCTTTAAGGAATGATTTCCGGGATAAAAAGTATCCTATATACTTCCTAGGGTCTCAAACTAACTTCTTACCAAATTTCATCTAAATCGGTTCAGTAAATCCAGAGATTACCCCCTACAACGTCACAAACTCACAACCTTTACCTCTTTATATTATTAGTATAGATAACTGGAAAAATATGTATGTTAAAAATGTATATGCTATAATTTAAAAAAAAATACAGCCGAATTGAGAACCTCCTCCTTTTTGAGGAAGTCGGTTGAAAAGAAGTAATCTTAATATATTATGAAATTATTTAAATTGTGTTATAGATTGAATAATTATTAGAATATACGAGTAAGTTTGCTCTAAGCCTGCGTGTTTGTAGATGGATTGAACCTAATTTACACATTTTACTGAACAGATTTTATAAAAAAAAAATATTTTAACGCCATCTATTGTCCATTTAAGCAAAAAGTGACTCAAAGAATAGTATCTATTTTTGATATATAGGATAGCGTATCTGTGCTAACACAATATATAGAATTGTGACTAAATATTGAAATGGTGCGGGTAATCTTTAGTCGCTTTGTCACTTCAATTTAATTTCACTTTTCTCATAATCTTATTACAAATGCCAATAGATAATTTAAAGGTACTTTAAACGAATAATTTTAAATCTACGAGAGCTTCAAATTTTGTTTTAGTATGACTGCCTCAAATTGCTAAATAAAAGCCTTCAAAGAAATCTACAAAAAACATTTTTAAAAACAAGCTTTTATTTAAATGCTCTAAAAAGGAAGAAAATAAATTTTAAATTAAACTAAACTATCGATCATTATATAATTATCAATTTACTATACTATACAATTTATATGTACATATGTATATCCGAACCTATGCTCTGACATACGTACATACAGGTCAAACCATAACGCTCATTTGGGCTTCGCCGCAGTCGGGAAAAAAGCAAGTTGTAAAGTTGATGCGTATATATTTCTTTTATGTATGAACCATACTTTCACAGAATTGACCGATTTTAGTGACTCTTTATTATTGGATGGCGTATAACTCGAAGTTTGTCTTTTTTCCTCACACCTAGGGCTCGTTAACTACTTTATTTTTGAAGGTATTTATCAGATTCAGATTGAAACACGTTGATTCAAAATTAGTTACATTAGTTTAAGAGCTTAGTTATTGAGGGTAAAGTGTTTTTTTTTATATTTTGCGGTAAATTTGTTGCTTATATTTACACGCAACATGGAAAAAGTCGCGTTCAAAGGCATGCGTCAATCAAGTAGCTGAGCGTGACTCAAAGAATTTTTAGTATTTACCTTGTTCAGTAGAGTGCTTTAGTGACTGTATAATGCACATATTCACACGCGTGCGAACTACTTTAAAGGTGCATTTATATTAAATTAAAATGTGGTTGCCGTTAATTTTTGCAAGCATTTTTGTTGGTATGTACTGATATATTACTATAATACATAATATACTGTTAAAATATGCTAATATCTTTATTCTCCAATCTTACGTTTATATTATAAAGGTTATAATGTTAATTCTCTGTATACAAATGTTTTTATTAATTAAATAATTATAATTGATATCCTTATAGTGAACTAGCGACTCACCCTCGCTTCGCTCTGGTTCGTTCCTAGCTTGTTTCCCTAAACAAACTTTTATCTACATTTTTACCTCCTAAAGGGATAGTTTCCGGATTAAAACTTACCCTATAAACTCCTCTATCCTGCAGCGAAAGACTGGCAGTCAAACAACAAAAATCCTTTTTATAAATTAAAAAGGAATTTTAGTATTGGTAACTTTATCTACTTGAGAAAACATAGTTATTTTGAAATTACAAACAGATACTTCCTATCTATATGATTTTATTTATATGTATAGATTTAACAACAACAAAACAGAACAAGTAAATAAATTAGGGAGTAACTACTAGAAATAGATTCAAAATAGGTACTAAGAAGTATTTACGCATCTGTCAGTGACTTTTTATAGTATCAAACGATAAATATAGCAAACAAGTATGCAAATTGCAGTATAAACTCAGTAACTATACAGGCAGTCTGTCCCGGTGCGCTCTTTTAACACGTATTGTTGCACGGTAAAACTAGTTGGTAAAATGTCACAAAAAAAAAACAGGGTTCCAGCGTGTAAATTGAAAACCCTTAAAAATGACGCAAAATTACGCAAAATTTCTAAATGAGTGAAGCAAGCGATGCGTTGGTTTTAAGATATAATAGATTTTAATTTTTTTAATTATAATTTCAGGGACTTATGGTTTAAAATACACAGCGTATGATTTAGAAAAGTTCAAAAAGGAGTTATTAGCAGTAAGTAGCATGTATACATTTTTTTCCTATTAACTGAGCTCAGGTAGCTGTGAAGTTACATAATTCAGTATAAACTTTATATATGTACTTAGTTTTATGGATAGATAGATACTAAAAGTAAAGCAGTTTTTATCAAACAACCAATAAAAGAGTTAAAATATATTATATATATTCTACTCTATTAGATTCCACAAGGTATTATTTTTAGACCATTTTTCTTCCTCATCTATATAAATGAAACACTTGCTTCGCTCAGATCTAGATAGACTAGCGACTTACCCTAGTTTCCCTCCTCGCGCCCTTATGTTATATTTTAAATAGATAAAAATAGTTATTATATGCGTGCAAGTGCTATCGCAGAATTTTCTGTAGGCCTTTTTACCTACAATTTTCGAGTACATTGTTTTGATGTATGTACATAATAAATATCTCTTAAAGTTTAGCCAGTGTTAGCCATATAAGCGTACAAAAACAGTTTTTTTTGACAAAAGACTATCATAGTTCAGCCACCTTGTACAAAATTTTTACAAATTATTTACTACAACCTTCCTCGCTTATAGCTCATTTTTTACATGTTTATAGCTTTTTTTTGCATGTTATATTTTTCATGGGAACCCTATTACTAAAAGTTTATGCGTAATAAATCTTTATTTCTATACCTTATTCGCGAAAAATATATCTGTATGCTACTTCCGACCAAACTCTCTACTTGCCTCACTGCAAAATTATTATAATTCAATAATCTAAAGAGTTCAATCAGTTAAGTTATAGTAATTCAAATTTACGTAGATTACTTATTGGAAACTTAATGTATGTCATTTTCAGAAAAATGATACAACAAATTTTAATTTTGACGATTACAAAGGATATTGTGATCCATACGAAGCAAAAATGCCGGATTTTGCAGCATCGGGACGAAGAATTAGTGAAACAAGTAAGTGATATAATAGTACTATTAATTTTATGTAATTATAATATTTTTCAATTAATTGTTTGTATAGAGTTTAAGAATTTTTAGTCTATGAGTTCTTTGTTGAATGATATTTTAAAAATAATTACGTTTAAAAATTAATAATATATAAATATTATTGTTCAATGTTTTAATAGAATGCCAGGAATATGTTTGGAAGTTGAGAAAACGACATAATGAAACTGAGCGGGATAAATTTTGTAAGTATGCCGATTATGTGATGTTTTTATATCCCCTCTAAGTAATATTTGTTATCAATATATGTAATCAATAATTACTACTAAGTTATAATTTAAAAATTAAATAATACTTTCTTTTTACACAAATATTTAACATTCTTAATAAAACTTTTTGTTTGGATTTTTTCGTGGTTATTTTCATTATTGTTCCAAATGCTTTATGCAGCAATCATGGTCACAGGAGTTTTCAAAAAATACCTTTATTAAAAATAAGCATAAATAATTTATTTTAATATTGCTCATTGTACTGTTTTTATAAAAGTAAAGATAAGTTAAAAAGTGAACTAAACAACAATAAATAATAAAGCAAAATTCAGTCATTTCATCTTTTTTGCGTTTTCCAGGTGAATTTTATATTATAAGTCAAGTTAAAAGCGGCAAAATTCCTGACTATATATTTACAAGTAATTCGTCGGTAAATAATGCCGGCAAGAAAAATGCGGCAACGGCATTCGAGTTTCCACATATGGTATGACCATCTGCTTTTTATTCCATATATAAAGTTGTTTGTAATAACTGATTCATCAACCCCCAGGCTAAACCACCTATATAAGAAATATTGCTGACATCTTATGTTTGTTTATCTTTGTTCACGAAGATGTGTAAAAATGTGAAAAAATTGATCGCAAATTTTGCATGAGAAACAATATTTTTCAGGAGTCAGATTAAAAACAAACCTGCTGGAATAAACCAGGGCAGCCTGCTAGTTATCAATTAAAAATACAAATTTTGCACTGTTATAATTTGTAGGGCGCAATAGGATGGAGAGCGAAAAATCAGACAGAACAATGGAGAAAGTGGATTTTTAAATGTTCAGGGGCACTCATTAGTAAGAATTTCTTACTAACAGCTGCACATTGTTCTAAACTATCAACGAGAAGGGTATTCGATATTGCCCAAACGGAACCCGAAGTTGTAAGACTCGGGCTTGCAGATATTGAAGACAGTGAGGTAGATATTTTTAGAGCAATTAATACTTAGATGTGTATGTTAAATTCTATAAAAGTAAGGTTTTATTACTTTTTCTTTACATTACTATTATAATAAATTAATCTTTAGTGAGATATAATATTTATATTAACTAATGGTCAAAATTTTGCAACTAATGGTCAAATTAATATGAAAACGTTATTTAGAAATTTATATTATCTAGTAGTCTAATATAACATTAGTCAGTCAATATGTGTGTAGTGTTCAATGTTCAATTGAATTAGTGTTAATCACTGATCCAGCTCAGACCTGCTATTAAGTTTCCTTTTATATGGTATATTATGGTTAAATGTTTTATATTTTTAGATTAGTAGGTAAGTATTATATGTATATGTACATATATATATATATATATATATATATATATATATATATATATATATATATATATTTACAGTATTATTAATTCAATATATTTATCCTAACATGTATTGAAAGATTTAAGAAAAAGAAGATTTAAGACCTTCGGGCCAACAAAAAAAAAAATTTTTTTTTCTTACTTTTGCAGTTTTTATTGTTCGACCATGTTATGGATATAAACATCAAAAAGTTTATAGTCCACCCGAACTACAAACCGCCTAAAAAATATTACGACATCGCTCTAATACAGTTAGACTCTAAAGTAAAGTTTACGAGCTATATACAGCCAGCATGTCTCTGGCCCTATCATGATTTCCATCTGCTTGGCAAAAATGGGACCATTACTGGTTGGGGGTATACTGAAGGAGGTGAGAATATGTAGTCAATGCAATTTATTAATAGATTTAAAGTAATTTGTATAAAAATACTCTCTTTTTGTAAAGACATTACAAAATGGACCAAGTCTAAAGGGCTATTTCTATTGATTCTTAAAAAAACCCGCAAAGGTGTCAAACGTCATTTGGTTCAAAAGGTTTTATTTTATTGCTCAATATGTAACACAATATTGTAGATTTTGTATCGTGGTATGGATCTCTGGGAGCATGAGTTCTATTAGCATTTAATTTTTTACGTATTATGCATATAATAGTTCTTAACTAGGGTATATATTATATATCCTATAACAAGATTGGAGTTGAAAAAATATACAAGATCTAGCTCTTACTTAGCAACAAATTCTTGAATTCATTTTTGGAGTAGCCAGAGGTTTGTCGTGCGTTTAGTTCGTACCAACAATTTGTTGTATGTACCAATTCAATTCTTACAGGCATTACCACGTCATTATATTGTTACACTTGAAATAAGCACAAAGTATAATTAACAGGTGTTCAATCCAAGCAACTCCAAGTTGCGACGGTGGACTTCATTGATACTCCGCAATGTGACATGATTCTTGATCAATATCGCAATAGAAATTGGAATGGCCTACAATCACATCAGTTATGCGCCGGCCTATTAGACGGTGGTGTTGACACTTGCCAGGTGAAAATTCCGATTTAACATTACATGATTATACCTGATCTAGAATATGTTCTATTTTTTTGGAATTTAAACTTATTGATAAGTCTTACCACAGTAAATTTATCGGCACTAGATATTTTCTTTTTTGGCATTATTACCTATATTATTAGTCTTATGTACCAAGAATTAGCTGCTTGTATAACTTGAAGATGATTATACATCGTGTAGAAATTAGATATTTGTCTTCCAACTGACCCGATAGATAGTTCCTATATTGAGATAAAAAATCTTTATAATAGAGTACTGTTCTGTCTTCACCTTATCTCGTGGGCCAGATGGGATCTCTTTATTTATATTGAAAAAAATCTTGTTTCTTTTGCCAATAAATTACGAGTATACCCGAATGTAAAAGTTAGTTAAACAATAAGTTAGAATATAATAAATAGCTTAAACTGATTAATTTATTACAGGGTGATACAGGAGGTCCATTGCAAGTAAAAATTCCTTTGAATACAGAAGAATCTATGTACTGGGTACTAGGTATTACGTCGTTTGGAGTCGGATGTGGAGGAACAAATCAACCCGGTGTCTATTCTAGAGTATCAAACTTCACAGATTGGATTGAAGAACACGTTTGGAAATCATCTTCATAACTTATTTAACATAGCTTTTTAAAGTCAGCTTAAATAAATGTACGTCTCGTATTATTTAAATTTAATTTTTTTTTTACTTAGAGTGTATTTGAATCATTATTGTGATATTTTAAGTGTATAATTTTTTTCATACGTAGCAATAAAACTAGAAAAATTAAATAAAGCTATTAATTACTAAATCTTTTATTAATATATTATCTTTGACCATATTAAAGTGTATGTTATTTGCTTAAGCTTAGAAGTTAAAAAAAATATGGAGCAATTGATCAAGAACCCTGTGGTCAATCATTTTATCACAGAGCAAAAAATTTAGAACACTACTTATTTGTTGTTATTTTGGCATGAAGTTATGTAGTTTGTGTTGCGTGTTTAAGGTTTATGATTAAGTTTTTCTTTTTATAAATAATTCTCTTTATGATTTAAATATAAAAAAATGACCTCATCATTTCTTACTACAGATTCAATGATTAATGGGTCAAAGTATTAACAGAAAATATTTTTCTTCTGACGATCTCTTGTAAAACTGAAATATTGACTTAAAGTCACAATACGTATATATCCTGCAAATCTTTGCAAGGTGTATCTTATGAGGCATGACACTAGACTCCAAGCTCCAGTGGAACCCTCATCTCTCAACACTTGCAGATAAACTCAGCTCTCGCCGCCTTTGCAGTTAGAAAAGTTAAAAACTTAACGGATACTAACACTACGCAACTTGTATATTTTAGTTATTTTTATCTTACGGAATACTTCTTTGGGGCAGTGCCACGCAAATTAATCGATATTTATTCTTCAAAAAAGAGCAGTACGGGCTATTTATGATCTAAGAGCTCGTGATACTCTGCGAGGTATTTTGAAAAAAAGTTGATATTCTTACGGTTGACTCACAAACTGTATAATATATTACTTGTTGGCAAATGTTTAAATAATTATAAAAAAATCAGTGTTAGACACATAATAAACACTAGGAATAGAAATAAGCTTGTTATACCTAGGTTTCGAGTCCAAAAGGTAAATAAACCCTTTATAGGCTTGAGTATACGCATATATGTACAATAAGAATCCACAAACTAGATTTATCTCATTACTAGATTATTTTATAACTAGATTTACCTAGATTTACCTCTTCAACAACTTAAAGATAACATTAAAAATATTTTATTGAGCAAAATGTTATTACTCTGTTCAAGAGTTTTATGTTGATGGATATGGGTGGAATTGAGAAATATTGACTCATATGCGGGCTATCTATATTAATATGTAAATAAAATAAATAAATGTAATTTCGATATTTAAAAGAGCAACTGTTGAGTTTCTCGCCGGCTCTTCTCAGCAAATCTGCTTTTCGAGCCGGTGGTAGCTTCCTCACGGACGGTCTTTAAATTATATTGAAGATTCAAAAATGCTTGTATAAGTTTAATTGAATAAGTTTAATTCATTTCATTGAGGTTTTTAAAGTTCCTGTTCTCTGCCTGGGGAATAGAAAACTTGGGTATCTTGAGCTTAAAGGAAAAAGAATACTTATAATTTATTTATTTTAATTTATAAAGCATAATTGTAGTTAGTCCATTGGCGAATTTTAACCCAAAACATTTTTTTATCAGTCAACTAGAGGAAAAAGAAATATTGTGTAGCGGTTTGAAGACAGGCAGAAAAAAAGCATCAAGAGGTCTCATTAAGAAGAAAGAACAATTAGTTCAATATTAGTCAGAACAATACGAAATAATTAACTATGGATATTATATTATAAATAACAAAAGAAAAGAAGTATATATCTTAAAATAAGTAAGTAATAATCAATCATTACATAAGATTGCTCTAAGTTTACGTGTTTTTAGATCGACGGAAATCACCTTACGCGTTTTAGTGAACAGATTTTTATAAATAAACTAGCATTGCCCGCGGCTCCGCCCGCGTTCAGATAACCAAAAACCATATTCTTAGGTTTTACATATTAATATTAGTATACTCCTACATTGCAGTTTTTGTATTTTTTCTCGGAAATGAGATATTTTCCCGTGGTAAAAAGTATCCTATATGTTGACCCGGATAGCCAGCTATCATCATACCAAGTTTCATCAAAATCCCTCCAGTGGTTTTTACGTGATGCGGTAACAGACAGACAGACTGACGACAGACAAAAATTCTAAAAACTATAGATTCGGCGGATAATAATGTCTATTTCAATAAGATTTTCCAAAAAATATTTAATGTACAGATTCGGCTTAGTTAGAATTTTATTATATGTATGGATATTTTTAAATTAACGCCATCTATCGTCCATTCAGGCAAAAAATGGTCCAAAGAATAGTAGGGCCGTCTATTTTTGGATAGCGTATCTGTGCTAACATTATATACGAGTAGTATTGTGACTAAAGATTATTAAATGTTATTACACAGAATTTGTCTTTTTCGTCATCTCAGGGATGACGAAATGTTGCGGGTAATCTTCAGTAATCTCTTTGTCACTTCAATTTCCAGTCGATTGAATTTCATTTTACTTTTCTCATAACCTAATTACAAATACCAATAGATCTTCTCAATGTAATTAAAATGATGAGAGCTTTACATTTTGTTTTAATTTTTAATTTAAAGTTGAAAATTTAAGTCATAATTCACCGAACATAAATTTTTCACTTTACACCAACATTTTCATAATTTCCATCAAAGTTACGAGGCTGATTATTTTAAGCATAAAAGTACAACTCATGAAGATTCAGTTGCAAAAAAATCTCGAAAAAGTCTTCTACTTTTTGTTAGAACTTTTTTAAGTTGTTCAGTTTGAAAATTCTCAAAAATCCAGAAAAAAATCATAACTCAAAACTATGAACAATCGCGTAACATACATGGGGGATTTGGGTACCCCAAGGGGTACTCTATCTCTGGACTTCCGCTTGACACTACTTTCTGGGACACCTGTATATACATATATACCTATGTATATAAAATAATACGGATAAAGAATGAATAATTATTTTTTATTTGAAGCTCCGATAAAACAAATGTTATGAAGAAGGTAATTTTAGCTGTCCTGTTATACAGTAAATAAGGAAAACCTTCATTTAAGTAATAATTGTTCTATAATATGAATTATATACACATATTTTTATATAATGATATATTTGATATCTGTGAAATTGAATGCTCTTCTTAATAGCTAACTAGCTAGCTTATGTGTATACTCCAGGTCATAGACTGTCTGTGTACTAAATTTCATCTAAATCCATCTTAAAGGAAAAAAAAGGAGGATATTACGATGTTTAATATATGACTTGATACCCACATAAGTGACATACTTGGGATAATCCCGATACAGCAAAATGGCTTACAACCTTGAACCCATTGTACCAACATCAGGTTATAAAGATCATGTAGCAAGATGCAAGGACACGTAAAGATATTATTTTAAAACCAAAGTGAAAAAAAATACACAAAAAAAGCACTTTATAATTGGATACCGTATGTCTTTTTCCCTCACTCCTTGGGCTTGTCAACCACTTAACACTTTAATAGACCATGTACTGGGTACGAAATGGCGCTCTTTCCTCAGGACGCCGATCAGGTGCTGAGTACATGATCAACTTCCATATCTATTATTTAAAAATTACGCATTCTGTATGTAATAATTTTATATGTTTTTTAATTCTATCTTTAAAATACATAATAGATGATCGAAATTAAAAAAAATTATGCACTTATACTTATAATATGTCTTGCATTTTTCTTAAATCCTACAAATCTAAAAAAAATTCCGGCATACCAGAGAAGGCGCGCTAAAATACGGTTGGCTATAAAGTGTTAATTTTTGAAGGTATTTAGCGGATTCAGATTGAAACACGTCAATTCAAAATTAGTTACTTACATTCGCTTAGGAGCTTAGTTATTGGGGGTAAAATTGTTTACTATATTTTTCGGTATAATATTTACACAAAACATGAACAAAGTCGCGTTCAGAGGTATGTGTCAATCAAATAGCTGAGCGTGACTCAAAGCATCTGGTATTTACCTTGTTCAATAATAAGGCTTTAGAGACTATACATATTCATATACCTATACACGCGTGCGAACTATTTTAAAAGTGTATTTATATTAAATTAAAATGTGGTTGCCGTTAATTTTAGCAAGCATTTTTGTTGGTAAGTACTGATCTATTAATATATCTAATAGATAGTATACTGCTATAAAATTACAATATTAACTTTATTCTCCCATCTTACGTTTATATTATAAGGTTATGTTAATTCTCTACATACAATTCTTTTTATTATTTTTCTATTGTTATCCTTATAGTGAATAAATTTTATGGGCGTGATTTTGTGCTAAGTACCTCTTTGTAGGATTCTGCAGCCACAGTGCAAGAACTGAAACCTTATAATATAGTCAAATGCCTTCTAAAATGTAACCATTGAGACTCCTCTTAACTTTTATAATAAATAAAACCATCGCATTAATATTATAAATGCGAAAGTTTGGAAAGATGGATGTTTGTTACTCAATTACGCTAGAACTGCTGAACGGATCTGGATTAAGTGGCACAGATATAGATAGTAATATAGTCTGTTTTAAATAAAACTATCTTTTCGGATTTTTTCGCGAATTTATTTTGATTTTTGTTCCCGACGTTTCGAATGCTTTACAGCAATCATGGTCACGGTAGAGACTGAGGTGTTAGATGTCTCTAAAGTATTATGTAGTTGTTACAGACAGCCTACCCACAAAAAACAAAATGAATTCAAAAATTGAAAAAATGGCACCAAAGTACCTTCCAATATTTTAACTTTTAACTTTAAACATTTTTATAAAATTTTAATTAGCTTTATAATTGAATATGGAATATTATTTATTTAATTTGAGTTGTTATTATTTTAATTATTACAATTTTAAAAATATTAATTATTAATCTACATTTTTAGTGTTGCCATTATTATATTTATAGCCATAAAGATATATATAGAATAAGAGAAGTTGATTTTAGAGAAATAGGATGCTGTAGGTATGCTTTGTTACCCCCCCAAAGTGCGTTCACCTTGCCGTGGTGGGGGGCTCAGTAGTGCCCGGCAATACAGCTGGGCGAAAACGAAGCCAAGAATCGCACAGGGAGGTGGCCCACTTCGGTGGGCGGTGGGAGGTGGCCCTCTTCAGAGGGCGGTGTAGCGTGCGGGTTGCTCCTGGTACTTCTTTGATAGCAGAGTGGACCTTGGAGCAACCCTGTGGTAGTTGTGGTCTGCTTCAGCAGACCTGCCGTCGGGGCGTCGTAGTTGAATGCGTAAGCGATCCTGCGACGCCCCATTAAGACGGGGGAAGGCTTTGTTGGGTTTTAGTGGGTAGTACTGGCTTTGCCGGTGAGTCCCACACCTCGTGCGTAAATGCATTTCCCAACGTTTAAAAAAAAAAGGTATGCTTTGTTAGTTAAGCGGCTGCAAACGTAAGTTTTTTTTTCTTAATGCCTTAGATAAAGAACAAACATATTTTTGCCGTTTATAAAATGAACATTGTGGTTCAAAAGAAATATCATATTTTATATTATAATATATTACAATATTTAATGGTGCGCAGCCCTGAGTTATCTGTTATTTTATTTTGTGACATTTTACCTACTAGTTTACCCTTACAACAATACGTGTAAAGAGAAAAGTTCCAATGAGACAGCCTGCCTGTGGAGTTACTGGGCTTATACTGCAACTAGCATACTTGTTTGCAGTATATATCGTTTTATACCATATAAAAAGTTACTGACATACGTGTAAATACTTTATATTACCTTTTCTGAATGTTTTGTTGTTGTTAAATCTATACATATAAAAAAAATTGAAGTGTCTGCTTGTGATTTCAAAAGAACTATGTTTTCTCAAGTACATAAAGTCATTCATATGATACCAGTACCTAAAAATAAATTTTTTGTCTGTCTCTTTGTCTGCCTGTCTGTCTGTCTTTCTGTTTGTCCCGGGGTAATCTTTGGAACGGTTTTAACCGATTGTAGTAGGACCTTCACTGAAAGCTAGAGGAGTTTGTAATGTTACATAGAGTATGTTTAATTCCCGAAAAATATTTAGGGTTGCAGCGCGTTAATTGGAAATCCTTAAAAATTACAAAAAAACAATAAGTTTCTAAACTGCCCGAGCGAAGCAAGGGTAAGTCGTTGGTTTTAACATAAAATAGATTTTAATGTTTTTACTTATAATTTCAGGGGCTTATGGATTAAAATACTCCGAGAATGATTTAGAAAAGTTCATAAAGGAGACATTTGGAGTAAGTAACATGTTTACATTTTTTCTTATTTAACTGAGCTCAGGTGACTGTGTATATATATATATATATATATATATATATATATATATACATACATACATACCACCCGTCCGGACGAAGCGTTTCGCAACGTCATTCATTATACGTGCGGCTAAGGATTGGAACAACCTGCCGGCGTCGGTGTTTCCGCCCGTTTACAACATGGTTGTCTTCAAGGCAGGAGTGAATAGGTGGCTACTGAATTAGTGCGACTTACCATCTACGACTGCGTTACCACTTACTATCAGGTGGAACGTAGTCAAGCACTAATTGAGAATAGTATAAAAAAACAGAAATTATTACACAAATTATTTGTAATTTATTGATCAAACAGACAACAACACCTTGTGAGCTACATTATACATATTCTGCTATAGATTTTCTACATAAACGGCAGTAGAACTCCAGTAGATTCTGCAAGGTCCTATTCTTAGACCATTTTTCTTCCTCATCTATATAAATGAAAAATTCGCTTCGTTCAGATCGTTTTCGATTAATTTTTATAATATTTTTATAATCAAAATTTAAAATAAAAAAAAAAAAACATATCTGACTAGAATTCACATATCTAAGTCGATTAAAATGATACTGAACTGTTTTGGCTTTTTTATATATAGACTAGGCGAGTTACCTTTGCTTCCCTCCTCATGTCCCTACGGTACATTTTAAATAGATACAAATAGTTATACATATACAAACTTATACAAGTTAATAAACTAAATATTTCAATTATTTGTCAGTTAAGTTATTGTAAATCATATGGGATATGCAAATTTTTGACATCATTTATTTTACTTTTGCCAGTAATGAAAATTAGACCACTATATAAGAAGCCTATTTAAGAAAAAACCAACTCGCTAAACCATAACCAACCACATCATCATATAAGAGTACATGATAGTGTAATCTGGGTAATAAGTAAATCCATTTTTAAGTTTCTATGACTTTATACATGTCCCTATTTGGGTTTTTTTTATTTTAACAATTGTATATTATTTAGGAAGGAGTCGAATCACTGTATGTAAGCTCGTTGAGTAGAATAAGTAGAATTTAGAAGTATTTATTAAAAGTATTAGTAGTATTAAAAATACCGCCTGATAAAAAGGAATAGCAACCACAATATTTCTGGTTTCTTACGGCTTAGTAAGTTCGTTTCTTCTTTAATAGACTTCTTACATAGTCTTCTAATTATGATCAAGGAGAAAAATGATGCCACCGGCCCATACAAAAGGTTGCATCGTCCTTTATGTAGGTAGTTCCGTGAATTGAATATCTAAAAAAATCATTAGTTTTAGCTGAACTGATAAGTTATTGCAAATTTAATGTATATCATTTTCAGGTAAATGATACTTCGAATTTTAATTTTGACGATTATAAAGGATTTTGTAATCCCTATGAAACAAAAATGCCGGACTTTAGAGCATCGGGACGTAGAATTAGTGAAACAAGTAAGTGTTATATTAAGTAATATTAATTTCACGTAAATATAATATTTCCACATTAATAGTTTGTTTAGATTTTAAAGACTTATTTAGGTCTCTGAATTTAAGTATTTTAGCCATCGTCATTTGATGAGTGATGTTTTAATAATAATTACGTTTACAAAAATAATTATTTATAACTAACTATTTACTATTACGACGATTTTTAGAATGCCAAGAATATGTCTGGGAGTTGAAAAAAAGACATTATGGAAAAAAGCGGAAAGAAATTTGTAAGTATGCGAATAAAATGACAATTGTGTAATGTTTCTATAATTATACCCTTTAAAGTGATCGTGAGTTCAGTTATAAACATATGTATTCAACAAGTACTACTTATTTAAGTATAAAAATTAAATGATACTCTCTTAAAGCACAAATATTTTATACAACACTAGCGACTCGCCCTCACTTCGCTCGGGTTCGTCCCTAGCTCGCTTCCCATACAAACTTTCATCCCCATTTTCACCCCCTTAAGGGATGATTTCTGTGATAAAAACTACCTCTTTATAATATTAGTATATAACATTTGTAATATAGCTTTTTGTTCCGAATTTTAGCGTTTTTTTTAATATTATTTTAATTTTGCTTATTTTACTATATTTTTAAAAGTAAATTAAAATATAAAAAGCATAAAGTTAGAGAAAAATATAAGTTAAAAAGTGAACTAAACAAAAATAAACAATAATATAACTTTTAATAAACAACTAAGCAAAATTTAGTCATTCTCATCTCATCTATTCTGTGTGTTTTCAGGTGAATTTTATACTATGAGTCAGATCAATGACGGCAAAATTCCCGAATATATATTTGCGATTAATTCACCAGTGAATATCGTCGGTAAGAAAAAGGCGGCATCGAAATTCGAGTTTCCACATATGGTATCTACTTTTTGTTTTATATATAAAGTTTTATGTAAGAACTAGATTCATCAACACCCAGATTTCGCAGCCGCTTGAAATATTGTTTAAATCCTTTGTTAGTTTATCTTTGCCCATGAAGGTTTTTGTAAAATTCATCCCTAAAGAGTGGAATTTTTTTTTATGACAAACACTATTTTTCAGTAGTCAGATTAAAAAAACCGCTGGAATAAGCCATGGCAGCCTGCTAGTTATCAATTAAAAATATTTTGTGCCTTTATAATTTGTAGGGCGCAGTCGGATGGAGAGCGAAAGACCCGACAAAACAATGGAGAAAGTGGATTTTTAAATGTGCAGGGACACTCATTAGTAAGAATTTCTTACTAACAGCTGCACATTGTTCTAAACTATCACTGAGAAACGTACTCGATATTGCCCAAATGGAACCCGAAGTTGTAAGACTCGGACTTGCAGATATTGAAGACAATGAGGTAGGTATTTTTAAGGAAATAAATATTTAGATGTGTATGTCTTTATATTAACTTTAGGTCAAATCACAATAAAAACTTAAAAAAATATATATACTATGTAATTAGCGACTTACTCTTGCTACGCTCGGGTTCGTCCTTAGGTACGTTTTAACGGTTAGTATAGATTTCTCAGAAACGAGATATTTTGCCGCAGTAAAAAGTATCCTATACGTTAACCCGGATAACCAGCTATCATCAAAGCAAATTTCATCATAATCTGTCCAGTGGTTTTCTCGTGATGCGGTCACAGACAGGCTGACAATTTTTTTTGAATAATATATATATTTTCTTTGAATTTTTTAAATTTTAAATAAGATTTTCCAAAAAATATTTAAAGTAGAGATTCGACTCAGAATTTTATTATATGTGTAGATAGTATAATTTAATATTAGTTAATATTATATTTAATATTATAATCTCAGCATTAGTTACTCCTCTTATTATCAGGACGAAGAAAATGGTGTGTAATATTCAATAACATCTAGTGTATATCACTGGCACAGCTCAAAGCTGCTATGAAGTTTCCTTTTATGTGGTTTTTAGGTTATATATATGTATAAGGATATGCGTATAATATTTGTAGATAAGTAGGTGTTATATGTATATTTACAGTATTATAAATAAACATATTTATTCTAAACTTTATTGTAGAATTCTTGGGGACAATTAATATTTATTTAAATAAATATTTTTATTTTGCAGTTTTTATTGTTCGACCGTATTATGGATATAAACATAAAAAAAATTGTAGTCCACCCGAACTATAAACCACCTAAAAAATATTATGATATCGCTCTAATACAGTTAGACTCCGAAGTAAAGTTTACGGGCTATTTACAGCCAGCATGTCTCTGGCCCTATCATGAGTTACAACAGCTTGGCGAAAATGGGACCATTACGAGTTGGGGGCACACTGAAGGAGGTGAGAATAAGCAATGTCCTTAAAATATATATATATAAAAAGATAGTCTTTTTTTGTAAAGAAATCACAGAATGGACCCATATTCTAAGTCTAAAGGCCTATTTCTATTGATTTTTTAAATGTAACGACAGATTCTTTATTTTCTCAAAGTATATGTGATTATGATGAATTTTCTTCAATTATAAAAAGGAAAGAATACAATAAAAACCGGTCATAGGTGTCAAATGTATTCCATGTATGTAGTTCGAACAAGCAATTTGTTGTAATGTATTAATAATTAAATTCGTAAAGGTATCACACGTCATTATGTTGTTATACTTGTAATGAACACAAAATATTATTAAATAATTTTTAATTTAATAGATTTTCAATCAATACAACTCCAAGCTGCGGTGGTGGACTTCATTAATACTTCTCAATGTGATTTGGTACTTCATCCATATCACAATAGAAATTGGAACGGCCTACAATCACATCAGTTATGCGCCGGCCTATTAGACGGTGGTGTTGACACTTGCCAGGTAAAAATTTTGATTGAATAATGCATGATTATACGTAATCTTGAATATCGCTTTATATTTTTTGGAATTTAAACTTATATCAATAAGTTTAAATTCCAAAAAAGTTTAACACAGCACATTTATTGGCTTTAGATCTTTTCTTTTCGAATTCACATCAAACCACGGATCATCTACTCTTAAAACTTAAAGATGATGCAACATCGTGTAGAATTTAGATTTTCGCATTCCAACTGACCCGTTAGATAGTTTCTATAGTGAGTTAAAAAATCTTTATTATAGACTACATGTTCTATTATCATCTTGTCTCGTGGGCCATATGTGATTTTTTTATTCTGTTTGAAAATTGCGTTTCTTTTGCTAACAAATTATACCGGAACCGGAAAAAAAGTTAAACAATTAATTAAGAATATTACTAATAAATAGTTAAAACGAATTATTTTTTTACAGGGTGATTCAGGAGGCCCATTGCAAGTAAAAATTCCTTTAACGGAAGGGGATAATATTTACTGGGTACTAGGTATCACGTCGTTTGGAGTCGGAAGTGGAGGAACAAATCAACCCGGTGTCTATTCTAGAGTGTCCAGTTTCATAGATTGGATTGAAGAACAAGTTTGGAAATCATCTTCATAACTTAATTATCATAGCTTTTTAAAGTAAGCTTAAATAAGTACTATTAAAATACTATATAAATAATTCTCGTACTATTTAAATCTGTATATTAGTGTTTTTTTCCTTAGAATGAATTTGAAAATCATTATTGTGATGTTTTAATTGTATAAATGGACTAAAATCCCACTGCAAGATTGCTACGTTCATTGCGTTAATCGAAATTAATTTATTATATACTGTTCACATGGCAAAGATAGATTAAAGTGAAACAGAGTAGCGCGTTAGTTATCTGTTTGTTGCCATGGTAACCGTTGTTATTGTCTAACAAATGACATATAATATTATATTCCTTCCTATATTTCCTTCTTTTCTTTCCATTGCGGCCACTTCTACATAGGTGAGAGGTATTTTACCATGCACAGAAAAAAATTAGCTTTAATTTGATATATAAATGATGAATATACGCCATGAACGTATAAATGTAACAAAAACATTTTTAATGACTCGCAACCACTTTTGCGGCCACTTTTACATAGTCAGATGTAGTTTATCACGTACAGAAAAAAATTAGCTTTAATTTGATATATAAATGATGCATGTACGCTATGAATGCATAAACATACCAAAATATGACCCGCCAAAAAGTCAACTATTATTTAGTTAATTAAACATACTAGCGGGCATATTTGAATAGGCACCCCGGTCAAAACATATTATCCCTTTTATTATTGTATATAAAAAAATGATTTAGATTAAATACGCAATGAACGTAGTAATCTTGCAGTGGGATCTCGATCCAAAAAAAAAATTCATAAGTAGTAATAAACGTAGAAAAATTAATTAAAGCTATTAATTACCAATATATTAATATATTTTTGACAATAATGTGCATACTATGTACTTAAGTTCAGAAGTTAGAAGTTAAAGAAATATTTGGCAAAATAATAGTCAATTGATCAAGAACCTTGCGGTCAGTCATTTTACCACAGAGCAAAAAATTCAGTACTACTTATGTATTATTTTTTTGTTTTTATTTTGGCATGAAGTTTGTGTTGCGTATTAAATATTGCGGTTTATGATTAAGTCTTTCCTTATCAAATAATTGTCTTTATGATTTAAATCTTAAAAAAAAAATGAATTCTCATCATTTTGTATGTAATATTGTTTACTGTTTATGTGTTTTATTGCTCAATAAAAAGATTATAAAAAATATTTATTATAAATTATCATTCCTTGCTACGGATTCATTGATTAATGGGCAGACAAATAATATTTTTCTTCTGACGTTCTCTTGTAAAGCTGAAATATTTACTTATAGTCACAATACGCATATATACTACAAATCTTTGCAAGGTGTATCTTATGAAATTTTTAAAGTTCCTGTTCTTTGGCTGGGTTATAGAAAAATTGTGTAGGTATCTTAAGCTTAAGCGCCTTAAGGGATGAATTTTGAAAAAATAATAATATTTGTATTGTTTTTATTCAACCCCTTTTTTTAACGTCCCACTGCTGAGTACGGGCCTCCCTTCAATACAAGGGGGATCAGGCCATAGTCCACCACGCTGTTGATAAGTATCATTATACATAAAGGTATGAACTGAGTTTGAGTGGTATTTTAGATATATCATAATTGCTAAATATGTGCCATTAGTCAAAAAATAGTAATTAAAAGATTGCCAAACCTTATATCCATCAGTTAAAGTTTATTGAGAAGAATACGAATAAAATTATATACATGTTCTACTCTTCGAGAATATGGTGTACTACAGTCCGGTTAAACGGCAAGACTTGGCGGGGTCATGTCTTAACTAATATCGACCAAATTCTAGCGACGGTGAAAACATCAAAATGGCGGATAACTAAAACAAAAAATAAATTAATAGTAAAAAAACATTTTTTTAAGCAAGCTTTTATTTAAATGCTCTAAAAAGAAGAATATTATAAACTTTAAATTAAATCAAATTCATCAATTTAATACAATATACAATTTATATATTTAATATAAAAGCTTGTCGCGAAATTTATCTGTGTTGATGAATACAATGTGTAACTTGATCTAGAAATAGATTATTCTAACTTGTTTTTTATAAAATAGGTAAATCCCGCGACACGCTTTTATATTAAGTATATGAATTGTTTAATATAATAAATTGATGGGTTTAAATTAATTTAAAGGTTATTTTCTTCTTTTTAAAGCATTTAAATAAAAGTTTGTTTCTAAAAATGTTTTTTTAAATAATATTTATAATATTTATTTCATCGAATAATTGAATAGCGTATATCTCAAAGTTTGTTTTTTTCCCACATGCCTAAGGTTTGTTAACCACTTAATTTTTTTAAGGTATTAATCTCTCCACGACCGCGGACACGACGCGCGCCTGCGCGGCGTGTCAGTTAACAAAAGATTTCTTAGAAATTTAATTATTTTTTAGAAATTTATCTGGAGCTGTTAATGAGTAGGTACATCTAATATTGTCGATTCAATATTGGTCATTTACGTTAGTTTTGATATTGATGGTAGAACGGTTTGCTTTATTTTTCGCTTTACAGTGTTTTTGCGGTTTTTGTTGTTTATAGTATTTAAACAAAACATGAATAAAGTCGCGTGCAAAGGCACGTGTCGATTAAATAGCTGAGCGTGACTCATAGCACGGGTTTTTACCTTGTTCAATATAGTGCTTTAGAGTTTGTTCAATAGAGTGTACATATACACACGCGTGGAAACTGTTTTATTGGTGTATTTAAATTAAATTAAAATGTGGTTGCCGCTCATTTTTGCAGGCATTTTTGTTGGTAAATACTGATCTCATATTATAATACCTACGTAGAATACTGCTATAATATGATAATATTATTTATATTCTTCCATCTTATAAAATATTAATTCTCTGCATACTAATGTTTTTATTATTTTTCGATTGTTATGGTGAACAAGTTTTATGGAGGTCGTCTTGTGCTGGGTACATCTTTGTTGCTACAATGCAAAAATTGAATCATTATAACTACTTGTGAATTCAAATCTATGTTTTCTCGACTGATACCAGTGCTTAAGCAACTATTTTTAAAAGTTTTGTCTGCCTCTTTTTCTGTGTGTCTGGGGGTTAAACTTGAAACGGCTTAACCGATTTGAATAGGACTTTCGCTAAAGGATAGAGGAGTTTGAAGGGCTACATAGAGGGTATGTTTTATTCAGGAAATATTTGGGGTTCCAGCGCGAAAATTGAAAATCCTAAAAAATAAACTAGGGATGTAACCGAGCGAAGCAAGGGTAAGTTCTACTTAATTACCTAAAACAAAATAGGTTTTAATATTTTTGCTTATAATTTCAGGGGTTTATGGATTCAAATACTCAACGCATGAATTAGAAGAGT
Organism: Brenthis daphne; assembly: GCA_947093115.1. Classification (NCBI taxonomy): domain Eukaryota; kingdom Metazoa; phylum Arthropoda; class Insecta; order Lepidoptera; family Nymphalidae; genus Brenthis; species Brenthis daphne. Next base: position 5,064,002 of record OX352481.1, on the reverse strand, counting down.
TCTTAAAAGAGTCATTTAGAGTAAGTAATATGTTTAAAATTTTCTTATTTAACTGAACTCTGTGGCTGTGATGTTACATAATTCAGTATAAATTTTATATAATACTTTCTTAGATTTACGTGAATATTTGACATTTAAAATAAAACTATCTTTTCGGATATTATCGCGGATTTATTTTGATTTTTGGTTTCCGACGTTTCGAATGCTTTACAGTTATCATGGTCACGGGAGAGACTTAGCTTTTAGACTCCAAGGTCCATTATAATATACTTGTTACAGATAGTGCCTACCCACAAATTTACAAAATGTCTTTCATGTACCTGTACTCATCCGATTATTGGATGAATAGACACACTTAAAATTTTATATGAAGGACAACTCGCCGACGTCGGGTCGACGACAAATTATTGTATTTTCCCGTACGTAATACTTAGAGATTTTTCTGTAGTAAAACGTATTCTATTAGTTGACCACATTAATTAATTATCACTATGTAAAATATCCTTTAAATCCGTCGAGTATTTTTGCGCATAAACAAACAAAGAAACAAACAGACAAAAAGTCGACAGCTATTGTTTTGGAATTTATATTCGGAACACAAAACGCAAAGTCCATGGTTTATAAAAAAATCTTGCAAAGGTTTCGTTTCGTTATTATTTTACTACAATATCTTAATATATATAATTCTTCTGTACGTGTGTTTGTTAACCTACTTTTCCTAAAGGACTGGACCGATTTGGATGAAATTTTGTGTGTATATTTCAATGGGCTCCTGGATGGTTTGAAAACACAAATGGACCCAGTAGGAAGCGTTGCTGTCGGCGTGTCACTAAATTTTCATAATAGACTCCATTTTTCGAGCAATAAATAAATTGTTAATAAAATAAAAATCGATGTGTGTTTGTATGTTTCCTATGGACGCCAAAACAGCTGGAGTGATTTTGATGAAATTTTCAGGTAATCTTCAGATTAGCCCAGCGGGTGATTCTGTGAATTTTGTTAGCGATCGGAAGTTTGGATTCGGGCGAAGCCGCGGGTAATGCTAGCGTATTTATAGATAAGATCCGAAAAGATAGTTTTATTTAAAATGTCAAGTATTCGTGTAAATCTAAGAAAGTATTAAGTTAATATTTTTTGTGATTTAAGAAGTTATAAAGAATATTTTATTGAGCAAAGCTTATTACACTGTTCAAGAGTTTCTTGTTGATGGACATGTGTGGAAGTAATATATATAAATTGACTGATATGCGGACAATCTGTAATATTATGTTCATAAATGTAAATTCGATATTTAAAAGAGCAACTGCTGAGTTTCTCGCCAGCTCTTCTCGACAGAACTACTTTCCGAGTCGGTGGTAGCTTCCTCACGGACTGACTTCAATGACGCTGACGATTCAAAAGTGCTTGTAATAAGTCTATTTGAATAGTTTTATTTCATTCATTCATTCATATTATAATTCAATTCTGTGAACTGAATATTTAGGAAAAATCGGGTTGTAACTGAACTGATTAGTTATTGGAAATTAAATGCAAGTATGTCATTTTCAGAAAAATGATACAACGAATTTTAATTTTGACAATTACAAAGGATATTGTGATCCCTATGAACCAGAAATGCCGGATTTTACTGCACCAGGACGTAGAATCAGTGAAACAAGTAAGTGTTATAGTTAATTATTATATAAATATAATTATAAATTATATAAATATATATAAAACAATATATAATCCATACTAATATTACAAATGTGAAAGCGTGTCTGTTTGTTTGTGCTTTTTTTACGTCGAAACAGTGCAACAGATTGGCGTGATTTTTGTGTAGAGATAGTTGAAGTGCTGGCGAGTGACATAGGCTTACTTTTTACCGTGGGAGATTATCTCATTCCCACGGGAAAACACGTTATAATACAACCAAAAAAATATATTTATGATCAGAATGACTTTAAACTTGGTAATAATGTTCTTCAGTACAATTGAATAAATACGTGTGTAAGCATTTTTCGAAATTCATACCATAAGAGGATAAAATAGGGGATGAAAGTTTCTATGAAACTTACCTTTTTAGAGTTTTGAAGTTTTAGCGCGAGCGGGTTCTGCTAGTTTTATATGATTATATTTTTTTCATATTAATAGTTTGTTTAGATTTTTAAAACTTGTTCTGGATCTCTGAATTTATGTATTTTAGCCATCATTATTTGATGGCTGATATTTTAAAAGTAATAACGTATTAAAAATTAATTATTTAAGCATTATTGTAATATCCGATGTTTTTAGAATGCCAAGAATATGTGTGGGAGTTGAGAAAAAGATATAACGAAACGGAGCGGACCAAAATTTGTAAGTAAAATTTTGACGATTGTGTGTGATGTTTCTCTATCCATTTTAAGTGATAAATATTTAGTACGTACATAGTTTAAATTTAAAAATTAATTTAATTTCTTAGATTTATACGAATATTTTACACTTTAAAACAAACTATTAATTCGGATTTAACGGGAAGACTCTTCAAAAATAACTTTATTTAACATGAAAATTAAGTATTATATTTTAATTTTGCACAGTATTATTATAAAAATATATACAATATTTATAGAAGTAAATGAAAACGTAAAAAGCTTAAAATTGGAGCAAAAATATGTTAAAAAGTGAATTAACCACAAATAAAAGAGCAAAATTCTCTCATTTCATCTTTTTTGTGTTTTTCAGGTGAACTTTATATTATAAGTCAGGTTAAAAAGGGCAATATTCCTGAATATATATTTACAATTAATGCACCAGTTCTATTCGGCGGCAAGACAGCATCGGCATTTCAGTTTTCACATATGGTATATCTCTACTTCTTATTTTATATATAAAATAGTTTGTAATGAGTCCAGTTCTGTTAAATTTTCAAATCAGAAAGGAATGCGGTTTAGATTTCCATTACCGGTATTTTAACCGGTTAATTGAGATACCGTTTTTTTCAAATTCAGATTTTTTTTGAGTGAAACTAACCAGCTAATTTGAGTATGGATGAGCGCCTTTTTTTGTAGTTGTACTCGCCCTAACGAGCTCGCTTGCTTATACATGGCAACAGATTGGCTATCTGTCGGGTCATTCGGGTACATTGCAATCATATTAAGACGTAAACTTAATTCAAAGTATTTTTTCGCTTTATATTATTATTTAACTACTACTATTAGTTTTATTCATAAGACCGTTATAGTAGTTCATGAGATTAGCGCATTCAAACAAACAAACTGTCTTTATAATATTAGTATAGATTAACCAGTAAATCAAAATCGGTTCCAAGCGCTTACTTAAAAGGGATAACCCCCAGATTAAGAATTAAAAGGCTGAAATATTGTTGACATCATGTTTGTTTTCTTTGCCCATTAGGTTTTTGTAAAAGTGATCCCTAAAGGATGGAAAAAATATTGGCAAATTTTGTATGAGAAACAATATTTTTCAGGAGTCGGATTTAAAAATAATTTGCTCGAATAAGCCAGGATGCTTGTCAATGAAACAGTTAATCATAAATTAAATTAAAATTATTTTGTACTCTTATAATTTGTAGGGTGCAATAGGATGGAGAGCAAAAAATCCGGAACAAAAATGGAGAATGTGGATTTTTAAATGTGCGGGGACACTAATTAGTAAAAATTTCTTACTAACAGCTGCACATTGTTCTAAACTATCCATGAAAAGGGTATTCGATATTGCCCAAACGGAACCTGAAGTTGTAAGACTCGGACTTTCAGATATTGAAGACAATGAGGTAGATATTTTTAGAGAAATTAATACTTATGTTTATGTCAAATTGGCACAAGTTTAGTATATGGGACGTGGTTCCTGGAGAAGTGAGTGGTATTTTTGGATAGGGGAGGTGGTAGGGAGTTCAAATATATAAAAAATATTTTGAGGAAACGAAGGAGTCAAAAGTTATGAATACTTAAAGTTAGAACATTTCCATACATTTCTATACCTAAATAAGTAATTACAAAAAATAAACATACCTTTAACGAATAGTAAACATTCTTTTTCGTGTAAAATCCATATTTTAATAACAATTAAGGCTTTATTGTATTAATATTTTGATAATCAAAATTTTGACCCAACTATCAATTTCTGTTTTATATACCGCTTTCAGGACATACCAGATTATCGCATAGTAAAAATTGATTTGATTTGAAAAAAAATTAAAAAATTGTCATCAGATTACTAAGATCTTGAAATAGAAATAATAATATTATTTTTATTCATGCATGAATTTACGAGTTTTTATTTGCTTTATGTAAAATATTAAGTAATATAATTAATTTACATTTAGCAAAAAAATTTAAACCATTATTTGATTTTATTATCCGTGAATACTTTTCAGTATTTTTGGCAGGTAGTTACAGAATACCGCGAAGTTCGATAGCTTATATGAATACGACCTGTATTCATTAAACGCGTTTAGGTTTTCATATTTTTTACTATTTTACGTAGTTATTTTTCTCATATTATTTTAAAGGAGTTATGCGTTTTTGTTAATTTTCGTATACGTTCGTTTCTAGTTTTTGTTTTAATAGTATTACTATAGTTTTAAGTGTTTACAGTGTTTTAAGTCTCATGCAGTTTACAAACGTCAGTATCTAGATTTATTTAATCTAAGTGTATTTTTTGTTTTCAATTAATACAATGACAGTCCGACTTGGATAACGTGGGGTGAGAGAAGGCTAAGGCGGAAGCGAAGAGTAGCGTAGCTCCCGCCTTAGACTTCTCCAATCCAATCCACAATCCTGCTATCATTAGTGCTCTACGTTAATTTAAAATTTGTTGATAGACCTGACTCATTATTTGAAGATCATTTTGGCACTTGAAAGTGACATTTTGAAATTTCCAAGTGTCAAAATAGTAGTAATGTCATAATAATGTTGTAACTTTAAGTATCAATAGCTTTTGACACTATCGTTTCCTCAAAATAAATTTTATATATTTGGACTCTCTTTCGCCTCCCCTATCCAAAAATACCACTTACTACTCGAGGGGCCGCGTCCCATATACTAAACTGCACCCATATATTTTATGGTCAAATCAATATGAAAACGTTATTTAGACATTTATGCTATCTAAAACTATTATATAATATATTAGTCAGTCAATGTTATAATATCTAAATTATATAATCTCAGCGTAACGGAAAGTATGAATAAAGTTGTGTGTAATATTTTATAGCCTCTGGCGTGTGGTATATGGTTACATATAAGAATATGCATATAATATTTATTTATAGATTCGTAGGTTTTATATATTTACAGTGTTATAAATACAATATATTTATTCTAACATTTATTGTAGAATCCTTCAGGCTAATAAATATAAAAAAAACTTTTCTTATTTTGCAGTTTTTATTGTTCGATCGTATTATGGATATAAACATCAAAAAATTTATAGTCCACCCGAACTACGAACCACCAAAAAAATATTACGACATCGCATTAATACAGTTAGAGTCCGAAGTAAAGTTTACGAACTATTTACAGCCAGCATGTCTCTGGCCCAATCATGATTTTCAACAGCTTGGCAAAAATGGGATCATTACTGGTTGGGGGTACACTGAAAAAGGTGAGAATATGTACTCTTCTCTTAACTCGGTTAAGTGTAAGGTGCACAATAACAAGGTTGGAGTTGCAAAAATATACAAGACACAAGCTCTTAGCTAGGAATTAATTCTCACAAAGGAAGTTTTACCAGGAGTCAGAATTTGCCTTTGTATGTAGATCATACGAGAAAGTTGTTTGTTGTATGTAACAATTCAATTTGTAAAGTTTTACTTGAAATAAACACAAAATATAATTAACAGGTTTTCAATCAAAACAACTCCAAGTTGCGACGGTGGACTTCATTGATACTCCGCAATGTGACATGATTCTTCACCCATATCACAATAGAAATTGGAATGGCCTACAATCACATCAGTTATGCGCCGGCCTATTAGACGGTGGTGTTGACACTTGCCAGGTAAACATTAGATTTCAAAATACAAGGTTATCTTATCTTACGTTATCTTGAATATGTTTTATATTTATTGAATTTTAAAACTTATTGATAATTAACAAAACGTATTTATCGACTCTTGATTTTGTCATTTACTTTTTTTGACATAATAACCTTATGTACCAAGCATTGTTTATTCCTGTATGTTAAAGATGATAGAAATTAGATTTTCGTATTCCAACTGACCCTGAGATAGTTCCTGTATTGAGGTAAATAGGTTTTGTCATCGCCTTGTCCCATAGGTCAGATGGGATCTTTTCGTTCTGATTGAACAAAAAACGCGTTTCTTTTACTAATAAATAATAATACTAGTAATAAATTATGCCCTGTCATGTATATGTTAGCTAAACAAGAAGTTAGAATATTACTAATAAACAGCTCAAATTGGTTAATTTTTTACAGGGTGATTCAGGAGGCCCATTGCAAGTAAAAATTCCTTTGACGGAAGGGGATAATATTTACTGGGTACGAGGTATCACGTCGTTTGGAGTCGGATGTGGACGAACAAATCAACCCGGTGTCTATTCTAGAGTGTTCAGCTTCATAGATTGGATTGAAGAACACGTTTGGGGATCATCTTCATAACTTATTTATCATATCATTTTAAAATAAGCTGCAATAAATGTCCGTTCGTACTATTTAAATCTATGTATTAGTAATTTTTTTTTGCTCAGAGTGAGTTTGAAAATCATTATTGTGATGTTTTAATTGTATAACATTTTTCATACGTAGAATAAGACTAGAAAATTTAAATATAGCTATTAATTATCAAATATATTAATATATTTTTGACAATAATGTGCATACTATGTACTAAAGTTCAGAAGTTAGAAGTTAAAGAAATATTTGTCAATTGATCAAGAACCTTGCGGTCATTTTCCACAGAGCAAAAAATTCAGAACACTACTTATATATTGCTTGTTTGTTTGCTTGTTTGTTTATTTGTTTGTTTTTTTGTTTGTTTGTTTGTTTGAAGTTAATTTGTGTTGCGTTGTTGCGTGTTAAAGGTGATGATTAAGTCTTTTCTTGTCAAATAATTGTCTGTATGATTTAAATGTTTAAAAAAAAAAAATTCTCATCATTTTTGTATGTAATATTGTTTACTGTTTATGTGTTTTATAGCTCAATAAAGAAATCATAATAAATATATATTATAAATTATCATTCCTTGCTACATATTCATAGATTAATGGATCGATACACAATATTTTTCTTCTGACGATCTCTTATAAAGCTGAAATATTAACTTAGTCACTTTACGCACATATTCTCCAAATCTTGGCAAGATGTGTATTATTAGTTTTTATAAGTTCCTGTCCTCTGGCTGGGGAAGAGAAAACTTGGGTAGGTATCTCAAGCGTAAACGCCTTAAGCTTAGAAATTAAAATACTGGGAAAGAATTTGCCTTAAGTTCTTTTGTACAGATATTTATTATGTACTAGCGTCTTACACTTGCTTCGCTCGGGCGCGTCCCTAGGTACGTTTTAAATAGATATAAATCGTGCTTAGACAGCGTTAGTCATGTAAATTTTTTTTCGTAACATTTTCGATGTATTTAAAGTTATTCTATTCACGGCGAAGACAAACCCAACAAATTAAACATAATAAAAATCGGTCCAGCTGTTCATGAGTTATAAATGGTGTAACTAAACCGACAATATTTTAAGATATGATTATCTAATAGGTAAATATTTATTTCACGTACCGACTTCGAAAATATCTGATTAGCTATTTATTCTAAATGAAAACCCCCGTTTAGTTATATTTTACATTTTAGTGCTTGGCAGTCGGCTTTTTTTAAGTTTTTATATATCAAATTAAATATGTCAATAAATATATTGATTTATAAATAATGGGTTGACTTGAAAAATTTCAGTCCAGAATATGATTAATTAACAATTAAAAAAATATTTCTTTTACACATTTCACTGGTTTGGTTAATAGACAAATTCCATACCAATGGAAAGTCTGGTGCCTATAGAATATGCAAACTTTAGTTTGACTATTTTTTCTCGTCACAACATATACATCGATACTAATAACTTGCACTGGTCTGGTTAATGAATTAACTTTTAAGTTAAAATAAAGATCAGATTGGTTCTTAGATGAATATTTAAAACCACTAGGGTCCTTTGGGGATCAAACACCTTTCAGGATAGAAGACATTGTGGAAGCAACTAAAACAGAAAGCTATGACGAAGAATGTTCTGAAGTTGGAGATCACAATTTTATGTCCGAAGACTCGGATGCTGACTAATTTGTAAACTTTTGTAAATAATTTCTTTAGTCATAACGGTCGCAGCGCGCTTTCTCAAGAAATACTAACATTGCGTTAGTCTAATTCTTGATAACTAGGCTTTATAATTTTAAATAAATTTATTTTATCAGTAGACAAAATAAAAACAATAAAAGCAAAAATTTATCATGAAATAAAATAAATTATATATAATAAATTATATATAATAATACACAACATTGTGTTTTATACAAAAAAATATTGTAATAAAATATAATACAAGTAGTTAAGTAAGAAGTATTTTTTTTAGCACAGAAAATCATAAAAGATGTTATAGTCGTATTAATAATTATGAAAAGATTGTATAGAAACCACTCATTTAATATGCCCCAATCCTTTTGTGCTTGTGATATATTATAATTTCATGAATTGAATGTGCAAAGTAAAAAAGATAAGTGCTAGCTGCGTAGAGTGAGAAATGACGTGATAGTTTTATTTACTATATTGTTTATGTATATAAGAAGTAACAAAGGTCCTAATATTGAGCGTTGTGGAATACCATAGGTAATTTATTGAGTCTTTTTTATTACTAGAATTCTACTACTACTAGGTCTTTTTTATTATTAGAATTTTTGTCTGTCTGTCTGGAAACGCATCACGAGAAAACCACTTGACAGATTTTGATGAAATTTGGTATAATGATAGCTGGTTATCCGGGTCAACATTTAAAATACTTTTTACTGCGGGAAAATATCTCATCTCTGAGGAATCTATACGAACCGTTAAAACGTACCAAGAGACGAACCCGAGCGGAGCGAGGCTGAGTCACTAGTTGTCTATAACTGTGCTAATACGGTAAATAAGGAAAACCTTCATTAATATTATAATTAACGAGATTACTGGCTTTAATATAAATAAACACATTTTTATAGAAACTATATTGTTTGATTGTGTTTGCTAGATTGAGTTTTATTGGTTTCAAAGTACCTATATATCTGATATTTTTATTTATTTTACAATTCAATTATTTTGTTTTTGGCTTAAAACGGTTTAATTGAGCACAGATTACTTAGCCAATAACACGAAGGATGGAGAAGACACGATTACTCCCCTCATATTATCATTTTTGCATTTTTGCTTTTTAAAAAGTATATATTATGGAAATATTCTCATAATATTAATTCTAAAAGTACATAAATATTATAATTAAGATAACAATTTTATTTACCTTGTAATTTTTTTGTTATTAAATTTTATTGAAGAATTTAAAAAAAATACGTTCCGTCTGAATTTTATCATTAAAAATGTGAAATAATCACTTTTAAAAGCTATAGTATGAAGCAATTTTGTGGTTTTCCAATACTCATGGTAAAATGTATCTTGTAAGTCTTGATAATATGTTGGTAATTATGTACCTGTAACTCTAGTCTCGTATTCGTCTTAGCCTTGGTTGATAAAACTGAATCATATTTATCTTTGATATATCTTAATATTTAACCCGTTACGTTGACCGCAAGAATAAATAAAGAAGAATTTATAAATGTATAATAAAGGTGTTTGTTTCCATCGACCGTTCATCGCCCATGAAAATTACTTTTTCTCCAGATCAAATATTTCGAACAAATATAAAATATACATAAAATAATTAGATTATTAGTTTTATTATTAAATTTATAGTAATAATGGACCAATCAAATAGCTGAGCATGACTCGTTGTATCTGGTATGTTTATTAACGTTGTGCAACCTCAATAATGCCTTAGACACTACACGTCGTATTCACGCGCGTGGAGCTATTTTAAAGGTGTAATTATATTAAATTAAAATGTGGTTTCTGCTAGTTTCTGCAAGCATTTTTGTTGGTATGTACTAATCTATTACTAGTATACTCATTGTTTTAGAGCTTATTTGTTGAAACGACCAATTTACCAAAAGAGTTTTAAATACAAAATTATTGACTTGTAAATGTAAATTGTATTGGTATTAAAATACACCTTTTATTAAAAAATATATTTTTTGGCCGACTTCCAAAAAGGGGAAGGTTCTATGTTTATTTGTATGTATGTTTTTATATACGGTAATCACCGGTGTTGTATAAGTAAACACGTACCTAAGTGAGCTCCGAATATAATTAATTAAAAAGTGACAAAATAGCGAACACTCAACACAACTTGTAAATAATTTCATAATAAAACTGCAAAGAAGGGGAATTAAATAATAGGAACAGTGCAAATAAAATTACATCATAAAATAATCTCGAAACAAACTCCAAATTGACAATTAAAAGTGAAAGTTCATAATCCGCCATATTCTTCATCCAACATAGTTTAAAAATCAAAATAGTGACATTAATACTGTAGGGTTGCCAGCTTATAAAAATAAGAAACTACCAAAAAGTGTTGCACTGCTAAATTCCAATTTTTCCCTAAAAATGGACAAAAGCATTGAACTGCTTTGGGCAAAATTAGAGGATAAATTAAACCAACAAACTTCAGCAATAACAACAGTAGTAACTACAAATGTTATGGAAGCAATAAACGATAAGATGGAGTCTATCATGCAAGAAAACAAAAACTTAAAAACTCAAATAACAAAACTTGAACAAAAATTAGATCAAATGGAAATAGATAAAAGAAAAAAGAATTTAGTATTTTTTGGCATCGAAGAAAAGGGAAAAAAGGAATCTGAGTTAGTGGACTATATAAAAGAAATTATAGTAGATGCAGGATTACATTTAGATAGCCAGGAAATATGTAATGTTTACAGAATCGGAGCAAAAACAAACAAGAATCGACCAGTTGTTGTTACCTTGACGACAATTTGGAAAAAACATTTGATACTTAAAAACAAATCCAACCTTCCACCTGGAATTTATATAAAAGAAGATTATCTGAAACACATATTAGAAATCCGAAAGCAACTGCAACCAAAAGTTGAAGAAGAAAGAAAAAAGGGAAACTTTGCATTCATAAAATACGGCAAGCTAATCGTTAAGAAATCGAATGACGTAAATCGTGAAAAAAGGAAACGAAAGCAGACTGGCTCGCCAAACTCACCACCAAAAAGATCAAATCCAAACATCGCAAAGACATCAACTGCAATTAATGCAAAGGATATAATAAAACCTAATATATTAAATTATGTAGTAAGAGGAAGATCTAGTTCACTGTCAGAGATATCAAAAATCAATTAACTGCCTTCGACAACCGGAACATAAACAAAGCTAACTACATATTGAAACCAACACTGAACAAATGCACCCCAAGCCGGCTAGTCACCGTGGGGGAAGCCGACTACTACCCTCCAAATAAAAATATACAGCCACCCAAACCTCGTCCAAAAGATATGCTACATATAATTACATATAATACACTCTCGTTAAGAACAGAAGAAAAGTTGTCAGAATTAATGATGGCATTAGAAAATGTGAATTGGTTCATCATAGGACTGAGTGAAGTACGGCGTCTAGGAGAAACCATAGAAGACCATAACAAATTTATTTTTTATTTCAAAGGGGATACACCAGGTAAACATGGAGTAGGCTTCGTAATACGGAAGGAACTAAAGGATAACGTTAATGAAATCTTAGGTATATCAGAGCGTATTGCAATACTAAACATCAAGCTGCCACCATCAAGAAAAATGTGGTCTATTGTTCAAGTCTATTCACCAACACAGCAGTCGACTAACACAGAAATAGACTCCTTCTACTCTACTCTAACAGAAGCAATTAAAAACCATGCATATAAAAACTTGATAGTCATGGGAGATTTCAATGCACAGATAGGTAATAGAAGAGATGGAGAAGAAATAGTGCTAGGCTCTTATAGCTCAGGTAAAAGGACAAGAAACGGAGAGAAATTCATCCAATTTGCATATGAATATAATCTAAGAATACTCAACAGCCAATACAAAAATTGTACTGGAAATAGATGGACCTGGGAATCTCCAGATGGCAGATACAAAAACGAGATTGATTATATTCTTTCCAACAGAAGTACAACTTTTAATGATTGTAGAGTAATAAATAACCTTAACTTTAATAGCAATCATAGAGCACTCAGAGCGAAACTGGAACTAAAATTAAACAAACAAAGGCCATTTAAAGTTAAACCGGAAATTAAAGGCATGTTCTTAGATACCAAAGAATTAAAAGAGAAATTGAGAAACTTCATTGATAACACTAAAGAACTCCACACGCAGGATAAATACAATAAATTTATAGAAACTTTGACAACAAAGAAAACATCTGAAGAAATAGACAAGAGATTACCATGGTTATCCGAAAAGACAAAGAATCTTTTAGCAAATAGATCTGAACTATTTAGTAAGCCAAACAAGACAAAACTAATTAGAAGGAGCATAACTGAAACTAGCAAGCAAATTAACATAAACATACGAAAAGATAAAGAAAAATATAGATTAGAAAGGTTAGAGAAATGTATCCAGAAAACGGGAGGAGCCAAGAAAGCAATTAAACAACTATCAGAGAAACGAGATTGGATACCTAAAATGAAAACCACATGCAGCAAAAACTTAACCAGGCGATCGGATATCAACAAATTAGCCACAAATTTCTTCAAAGACTTGTATACGAGCCATTACATAGTCAATCAGTCGACAGATTTATCAGGAGATGATACGGTACCAGAAATAATGCTCAGTGAAGTAGAAAAGGCAATAACATCACAAAAAAAGGACAAAGCTCCTGGTCCCGATTACATCACAAATGAATTTCTTATAGAAAATAAAGACGTTGTAGCACCCATTCTTACATACATATTTAATGATGTTTTGAAAAGCGAGTTAATCCCAGATCAATGGACAACATCAACAATAGTTTTACTACATAAGAAAGGAAGTAAAAATGACATAAACAATTACAGACCCATTAGTATTATGACCAATATCTACAAAGTTTTTGCAAAGGTGATCCTAAGCCGTATAACCAAGATACTGGATGTGAATCAGCCTAGAGAGCAAGCAGGATTCAGGAGTGGTTATTCAACCCTAGATCATATCTATGTAGTAAAGCAAGTCTTCGAAAAGAGCAAGGAATACAACACCACCTTTTACTGCTGCTTTGTAGACTACAGTAAGGCTTTTGACTCTCTAGAACATGAGGCGATATGGCGAGCATTTAAGAACCAGGGGATTCAAAATAAGTACATTAGACTACTAAAGAACATCTACAGAAATAGTAAAGCAAAAATCAAACTGGAGCGAGAAGGAAAAGAAATAAAGGTAGGAAGAGGTGTCCGCCAGGGCGATCCAGTGTCACCTAAATTATTCACCGCAGTTTTGGAAGAGATTTTCCGCAAATTAAACTGGGAACAATGTGGTCTAACAATAAACGGGAATAATCTCTCACATTTGAGATTCGCAGATGACATTGTAATATTCTCCCAAAAAAAGGATGATATTGAGAGGATGATAAATGAACTGGAGTTGGAAAGCAAAAAAGCAGGACTAGTAATGAACACACAGAAAACCAAAGTCATGACAAACGGGGAAAAAGAACCTATATATATATATATTAAGGACAACACCATCGAGTATGTTGATGAATATGTATATCTGGGTCAAATTATTTCAACTAAAGATTTAGCAACAAAAAAAATGGAAAGACGTATAGGAAACGCATGGAAACGATTCTGGAATTTAAAAGAAATATTGAAAAATAAAGACATTAGAATGCTCACTAAAAGAACACTCTTTAATACCTGTATACTGCCAGTACTGACTTATGGCTGTCAAACTTGGCCCCTGACAAAAGCACAAAGTAAAAAAATCGAAATTTGTCAAAATGCAATGAGCAGAAATATGATGGGATTAAAACTGTCAGATAGAGTAAAAATATCAACGATAAAAAATCATGATGATGTTCTCCTAGCCGATTCCGGCCACGGCGGCCAATCTCAATGAGATTAGCCAACTGCGCAGGAGATATTATAGTGCACAAGTGTACGCGCAGACACAAGTGCACTCTCTATTCCTATCACTCTCATATTCCGGTGGGACGACCACTCGACACGACCGGTGAGAGTTAAGGCGCAGGACCGACGGCTTTACGTGCTCTCCGAGGCACGGGGGTGAAACACCGCCAACTTCCCAACTCCGGGCTGTTACTGAGACTTACTATACAGGAAGACTCAATAACTAAACTTGGCCCGACCCGGGACTCGAACCCAGGACCTCCGGGTGTGCAGCCGTACATGCTAGCCACTACACCACCGAGGCAGTTATCATACAAAAACAACAGATGTATCTGTCATGATCAAGAAACTTAAATGGAAATGGGCTGGACATACAATCAGAGGAAAAGAAAAATGGAGTAACACACTAATGAACTGGTATACAGGTCACATGAAAAGAAAAAGGGGTAGACCATTCAAAAGATGTGATGATGACATTAGGGATGTGGCAGGCAGCACATGGATCAGACTAGCTAGAGATAGACAGATATGGAGAAAATTGGAGGAGGCCTTTGCCAACAAAGGGCAAACAGACAAGGTTGTCGAGGCAGAGTAATCTTGTAAAAAAACATATATTAAACTAAATATATATATATATATATATATATATATATATAATATATATATCGTAAAAAAAAATTTAGATAAATATATACATAGAATAAGTAAAACTAAACTAAAATCAAATATGTATCTTAAGTAATTTGTATAAAAATAAAACAAGTGAACATAGTTTGTAATCTTTATTGTAAAACCATGTCTGAATAAAGGCTTATATTATTATTATTATGTTTTTATATACATGAATATAAATTTTAGAAATAAAGTTTTGTTTTGAAAATGGAGGATATACTCTCTACTGTAAAGTACAACAAGTATTGGTAGTTTGAACAATAAGCACTAAGACGTATGTACTTATCAATAATATCATAACATCAAATCCATGCCCTTTTTACCCGACTGTGCGACGCAAAGGAGGGTAATGTGTTTATCAGTGTATGTGTATGTATGTATGGAGACGTACATATATTTTTACATCTCGTTGCAAGGATGAAACGTGTATGTCTCCGAATGCATAATAGTATATACCTTCGTCAAATTGTTTCCATCGTTTTAATTAGCTTTTATGCAGTCGGGTTTTTTATAGTTATGAGTTTTTGTTTTATTTTGAATGTTTTTTTTGTTTTAAAAATTAAGGTTATAATCTCGCGTTCAAGTACTAAAGGTTAGTTTAAAAGATATTCTATTGTAAATACTAATCAATTTTACTTTTCAAATGCTAAATTTTCTTTAATTGTTCTGTTTTGGGCTATTCTTTTTAATTCAAAAACTTTATAACTAAATGATTTCAGCGGTACATGGATTCCAATTCTCAGCGTTCGACGTACAAAAGGATGTGTTAGAGGCAATAAGAGTGAGTTAAATATTATGTATTTTACTTCTTTATTTTGTACTCAAGAGGTCGTTATTTTTTTACTTTAGTACGCTATACTCGTAAATATAGTATTATGTATAATAAAATTATATATTGAAAATAAAATAGAACATTTTAATAGCGGATTTTTATCAAAAGTAGCTTTCAACGCCTATTAAATTGTAATGATATCTAGATTTAAAGAAAAGCGCTATATGTATATGCTGATACTAATGTCATATTAAGGCCCGATACACACTATAGTGCCGATCACGTTTCGTTCTCGGTCCGATATCGGTGTGATAAAGTATTTTTATACAGGAAACAATAAGTGTATTCACACTATCAGTAAAATTTAAGTTCCGGTCAAGTAACACTCCAACAAAGTTTCTTGTATAAAAATACTTTACCAAACCGATTTCGGACCGAGATCGGAACTATAGTGTGATCGGCCCTAAAAAAGATTGAAAAATGTTAATTATAAATGAAACTATTCATACAAGATATATATATATATATATATATATATATATATATATATATATATATATATATATATATATATTTATTCTTTAAGGTTCTTTTTGTTCTTAATCAGTCGTAGAACCGATGTAACCGTGTAATAAATACATACGAGTACAAACGTTGAATCAGTTAAGATTTTAGTACATTTTATTACAAATAACAGAAATAACAAAAACTGATCAACTAACATTAGTAGTCCTGTCGGAATCCGGTTTGGTGTTCCCAAACCGGATTCCGGAGTATTTAAAACCTGAAGTTTTATGATTTTAAAATATTAGAACTATAAGTAATAAAAATTCGTAAAATGCCCCACATGCCCAGCTACCCCCGAGAAATGGGGGACGCAAACCGTTGAAAAAATTTTTTTTTCAATTTGCGGCTTATTGTGACGTTCTATCGAAAAATGTTTTCTACAAAAGTTATAGGTCTAGTAAAAAAATCTACAACTTTTATGTATATCACTTTTTACAATATCCTTAAAGTTTTCGAGATATTCGCAAAAAACTCGGTTTTTAACTGTTTCTTGGTTTTTTATTTTTAATTTCTAGAATATTCTTTTGATAAATTTTTTTTTTAAATCTTATAAAAATAGTCTATATTTTTATATTATTGTACAGAGAACTATAGTTCCGAATCTATAGTTTTTTGAATTTTTGTCTATCTGTCTGTTACTGCATCACGAGAAAACCACTGGATAGATTTTGATTAAATTTGGTAAAACGTTAGCTGGTTATCCGAGTCAACATATAGGATACTTTTTACTGCGGGAAAATATCTCATCTCTGAGAAAACTATACTAAACCTTACAATGTAACTAGGGACGAACCCGAGCGAAGCGAGGGTGAGTTGCTAGTCGTAAATATGACGTTTGATTCATGAAATATTTTGGTTTGATTCGTCTTTTTATTGCTCTATTATTACGTTAAAGAAGGAAAAAAAAATTAGAACAACTCTTTAGATATAAGTACGGTTTTACCCTGACGCAAATAGTACAAAAACATTATGTAATTTAGATTTACTTCCTTAGTTTCAAAGCAAAATAACATTACTGTATAGTGAAGTAGGTTACGTGAAGTAAATCATTAATAAAAAAAATAGAATAAAATCTATTAAAGAGTTACGAAATTATTATATTACTAGCGACTCACCCTCGCTGCGCTCGGGTTTGTCCCTACTTACGTTTTAACGTTTATTTAGATTTCTTTTCTGAGGATTTCTGAGAAAAAATACAAAAACTGCAATGTTAGAGTATACTAATACGTAAAACCTAAGAATTTGGTTTTTAGTCACCTGAACGCGGGCTGAGCCGCGAGCAATTCTAGTTTTATTATATGTATAGATTAGAATAAATATACATTTAGGTATTACATTTTTGTGTATTAGTTGTAGGATACATCTGGGTATAATTGAAATACTTTGGAAGTAATTTCTAAACTTCAAAAACTACTGGACCGATTTAGATGAAATTTAGTAAGAAGATAGTTTGAGATCATGGAAAGGACATAAAGTATTTTTTATTCCGGAAATCATTCATTAAGGGGTGAAAATAGTCATGAATGTATGGGGAATCAACCTAGGGACGAACCCGAGCGAAACGAGGGTTAGTCGCTAGTTCTTTATAACTTTAAATAATCAATCTTTATAAAGGCTCTTTATCGTTTTATCCTATTTAACAATAACATTCTTAAATAAATACTTATACATATTATTTCTATGATTTGGTTTCATGAAAACTATGCGCTGTGTTTCTTCTGATCAAATCCTGCCCTTGTATGTGGGTGTCCCATTAAAGTTGTAATTCGAATTTCAGTGAACTGAATACTTAGAATAATATCCCATCAGTTTTTAGTCATTGATAATTGGAAATTTAAAATTTATTTTCAGAAAAATGATACAACATATTTTATTTTTGACAATTACAAAGGATACTGTGATGCATATGAACCAAAAATGCCGGATTTTACTGCAACGGGACGGAGAATCAGCGAAATAAGTAAGTGATGTAAATATTAATTATATAAATAAACAGCGCGATCTGAACCGCGGGCAAAGGTTATTATAGCTATATTTCATTATAGGCAAAAAAAACATTATTTAAGTACTTTTAAAATATTACTGCAATTATATAATTATTTTTTCAGAATGCCTCGAATACATCTGGGAGTTGAAAAAAAGGGAAAACGCAACTGAGCGGGCTGAACTTTGTGAGTACCTACGAATTTCACTTAAACTTGACGATTGAGTAATCTACTTTCATACATAAATATATGTACTTTAAGAGGCCGTGATTCTCACCTTGTTCAGTCCTTAAGATAATTATTTTTATATTTAAAATCAACAAACATATGAGACAATTTTTTATAAAAGTAAATGGATTTATGTAATAAAACATGAAATTGAAACTAAAATTAAATTCGATTTTTGTATTTAATAAATAGTAGAGAAAATCTATTATGACATTTATATGATTTTCAGGTGAAATGTATGTAATAAATCAGGTTAAAAAAGGTAATATTCCTGAATATATATTTACAATCAATTCGCCGGTAATATTCGGCGGCCGCCATGCAGTGGCACGAGAGTTTCCACACATGGTAGGATTATCATGCTCTTCTTCCATAGATATAAAGTTGCTTGTCTTATATGATTTATGAACACCTCGACCGAACTGCTGGAACTAAAGTTCGAAAAATGGTAACCGCCAAAAAATAGTTTATGAATTTACCTCTAAAGAGGTATAACCAAGTTTGTTTCGAAAACGGTAAAATTTTTCGAGATGCAATTAAAAAAAAACATTCAAGCATAAGCTGGAGAACGCAGCAAAGTTTAGTGTTTTTTTAAGTCAAAATTGTACAGTTCTCGTTTTTAGGGCGCAATTGGATGGAGAGCAAGAAATACAACAAAAATGTGGAAAAAGTGGGTCTTCAAATGTGGAGGGACACTAATTAGTAAAAATTTCTTACTAACAGCTGCACATTGTTCTAAAATATCATTGAAAGGAGTATTCGATATTGTTGGAAATGAACCTGAGGTTGTACGACTCGGTCTTCAAGTTATTGAAGACAATGAGGTAGATATATA
The DNA here is from genome assembly GCA_947093115.1 of Brenthis daphne. Lineage (NCBI taxonomy): Eukaryota > Metazoa > Arthropoda > Insecta > Lepidoptera > Nymphalidae > Brenthis > Brenthis daphne. Next base: position 5,044,751 of record OX352481.1, on the reverse strand, counting down.
TTCATTAATAAAAATGATAAAATTGATTTGTAAGTGAAATGATATTATGATAAATGATAAATCAGTGAAAAAAAGTGTGTATGTACTTATTTACGCACGTAAGAAGTTATACTTCTTTGGTTTTTTGAGCATTTAAATAAAAGCTTGTTTTTTGTTTTTTTTATTGATTCTTTTTTTTTCGTTTTTTAGATTTTATTTTATTCGTATTCTTCTAAACGATCCATTTCTTTAGATATCCATATTATGGGGATGCATAAAAAACATAGTCCGCCATCTTTGAGAGTCCGCTATATTGGATTTACAATGACGTCACTTTGATTTTTGTGTTTTGGTCATCAAGCCCTATCTATCGTTTGATGCCCATATCATAAGAGTCACTATTATAAATCACTATTTTGTAACATCCGCTAAATTGGATTAAAAATGGCGGCATTTAGGTAACCGTGCAATCACGAGAACCAAACTATGTGCCTTTCAGTTCAATCGGACACAGGGAAGTGGGTCAAATTTAACTTGCAAGATTTTATTACAGACGGACACCGGGACAGGTGAAACTAAATGAAAGCTTGTAAAACATTTTTTTGTACCGATATGAAACACGTGTTGTGTATATAGAAATAACAAAATAAATATCTTGAATACAGATATCACTTCACACTATCTATACTAAAGAGAGATTTGACGACTAACTTCATACTGTAGTCTAAATCTGGCGCATCGTAAGAACTTTCACTTTCATCATTTTTTCCATAACGCGCCAAAAGAAGTATAACTTTAAAAAAAAAAATGTAATATTGAATCATTTGACTTCATCAAGTAGGAAAGTACTATCAGGCTATTATAGTAATGTCCATAATATATTTTTGGATTATTATTATAAATTCAATATATATATTTATACTAACATATCGATAAGTTATTTGGCAAACGAGCTAACTCCTTAAGCGCAAATTTTAAATAATTTTTTGACAAAAAGTGGAGTTGGCTGGTTTGCGAATATATCTCATTTAAGATTTTTCGAACCATTATATTTTTTTATCAAATAATTATTTTTTCAGTTCCTTTTGTACGGTGACCCAGTAGATATAGAAATCAAGAGATTTATAGTCCACCCGATGTACGACCCACCGAAAAAATATTTCGACATCGGTTTAATAGAGTTAGTCTCTGAAGTAAAGTTTATGAGCAATATACAACCAGCATGTCTTTGGTCTTATCAAAATTTTCAAACACTTGGCAAAAATGGGACTATTACTGGTTGGGGGTCTACTGAAGCAGGTAAGATCATACTGCTAATACGTTGTAGTTATTAGGTATACTTGTAGTTTAAATAACATCGGATTTCAAGTAATTTGAACACAAAAAATCTTAATTTTATTTCTTACTAATATGATATAGGTCATAGAGTACTATACTATTAGTAGTCTTATGTATACTTATTACTTACACTTATCTATATTACGCGAAGGTTTTAAAAAGCTTTACTTTTTCTAGAATACATTTTTAAAATCTGTCTGTTCTCCGTCTAAAAGGCTGTATTTTATTAACCGACGAAAAAAAGGAGTAGGTTCACAATTCGACACGTATATTTTTTACACATTATTTTGAGGTATACAATTTATACTTCAAAGTCAGTCTCATTTAAATTAAAAAAAATCCACCCCAAAATGTAGAAAATAGGGGATGATGGACTTTTCACTTACTGAATTTTTAAAATATTTTCTTCCTACTTTGCTATTATTATGTTTACACTAAAAACAGAAAAATATAAACTTTATTAAAAAAAAATACTGAATTGAAAAGAAACCCAGTAAAAAGTAAAAAAATAACTGATTAGTCATAGTTTTCATTCTTGATTTGTATCGGCTGGCACTGACATATCTGATTAGGAGGTATCTATAGTAATTGAAAACTACGAATCAGTTATTTTTTTACTTTTTCGTGTTTTGTTTGAAGTTTTTTTAAGTTTTTTTTCATTTAAAGGGGAATTTGTTTCTGGTTGGGTTTTTTACAGAATCGCTGTTATCATGACAGATGTTCTAACCTGGAAACTCTTAGGTACTTACTGGGGGTTTAACTTCATTATCCAAATATACTTTACTAGTTCAAATAAATATTATTAACAGATTCCCACTCGTATGCACTCCAAGTTGCGGTGGTGGACATCATTGATAGTCCACAATGTGATATGATTCTTCAACCATATCGCAATAGAAATTGGCGTGGCCTAAGATCCCATCAGATGTGCGCCGGCATATTAGAGGGTGGCGTTGACACCTGCCAGGTAAAACTATTTATTTGATTACGCATGATTCTAGTTATAGTCTGCCATATACTTTTGTGTACTTTTCGAAATCTAAATATTTATTGATGCCTCTAAGACAGCTCATTTATTTGGCTGAGATTTTGTGTTTTTCTTTAGTAGCAGAAAACTGAATGTAATAAAAGTTATTTTTTACATAACTGGATCAAACTAGTAATTGGATTCTATATAGCTACGAATTGTAATCGATTTTGATAAACAAATATTGTGTAAATTGGTCCACAAAGGGTCAGTTCAGATCAGAAGTTACATGATCGCTTGCAAACGCACAAATGATTATTTACTCGTATAAAATTTAGACCATCAGATAAGTTTTATACAGGGTCATTTTTAATTTATTGAAAACATTTTGGGAACATACTGTTTACATCATATTTACAACATCTGTAAGAAAAAAAATATTTCTTAAATTTTTCAAAAATAAAAATATTTTTATTGCATCTTCTAAACGGTAATAGTCCAGCATCAGTAAAAGAAAGCGCATGGCCGCTGGAGTGGAGGGGTGTAGGAAGCAGCACTTACTCATTTAAACTTGGCCAGATGCTAGGACTTTACCGTTTAGAAGGTGCAATAAAAATATTTCTATTTTTGTATAAAAATAAAGATTTAAGAAATATATTTTTTTCTTGTTACAGATGTTGTTGTTATGATGTAAATAGTATACTCCTAAAAGGTTTAAATATTAAAAATGACCCTGTATATAATTCACATTTTGATAATAGGCAGATCTCGCCTTGCTTAATCCTAAATAACTACTTGCAAAAGACTAACCCACGGAATACCATTAATACATTGTTTGTATCCTGTCGTTCAAAATAAAAAAAATATTCTAAGTTGCCGTCCTTCTCTTAAATTATGACGGCAACGAAAGAAAAAACGTTAAATTAATAAATATACTTCTTTTTCTTTTTCCTGCACATTTCCCAAGTCACTTGGGGTCGGCGCAGTAAGTCTTCCTCTTCCATTCTCCCCTAGTACTCGTCATCTCATCATTCACCCCTTCCTCTTTCATATCCTGTCTCACACAATCTATCCATCTTTTCTTCAGCCTTTCTCTACCTTTCCATCTATCTACATTCATTTCCCTCACTCTTCTCGTCACATGCGTTTCATCCCTCCGCTTCACTTTTCCCTTTCAGCTTCTCTGTCACTGGTGCTACTTTTAAGCTTCCTCTTATGTACTCATTCCTTAAAAAAGAAATTAGATGGCACTTTTTTAATAACTTCAAAATTTTCGAGATACTTCCAAAGACCCGTTTTTTAATTTTTTCTTGGTTTTTTATTTTTAATATCTGCAATATTTTTTTTTATTTTTATGAATCTAGGGGAATATAATCTTCTATCTATAAAAGTTGTACATTTTTACTAGACCTACAACTTTTGTAAAGAACATTTTTCGATAGGATGTCAAAGCAAGCCAGAAATTGAAAAAAACTATTTTTCAACGTTTTGCATCCCCCCATTTCTCGCGAAAGTGCGATCGGACTATTTGTTTAGCGCATATTTAAATTAAAGAAAAACTGAATAACGAATAAAAACTTAATTTTTTTCGAATTAATCTTACTTTCCTCAAACTTTAAACTTCTTAAAAAAGTATATTTGGTTTCCGTGACACCCCCCTTCTCCCCTCCCCCCCGAACCGCGCGTGACGGTGACTCGCTATTTAATATATTATGTTTATTAAATTAAATCGATCATTATCATTATATAAAAAGATATAACTCTTTCCGAATTTTTTTATTGATAACACTAACACCCGTCGATACTAAACAAAAAAAAAAAAATGAAAATCTGTTGACAAATAGAGTAAAAAAAGGCCTGCACTACTTTGTCTTTGGCTATTTATATATGCATAATGGATATTCATGATATTTGCAATGTACAGTGAACGAATTCAAAACTATCGAGGTAAAAGTAACTTCAATGGCCTCGATATTATTAATGTGATAACGAATTTTCCTGTTTTTCAGTCAGATACCTTTTTACGCTTCAACACTTTATCCGACCATCATTATATATGACGTTACGAATAGCTTGTCTTATGGAGTCAGACGGAACTTTTTATTTTGATTGAACAAACATCGAGTTTCTTTTGATCATAAATTGTGGTCAAATATCCAAGTTGTTCAAATATGATATAGTCTAATTGTATTCAGCCCTCTTAAACTTCACAGCCATAGTGCGGGTTGGCGGACTTAACATGTTTTTGCTCAGACATGCAGGTTTCCTCACGATGTTTTTCTTCACCGTAAGGCAAATGGTAATCATGTTAGAAATGATTCACATATGAAAATATCAGAGGTATGGGACCCGGAATCTGAACCCGTTTCACTCGGTTTCCCAAGCGAGCGCGTTACCACTGGGCTACCACTGCCTCATAATATTCTAATTATAATTAATTAATTTATGTCCAGGGTGATTCAGGAGGCCCATTGCAAGTAAAAATTCCTTTGGACACAGACGATTATATGTACTGGGTACTAGGTATCACGTCATTTGGAGTCGGATGTGGACGAACAAATCAACCCGGTGTCTATTCTAGAGTATCCAGCTTCATAGATTGGATTGAAGAAAACGTTTGGAAAAAGGGCCACCCTTCAATACGAAGAGGAGCAGGCCATAGTGCGAGTTGTCGGACTTCACATGTCTCGCTCAGACATGCGGGTCTTCTCACGATATTTTCCTTCATCGTAAGGCAAGTGGTAGTCATGTTAGAAATGATTCGCACATGAAAATGTAGACATGCGAGACCCGGGATCTGAACCCGCTTTACTTGGTTTCCCAAGCGTGCGCGTTAACCACTGGGCTACCATTGCCTCATAATAATCTAATTATAATTTATTTATTTATTTCCAGGGTGATTCAGGAGGTCCATTGCAAGTAAAAATTCCTTTGGACACAGACGATCATATGTACTGGGTACTAGGGATCACGTCGTTTGGAATCGGATGTGGACGAATAAATCAACCCGGTGTCTATTCTAGAGTGTCCAGCTTCATAGATTGGATTGAAGAACAAGTTTGGAAATAGTGTTCTTAGCTTTTTATCGTAATGTTTTGTAGTATTAAACTAATGTAATGTAATAAAGTAATTGTAATTAAATTTTTGTTACTAATTGTTTTTTTGATTGAAGTTTTATAATGGAGTTTATGATTGTGACAATAATATACTGTACATTTTTAAGCTGATATACTCGTACCAAGAGACAAGCCAGAGGCTTGTAGTCATTTATAGAGGCAGAAAATTAGAAAATTGCTTTTATAAATTAAAAGAAAGAAAATTATTTTCGAAAATCCTCGATGTTACGGAGGCGACAGAAATACGAATGCTAAATTATTATAAAATTTTTCATTGATTATTACTACATTGATAAAATATATCGGAGTAAGTAAATACAATGAATATAATTGGTGTTGCGTCTTTAAATTTTCAGTTCTTGTCTCTTCTTCCATATCCTTTGAATAGTTATATAATTGAAATCCCGTATAAATATTATTAAATATTATAAATACAAAATTTTGGATGGATGTTTGTAACTCAATCACGCCAGAACGGCTGAACGGATCTGGATGAAATTTAGATGAAAAAAATATATGGTTCCCGTGGGTTAGATTTTTTTTGTTTGTCACCAGGGACGAACCCAAGCGAAGCGAGGGAGAGGCGCTAGTATTTCAATAAAAATAATAAATTGTTATGTTTTGCAAGGGATGTGTCAACTCTAAAACTTATCGTCCAAAGGAAAATATTTTTCCTATTTTACGTTCAGACGATCTCTTGGAAAATTGAAATATTAACTTAGAGTCACAATACGGATATTTCCAGCATATCTTTATAAGTTGTATCTTATGGGTTTTTAAAGTTGGTATTTTCTGGTTGGGGAATAGAAAACTTGGGTGTCTTGACTCAAAGTTGGAAAATCAAATACAAGTAAAACCGTAATATGAATTGTTAAAGAACTTGCCTCTAGCCTATATTTAGCTGTATACTTTTATGTACCATGTTCAAGCAAAACACAGGTATAATACTTATATCTACAGTTAAGTATTATAATTATGGTAAAGTCACATTAAGGGTTTTACCTTTCTATAAATATTTGTTTTGAAATTCTAGATTATTATGTCCTCGAGTCCGCCAATGAATAAATTTCCAGTTTATTAAAATATACTTGATGTATTTGATTTAAATACTTTTTGTTATAGCGGCAATAGAAGTACATACTCTGTGAAAATTTCAACTCTCTGCCTATTACGCTTCATGAGATACAGCCCTCTGACAGACGGACGGACGGACAGCGGAGGCTTAGTAATTGGGTTCTGTTGGCACCCTTCGGGTACGGAACCCTAATGAACGACACTAACGCCAATTTATATGAAACTTTCAATACTTTAAAATAATAATGATAGCTTTTGTTTCGTGAGTTTTAATAATGCAAACCAAGTTTCTTTAGTGTATCTTTAGTACAGTGTGAATAATGTGTGCTGTTCTTACCGACCATAGCAGTAGTTCGCTCACGAACGTGTCGTAAAATGAAAACTACAAACAATAAAACTAGCCTTTGCCTTCGCAAGCGGATATCCAGAAGACGTAGGCTTAAGCCGACTGCAGTTACACCGATTACTAAAAAAGAATCATGAAATTTCGTCTTTTCACGAGAATTCTTTTATTTTTATGAGGGTAGCGTTGTCCACGCCCGGACATACCTATATAATACTAGCGACCTAGCTTGCTTTCCAATACAAATTTTCATCCCTATTTTTACCCCCTTAAGGGATGATTTCTGGGTTAAAAAGTATCCTAAGTCCTTTCCAGGGTCTCAAACTATCTTCTTACCAAATTTCATCTAAAGTTAAGTAGATCCAGAGTTTACCCCCTACAACGTCACAAACTCACAAAATCACAAATACACAAACTTTACCTCTTTATAATATTAGTATAGATATATTGAAAACCGTTCAGTCCTTTCACACTTAAGCATTTATACGCAGATGTAAAATTAAACAGACAAGTAAAATTTTTAACAGTTGCTTTGGCTTTGGTACTATATAAATTGCTATATGAGGTACAAGGTAGTTTCTATAAAATAAGTCACAGACATTTTGAACTTTATAGACATAAACACTTCTGTCTGTCCGTTTACTTCATATTGAAATATTCATAAAATGAATATAATATTAAATAAATACCCCTTGTTTATGCCAGGGCTCAGGGTTACGTGACTATGTAAGGGGTGGCCAGCTTTACAGTAATCTTCTGTTTGAGGGAGCGATTTGTCTAGTAGACGGATAGCTAGATCTTCCAAGCCAGCCTGATCCCGCCCATTCGCTTCGAGACGCACTCGCTTATTGCAATTACTGTGTGGAGCGATGTACTGGCTTAGTTGCTTAGGGAGTTTTTCTTAGAACGTTTCGACCAAAACAAAGATATGTGCATGGTGATAATATACGTTTTTTGAGAGGAAATTTTATTTTTTGATTTATTAAGCTAGTTAGAGACATATACCGTATTATGTTGTATATTTTAATTTACCTCCGACACGAAAAGAGGCGTGTTATGTTTAACGTGTGTATCTGTGTGTTTGTAAGTGGCATCACAGCGCCCAAACGGATGTACTGATTTTAATTTAGATTTTTTTTGGTTAGCAGGCTATTAGTTCAGACTATTTTATTTTTGGTTACTGGGGGCTTTAAGGCAAGATATTGTTCTATTATCACGAAGGAAGAAATAAACAATATATATGTCAATAACGTTTTATGATTACGATGACAGCGATTAAAGTCATTTTAATACAAATTTTAAAATGTCTATTCGCTAACAATTTAATTATAAAATGGCAACTTGTCTAAACTTGTTTAGTTGATAGTATGTATGTCATACGCTTGATTATAACCTTTGTAGTATAAAAAAATATACATTCGTCATACAAATTTCGAACTTACTACCTTCACCGCCGTTTGCATGACCAGCTACACTCAACCCAACGAGCTACAACATGAAGGATTTCATATTAATTAAGATTATTTAATATGCGAAGCAATTTAAGACAAAATATGAGAAATAAAAACTTAAAATGCAAATTGGACCATCAAAATGCGCTTTCAAGAAAAAAATGCAAATTTCGTCAAAGAGATTTTTAATTCTTTTTTCCGACGCTCATAATCTGTTTGTGTCATGTATGTGGGAACGCCTACATTGTACTAGCTTTTGTTATTGGTAGAGCACGTATAAAAGTTAATTAAGAATGTTGCAAGTTTTATAAACAAGATGAATTATTTTATAATTATTTTTCTAACATTACAGCTATATTGGGAAAGATGGTTTAGTTAACCTTGTAATATTAATGATAGATAGAAACTTTTGCTGATGGCATTTGAAGTCAATTTCCCACCTCAAGCTTATTTCAAGCTTATTTGGGCTGTTTTTGGTACAAATTTTATATTTGTAAAGTTTTAGTATGCTGACTAATACAGAGGACTTCAAATATAGTCATGTGATGTTCTCCTAGCCGATTCCGCCTACGGCGGCCAATCTCATTAGCCAAGTGCGCAGGAGATATTATAGTGCACAAGTATACGCGCAGACACAACGTGCACTCTCTATTCCTGTCACTCTCATACTCCGGTGGGATGACTACTCAACACGACCGGTAAGAGTTAAGGCGCAGGACCGACGGCTTTACGTGCTCTCCGAGGCACGGGGGTGAAACACCGCCAACTTCCCAACTCCGGGCTGTTACTGAGGCTTAATATACAGAAAGACTTAATAACTAAACTTGGCCCGACCCGGGACTCGAGCCCAGGACCTCCGGGTGTGCAGCCGTACATGCGAGCCACTACACCACCGACATATAGTCATACTATATGTGTTGTTATTGTGTGTTGTATATGACATAAATAGTCTATTAGTATATAATTCGAACCATAGTAAATAAGATGGTAACGCAGGAATTTCTTTGGCGATGTAAGACTTTAAAAAACTGGAGTTTTTGTGATTTTATTAAGAAAGCTTAAAAGCAGTTAATACTTAGAAGAAAAATTAAAGAAAATAAGTGTATTTTGATATTTTATTGTTATTTCCTATAACAGTCTAGTTGATAAATTAAGTACAATTAGAAATTAAATTTATATGAACAGAAGAAAATAGAAGGCAATGGTAGCCCATTGGTAACGTAGTTGCTAGAGAAACCAAGTGAAGCTGTTCCAAATGCCCGAGTATTTAGATATTTTCAGATGCGAATCATTTTGAACATGAATTTGCCTTAACGTGAACGAAAATATCGCGAGGAAATCCGCACTTCTGCTTTTAATATACACACACGCAGAAACTTTCACAAAGTCAGTTCACATTATAAAATAATCAAGAATGAGTATATTATAATTAAAAAAGAATGAGTACCCACATATATATAATAACTGTACAACAAAAAATACTTTATCACTCAATATTTCGACAGTTATCTATATATAAAGCAGACGTAAACCACACCGACACGTCTCTCCACGGACCTAGTTTTTCCATTTCGCTGGCAAATTGCATCCCTACGTGACCACAGACGAGGCGTGACGTTGGCCCGTGAACAGCGGCCTTTATTGTTCTTCGACATTGTTTTACTTTTTCCAAACAAACGAATTTTTCTAACCTAAGATTTACGCCCGTCGTAAATTTCATATGAGCAGTAAATGAGATATGTTGAAGCACGTCTCGATGTTCTGTTGTGCAATAAGAGAAAGTGAATCCGCCATTATTGGATTTTAAAGCGATTATACTAGTAAATTTTATGCAAAAATGTATAGAAAAGTTTCATTCGAACGGGATGAAAATTTATTTAGCCCTCGGTTTGATCGTCACCTCTCATTGTGCAAAAATCATTTTCAGCTTTAAATCCATGTTCTTCTTCCACAGGATTTTATTCCTTCAATTGAGCCGGAATAAAAAGATCATCGATATGAATCTGTGTATCTAATTAACTATTATTAAATATTATGAAAAACTTTTCAAAATAACAATAATATATGATTATTTTGCACCCATATATTATACTAGTAGAAACCGCAGCTCCGTTCCCGTTAAAACTACAAAAAAAAATAATTCTTTGGCTTCATGTTATAAGCTATTACCATGCCGTGTAGGATTTTCGAAGCCTTATTTGACTCTGTTGGGGGATGATTTAAAAAGAACTATACTATAAATAACAGTTTTACAGAAAACTAATCGTCCCATTTCATCCTCTTAGGGGTGGGATTTAAAAAAACCACTATCTTAAGATATCTACACCTCCGAATTTCATGTCTCAGGACCAGCGGTTTAGGCTGTGCGTTGTATCAGTCAGTCAGAACATTGAATTTTATATATATCTACAGATGGGTCGACATTCGACAAAATCCTATTCTGAAGTGAGTTTAATATGAAAATCAATAGTACAAATACCATCTATCTATAATCTAATTTGAGAGAGCACCATAAGAAATTACTTTTTTACCTTTCTACTAAGTTTTTACCCCAATTGGGTAGAAATGATGTTGTAAAAGTACATCATTCTAGAAGTATATTGTTATTGAGACATGTTTGTTGAAGAGTTTTTGACGAAACCTGTTGAATGTTATGGAAAACTTCTCCCCTTAACATTGAATGATATAAATATACCTTTAGATAAGGCGAACTTTTCTCGAGACGGCCACTAGGGGGCTAGGTGCTATGTCATCTACCCACAAATATTTGTCATATTATACAGTAGACCATAGTTTTTGAAACATTCAAAAATATATTTTGCTAGTGGTTTTTGACACGTTAGAAGAAACGAAATCTATACTTTAATATATGAGCAAAACAAATATTTCTTAAATAATTTTTACTGCACGTGTAACCATAACCACGTGGAATTGTATTCATTAACGACGCCGCGACGGCAGGCCGAAGCAGACTACAACAACCATGGGGTTGCTCCAACAGTCCAGTTTGCTATCGGAAAAGTACAAAGTGCAACCCGCATGGCACACAGCCCACCGAGATGGACTGCCTCCGAGTGCGTTTCTTGGCTTCGTGCTCGGCTGATTTGCCGGACGCTAATGAGCTCCCACACCATGACAAGGTGAACGCATATTGGTTGCAGGTAGTTAAGTATCCTCATGGGAGGTCCCAAACAAATTTGAAGAAATGATTCCATCCTTAAAAGAGTAAGTTTGAAGTGATTTTTAATTCAGCGTACCTTTTTACTTATAACGTAATTGTTGTTTTAATTTTTTAACGAGTAAATGGAATTGAGAGTTAATATATCTTTAAAAATTATAGAATATACTCTATGTGTTACTCTAATGAAGCTATATTACTGTAAAGTTTCATCAACATCTGTTCAGTAGTTTTTGCGTGCAACACTAACAAACATCCAACCATCCATTTAATCTTTACTGACATTATAAATTTGAAAGTAAATGAAGTATTAATAAAACACAAATATATACAATTATTTTATTTTTAATCAAAAGTACAACCATCAACCATTTACTTCTATATGTAAGCTAGCAGAACCCGCGGCTTCGCTCGCGCTAAAACTAAAAAATATCTCTAAAAAAGTTGTCCCATACAAACTTTCATACCCTATTTTAGCCCCTTATAGAATGAATTTCGAAAAATGCTAAAAAAAGTATTTATTTAATTTTATTGAAAAACATTAATACTAAGTTTCAAGTAATTCTGATCATAAATATTTTTTTAGATTGTATTATACCATGTGTTCCTGTGGGAATTAGATAATTTCCCGCGGTAAAAAGTAGCCTATGTCACTCTCCAGCTCTCCAACTATCTACACACAAAAAATCACACCAATCCATCACTCCGTTTCGACGTGAAAGAAGGACAAACAAACACACAAACAAACAAACACACTTTCACATTTATAACATTAGTATGGAAGTATGGATATATCAAAAATTTAAGCCACATATTTGTTCTTGTTCTTGCGCGGATGTCGTTACATACTCTCATATATTTTCTAAGAGGATCTAAAAGTTTCGTATGCATTTAACTTTCCTGGATATCATCAGTTTAGCACTTTGTTTAACTTTGAACTCGTGACTTAAAAGACCCTCATTGTATAATACTTTGAGGCGATCGTCTGTTACACCATGGTGTAACTTGTCTTTTGGCGAATTGTATTTTTGCGAATTTTTGTTGAAAATCTATTGACATATAGGCCGTGTTTTTTTCTATATTATGCGTATGTTTACAGTCCATTCAATTAAGAGACTGATTTATAAAACACGAATTTGAATGTTTTATATTTTATAATAATTATAACAACATAATCACATACACTATTAAAGTATATTATAATACTAGCGACATACCCTCGCTTCGCTCGGGTGCGTCCCTGGGCAGGTACGTATTATTTTTTTGAGCGGAATTCTTTTTCTACAATAAAAGTAGCTTATGTTACTCCTTATAACATCAGCTATTTGTCAGTGATTCCGAAAAGTCCCTTTAAAATCATTCCAGCCGTTCCGGAGATTAGCCGGAACAGACAGACAGATAGTTTTTTTTAAATTGTGTTTTTCTTATAGGTACTGTAACTTCATATGCATTTAGTTAAAAAGCTTTTTCGACATTATAAACAGACACTTCCATTTTATTAATTCGATTTAATCTATATGAAACTAGCGACTGACCCTCGCTGCGCTCGAGTTCGTCCTTAGCTTGCTTCCCAATACAAACTTTCAGCCCCATTTTCACCCTCAAGGGGTAATTTCAGAGATAAAAAGTATTCTATGTCCTTCCCAGGGTCACAAACTATCTTCTTACCAAGTTTCATCTAAATCGGCTCAGTAGATCCAGAGATTACCCCCTACAACGTCACAAACTCGAAAACTCACAAACTTTACCCCTCTATAACATTAGTATATATATTAAACTAGTATTGCCCGCGGCTCCGCCCGCGTTTAGATGACCAAAAACCAAATTCTTAGGTTTTACATATTAGTATACTCTTACAATGCAGTTTTTGTATTTTTTTGTCAGAAATGAGATATTTTCCCGCGGTAAAAAGTATCCTATAATGTTGACCCGGATAACCAGCTATCATCTTACCAAATTTCATCATAATCTGTCCAATGGTTTTTTCGTGATGCGGTAACAGACAGACAAACAGACAAAAATTCTAAAAACTATAGATTCGGACTCTGTATCGATAATAAATTTCAATTAGACTTTCCAAAAAATATTAAATGTACAGATTCGACTTAGTTACAATTTTATTATATGTATAGATAAAAAGTATTAATATTGGAAAATCAAACATAAAACTTATTTAAAAAAAATGAGTAGAGTATTGAAACTTGTTAGTGTCACAGCTTAGTTATAACGACATATTTCTACGTTTGCCCTATTAAATTTTATGACATTTCTCCGATAATATTCAATTTACTTACACGACATTGTCAGGTGACGCATTCTTATTCCCGTTCCGTAACCGTGACTTTGCATTCATTAGTGTAGTGGCGAGGAACTCGGATTTAATATTAAACCCCGCTTAAATTTAATAAGCTAATGAACAAGTATTCTGCTTACTAATTTGTCACTTCGTGTTATTTCTAAACACTGTTAATGGCAATCATAGTTTTGTTTCACTATTAATATTATTATCTAGTTCCGTTTTTGTGGGAGGTTTTTTAATTTTTAGTAGCATGTCATAGGCAATCTGTGCACTAAATGTCATGAAAATCCATTTAGCCGTTTAAGCGTGAAGAAAAATATAAACACAAAAAAAACTAACTAAAAACTTTCGCATTTTCAATAGTATATATATTGAATTTTAAGTTGCAATAATACTTTATTGTAATCGTACTAAAGTTGTATTGAAATATTTTTTGCAGAGCGTTATTGATTATGAAGGGTTAATAGAAGGCAAAATAGGGGTATACTTGCGTGCGTACCTGTATGTATCTGTGTGTGTGTGTTAGTGTGCGTGCGTGTGTGTCTTATTGATTACACTCAGCAGAATTAAATGATAAGAAATTATTTATTTTCTTTTTTTTCTTTATAAATATAATGTTATATAATCAAAAACATTTCAGAGAACTCCATTATTTATCTCTAATTTATCGTCCAGCCATAATCGGGTCAGTGGTGAAGTTAGTTGTTTACAAACTCACAACCATCATATACATACTGCTATAAATATTTGTACATATGATTTACACCTTTCTGTATAATAATAATGGTGGATATTAATCTCTCATCTTAATCCCAATAATCTATTTACCTTTAGCTTTCCTTGCTAAATAAAAAAGTAACATTAAGCTTTTCAAAGCGGATACAAGTTCCACATTGGACTACTGCAGTGTTACTCGAAAGATTGAAATTAGTCTTAGTTATATTTATTCAAGATTTTTGGTAAAAAAAATCTCACAGATACATTTTTGAAGAGGCAGAGACTCAAATTTGAAAATAATACTTCTATATATAACGTCACCGAGTGTATAAATAGGTGCCTAATGGTAGCCTATATGTTACTCTAGGTTATAATATATACCTCCCCCCCAACGTGCGTTCACCTTGTCGTGGTGGGGGGGCTCAGTAGTGTCCGGCAACCCAACCGGGCGTGAAGCCAAGAAACTCACAGGGAGGTGGCCCACTTCGGTGGGCGGTGGGAGGCGGCCCTCTTCGGAGGGCGGTGTACTATGCGGGTTGCTCCTGGTACTTCTCTGATAGCAGAGTGGACCTTGGAGCAACCCCGTGCTTGTTGTGATCTGCTTCGGCAGACCTGCCTTCGGGGCGTCGTAGTTGAATGCGTAAGCGATCCTGCGACGCCCCATTAAGACGGGGGAAGGCTTTGTTGGGTTTTAGTGGGTAGTACTGGCTTTGCCGATGAGTCCCACACCTCGTGCGTAAATGCATTTCCCAAGGTTAAAAAAAAAGGTTATAATATATACCTGATTTTTAGATTTTACCGGTGGTAGGTGGGTACCACCCCCTTATCTATTTCTCCCGCTATGCAACAGTGATTACATTGATGTGTTCCGGTTTGGAGGATAAGGTAGCTAGCGCAATTACAGGCAAGAGTCATATCATCTTAGTCCTCAGTGACAACGCACCTGAGGTTCTGTATTTTTGTAACATAAAACCTAAGAGCATGAACCGTAGGTGTTATGGACCACAGGTACCGTTTCCACTTTCTCCACTTCATCAGGTGGGCTGTCTGCTCGTTTGTCACTGAATACCATTAAGAAAAATTGAAGTTACAATATGGAAGCTGGCACGTCGAGCAAAGCGAGGGTAGATAGCTAGTGCTTAATAATAATATTAACTGACATATGATCGCTCCTAGTGCTACCCTTACGTATATTTCCTATACCAATGTGTAAATATCTTCCGAATAAGGCTTTTATTTATTTTATTTTTTTCAGTTTCAATGTGGTTTCTGCTAGCGGAACACAAAGGGCACGTTGATTGCGCGCGACTATTGTTCTGATAGTTACATACAATTCAATTTATGGCATGTCGCGAACATATATGTCGCTATAAGTTTTAAAGTGCCACTTTGAGTCTACGTCTGTAAGAAAGGGTGAATAAATCTTCGTCTACATAGATTCTAAAACAGGGAAAAATTCTTACTAATGTTAAAAAGGTGTATGTTTCTTAGTTTATTGGTTTATTCTACGATTTTTTGTATAGAGATAGTTTATGGCCTGGAGAGTGACCTGTTACTCTTTATCCAAAAATTATAAGTAGTTCCAAGCCATAGAAGTATATTGCTAAAAGTTTCTGAAGAAAGTGTTGAGTGTAGTTTAGGGGTCGTAGTAGTAGTGAAGCTAGAAGGGATCGCTAGTGCTCATTTAAAATAAAAGGAATTGAAAATACACGAAGAACACTTATAAGACAAAAACAAAATCCTCCTTCAATTCGATGATATTTTATAATTTACTTTACCTTGAAAGAGAAAGCATTTAAAAAATATGCAAAATTAAATTTACTTCTAATATGTAGGTTCCCTATATCTTTTACACTTTTCTCATTCTCTCGTTTAAGAACATATGTTTATATATCTATTAAATTGCAAATAGTAGCTTAAATAAAATAACATGAAGTACATCATGGCGAGGATCAACTGATGTGATTGAGTTGCGAAAGTATGCGCGTTAAAATATTTAGATGCGGCAATTTGTAAAAAGAATACTATGAAATTTAATATAATACATAATCTAAGACTCCATACATGATCTATGAGATCTATGTGAATCATTTTTAACATGATTACCACTTGTCTTACGGTGTAGGAAACCATCGTAAGGATACCTCTAAGGGAACCTAGCAAGCTATTGGAAAGACATGACAGTGAACTCGCATTTGGCCAGCGTCGTGGACTATGGCCTGACCTTGTATTGAAGGAAGGCCCGTACCCAGCAGTGGGATATTAAAAAGGGCTGAATACATGAAGGTTTATGAGATATTCAAAGTTAATTATTACCATAACGGTTCAATATGTTAACATAACGGCACTTGTATATAGTATCGTACTCCTATTTTCCTTATACTTAGTTCCTTATTGCTTAATAAAATTGTTGTATTATTTTAACTTAGTCATATCCAATTTTTCCTCTTTCAGCACATAAGGACACGTTTCAACCATATATCCTTATTCGCTCGGGACGTAGCGTCGGTTTGGATCGTCGCATGAAATTGTCGGCCGGTTACCGCATGTTTGCGAAATAAACCGCAATGTGGCTGTAGCATTAAAGCATGAAAAATATTTGATAGCTTCCTCTAAGTACATATATTTACATATATGAAGGCCTATATCTAGGTAGCTAGATATTTAGTCATTTTTTTTAATACGCAAAGGCAAAACAGTTCAGTACCTTTTTCTACTCAGTCTTTCAACCGATTTCCTTTTTTTATTTAGTAAAAACATCTTTGACGCGGTTTAATTTAATACAGATAAGCAAATTCTATTTATATATTATGTTTTATTCAAATTTTCTATAAGGTCGATTTTCGACAATTTTCGACGAATTTCGAAATAAATCGCTAAAAAATGTATGGAAATCAAATACTAAGTGATAGTCAATTGTCATCATATAAATCGGTAATGGGTTGTTATGTATTATTTTAGATAATAAGTATTCAATTCTCTCGAGTGCGTCTCTGAGTGCCTTACAGTAAGAAGCCTCTGTATTACTCCAGGTCATAGTGCGCACTATCCTATCTGTGTACTTTTCAAATCGGTTCAGTCATTTCACCGTGAAAAAGTAATAACATTTTTAGACACACACAAACATACATAATTTCGTTATTATACCAATATATAATGAGAATAATTGTTCTTAAAAACGTAAGTAGATATAGTATTACTTTCAGTTGAAAAGGAAGTTTCTGACAAAAAATGAAAATAATACCCGTATTATGTTTTTTTTTTAAATATTGAAGAAATGTTTAAATATAAATGAAGTTAATGATATATGTGTCGTAATAGAATGCAACAGGACATAGGGGTTTGCATTTGATTTATTCTCCTTGGACATTGTGTGTTGAGTGCCTAGTTGTAGCCTTATCCGACACGTTTGGCTTAGTGTGTAGTGACCGTACTTGCTGTGTCAACGGTCGAGGGTTCGAGTCCCGCTGGGGGTATTCATTATGTGATGAGCACGAATGTTTGTACTCCAGTCACGGGTGTTTATATTTATAATATGTATGTATTTTTACTCATACTCTAACCATAACTTTTAAATATATTTAGAACCCGATTATACATAAAAGTCTCTCATCCGGTAACTTTTTAATTGTATATATATTAGTTTTTTACTTCACAGCACAATCTGACCCAATTTCTGAAAAAAAGTCGCTGTACAACCAGTACAAAATGGATCACATTATCATGTTTTCTAATTCAGATCGATATATCGGAAGTGAAGGCGCAAAATGTTGATACATATTTGATGAGGCAAAGTCCTTTAGGTATTCACGCAGGGCAAGATTGAGAAATAATTCCCTTGGGTCGAACTAGAAAGGGGAAAATATTATAGGCAGATACTGCAGACATTTAAAAAGTGTTCTGACGACATGTTGAGAGCAGTGTTGTTTACTTACTACTTATTTTTTCATGTAATAAAATATACATTTTAGCCAATATAATACGAGTACGTCATCTTAAGACACCCAAAATCACAGACAAAGATGTTAAAAATAGACAGAGATAGAGAGGTTAGCTTAACTAAAGAGCAAATAATTATGAAATTCTAGAATATATCTAACTTTTATGCACATTTTACTTTAAACTCATCATTTTGTTATTAGTGTAGATTAAGTATAATTTATGTGTTATCATGAATTACACTGTGTAATTGCGATGGACGGTGTCGTAAATACGTCAGCCCTGACTACGAATAGGATTATCCTAATAACTAATATTAACCTAAACATCACATTATTTAGAATAAGGGGACGGTAAGCCTTAAGTTACTGTTTTGGGATAAATAATAACAATTTAGCCCTTTTACCGTCCTAACGGTCTCATGGAACAGACTATATATAGTTCTCCAAGCTAGATAAATTTGTGCTGGTCGATCGATTTTTTTCGAAAACTATATAAGTTTTTTTAGAGATGCAGGTTTTCTACGACGTTTTCATTCATTGTAGAACAAGTGGTAATTCTGTCGAAAATGATTTTGAGCTAAAAATCTTATAAGGGCGAGCTCCGGCACTTCAACTCTTCATAGTCATGTTGATTCCAATGTGACTTGGAAGATGTAAAGGTGTTGGTCGCAGATTCACACCCGTGTTATCAAAATCGTAAGCAAAAACGCAAATTTACAAAGAAACTTGATAAAAAAACGAGTATAATAGAAAATCTGAACAAAAGTATTTTTCTGTTGCAATTTAAGTATCTAAAACTATCCCATGTAAATGCAAGCCTCGCAATAAGACCACAGATTCCTTAGTATTGTAAACATAAATAAACATTCCTGAGTAGAATTGCACTCCGCATACAGCGGGCTGTGCCAGTTCACTTTAATAAAAACCTGCCACGAAAATTAACTATTCTGATACCTTGCATTTACATTGTGTTTTTCAGTTAGTACTAAAGTGAAGTAATGCCTTGGCTTCGTTGTGTAAGGACTAGACAGTTTTTAATGAAACTTTTTATTGTAATATTTCATATTTATAATTATATTTTAATTTTTACATGTAAGCTTATCGATGATGGAACTAGAAGATGAATAGTGAATCGTTGTAATAATTACTTTTAATTTAAAACCGTCGAATTTTGGGCTTATTTAGACAACATCGTGTACAAAACTAAAAAAGACTTTAAAGCTACAATTACATTAATTACAATTAAATTATATTAATTATATTATCATCGTAACAAATGAGCGACTCTAACGTACGTCTATTATAATTAAGAAATTTTGTATGTATGTATATTTGTTACTTCATGTTGTATCGACTGAACAAATTTGGATGAAATTTTGTATAAAGATATAGGTATATAACAGACATATAAAGTAACATATAGGCTACTTACTGCTAGGCACTTAGGGACGCACCCGAGTGAAGACAGCGTACATCAGTAGTTTTCATGAATAAACGGGAAATCAACGGGTTTTCATGAATCCATTCTCTATGGATATCTATCTTGTTGGTGTCTCAAGTGCTAATTTCCAACTGCATCCGCAGAGTTTAAGTGAAACTTAGCAAGTCTTTTGTGTAACTTGCGGTCTCTACTTACATAGTTTACAGAATGTCGCTTCGCCTCAGTAATCGCTAGGATCGTAAACATGACTTTGGTTACAGAGATTAGCCCTCGTGGCTATGCATTAAGTACCGCTATAGGAGTGGAAAATTTTAACTGAACTTGGGAGTATGTCATAGGGATATATAACTAGTTTAGAATTAACTTCACTTGTAATATTGTATTCAAGTAAATTTTAACCTGTTTCTATTTGCTGTATAGCCTTTAAAACCATGTTTATATGGATCTACATGGATGCGAACAGCAAAAAACAGAGAAAAGTGGAAATATTTAGAGGAGGCCTTTGTCGAAAGACAAGCTGTTACAACAAATTAACCGCCTATTATCTGCCGATAGTTATTAAATTAGTAGTAACCTTAGAATTATTTTTTAAGATCTTTGCCTAAAGCGACTTGATTAATAAGTATATCTAATGTTTAAAAACGAACAGCAAATAAAGGCTTATTTTTTTTTTACGGATCTAAAGATATTTAAAGATCAAATAAGTATAGTATTTATAGATCTACCCTAGCTCTGCCAGCGTAAAGTACTATTTGTAGTAGTATATAAAAAAAAAACCATGATACTTATGGGTTGAATTTGAAAAAAATATGTATAAAATGGAAAGAGGTCTTGATAGCTATTATTATAAAAGTAAGAAAAGTATAAAAAATGTTCTGTTTTATTTATTAAACTATAAGCCATTGCGCCATGGAGTTAAAGTGTTAAGCATTTCTTAAAAGATATAACACCTTGTTTTATCGCCTCTACTGGTGACAGGAGGGCTGGCTCATTTTTCGCCCAAATAATCGGCATTGCCATTCAGCGGGGGAATGCGGTTAGCATTCTTGCCTCTATTTTACGCGGACATGACTTGTACAGTAATAATTAAGTGTACATTTGTGTTGTATGTATGTATGTATAATTAAATATATTAGTAATTTTCTTTATTATAAATAATAAACTAAATTATTTATTTACAATAAAGAAAAAAAGAGTATATACTAAGTTATATTATAGAATATTAAAAAAAATCTAAATACGAAAATGTTTGTTCGTTATAATAAGTTTTTTCAGATATGAAAACTACATCATGTGATTTTATAAAACTAGACGTTATTAATATTACCTATTCCAATAATACTCAAATCGGAAAGATTTTAATTTCATAAAAAGAACCACAAAATATTTGATTGTTTGTATGAAAATACCTCTGGCAATTTTACTATACTATTTCGACGACACGTTTACTTGCTGTGCCAGCGGTCGTGAGTTCGAGTCCCGCTGGGGGCATTCATTTGTGTAATGAGCACGAATCTTTGTAATTTAGTCTTAGGTTTGGTATTTATAATATCTCTATTTATTTTTTAAGTTATATATGTGTAGTGTATCAACTATCTGGTATCCATAACACGGGCCTCGTAGAGCCTAGCTAGGTGCTGAGTGTTATTGTCCTAACAAATTCCAACAATTTATATGTAATTTAAAGATACTCATAACACTTTTAAAGTACATAATTATAATTAATTATACAATTTTTTTTTGGAGTTTCCCTTAGACACTAAGAGATAAAATTGAAGTTGATCACTTGTATATTATATATGAAAGTCTTATTGCTTTTACGAGTACAAGAGAAAGCAGAATAGTATTAGTAAAGTGATTTAGTTTACATATACCTGCTGTACACTCATTGCCATAATTAATCGTAGCCCTCTTCTTCCTCAATATTCACTCCACTCACGCACACACTCTATTAGTAACGATTTCGTTTTAGAAAATAATCTATCTCTTTTCCACTTCTAGCAATTTCCAATGAACTAACTGTCTTGTCGTGAATTAACAGATATCTTGACGATATCTGTGCCTCCTGTGATGAGTGATTTAAGTCGAGTTGTACCATTTTTGTGATTTTTACATAGAAATAATCTGAAAAAAAAATAGAATTTTTTTGGTCTAACTCACAGTCTTCTATCTACTATAGTTTCGGAGATAATTTTGTGCAAAGTGATATAAGTGGAAGGATTTTTGCAAAAATAATATATATTATATATTAAGTCTAGCAAAGGTAAAAATTAACACATTTTGATGTAATGTTCTATAGACGTATCAACTTGTAACAATATTTTGGACATAGCTAGTCGCCAATAATTTTAGATCACCGCCCTAGTACCCCATTTCCTAGCCTGTATTCAAGTTAGATTAAAACCAATCACGGCGGACCCTCGAAGTGAATAAAACGATAAAGTAGTTTGCCTCGAACTTGGAGTAGACGAATAATGTCGTATAATTGAATTTTAACCAATTTTCTGATTCGAACCTTGCTCCAATTTAACTTCGGCCCTTCTCAGTGCGAATAATGCACAAGTTGTCAAAGAAATTATGATTACTGTGTGAAATTATTGTAACTTAGTATTATCACAGATCACATAATACTGTGCTGGTACAGATGTCTCATCCCATACAAAGAATTGGACAGCTGTAATTCAGACTATTTTTGTTTGCTTGAAAAGATAATAGATGTCCTTAATTCGCACATAGTTAAACTGTTTTATTTTACAAATATGAGCAAATGAACGTATGGTAAATATTTCTTCAATTCATCCTGCATTTAAATAAAAATTCATTGATCCCATCATCTGGTTGTTGATATTTTAATAATCAGTAAAATTACGCAAAGATTTACGAGCACATTATTTCGTTTTCATTCGCAATTTTTTTATCTTTTGTTAATTTAACACAACTTTAATAACAAATCGATATATGCAACGTCATATATTGACATTTAATTGAACTAATTTTTCTTTGTTCGTGATGAGACCCCATGATATGATATTATAAATATGTTTCTTTGTGCAAGATAATCATGTTTTTTTTTTGTATAAAGTGCGAGGAAACTTGTGGGATATAAGTCTCAGAAGAAATACAATTTTTGTTTAATAAATACTATTAGTCCGCTAAATTATTCAATTTAACTTATTAGTTGTATATAATACTCACTTCAATCACTTGCTTACTTATTTTGAGATAAACGAGTTTTGCTTAATTTCTTTAAGCAATAGTTTTTTTCTAACCCTTTTTTATTCTTTATTACATTTTCTTGTAGTTTCCCTCGTGGGGCACAAAGAGATTAAAAAAGAGCTCATACAATCCACTAGTGTTACCGCGTGAAATATTATTAGCATTTCTTTCAATATTAACGTTTTTTTCCTTATATTCAATGGTACATGCAGGGTGTGCATTAACAATACCAAAACATATATATATATATATATATATATATATATCTTAACAAAATCTCAGAGAGATTTTATTTGTAAATGCTTTTATTTGAGATACAATAAATTTTACCAATAAAAATTACATAGAAAGAATTGCTAGAATAAGGAGCTTTACCACTTCAAAATTGTGCTTTTTTCAATTTTATTACACACTACGCGTTTCGTACGCCTGCGTCAATTGTTGCTAGAGCGTTGCTTCACCCTCGTCACATCAATCTCGAAGCACTGAATTCGACACGGTTCCTGTGAGTGATATCAACTGGGACACCATCGTATTACCCCATAAATAATAAACCCATACAACTTGCTAATAGCTAAACAATATTTTTGAAATCTATAGATATATAAAAATAGACATAATAATAAACGTGTACAAAGATATATAAAATAGTACAAAAAATAGAAGCGCGCGTTTAGTACCAGGGACATGAGAGGCCATTAGTCCTGGTTCTTCAAGCTCTCTAAAAGGGTCGAACAGAATAAAATGCACTTAGCCTAGCTACTTCGCTCAAAGGATCCTGAAAGAAACAAGATTATTTTGCTCGATAGACACCATCTTTCCGTTTTCTATTCGCTTTTGATATAGGCATTTAATAGGGTTAAGTGACTTATACGACGATAAGCTTTGCAACAAATTCACTAAAATTCAATCTCATATGATATTGGTTTTAGTTGATAGTGGTTTTTATATATCTATACATATAATAAAATTGTAACTAAGTCGAATCTGTACATTAAATATTTTTTGGAAAATCTTATTGAAATAGACATTATTATCGATATAGAGGCCGAATCTATAGTTTTTAGAATTTTTGTCTGTCTGTCTGTCTGTCTGTCTGTCTGTCTGTTACCGCATCACAGAAAAACTACTGGAGGGATTTTGATGAAATTTAGTATGGTAATAGCTGGTCATTTGGGTCAACATATAGGATACTTTTTACCGCGAGAGAATATCTCATTTTTGAGAAAAAATACAAAAACTGCAATGTAAGAGTATACTAATATGTAAAACCTAAGATTTTGGTTTTTGGTCATCTGAACGCGGGCGGAGCCGCGGGCAATGCTAGTTTGGTTATATTACTGTACTAGCGACTAATAGGGTTCCTCTAGTATTTATTATTTATTATGTTATATAAAAGCAGCACCACTTTTTGGTACTAATAATATCTTAATTTAGTACACAGATAGCTTATAACCCGGAGTTATATGCTATTTGCGTACTAAAATGACAAAGAAGAGAAACGATACAGATGCACATACACACACAAACACACACACACAAACACACACAGGCGCACAAAAACACACACGAACAAGCACAAGCACATGCACAATTATGATAAACTCTGAATTTCACAAAAAAAATCTATAAATAGTCTACCATTAGGAAAATAACCTTTATTTTAATATTTTTTGTAGTCGGTATGGTATATATTTCAAAAAATCGAGTTTCGACTACCTTTGACAAAATGTTACAAAATGAGATTCAATTTCAAAGAATATAATATTATAACCTATCTTAGAAAATTACATTTACACAAATCTTCATTTTTAAACACCTATTCAAAGATACAAGTTTATATGCAATAAAATTTTATTTTCACCATCTGTAACTTGTATAGAGTATCTATATTATATGTTCATATTTTTTATTTTTATAATTTGACTACATCATTGTGAGATACCTACCTTTTCCGCTGTCACAAAAATTATGCCACTGATTCATAAGAAATTACTCAAACCTCTTTCACTTGTACTACTTAGAGTAAAATGGTTGTGACATACCGATAGATAGACAGATATGACAAAAATTATAATGGATCACTTATAGCCTTTTTCAATAAGGAGGAAGTTCTCAATTTGGCTGTTTTTTTATGTTAGTTACCTCAGAACTCCGTCATTTATTAACCGATTTGGACAATTTTTGTGTTATTTGAAAGTATATACTTCCAGATTGGTCCCATTTAAATTTCAAAAAAAAATACCACCCCAACGCCAGTCGATACAAAGCAAAGCACTGACTTCGAAAATATTTGATTAGGTATGTATAGTATATGAAAACTACCAATAAGTTATTTTTTACTTTTTAGTGCTTTTGTTTGAAGTCAATTTTTATTTTTTGTTAAAAAGTCTTATTATTAAACGTTATGAAATTTTCAATATTATTTTCTAATCTGGTTTAACAATTTTTCTTCATTTAGCAAATATTTGAAGACGGCATAAACTTTTTGCCTTTCGCATTGAAAATTAATGAATACCGTCAAATTATTATAACATTACCTGACGTTCCTGTCCAATCAGAACATCGTCGTGAAAAATGGTTCACAGCATTAATATTCGGCAAACCTTCATCTCTGTTTGATGGATGATTTCAATCAACGAGTTGGATGTTCGATATAAAATACGAGATTGCGACGAATTTTTTTTCACAATCGACTTCCACTTTTTGTTAAGTTGTGTATTATGTTCAGATTTAGTAAAGAATTTAGTACGTTTTTACACTAAAGAATATTTTAAAATATGTTTATTAGAAAACTCAAATAAAGACTGTTATAAAAACTGCTGCTTACTTCAAAATTTGCATACTTAGGCTTTGACTTCACGCGGTACTTAATCTATACATATAATAGAATTGTAACTATGCCGAATCTGTACAATGTACATTAAATATTTTTTGGAAAATAAATGAAATAGACATTATTCCGGATACGGAGGTCGAATCCATAGTTCTTAGAATTTTTGTCTGTCTGTCTGTCTGCCTGTCTGTCTGTGACCGCATCACGGAAAAACCACTGGTGGGATTTTTATAAAATTTGGTATTATAATAGATGGTTATCCAGATCAACATATAGGATACTTTTTACTGCGGGAAAATATCTCATCTCTGAGAAATCTATACTAAACGTTAAAACGTAAGTAGGGATGAACCCGGATGGAGCGAGGGTTGAGTCGCTAGTTGATATAATTATATAAAAATCAATTGCCGTTCGTTAGTCTCGCTAGAACTCAAAAATGGCTGCATCGATTTGAATAATTCTTTTTTTGTTTTATTGGGGATGTGTCAAGGCAAAATAGGGAAAACCCAAAAAAAAAGTGCTGGAAAATCTAACAGTTCAGAACTGTTTATTTTGTATATATAATATATACTCTATTTATTTTATACTAACCGTTTACACGTATCCTGGCATGAACCTGAGTGAAGCGTGGGTGAGTAGCTAGGTAACGATAATAGTTGTTGATATACGAGCTCGGATCGTCTGTCAAGTCCTTCCAAAATTGTTTTTATTTTTTATTTATCATTATTCTCGAGAATTTTTGCTTCCGTGATGTATAATATTTCTAAGAATATTTTTGTGTATTAAAAATTTGCTAAGCACTTGTAGGACTTGAGCACAGATGGTTTAATGAGTAGGGCCGGCAGAAAAACGCTGCTTGGTTATCAAAGTGCACTGCATAAAAGGTTGTAAATAAATTAAAATAATGTATGTCAAATATGTAAGTATACCTCTAATATTATAAATGCAAAATTGTGTTTATTGTTCTGCCACGTAACGCAGCAACGGATTAGAAATAATATTAATAATAAACGGATTAATAGAATTTTGGGAAAATAAACAGTTCGACTACTTATCCTAGTATGTATTAAGCCCTTTTTAACGTCCCACTGCTGGACACGGGCCTCCCTTCAGTACGAGGGGAATCAAGCCATAGTCCTGGCCAAGTGCGGGTTGGCGGACTTCACATGTCTTTTGAAAACTTGCTAGGTTCTCTCAGACATGCAGGTTTCCTCACGATGTTTTTCTTCACCGTTAAGACAAGTGGTAATCATGTCGGAAATGATTCGCACATGAAAATATCAGAGGTGTGAGACCCGGGATTTGAACTCGCTTCACTCGGTATCCTAAGCGGGCGCGTTACCACTGGTCTACCATTGCCTTCTTATCCTAGTATATCAATATATATTTTTTTATTTTATATTCTCAAAAAACCACGAATCAAAATAAACCAAATCAAAGCAAAAATTAAAATAAATCCGCGAAAAATCCAAAAAGATAGTTTTATTTAAAATGTCAAATACTCGCGTGATTTTAAGCTACTATATTATTTAGTTAGTTTTATAACTTATTTAGCAGAGGACAAAGTAACAGTTTTGGAAAATAATTATTCAATTCAATAACATAATTATAACGTGAAATTTGATCATGTTTTTTGTAACTCGCCCTAAGTTAATTCATTTTATGAACTCTCTGACAACTTCACTGATAATTTTGTGAAGTTTAAATTATATTACTGTATAAATTGTACAATGACAGGTAAACGGGGTATTAATTAACTTACTATGGTCCAAATAGTCTTATCATTTGTATGAAAGGTGAAGGTGAAGGAATATGGCGTATAATATGGATAATTTTGTTTGTGAATTACTTAAATTGAAGAATTAGCTTTAAAGACACTACAAAAACACGCTTTAAATGAATTAAAATATATGGTACTCGTCAAAACAAATCATATGAGTCCAAACTCAAGGGGTTTACTAGTAGCTATTGAAGAGTTCCACAATCCACCACTTGGTTCCATTATCAGATCAGCTCAAAGGTATCAAATTATAATATTCTTATCCGAACTACATGTGCAAAGTTTCATTTCAATACGACTCTTAGAATTTGATGAAGTTTTGATTACATAGTAAAGCTAACAAAAGCTTTTTGAAATATATTACTCAAATTGATTGTACATAAGTAGAAAGACTAACAGGTTTTTTTTAGAAATAAAACAATATGTTACTATACTTATATGCATGTATTTGTATTAAAATATATACTTAATATGCATATAACATACATACGTATACATATAATACTGTTATAGTAATTATACATATATTAAAAAACATATAAAATTGTTATAGTACGTTTGGCATATTAATATCAGACCTTCTATTGCAATTTGTTTTTATTATTGAATTTTTAACACATATGATGAATATTATATTTTAATAATAAGATATCAATTCTATATTTATAAGCTTAGTCGATCTTCAAAATCTTGTGTGCCTATTTGAGGCGTTGTAAGAGTCCACCAGATGAATCGATTTTTGAAGTAAAACTTCTTTACGCACGGTTGACTTGGAAAGTAAGCTGGTGAATGCATGACGAGAGCGTTACGAAAAGTGTGATCGGGCAAGGCGAACGTTTGTTACCATGGAAACCGTTGTTATTTTAGTATCATACCTATCCTAATTATTTAAAACATAAATTGAATTTCATAAAGAGTACCGATAACCTACAGAAGTTTACTTCTTGCGCGTGTACATATTCATACACGCACTCTTTAATTTTTTTATTACCATCTGTTTAACATTTTAATTATATCGTAAAATACCTCTTAAATCGTCATATATACCATAGTTTAAATCAGTTTTACATATATTATGATCAATAAAATAAAGCTTATGGTCCATGCTTTCATTAGTCACATGGGAAAAATATCAATTGAGTAAGATTATAACCATTAATATTATTCGTATTTAGACATTTATAATTAGGCCACACTATTGCTTCAATCCAGTCAATGAAATAACTGATTTTTGTGTAAATTCCTGGGGTGTCTTTACGAGCACATCTCAGGCCAAACGACGTTATTCCAACAATTACATGCATGTTGCCATCCAAATTTGGTTCTGTTAAATTGTACTGTAGAGGTGCTCCTGAGTCACCCTGGAAAATCCAAAAATAATAAATCAATTATAAAAGTATACACATAAATAATCTAAAATTATCTGATACAATTGCATCAGCTACCATATCTCAATGGCGATATGTCAAAAATATATTGGTCAAGTTCGAGTCGGGCTTAATGAAAACGCTTATAATTTTCATATTAAGTATTCTGTTTCCAAATTCTTCTATGTTCAATAGTTCCGCAAATAAATCAAGGAGGATGTCAAATTGATTTTGTTAATATCTTTCAAATATGCATTTTAAAATTAAAGTAAAAATTCGATTCTATTTCTATTAACGATGATAAGTTCGTATAACATGTAGATTCAGAGATATACAGATGGACTTGGTTCTATAATGATCTTATCGTGGAACACTTATTAAAATATAACTAGTTTTAGTTAGTTATAATTATTGAAAATCTAGGTTTGTATGTATTTTTTAATGCCAAATCATAAAAAAAATAAAAAAATCTGTACAAAAAAATTTTTTTTTTGAGGTGGACCACCTTTATCACTTAGGGGTATGAAAAATAGTTTACGTCCTTTTGTCATACGTACTGAATATACACACAAAATTTCATAAGAATCGTTCAAGCCGTTTCTGAGGGGTTTTGTTACAAACACTGTGACACGAGAATTTTATATATTAGATCATCAAATGAAAGATACATATGAATGCTTTTGTAGATACGAAGACAAATATTTTATTTATTTTACATGATGATGACAATATGAGATATTGTAGCGCACAAGTGTACGCATTGATACAACGTGCACTCTTTATTCCTGTTACTCTCAAATCCAATGAGACTCAAAACGACTGGAAAGAGATCGACAGCTTTACATCCTCTCCAAGGCACGGGGGTGAAATATCACCAACTTCCAACTCCGGGCTGTTACTGGGACTTCCTTAATAGAAAGACTCAATAACTAAATTTGGCCAAGCTGGGACTCGAACCCAGGATCTCCGGATGAACAGCCGTACATGCTAGCTACTGCACCACCGAGAGGAAGCTTAGGATTTTATTTATCGATTTAGTTACTCTTAGATTTAGTTACTCTTACTATTAATAATATATTTTCAAAGGACGATAATACGTACAGCACAAGTGTCCGTGCTGCCATCCATTTTACCAGCACACATCTGATGTTTTCTCATTCTTAGCCAATTTCTATGATAGAGGTATGATAGTGTATTGCTACATTGCTCAAAATTAAATACGTCGAGCACCGTTGATTGAAGGTCCACAGAACTATGTTTTTTCTCACCTAAAAATAGTATTTATAATCTATACATATAATAAAATTGTAACTAAGCCGAATCTGTACATTAAATATTTTTTGGAAAATCTTATTGAAATAGACAATATCATCGATACAGAGGCCGAATCTATAGTTTTTAGAATGTCTGTCTGTCTGTTATCACATCACAGAAAAACCACTAAAGGGATTTTGATCAAATTTGGTATGGTGATAGCTGGTTATTCGGGTCAACATATAGGATACTTTTTATCGCGGGAAAGTGTTTCATTTCTGAGAAAAAAATTTTTGTACTGCAATATAAGAGTATAGTAATATGTAAAACTTAAGAATTTGGTTTTAGGTCATCTGAACGCGGACAATGCTAGTGTTTTAATATTATTGTACTTTACCGTGTATATAAAAATGAAGGATGATGAAATTTAGTACACAGATAGATCTGAAGTAGTACATAGGGTTCTATTGGTAATAATATTTGTCAAAAGGTGACACTGTAAGTGGTTACTAGGTAACTGACTTGAGCAAAGTGAGGGTAAGTAGAACTTTTTATACTACAAATAAAAATAAATGATATAATTTTAGAGAATAATGTATAACATAATCAGATTTTTTGAGCCTTCATGGCCCAAAAATCAAAATAAATCCGTGAAAAAATCTAAAAAGATAGTTTTATTTAAAACTAACAAGTTATTATTGCATCGGTCAGTACGTTTTAATGGTTAACATGGAATAACTGGGCTATATTTTATATATACATAGGTATGAAGAGTTGTTGTGGGTTGTATTAGAACGTGTTTTCCCGTGGGAATGAGAAAATCTCACGCGGTAAAAAGTAGCCCATGTTACTCTCCAGCCTTTCAACTATCTCTACACAAAAAATAATATCAATCCGTCTCTTTCGACGTGAAAAAAGGACAAAAAACAAATACAGGTTTACATTTATAATGTTAAGAATAGATATTAATACTAACTTTCGTGCATTTCACCTTAAAAATGACAGTTTCTGACAAACTTTTATCCCCTCCCTTTTTTACCACCTTAAGAGATTAATTAATTAATAAATTAATTTCGAATATATATAATAAGAATAGGTATCGCGAGTGTACCTTAGGAGATATGTAGGCATATACCTATTGTGGATTTTTCTATAGACCTTTTTATTCATCTTCACCTACAATTATCTAGTACATTGTATCATTTAAGGTTTAGCCAGCGTTAGCCATATCTAAGGACGACTCGACAGAACCAGTTATTGTGTTATCCCGTGGGAATGAAAGATCTTCTTGTAGTAAAAAATATCCTAAATGCTGGCCCTGAATTTATCACTACACAAAATTTAGTTAAAATCGGTCCAGTACTTTTTGCGTGAAACGTACACACACCAACAGACAAAAAAGTTTAATATCTCTTATTTTGAAGTCTATATTCTGTACACAATACGTTGCAGTCATTATTAGTTTTTAAAATATATTTTCATATACTTACAGGTGTCGCTAAGTTACTGTTGTATTAAATATATGTATAAATGTTCAATATTCGGGTAAACATAATACTTTATTAGATTTACGCGAATATTTGACATTTTAAATAAAACTATCTTTTCGGATTATTTCGCGGATTTATTGAGATTGTTGGTTTTTGACGTTTCGAATGCTTTACAGCAATGATGGTCACGGCAGAGTGTCCAAAAAGATAGTTTTATTTAAAATATTCGGGTAAATTTAAAAATGTGTTATAATTCCATAGATTTCATCTTTAAATGCCATAAATGTATATATTCAACCACTTTAATAACAAGACAACTTACCTAATGCACCCCAACCGGTTGCTGTTAATTGGGTTTGAATAATGTTAGAGCTGACCATCAAACACGCCGGGTGAACTAATTTTGTAAACATCACATTTTCTTTTAACTCTAATAATGCAATATCAAAATATTTATACGGAGATTCATAGTAGGGATGAGGTATTATGTGCTTTATTTCTTTAATTACGGGTAGTTCGTTGAACTTGACATCCGGTCCCTGGAATATAATTTATATTACTACTAGCAGAACCCGCGGCTTCGCTCGCGTTAAAACTACAAAAAAACTAAAAATTTAGGTTTCATACAAACTTTCATCCCCTATTTTTACCCCTTTATGAGATGAATTACGGAAAATGCCAAAACACGTATTTATTTAATTGTATTGAAGAGCATTTGTACTAAGTTCCAAATAATTCTAATCATAAATATTTTTTTTGAGTTGTATTATAACGTCTTTTCTCGTGGGAATACGATAATTCCCCGCGGTAAAAAGTAGCCTATGTCGCTCTCCAGTCCTCTAACTATCTCTACCTAAAAAATCACGCCAATCCGTCACTCCGTTTTCACGTGAAAGAAGGACAAACAAACAAACAAACAAACAAACAAACAAACACACTTTCACATTTATAATATTAGTATGGATTAGTTATGTAATATTCGTACAAATATTGACTATTACTATGTTTTAGAGTATAGGTATAGAAATTGTTATATATTATTGTCAAATTAAATAGCGAACAATAAGTGGTAAACAAAAAAATACAATGAAATGACAATCATTGTCTTAGAATGAAAATATATCATTCCCATATTATGTTGTTTTAAGGTTTTTTTAAATATGTTTATGTAAATTGTACATCTTGCTTGGGGATTGAACCTAGCTTTTGCTTTAGTACAAGATTCAGCTATTAAGAACAAGATCAATAGCCTGGCCTTTTTAGTCGGCGAGTCTGTACATCTTGTATGTATGCAGATGGTATGCCTAAATGTATTTACCAGCATTAAAAAAGGAGGTTAGTCATCTAAATTAGTAGTAGATTCAAAAATATAAAATTTGTATAAATATATTATATATTTACTGCCGAAAACAATAGACTCTAAGGTAAAAATATCGTGTATTTATTTCAAAATTTAAAATAAACGTTTTATATCTATATTTTCCTGTACATATCGGTTAATTGTAAACTTACGTAAACATTTGTTGCTCCCAGTCTGACGATTTGTGGAGTGGACGTTTTTATTGTAATTGGTTTCTGTTTTGTACAATGAGCTGCAGTCAATACAAATTTATGGCTAATTAAGGAACCGCCACATAAATATACCCATGTATCGTCCAATGCTTTCCAGCCCAAAGCAGCCTGTATAAGCAATTGAATTGAATTAAAATTTAAATTCAAAATTCTTTATTCAATATTGTTCCAATAGGTTTACACTATTACATTGTAAAAGACGTTTTTTGTCGTATAATTATATGTAGCACTGCAAACTTGGTACATTTGTCGTCCATTGTATTGTTAAAAAACATATACGGCAATATACGTTTAACGGATACTCGTAGGACTTTTCAAGCAAACTGAATGAACTTTAACATTGAATCGGAGCCTTTTACACAATTTTATCTTGTAAAGATCTCGCTTTTTTCAGTTTAGAATCGAATACCGTAAAAAACGTAACGGTGTAATATAAATCCAGTTTATATAGTTACAAACACGATTACTCATAAGCTTTCGCTATATCTATAGATACTTATATAAAAAACTAAAAAAAAGTATGTTTGTATATTTGAATTGAAATTGAATTTTATTTATTGATGAACGTTAGGCTATCCTATATTATACTAGACTATACTACTTACTACTTAGTACTAATACTAGACCTACAACCTACGAGAGGGGAGTGATTCCACAAAATTAAGCGACGTGGGCGGAATCGTCTGTTGTTTAATATACGAGTAAATATCACATGATTGTTTTTATTTACCATATGTGGAAATTCAACGATCTTGGCAGGTTTACCTCCAGCAATTGTATAGTGTTTTCGACCTGTGAATTTGAAATTTCATAATGAATCATGATGTCTCGTGCTACCTGGATGATAATTCAGTAGACGTACGGTAATGAGTTTTTTAACCAGAAAATAAATTTAGCCATTTTTAATATTTAGTTATGAGAAATGCATGAATAAATATTTGTATGCTTTTTTTATCTTTATGTTTATTATTTGTGTTTTGTTTGTTTATGTATAATTTTCCATATTTTTATAGTTAAAGTGTAATATTTTTAATATGTTTGTAAATAATTTTTAAACTAATAAATGTAATAAAATAATTAGTTAATACAACGTCTTTAAAATTCTTTAAAAAATATTATTTTTCCGGGAGATTATTTTATCTACATCTGGTAACTTAACAAACACATCAGTGTCTCTACTAGGTAGATAAAAAGTGCACAAAAAGTTTGAGAAGCATTTTTGCGTGGCTTCAAGTTTACTTCTATGAAGTTCTATCTATATTATTCTTTTAGTATGAGGTATACATAGGTTTATGTATATATGTAATATACATATACCTATGTTAATAATAAATTATATATAGTAAAAAAAGGTGTACTCCTTGTCGTTACTTACACTCTCTGTCGTAATTTTGTCTTGCGATTCGATCTTTCATTTCCCACTTATATTCCTCACATTCTGAAAAATTATAGAAAAAAAAAATATTTTCTCTTGGTCATTTCAGATCCTTGTGGGATTTAAGTTTATAAATTTTAAGAAATATTCAATCCTGAGAAAAGCGTGGGTTTATAATATAATTCAACCCTTTTTAACGTCACAATGCTTTCTCAATGCAACAGGGACTAGGCAGTAGTCGACCACGCTAACTAAAAGCTGATTCGCGGATTAAACAAATCTTTTAAAAATCTTGTAAGATTTTTCGATATGCAACTAGTGAATTATCTATATATAAATATGCAAAGACAAAACAGTTCACTAACTTCTTTTCATCAACGAGGTTTAGTGTTATCAATAAAAATAAACGAAGGGTACCATAATCGTTCTTTTTTTAATTTGCATGGTAGCATTTCTGAAATTCACCGTGTTAGTTTTTTATTATTTGTTGTTATAGCGACAATAGAACTACACACTCAGCGAAAATGTCAACTCTCTCTCTATTACGGTTCATTAGACATAGCCCTCTGACAGACGGACGGACGGACAGCGGAGGCTTAATAATAGGGTGCCGTTGGGACCCATCGCGTACGGACCCCTAAAAGTGATTACGGAATTTCGACCTCTGGATGAATTCTAATAAATCTTAAATATCCCATGATTCATTTCTTATCTGATGAGCCTTAGTTTATATTGATGCATCCCACTTGAAGTTACTTTACATATTAATATATTATGTACAATGAATTAAAAATCAAAACATATGGCATATATGTATGTATATGATGATGATGATGATGATGTTCTCCTAGCCGATTCCGGCTACGGCGGTCAATCTCATTGAGACTAGCCAACTGCGCAGGAGATATTATAGTGCTCAAGTGTACGCGCAGACACAAGTGCACTCTCTATTCCTATCACTCTCATACTCCAGTGGGACGACTGCTCGACACGACCGGTGAGAGTTAAGGCGCAGGACCGACGGCTTTACGTGCTCTCCGAGGCACGGGGGTGAAGCACCGCCAACTTCCCAACTCCGGGCTGTTACTGAGACTTACTATACAGAAAGACTCAATAACTAAACTTGGCCCGACCCGGGACTCGAACCCAGGACCTCCGAGTGTGCAGCCGTACATGCTAGCCACTACACCACCGAGGCAGTTAAATATAAGTTGAATATAACGAGTTCCATATTATACAAAGCAACTTGTATTGGACACAATAGTCTTTTCTAATTTCAAGCATACTATCTCCACACGGTCCATGAACATTTTTTTTAATATTTGATCATATAGAATACATAGGTTACTATTAGAAACAAAAAAATACCAAAAGGTAGCGCTTCCGGTATGTATGTTTACATCTATACATACGAGTATAATAAAATTGTAACTAGGCCGAATTTGTTCATAAAATATTTTTTGGAAAATCTTATTGAAATAAACATTATTATCGATACAGAGGCCGAATCTATAGTTTTTAGAATTTTTGTCTGTCGATCTGTCTGTTTATCTGCTGTCTGTCTGTCATTGGTGCTAAAATAAAAGAGTAGCTAGAATAAGCATAAGTATAACTAGAATAATATATGGCATTGATAACATTATTAAAATTGAATGAATTTAAGGAAGTGATTGAAATGATAAATGATATAAATGAAATGAATAAATCAAAAATAACAAAACTTACTTTTTTCGCTTATTCTTCCTTTAAAAGTTGAAAAATCAGGCTTTACAGATTTATACCTTGGACAAATCTTGCGCCTACGGCTATATCTAGGTTGGGGATATCCAGCAACAATGTCTAGAAAAATAGAATAAATATAAAATTTCATTTTTCACACTTGAATAACGTGTAGAGTGTACGTAAATGTATATTTTTTTAAATAAAAATCGTACAAATGCAAATCTGACTCACACACTGAAGCCAGCATCTAACTTCTGGAGCATCTGACATTATAGTTACGTTAAAGGTATAATGAAATTACCCATTTGTACAATATCTACTCGTATTTTATAAGTGTTTGGATTTTTATATACTTATTGGCATAAATAAGTTTTTACATGAAACATCTTACTACAAAATTTCAGTAAAAGTTTCAGTAGTATAACCTTGATGATCCAGGAGTAAAATGACATTGATATATGAACGGAGGGATATGACGAAATTATTAGGGTTACGTTTTAGTCTTTTGGTTATGGAACCCTAAAAAGATATTATTGAATTATTCTTTGTATAAATAATTATAAATAATTCATTCCTGTAGCTGCTTAAGTGTCTCATTGAATTGCAATATACATATATACCGCACTTATATGTTTCTATTCGTATATATCGTATAACTATGTTCGTATCGTATCGTATCGTATACTACCTACTCACCCTCGCTTTACTCGGGTTCTTCCCTAGGGGATTTTTTAAATTCGTATAACTTTTTTATTTATGAATTGAAATAAAACAAATACTAAATGTTAAGTAAAGTATACCACAAACATTAGAGAAAACCCGCACCTAAATCGATTAAGCCGTTTCTGAGATTAGCGCCCATAAACGTACAGATAAACAGACAAACCAACAAACAGATAAAAATTGTAAAAATTTTTTTTAGTTTACGTTAATAAAGACTCCAATAATAATACTTTCTTAGATTTACGCGAATATTTGACATTTTAAATAAAAATATCTTTTCGGATTATTTCGCGGATTTATTTTGATTTTTGGTTCCCGATGTTTCGAATGCTTTACAGCAATCATGGTTACGAGAGAGACTAAGGTGATAGACGTCCCAAACACGTATACTTGTCACAGACAGTGCCTACCCACTATTATACAAAAATGATTTCAAAAATTTAAAAGTGGCACTAAAGTACCTTACAATATTTGTTGATTTTTATTTAAAAAAATTATACTACTTATTGTATTATAATGAAATATAGCAAAAAAGATAGTTTAATTTAAGACCCCAATAATAGTTTTCACAAATATCTTCTAGGTACAGACAGCGATCAGTTGCACTTTTATTATATGTATAGATTGTCTGGACGTCATACTAAAGACGTTTCGTCATTTTGAGAGCAATATGGCAGCCCTTATTTACATGTTATTATAAAAGAAATCAATGTAGCACATAGTTCGAACATACCTGTACTAACTAACACGAAAATTATGATTAAATTGCAATTTAACCACATATCGACACTATCACTTACAATAATATTGTATTCAATTAATAATTAATCTATATTATAATTGTACGTGATGAAGTGACCACAGTCGACACTGTAACTGAAGTGATTGATTAAAGATGACGTTATAAATACATCCTGTTTAGTATGATTTTACCAAAAGGATGTTTCGTGCGTCACAATGCTTTTGGTTAACCTTGCGAAAAACTACGATAACACTTTCTCAGATTTACGCGATTATTTAAATCTATACATATAATAAAATTCTGAGTCGAATCTGTACATCTTATTGTTTTATCATGAATACTTTTTGGAAAATCTTATTGAAATATTTATTATTATTGATACAAAGGCTGAACCTATAGTTTTTAGCATTTTTCTCTGTCTGTCTGTCTGGGAGCGCATCACAGGAAAACTACTGGACAACATATAGGATACTTTTTACTACGGGAATACATCTCATCTCTGAGAAATCTGTACTAAGCTTTAAAACGTACCTCAAACAAACCCGAAGAAGGGCAGACCCGAGCGAAGCGAGGGTGAGTCGCCAGTAGCTTATTTTAAGGTTCCTAACGTTTCGGATACTGTACAGTAATCATTTTCACGAGAGAGATAATGGTTTTTTTGAGGCGTTATCACACATCCCCGCGAGGGTAGTGAAGAAATGGTGTAGCCTCCTGACCGTAGTGTCAATCGACGTTCACTTATTTAAGCGCGTCCCTGAGAGTCCATTTTCTAGGATTTGTGATGAAAACGGACAGGTGAGAGCTATGTGTCAGCCTAGCCGGGTGAGATCTTGAGTTTCCCTGATAAGATCGAGCTAGGTTAAGGTTTTTGATGTTTTAAAAATTGTATAATTATTACAGATTGCATCGATTAACAAAATGATTGATAATAATAATGTATAATTTTGTAGGTAGATGCTGAAAATAAAGCTAATCTTATTTGTATGTTAAAATAAATATGAAACGTTACGTTACGTAGTTAGTTGAAACTGAGGTCAAGTCCAGAAAATTATGTCGAATCATTTCTAGTCGAGATTTGGTGCGGCGGTATATTCCCCCCCCCCCCCCCTTCACACTTCAAAATAAACGTTACAAAAGCTTTGGAACGTAATCCAAATGTTTATCGTTTTAACAGAGATTAAATACAGTGATTTAAAACACACATTTTTCTTTTTAGTGATTTACTTGATGTTAAAAATCCGACAAACTCTTGGTGTTTGTTCAGCTCTTCCTCGAAACATTAGAATCGAGCTAATCTTCTTTTGTATTGCCATTACTGAGGCGAGATAAGAATTCATTGCAAACTGACATGCAGAACTTTGAGAGGGATAAACTGAAAGCGAAAAATATAATGGCATATAACTGGAGTGTTTGTGTGTGAGTCGATTTTGTTGTCTAAAGTTGCTTAATCTTAAGATTTCGTCGAATATGGAAAAATAAGAGAAAAGAATACAAAAAATAAATATTAGTTATAAAGAGAATTATACATCTTTCTTAATTCTTAGTTTAAAATGTTATTTTTATAAAAATTACGCAATTTCCTCTCATGGCTTATTGTATGTAGAGTCTAAGTATATAATCTAGTCTAGATACAAAAATATTAAAGTTTTTTTTAACTATATACAATTTTTACCGGTTTCGAAAAAGGAGAAGAAGAAGGTATTTAATTTGGGTGGATGGCTTTTTGCATGGTCGCATATAAATTTTAAAATTTGTCGATTGATAATATATTATTTTATAGTACATTGAAAATGTGCTTTTTTAGTAAAAAAGTGAGTATTTTGAATAAAATTCTAACGAATATGAAAAAACTGTAAGGAACATGAAAAAAGAAAATTAAATACGGTAAATAAAAATTTATATCTATTTTTGTTCTTTAAAAGAAACCCAAAGTATTTCGGAGTACTGTCATAACGCGAGAGGACCTGTTTGTTATAACTCCTCAGACCTTGTCGGGCCTAACAAGAAAAGTTGGGTGAAGTAACGACGAAGACAAAGTTTTGACCGACGAACTGAACTAACTTTTTATTCATGATCAACAGAATCGTGAACACACGATTAGAGAAATTTATCAGAATGATGAAAATTCTGGTTTCAAGAAATATATATATATATATATATATATATATATATATATGTATATATATAAATATAATAAAAAGTATTTATTTGTTAACCGACGAAAAAAAGGAAGAGGTTCTCAATTCGACACGTATATTTTGTTTTTTTATTGGATAGGGCTTACTTCAAAGTTGATCCCATTTATAAGAAAATTATTTATAGAAAATAGAGGATGATTATGATTTACCTGCAGCATTTTTAAAAATACTTTCTTCTCACTTTATTACTACTATGTCTACACTAAAATGGAAAAATAAAAACTTTTAAAAACAAATAAAAACCTACTTTTTACTTTTTTGGGCTTTTTTATCCTTTTTTAAAACTTCAAAATAATTGAATTGAGCTATAAATAAATAAATAAATAAATAATAAATCCCTTTGTTTTAATAGCAGCCATATTTTATATGTATGTAAATACATAATATGTGGGTAATGGGTATGATTACAATTCACATAGTAGCTATAATAATTTTAAATTTTTGTTCTTGGAATATTTTTATATGAAATTAAAACAAATCTACATAATAATGTTATTATGTTTTATATTATTATTAGATGTTTTAAATTGTTATTGGGTATTTACTATAATATCTAGCATTGTTTCCTTATTTTATTTGAGTTACAATTTTACCGTGACGTATATAGCCCACGTGCTTGTAATTGATTTACCTGTATATATATATATATATATATATATATATATATATATATATATTTATAGCCCTACAAAAAATATCTCTTATAATTTTTCGACAAACCTACTTGTTCAAAAGTTAATCAAACTGAAATTTAAAATATTATAACTAGCGGCTCACCCTCGCTTCTATCGAGTAGGTCCCTAGGTACGTATTAACGGTTAGTATGGAATAGATGGTCTATATAATATAATATGATATATGAGCCTTATAAACTTCCTAAATAAACGGGCTATCTAATGCAGAAAAAATTTTTTTTAAATCGGATTAGTACTTTCTGTGATTAGCGCGTTCAATCAATCAGTCGGCCGATAATCTATACAATAATAAAACAGTAGAGGTCGAATGTCTATACATAGCAAAAAAAAGCTAAAAACCGAGTAAGGGGGATGTAAGAAGACAAATAGAACAAATCCAGATTTTTTTCAAATTTTTGTTTCTCTGTCTGTTTGTCTGTCTGTACGGGCTAATCTCCAAATCTATAGGACCGATTTAAATGAACTTTTGCATGGTGGTACCTTATATCCCCGGGCAACGTCTTAAATACTTTTTATCCCGGAAAATTAAATAGTTCCCGTGGGATAGTTCAAAAACTATAGTATCTTATACAGCTTAGTACACAACAACTTATGCACCTAATTTAGTAAAATACAACATTCTGAAACCTTATATTCCCGATTAAACAACAGGTTCCCATGGGAACTAATAGATTCTACTCTCTACTCTCGTCTCGACTCTATTAGTGTAAGATATAAGACTTGTAAGTTCGTTATTTGAAGTTTTTGACTTTTTTGGCACTGTAGATTGTGAGAATATAATAAATATCTTTATTAACAAGTATTATTTCACTTTCTACTTGTTGCAAGGCATTGTTTTAAAGTGGTGCTATAGTCTATAAATAAATAAATAATAAATAAAAAAGTATTTATTGGCATAAAAAAGAGTAAAAAAAGTTAACAGAACCAGTAAAGCTTAAAGTAACTTATGGCAAAGGGTAATAACTCAGCTAATGCTGTTAAAACCGAAATCTCAAGCAGCGCTGATTTTCAGTTACACCTCAACACTAACACATCAGTATCCTCTGCTACAACAACTACATCATAAAAGGCACAATCTAAAGTTGATTGTACAATAAAACGATCTGTGTCACTTTCTGCTTTTCCACTGAATAATACTTTCAGCCAGTATTTTGCAGAGAAGAGAACCTTTTTTTATTTTTCTGTTTCCCAAGAATTTCCCATCAGTTGTATTTGGAGGTCTTGCCATAGTTGTTACACAAATATCTAATGTACTGTTGACAAATATCAATAAGCTTTTTATTTTTGTCCCAATTTAGTTTATGGAGAAATATACTACCATCAGTAATGTA
This sequence comes from Brenthis daphne, assembly GCA_947093115.1. Lineage (NCBI taxonomy): Eukaryota > Metazoa > Arthropoda > Insecta > Lepidoptera > Nymphalidae > Brenthis > Brenthis daphne. The sequence goes on along the minus strand of OX352481.1, from coordinate 5,002,606 downwards.
GAAAAAATTAGTAACATCATTAACATCCGTTTCACATTGCTCAAAAATATCATATAATATTGATCTTGTCGTTTTGCTCACTCCAGCATTAACAAAAAGCTAAAGAGAATACGAGGTCAGCTCGTAGTTAAAATATTGGCAAAGTTCGTCACTACTTTTTCTCAAAAATCATAAACATTTAAGGTGCATGTAAACAGGCCTCTCTATATAGACTTAACGGATACATTTATATTAAAACATATTTATTCCTCGACCCACGTAGCGAATTTTTATAATGTAAATATTAAATTATTACTAAAAAAATTATCCTAAGAACTATTCTACAAACTATATTTAATATACAAAACTTTTTATAAGAATAAAACCATGCGAAACTGATTTTTTTTATATAAATATCTCATATATAGTTTTAACAATATTAATTATAGCTAGCATTGCCGCGGTTCCGTCCGGGTTCAGATTACCAAAAACGCACCGCATGATTGGGAAATAATTGACAATGCTACAACGATTCCTCCGATAATCTCATATTTGATTTAGTAATATTGTACTTTTTTTTTAACACACTTATACTATGTTTTGTTTGTTTGTTTGTTTAGTTTTGGGCGATAAACTCTCAAACTACTGAATTAATTTAAATCATTTATTTACTAATAGACAATTATTGTTCAGTTTATATTTAGCTGATTATTTAAATCATATAATAATATTTATTAATATAAAAATTTAATATACAGATTCGGCTTAGTTACAATTTTATTATATGTATAGATATTATTAGATGTTTTGAGTTGCTATTTGGTATTTATTACAAAATCCAGTATTGTTTCCTTATTTTATTTAAGTTATAATTTAACCGTGACGTAAAATAGCCATATGTGGGCTATTAATTAACTTACCCTTGTAAAAATATATTAATATTATAAAGAGGTAAAGTTTTTAAAGTTTTCGTATCGCTTTAGGTCTCCGGCTGGGTACATCGCTGTGCACTGAGCACAGATGCCCCTGTGGAAAAGAGGTTGACTGTTATGGACTCCATGGACTCTCTTGCAAAAGAAGTTCAGGGAGACTTTTCCGTCATGGTTCTCTAAACGATACCATCAAAAGGGCTCTTACCTCCATTGACATTCCTGCTCTTATTGAGCCATCTGGAATAAGTCGAGATGATGGTAAGACCCCGTCTTATCACCTCTACTGGTGACAGGAGGGCTGGCGCATTTTTCGCCCAAAGAATCGGCATTGCCATTCAACGGGGGAATGCGGCTAGCATTCTTGCTACTATTCCACGCGGACATGACTTGTACAGTAATAACTAAGTGTACATATGTTTTGTAAATATAATTAGGTAAAAGATAGTTTGAGACCATAGGAAGGATATAGAATACTTCTTATCCCGGAAATCATTACTTAAGCTACTATGGTTTTTCATCAAAATCCCCTCTGATATAGATTCTGGGAAGTGAAAAAAGATGCCTGTAAAAACCGAAACTCTTAATATTGTTATTTAGAGGTCGCGCGTCGCGTATATCCATTTTCCATAGAAAAAACATGGGATTTTTTTTCAATTTTAAAATTGTATATCTCAAAAACTAATAAATAAATTCAAATAACCAAAACATATTCTTGTAGGGATTAAATGCTATACAAAAACATCTGTTATCATTTTTCGTCAAACCTATTCGTTCAAAAGTAATTCATATATTCTATCTATTCAAATTGAAAATTATGTTATAATTTCACTTTTTTCTAATTTCATGTAAAATTATTACAAGTTTCATTAAAAATTCTATAAAATCTTCCTTGAAAATCCTACGAATTGCAAGAATCTATCAAAAAAGTCATTCTCAAATTATTAAGTTTAACAGTTATAAGTACTGTGTGAACTCTAAGCAAGTTTATTTAGCGAACTCATTGTCTTTATATGTAAAGTTGCTTTACCTGACTGATGATCATTCTGCTAGCTCAATGACCATTCATTGTCCATACAAGTGTACAACAAATATAGTAACTTAGGAAATGACTTAAGATTTTTTTAAATTCATAAACATCTTACAAAATTTCTATGAAAAAAAATTAGATGCTGCTAATTAAAGTTATTTATTAATACGGTTATAGACTATTTAACAGTACGCTTTAACCCTTACGAGATAACTTATTAAATAAACTACGCCAGCGAAGCCGCGGATTATAGTTATTAGAAACGATGTCTACATATATGTTCGCCAAATTATAAAAAATCATTCAATCTATAGAAAATTTTATACGTATAAATTTGAAATCCACTCTCTGAAGTTATTTATATAAAACGGGAGATATTTGATTATTAGTAAAACTATAAAAAGAACTTTAAAATGGTAGGTTTCATACAAACTTTCATCCATTATTTTACCCCCTTATGGGATGAATTTCGAAAAATGCTAAAACACATATTTAATTAATTGTATTAAAGAGCACTTATACCAAGTTTCCAGTAATTCTGATCATAAATATTTTTTTGGATTGTATTATAACGTGTTTTCCCGTGGGGAATACATAATTTACCGCGGTAAAAAGTAGCCTATGTCACTCTCTTGCCCTCCAACTATCTCCACACTAAAAATCACGCCAAGCCGTTTCGACGTGAAATAAAGACAAACAAACAAACACACTTTCACAAATCACATTTAAAATATTAGTATGGATATAAATTATTACGTCATATATTATGTACCTATAGGAAAATCGAAAAATAATGATTTAAAATGGAAAACAAGTAATTATAATAAACATAAATTTAAATATATTTAGTATATTTGTTTATCCTTTTGTTGGTTTTTAATTAATTTTATATATATGGACATAATAAGTAATTAATTACATTGACCCGAAGTTTTCCTGTCCTCATTTTTGTTTGTAATTTATAGCTTAACTAGCGACTGACCCTCGCTTCGCACGGATTCACTCCTCGTACGTTTTAACGTTTAGTATAGATTTCTCAGAGATGAGATATTTTTTAGCAGTAAAAAGTATCCTTTACGTTAACCCGGGCACCCAGCTATCATCATACAGAATTTCGTCAAAATCGGTCTAGCGGTTTTATCATGATGCTATCCCAGACAGACGGACAGACAAAAAATCTAAAACTATAGATTTGGATTCTGAAACGATAATAATGACTATTTAAATAAGATTTTCCAAAAAATATGTAACATACGAGTATAAATTCGACTCTGTTACAATTTTATTATGTTTATAGATTGATATGTCTATACATAAAAATATAATAAAATCGGCATAGGCCGATATTTATAACTTACACAACACATAAAATCCTTCTAATTTTGATGTAATATATTACATAGCACTATATCTATCTTCCACAATACCAGATCCAAATAAAACTTGATTTGATTTGTACGGCACCTCAATCACATAATTTTTCCTCTTATATTGAGTTCATTACTGTCGCTGATAAAGTATATCTCGCATCAGTGCCTTCAGGCTACACGTTTTTGCGAGAATGTTAGCTTTTATCATAACTTTCTACGTCTATTAAAGATGATTTCGTATTGTTTTTTTCCTTTCAATATATCATAAAAAATATCTTTCTTAATAAAAACGTATATTTAAATAAAACTATCTTTTCGGATTTTTTTGCGGATTTATTGATGATGGTTTGAAACATCTAAAACCTTAGTCTCTCCCGTGACCATGATTGGTGTAAAGCATTCGAAATGTCGGGAACTAAAAAAAAAATTTGCAAAAAAATCCGAAAAGATAGTTTTATTGTCAAATATTCGCGTAAATTTAATAATATAAATATATTTACATATATATATATATATATATATATTAGTGAGTCAAGCTATGTGGTAATTGAATAAAGTCGCGTGAAGTAAACAGTTTATAACTTATAATATTACTATTAATAAGGGTTCTGGTTATATATTACTAGCGGCTCACCCTCGCTTCGTTCAGGTTCATCCCTCGGTATGTTTGAATAGTTAGTATGGAATATAGATAATATTATATCCATACTTAATATTCTAATTGTGAAAGTGTGTTTGTTTATTTGTTTGTCCTTCTTACACGTCGAAACGGAGTGACAGATTAGCGTGATTTTTTGTGTGGAGATAGTTGAAGGGCTGGAAAGTGATATAGGCTACTTTTTACCGCGAGAAATTATCTTATTCTCACGGGAAAAGACGTATACAGTTAAAAAATAAGAAGTCATTTTTGACTTCAAATATAATATTACATATACACAGTTATTCTGTTTATTATATTTATGTCCTCGATAGTTCTATTTATATCAAATTTAACTCCACCGCTTCTCGTAAAGCTGATGCGAAGAAACTATTCAAACTTAATGTGCTTAGAAATTCGTGGCATTCTGGAAATTTAGTGCGCGTTCACATCAAAGACGTTTCGTGTTTGAAATATTGTTCTAAACGGACGGCTCTAGAGGACCGTTTTTGGAATTTACATTACAATGTACGTTACCCGTGTAGAATGTTTTATGATATTCTAAGCTTAAAATATAAGAATATCCAGTTAGTTTCACACATATATATATATATATATATATATATATATATATATATATATATATATGAAAATTGAAACAGTTAAGTTAGCTTTGATAAGCAAATACAATATACGAGTACCTCAATGAAAGATCTATTGTTTCAAAATATTAAATGAATTCACGATTTTCTAATTACAAATACCATATTAATTGATACATTATAAGCTCCTTTTTTCTTTTATTATCTAAGTTTTACAAAAATTTTTTGAAATAAATATAACATCATAACTACTAAGATTTATGTAATGATTCATTATTATATATGGGGCAAACAATTTATAACTTGCTGCTCACCCTCGCTTCGCTCGGGTTCGCCTCTAGAAAAACGAAAACAAATCTATCCCTCGGGAACCGTATATTTTTCCGGGATAAAAAGTAGCCTATGTGTTATTCCAGACTATAATCTATCTTTGTGCCAAATTTCATCTAGATCCGTTCAGCCAATCTAGCCTGAAAGAGTAACAAACATCCACACATACTCACAAACTTTCACATTTATAATACTAGCAGAACCCGTGGCTTTGCTCGCGCTAAAACTGTAAGAAAATCTCTAATAAGTTAGTTTCATACAAACTTTCATGCCTAATTTTACCCCCAAAAGGATAAATTTCGAAAAATGCTAAAACACGTATTTATTTAATTTTATTAAAAAGCATTATTTACCAAGTTTCAAGTAATTCTGATTATAAATATTGTTTTGAATTTTATTATAACGTGTTTTCCCGTGGGAATTAGATAGTTCCGTTTCAACATGAAAGAAGGACAAGCAAATGAACGGACAAACACACTTTCACATTTATAATATTAGTATGGATATGGATATGTAAGACTAAGTCGCTTTGTATTGTACATATTCGTTCTTTCTCCGTATGTGTTGTTTGTCCGCGATTAACAAATAACAGTTCATATTATTTATCAGAAGTAGATTATGTACTGTAGTTTTTAAACTTCAAACTAGTTATCTTATTCGATTGTATCGCGATGAACGGAAGAAAAATAAGCTTTATTTCTAACACAAAGAAATCATACTAGCTCTATCAATTGTTCTTTGAGAATCTCTTAAACAGTATTCTATGCTGCTCATTACTTGGAGTCAATATAACTAGAGACACTTGTTAATGACTATAATAAGGGTGATGGAATTATTAATGAATGCAAACGCGCTCTTCTCAGACTACACTTTGTTGGAACTGCACTTTATAGCGAGCATTGTGTTGGCATTTTTAATCGAATTCGTTTCATTCAACCAAAGAAATTAAAGACGTAAAGCATAAATTAAGAAGACTTAGGCAAACTTCCGACCTCAAGACCATTCAAAGTGCTGACTTCTTTGAAGGATTGTCGAGTCGATTTGAAGAATAACTGTAGTATCACTTTGTTAATTCAAAATCAATTTTAAATCCCAGTTAATAGAGATTGGATTAGGTTTTTCATATATATAAAGCGGTAAATCGTCCTTTGTTATGTCATATGCTAATGTGAGGCTCCCATCGGAAAGATTTCGGAGTTGGCCGAATTGGATGGTGGATCATTGGAATATTTATTAGTCTTGGGACTTGAGGTCTACGATTCTGTTTGTTTAATTCGGTTTGAAATTTGGAACTCATGTTTTTAGAAGTAGTCTTAGCTACTTTGATATTATAAATACTACTTTATATGAAAGTTATACTAATCTTAACTGTACTTTAGCTGTATTTAGATTTACTGTAGTTTTGCTAAAATCTATATCTAAATGTCATTAATTAGTCTTATTACGAATTCAAGTTAAGCTTCTAGAAATTACAAATATTTTATTTTTATTCATTTAAACTACAAACATATGTCACACAAAGACGCTTTTATTATGAGGATAGTTTAGACATAAATACACAAATGCTTCTGACTGGTATGGCATATATTTCGATATACATATTTACATCTGTATCGTCCAACGCTGCACAGATTGAAAGATGGCACAAAAGATTCAAGAATTCCATTTAAGATTCCTTTGAGGTAAAGACTAGACAAGAAACGTTTTAGATTAATACTGCAAGGCTGTGTGTGACGTTCACATTTGAATTTAATTTTCAGTTGAATTACATGCAGTTTCTGTAACGTCGAATTATTTGTTGTTATGAAGTAGCTGATCATAAACTATGGGGTGACAGTTTTATTAAAGTTTGGTGGTGTTAACGTGGCGTAAGCTGGTGTTATGTTTGTGTCACGTTAGTTTTTGCTAACAGTTAGGTAATATTTTGAGTTATTACGTTGTACTTTAATACTCTCATATTAATAGATTTCTTTGTCTTATCTATCTATACATATAATAAAACTGTAGAGGTCGAATGTCTGTAGATAGATTTTTTTTATATAAATATTTCATACTTGATGACACGTTTGGCTCAGATTGTAGTGACCCCACTTGCTGTGCCAGCGGACGCCGGTTTGAGTCCTGCTGTGGGCATTCATTTGTGTGATGATTGTACTCCAGTCATGGGTGTTTTTATTTATTTATAATATGCAGATATTTAAAGTTATATATGTGTAGAGTATCAACTATCTGGTATCCATAACAGAAGCCTTGTAGCTTACTATGGAACTAGATGGTGCTGTTTGTTAATATCCTAATTTATTTATATTCATTTATAACAAAATAATAATATTATAGAGATAAAATTTGTGAGTTTGTGACGTTGTAGGGGGTAATCTCTGGATCTACTGAACCGATTTAAATGAAATTTGGTAAGAAGATAGTTTGAGACCCTGAGAAGGACATATGATACTCTTTATGCCGCAAAGCATCCCCGTAAAGGAGTGAAAATGGGGATGAAAGTTTGTATAGGTAATCAATCTAGGGACGGACCCAAGCGAAGCGAGGGTGAGTCGCTAGTAACAAAATAAAATAACAACTAACTCGCACTAACACTATGACATTCAATATCGACATAATCAACATGATGCAAGAAAAAAAAATTACGATTGGCGAGTAAGACTTGCATGCCATTATATTTTATTTTCCAATTATAGACATGTACTCGTAGATATATTTCCTCAATAGCAAAATTTGTAATATGGCTTATGAAGGTCCTTATGATTATTTATAGAGTAATTTTAGTTATTTCTATCATCCACACAAAGATTCCTTGTGTTGTGGTGAACTGTTACAAAGCATATTTTAGTTATAATGACAAAGGCTCCTAAAATTAATAATATTATGTATCATTAATACTAATTAGTTAACTGTTTAGTACATATATTATCCACTGAGAAAAAAGCGAGAGCTAGTATGTGAGTGTTTACTGTTCAAAAACTATATTGTGCGATTGTGTATAATTATGCATTTTTGTATTTTTTGAAATCATTATATCATTTCGTGAATAGGCACTGTCTGTGACAACTATACAGGGTCATTTTTCATTTACTGAAAACCTTTTGGGAATATACTATTTACATCATAACAACAACATCTGTAACAAGAAAAAATTATATTTCTTAAATTTTTATTTTCATACAAAAATAAAAATATTTTTATTGTACCTTCTAAACGGTAAAGATCTAGCATCTGGCCAAGTTTAAATGAGTAAGGGCCACTTCCTACACCCCTACACCCCTCCCCCTCCACCGGACACGCGCTTTCTTTTGCTAATGCTGGACTATTATCGTTTAGAAGGAGCAACAAAAATACTTTTATTTCTGTAAAATTTAAGAAATATTATTTTTTTTCTTACAGATGTTGTTTGATGATATAAACAGTATATTCCCAAAAGGTTTTCAGTAAATTAAAAATGACCCTGTATAATTAACCTTTGAGTCGTCTAAAACCTAAGTCTCTCCCGTGACTATTACTAAGCATTTGAATAGTTGGCAACCAAAAATCAAAATAAACCAAAATGCGAAAATATCCAAAAAGATAGTTTTATTTAAAATGTCAATTATTCGCGTAAATCTAAGAAAGTATAATGCAAATATAATTAAAAAATATTTACTGAATAATAGGTTATATTTATTGTTATTGTTAAGGAAAATATTTCCAATAGCAAATAGCAAAATGGTAGACGCTATCATTATTTTTTGCTACCTTACCTTTACCTTTTTATGCTATCATTATTTTGGTGCAGTAGATATTATAATGCACAAGACGTGTGTTCACTTTTCAAGTGCACTCTCTGTTCCGATGTCCAATGGGATGATAATAGAAAAAAAACTGGTAAAACATTAGATGCAGAATCGGAAGCCTTACGTGCGTAAGAGCACTAAAGTTTCTTCTTCTAACTCTGGTCCGCTACTGGGAATTTATTGACATAAAGCCCAATAAAAATACTTGGCCCATCAGTGCTAGCTAGATTTTTATAATAATAATCAATATAAAGTTACCTTTATGCTGTTAAATGAGAAAGTTTGTTAGTGAATGAGTTGGTTTGTACTTCGTTCAAGTTTTTGGTACTGTAACTAGTTTGGTGGTGTAGTGGCTAGCATGTATGGTTGCCCACTGGGTTAGAGTACCGGGTCGGGCTAAGTTTAGTTATTGAGTCTTTCTGTTTAGTAAGCCTCAGTGACAGCCCGGAGTTGGGTAGTTGGCTGTCGGTATCTCCTGTGCAGATGGCTAGTCTCAATGAGATTGGTTGCCATGGCCAAAATCGGCCAGAAAGACATGATCATCAACTTCTCAATAATTTAAAGTAAAATTCTGAATAGAGATAGATTAACATCTTGATACACATAATATAGGATGGTTTTGTTCATATTTATAATATAGGATAATTTAATTGAAACATCTACCGGGCCTGCGTTTAAATTGTAGATATTTATGGTTAATACTTTCATTGTACGATATGTAGAGCAATAGGCCCTATTAAGTATGTGTCTGCCTTATATGTATATTCTGTTTAGGATACAATTAAGTATGCCTACCTCATGATGATTATATTTCATACTTAGTTTTCCTTCCTACTCCAAATGTTTTATCCATATTTACTCATTTTGGATACCTAAAGAGTAAAATCAGCATACTCTATTTCTATTCTTTTAAAAAATTCGACAATTACATAAATAACACAAACTGCTTAACAGAATTTTAAAGCTACAAGAAATATACTTGGCTTTATACAATATACTGGTTTGTATTCCTGGAAACAAGCTGTAAGCAACAAGTTTAAATTAATAAGCCAGTAAAATATTACCATACGATCTTTTCACATCAAAATACAGCAAAATAAGAACAAAACGATGAAAATTGATATCCGGATATGGAATATTAATTGCTTCGCATTACTTTTGCGTGAGGAAGGGTGCTAATAATTGTGGTAGCAAGAATGTGTTGAACGTTGCGGGCTGGTGTTACTCGAGCAACTGTTACTATGCGCCATCAGGTATACTGTTTAGAATATAAGAAAAAAACGGATTATTTCGCGGATTTCGAATGCTTTACGGCAATCATGGTGACGGGAGAAACTAACGTTTTAGACGTCTCAAAGGTGTTATATACTTCATTTTTAAGACGTAAGTATTAAAAAAAAATTGTAATATTTATAATAATAACAGCTAAAATTTAATAATATTGCTATATTTAATTATAATACATCAAAAAATATGTTTAGAATTAAAATCAACAAATATTGTATGGTACTTTGGTGCCATTTTTGAATTTTTGAAATCATTTTTTAAAATTATAGGTAAGCACTGTCTGTGACAAGTATGTGTTGTTTAAACGCATTTAGACGCCTTTGAGACGTCTAAAATCTTAGTCTCTTCCGAGACCATGATTGCAGTAAAGCTTTCGAAACGTCGGAAACCAAAAATCAAAATAAATCCGAAAAGATAGTTTTATTTAAAATGTCAAATATTCGCGTAAATCTAAGAAAGTATTATGTTTAGAATTTATTACTAAATACTGCTATTGAAGATTATTTTATGAGGATTATTTAGTTCTTTCATGGCTCCCGCGTATAAAGTTGTCGGTCTTAAACCGATTTTTTTCTATCGTATCCGTTTCCTGTGTCAGATACTTATTCGTATAGACTATATTATATGCCATGTAAATGGTTATCGAAGTAGGATTGGCCATCATAATCAAATATACTGGGTTCACTCAACTTCTTTCAAAACCTTTGAAAACAAACTCAGTTTCTTTTCGAACTACTAAAGATTTTGATAATTAATAAATAACTCGCATAGCTCCAATGTTATATAAAAATAATAAAAACCGACTTCAATCACTAAAAAGTAGAAAACAACTAGAGGGAGTTTTTATTAACTATAGATTCATATATCTCAATTTTATATTTTCATCTAATCAGATATTTTCGAAGTCGGTGCCAGCCACTTCGACCACCTGGGATGTATAACCCTTCAAACAAAAAAAGAATTTTCCAAATCGGTTCAGGCGTTTTCGAATAATCGGGAAACATACATAGAAACTAAAAGATTCCCATAAATTCAGAACCTCCTCCTTTTTTGAAGTCGGTAAATAAGAATTTTATAATTAAGTTTATGTTTTTACTATCATGAAACTCGTAGTTAAACGATTGGCGGAATGTTTTTGTCACGTTCTTCGTTAGGAGATTAAACTTTGCGAGTCTTAGAAATCAGCTGATTGTCAACGGGACTTGCTTGAGGTTTGAAGTGAAAACTGAGTTGTAAAATAATTAAAGAACTACTTTCCGTTTCCAGTAATTTCCGCCGCGTAACACGACGAGTACCTACTAGCTTTTAATTGCAAATTGACTGGAATTCTTTAGTTTTTCGTGTGCATTGAAGAAAGCTTCAAGTTTCTTAATGGTCGTAAAAGATTTCTAATTGCTCGTGTGCTTTCTACTTTTATGTCTGTTTAATTTTACTTGGTTTTTGAACTGAAAAATATAGTGCAATTATCTTTCGCCGATACGTTTAAATAAAAAATAATCTATGAAGAATGGTGCGAAATATACAATCTTAAACGAGTATCTTAAGAACTAATAATTTTTTTAAATGCAGTGTTTTTTTTTACTGCTCACTTATAGATGTGTAGGTATATTATATTATACCTAGTGTTGACATCTCATCTATAGATTTATCTTCCAAATGCTTAATTTATGTTTTTTCATTTTATACACTACTAGCAACTCATCCTCGCTTCACAGAAACCGTAATTTTAAAATGTAACCTTCCAGACTATAATCTATCTCTGTGCCGAATTTCGTCTAGATCCGTTCAGCCTTTCTGCCGTATAAGAGTAACAAAATTCCATCCAGCCTCACAAACTAACATTTATATTAGTATGGATGTTTTGACATTATTTTGGAGTTGATGTTCATAATGAAAACTAACCGTTTAAAGCAATAATAGATTGTTTTGAATAGAAAGAATGTGGGCATTTTAAGAAATTGGACATAACATCAGTTAGAAAAAATTTAAAGCACTGGATGCTTTACCGAGTGCAAACAATTTTAAAGACTCCATTAGTAATATCTGCGGTACGTGGTCTGCATCTAAAGTTGCGGATTTTGTATAGGTACGTAGATTCAGATTTGAGTAAAAATTTAAAATTTTCTACGCTTGCTTTATCCTGAAAAATATATAAGTTTTATTCGTTTCATAGGTTTTCAACGAATGGAAGATTTTCAATATTTTCATAGTCTTGGAACTTCCAATTTAGTAAAAACATATATTTATTTGCTCTTATCCTATATGATTATTATTGCATTATTAATTGAGGTTTTTGAACCTAAAATAGATAAAGAATTGACTTAAGAAAATAATGCAGCTATTACTTCTTAATGTAAAAAGCTCATTATGAAGTAAAACAAAATGCGCATAAACAATATATGAATCTATCATTGAACCTGCCTTCAATATTTTGAATTAATTTGTTTATTTGAACTAGAAAAATAAGTTTTAATTTTTTTACTCTTTATTATCATATTTTAGGGTACACTATTAAAGAAGATACTAACTTTATGTTTTAGAGGAAGAGATTTAATCTTTATAAGCCTGAATAAAGATTTTTAGAAAATATCTTAAGAAACCGTGGAAAATCGGCTGTCGTAATGGAATAGTACCTACCTAATAATCAAAAAAAAAAATTTTATCTTTTCTACGCGAACTCTGTGTCCTTTTTCATCGAAACCATATTCCATATATACGAGTACGGGTTCGTCCCTAGTTACGTTTTAACGTTTAATATAGATTTCTCAGAAATGAGATATTTTCCCGGAGTAAAAATATCCTATATGTTGACCCGGAAAACCAGCTCTCATTATATCAAATTTCATCAAAATTTATTGGTTTTCTAGTGAAGCGGTAACAGAAAGACAGACAGGCAGACAAAAATTCTAAAAACTATAGATTCGGCCTCTGTATCGATAATAATGTCTATTTCAATAAGATTTTCCAAAAAATATTCAATGTACAGATTCAGCTTAGTTACAATTTTATTATATGTATAGATTATGACATAACGATTTTCTATTGAATAATAACCCTTTTTTCGCTTTAAAACATAATATCTATTTCGTATAAATTTATACTAACATAATTATAAAGAGGTAATGTTTGTGAGTTTGTGAAGTTGTAGGGGGTAATCTATGGATCTACTGAACCGGTTTACATTAAATTCTTTTTATCCCGGAAATCATCCTTAGGGGGTGAAAATGGGGATAAAAATTTGTATTGGGAAGTAAGGTAGGGACAAATTCGAGCGAAATGAGGGTGAGTCGCTAGTAATCGTATAATCGTATTTATTTCGGTAGACACTCAATCATACGTCGCCACCAGTCTGACTATTAAAAAGCAAGTCAGTAGCAACTATGTACATGCATCTGGCGGCCCGCCAAATCGGTTGGACATCCACTGGCGGGATTTTTGTCCAATATACAGGAAGTTTTTATTTCAAACAAACAGATGCAGTTTGAGGTTTAGATGTAACGGCTAACTGACGGGTTTACTAAAGCTGTAATGTTGTGATTTTCAAATTGTATTCTAGTAAGTTTTAAAGTTCTAATTTTATCTAACGTTTAGTATAGATTTCTTAGACACGAGATATTTTCCCGCAGTAAAATGTATCCTATATGTTGTTGTGTGTTGCAGTTGCAGTGGTGTTTTCGTGTCACAGTCACAGTCACAGTCAGACAGACAAACACATAAAAATTCTAAAAACTATAGATTCCTCTGCATTGATAATAATGTCTATTTCAATAAGATTTTCCAAAAAAATATTTAATGTACAGATTCGGCTTAGTTACAATTTTATTATATGTATAGATAATAATATATTAGGGACTTATTGGACTACTAATATAAATGGAATAAGCTGTTTGTATGTTTGTTACTCCTTTACACTGAAATTACTGGATAGATTTGTATGAAATTTTGAATATAGATAGAAATAGACGGGGAGTAACATAATATATTTCTACATACTAGGGACGCACTCGAACGTAGAGAGGAACGAAGAGAGGGTAAGTTATAGGTTTTATATAAAAGCTAAATACCGCTCAATGATTAATCAAGAAAATTTCATAAAGTATAAGGCCCACAAACTTGAAATTTGGCAGGTAAATTTCTCAATGAGGTGAAAAGGGACCTTTGATACTAATATGTAAAGCTGAAGAGGTTGGTTTTTGTTTGTATCAACGCACTAATTTTTAAAACTTTATAGCTTGTTTATTGAGGATCAACATCAAGTTTTAGGAGCGAAGTAATGAAAAATAAATAAACTACGCGAGTGGAACTGCGGGGAAAAGCTAATATTCATAATATTATGAATATTAGCCTTATTCTAGTAAGACTATATAGTCTTACTAGAAACGATGGCTGACATATCTAATGACTTCCTGTTACAAACACCTATAAGTGCTACCAACAAGGTAATTATCCATAAAATTTCCGCTCTCTATCAAAGTGTCGTCAGCTATAATTCTGATAGTTATAACATAAATAAGAGAACTAAAACTAATTGACTTGCTAAATTACTAATTTTAAAGCACTAGGCACTCGATAAAGGAGCGTCTCATCAGAGTATGCATTATTCAACAGTAAATAGCTCTTTGATATCCTTTTCATATGTTGTTTTAGTTATATCATACTATTTTGATTAACATTTTATAGAAAGGCAATGTTTTTGAAAGCACAGTATAGAGGCAGGTACATAAATTTACGTTGGACGTTATGCAAATTTTTCTCTTTATGAAAAAAAAACGTACAAGAGATACGAATATATAGTGCCTATTATTCTCATTTAATAATATAATAAAAGCGAAAATATGTGTCAAAGGGTACATTTTTAGGGTACCGTACCCGTAGGGTGCCAACGGAACCCTATTACTAAGCCTCCGCTGTCCGTTCGTCCGTCTGTCTATCAGAGGGCTATATCTCACGAGCCGTAATAGACAGAGAAATGAATTTTTCACAGATAAATGCACACGTATTTATTTCTATTGCAGATATAACAACAAGTAATAAAGAATTTCAAAAAGGCTGCCACGCAAATTAAAAAAAAATCGATTATGGTACGGAACCCTTCATGTGCTAGTGCGACTCTCACTTGACCGATTTTTTATGTTTAGGTTCATCTACTAATTTCTGTGGCATTAGTGTAGGAAACAAACGTGATAATTCATCCTTTATAGATTCCCTCAACGCTAAGAAATTTTAAATTATTTACATGTCTCGGTGACCAAGAATATAGTCCGTTTTCTGTCAAGAATTTATCTGTAGCAGGAAGAAGTGGAAAGCTGGTGGTATTATCTCTCCATGCCGAGTCAGGACACGCAGGGGTCGATCCTGCGCCTATTGGTTGTGTCGAATCGAGAGTCGATGGAATAAAGAACACTACATGTGTGTGTCTGAGTGAGATTGAGCACTATAACTGAAATTCGTTGAAGAAGTTTTATTTATTATATTAGTATACTAGCGACTCACCCTCACTCCGCTCGGGTTCGTCCTAAGGTGATTATTTAAATTGACGTAACATTTTTATTTATGAACCGATTGAAATAAAACAAATACTTAATGTTAAGTGAAGCTTACCACAATATATTAGTAAAAACCGCATCCAAGTCCGTTAAGCCGTTTCTGAGATTAGCGTGCACAAATGCACGGACAAACAGACAAACCGACAAACAGACAAAAATTCTAAAAATCATTGTTTTGGGTTCCATTGCGTAAATAAAGACCCCCAATGATAGTTTTTCTCAAATATCTTCCATGTACAGACAGCGATCAGTTACACTTTTATTATATGTATAGATTTTAGTATTATTATAAAGAGAGCCAGAAGCGGCGATAAAAAGGAAATAAAGAGATAAAGATAGAAGTAGCCAAAGCCAGCGGAACTTTGCATTTTCGAATGCTATTCTAGATATTGTATACAACGAACTGAAACTCTGAATATCAGATTCCATAGAAACCGTCATGGGTAACAAACACTTAATATGTATAGTTATTACAATTTCTAATAGACCTCCGAAATAGGATCCCCTTGTAGAATACAAAATACCATAAAATATGAATGGTCGACTGTATATACTTTAAAGTTCATATGTACATACTAGCTGACCCGACAGACGTTGTCCTGTCTACACGTCTTTAATTTGAAAATTTCAAACTTTTTTTAATAAGCTAAAACATTCTGGACCATTTTGATGAAAATTATTATTCAAATTGTGAATCTAAACCATTCTCAGATCTCCTTGAACACACACAAAAAATTTCATCAAAATCGGTCCAGTCGTTTGAGAGAAGTTCAGTGACATACACACTCACAGAAGAATTATATATATAAAGATATGGAAAAAATGAAAGCAATTTTAGTACAACATTTTAAACTATTATCAATGAATGGATTTGAAATTCGATAGCCATTGTATAAATCCAATGATTTATTACATCCATATTTATATGGTTTTACAGCTGAGAATTGAAGCGGAGTGCCATATTTTTTCCATGTTGACAACTTTAATGTTTCGGTCGCACGTTAACTGTTTCGATCCGTTTTATGGTATTTATTTATCAGACGATGGGTTTTTGTGTCAGACAGATTGTCAGTCAGTCATGTTAATGTGATTTTGATAGATATTTGTATGTTACTGTCTATTGTGCGTTATAAAATTATTGGAACGAAGTTCCACCTCCAGGTAAATTTCTAAGAATTAATTAATTTTCTAAGAAATCTATTGTTAACTGTAACGCCGCCGGCGTGTCCGCGGTTGTTGAGGGATTATCGAAGCTTCCGGTAGAAGTTTACAGGTAAAAATCGTAACATAACGAAAAAGCGTTACGAGATGTTAGGTTCCGTCCGCCGTAGTTCAGATGTTATAGTCATGTGCTGGCTGCCATACTTTCTTACATCACATGCTACTTAAATGTGCTCGATGCTCAGAGTATACTCCCGTTAAATAAAGTCGTTTTTGAAAAACTAACAATTTTATTGAAAGTGAGTTACATTGTCTGATTATTATTAACTAATTTATAATTCACTATTTTATATCTAACTTTGAATAAATAAATATTTTTCCTAAAATATTTGAAAAAACCCTTTGATTTTATCCTTACTTTGCATTATTTACATAGAAAAAATGATAGAAATTAAAAAAAGAACGCATTTCAGAGAGAGGAAGAGAGAAAAAGATTAATTCGCA